>CM028135.1:535780000-537030000 GCA_016271365.2 Neoceratodus forsteri | reverse complement strand
ACAATTGGCGACCGTGTGCAGGCAATATATGGTGTTTGCAAAGTTTCACTTGTTGCTTACAACTTTTCCCTTTGTAACGGGGACTGTAGGTGTGCATTCCCACATCACCACTCCCTTTCTATGAGCACTTTGTAATAACTTGCAAAGTCTGGCTATTTTCTGGGTGTGGTCAATGCTGACTTGACCCACTCCACAGCAGTTTTGAATATCACGTTTACAAGTGCACAGTAGCCAGACTGTGAATAAAGTGCACCTGTTGTGGATTGATACATGACATGGCACCTTTTTCATGGTTTGATTTTTTGTTCCCTCCCACACAATGGCCACCGTATCAAATATCTGTGCAGAACTGAGACTCGATGTCTCAATCTTCCTTGCCTCCCATGGAGTATGGGCTGACTTCGCACGGGACGCAAGTCAATCTGACAACCCTGTACTGGGGATTTCAACTCAGTACTCAGAGATGAGGCAAACAGCCAGAAAGTGAGAAGCTAAGGGGCTGTCGGTTGCAACTCTCTATGCTGCTCTGGAAGCATCCAAAGTGAGGTTTTGAACCCTTGAACTGCAAATCTCATCTCTTAAACAGGAGATGGGGTTGCAGGAAACTGAATGTGTGAGGCATGAGCAGGATTTGGAATCTGAACTCCAAACACTGTGAAATGAAAAGGATTCCCTTTTGCATCATTCTGCACAGGCAGGTGAGCAGGAACTTTGTATGTTGAAGCAGGAGTATTAAAGTTTGAGACAGGATAAAGGACAGACTTTGCAAATGAATGACTTATTAAGTAGAATGAATGGACAGTTGAGTGAGCAGTTGGGAGAGATACAGGACGAGATAAACCAGGTACATGATAATTCAGAAGTGGCTACTAGGGACAATCGCAAATTGAGCGCCTCATATAGAGTGTTACAGAAACAGATGCAGGATGAAGTGCATGTAAATGTTGCAAATGTGAATCATGCTGAATGTGAATCCAAGATGGTGAAACTGCGCCATCAACGAGAGGTGTTGGCTGGACATGTCAAGGCGATGGGAGGCGTGGCCCCCACCTTGACAATGTCATCTGAAGGGGAGGTATCAGATGATGACATCCCACAGTACAATGCCCAGCCACACTCCTACTATGGCCCAGACACCCCACCCCGCCATCTGCAACATGGCATACACCAGTCACAAGTAACTCATGTCATACATCATCGATGTCATGATGCACATCATGGGCGATTCCAACATGGTGAACCCCATGATGGGGGGGACAGGCCCAGGCCTAGTCCCAATGGCACCACTGGTAGCTGTTATTAATGTGGAAGACAGGCAGGAGATAGAGGGAATGATTGAAAATGCGTTAAGCAGCGTCCCTATTCCAGAGAAAAATAAGTGGGTTTTAAAAAAACAAATAAGGCAGCTTATACATGAAACTGGCACTCAGGAGGGCATAGTCCATTCTGTTGTAGAAGCCACAGCTCAGGCAACCCTGGACAGCGCTGGAGTGAATCTATCTCCATCTGATCGTCCTGATAATCCCCTACAAATGGCCTACTCTGTTCAGCAAATAGCTGACAGCATTGGTTGGATGAGCCCGTCTGACAACCTCAGCTGCCACCTAGAAAAGGTGCATACTAAATGTGAAATTCTTAGTCTCACTGCAGACTACCAGGTCCAGATCCTACACCAGACCATTGATCCTGGACTATGGGCAAAACTCCCCGATGCCATCTGTCAAGACGACACTACCACCTTCAATGACGTAGCAGCTGAGCTCATTTCTGCACACAGCCCAGGTGTAGTAGGAGTGATGCTTGCATACCCTGTAAAACAGAATGCCAAAGAAAGTCCAGTGACTTTCCACCAGAGGCTTTGGATGGCCTACCGAGCAGGGAAGCATATTGCACAAGAAGCTGCAAATGTGGACCTCATTGAGTATAAGACCCTATTCCTTAGGAATATGAATCCTGCAGTAAGAGAGAAGGTAGAGCCAACCATCTATCCCACCACAGAGAGGTTTGCCGATAATCTTCGGAAAACTGAGAGAGTTTATCCACTCTACATCCGTGATCTGGGTTCCAAGAAAGTAGCCACCATGGAAACTTCTCCAGAGAACACAACGCACTACGTGGTGGAAGGGCAGGCCCAAGAGAAACAGCACCTCCCTGCAGACAACCAACACCCCCAGCGTGCCCAACAACAGCAGCAGCCAAAACAACAATCATGGGGTGGGAGCCGGAACTACCATAAGAATAAGAAACACCACAAGAATAATAAGTGTAAACAACAAATATAAGGCACTTCATATAGGGAAATAGCCAAAGAGAACCGGAAATTCTGAGAACTTCTTGGGCAAGTGTGCTCTGTAGCAGATGTTGTTCTCACTTGGGCCCTTAGGGCCATACAGCTGGGAGAGCAGGCCTCAACAGGCCACAGAGACACCGGAAGTACAGGCCCTCAGACCCATATAGGTCTTAACCTGGAAGTGGCTCCCTATATAGCATCATGGTGAATTGGTTCAAAGGAGCCAGGCCCTCTCCATGCCTCCACTGGTACAGATTGACAATTACAGGCCCTGGTCCATATTGTAAACAAGCTGGTCTTGGGAACAAACAAAAGGCCCTGTACTGAGGCCAAGGTCAGGGGCCGCCTAGTGACAGTACTACTGGATACAGGTGCAGCTGTATCTGTATTACACGATGACCACCCAGAGACATCCCCTTGGTTTAGCTGATGGAGGACCAACATGTCGGGAATAGATAGAACTAGGTTGCCTGCTTACCGTTCCCTGCCACTACCTGTGGAACTGGGACACCTGAAGGCCTACCACACCTTCCAGCCAATGGTATTGCATGATCACCCTAGTATAATTGGAAGTGACTTCCTAGCACTACACAGCTGTGTGGTAGATCTAGCCAACATGTTACTAATACAGATTCAGGGACAATACCACATCATCATGATTCCTGATTCACACGTGGAGGCAACAATATCTGCAAACAATAAAGAGTATGACGTTATAGATTTGTTCGAGAATCATGAGCTTTTCCCAAAGCTCCTCCCCATTCTACAAAGGCATCTGGAGGCATTTGCCACCAACAAGCATGACTGTGGCAGAATGCACACTGTCATTGAAGTGACAGGACCAGCATATGAGAGGCAACGGCAATACCTCTTTCCATCTGAGGCCTTGCCTTCTCTTAGGGAAACAATAAAATCACTCCTCAGGCAAGGTGTGATCAGGACATGTGTTTCTACTGACAACTCCCCAGTGTGGCCTGTGAAGAAACCCACAGGTGCCTGGAGACGTACTATTGACTACAGGAGACTGAACCAGGTCACCCCCAGTTGTACCCCAACTGTAGCATCAGCACCTGATGTGCTGCAATTATTGACCCCTGATCAAAAATGGTTCAGTGCCCCGGATATCTCCAATGGCTTCTGGTCATTGCCATTGGCCCTCAAGAGTCAGTATAAGTTTGCCTTCACCTTTGAGGGTAGACAGTACACATGGATCTGCTTACCACAGGGATTCCATAACAGCTCCTTCCTGTTCCATTTACACACATGATGGACACCCTTGAGGGTTTCTCTACACCCCAGTGTCTCTTGCAGTGTGTGTATGACCTTCTGTTGGCAACAGCCACACAGGAACAACACCATGATCTCTTGGACAAACTACTGACCCTCATTCAGAGGGCAAGCCTCAAATGTAATCCAAACAAAAGCACATCTATGTCAGAAAGAGGTACTCTTTCTGGGCCTGAAGATGACTGACCAAGGCCGAAGCCCTACCTGGAAGAAGATACAAGGATTGCAAGACTTGCCATTGTCCAATAGTGTGGCCACTTCTAGGTATGGTAAACTATTCCAGAGATTTTCTTTGTGATTTTGCACAGAAGGCAGCCCCCCTGTATGAATTAACGAAAAAGGACATTCCCTGGTATTGGGGCCCCATTCACACGCAAGCTGTGATGTCATTGAAACAGGCCTTGGCCTCAGCTCCAGCTCTGGTTAACCCCAAGCCAGCTCTGCCATTCCATCTGGAGTGTGTCACCCTGACATTGCTATGTCAGCAGCACTGGCCCAGAAGGTCCATGGCATCCTGAGACCCATTGCATATGCATCACAGCTCTTGACCCCAGTGGAACAGAAATACAGCCTTTGTGAAAGGAACCTTCTGGCTACCTACTGGGCTGTCAAGCACTTCTTGTATATCATAGACTACTCTCCTCTGATCCTCAACACAAACCACACCCCAACTACCTTTTTGCTATCAGACAGAGTGAAGGATGGGTCAGTCTCCATTACCAGACTGACACACTGGTCCCTCCTTCTCCAGGATAGAGACATCCAGGTCCACCAAACCACAATGCCATCCATGCTGGCGCATGGTCTCCTTTTCCAAAGAACCCCACGATTGTACACTGCAGCCACCTGATCTTCCAGATTCAGGTCCTTTCCTCCCTGCAACACCACAATTACTTGAGAACACCTCATTGTGTCATGTCTTTACAGATGGCTCAGCTTCTTATTATCAGGGAGAACAGATTGCAGGGATGGGCATATTAGTTATTTACCCTTATGGTAACACTGTTAAAATTTCTAAGGGTTGCAGTGTGGCATCATCACAATATGCTGAGATGGCAGCAGTGGCCTGTGATCTCGAGTTCATCCAGCATGGAACTGAGGACACCATCTTTACAGACCCTAACTGGGTTTGTTGTTCTCTTACAGCATTTCTTCCCTTCTGGCAGAATAACTCCTTCATCTCCTCTGATGGCAGCCCAGTGAAACACAAGGAACTGGTAATATACATACATTCACTGGCACAAACATTCGCACACAAACTCTTATGTCCACAAGGTTAAAGCTCACTCCATACATGACACCTATCATGCCTTTAATGTCACAGCAGACTTCCTTGCAAAGGAAGGGGCCCGAGAGGGGACATCTGGACGATGGACCATCCGGAGGCCAGAGCGGCTATATACATTGCAGCAGACAGCAAAAACCTGAACCCTTTTCCCCCTTGGACCTGCCAGCAGCTCAGCATGCTGACACTGAGCTCAAAGATGTGTTCAGATTCCTTTACAAGGGTACTGAGAAGAACCTACCTACCTGCAACCCCTACTGGAGGCATGAAGGTAAGTTACATCTGTCCCCTGATGATAAGCTCATCTGGTATCAGCCACATGACACTCCCACCAAATTGTAGGTGGTTCCCAGACATCTTAGACCTGAATTACTGCACCAAGTGCATGACACCCCTACTGGAGGACACCAGGGAGTGGAAAACACACTCCATAGGCTTAAGACCACCACCTGGTGGCCTGGGGTCACCAAAGATGTCAAACAGTACATAGATAACTTCCTTGTCTGTGTGCAAAATAATCCTATTCCTACCAAATGAAATGTAAAACTGCTACCACAAAGGCATTCCAGCCCTTGGCATGCCATCCAGACTGACTTCACTGGTCCTTTAACCAATACTAGCAGAAATAAAAAGTACGCCCTTGTGGTAACCGGTCTTTTCTCTAAGTGGGTTGAGGATTTTCCCATTGAGACATGTACTGCTAAAATCACTGCCAAAATCCTGGTGGAACAAATTTTTTCCAAGTGGGGCCTACCTCTTTAGGTAGACTCTGAAAAAAGAACCAGTTTTACAGGTGAGTTGATGAAAGAAACGCTTGAACTCCTTGGAGTTCATCAGAAATTCCACATACCTTACCACCCAGAATCTTCAGGTCAAGTAGAGACAGCCAATAGATGGATTAAGCAAATGCTTTCCAAATTCATTGAGGACAATCCCAATACTTGGGATTCCCTATTGCTGTTATTCCTTATGGCAATTAGGAGCACACCCTCAGCCACTATCCAGTTAACACCCTTTGAGGTGATGACTGGTAGACAGATGAGATTATCTGAGCACCTGTTGTTTGACCTGCACACCCCATGGCAGACCGTGTGTCTGTAGATCAATATGTGGAAAAACTCAGACAAGACCTCATACACACTAATTTGTATGCTGCCAACTGCATGGGCAAGGCCCAGCAACAGTCCAAAATACAGTTTGACAAACATGCACAAGAAGTGGATTGGCAAGTTGGAGATCAGGTAATGGTTCTCAGATTTGCACATTCCACACACTCCTTCTCCAATAAGTGGGAAGGCCCCTACCCCATTGTCAACAAGCTCAGTGCAGCAGTCTGTCAGGTTAGACTGATGCAAAACAACAAACTGACTGACAAGTGGTTACATGCAAACCAGCTGAAACTGTATAAAGGAGAATAATTACTTTTCCTTACCACATTGGGTGGAATAGTACTAACTTACTAATGTTTGGTTTTCCTTTTCAGATACACTGACAAGATGGCTATCTTGTTCCATATTCTCCTTATCTCAGAAGTTATCCCCTGCATCCAAGGCAGGGAAAAGCACCTCCTTCCTCACCTTGATCCTCCAGCATCCACCCCAGAGGGAGTTTCCATCACCATACCCAACAATTTGATTACTGTCCAGGAAGGTTCAGATGCCTACCTCACTGCCTCGGTTGTGCTCCTGATAGATCTGCCCTACAAATTGAGTGGCAAGCCATGTTGCAAGGATAAATTCTCCCTGTGGCCAAGCTTTCCATGGGAACTTTACATGGTTGGCCCAATGCAAAATTATCCCCCAATGGTCCGATGTCCTTGCTCCAAACTGCTCTTAGACATTCTGCTTTATACAATATTACTGACTTAATTGACTACTCATATTGTAATTCCTTGTCTAAGGACTCTGCCAGGAAATTTTATGCTGTACACAACATGGGCTCTGCTGCCATGTACATTTCTGTGTTACCCCTCACAGATAATCAGCTTTTGGAATGTCCAAAACATGCCTCTGGTCCTCGTAGAGATCTAACAGCCACTGCCTTACCTGGTACACGTATTAACAATTTACAATTTATGCATATACTTGTTTTGTTTAACTTGACTTACTGGAACATGAAATAATTTGGTATGAGTCATACTACTAATACTTCAGCATTTTATACTATGTTATTACTTGATAGCTTAGCAGCTTTTCAAATCCATACTCAAGACCCTATTTCCGGGGTACATACCACCAAGCATAGAGGCAATTTTAGGAGAAAACCTAATTCTGATGATCAAAGTCATAAGCGTAACACCCCTGAAGTTGACAGTTCCAATGTCACAGGTGCCACAGGCACTGTTACAGGTCTTTTTGGTACAGCCATGTCTATTTGGAATAAGGCCAACATTGCTGCTATCGAATCCCATTCACAGAAATTGAAAACTGGTTTGGTAAATGATATTTTACCCCCATTATTGCATGGTGTGGATGGCCTTAGTCAGGAAGAAAGATACACTGTTCACAACATGCACAACATCGCTAAGGCATTTACAGATTCTAAAGATAAGATTAACGCTCTCATTGCACAAAAATAACAAAGAAGCAGATAAACAATATATTGCATGTGAAATATTGTGTTCAGCCTATTGCTCATACATTATCACTACCATCAATAATCTCTTCCATGATCTAGAATCCGGAAGGATCCCTGATATCATTCATGATAGACGTATCTCTAAATGGTATTGTCCTCAGTGCAAATCTTCCAGCTGTATTGCAATATGTATGCTAAGATCTCTAACTATCCCACTTTCCACTGCAAGGAATTTGGGTATTGTGACCAGACACACTAACACTGATCTATATTTTACTTCTAAGAAATGTTGCATTAAGGATACTATGTTTGTTTCCTTTACTGTCTCTTTACCACGTTTTGATCCTGCTACAGCTCTATTCGATAAACTTGCAACTGTTCATTCCATTGGGCACCTAGATAAATATATCTACAGAGAATGCCATGACTTGCCTCCTCTACTGGTCTTCCATCCTATTCTGAATGCCTGGGTCTCTCTGCACACAGATTGCTACGCAAAGAAAGGTTATATCAATTTGTGTTGAGGTGACATATTTAATGTTATTAAACCTGTATGTGGCTATTCCCCAGACAGTATTGATTGGTCCTTTACATGGACGATGACACCAACACTAATGGCACAGACTTCCAGGACTCAACATCAGCTCCAGACAAGCTCTACCAGCAGGGTTTTATTTAACTCTAAAAATTGATTAGCGTTTTGCTTATAAAAGTTCTAAAACATTGTGAAAACGCATAGCACTTGCCTCACTGTGTTTAACAAACATAACACTTCTAGAAAACCTATATAAATACTTTCCGTACAGTTAGTATTGTCCCCAGAAAAAAAGTGCTAATCAATTATTTAAAACCCTGACCAGTCTTATCGAGAGGAGCTTCATCACCTGTCAACACGGATTTCCAAGACTACCTACACCTGCCCGGTACAGTTGCAAAAATGGAGACTTCCAACTGTTAAAATGCAATATAATTCTGATGGGGAGTATTGTATTGTTGCTAATTTAAAATCCTACACCCATGGAATGCAGACATGTGTTATAGATAACCCCAATTTCTGTTTTGTTCCCCACCAGAAGTCAGTTATTAGGCATACTGTTATTACACCCGTCCCTCTTATGGACACTGACATTATTGAGGGTAACCCTGATTATCTGCTCATCCTTTCTGAGTATGTACCTTACTTTAATGTACACATTGACCCCTCACCTTGACACTAAAATCACTTTTAGTCAAGAAAGACACCCATCTCATCCAAATCAGCAATAATATTTGTAAAGCTAATGAAGCTGTCCTTGCACTTAATAATGATGGCGATATCAACAGTGCAGTTACTAACACTTGGTTAGAGATTACTTTTAAAGGATTTGTTATTATACAAGCATTTTTGATATTTTTTCTAATTCTTATGCTTTGCTGCCTGCAGCACACAATGCGTCAACACCGTGAGCAGCTGGAGTTCCTTTAGACTCACATGTTGGGTCTGTAAATGACCCCTGCTCCCTCTCCACTTACCTACTTTTGCTGTGTTGCCCTTGGGAGGCAACAAGGAGGGGAATGTTACATGAGGTCTCTGCACCCTTATTGGTATACCCAGAGGTACACCGTAGATGGCTAGCATTTAGGTATATGTTATACTAACATATAGGGCTGAGGCATCTACCGTATAAGAGCAGATGTCAGGATATGTATGTATATTATTGTTATACACTTTACTTTCTAATACACATATGTATTTCTTGCTTACAAGATGTTAGGACACCTGTGTCCTTGTAATGATTATGATATATGAGTTGGCATTGCCATCTTCTGATGATTTGTATTATTACACTTCTGTATACATATAACTGTACTCCTTTGTCTTTACAAAGTGATGACTACTTCAAAATTGTATAATGTTATCTTGAACTGAGGAACCACCTCTAATTTAGCCAATAGGGCTCATCTCTGTAACTAGAAATGTTTCTATATTACAATTACCATGGTAATTATTGTAGGCATATAATGAAAGACATTATGTCTTCTACCTCGGAGACCCCAAGAGACACAGAGAATCCTCAAGGTATAGGGAATGCTTAGCATTGGCTCCCAGTTTGTATTGGTAAGAACTGCTTAGGGCAACTATGATTATTCTTTTGGTAGTAATAAACAAGTTTATTACTGTTATGCAACGTGTCTGTGATTCCTTGCATGCCCATTATTGCCAAGAACCTGAGAAGTGAGGTTTAGACCTCCTGACACATGCCACACTATTAATGTTAATAGTATGAAACAAACCCAAAGAAGGCATACAATAATGTCCTTTCTTATGTCCCTACACCTGGGGATAATCTTATTACAGGACACAAGACTAAACACCACACATGAAATAAAACAAGCACAAAGAGAATGGCTTTTGGGTCCCACCTTTTAGTCTATCGGGCAGGACACCTGCTCTGGTTTAGGGACTTTGATCCACATGCCAGACTTCAAGTTATTAAAACTCTATGATATGGCACCAGGAAGAGCCCTTATTTTGGATGCTTTGATACAGCAGTTACCCTTTAGATTAATTAACTTATACGCACCTCAAACAAAAACTTCATGAATGGAGCTGTTTTCCATTATACAACCATATTTACACACCTCTAAACATATTATTTTTCTAGAGATTTTAACTGTGGCTTGAGCCCTAAAGATAAAAGTACACAAGCCAAAACCAAGAAAATATTTGGTGACTCCCAAGCATTATCAAAAATTTTGCAAACAGCACTACTAAGGGATGCATACTTAAAATTAAAAAAACAACATACACCAAAGGGGCCCTGGCAACCAGGAACAACTAAAATGTTCTTTCTCAGAATTTACCTATTTCATCTGCCCACATTTTACTGCTAGAATTCACAGACCACAAATTATTATCTTCACCCTAAACAGCTGTCCTTCCTTCATAAAAGGACCAGGACTTTGGAAATTGAATACAGGCCTATTACAAGAAAAAGAACTCCTAGGTTCTTTATTACAATTCTTAACTGCCAGGAAATCCATCCTGGTCTGCTATGATACTCCCATAAATTGGTGGGAAGACACAAAAAAAGATTTAATACTGCTTCTTAAATGATATAGTCAGCAGAGAAGTAAATCTACATATCTGACATTTTCAGAAACGACATCACTTACAAATGTTATTTACAATAGCATGCTTGACTGGACAGGATCTAGGACTACAAATTCAGCTTGTGAAAAAAGATATGCTCTCTTTTCATAAACAAAAAGCCACACAGCTCTTTCACCAACAGAAGTTTGGCACCCAAGGGAAAATACAGGCATCCTGCCCCTTTGACCAGAATTCACGCAGCATAGAACAAAAAAACAATATAAAAATTAGTAGATCAGGCAGAAGTCCAACACACCACTCAGAAAGACATATTAAATTTGGTAACTACCTTTTCTATGAATTTATTTTCCCCCATACAGGTTGACCAGAGGGAATGTCAAGATTTATTTTCCAAACATCCAATTCCCAACAATTCCTTCCCATAAGGCCTCTGTGGTAGGCCAACCAATTTCTGTTAGAGAAGTAATAGAGGGTATCCAGCAACTAAAAAATAATGTGACCCCAGGGCCGGATGGCCTTCAAAACGAAGTGTACAAAATTCTGGGAGAACACCTAGGGGAAGAACTCACCACTGTTTTCAATACCATGCTACAAACAGGAAACTTTCCACTAGACTTTAATAAAGGAACATTGATGTATTTTTTCATAAAAAGGTGAAAAATCTAACCTGAATAACTTGAGGCCAATCTGTATGTTAAATATAGACTTCAAACTCCTAACAAAAATTTTATCAAAGAGATTAATGCTAATAGCTGAAACAGCCATCTCTTCTGAACAAACACGCTCCATCCCACAGAGTCTAGTGCAGGACCACTTAATACTATTGAGAGAAATTACAACTGAAGGGTACACGAATGCTATGACAGGATATGTTATTTCATTGGACCAAAAGAAAGCATTTGACTCCATCAGCTATGAGTTCCTCTGGACTGCTTTACAGCATCAAGGAATAACTGATACATAAGCAGCTCCCTATGGCACAACATTCTGAGTTCAAGCACTTTGCACATGTGTTTGGTCTTAGATTTGGCAGGCCTCTTTTTTAATTCATAACTTTCTTACTTTTTTAACATTTATTCCCCATTTATTTACTAAAGTGCAAGGTAACCCTCCCAACTACATTTATCAACTTAAATCCCTCTGGAAATGTTTGATGGGGTAGGTGGAGGGAGGTTGGGTGCTAAAAGTGCAATGGTGGGGAGCTGTTATTTAAGTGGTCATAGGTGATGGGACAGATAATATGGCAGAATGGATGGGAATTTGCTTTTAAGCCATTTTCTTTAAAAAAAAATGCAGTAAAATTGGATGAAGTCAGGAACACTTTGCCAAGCTATACATAATGCAGAGAACCTGACATGATGCCAACCTTGCTGTCAAAGTAAAATGTAATTGGCTCTCTAGGTACTTGCCAGCTGAATCATAGCTGGATTGGTGGGGTGCTGCTATGCAGCTGCAGATTAGAGTCCTGGCTTGGGGGAGGAGAGAGAGAGATAGAGAGGGAGAGAGAAAGAGAACAATGATCTGTGTATACTAGCTTCTGTGATGTTATTCTACTGTTGTCAAGTTGTGGATGCCAAAAGTGGTAGTGTATTCATCAGTTTCACTTATGTTTTCCCATTTTCTCTCCTAAATGAATTATGTCTTTATGGCTGCATTAAGAAGCTGTTGAAAGGACACTTCATACATTCTCAGGAAGGACACATGTTCACTGAGGTCACTTAATACTTTGGTATCTAGCTTTAGTCATTTTTTTTTTTTGCAATTAAATATACTTTATTGAAATTTTTCAAAATACATGAAACCAAAAAAGATAACAGAACAACAATAATTTGCACCAAACAAATCAGAAACAAAAACAAAGAACCATCCACCTCCTCCTTCCCATCCCATTCCCTATGCGCTATTCCAGATCCAAAAAAAATACATTAAAGTGAGGAATATCCATATCTGAAGTTTTACTGACTCCCACCCAATATTGGAAACAAAAAAAGGTGGTGCAGGTAATTAGCAGAATTCTACTGATGCAAAAAGTCAAAAGGTTCAACCAACAAGCCTGGAACCTACATAGCAGTTGGCATAGCCTGCTTATAGCAAATTTTGGGTGTTTGTGGCTGTATGGTCTTGTCTTTATTATTAATTTGTGCTGTTTTAATTTACATTGTCATGTATTTTTGGACCTATCTATGGTCGTACTGACCCTGTCTGTTTTAATTTGATGGGAAACTTTACCTAAACCCATTTAAGGGTCTCAGGGTATAGCTGCTATCTGGCAGAGGCTTATATTAAGTAGATGGCAGAAGATCATGCCTTGAAATCCCAACACCAAACTGCAGAATTTTGTTGATTTAGGTAGAGGGTCTATTATTATTAGCCTCTTTACTGTGTGAGTCCCATCCCATTTAGTTCGAGAAGGTTTGCACTTTGCATCCTATATTATAGGTAGTGTATGTCTAAGGATAGTTTGTTATGTCCAGAAGAAAAGATATGTTTGTATTGAGCATGTATGGCTATGTTTGTACCTATGATGTATGAAGGCCATCCTGTACAGCTCTGGATAACTGATAAGTTCAATAAAAAATTTTACATGATAAAAAACAAGCCTGGAACCTGGTATAATTGTCGTAGAGCTTGGCAACTGCCTTCTCAGCATTCAGGGCAGTGAGACATTCACATACCCATTCTGAGTAGGAAGGAGATCAGTCTCTAATTCAACAATGGGCTATGAATAACTTGGTTACCAAGGATAGGAGAGCCATATGGTGCTTGTTTTTGGGTGTAGGAATTCCAGACTAGTCTCCTAATAGACAAATATCTGGGCTAAATTAATTTTGCCCCTGCAAAAAGGGAGAATTTAGTTTGCACCAAAGACTGCACTGTTTTGGCCGGAGAACATATCCATAGTTTGTGATATAGGGTGCCCTTAACTCCTGGACAGTGGATGCAATCTGGAGAGGAGAGTTTCCCCATGCTATACAATTTATATGGAGTAAGGTGCAGGGCATGAAAGATATTGAATCGCAACAACCTTAAGCAGTCCTGTTGGACATATTTTTATATGTTGTCCCACAGGACAGACCAGTCAGAATGTGACCTGTTTTCCCCCAGTGTATTCTGCCAGTAGAATGCTGATGGTGAGACCAAGTTGCAGGCATGGTTGGTCAGATCTTTATAAATTAGTGAAATGGCTTTTCTCTGATAGGCCTTTTCTATCAAGGGCTGAAAAAAAGTTGTGGCATGGCATGACCAAGGGGAAGAGTCTAAAAAGGATTTGACAGAGTGGGCAACTTGGAGATACTGAAAATAAGAGATCCTAGTGGTTCCCAGGTGCTGACGTAGCTGATTAAAAGAAATAACTTTATCCCCAGTGACTAGGTCAGCCAGATGCAGTCCAGAGAAGGTGGCCCAGTGGGGTAATGAAAGTGATTTACCTGCAATGCAGATATTTAAATTGTGAAGTTGGGGTTGTCCTAACTTCTTTAATGGCAGGGGACTTAAGAAGTCTACAAAACTGAACCTGTGCTCTTACACTCCACCCTATTGGAGTGTCCCTCAGCTCAACGGGTAATGATGAGAAAGGCAGATATAGTAGGGAAGGCAAAGAGAACTGAAACTGATGAGCCTGGTAGAACGCTATCTTTAACCAACTGGGTGAGGGCTCCTCGATCCTCACACAAGCTCACCATTTTAAGTATTTGGCACCTTATAGGGCTAAATAAAATAGATAGATGTCCGGCTACTGTAATACTCCCAATTGCCATGGTCTGCATCTTTTGGTGTATGACCTTCTTAGGGCATTGCACAGCTAAAGAAATGAAGAATGGAAGGATTGCAGTTTGGAAAACCACCCTTTTGGGAGGAAAACATTGAGGACTCCTAAAGGGTAAAGCAGTTTGGGTAGGACATACATTTTAAAGTTTTAGTCATTTTTTATCAATGAGCCTCAAAAGTGTCTGCCAGACCATTAGGGGCTTAACACAGTCACCCAGAAGGCTGCAATGTGCAGTTCCAGTCATCCCCTGCTCCTTTAGAGTCAATGTATGAGTGCAATTGCATGACCCCTCTCAGCATCGATTCAAGCTGTGCTCAAGATAGATCATGAGTTTGGGAGGGGGGGGTTCTGAGTCATGCTGCTGTTAGTGGTAATTGTGAGTTCTGGGGCGGACGGGTGTGATCCTTGCTGCTGTTGCAGGTAATCAAAGTGTTCATATATTTTAAAATAAGAAATATGCACATAAAAGTGCATTGTTTTAGCTCACATCAAATTTCATGGCCAGATTTTCTCGTTCAATATGTGTTTTCAGTTTACGGAAGTGCAGAACAGGGCTACTGTGGAGGGTGACTGCCATGCATAAAGACCACTGTTAAATCTGTAGTCTGTACTATTTGCAGTGGTGCAAGCAATATTGGCACTGCTCCTGGCAGCTTGCATCACTCACATTGCTACATGTTCCCAACTTCACAGAGGATTTGGGAGCAGAGTAAGAAGTGACTTACCATGATCGAGTAATTATCGACACTGACACTTTTGCACTACAGCAACCTGAGTGCTCAGGTTTCTATGGTGCTAAAGTGACAGTGTAAACAGGGCTTTTAACTATAATGCTTTGTTGTGGCTTACTACCTAAAGGAAGGGAATCTACAGTATTACTCCATTCCACATATGCAGAAATCATTTTCCAGAGCTAGATTTTAAATTAGCATTATGTTACCAAAGCAGTGCAGTAGTAAAAGATGCAGAACTGCAGAATTCATATTAACAGATACCAATACAGAAGAGGACAACTAAATCCACCACACTTGATTGGGCTCTTCTAGAACTGTTTTCTAAGAAGAATCTCAGATCTGACAAGAAGGGATGTTCCCTCTCTCTCTCACTCACTCTCTCTCTTCTCTGACTTTTTCCCTATTGTACATCCACTATGGGTGGTCTTTCAAGTAAGATATAGACAAACATGGAACGACACTATAGTAAGTCCCTTAACCAAAAAAAGAGATATGCTCAAAGCAAAGCTTCATAGACATGTTGTTTAATATCAAAGGTTACCAGTCTCAGTGCTCAGGAGGACAGTGAACAAAACTCCCATGCTTCAAGGTACTAACTGAAATGGAATTTCTGCTACTAGGAACACTGAGTTTGAGACGAAAGGATAATGCATTTATTAATGCATCACTAGACAAAACTGCTGGTCTAGGAAGGAAGGATGGAATGCTGGTTTTGTACAGTGCCTTTCATACAAACTGAATCTCAAAGCCCTTCATGATCCACAAGATGGTAGGTAGAAAAGTAGAAGGGGCTTTAAAGGAAAACTACATGAAAAAATTATAAAAACAAGGTACACCATATGTTTTCCTTTTTTTTGATAGCCCTTGGTATTCTGTTCCATGTGTCTGTGGCAAGGTTTTTCTTTTAACTTTCCCCTGCCAGTTTTATGGCAATGAGGCTAGCTAGTAGTCATTCATGCTTCTTTTATTGCCTTTAATCTATTGGAATTTTCCCAGAATGCCTCTGCTTTATCACCCAGTGACAGCGCTTTACAAAGAAAATTGCCACACATCCAGGAAAACAGAAAAAGAATCTGACTTCAGCTGGTGAGGGAGGGTAAACACTTTTTAAAAGAAGTTATCTTTCACAAGCAGTTGCAGTTAGATGGTGTGGCTAGATAATAACTAGGATCTAGAAACATAGAAGTTGACAGCAGATAAGGACCGCAAGGCCCACCCAGTTTGCCCTTTTTTTCTACCTTATGAATGTGCCATAGGTATTAGAAACATAGAGGTTGACAGCAGATAAGGACTGCAAGGCCCCATCCAGTCTGCCCATTTTTTCTACCTTATGAACGTGCCACACACCTTTACGCTGTCGATGACCTATCTATCCATATTCGTCTGTATTGCTCCCTTATGCCTATCCCATGCCTGTTTGAAGCCCTATTCATAGCCACCACTTCCTGAGGTAGGCCGTTCCATGCATCCACCACTCTTTCTGAGAAAGGAATTTCCTCACATTCCCCCTTAATAGGCCTCCCTCTATTCTCATACTGTGTCCTCTTGTC
This sequence comes from Neoceratodus forsteri, assembly GCA_016271365.2. Classification (NCBI taxonomy): domain Eukaryota; kingdom Metazoa; phylum Chordata; order Ceratodontiformes; family Ceratodontidae; genus Neoceratodus; species Neoceratodus forsteri. The sequence continues at coordinate 537,013,414 of CM028135.1, read as the reverse complement.
CTGCTATTTTTCTTATATTTAAACATGTTAGACTCTTTCACCTTGTTAATGCCCTTAAGGTGTTTGAATGTTTCGATCATATCACCTCTCTTCCTCCTTTGCTCAAGGGTATACATATTGAGCTCTGTTAATCTGTCCTCATATGTCTTCTGATGCAGTTCCTGCACCATTTTGGTTGCCCTTCTCTGGACTGCCTCAATTTGGTTAATGTCCTTGTGAAGGTGTGGCCTCCAGTACTGCACGCAGTACTCCAGATGGGGCCTAACCATTACCTTATAAAGAGGGACTATTACCTCCCTTTTACGACTTGTGATACCCCTACTAATACACCCTAACATCCCCATAGCCTTACCTACTGCTTTAGAGGTCTGCTTGGATGATTTCCGGTCATTGGTGATGATGATGCCCAAGTCTTTTTCTTTCTTTGTGACTGCCAGCAACTCCCCTCCCAGCCTATAGGTGGCTTCAGGGTTTCTCTTCCCCATGTGCATGATCTTCCACTTCTTTGCATTAAATCCCAGTTGCCACTCTTCTGACCATTTTGCTAGTTTATCCAGATCTCTTCCCATTCTGTCCACCCCATCTGGATCATCTACTCTGTTGCAGATCTTGGTGTCATCTGCAAACAGACAAGCCTTACCCTCTAGTCCAGCTGTAGTGTCACTAATGAAGATATTGAAGAGGACTGGCCCCAGGACTGATCCCTGAGGTACCCCACTTGTGACTTGCATCTCTTCTGACTGTATACCATTTACCACCACTCTCTGTTCTCTGTCCGTCAACCAGTTTGCCACTCAGTTGACCAATGTCTGACACACCCGAGCCTACCCAGCTTATTTATCAATCTTCTATGTGGAACAGTGTCAAAACCTTTGCTGAAGTCAAGGTAGGCGACATCAACTGCTCCCTTTGGTCCACCACTTTGTTACCCAGTCAAAGAAATCTATGAGATTAGTTTGACAGGACCTTCCTTTTGTAAACTCATGCTGTCTTGGATCCTATGCCCCTATGGATTCCGGTGTTGCACTATACTTTCCTTAAGGAGTGCCTCCATAATCTTGCCCACTACTGAGATAAGACTGACTGGTCTGTAGTTCCCTGCCTCCTCCCTGCTACCACTCTTGTGGAGCGGGATCACATGAACCCTTTTCCAGTCTTCTGGGACCTCTCCTGTGCTCAGAGACTCAGTAAACAGTTCTGCTAATGGCTCTGCTAGTTCCACCCTTAGCTCCTTAAATACCCCGGGATGTATGCCATCAGGTCCCATTGCCTTGTTCACTCTGAGCTTAGCAAGCTCTTGTAGGACCCTTTCTTTTGTGAAGGGACTAGTGCTCACCTCCCTCCCCACTGTGTCCATGGTGCTGAGCTGTGGGTCCTGCCCTACCTTCTCTTCAGTAAATACTGAGCAAAAGTATCTATTTAGGATAGATGCTTTTATAGGGTCCTTCTCCTCCTCACATGCCCCCCCTTTTCTCCTTTGAGCTTAGCAATACCCCCTCTGGACTTTTTCCTTTCACTAATGTATCTATAGAAAGTCTTGTCACCTTCTTTTACTGTTTGTGCTAGTGTTTCCTCAGTTTGGGACTTTGTCTGCCTTACTGCCTTCCCTGCTTCCCTTAGGGCAGTTTGTTATGCCTCCCTATCTTCATCCCGCTCTGTTCCCTTATATTTCCAGAAGGTCAGCCTTTTTGCTCTGACATTTTCTGCTACTGTATTTGAGAACCAAAGTGTTTTCCTTCTTCTTTTTGCACTTCCTTTTCTGTCTAACACAATGGGATATTGCTTCATGTATTGCATCCTTAATGCTTGCCCACTTTGCCTGTACCCCCTCACCTGTGTTTCATTTTGCCAGGGCTAGCTTAACTCTGTTGGCCATCTTATCAAAGTCAGCTCCTCTAAAGTTCCATAGTTTTTCCTTGAATGGGATGATTTAGATGTAGTGGCCAAATTGAACCATACCTATGGATGGTCACTGGCCCCCAGGTGACCTTTCTACCTGAGATCTGTGATCCCTTCCTGTTAGTCAATACTAGATCTAGGATAGCCCTGTCTCTGTGGGTTGTCGTACTCAGTTGTTTGAGGTCCTCCCCCTGCATGGAATCCACCATGTGTCTAGTTCTGGCAGATGTTCCTGCTGGTATTGACCAATCTGTATCTGGCATGTTGAAGTCTCCCATTATCAGAACCTCCCCTTTAGCTGTCATGTTTTGTATATCTTCTAACAGTAATGTGTCTATGTCCTCCCCCTGGTCTGGGACCTGTAGACAACCCCTATTCTTATGGCTGTCCCATTTCCAGGGTGACCCACAGTTCTTCTGGCTCCTTATGTGTATTCTGAATTTCTGTAGCTTTGATATTTTCATTGACATACATGGCCATTCCACCCCCACCCCATTTTGCACCTCGGTCTCTTCTTAACAGTACATAGGCAGGTACTGAAGTCTCCCAAGTGTGGTTGCTGGTAAATCATGTCTCATTAATTGCTACTATGTCCAGTTTAGCCTCTGACATTATTTTGCCTGCAGTATGGGATCTTATTTCCCAGGCTGTGTGCATTAGTGTACATGATTTTCCATTGGCCAGATCTCGATGCGTTAGTTGTTGGGTGAGGTCTGGCATTTCCCCTGTGCATTGTATGGGGAGACAGACCTTTTTTCTCTTACCTGGTGGTGCAAATGAACTGCAAACATGCTGAATCCCTGTTTGACCACTATGTCAATGGCCTATCTATTCATACTCATCTGTATTACTCCCTTATGCCTATCCCATGCCTGTTTGAAGCCCTGCACTGTATTCATATCCACCACTTCCTGAGGTAGGCTGCTCTATGCATCCACCACTGTCTCTGTGAAAAAGAACTTCCTCACATTACCCCTTAATCATCCTCCCTCTAATCTTATGCTGTATCCTCTTGTCCTGCTAGTTTTCTTATATTGAAACATGTTAGACTCTTTCACCTTGTTAATGCCCTTAAGATGTTTGAATGTTTCAATCATATTACCTCTCTCCCTCCTTTGCTCTAGGGTATACATATTGAGCTCTGTTAACCTATCCTTATATGTTTTCTGATGCAGTCCCTGCATCATTTTGGTTGCCCTTCTCTGGACTGCCTCCATTTTCTTAATGTCCTTGTGCAGGTGCGGCCTCCAGTACTGCACACAGTACTCCAGATGGTGCCTAACCAGTGTCTTGTAAAGAGGGATTATTACCTCCCTTTTATGATTTGTGATACCACTACTAATACACCACAACATCCCTCTAGCCTTACCTACTGTTTTAGTGGTCTGCTTGAATGATTTCAGGTCATCTGTGATGATGATGCCCAAGTCTATTTCTTTCCTTGTTATTGCCAGCAACTCCCCTCCCAACCTATAGGTGGCTTCAGGGTTTCTCTTCCCTATGTGCATGATCTTGCACTTCTTTGCTTTAAACCCCCAGTTGCTACTCTTCTGACCATTTTGCCAGTTTATCCAGATCACTTCTCATTCTGCTTACCCCATCTGGATCATTTACTCTGTTGCAGATCTTGGTGTCATCTGCAAACAGACAAGCCTCACCCTCCAGTCCATCTACAATGTCACTGATGAAGATATTGAAGAGGACTGGCCCCAGGACTGATCCCTGAGGTACCCCACTTGTGACTTGCATCTCTTCTGACTGTATACCATTTACCACCACTCTCTGTTTTCTGCCTGCCAACCAGTTTGCTACCCAGTCGACCAACTTTTGACCCATCCCAAGCCTACCCAGCTTATTAATCAATCTTCTATGCGGAACAGTATTGAAAGCTTTTCTGAAGTCAAGGTAGGCGACATCAACTGCACTCCTTTGATCCACCACTCTGGTTATCTAGTTAAAGAAATCTATGAGATTAATTTGATAGGACCTTCCTGTTGTAAACATATGCTGTCTTGGATCCTGTGCTCCTTTGGATTCCAGGTGTTGCACTATTCTTTCCTTAAGGAGTGCCTCCATAATCTTACCCACTACTGAGGTAAGACTGACTGGTTTGTAGTTCCCTGCCCCCTCCCTGCTACCTCTCTTGTGGGGTGGGATCACATGAGCCCTTCTCCAGTCTTCTGGGACCTCTCCTGTGCTCAGAGACTCACTAAACGATTCTGATAATGGCTCTGCTAGTTCCACCCTTAGCTTCTCTAGTACACTGGGATGTATGCAACCAGGTCCTGTTGCCTTGACCACCCTCTTGTAGATGCTTTCTTTTGTGAAGGGACTTTGTGTACACCTCCTTCCCCCCTCTGTCCATTGTACTGAGCTGTGGGCCCTGCCCCACCTTCACCTCAGTAAATACTGAGCAGAAGTATCTATTTAGGATAGATGTCTTTCCTTTGTCCACCTCCACACACTCCCCCTTTTCCCCTTTGATCTTAGCAATACCCCCACTGGACTTTCTCCTTTCACTAATGTATCTATAGAAACTCTTGTCCCTTTCTATTACTGTTCGTGTTAGTGTTCCATCAGTTTGGGCCATTGCCTGCCTTATAGCCTTCCCTGCTTCCCTTAGGGAAGTTTGGTATGCCTCACTATCTTCATCCTGCTGAATTCCCTTTCATTTCCTGAAGGCCAACCTTTTGGCTCTGACCTTTATTGCTACTGTTTTTGAGAACCAAAGTGGTTTCCTCCTTCTTTTGCTCTTGCTTTTCCCCATAACATAATGGGATGTTGCTTCACGCATTACATCCTTAATGCTTGCCCACTTTGCCTGTATCCCCTTACCTGCATCTGTTCTTGCCAGGGCTAGCTTAACTGTGCTGGTCATCTTATCAAAGTCAGCTCCTCTGAAGTCCCATATTTTTGCCTTGGAATGGGATGATATAGTTCTAGTGGCCCAATTGAACCATACCATGTGATGAACACTGGCCCCCAGGTGACCTTCAACCTGGAGATCTGTGATCCTTTCCCTGTTAGTCAGTACTAGATCTAGGATAGCCCTGTCTCTTGTGGGTTGCCGTACCAGCTGTTTGAGGCCCACCCCCTGCAGGGAATCCACTATGTGTCTAGTTCTGGTGGATGTTCCTGCTGGTATTGACCAATCTGTATCTGGCATGTTGAAGTCTCCCATTATTAGAACCTCCCCTTTAGCTGTTATGTTTTGTATATCTTCCAAAATGTATGTGTCTATGTCTTCCCCCTGGTCTGGAGGCCTGTAGACAACCCCAGTTGATATAGCTGTCCATTTTCCTCTTTCCAGGGTGACCCACACTTCTTCTGGATCCTTATGTGTATTCTGAAGATCTAGGCTCTTAGTTCTAATGTAAGGCCTAATTCACATCATTCCTAGAGGTATTCTATGAAAACTCCCAACAGTTCAAAGGCAACAGGGTTTTAAATAATTGATTACCATGTTTTTCTTAGGATGATACTAACAGTACAGAAAGTATTTATATAGATTTTCTAGAAGTGCTGTGTTTGTTAAACACAGTGAGGCAAGAGCTATGCATTTTCACACAGATTTAGCACATTTATGAGCAAAACGCTAATCAATTTTTAGAGTTAAATGAAACCCTGGGCAATAAAAGAAGCCTGAATGACTATCCCCAGGAGCCATAAAACCTGCTGAGAAAAGTAAAAAAAAAAAATATTGCTACAGATGCAGGTAACAGAATGCTATCGATCATCAAAGAAACCAAAACCCAATGTACATCTGTTTTTATAATTTTTGCATATAGTTTTCCTTTAAGAATAGGACCTCCAAGACAGTATTCTCTGAGATATTATCAGTGTCATTTTTCAAGGTAAGTTAGGCCCCAGGGGATTAGTTGTATAAAGGCCCAGCTAAAGGTTTGCAGCAGGGAGCAAGGCTTTAGGTTCACTGCACACAGGAATGCTTTCTGGGGTGAAGAATCCTATATGCTGTAGATGGTCTTCACCTGAGACCATAAGTTGGGAGGGTTATGGCACACAGAATAGAGTGGTGGAGGGGCTTTAATCTAGGGAAAAGGTAGGTAGCAGTAGAAAGATAACACCTATGAGACAGGCAGGTGCCAGGGTTAAAATTAAAAAGCTAAGCTATGACTGACCCAAATCAAAGGGTTAGGGAAATGCATCTCTTTGCTGCATGATGGAAAATGTGATGGTCATGACTAGCAAAATGAATGAACATGAGGATTAAATTCTTGATCTGAGCTATGATAGAAACATTGAAACTGAGAATTTGTCAGCAGAAAAGGACCACATGGCCCACCCAGTCTTACCAAATGAGATGAAGTAGGACTAACAGAAATCTGGTGAACTGTAGGAATATTCTGAGATGCAACAGTAGAGGGGTACAATTTCTTCAGGATAGAGATGGGGGGTGGAAGTGATTCTGCCTGTTATAAAGAGTTGAGCAAAGTGAGAGGGACAGGAAGTAAGTAGGGATGGAAGCCCGACTGACTGTATTTGGAATTAATATCCACAGAAGGCAATTTTGGATGTTTGTTATGTACTGCTAAGTTACACAATAGAGCATGAATCAGGATACTACTGATGCCACACACAGGGTCAGTATTGCAGCAGGAGATTTGGCAGTTGAATGCAAGCAAAATGGTTTGGTGCAGAGAGCAAGAATTTAGATTCTTTATGCACTGGAAAGCATTTTAGATTAGCAGAAACCTGTATGCTGCAGGCAGGCTTTACCAAACCCAAAAATAGTGGATATGTTGGCACAAAGAACAGTAAGACTGATGGGGAGCATTAACATAGCATAGAGGTGAATGAGTCAGGCTTGGGGATGTAAAAATGTCTAGTGTAAGAAGCTGAAAGTATGGAGGGTGGATGATACAGATCTTTGCTTCATGATGGTGGATCTGAGGAGTGAAATCAAAAAGTGGGTGAGCTGGAGGGTGACTTTCTTAATGCATGTATTAAAGTAATAAGGCTTCTAAAGACCTGCGGTAAGGAGGGAATAAGCTGGTATACATTGGTAGAGAGGTACAAACCCTTCAGCAGTAGGGCTAAGTGAACATGTGATCATTACTCAGTAAGTGTTATAGCTAGAGATCTGTTATTTGGTGTGTGCATGGCTTGAAAGATGCCATAATTTGGTGCTACATTTCATGACATTTAGATGAGGGGTGGAGACATTATAGAAGCTCAAAGTCTTGTAATTTATTATTATGCAAAACTTTTTTGAAAATATTTCTGTGCCTGTAACTTAGCTACCCTTGGACCTAGATAACTGAAATACTGTGCATGCTTTCTTGGAAGAGGCACATAAACTGCTAAATAGAGAGGTAACTGGTTAAATAAACTGTAAGCCACAGCAGTTCATAATTTCACAATTTAATTATTTGTTAAATTGTGTGAACATTTTCAAAATATTTGGATGTTTATAGCTTCACTACTTTTGCAGGTATACACTCAAGATTTGGCATGCATACCAAAGTGAATACATCCTGGGATTTAATTTAGCTGGATAAATGTGATTTACTAAGTTAAAATTTATTGCGAATAATTTAGAAATTAGTAATTGTCAAAAATTGCTCAAAATTGAATGGAGAAATAATAGGTAATGCCAATAGAATTACACTTGTAGAATTTACCTTTCACAAGGCACTTATCACCACTGAATCACCTTACTTACACTAGCATCATGGTCCTGAAATGCCCGTCCAACACTCCTGCAAGAGTGACACCCAGTATCACTGTATATCATGATTAAAGATATCCCGATACTTCCATCACAATGGACTAAGTCTCAACTAGTTGTAAGGCTTGGCATCATATGGTCCCAATGTGTTCAGATAATAAAAATATACATTGTTATACACAGGGGTGTCAAAGATTGCATTGTATAGAAACAATGCTTCACATGCATGTGCTTCTGCAAGTCATTAAATCAGTGAACTCTAGTGGTTATCTGGCATATTACAAGAATTCAGGCTAGAGCACAGTTATGTCCAAAATTGTTCTTCATGGTTTGTCACCTGAAGATAGTGATCTGATGCTTCACACCACTATACTTTTAGTATGGTGCCTCATATGAATGCTACCTTATTGTCATATTACCCAGCCTTTATCTTCCTCAACAATGGCAACTCAAATGTATAACTGGGCACAATGTATGGAACAGGTTTCAACAAAAGTATCACAGCATTCCACAATTTCACATAAGCTCAAGAAATGTAACTTGAATTATTGATTATTTGGAAAATTTGGCTGTTTATAATTTGGCCAGCCCTTAAGCAAGAGATTAGAGACTTGACACATATACACAGCTTCTTTTTTTCCATGTTGTTTTCTTCTTCCATCTGGCAGCTCTTCTCTCAGGGTATACCCTGTTCACAGGGCTATACCTTGATCAAGCTGAACATAGACATCATTCTGTTGGCTACTGGGATTTTCCCTCCCATTTCACCTGTTGGGGATGGTGCCTCTGTCAACCTCACATGGCTACAGCCACCCCTGAGTTAGGATCAAGCTCCCTGATCCAGCAGCAGGGGTTGCTGTGTTAGTGGAATCTACAACCAACATTCCCTGACTGAGAAGCACTGCTTAGCAGCAGCTGTCCCAGCTGTGGCCTGCCTCCCTACATGACTTCCCGGCTCACTTCCAAACCCAGATCATCAGCATGGTAATGAGATACTCTGCTCTTGGACCATGGTATTGACCTCAAAGTCTAATATTTAGGGTAATTGAACCTAACAAAATTGTTGATATTCCATTTATTAATTTTAAAGTTATAGTGGCTTAAATTTTGCAGTTTACATAATTTTGAAATGTTACTTTAAACTTTGTGAATATTTATAGTCTTATACCCCAGTCACATTTAAAGATAGGGACCTGAAACTTGGTACACATCTGTTTGGACCTCGGAAAAGTCATCTTGAGAAATATGGTGCACTTTTGACAAAAACTTGCTAAATTAGATGAAAATAACTGAAACCACAATTCTGGCAAAATTACACAAAATCTTCATAGAAATGTCATGACATTTCATGGACGCAAAACTAGAATTTTGCCAGAATTTCACTGACAGAAGGAACATTTTTCCAGGCCTTATAAAAGAGGAATTGGGAGGGTCAGCAGAGGTGAAGGATTTACATTCTATGCCAATGCTGGGATTAAAGGAAGTGAGCAAATAGTATGAGGAAGAATGGGAACTCTACAAAATATCCCTGGCTTTAATAATGATCTAGGGGATAGAAAAGGACAAATGTGCAAAAGCAGGCTGCATTCCAGTGGAATAGCAGATGCTGGAAAAATATAAATATCAAGTGTAAGCAAATGAACCAACACTCCAGACTCCAGAAAAATTTAGTGAGAGTGATTTATTAAAAGTCAGTCAGAATTCATACAATTGTAAGCAGTGAATCATACACATAAATAGGGAATTTCAGCTTCACACTCCAATCTCAGCCTCAGTGCTTTGGGGTTATGCTACCCCTTTGTCAGGATGCGTTACCAAACATTAGTAGCCAGTGTTTTTAAATACTCTAGTATACAGGTGCAAATAATTAGTGAAATATTTTAATTGAGAATCTGTGAGAAACCTGAAATAAAGCTCCATCTGGTGACTAGTGGACATTCAGCATTCCAGCTCTATTTAGTGTTGGTGCACATCTACAATTAAAAGGGGAAATCTCCTATTGACATGCACACAGCACTGCTGAAGCATAGGAAAACTAGCAGCTACAGGTAAAAAATTCAAACCATTTTGTGTTTATTCACATACTACTGGAAAAACTACTATTAAACTATGGCACTGTAGTCCCTAAATATTTAAGTAAAATGACAATGATTTATCAAGCATTCATACTATATATGGTTATTCAGTTCACCCAATGTATACATAAATTACAAAATTACTTTTAATCTACAGCAATAACAAATTAATTTCTGAAAGGAATTAACTTAATGCTCAATATGTAAGGTGCAGTTTTCATGTAAACTACATGTTTACAGCCAAGGGAAGAACAGATGCATCAGACTGAAAAGAATTTCATCACATTATCATACGCCAGAATATTCAATTATGTATATATGGTTTCCAGTCCATCTAGTCATTGAATCCATGGGGTTTCAAAGTTTTCAACTTGAAAATCCACATAGACTTCTTTATATTAAGTTCAAGAAGTCTCCTCCCACCCCTTTTGCTCTATAAGGTATATTTGTATTTAGAATGAACTCAAAGGCCAATGTAATAATGTTTAAAAGGCAGACCCATTTGACAAAATGCCCTGACCAAATAGGGTGGCTCTAGGCATGGAACAATGCAGGAAGTGGTCAGGGTTGGGGGGATGAGGGGAAGGCAGGATGGGGAGAGGGTTTTGTGATGGGAGAGCTGGAAGACATGTCAATCAAGGAGAAAGGGAGGAGGCAGGATGATCTCAGAAGGGACAGAGCCTCCTGACATCATGCTAAGGTGGTTAAAACTGATTGGGTGAGAAAAGAGAGAGAGAGAGAGAGAGAGGTGTGAGCAAGTCAGGGTTTAAAAGGGGCAGGCCAGACAGAGAAAGCCTCACAATTTTGCTTCTGTAAATTTTTCCTAAGAAGCACATCAGTTGGTAACGGAATTCATTTAGCACATCAATTTGGCTATTGGGTTTTGTTTTGTTCATTTTTTGATTCCCATGAGACCATTTTTTTGCAGTCTACAGCGACTTTATTGGTGAGTCTGTTGTGTTGCTACAAAGGGTAAGTAAAAAAAAAAGTCTGCTATTAAGATATATCCTAGGCATAGCTTACAAGATTGCAAGAAAGGTAGCAAGGTGAAGGCTGTGGGTTCGAATCACCTTTAGGTCTTGAGCAGCTTTTCTCGATAAAATGTAGGGAGTTTTCAAAACATAATAATAATATTTCTTTATTTGTTTAATGTTGCTCCAGAAACAGCACTGACAGGAACTGAGCAGGGTATACCAGAAATGTAGACTGGTATTAACAGGTTTGCTGCAAGCACTGCATGTAGTATATATTTCCTTGTTGCAGGAATGGGATGGTTTGGTTTGATCTGATGCACCTTTGTTGGTTAAACAAAATAAATCAGATTTTGGATGAGGTGACTGAGAGCTGCTTCATTCGTACAGTAGGAGGTGAGTGTAGTAACAATGCACATTTAGCAGTGTGGTGGATAGAAGAGGTTTAGAGCTAGCGATATGGTCAACAAGTAAAAGTGCAGTGCATCTGGGTGATGTGTTGAGACTTTTTGCTGTGTGGTGGAGACGTTGTTATTGTTGAATTTCACATTAAAGGACTATACATTTTTACAAATGTGCTTTGCCTTTCTATAATGCATGAGTGAGTGCCCAGTTTATTTCATTTGTGCTGAATTCCCTTTACCAGCGAGCACCACAAACTGTGAGCGACTCTAGCTTTCTGTGGTATAGCTTTACAGGTCTGTAGGCATGCATGGGGTCCAGGAGTGTAAAGATGGCCGGGTGAAAATTTTTTCAGCCACATCGGGGATGCCATGGGGCAATGGGCATTTATGGTTTTGTCTGTGTGGGGGGCCACAATTCAAAAAAAAAAGTGCATGAAGTGTTTTTTTCTCTTCCCTCCTGGAGCACTAACTGGCACAGCAATTCTGGAGAGGTGGCAAGTCCTCCTATTAACAGCTTGAGTGCAGGAAGGAACCAGGCAGAGGGTGGCCACCATTTCAGGGTAGACCTGCACTGCATGGCGGCCGCCATTATGAAAATCCTCTTCGGTGGCATGGCGGCCAGCATTTTAATGAAGGCATGCGACAATCAAGGTGGCCACCATTTTAGATAAATTAGGCCTTTCTCACCAACAGATTTAGAATAAAAATAAAAATGTTGCTATGTAGCGGGGAATTAATGCTAATATAGTGCAGCCTCATCTTGATTTAGGGAAAACAAATGTGTTGAATCGTTATACATTGGGAGACGCAATACTAGTGTGGTGCAATGTCATCTGGTTGTAAGAAAATTGATGAGGCACATGAGCATGACAGTGCTTATACAAGATGCCAGCCATTTTATAGCATGCTTGGACAATACAAAGCAGGTCCTGCGGGTGACATATAGCTAGAGGTACTGATGAAAAAGATACATAAATGAAATAATACACATAATATATATATATATTTAAAAAACAGAGAGAGAGGGGGGACAATGGGAATAATAGAGGGCCCAAGGACTGATTTGGACTCCTGGGCAATAGACTATAAGTACTTCTGAAGGATTTTTTTTAATAACGTTATAAAAAATAAAAAAAAAAACTGGATGTTTTGGCCAGTGTGGCATGGGGGTGCTAGCAGGCCCCAACTGCTATTTAAAAAAACAGTCAGTAGGATGGGGGAGTGATTGAAAGAAAATGGCTTATTGCAAATGTTAACAGATTTTCTTTGATTATTTTCAGCTTCTGAGTTGCAGATCTGCAAAGAATGGCACCCAGGGAAAGCAAGTCCATGGAAGAGGAGGATTATCATACAATCATAGAAATTTGATGGCCAAAAAAGACCTTTAAGAGCCATTATGGAACATGGTGAGATGGCAACTATGATATTGGAGAGCACGGAAGAGGGCCAGAGAGGGCATGGGAAAATGCAGTCAGCAGGCAAAGGGTGAGGTGCGAAGGATATCAAGTAGGCTCCCAGGCTCCTCCAGCCCCGGAGCCTTTGATCCTATTCCACCTATGACACCAGTCCCAGAACCCACGCCCAGGCCTGCCACTGCACCCCAACCAGCTCCTCCGACTCCCCAGGCCCCCATAGGGTGCCAGGGCCTTCAGTTCCTCCAGCAGCCCCCAACATTCCTGGCAACAACCCATGAAGAACCCAGTAGCTCCAGTCATGGCCCCAGGGCATAACCATAAATGGGTAATGTGGACTTCACACCAGAGGACCCTAAAAATGTGTATGTGGAGCAGATATTAAGCACCTTGGGTGGAGAGTGGGCTGGGCCAGTTTGGAAGGGTATTGGGGGGATGTTAAGAGGGGAGTGAAAAGGGAAGGCAGCCAGGCTGGTGAAGGCAGAAGTGAAGCAGATGATGGTAGGGGGGCAGGGATAGGGTCACCAGGGGAGAATAGAGGACCATGGGTTAGGAGCAGCAGAAGGAAACAGGGTGAGGGAAACAGGTGGAGGGTTTGTGGTAGCAAATATAGATGCTGTGGACAAATATGCTGGAAAATGGAGGACAGTAGGACACTGACATCTCCCACTTGCATACTGTGTGACCCTGAGCAAGTCACTTAACTTCCTTGTGCTCCCAGGTTGCACCTGTAAATGAGCTTTCAGCTTAGTGTGTCTTTCCTGGTTAAAAAAACCAAAAAACCTGGGGATGCATGGTCAACAGTTTTTCATATATGGTACAACATTTAGAAGAAGATGAACTTGGCCACCCCCCCTTTTGCTGACCTATTCCTTATGCCTATAAGCAATGGGTGGTCATGTTTGAAGACAGTACGATGAAAAGTAGAAGGGTGAGGCGCCTGTAGGGGAGGTGAGGTAGGACACCAGGCAGCTGATGGTGGCTCAAGACATTGTTAGGCACAAGTGGAAATTAATGGGTTGGGATAAAAAGATGGGGCCCTGTGAAAATACTGCTCGGCTTACAGTAAGGGCACATGGTGCCTGGCCATGCTGCCATCTTAGGCATGCTTGTGCAAAGCATGCTGGGGGCTCATCTAGCATCAGGGGTAGGACCAGCTAGGACAAAAAGAACCATGGCAGTTTTTACAATCAGTCCTTCCAGGCTGGTCACTCAGGTTTCAGGGGACAAACCTTGGGAAGGCGGGGGAGAGGTGTTGGGGGATACTCAGCATTGGGATCAGATAGGCAGAAAAGTGGGGGTGAATCAGAACATTTTGATTTGTGGAACCACCAAATGGGGCAATAGTATTGGCAGAATGAGGTTAGGCATTACCCAGATAAGGAGACAGAAAAACATGGAAAAAGTCTGGGGTCAGCAAAAAGAAAAGAGGAACATTTAAAAAAATAAATAAAAAGGTAGAAGCAGGCTGGAAGTAGGGGATAATTTGCACTCCCTTCTGCTGCAGAAGGTATTCCCTAGTATTGGCACCAAAAGAAGGAAGCAGGTGGGGAATTGATGGTGTTACATTACCAGCCATACCCAGAAAGGGACTCTGGAATTATCACATAGATGAGTGGGGGGCAGTAGGGTTATGCACGCCACACTGGAAGAGGCAGTACTTTCGACAAGGGTGACCCAGGTGGGCAGTGGTTAGCAAAATGGATATCAAGGCAGTAGGCAATACTGTTATGACAAGACAATGCCAAGGGGTCATTCCATTGCATGTGCTACAAGTGCAATGTTTGAATTGGGTTGCCATGGATATTTCAGAGAAGATAATTGGGTAGAGGTCAATCATTCATTAGCTTGACAATTTCCTTGTAATCTGGGAAGGGAAGAAAATATCAAAAGAATGCTAAACCACTTTGGGAGGAGGTGTCAGGAGCTGGGGGTACCCTTGGCACCAGCTGGAGGAAAGGCCCGAGTCAGCAGATTGAATGGGGGAATTATTTACTTTGCCTGAAGCAAAGGGAAATGGGTGAAAGGTTAGGTCAATTAAGTAAAATGATGTGGGAGGGTACAGTGGCAACAGGTGCAGCACCTCATGTGGAATGTGAACTTCACTGGTAGGGCCATTGTGCAAGGACGAGCATTTACACATCATCTGACCAGGGCTACCAGAGGTGCTACCAGGCCGACCCATGGGGTGGATATTTGAGTAGGGTACACGGCAGGTCTGGAGACTGGGGAGATATTTTCAGAGATTACAATGATAAGACCAATATTTATATACTGAGGTAGCAGTGAGCTTAGGTATGGTGGTCTATTTTTCAGGGAAGTGATTCTCAGGCATGGTCAGCTCTAGGGGAAGCTGGGCCTTTCAAGAGACAGCACATGCATAGAAATCTTTCTTATATGGGTGTAAATCCCAGTGTGGAGGAAGAATGATAACATTAAAAGTCACATTTTGATGTGACAATAAAGCAGTATTTGTGGTCTTGTCAAGATGGGGGGGCGAAGTCTGAGACTTAGATGAGGATATTGAGACAGCGAGTTGTTCAAGGATGGAAATGGAACATGTCTTTTAGGGCCAGGCATATAGATAGGGTGAGTAGTATAAAAGCTTACAGCCTGGCCCCATTTACAGTCAGAGGGTTTCAATGTTGGGGGCCAAGAAAAGTGGCCTAACACTTAGAAACTACAAGAAAGCAGGTGTGACAAGGGGTCAGCATCATATTTTACACAACATCAATAGCTGCCATATGCCCGGTCACCGCTTTATCAGCATGCACTCACTGCCTTGCAACTGGGGGACAATGTGCCATGGTACATCCAGGGATAGGGCATGTGGTTAATTAGCAGGCAACTAGTTCCCATATTGAAGAAGGAGTTGGTATTCCTGAGGGACGACCCCAATGGTAACTCCTCTCTTTCCTTCAGGATAAGCACAATGGCAGAGGTTGCTGCTCAAGGGGGGGCAAGGGAAGAAGACAAAAGATAGGCCTGTGGGTCTCTAGTTATTTTAAGAAATATATTCCAAATGGGAAATAAGACACTAACTACATCTCTCTTTTATTGCCATTACTGGAACAAGTCGCTGTGATGAAGAGTGTGGTGGTTTTAAAAATTAAAAATAAATAAATAAAAATAAGAGGGGGTAGAAATATAGTTATGGATACAAGGTAGGCATACTGGTGAGAAAGCTCATATGTTTCTTTTACCCAACAGGAAGGAAAAGGAGCTCAGACACTTGGCACTGGGGTCACTTCTTCCTACTTGGAACAGATAGAAGGGATCCAGAAGGTTCTGGAGTTGTCAGCTTTGTCATGACCTGACCAAGATTAAATTTACCAGGAAGGGAGCACAGGGATGCATTGGGTATCAGTGCTGTCACGTCTTCACAAGATGAGAGTGGAAACACAAATTGGGACATGGTCATCAGCTGCATGGATGAAAAGGACTGAGGGACCAGGTCATAAGTAGACATTTAAAAAAAAGAGAGTGACATTGAGAAGTAGAAGGGTGGTGGCCTACTGTGAAATTGGTACAGCCAGAGATGGTAACAAGAGGGAGTGGCATCATGCACATAACCACAGGACCAGAGAGAAGGAAAGGAGGTACATGGATTTAAGGGTTGGCACTCTGTTTATGACAGCTGGAGGAAGGGTCATGACAAGAGGGTTGGAAGAAGGCTTCCAGAAGTCATAGAGGGGAGAAGAGAGGGGGTTCACCTCTCCTGGAGTGGGCTAGATCAATTTAATACTGAATTGGTGGACACAATGGAACCTTGGTTAAGAGAAGGGCAGAATATATATACATATATATATTTATTTATATATATATATATATATATCAAGCACCTAAATGTGGGGGAAGCCCACCATCCTTTTCTCAAGCTGGAGGTGGGCTAGTGGAAAATAAATTGGTAGGTGCACAAAAGAGGGACAGACTGCTGAAGGTGGACAGCAGGTCTGCTGGGACTGAAAAAGATGGATGGCAGAGAAGAGGAAGGGGCACTGAAAAAGAGGAGGGGGAGGTAAAGGGGTTGGAACAATTTAATTCAGAGGGCGGCAGACCAACACTGGACAGATAAGTGGTATGAGTGTACATACATACCCAACAAGAGAGAAGAAAATGAAGAGAGCAGCCCCCAGATGTACATCTGGGGGCAAGAAGAAAAAACAATGATGATAAATGTTGTTTATGAATATTGTGTATAATAAAGATAATGATGAACGTAATGTTGTAAAATATGAGGATGCAGAAATATTATGGCAGTGAATATTTGGAAGAGATTATAATAAATTAATTGCCAACTGAGTACCCACACAATGGTAGTCTGTGTTTTATTGGGCAGAGATCTGGTGACAAATTCTACAGGGTATCTAAATGCAGATTTTTCCACCAAAAGTTTAACATCACTTCCATTTTTTATGTGTTATTAAAGAGCTAGTGCACTGCCTGGAAACTGCCTACAATTAATTTTTACTTTCAGATGCAATCAGCTATCACTTCTTATATCTCAAGTATTTATTATTTTCTGTTTGCTGATTAGAAGATTTTCCACCTGGCAGTACTGGGGGGATGTGTGGAGTAGCACTCTGGAGGAAAAAAAAGGCAGTTATGTTCCTCCCACTACATCAACACTAAAACCACACTGACTATGACATCACTAGTAATCAATGAGCACCATTTCTCACTGCCAAGTTTCACTTTCACATGAAGCAGCAGTGTCTGGCTTTCCCTGGTTATTAGTGATGTCACAATTTCCTGCATTTTGATTGGTAGCTTGTGAAAGTCACTGCTCAGACTGCGAGGATTGTGGTGCCTCAAGGTGTCTGGTCTCATTTCAGATGATGCAGTGGGAGGAACAGAACAGTCTTTTTTTCCCTCTACACAGAGTGCTGCTCCACATCACCCCAGTACTGCCAGGTGGAAAATCTTCTAATTGGCAAACAGAAAATAAAGAAATACTTCAGATACTGGAAGTGTTAGCTGACTGAATCTAAAAATTACTATTAATTCCAAGTAGTAAACTAGCTCTTTAACACGGTTCAGTTTTTCCACCTCTTGATCGGGGCTAAATAGGGAACTCAGGCTAACTGACTGGACCATTGGTGTTTTTCTGCCATCACTGTCTATGTTTCTGTGTTTCTATCTACACTTCCCCTCACCCACAAGAGGCATCTGTAAATGAGCTGTTAGCAGCTCAGTATGTCTTCCTGGTGAAACTTTTTATATAAATAAATGTAAGCCCCCCTCCCAGTTTCTAGTGATATGCCAGATGTTAAAAGGGGGATAGGGCACTCACAGCCAGAAAACACACTCACACGGATGTATCATTTACCTGGTCCAGATGATTAGTGCATGGGGTGTAGACAGTATCTGCTCCGAGGTATGCAGCTGCAGGAGGCAAACTTGGTTAGACAATCAGAGGCAGTTGTATTAATTAAGTTCACTGTCCACACCAATCAAAAATTAATAAACAGATTTAATTGAGGAAAATATAAAATAGGGCCACTCCATGGAGCATAGGGAAATATTATGGTGGGTGATCTCCTTTACACATGGCCAGAGCCAAGATTACAGTGCTCGAGATTGATCCATTGATCCACACTCCTTACTTCTCCTCAGAGCCAAATCAGGCTCTAAATTGATGATGGCAGCAGCAATACTTTGGGCCAAATAAGGCAGAAAAACAAATCAGCAGCTCCCTTACACTCTCCTGGATGAACTTCACCCCTTCCAACCCTGACTGTGCTTCCATTTCCATACTGCCAGGCAAATGTCCCACAGAGCAGCAATCTAGTGGCAGCTGTTCCTGGAAGCCTCACATTCCCACAGCACTGGGCACTCTAGGGGGGGAGTCCTGGTACTGCGACCTCATACACAAGTCTCTTCAACCTCGGGGTACCATGAGCTGGATGACAAAGTGGGCACTCCTGACAAGGGTGAAGGACTGTCCACCACGGGGGCCACTAGAAGAAGCTTATGCCCAAGACTCCTTGCAACCTCCTAATCTGTCCCCACCCACTACAACTCATGTCTCACAAAAGTAACAGCTTCCATCTAGGGTTCTCACCTCGGCCCTGCCACAGCACAGGCCTTTGGGCTGCACACCCTCTCTGCACTGTGGCATGACCACATTTCTGTGGCACTGCTCCATGATGACTCATGACATTCTCCACTCCAAATGCTCTCAAACTCCACTGGCTTTGGTCATGTAAGAGCGGCGGGCCAGAGTGGCCAGCACCCCAGCCCAACCCCAAACCCTGGCACATAGCCCAACTTATGGATCCCACTACCCAGGCTCTCCTTTCTCTCTCCCTCACCCTCTTTTTCCTCCCATTACTGCCAAAACTCTCCAATTTATACCCTGGATCACCCAGGCCCAGCAGGCGGTCCCAGTGAACTACCAGGGCTGACCTTTGGGAAATACTAGTAAGCTTGCTTAGGGGCTTACATAAATAGCTAAATAAATTCAATAAATTGAATAGTATATGTTGATGTTTGCTTAACCAGTAAGCTTTCCACTGCTGTTTAACATGCTGCAGTTTTCGGTATCACCTCCATTGTACAGCAGAACCCAGGAAAAGGATGTCTGGGTTTTTGGAGACAGTAAGCTGAAGTCAGGCAAACAATATGTGTTTGTAGTCAGAACACTAATGCAATGTATGTATGCATAAGCATGGGTAAGGAGCAGGTTAACAGACATTATCCTTCCTCCTGTACAAGATCTTGATTAGACCACGGCACCACTCTGCTATGCATTCATGGAGCAGTCTAAGTTGCTGAAAAAAACACCAACACACTGGAAAACACAAGCCAGCATGCAGCTTAAGCAAAGTGTAACAGACTAGTGCAATATACCATCTAAGGAAGTGACATGCTTAGGATGCAATACACCAGGGTACTGTGCTGCTAACCATTTCTCAGTAAACACTTTGGTTTGCTAAACGTTGCTTGAGCTGAGCAACATTCCTCCCCTTGATTAGACCACACCAGCAGTACTTTTATCATTATGTTGCTTGCACGCATGTGCAAGAAACATAGTGCCATCATCCGAGTTTTCGGAGGTGTGTCAGCCCGTCTTCCAATGCAGTCAGTGTGTTTGCAGGCACGGCCCTAGTTCCCCAATCACTGCTGCAGCTGTCTATGACAAGCTGAAAATTCAGTGGCATGCAGTTGAAAGGGAGAGCTCCGCTTGAGTGACCAGAGCTCTCCCCCCCCACACACACACGCGCCGCGCCGCATACACTGCATGCTCATGCGCCTTCCCCTCATCAGCACGGGCTGACGGGGTGCCTAATCTCCGTCGGCTTCACGCCTCAAAGATCCAGGTGCCACGCTGGGAGCCCACCCCAGTGTGGCAAAAAATCACAGTTATGGCCAACGGGCGCCAATCCCCTGGCCGCTCAACTGTCTCTCCCCACGCTGTCACCGACGGGGTGCCCAATCCCTCGTCAGCTCCACTGTCTCCCCCAGTAGACAGGGTGCCATGCTGAGCCCACCCCAGCGTGGCAACAGATGCCATGGCCGATGGGGGTACCCAATCCCCTGTCGGCTCCACGCCCCCCCAGCCATCCTTCTGCCATGCTGGGAGCCCACCCCAGTGTGTCAAATGTCCCGCGTTGTCATTTAAAAAAACCTGTAAAGAAAAGAACGGTCCCACGCAGTCTCCCTGTCCCCCCCACAACCCACACCCACCCATGGCGCACCCCGCCTCCCAACACCCCCACTCACCCCATACTTACCTCCAGAGTCCAGCGCGACAATCTTCGTGGACCGGGAACATGTCTGCACTCTTCAAAGCTGACTCATGAACTGAGGAAATGCCGTGGCTGTATAATGGGATAGATAGGGTTTTTCAACTTTGTTGCATATCTCAGGCATTTTTGGAATTTTTGCACCAATTTTCAACATGGGTTTTCGGGACCCTCCTCATGAATTATTGCACTGTCATGGTGTTGCTTGTCAAGGGTGATTTCGCAGCCACCGCGAAATCACCTTTCTGGAATGATTAACCAAACGACACTGCCAGTGTTCATAAGGTGGGCTCTCAAAAAGCCTATTTTGAAAATTTGGGGAAAAAATTCCTAAAAATGACTGTTTTATGAGCATGCATTGCGCAGTTCCTACGCACGCTTGTAAGTTCGCGAATTTTCAATATTTGCACTCCAATGACTTCCAAATTCCTAAACAGCACATAGAAGCAAGCAATATTCGGCATTGACAAAGCTTGTTTTATAGTTACTACACTACAGAATAGAATACTACAATACAGAAAGAACTTTAAAGAGATTGAGCGGTTCCAGCACAGGGCCACCAAGATGGGTGGCCTAAGAAAGCGAATGTCAGAGAGAAAGCAAATGTGCAGAGAAGGCAAACTGGCCAGAAGAGATGTTCGTCAAGGAATGCTAATGGTGTGTAGTTCTGAAAAATGGAGAAGGAAGAGGAGATACTGGGTGAGAGAAGGTCTGAGAAGTAAGAGAGGAGTAAAGTATGTCATTATTGTGAAAGCAAAGTAATGCAGTGGGAGAGGTGCCAAGATTTTAGAGAAGGGCTAGAGTGGTTCGGTTCTATGTCATAAGGGTGATCACTGAAAGGTGATTGTCATTATGGCAAGTGTACATCACCAAAATTCAATTTCAGCAATGTACACCCACGATGTAAAACAAAATGGTACAAAGGACATGGAATTTTAATGTCACGTGGGGGGCTTCACCCCCCCACACCCACTATTTTAGGATTCTAACCTAGGGGGGCACACGTCAGGGTGGTGTGCAAAATTCTAAAAAAATGAAAAAATCACTATTCAGGTTGGGCGCAACAAAACATACCTGAGCCCAGACCAGAACCCAGCATCCTTGCCACCCCAGCCCAGCACCCACCCACCACACCATGGAGACGGTTCAGCAGCTCACCACGGCACCACCCCTGACAAACCCTCCCTCAGCATGCTCACTCCTCACCTGCACACATGTGTACATATAGTAACATCCTGTCGCCATTCACGTACCCATCCCATCCAGTGGCCTTATCTACGCCATTGCCCTGTTGACATGCGCCGTAAGTGGGTTGCTGTTTCAGTAGGTGCCCACTTCCCAATAGCGCATGTCACAAGATACTGAGAGGTTCTGGTAGAGGAACTGCAGTGAGAACAAAGGAAGGCAGTAGTTAATCAACAAATGGAATGGAGAAGGAGTTCCAGTCTGGCCAGGCTGGACATAGGAATGGCACTATAGACCATATCCACATACTGTACTTAAATATCAGTAGGATCATCTCTGTCTTAACAGATCAAGACAGATCGAGAGGGGCAGGCAAGATTGACTACTGTAAAAGATGACAAGCTGCAGATAGGGTATATCATGGATTGTTTTCACATTAGTAATATTTCTGAAATTGGGGGACACCAAATGGAACCAAAACAACAAACCGGGCTAAGAACAGCCATACCAGAAAAAAGTTATATGTTGATCATGAAGTACAGTATACGTCAGTTCCCACATCTGGCACTTGGGTTAATATCCCAGTACTAACACTGTAGTGCAGCATGAGAGGGGCGCTGCACTTCTGAGGTGCCGTCTTTCAGATGAGAAATTAAAAATGAGGTCCCATCTGCCTGGATTGGTGGTAGTTCAGGTGGATGTTAAAGATTCCATGACACCTATCGAAAAGAGTAGGGGAATTTCCTCGGTGTCCTGGCCAAATTTCCCTCATTCACTAAAAATACCACCAACAGCTTAATCTGGTTCAAGGTCAGTTGGCATTCATCTGTATCTCCCTCCCCCGGGTCATGCCTGAAAATAGGCAGGATTTGTCTAGTGCACTTACCCGATCAACAAAAACTAAATAAATAAAAATGAATAAATAAATAAAATAAATAGAGATTACTGTATTAAGTACAAGCAGCTTGCAAGGCTGGTGGGAACTAGCCTCCTGACATTCTGTATCTAATCCAGATGTTTCATCATGAGAAGAGTATATAAATCCCAGTACTGGGGTGAATATAGCACAGAGAGAACCATGCATGGAATACCGTGCTGTAAGAAGTTTGTATGGTTTTACAGTGACAGGGGTCCTTTAAGTGTGTGGTAAAAAACGCTACCCCGTCACTGTAGAGTGACATTGGCAATGGTGAAGGATGCCCCGGGGTGGTTCTTGGTCAAGCCGCTCCCTCGGTGGAGTGGCTACAGCACCTGCCTCTGGCTGCATCAGGGACCTGGGGCTGCAGTTTGGTTCTCCCCAGGTCCCACTACGCTGCTGCTTTTTTTTGGGGGGGGGACAAAACAAAACACCGCTCTGACTTGTTTTTGTTCCCACAATGTCCACGACCCACTGAAGTTGATTATATTTAGTCCTGGGGGTATGGGGGAAAAGCCCCCCATGTCGGAGTTGCAGAAGGTGGAGCCCCCCTACAAAAACAAAGTTTCTGCTCTGGTGTGCTCCATAATTGTTGTTGTCAGCGTGTTTTGCCAATGTTATTATGCCATACATTGATCTGCATACGGCATTCTTGATGTGCACAGTTTTAACCATGACATTATGACCCCGTGCCATAAATCCCATGATTAAGCACCTGGAGTAAGTGTGAAATGTTGGGAGGCTCGCCCCAGTCTCACAGATTGCTTGTACTTAATAATCTGTATACTTTACTTTGTGATCAGCATATGACTCGTTTTGTTATCTGGTAATGCTGTTCTCAGCCCTGTTTTGGTTCCAGTTCAGTTTAACCTGTGCTGTAGCCATACCCAGAGTGGTTCCTGTTTGTTTGTTTGTTTGGGAGTCAAATGGATGCCAGATGACTTCCCCAACATTTTTGTATTTAATTATATGCCTTTTACTGATTTTATTGCATCACTTTAGAAATACAGTATGTTCTGTGCATTGTAGTTTTTTGCTGCATTCTTGTCACAGTTCCCACTGCAAATGAGTGGCATATACAGAACCACCCACCAGAATGAATCATTCTGTAATTGGATGTCACAGATTCAGTTTTGATAAATTGCAATAATTACAAATGGATTACATTGGTTGCTTCACTATCCTGCAAGATATCACTAGCTGAAACTTTGATACAGCTCTTCATTGCTGGTGTGTCACTGTATCAGTGGTTGAACTATATTGGTCAAATGAATACATTTGAATTTGAAGTTCAAACGGGAGAAAGTAAGTCCCAGAAAAAGTGGGTGATAGGTCTGGGCAGGGCACAGAGGCTGAAGGGTTCCAGTCAGTGTCAGCAGATGAAAAGTACAGTAAATAAAAAAAAATGGCTAATCCCTTCAATTACCTAAAGTGCACTTCCCAATAATCTAGCACACTAAGACAAACATTATACGAAATTTAAATGCTACAGCATCATCACAGAACTACTTAAACTGCTGTTTCAAACATGGTCTTCCACCTCCAAAGTAGAGTTGTGCGTAATTGGAATATTTCACCCAGCGAAATATTTTGTGTAATTCGTGTATTTCGCGAAATATTTCACTGGGCAAAAGGTGATATTTTACCCAAGGTTACGAGCGAAATTTCTCCCCCAAGTCGGTGAAATTTCACTCTTGGACAAAATTTTGCCACAAGTGGGTGAAATTTCACCACCCAAGGGTAAAATTTTGCTTTATAGACATGTAGTGGTAGTGGACTGGTGCACTGGCTGCCCCTGAAGGTAACTGTCATCCCCCCCCAGTCACCAGCCAAAAAATAAATTCTTCCCTTGTGTCCAGTGGTTCCGCTCAGCCAATCACCAGCTCAAATAAGTAGTAATCCACCTAACACATCCCTCCCCCACCCCCCATTTCCCCGGGTCCCCAATTTTTATACATAAAAAAACACTCTCCAGTGTCCCTGGACTCACCTGTTACCAGCACCACCCTGTTTCCCACCCGCATCTCCAATCGGGTTAATGGAGTCTCACTCTCCACTTCCATGGCTGACAGTCCAACTTAGTTTCAGTGAATGAGCACATGTTTGTACAAGCATTTACTCATTCATTTTGCACTCAAGTCGGGCAGCCGGCTATGGAGGTGAGTGGAGGGCTGTGCTGGTGGCATGATCAGGGTACAGGGGGGAGTGGGATAGGTGCTGATAACAGGGTGGGGGTCCACTAAACACCAGGGAGTGTTTTTTTTAAAGTATGGATTGGGAATCTGGGTGGATGGGGGCGTGGGGGAGAAATGCATTGGGAGGTTATTATACTAATTTGGGCCAGTGATTGGTTGGGGGGGACACTAGACACACCAGGGAGAATATTTTAATTTCAACATGTGGGCTGGTGAATGGCTAGGTGTGGGGCTGGGCAGCCCACTAGACACCAGGAAGCAGGGAGGGATAAATCTGGCAGAATGTGTGGCAGGTAAAATCGTGGGCAACATTTCTCCACAATTTCGTGAAACATTTTGCATGGCAAAATTGCCAATTTCACTGCAATTTTGCTAGCAAAATTTTATTTCACTGTATCCCTACTCCAAAGCCTCCAAAGCAGGAATGCTATTAGACAGCATAGTATTTCCCCATACAAACAGAACAGACTGTATTAATCGAATAATCTTTGGTTCTTAACAAACTCAAAAATTCATTGTTTTCAGGTATACTTGCATTTTGTTGTAATGATGCAGAATGAAACAACTTTTGGTGATGAGCTTCAGGTGGTTGGATGGCAAATTGGGGGATTATGAGAGATGTCATAATTTAAGGAAACTGAATTAAACAGAAACCTATCAGTGTGTATTCCCTCTTTTCCTATAAAGTGTATTGCCATTCCAAATTCAATATACATAGCATCAGATAGACAATTTAAGGCACTAACCTTACTCAACTGAAGACCTGACCTCAATTCTCTTATTGGGTCACAAGCAAAACATATGTTTGTGATCTGAGTTCAGTAAATAGTGCACGAAGTCCACGTCACCAAACATCTACACATGATTTGGCATAAACTTAGCAGAATAAGCAGTTGTTGCTCTGACAATCGTCTGACCCTGAGGAGGGCTTAAGATAAACCATTTCCTCACAATTCTTAAGTACTAAAATCATTTCTAAATAAATAGAAAACTGAAACTTTAGCTGTGATAAGACAAAACCTGGAGACCAGGAAAAGCCAATCAAATACAATAGGTACAGTGTATTTTGCTAAACTAACAGTCAGTTTTGGCAGGGTTCTTACAGTAAATGATGGAATTTTCATCCATGCCAGAGTTACTACTTTTTTTCTTTCTAGCTTCAGATTGTAAACAATTTGTGGTTTTACAGAGGGGCAAACTGATTCAGACTGCAGACATTTTTAGGGTGCAGAAAGAAACCCCCTTTTCAGGCCACCTTAGATTGAGAAGGGGAATCTTGATTATGCAAGATTGGGGCTCAGCTTAAACCTACTTAAAGGTCAGTAGTAAAAGGAAGTAACACAAGTGGGAGGGAGATATATAATAATAATAATAAACTTTACTTATCTATGCCTTTCTTAAAACCAAGGCGCAGTACAATAAAATACAGACTAAAAACATACTAAAACATCATATAACTGAATTAAAAGCAGGGCAATTAATAGGCATCAGAATTATCTAAAAATGTCTTATTCCATAAAAAAGACTTTAGGCCCTTTTTAAAACCCTCCACCGTCATGCACTCTCGAATCCAGTGTGGTAGAGAATTCCAGAGGGCCGGCGCCACGAACATAAAAGCTCGGGTGCCAGAAGATTTTAAAATGACCCTCGGGATCTCTAGCAACTCCTCGTTGCTTGAGCGGAGTGGTCACATTGGTCGGTAAGGCACCAGCAGCTCTTTCAGGTAATCCGGGCCCAACCCGTGTAGGGCTTTATAAGTCAGAAGACCTACTTTAAAGGTGATCCGCCACTGAATCGGCAGCCAGTGAAGGTCTCGGAGCACCGGTGTAATGTGAGAGGAACGAGAAGTCCCCGTTAACAACCGGGCTGCAGAGTTCTGCACTAGATGCAAGCGACGGATATCAACCCCAGGCAGCCCAAAATAAAGGGAGTTGCAGTAGTCCAGACACGAGGTCACAAAGGCGTGGATCATCGTGGGTAGGTCGCCGGATGGAACAAGGTGCTTGATCCTGGTGATGTTCCTAAGATGGTAAAAGGATGTCTTAATGACCGCCGATACTTGCGCATGCAATGTCAGCTGATCATCAAGGATAACCCCCAGGTCTTGCACCTGTTCAGAAATCGGGAGCTCCGCATCTCCCAGGAATAAACCAGAGGTTTGAAGTGCCCCAGACCCCTCAATCCGGTGGTCGGGATCCACAACCAACACCTCCATCTTCCCAGAGTTCAACTTCAACCAGCTGGACTTCATCCAATCCTGGATCTCCCTGAGACAGTTGTTAAACACTGAGAGTGATCTATTCTAGTCAGGTACAAAAGACAGATAGAGCTGGGTATCATCGGCATAACAATGAAACTCCAGCCCATATCATCTTACAATGTCTCTGAGGGGAAGCATGTACACTGCAAACAACATGGGGGATAGCACAGAGCCCTGAGGCACCCCACAGGTCAGAGCAGTAGGATAGGAGGAAAAATTCCCCGATTCCACCCTCTGAGTTCTACCTGTGAGGAAGGAGGTAAACCATCTGTGCACCAAGCCTGATAGCCCACAGATGCATCTCAGGTGCTCAAGCAGCACCCCATGGTCTACAGTGTCAAATGCTGCTGACAAATCCAGAAGGACCAAAATGGACAGTTTTTTCTGGTCTCTCACCATCAGGAGATCATTGAGGACCCGAACCAGTGCAGTCTCAGTGCTGTGTCTCTTACGAAAACCTGATTGAAGAGGATCGTAGATGTTATGGATGGTAAGATGGTTGTCCAACTGGGCTGCCACCACTTTCTCGATTACCTTCCCAACAAAGGGGAGGTTCGAGATGGGTCTGTATTTTGCCAGGGAGTCGGGGTCCAAAGATGCCTTTTTCAACACTGGTGTCACCACCACTTCCTTCAGGGAGCGGGGGTATTCACCAGTGTCCAAGGAACACCAGACTATCCTGGCAAGAACCGGGAAGATGACCTCCCCACAGCCCATAATCAGGCCTGTGGGACCCGGGTCTAAACTACAGCTTGTGGTGCGCATACCCTGGACAATCCTCATAATATCCTCGATTTCCAGCCTTATGAAGGAATTCCAGGTGAACAGCCTGCTTGCAACCATAGGCTGGACCATCACAACTTCCATGGAGGGGGCGGCACAAATCTCAGCCCTGATGTCAGCCACCTTATCGGCAAAGAATCGAGCAAGCTCCACACACTGTAACTGTGAAAAGGCTCGACGAACCTGCAGACAGGCTGGGTTGCACAGCCTGTCTACTGTTCGGAAGAGCTGGGCTGGTCGATTCTGAGCAGCAGCAATTTCTCCGGACAGGAACACTGCCTTCTTATGAGTAATTGCTGACTGATAGAGTTTATAACGCTCTAGGAGTCTAAGATGGTATATAAAGTATATGAATTGAGATAATAGTTACAGCAGTGATGGGTGAAGCATTCACAACTGCTCAGAACTGGAAACAGGAATTTGAAACTAAAATTGCATGAAAAATAAATAATGTGATATAAATATATGAAGACCCCTCCAAAAAGAGTTTGGCCTTAGACACAAACATAGCCACTTGGCTAATTATCCTGTTGTTTTAGACACTGTCTCTTTTGTTTTAACCATTTAGCCATTTACACCATTTTTTTTTCAAATGGACTCCAACTAACATGACCTGTGGTGTAAGGATGTGCAGGGTTCCTTGGATGTGGACTAAGATCTGAATGTAAGGACCAATGTCCATTCACACTGCTCCCTCTCACCCAGGCACTGCAAAAGGGAAGGAATGAAATATGGTCAATATTGACCGTTCCAGAGTATATTCCAATGTACTTCATAATCCAGAAGAGGAAGGAGAGAGAATGTTGCTGCTACTTCAATGCGCATGATTAATTAGTAAAGCAGGCTATGTGGTGGGTTTTCTTGAAGATTAGCCAGTGCCAATGAGTGTCTATATCCTTCATTTCCACACCCTTCCCTCACTCACATAATCTGCCCCCTGATAAAGAGATACAAAATTGGACTTTCTCCTCCCTTGATCATTCTGCCTGTCATTGGATATACATCCCATCCACCTCATCACTTGGGTGGGTTACAGTGTTGACACAGGTGGAAATGATAGGATACATATCAATGTACCCTCAACTTTTATAGCCATTTCTTATTAGGGTTGGAGTTTGGTGTTAAGAGTTGGCACAGGGGAAAATAGGTCAGAAGCAAGCTCCTAGTTAACACTCAGCCCTGGTTGCCTTCTACAGATCCAGGAAGATTAAGAGAAACATTCATCAATGTTGAGTGCACTGCACTCCTCTCTCTGTCACAGCAAATGAAATCTGTCATGCCCTGTACATAAACTATAGTTAACTGCTGTTAACAAGTTTACTATAAAAACAAAGGTTTTTTTCTGATGATTTCAAAGTCTTTTAATTAAAAGCAAGTCATTTTCCAAAATACTGAAGAGCTGTTGGTGCACCTCCTTCTTATTATGAGAAAGCAGGAAAAATGGCATAAAGATGCATACCACATAAGGAGATAATGATCTTCAGCATTGCAGATTGGCTGCTGCACATCATGGGACTTAAAAACAAACACAGTGTGCGATCCCTTAGTCTGTGATGGCTGTGAAAAAAGTACTTTATAACATTGATGTGTTGAAGTGTTGAGTATCGCTTCTTTCCTCTATTGTTAATCATCAGGAAACCCTCATCTACTCCAGACTTGCTGACTTCCTTTATTTCTTAGATTTCCTGTCCCCTTTTCAGTCTGGTGTTAGGAAGCACGACTCCACCATATCTTCCTTGCTGAAGGTAACTGACTCTATCCTTACTGGGATGGTTCAGGGACAAATCACCTCAGCTATATTCATTAACCTGGCCAAAGCCTTTGACTCAGTGTCACACCCTCTCCTCAACAAGCTGAACTCTGCAGATCACTCAGCATCCATTGTTAGCTGGTTTCATTTGTACTTCATGGGCCATCAGAAGTTAGTACAAGTGGCTGGCATCCTGTTCCCCTGTCTCCATCCTTTTAGGTGTCCGACAGGGCTCCATCTTGGGCCCTGATTTGTTCTCCATTTTATTAAATGACCTCCCCTCTGCCTGTGTCTCTCCACTTATTCAAATGGATTTATATCTATGGCCCTTCAGTTTCAGCTGTAAAAGTTCTGCTCCAAAAGTATTTCAGCAATGTTCTGTGTTGATTCCACACCAACCAACTCAGAGTTAACACAAATAAGACTGTCACTGTCACCTTCGGTACCAATCAGAAAATAGCTAGTCTCTCATGTCCCCATTTTCTCCATGCTTGACTGCACCCCTCTGGAGGTTGTCCCAACCTTAAAGTACCTTGGAGTCTGGCTTGACAGCGTGCTCAGTTTCTCCATCCACATCAATGCCATTCAAGCCCAACACCACCTGAAACTTGGTGCCTTGTACCATTACAAGGACTGCCTATCCCTCCAAATCTGCAGGGAGCTGGAAACTAAAATGGTCCTCCCAGTCTTTGATTATGCTGCTGTGGTCTATGGTACTGCTTTTTCCATCTCTCTTGTCAAAGTGGATACCTTTGCAACATCTTCTACCATTTCACCACCAACTCTCCCCTCCACAATCATAACTGTTGCCTTTATTCTTCCATCTCCATCTTTCCCATCCCTTACCATTGCCTGTCCCACTGTGCCACCATCATTGCCAGATATTGGCTCAGATACATTCCATCCTACCAATCTTCCTTCATCTGCTCTGTTCCCTCCTCTTCCTACTCTCTCTGCTCTAGGGGTTCCCACATCTGCTCCATTCCCCACCCTTCTCATCTTCTGGTCAAGCTGATTTCTTCTTCCACCATCCCTCCCTCTGGAATCTGCTCCCATTCCCCCTCCACCTCTCCCCCTCACTCTCTGCCTTTAGATATCAGCTAAGACTCCTTGCACCCTCCTGTCCCTGTAAATCCCCTTTGTAATTTCATATTCTCTTCCTTGACCATCTCCTGTCATTTCACCTTTGTTTGACACACTTTAGTAAGTCCCGGCCCCAATATGCACTATCTGCTTTGTTTCATTTATGTCTAGCCACCATATTGTTGCTGTATTCATGTTGCTATTTCATGTTTTCACTCTGTTTGCAGCTACTGTTGTATTTTTTATGTCTATATCCATATTTTTGATATGTAATTTGTATTCAAGTTTTGCTATGTAAGTTGTTCCTCCATTGTTCCCTTCCTCTGGGACACACCTGAAAATGAACCTCAGCCCAGTGTGCCTTTCCCATTTACCAACACTGAAATAAATAAATAAGCGATGAAGGGAAAGGCAATAACTTAGGACACCTGACTGGAGTCAAAAGTCTCAGTTTTTGTCAGGTCCACTAAACTCAACTTCAGAATTGGTTTGCCATTTTGTGGCTTGACAGTTCAGCTTGCAAAGCCCTATAACAGTATTCTGGGGTGGTTTAGTTTAATTCCTAGGTAGGTCACAATATTTATTTTTCATGAAATTTTTGTTTCAAATTCCTGTTTCCAGTTCTGACCAGTTGTGAATGCTTCATCCATCACTGCTGTAACTATTATCTCAATTGTTCTTAGTCACAAGTTTTGCACTCTAACATAGAAAGGGATGATGGGAAGCTCGTACTAGTCATGTGGGTCAGATACAGTGGTAATTGTGCAAAAGTTGACCAGTACCACGTGGTGCACATCATTGCACAGTACCACTATACATATTATTCAATGGGTGCTGTGCTTGCGCACTGCTCAATATATCATGCTACCGGTCAACTTTTTCACAGCTGCCACTGTAGTTAAACTGATAGACCATTGCAATGGTTTTTCAGGAGAAAGGGTTCAATTCACAGTCAGGTCACACTATCTCTTGTCATTACAACTTCTGTTTCAAATGAATAACAGTGGCCAATACTGTCCCATTACTTAATTACTAATTTGTTTTTTAATTAAACTGGCATGTATCACCTCCTTGAACATGTAAATCCTACTGATGGAGGTTCACAGGTCCTTCAGCACTATTTTGGTGGTGGGGTCAGTTACAAGTCTCATGTGTTTTGATAAGGAATAGAGAATGTACAGGACAGATCAATATAAAGGCAGCTCTCATACTGTCTTTGAAACAGTAGTGAAATGTGTGTGTGATGGGGAGCAGAAATGGCGCCTTTATTACTGCAGAAAAACAACCTGAAGCAATTATGCTTATAGAAATGAAAAGGTCTTTACTGATCTGTCTGCTCTCAGTGAAAAATATTTGTTTTACATAGAAACAAAACAAAAGAACATAATTAGGATTCCTATAATGATAATCAAAAAGTGTTCTAAGAGAAATAGGTCACAGCATGTGTAGTGAATATTCAATTTTTTTTAGGGCCCCCTTTTTCAGTAATTAAAGTACTTCGGAGAAACATATTTTATAGAGACATACAGTACTCAATACCCTTCAGAATCTGTCTCATGAATAGTTTGCAGTTAGCCAGCCCTAAAATGCATGGCCAACCAAATACTTCACAGAGAACATACAGTGGCAAATAAGAAGGGGTCTACCCAAACCCACCTACAGTATAAACAGACAAGAAATATAACAAACAGTGCTAAATAAAAAGCAGCATGTCTTGCTACTGTACTATAACATGCACACCATGCTGTAGTAACAACTGAGGTTAGGTAAACTTTTGGGGCATATTTATTTAGTTTTTTTTACCGGGTAAGTGCACTAGCCACAGCAATTACTATATCCAGGCATGACCTGGGAGGGTACAGTACAACAATACAGTTAAGACATTCCAATACAAGTACAAAAAATAATTGACCATAGCATACAAATAGTTTTGACAATAGCATACAAGCAAGTTGAAAGAAATAGCTATAGAACAAGGAAGTTACAATAACAGTGTAGGAAAAAATAAAGCAGGAACTGTACAATAATCAAAATTACACCACAATTTACTTCCAATTTCTATAAAGCTTTCTCAAAGCAGCTGATTCCCATCTTGCTGCCACTTTTCCAGGCTATTCTCTCAGGTAAAGTGTCTGATCCCTCTCTTTTGAGGCCTTAATAGTCCTGTTGCCCAAGCAGGACAGACCGCCGGATCAGGTGGCAAGCTATAGGCTGATCTCCCTACTTAACCAAGATATTAAGATCCTGGCAAAATTACTAGCCAACCGTGTGGAGGCAGTACTTCATTCTCTTATCAGGGCTGACCAGGTTGGTTTCATGAAAGGGAGATCATCGGTTGGCCATCTGAGGACCCTGTCCCATGTCTTCATGGCATCCAAGGATGCTCCTCACCCAATGGTCTTGATCTCGTTGGATGCCGAGAAGGCATTTGACAGAGTCCACTGGGAGTACCTATTTTTTATGATGGAAGCCTTCGGTTTCCCTAAGGAATTACGGAACTGGGTGAGTTCTCTATACAAGTTCCCCTCTGCCAGAATCTCATGTAACGGGGTTATTTCTAACCCCTTTAAACTATATGTTGGGACTAGATAGGGGTGTCCCCTATCTCGTCTTCTCTTTAGCATTTATTTAGAGCCACTTATCAGAAGGTTATCAGGAGCCCAGGGTATATCAGGTATCTCTCTCAGGGAATAGATGGTTAAAGTAGCGGCCTATGCAGATGACCTACTGTTGCAGATATCGCATCCACTCACATCTATTCCTGCTATCCTAAAGCTCATAGAGGATTTCAGTAAGGTTTCAAATTATAAACTTAATGTAGGAAAGACGGTAGTTTTTCCTCTTAATCATAGGGTCTGTAAACAGGATATTACTGTGTTTGGACTCACCTGGAAGTCCGATTATATTAAATACCTTGGGCTTCTTTTAACAAGGAGCACTACGCAGCTCAGACAGCTAAATATTGATGCACTAGTACCTAAAGTAGAGCTTGACCTTCGTAGGTGGACCATACTCCCCCTCTCTCTATGGGGCAGAATAAATTAAATCAAAATTAATGTCTTCCCTCGCCTGTTCTACCCCCTTAACATGTTGAACGTATGGCTTCCCTTGTCCTGGGTCAAAAAAGTACATGGTATGATTTCCACTTTTATATGGGGGGATAAGAAGGCCAGAATGGCATTTCATAAGTTAGCGGCCCCAATGCCAAAGGAGGTTTAAGACTTCCCCATATCGGGCTATACTATTGGGCCAGCCAGGCCAATAAATATCTCAGATGGCTGACTGTGGATCAGCTCTCCATGGTTGCTACATATATTCCGACTTGGTTAGCTGTCGAATCTGCTTCCATTAAAAAACACAGTCTCTCCTCCGCTGCGTTGTTATATACCAAAATTGGTTCCCTACCAAAGTCTCTACGTATTTCCCCTATAGCCGTCTCTATCAGGGTTCATACTCAGTTGTGTGTATTTCTAAGATATAAGAATCTCAAGGATTTATCACAACCTGTAATAGGCAGTCCCAATTTCTTATTAGAGGGTAAGCCTCTCCCAGCCACATGGCTTTCTCAGATACGAAACTGCTGTTTAGAGGAGTTTGTGTCACCTAATAGTCAATGGTATTCTTCAGCTGATATTATGTGTAAGTTCTCGATACCGTGTGCAAATATTTTCAAAATTTTTCAGTTTAAGTCACCTCTTTGTTAAGGTAATGGGCTCGACACTTCAATTTCAATTTTCAGATCACCTTAATGGAGTTGGTAGGTCTGCCTCATGCCGTATCCAAAATATACAGTGTTCCTTCACCTGGGCCTACCCTGATAATTATGCTCCCGTCTCCTTTTGGGCCTCTCTCTTTCAGGGTAAAGATCTGGATTGGTCTCTCCTGTGGCAGAGCTGCCATAAGTTCCTTAAGCAGGACAGACTTAGGCTAATGCAGTTTAAGATTCTGCATAATATCTACTACTCACCGCAGAAACTTGCTAGGCTTGGTCTTGTGTCCTCCCACCCCTTTGTACAAGATGTCAATCTCAAGAAGGAGATCTTCTTCATATTTTCTGGAGCTGTTCTAAAATTGTTCCACTCTGGACTGCAATTAAACAGCGTGTTGACCCTCTGTTGGGTCTCTTGGACCTCTTCACCCCAGAAATTTGCCTTCTTGGGGATTTCTCTTCCATCTCGGTGGTGAACAGGAAGTATTATATAGCCCTGATGTCGATGTCTGTTAAAAAGGTGGTTTTAAGACATTGGAAGGATACGGAGGTACCAACGTATGTTGAATGGCTTCAGGAGTTACTTGCAAATCTCAGAACTGAAAGGACTATTGCCAGTTTACTTAACAAACTTAAGAAGTTCGATAAAATTTGGGGACCACTACAAGCTCTCTATGCACTTCAAGGTTAAGCACTAATAGGTTACATTCATAGGTATAGTGCTAGAGATGTAAAACTGCGCTGGATTGTTCGGGTGGGGGATGGGAGGGTGGGGGGAGAGCGAATCACTTCATACTCTATACCGGATGTATATGGGCATGTCATCCATTGTTATGATTCGCTCTTTGTACTGGAAAACTAATAAAATTTGAATTGAAAAAAAAAATTACACCACAATTTGTTTGAGGAAGAAGAAAAAAAAAAGAAACAATGACAGATTGAACATTTCAGTGCTAATGAGGGAATGAAAGTTAATTTAGGGGAGGGGCAATAGTAAGTAATAGAAGTAAAAGATATGAAATGGGGATGAGAGTGAAGGAAGGTGGGAGGTGGGGCAGATAGGTAGAGGAGAAGTGCATTGCCAATGAAGTTTATATTTCACTTTCTGGAGCCCTACTTTCATAAAGTAACCTGTAAAGGGCTTTTCCTAGTCTGTCCATATTTTGCATTTTTAAACAACTGTATTGTCTTTTCAATTGTTGCTGCAAGCCTTATTTAAAAAACACACTGTTTAAAGTTACATCAAAAAGTTTTGTTATTCTTGTGTTGTTTTAATTTTTTTAACCAGTGATATACTAGACATATTCAGAAGCACAACAACAATAAAGACAGGAACCTACGATAGTAGGTACAGTAGTAAAATATTATGAATTCATATCATTACCATTCTCCATATAAATTGTAAATAATAAAAAGCCAGTCTCCAAAAAATGTGCAGAACACCCACTGAATGTGTTCTAGTATCCTATTGGGTATTCTCCTTCTTTGGAGTGAGAAAGGTACGTCCCCTGATGCACAGCTGCAATAATGCAATCTAAGAAACCACAAATAGCAGTGCAAAGAGAAAGACCTCATAGGCAGAAAGCAAGCATGTCAGTGCTATAGTACTTTTTTTATTTTGGGGTCCTGTGATTGCTGCGCATGAAACAGCTTGGGTCTGATTCCTCTGGCTGTATCCCTACTCTGGAACAATGTTAGGCCCTATCCCTTAGCATCTGTGTATCCTGTAAGATCAAGTCCCTAGTTGTTGTCTTTCCCTCATCTTGTCTCTGATCTGGGTCTCTGATAATGCCACTTGGCTGCATCTTTTTCCTCCTGTAGCAGGATCCCAACCCTAATGCCTTTTTTGCTAGTTAAGCCTACTCTTAGCTGTTGTATGTCTGCAAAATACCTGTTTTTGTAACTTAAATCCATATGTGCCTACTTTATTGTTAGCTTTACTCCTAGGATCAATGTGTATTTTCTCACTATACTGTTTGTTCTGTTCTTTGACATGACGTGGAGCCTATGTAAAAGAACCTTTGGCTCAAAGGTATTAATTCCAAGACTGAAATTAATAAATAATAAAAAAAAACGTAAACATATTTTAGCTGATAACCAAACAGAGCCCATGAACACTCATTTCCAGTTGTGACCTGGACGTGGGGGAGGTGGTGGGTGGGATATAGGAGTAGTACATTTGCCCGCAAGGGCCTTGAGTGTCAGAAGTAGAGAGACAAAAACCAGAAGAAGAAGAATCAGCATGAGCGTGAGCAGGCCAGACATTGAGGTACTGCGCACTACCTCAACATCTGGCCTGCCCATGTTCGTGCTCCACTGCGTATCAGTGTTTACTTTTAAATCATTGTTTAGTGTTTGGTATACATTTGTTTTTAACTACTCAGATTTGGCATTTTGGAATTGTGTTTTTGCACCTCAAACAATAAGAAAGGCACTTTAATCTAAACAGTAGTCGTTTTACTTACGGAGACGATCTGGAGCAGCCTTTCACATCACACATGGGTGAGAACTTTCTGATTTATTTCAATCATTTTATTGTTGCATATCATGTTTTTTCTTGTAATATTAAGAAAGGTTTTTGAACAGTTCAGAGAGACTGTCCCTTTGTTTACTAGAAGCTTTAGTGCTGACCTCATTAGCAGATTTTGTTCTGTGACTTTTTGCCTTTATAGTGAGTTGACACTGTTAATGTTCTTGAGCTTGAAAAGAAGGGTTTTCCAGAGGTTAAACTGGGCAGAAGGACCCCAGAACTCAGTTCTACCACCTTTTAAAAAAATGTATGAGTGTTCCACCACCTCTGTCATGTTTCTCCAGTGACTACTATAGTAAAGTTCCACTACAATGAAATGACAGTTCTACCACACCAAAATCTAGATGTGAGAGTTCCCCCACATAAACATTTCCAATTTAACCACGTGATTTTCCACAAGTTAATCATCCTCTTCTTTCTCTTTGATATATTTATGGTAGCCATTTGGCTAATGCTCTCATCTTATTTTGACTACACAAGCCTTTTCCTGAAGCACTTTAAGCAGTGTGTGCAAGCAAGCCATTAGTATTATGGGGACCTGGCCTAACTCCCATTGGAAGAGTGTTACCCTTTTAATTTCATGTGACAGTCAGTACAAACCTGATGTTTTCTCACATGTCTATGTTAAAGTTGCTCAGTCTATGGCACTAGGTTACAATGCCATGTGCTACAACAGCAGGGTCAAGAACCACGCAATAAAAATGGCACCGTCAAAAAACAGTGTCAAAGAAAAATGCAGCACAGAACAATAGTACCAATGGTAGTGGTCAAAAAACACATGGATGATCGCTACCATGGCAGAAAAACAATACCGCAACTTGTGTTTTTGCGGGGCTTCCGCCCCCCAACCAATATTTCTAGAATCAGCTCCATGGGATAGTGGAACTCAGGAACAGGGAGAAAGTTGGGGCGGTGAAACCAGAGTCAGGTATTAAAAAAAAACACTTGGGGTGGGGGGGGGACTCAAACCACAATTTTCAGGAGACAGGGAACAAAACCCAGGTCTCCTGAGTTGTACCACCTGAGCTGCTTCTGTCTTTGCCATCTCTGCCATGGGAGCAACTCAGACAGCCTCTTCTCTTTCTCCATAATTCTCCACTTCCTCCCCTCTTCCTCCCTTGCCTTGACAGTGACAGGAGTGGTGGTAATTACATACGCTATGCTACCCCTGTTGCTGTCAAGGCATACACTGTTTTGGAAGCACTATTTTGACAGCTGTATTCTGGAAATGCTATTCTGACTGGTTATCAGGTCTACTTGGCACTGCTTGGAATAATTTGCTGGATGAAGGCTAGGTACATCAAATTAATGACATGTTGGTGCTCACAAAGGCAGCTTGGCATGGACTGCTTTAAGGTGGCACATACTTTAAGTAAAATGTCTGGCAAGGGGTACAGTCAGTAAAGGATAGTGGCACAAGCAGACAGCTTTGTTAGTCATGTCTATTACTGTAGTACACCTCTGATTCCTACTCCCCCTGCACCAGCCTACAGAACTGTAATCAAAGTATTTGGACAAAATTTTGAGATACAGTAAAGTAAAAGGCCACTTGTTCTTGGTTGTCTTTTTGTTCTTGACTATAACATCTTAAAGCTGTAGTTCATGTTAAAATTGTTTTAATATGTTTCATTATGTACTCCTTGACATCCTCCAGTGCTGTTACCTGCCTTTTGTTTTGTTTCCAAAGCTATTTTTAAGATTCCATATTTCATTTTATGTTTACCATTAGAGTTTACATTTTGTTGCCTGGAGTTATCCCGGCATCCCATACAGTCAGGTGGTGGTGTCTGCTACATGTTCCTGTATTTTACCCACAGCAAAGGTGAATATGAATTGTTGCTTCTGTGATGCTTCTCAGTTCATAAAGTGGTTCTTCACTCTTATCTACTAATGTACAGTAATAACAAAATGATCAAGTTAAAGGGACAATGTCAACCCTTTGTGCACCATATTTCTAGATCAAAACCCACATTTTATGATTGCCTACCTTCTCTAAAATTCATTTTTATTGTGGTTTGTTTTCTCTGCCTCTTTTCTTAGTAGAATTGAAATGCAGAGTAATGGTATAATATAAACAGCAATGTTTTGTTTCAAATCCTTGACCAACTCTTATTGTTCACATGTTGAGCATTATGAACACCCCCAAACAGTGCAACCACTCATAATGCAATAGTCTCCTCTCCTCTCACTGCATCATGAGTGACTAGACAGTGAGGAGGTGCTCTCATGTCCAGGAAAGATACAGTGGAAGTTGATCAAGGAATGTAAGCAAACATGTTTTGGTGTGGTAACACCAGTATGTGGGTAGTCTGTTTTTTCACTTTTAAAAAGAAAACTAGTATCAGAATTTAACAACCAGCTACATCAGCAATCTTTACAGACTGTGAGCTATCATAAAATGTGTTTTTTAAACTAGGGACACTTTGAGGCCTGAGGGAGTGACAGTGTCCCTTTAAGTCTTAAAATTAGTTTCTAGTAAGGCTTTGGTATTCTTCACTCATGGTCTCACACAAACTACAATTATTAGCTATGTCTTATAATGGTGTTATCTCAAATTAAAGTATGACACACCTCCAAATAGATCGTCATGGTAATTAGGGAATGCTGTAATCAACTAAGAGTAACTTAGTACTGCATTTTTTTAAATGGCAGCGTACAAACTAAACTAGCCACATCAGAAGAAAACCAGCTGCTTAGCTAATTCATCAGTAGGCAAATAATCTCTGAAACTTTAAATTCTGCTCACAAGGCTTGACCCCTAAAGTGTATGTGGGGGGTGGGGGTGGGGGCACAATTTCATGCAGACCAATTCACACAGCCTTAATAAGCCTGGCATCAGATTTATACTCTGAACTTTTAATATTTCCCTCGATTATTTACATAATACACACAGTTATAATATTAGCAGTTCTAGCCAGCAAATGTTAATAGCTATGTCTCATTGGAAGCATGAATATGTAAAACATTACCCTTGGGAAGCATTTGCAATTCACAAAGCAAAAATGAGTTTCAAACCCCTTCATTCATTTATATGCCACCTGTTCCATATTTAAACATGGGGGAAGGACCTGAAAACATCGTGCAATCCATACAAATCAAAGTTTTCAAAAATCTTAGCTTCTCTTGTCTATTCATTAGGTGTTCCTGAAAGTCAAATCTTTTCATGTTTAGGCTCTCTTCACATTTTTAAGACTTACTACTGCATGCCCTTTGTACTGTGTTGTTGCAATACACTACCCTTTTACTTCTCTTCAGGCTAAAAATATAAGCACATCAAAAAAAACTAGCAATTACTTTGCTTAAAAATATATATATATATATATATATATATATATATATATACATATATATCTATATATATATATATATATATATACACATATATATATATATATACGTATATATATATATATATATATTCCTTATGTGTATATATATATATATATATATATATATATATATATATATATTCCTTATTCAGAATGCTCCATATTTCTTATTCAGAGTGCTCCATACAGAACATTGTATCTACTATTAGGAAGATTCTTTGGACCAGTCCAAATGTTTCTATTTTTACAGCTACTGAACATAAACTTGGACTCTTAAACAGAAATGGATTTCAGATTATATCTGTTTTTAGTGCCTAGGCATTCAACAGATTGCAGCTGCTCTACTATCCCTTGAAATTTGAATGCATTGCTTTACATAGAACTCAGTAAATGAAGCCAGAGAAGTTAAAGGTTGATACCTAAGCGATGTGGACAAGTAAATTAATAAAACTGGAGGAAATTCATTGTCATGGTGCAGTACTCCCCTTCCATTATACTGTATTTTATGCTGATATAAAATATAATTAAATATCAGCCCATATAATTACAAATAACTATGATGTAGAGTCCATAGAGCAAAAATATTAATGCAACCAAGCCTTTCTGAAATGTCAATGCCAGCTGTGCAGCTAGACAACAGGAGTGTTGAACTGAAAGCTAAAACTACATGAGTTGCAGCATAACAGGTGTGCATTAAATGATTACAAAACCTGCCACATTATTCTACAAATGCCTGATTCTACATTAAGAGCTGGAAGCATTGTTGTGGTGACATAATATACTGTTTTGCAAGTATTATGCTGTTGCATTTAGTCGAGCAAATCATTATCCAGGGGCAAGAAATTCAGCTGTGTTTTCTTCTAACCATTTGTCCATTCTGGGCCAAATACTGCTGCAACAAGATATGCATATAATCCACAGTTTAGCATAGGATATGGGATGGGGAGAGGGCAGTTCCCTCTGTAAACACAGTGGGAAGTTCACACTAGAGCAGACTAGATAGAGCATTAAGACTTTATCTGTTGGCACATTCAAATGTTTGTATGCTTCTTTTTTTTTCCAAACAGGACAACACAAAACCCAAACTGAATGCAGCCAAATGCAATGCTCCCAAATAAAAGTCTGCAAGAGAAGAATTTCAGAGATGAGAAAAAAAGGCAACATACCACTAATGGCTATAGAAATAAATTATGTAGTACTGTCACATGTTTGGGATATGAAAATCATAGTTACATTGGATATAGTATCAGTGAAGATTTAATCATAACAACTGTTTATCATTTTCTTTAGAGAGGAAATCAGTTCTATAATTATTTCTGGGTTTTAGTGTGTATTTAAACTTTTTGTTCTATTTGCATCAGAGGCACTGATACAGAATGCTGTGTTTTTCTTCATATTGGATATAGTACTAGTACACTAGCCTTGGTCTTTGCTGCACTTTGGTAAACTTGTGCTTGTCAGGGTTCCCTCAGAGCTAGATTTTGGTATTAACATGCCCCAGGAGGACACAGATTTGATGCACGCTGCACCCCTCCCACTGCCCTATGTCCTTCCTTGTGTCTTACCTCCACATATAAAAAGTTGGAACAATACTCTGACCACTAGTGTGAGAGCAATATTTTTTTTTTTTTTACTAAGAACAATTATTTTGCATTAAAGCAGGGTCTTCTACTTTTTATTTCAAAGCACTCCTTTAGTGCTAGCACTGGAGAGTCAACTTTCTTTGTTTGTACTAAACATTGCCCCTGGGGTCCCAAGAGTTCTATAAACTTCATATTCAAAACAAGATAATGGCTGTCTTTTCAGTAATGCTTTTCTCTTATTTGAACTTTATGGGTTTTCCTGGGGGAACGAAACAGAGCAACATAAAAATAAAAATAATGAAGACAGTTATGCTTTGTTTTAATGCCAAAGCTTAGTTTAATACTACCTGGAAGTGAGAGGTTTATGGCTCTAAAAGGTTAAGACCACTATGGAAAGTGCAACATCCCCCATAATACTTCACTAATGCACCTTATCAATTATCAGCTCTCCTGGACAAGAGGTTGCATTATTTTATTTAATTTATTTCCATAGGAATGTCTAGCTGAGATTCAACATCTTGATTTCAGTGGGGCCCTACTTTTTCCCATTTCTGGAGCTGTATGGGCTAGAGCACTGGCGCCTAACTGACTTGCACAAGGTCAGATAGTGAGTACTTGGCTCTTGTGGGGTTTGAATCTGTGATTTCCTGGAACCAGGCCAGTGCTCTAACTATTAGGCCACACTTCCTCATAGAAATCCTCTCTATATGCATTTACTCCAGGTCCTTGTTTGAGCAAAGACTACTGGTCACATTGTATGTCAAACTGATGAGAATCTCAGTAGTATTGTGTTGTGGATCATAATACAAGGAAGCAAGTTAAGTCATCTGCCTCACACTTTAATCCCAGGTCCCAGTAGTGGAACACTATTCTTTAAACACTAAGTCATTCTGTCCCTCCATGGTATGGTTCACATAAAATATAAATAATAAAATGTCACACTAAACAATTTGTTATAAAGTGATATCACACATAAAACTGTCTTTTACATTTTGAATCTTACCAGTCTTATCCAGATGAAAGGAAACTGGACAATGGTAGTGACTTTCAAAAAAATTCTTTTTTTTTATAAATATGATTACAACTGCTATTATTATTTACTAAAAATCCAAAACATGATTATAACTCCGTAGGCATATCTGTATTTGATTAGAGATGTTCTTGGACAGGTGCCTTACACCACCATACCACATTTCAAGCTATTACAATAACTACATTTGAGATAAGCTTGATAAACACCTCTGCAAACTCATTGCTGCTTACTGGATTAGCAGGTCTGCAGTTGAAAGAAAAAGATAGGCTCAGTCATTTAATTAAAAAAAAGCTTCAGTTTGTGTAAAACCATGCAATCCAGCACTCCAGAAGAAGCAGCTTCTCGGGAGAAGACACTGTTGAGATAAATACTTCTCTGTAGCATATTTAACAATTGCTTTTTTTTTTTTTGGCAAAATATAGGGAAGCTGTGATGCAGGAGGTCTGATCTTGTTTAAGAGTAGAAACCTGGATGTCAACAGACTCAACATGTTAAGTATAAGATTATCAGAGCTACAAGGAGAACAAAAGAAATGCTAACATTTTAGATTTTAAAAGGTCTAAGTTCACCCATGAGAAAGCAGGCCATGGAAAAGCTTGGCAATAAGTAAAGCTAAAACTGGTGTACAGTCACCTCCCATTTGATAGTCTTAGCCTACAAATGCCCTTGTAGTCCTCTAAAAACCAATATAGGCTTTTTATTGTGAAAATCCATGCATTTGTGCAAACATATAACGTAAGTTCAAATGGAAACCTCAGGACACTGTATTTCCTCTGACTTGAGGTTTTACTTTCAAAATGAGATCTTCCTCAGAGGCAAGAGAATGTTGGCATAAAAACTGGTCAAGGACACAAGATGATACAGAATTAGAATTGTCATTGACTCTGACATTGGGGGGATAACAGCAGGGAGATCTAAGCATCTCTGTAGAGTCACAGCAGAACAAAACAAAACAGCTTCCCTTCAGGTTTCAGCAAAAAGACCACTTCATTTGGACACGATAAATGGAAAAGTAAAAAAACTGTCTGATGTCTAAATCAGATGTTTAAACTAACAGCAGGGGAGACTGGGTCTAGGGCAGCCTCAATGACGGAGAAGAGAATGGGGATCATAGCTAATACTCCCCCACGTCTGGGCTTGTAGCAGCATAGCAGGTACAAAGAAAACTGTGGCCTATACTGGACTAGGTGAAGGGATTCTGGAGAGAGGAAACACAAAGGTTGCAAGCACCATGAAAAACAAAGGGATGAGAGGACATGTGAAGCACAAGGGTAGTAGCAATGCAGAATCAGGGGTCAGCTGGATGAAGACATGTCTTAATTCCAGGATTGTAGGTAACAAAATCAGAGAGCTCCTGGTGCTGATGGCAGACACTGTGGTGGACATTATGGCCAGTACAGAAAAATGGGCTTTGGAAAATAATGACTGGGAGGTACTGGGTCAATATAGCACTGTCAGAACAGTGCATGGATTACCTCGCTGCAGAAAGCAATAAAGGCAGTACAGTGCAGGGGTCTTACAATGATTGGGAATAATCACTTCCCATGTAACTGT
Organism: Neoceratodus forsteri; assembly: GCA_016271365.2. Taxonomy (NCBI): domain Eukaryota; kingdom Metazoa; phylum Chordata; order Ceratodontiformes; family Ceratodontidae; genus Neoceratodus; species Neoceratodus forsteri. The sequence goes on along the minus strand of CM028135.1, from coordinate 536,969,306 downwards.
ATGGTCAAATGGGGAAGTATCAAGGAGGCTGCCAGGAGAGTGCCTGGTTGAGCCACTCCCATGGTGAAGTGGCTAGAGCACCAGCACCCAGCAGCTTAGGGGACCTGTGGCCATGGTTTGATTCTTCCCAGGGGTGTTAGTGGTCCTTGTATTGTCAATGTTTTCGCTGACATTATTTTGCCTTGAGCGGTTTTGTCTGTGGTGTTCTTTGCCATGTGATTTCCTCTGTGGCATTATGATCCCTTGTCTGACTGGGAACAAACAGTGTCTGGGTATGGTATGTTGAGCAGGGATAGAGTAATAGGTAGAGGGGGAGGAGTATCCTTTTACATTAAGGAGGGCATAGAGGTGATGGAAAATGGGTGCATCAGGGTAGTAATGGGGAGACTGAGTTGCTATGGGTGCAGCTCATGGCAGCCTCATGCAAGAAATTGAACTTGAAGGTGATCTACAGACTGCAAGGTCAAGGTCAGGAGAAAGACATAGAGCTCAAAGAAGAATTGTAAAGATGGATAGCTAAGGGGGAAGTGGTGGTGGTGGTGGGTGATCTGAACCTGTCAGACATTGATTGGGATGTTCCAGTGACCATGACCACCAGGAACCAGGTCTTGTTGGTTGCATTCCTTAACTGTCTGCTGGTATAGGCAATTAAGGAGCCCAGGAGGCAGACTGCAATTCTTAATGTGATGCTCACCAACTCAGAGGTGGTAGGAGCTATGGGAGTAAGAGAGCCATTAGGGAATAGTGACCATAACTTCTTTTAGTTCAAACTGGCCCTCAGGTCAGGTAACTGCAACAAGAGCTGAAATCCTTTATTTTAGAAGGACAGACTGTAACAGGCTAAAGGAGCTGTTTAGGGATAAGTTAGCTGGGTGGACAATGTAGGAGGGGTGGAAGAGATGGGGACAATTAATGATGCCATTCTCGGAGCATCTAAGGTATACATGAGAATGGTAACCAAAAAGAACAGGTTCAATAGACCATTATGGTTCTTGGCAAGTGTCAGAGAAGCAGTGAGGGCCAAGAAAAGAAGCCTTTTACAAATTTGTAGAAAAGCAGGAGGAAGAAAAATGGGAAGAATATCTGCTGGAAAATAAGGAGGCAAAGAGGAATGTTGGGGAGGCAAAAGCAGAAACAGAGCTGTATATTGTGGGAGGAGGTCAAGAGTGGAGAAAAACAGTTCTTCAGGTATATTAGTGAAAAACGGAGGGGGAATTGTAAGGCAGACAGTGGGAGACAGTGTGACTAAGGTGATGGGTAATAGGCTGCTATCTTTAATGATTACTTTTGCTCAGTTTTCAATATGGAGAATGATGGGACCTTGCTAGAGAATGGCATCAAACTAGTTATTTAGGTGGGTCCCAGAGATAAGGCAGCCAGCATTTACAAGCGAAAGAGTCCTGAAAGGGCTGGCAGTCCCAAAGATTGATAATGCCTAAGATCAGAAGGGTTGCATCTGAGAATACTAAGGGAATTAGCAGCAGAATTGTCTAATCCACTGGTAGGTCTATTCAACAGCTCTCTAAGGACAAGGGTGGTTGTGAAAGACATGAGGGTGGCAGACATAGTTCCACTTCAATCAATCAATCAATCAATCAATACTTTATTGAACCAGGCAATACACCATTGAGCAGGCTCATTTTCAAAGTTGTCCTGGACAAGGACAAGCAATATACAGGGAAAAAAACAATAACAACATAGCATCAAGCATAATAACAATATACACGGATTATCAACTACATCGACCCAGGAATATTACAGCTAACAAAATTGCACGCTAAGGTAGAGAAGGACTGGCCTCAGATTGTACACAGAATATAAAAGGCAGTCAAAGAGAGTGGCAGGAAGAGATAGGTGAGAGGGAAGGCTACTGCAGCCGGAAGATAAGCAGCAGATGGCAAGTGCTAATCTTGATAGGGCAATGTTGCATTTGCAAGTGGTAGGAGCAACTGATATTTACAATGGTCACTTAAAACATTTTCAGGATTCCTTCAGGTAACCAGCTAACAGGAGGTTAAAGGTGAAGGGACCTAGAATAGAGGCAAACTTTAAGGATTTTTCCATAGTGTTCCATAGTGAGGGGAGGGAGAAATTAATAGGGGCTGAACCATACCTCATCTTTATTCTAGGTACATTGAAAGTGATTAATGAGAATCGTCTCAGACCATATGACCCTTTGGCATGCTTATATAGACTAGAAATGTAGGCCAGCAGTTTTTCAGTTAGTGCCCTGTGAAACCAGAACAGGGCATTTCTTTGTCTCCTCAGCATGGGGGAAGACCAACCCATCTCCTCATACAGGAGGCAGTGATGGGTATGTGGTGGTGAGTTCAGGATGAATCTCAAGGCACAGTGATAGAGGGTGTCCAGTTTACTGAGTGCTGAGTTCAGATAGTGGCTGTAGAGAAAGTCGTCATGGTCAATCAATGGCAAAAACATAGCTTGGACTAGTGTTTTCCTAACTACAGTGGTAAAGAGGTGTCTCATGCAAAAGAATACACCTAGTGATTGCCTTAACTTTTTTGTTAACTTGTTAAGGTAAAACAAAAAGTTGAGCCTGTTGTTAAGCCAGAATCCCAGGTATTTGAAATTATTCACAAATTCCAGAGATTCATCAAGTAAGGTATGAATCTGACGGCTGGTTGATGATCCTAGGTCCTGGGGACCATGTGATGAAATAATCATGACTTTAGTTTTTTGGCATTAAGAGGTTTGAGCTCTAGGAGGTTTTGCTGAAGTACTGTATGACCAAATCATACTGTAGTTCATCGTGGGCTTCATCTAGGGAGGAGTTAATGGTATAAAGGGCCGTATCATCTGTGAATAAATGTACATTAGTGGTATGTAGGTGTAAGTTAATGTTGTTAATGTAAATTGCAAAGAGTATAGGGACACGGATGGAGCCTTGTGGAATGCCTCACTCTAGAATTTTTAAAGGAGATGGGTCCCCATGGGCTTTAATTTGCTGCATCCTATTAGAGCAACAACAAGTAAACCATTGTAAGGCAGCACTATCTAGACCAAGGTTCCTCAATGCATCCAGCAGAAGGCCATGATTCACTGTATCAAAGGCTTTGCTGAGGTCTAGGAAGAGTGCAAATACATGTATTTTTTCTTTTGCATCCAAGGCATTTTGCCAGTCCATAGATACTTTTGCTAAGACTGATACTGTGCTGTGTTTGGGTCTAAAACCAGACTGTGCTGGGTTTAGGAGATTTTCAGTTTCAAGGTACTCTCTTAGCTGGGAATTGACAATTTTTTCCAGAAGTTCTGAAAGACTCGAAAGTAGAGAAATAGGCTGATAGTTGTTCAAGTCACTGGGGTTACCAGACTTGAAGTGTGGAATGATATGTATGACTTTCCAGAGTGGAGGTATCCTGCCTTGTTCCATGGAGGTATTAAATAAGTGAGTAATAGGGGCAGTTAAATTACAGCAACTGGTTTTCAGAAACACTGAGTCTAGATGGTCAGCTCCAGCACTCTTTTTGGTATCCAGTAACAGTGAGAGGTCCTCAACTTGTTTAAAGGTTACTGGGTGAAAACTGAAGGGACTGGCTCTCGGATTTGAGTCAGAGCTGGAACTTAAGCCATCCCTAGCATTATCATGAACGTTTAGCTTGCTGACAGGACAGGCATCAAGTGCGAGTTTTGCTGTAGCAAAATGATTAAGTTTTTCCAGGATGTCAACCCTATCATCAAATGAGGTGTTCCCGGACACTATCTTGGCTGGCAGTGAAGAGGCAGGAGAATGACTCTCAACCTCTCTGAGAATGTTTCAAAACTTGGAAAAGCTATTTGCATTCTCTTGAAGGGTTGATTGAAAATAGCGGGATTTTTCAGTCCTAGCTAGTTTAGTGGAAGCATTCATTGCTACACAGAAGGCAAGCCAGTCGGCATCTAATCTAAACTTCCTTGCCTTTTTCCACAAAAGGTCTCTGTTTCTCTGTCTCTGAAAGCTTTCTTTAAGGAAGGAGAGAACCAGCCTGGGGATCTTTTCCTATCTTTGATCATCCTGATCGGGGCATATTTATCTATCAGCCCCAAATGTAGGTTGTGAAATATACTGAATGCTTCAGTGATAGAGGGGCCAGACAGAAGTCTTGCCATACAATATTGCCAAGCTCAGCCAGAAAGGAAACCTGGCTGAATTTTTTAAATGTATCTTTTTAGCATAAAGATAGAGGATGAGGTTAGATGAGGAGAGCACCTAATGCAAGCTCTGGCACAGTGGTCATTAAGATCATTATGGAAGACCCCGATATGGAAGATATTGCGTGGCTTGCTAACAATCATAAGGTCCAATAGAGAACTACGATCTACATTTTTCCTGTTAAGTCTGGTGACTTCAGGAGTAATCTGTGTTTGCTCCTACGTGTCACAGAATTCCTTAATTTTATTGGCACTCGCATCCTTCCAGCTGAGGTTGAAATCTCCCATTATTGTACATTCAATATAAGCCTTTTCTATTAGATCATGAAGGTGAGTTAAGATGCCAAGCCTGGCAGGGGGCGGTCTATAACATACTGATATTAAGAATAACACCTCAGGAGATAGGGATAGTTTTAAGGCAAGGCATTCAAGTTCTTTTGGAATAGAGGTACAATTGATAACTGCAACTGTAAATTTGTACTTAATGTAAACTTCAATCCCCCACCCTTGGTAGATCTGTCACAATGAAAGACATTATATCCTGGGATATTAATTGCTTTACTGGGGTCGTTTGCATAAGCCAGGTCTCTGAGATCATAAAGATGTTTGGCAATGCATGTAGAGCTCAAGTTTGGATCATGTCGAGTTTCTTGAGTAAACTACATACATTCAGGTGCAGGAAGCTAATGCCCTTGTGATGTGAGAGATTGGATAGGGCATTACAGGCAGAGGGTGGACCAGGGTTTAGTTCAACATTCCCTGAGCAAAGTAAGAGGAGAATCAATAGTTTCCTGAGCCAGCTTATAGACATTTTGAGTATGCATATTTTGTGCCATTTGATATGTAAACTATTTCCAGAGGTTACATTTGAGACATCAAGGTGACTAGTGAAAAGCAGCTCATAAATGGCTATTTTTGCTAGCAAAAGGGGGGGGCCAAGTAATAGGGTGAACTACAGGGAGGCAAGTAACAAGTAGGGAACTAGAGACCTGTCAGTATTACTTCAATTACAGGAATACATTGATGGAGACACTAGTCAAAGAGGATCTCGTGGACTGCTTGAAGAGCAAAATTCTCCAGGGTAGTAAGCAGCACAGATTTGTGGCAGGGAGGGCTATCAGACTAACTTTATAGTTTTCTTTCACTGGGTGATGAAGGAATTGGATAGGGGCTATGCTGTAAATTTTCTCTACTTCAACTTCAGCAAGGTTTTCTACTCAATACCCCACAGACGCTTGCTGAAGAAGATGGAGGATCTGGATACAACTACGGTCATAATAAACTGGGTAGGTAACTGGCTAAAGGGGAGGCTGGCTGCAGAAGCTCTTTGTCAATGGGGTTAACTCAGAACAAAAAGAGGTCATGAGAGGGGTTCCACAGGGATCTGTCTTGGGTCCGGTCCTCTTTAACATGCTCATCTGTGACATGGGTGAGGGGATCCAGAGTAGGCTGTGTCTTTTCAAAGCTGGCACTAAGCTCTGTGAGAAGGTGGATACTGACAAGGAAATAATGGAAATGCAGAGAGGCTTGCAAAAGCTGGAGTTGTGGTCAAGGGTTTGGTAGTTGAAATTCAACATCAGAAAGTCCAAGGTGATGTACCTAGGGAACAAGAACCCCAGGAAAGAGTACTGGAAAGGGAGGGATGAGATTTAGTACCACAGTTGAGGAATCACACTAAGGAGTTATCATCAGCGATGCCTTAAGCAATCAAATCAATTCAACAGGGCTTATAGCAAGGCAAATATGATGCTTGGATGTATCGGGGATATCCACAGCAGAAAAATGGAGGTAATACTTCCCCAGTAATAATCCTTGGTGAAGACACACCTGGAGTAATGTGACCTGTTCTGGAGTCCTCATCTCAAGAAGGAGCGGGATAGGCTTAAGATGGTGCAGCCGAGAGTAAGAAAAAAAAAGACTCAGGGCCAGCAAGGCATGTCCTATGAGGGGTGCCTCAAGGCACTGAACATGTACTTGCTGAAGACCAGAAGGTAGAAGACAGATATGATACAGACCTTCAAATTCCAAGAAGAAATTAATAGGGTGAACTACAGGGAGCTTTTAACTTGAATATTAGCTCACAGTCATGTGGTCATGAGTGGAAGGTAACTGGAGGGAGGTTCAGGAGGGACATGAGGAAATATTGTTTTACAGAACAGGTGACTGAACCATGGAACAGGCTGCCAGTCAAGGTGGTGGGTGCAAAGATGGTTAGTGGTTTTAAGCATGGCTGGGACAGAATGAAGGGTATAATGGTTGGTCAGAGTACCAGAATCAGGGTGGAGAATGGAGGATAGGGGTGAGGAGGGCTAGGACCCTGGAGGAACAGTAGACCACAAGGTTAAATATGGAACTCGGGCAGTCTGGATGGACCTTAGATCTTTATTTTTTCTGCCATTTATGTTTCTATATTGAGTGGTGACCTATCCATCATTTTAATGTCAACAGAAAATTGTTGCACAATGGACTATATATCAGAGTTCTTTCATGTGTACTATGAGATGTACAAAAGAATATCAACATTTTAAAAATGTACTTGAACTGATACTCAACTTATTAGAAAAAAAGGTTCACTTCTTGTTTCTTATTAATTGTATTAAATTATAATGACAATTTCTCAGAGTTGATCAATAAACTTGAACTGAACTGACACAATGAGTTGGTAAACCAAGAAGTGAAGGGGTAATCCTAAGCATGGTCCTAACAAACAGAGAGATGGTAAGGGAGGCTACAGTAAAGGAACTGCTCGGAAAAAGTGACCACAGGTCAGTATGGTTTGGCATTATACTGTAGGCTGATTATATAAACTCCAAGTCCACAGTAATAGACTCCAGGAGGGTAGATTTTGGTAGAATGTGGAAAATACTCAGAGGTTGATTAAAAGGGGTGAAATTAGTTGATGGGGTAGATAGGAAGTGTGATATGATATGATATACAAAGCATTGGTAGAGACCAGTATCCTCTACATAAGGAAGGTGAGGAAGAAATGAAAGAAAATAAAATGTATCTGGTACACAAGACTGGTAGGTAAGGCAGTGAGGAAGTAGAAGAGGCACTTCAAATGTTCTAAAGCAGCCAACTGGATGAGAATAGAGAGGTCTACTTAAATATAGTACAGTAAAGAACACCAACACTTAGGTAAAGTGGGCAAAGGCAGATGCTAAATTTAAAATTGCAGAGAGGACGAAGGAGGGGAAAAAGATCTCAGCATATTGCTAAATACTACCTTTATGACTCTAATATACAAATTGCCTTCCCATGAATTATACCACAACAGTTACTCAGGCTAAGTATCCCTGTGCCTCCTGAATTTGCTCCATTGTCTTCCCATGTTGTCAATATTATTTAATCAGTTACTGATGGCAGTTAAAGACAATAACCTTTCTTAGCTACCTGTTTCATGTTTATACAGCAGTACTACAATATGTTTGTAACACTGCTTATGTATATCTTACAGCATATCTTATAACTGCCATTCAAAAGTTATTTTCAAATGTATAACTGATTGCAGTCTATCATATGTTTTGTATGTATGATTTGAAATAAATCAATAAAATGTTTTAACCAAAAAGGAGGGGGAAAGGATCTCTTCCACCAGAATTACAGAGCAGTAGATGATGTTATTGACTTTTTCTACTGGGTGACTAGCACTGTTGATATGGGCTAGGCTATGGGTGTACTGTTCCTTAACTTAAGTAAGCATTCAGTTCCATTCCACATAGAAGACTGGTTAAAAAACAAACAAATTGGCAGACCTGAGAATAAAGGTGGGCTACTCAAACAGGTCAGAAACTGTCTAGGAGGGAGGGAGAAAGGGAGGGTTCAGAGGGTGGGGCAGAATAACAATTCTTGAAACTGATATAGGTTACTAGTGGGGTACAGCAGTCATTGATCCTGGTACTTTTGCACATATTTATTTGCAGCATGGGTGCTGATATTTAGGGAAAGATACATTTGTGTATATGCCACATAAATCTGCAGGAGTGTGGACACAGAGGAGGGCATGAGAACACTGTGAGGACGTAAGAAGCTTGAAAAGATGGTCTAAACTATGGCAGGTGAAGTTCAGTGTGAAAAAGTGCAAAGTCATGCACATTAGAGCAAAAAGTCTGAGAAATGAATACATGATAGGTGTAGTGAGATTCGAACAGACAAGGAAGTAAAGGGAGCTGGGGATGGGTTCACCATATCTGATAACTTGAAGCACTTTGCTCAGTGCAGTAAGGTGGTTGGCAGAGGAAGAAACAGCAGGTATAAGGAGGCGATACTGCCCTTGTACAGATTCCTAATATGACCCCACATAGAGTAGGGCATGCAGTTCTGGAATCCACAGCTGAAGAAAGATAAAAACAGGGAAAGGGCAAGGAAAAAATGGCCATCAAGATGACGCAGGGGCAGCATGTGAGATCCTATGATGAAAGGTTTCTTCGCAAGGAATGCAACGTTTATGGCAGTGCACTTTTCATCTCTGCTGCAAACTAAACACTAGGAGTAACTCAAGGAAACTGTTACGGATAGGTTAAAAAAGGATGTGAAGAAGTACTTTTTATTTTCTTTATTTGTTACTAGGATAATAATACCTTTGAACCAGATGTTGATTTACAAATGTTCTGCATCATAAACATTCAAGAGGTGAGCATACAGATATTCATTTACAGTTAAGATAAGAGGATAATCGATTTAACAACAGGCAATATAAACATATGCAATATGATTACAAAATAAAAGAGCACAGTAAGATGTCTAGTGTAACATATTCAGTAACAGTAGGAATACAGTACAGAATACAATATTATGCAATGGAATAAAGAAAAAAAGAGGTGAGGGTGCAGTCAGACAATATGACTTTGTCAATCAGGGCTCTGAAAGAGTGGAAGGTAAAGGAAGGGGGGTAAGGGGTAGAGAAAAAAGAGGATAAAAAATAGAGAAAAGAGAAAGAGGGAGGTGGGTAGGCAACTGGACACCTTGTCAACAGGGTGAGGTGGTTAGGAGTAAAGATAGGGGAGTAGAAAGAGGTGGGAGTGATGGGTGGGTGGTGAGAAGAGGAGGGTTGATAGCCAGCCAGGAGGGAAAGGCAGGCTATACATAAAGGGAATACAATTGGAGGAAGGAGCTGTGTCTAATTTTTAGTGGGGCAGTCACAACTGATTAGCAATGTGAGGTGCTGGCGCAGTTTAAGTTTAAAGGGGACAAAGGTGGGCATGTTTAAGATTTCTGGGGGGAGGCTATTTAGCCATGAGGGCACTCTAAACCTAAAAGATTGCTGTCCCTGGACTGTCTGGCAGTCAGGGACCAAGCAGTTCATAAAGGATGCTCTGAGTGTGTTGCAGGGGTTAGGGTCTAGTAGCAAAAAGGTAGGGTGCTTGACGGTGTCTGGCCTAGGCTGATTTTTTTCCCAAAGAGACAAATCTGATAGGTGATCCTACTTTTGAGGTTTAACCAGAGCGTTTGTGTGTAAAAGTCACAAGTGTGTGTACGTGTGGGAGCCCGTAGCCAGCCAACATGCCTTGTTGAAAGTAATGGAGATTTTTTTCAGGGTTGTATCAGAGGCTGCTCCATAGATTATTGGACCATAATTAATGATGGAAATGACTGAGCTGGAGACAGCTAGTCTGAGAGTTTCAGGGGTGAAGCAGTGCTGGTGTCTATAAAGGACACCAATAAGAGAGTTTATAGTTCTGGAGATTAGGTTTATGTGGGCAGAGTAGGAAAGGATACTATCTAAGGTAATACATTGACTTTGACTTTGACGGCAGATAAGGACCACTTGGCCCACCCAGTCTGCCCATTTCCCTACCTATTGGATAAGCTGCAGATTCTAGTTAACCAACAGCCTACTTCCTGCAACCCCCCCACTATAATTGCCTTATGTCTGTCCCATGCATGTTTGAATTCCCCCACTGTTTTAGACCCCACAACCTCTCCAGGAAGGAGGTTCCATGTGTCCACCACTCTCTCCGTGAAAAAGTATTTCCTCACATTACCCCTGAGCCATCCCCCCTCTAACATTAAATTGTGCCCCCTTGTTCTTACACATCTCTTTTTCTGAAAGATGCTACCCTCCTGGACTTTTTTGATTCCCTTGAGGTACTTAAAAGTTAATACCTAGCTATTTGAAGTCCTTGACATGCCTAAGGGGAGGTTTTGGTCATTTAGGATGGTTAGTCAGGTTGTTTTGTGTCAGCTATGTGGGTTAGTGAAAAGTATCACCTTTGTTTCTTTGTAGTTCAACAGCAGCTTATGTTCTCCAAACCGGTGTTCTATCTCCTCAAAACCAATCTAAAGGTCACAAGTGAGTAGGGTGGGTCAGTCTGGGCAAAGAAGAGAACAGCATCTTCTGTGTACAGAATTATGTTGTTTGGACATGCTTTGGGGAGTGAGTTGAGAAAGAGGCTGAACATCTGGAGTTCAAGGATGGAGTCTTGGGGAACTCCAGAGTCCATCGGGTGGCAGCTGGAAAGTATATAATTAATTCTAACCTGTTGCATCCTACCTTCAAGAAAGCTGGAGAACCAACCAGAGACCAATGCCCAGGAGTGAGTGAAATAGGAGTGAGTGGTTCACTGTGCCAAAGGCCTTGGTGAGGTCAATGTAAATTGACCCCACCAGCTGACCATGGTCAGGTGCACTATGTAGGAAGTCAGTATACTCCAGTAAGGCAGTAGTAGTGCTATGTGCTTTCCTAAAGCCATGCTGCTCAGTGCACTGGATGTTGTATTTGGTCAGGTGTTCTGTCATCTGGTCAGCGACAATACATTCTAGCACTTTGGAGAGGGGGGAAGGATTGAGATAGGACAATAATTAAGGGCTACATCCTGTGACCAGTTTTATGGACGGGCACAATGGAGGTGGATTTCCAGCATTTTGGGAATTGCTGACAGGAGAGGGAGAGGTTGATACGCATGGTAAGTGGCTTAAGGACAGAGACAAGGGTAAGGTTGAGGAGTTCAAGGTCTATAGGGTTGCTGCTGTATCTGGATATTTGGAGGTATTTCTTAGCATCAATCATGGGGACCCTTTTGAAATAGAAGGGGGGATGGCTGGTATGAGGGGAGGATCCGTGGGTACTAAGAGGACTGTCAGGCCTCATAAAATAGTCAGGGGGGGATGCCAATGAGGTCTGTGAAGGCCTGGTTTAGGGTGTCTGCAATAATAGAGGTGTCTTGTGTGAGAACACAGTTTGCATTGATCAAGTTTGGGGGTGCTTTAGAGGGCTTCCCAGTGAGATCTTTAATGTTGTCCCAGAGTAGCTTTCAATTACACCATGAGTTTGAGAGCTCATGTTTAAAATGTTCCATTTTAGTGAGATGCATTTCTCAGGTACAGAAGTTTCTTGTGGCCTTGTACTGTTGCATGTCCAATTGCATCCCAGAGGCAATTGCAAGGTGTCAAAGATTATCCCCATCTCACAACTTTTTTAATAAATCTGGGGTGAGCCAGCGGTTTGCTACTTCCATTATCTTCTGCTTGTGGAAGGGGGTGAAAATGTTGCAGGCTTTGTTGAATTGGTAGATGAAGCAGTCTATGGTAGAATCTACACAGCTGGTGCTATACATAGGGGACCAGTCATTGTGTGCAAAGCAGTGCTGTAGGTGCTTAAGTTGCTCTTTTTTTTTGACATACGCGGGGGTTGGGTCTTAGCAGGGACTTTGGGGGGCTTTGTTGGACCTGTAGCAGATGACGGAGGAGTGATCATTCAGTGAATCTGGTAAAACCTCAGTGAGGGTTATCCTGTCTGGGTGGGTGGTGAGGACGAGGTCAAGGAGTGTGTTATTACCAGTTCTGTAGTTGATCCTAATGGGAATAGTTACAAGCTGCATAATGTTAACAGCTGCAATTGTTTCCTTAAAAGGGTCAGCCTTGGGGGTCAACCAGTTTGTGTTGAAATCCCCTAACGCCATTACTTTGGTGCTAGAGGACAGGTCAGCTATGTACTTGATGAAAGGCTTAAAACCTATGGATTGTTCATGGGGTGGGATATAAATGGAGAGTACAGGTATTGATTTGCCATTCTTGCCAAGTATGATCCTTACAGCCAGCAGCTGGGATTTGCTTGCAGTTGCCGGTTGAGGTAGGGCTTGCCCATTGAGTAATTTTTTAATGTAGAGTGCTCGCCCCCCCTTTTACCTGATCTGTCATGCCTAAATATGGTGCAACCTACCAGTGAGATGGAGATGTCTGGGACTTTTGAGGATAGCCAGGTTTTGTTAATGGCTATTACATCAGGGTTGTGCTGTGTAACCCAGACTTGAAGGCCAACCATTTTTGGTAAAAGGCTTCTGAAACATAGAAACATAGAAGTTGACAGCAGATAAGGACCACAAGGCCCATCCAGTCTGCCCATTTCTTTTTCTACCTTATGAATGTGCCATCAGCCTTTGCTCTGTCAATGGCCTATCTATTCATACTCATCTGTATTGCTCCCTTATGCCTATCCCATGCCTGTTTGAAGCCTTGCAGTGTATCCATATCCACCACTTCCTGAGGTAGGCCATTCCATGCATCCACCACCCATTCTGTGAAAAATAACTTCCTCGCATTACCCCTTAATTGGCCTCCCTCTAATCCTATGCTGTGTCCTCTGGTCCTGCTATTTTTCTTACATTAAAACATGTTAGACTCTTTCACCTTGTTAATGCCCTTAAGATGCCTGAATGTTTTGATCATATCACCTCTCTCCCTTCCTTTACTCTAGGGTATACATATTGAGCTCCGTTAATCTGTGCTCATATGTTTTCTGATGCAGTCCCTGCACCATTTTGGTTGCCCTTCTCTGGACTGCCTCAATTTGGTTAATGTCCTTGTGAAGGTGTGGCTTCCAGTACTGCACACAGTACTCCAGATGGGGCCAAACCAGTGTCTTGTAAAGATGGATTATTACCTCTCTCTTCCGACTTGTGATACCCCTACTAATACACCCCAACATCCCCCTAGCCTTACCTACTGCTTTAGTTGTCTGCTTGGATGATTTCAGGTCATCAGTGATAATGATGCCCAAGTCTCTTTCTTCCCTTGTGACTGCCAGCAACTATCCTCCCAGCCTTTAGGTGGCTTCAGGGTTTCTCTTCCCTATGTGCATGATATTGCACTTCTTTGCATTAAACCCCAGTTGCCACTCTTTCAGCCATTTTGCTAGTTTACCCATATCTCTTCTCATTCTGCCCACACCATCTGGATCATCTACTCTGTTGCAGATCTTGGTGTCATCTGCAAACAGATAAACCTTACTCTCCAGTCCATCTGCAGTGCCACTGATGAAGATATTGAAGAGGAATGGCCCCACGATTGATCCCTGAGGTACTCCACATGTGACTTGCATCTCTTTAGACTGTATACCGTTTACCACCACCACTCTCTATTTTCTGCCCGTCAACCAATGTGTCACCCAGTTGACCAACTTCTGACCCACACTGAGGGTACCCAGCTTATTAATCAATCTTCTATGTGGAATAGTATCGAAAGTTGTGCTGAAGTTAAGGTAGGCGACATCAACTGCTCACCCTTGGTCCACCACTCTGGTTACCCAGTCAAAGAAATCTATGCTACCACTCTTGTGGAGGGGGATCACATGAGCCCTTCTCCAGTCTTCTGGGACCTCTCCTGTGCTCAGAGACTCACATAATAGTTCTGATAATGGATCTGCTAATTCCACCCTTAACTCCTTTAGTACCCTGGGATGTATGCCATCGCGTCCCATTGCCGTGTCCACTCTGAGCTTATCAAGCTCTTGTACAACCCTTTTTTTGAGAAGGACTAGTGCACACCTCCCTCTCCCCTGTGTCCATGGTGCAGAGCTGTGGGCCCTGCCCTACCTTCTCTTCAGTAAATATTGAGCAGAAGTATCTATTTAGGATAGATGCTTTTACATGGTCCTCCTCCTCACATGCCCCCTTATAACCTTTGATCTTAGCAATAACCCCTTTGGACTTCCTCCTTTCGCTAATGTATCTATAAAAAGTCATGTCACCTTCTTTTACTGTGTGTGCTAGTTTTTCCTCAGTTTGGGCCTTTGTCTGCCTTACTGCCTTCCCTGCTTCCCTTAGGGCAGTTTGGCATGCTTCCCTATCTTCCTCCTGCTGCATTCCCTTATATTTCCTGAAGGCCAACCTTTTGGCTCTGACCATTTCTGCTACTGTTTTTGAGAACCAAAATGGTTTCTTTCTTCTTTTACACTTCTTTTTCTCTCTAACACAGTGAGATGTTGCTTCAAATATTGCATCCTTAATGCTTGCCCTCTTTGCCTGTACTCCCCCACCTGTATTTATTTTTACCAAGGCTAGCTTAACTCTGTTGGCCATCTTATCAAAGTCAGCTCCTCTGAAGTCTCATATTTTTGCCTTGGATTGGGATGATTTAGTTCTACTGGCCAAATTGAACCATACCATGTGATGTTCACTGGCCCCCAGGTGACCTTCTACCTGGAGATCTGTGATCCTTTCCCTTTCAGTCAGTACTGGATCTAGGATAGCCCTGTCTCTTGTCGATTATTGTACCAGTTATTTGAGGCCTTCCCCCTGAAGGGAATCCACCACGTGTCTAGTTCTTGCAGATGTTCCTGCTGGTATTGACCAATCTGTATCTGGCATGTTGAAGTCTCCCATTATCAGATCCTCCCCTTTAGCTGTCATGTTTTGTACAGTATATCTTCTAACAGTAATGTGTCTATGTCCTCCCCCTGGTTTGGAGGCCTTTAGACAACCCCAGTTTGTATAGCTGTCCCATTTCCTGTTTCCAGGGTGACCCACAGTCCTTCTGGCTCCTTATGTGTATTCTGAATTTCTGTAGCTTTTATATTTTCATTGACATACAGAGCCACTCCCCCCCCTCCCTTTTTGCACTTCGGTCTCTTCTGAACAGTACATAGCCAGATTCATGCCTCTGATGCTCATTGAGGCAAATTTTAGGGAGCAATTGCTTCTAATGGTGCAAGGAGTTGACTCTGGTGGGCCAGGGTTGGGGTGTATATTACCTAACAGGAGGAGCAGAAGGAGGAGTAATCTAAGCAAATAATGCTGGAGTTTCCAGCATGTTCTACATTGTTTAGAGCTGGGTATCTTTTTCTGTAAAATGATAAAGTGAGGGGAGGTAAGGAGATGAAGGAAAGGGTAGCATAGAGTAAGGAGATATTCAAAGATGCAGGTGGCCTGTGTTGAGGGGTGTGAGCAATGTCCGTGCCCTGCGTTATCTCACGTACCCCTTTGAGCAAGACATAGGATGGGAGCAAGTGGCACTAGGGGAGTTGAGGGGTACATGGGGGAGAAAAAAGATAAGCACTGTCAAATATTTATAATATTAATATTTATATTTTCACTGAGAGGTTGCTGAAAAAGTGGAACAGTCTGCTCAACATGGTAGTCTGTGCAAAAAATGGTAGTTGGAATCAAGGAGGTATGGAATAGACACGTATGATTTCTAAGGGTACCGTGGGAGGGGAAAAAGGGGAGGGGCTAAGTTCCCACTTGTGGGGTCAGTCTAAGTGGTTAAATAGATCAATAGTTCAAATGGCAGATCTGACAGACCAACTGGCTTTCTAACAATTTTCTCTGTGTCTGTGTTTCTATGCTGCTTTACAGACATGTAAGGAATTTGTTACAGTAGATCAGAGCTGGTTCGCAGTTGGTGCAGAGCAGTAAAACAAGAGGGCACTGGTTAAATGGTAGGGGACTGAGTATAAAAGGGAATGTAAGAAAACACAGAACAAAGACACTGTTGCAGGAGAAGTTGACCAAAGCTACAACATAAACAGAATTGCAGCAGACATAAAGAAGGGCTCACACAGTGCATCAACAAAAACAAAACCAGCACTGAGCTATGGGATAATTTTAAATACCCTTTTTAGTAGTATATAAGGCATGCCTTGAGAAAGCACATAGAGCATGCATGAAACATTGGCATGAGGAGAGTGAGTGCTGCTTCTATGTGAGTACAATAAATATATTTAACATTACCCTGCAACCAAGCAGTGGGTTTGGTTTCTCTCTAGACAATATAAGAAAACAGTTTATCTGACAAAGAATTATAAATATGTGGATCAGGTATCCCAAGGAAGTTATGAACACAGACAGTGTTACATACTTAAAAGAGATTTTTCTGGTTTTCTTAACAAAATGCAGAGTGGGCATCAGCATAACCTTGTTACACAACATTCTATAAAATGATGAATTTCAGGACATACTATTGTTAATCACTGAAGGCATTTAATTAAATCTGGATATTTTCCCCATGGACATTCGGTTCACATTGACTACCCATGCCATGAAGTTATAATGCCCTGCTTATGACATGACAGCCTGGTGCCATGGACATTATTCTGATGCTATCGCAAGAGGATAATGCCATCAAGGCAAGAAAAGTACCGAGAACTGATGATGTTAGTAAGACAAACAGCCTGTTCTCATGAACATATCTTTAATGTAGTGTCCTGAAATTCAAATGTTTCATGAATATTGTGAGATTTTAGTCCTGTTGATTCCAGCAACAATTGCATTGTAGGAAATTGGCATATTACTTTAAAAATAAACTAGAACAAGTAGATGATAATGTTACAGGTTACATAGCATAAACATAGCTGATAATAATATTTCAGTGGTAAGGGGCAACAGACTTCCAGAAAAACTTAAAGGGATCTTACGAGTTCAAATGGGCAGACTGGGTGGGCCATAGGCCCTTATCTGCCCACAGTATCTATGTATCTATGTACAGTTTACACAGCATAACACTAAAAAGTAGCAAGGGTAATGTGGGACAACATTGCTGGGCTGTAGTAGAATGCTAGAGAACAATAGGTGGAAATCTTGTGCCTTGGTTTCCCTGCAGTTTCCACCACTGGCAGTTTTTCTTTCTCACTGGTGCAGCCCATAAGTAAGCAACAGTACATGGCAGAGTGTGGGTTATTTGGATTCTAACCACAGATACAGGTGTTAGAGCCATGAGACATCAGGTACCCTTAGGAGCCCATCTGCATGGTCCACAAATACTGGAGTGACTTGTTGCACATAAAAAAAATAACTAAGGAATAAGACATGACAGGGGTTGTTTTATGGTGGGATAATGGCCTGCCTCAGGTGGGATGAAGCACAAAGCAAAGCCATGTGCTTCCACCACCTGAGAAGGTCTGCTAGCTCACCATAAGACACCCAGTAGAATACTTTATAGCAATTATGAAATGGGTCATTTTTGGTAAATTGGATGTGTTTTTAAACATATTTTTGTTGAGCTACTTTCAGCCAGGCAATTGGGCTGGGATAACAGTTCGACTGACAGTAGCTCTTGGCCAATCTGGAGCCAGCATTTTTTCTACCCATTGCATAATTTATACAAACATGTAAAAAGGTAAGATTCCATGACAAAAGTGAAAACTCATGAGTCTTTTGTTCAAATTGTGCCAGTGAAACTGTTTTCTTCCTGTTGCTGGGGTTAGGGAACCTTGAAACCATGGCACAGGTGAAATGCTTTAATGTGTACTTTTGTTGAGGTTGAAAGATTAATGAGCTGTGGCACAGGTAAAAATCTTGATAATGTACTTAAGCTACAGTACCTTTAAAGGAACCCTATACTTTAGTTTGGGTTTCTTGAAATTTTCAAGGACCCTAACCAAAGTGTATGGTTGTGCTGGATTAAATAAAGAATAATACATGGGTGACTGTGTGCTATAGAGTTTTTTTCCACACTTGAGATATGTGATGACCCCTAAACCTCAAGAATGAAGCTTGAGGGGTTTATGAGGTCATCACACATCGAGGGTGTGTAAAAAAACTTCATAGACACAGTCCTCTATGTATTATTTGTTATAATTACTGGTGCAAGGAGTCAATGCAATCATCACTGTGGCTGGAGCCAGAAACTGTAGTGTAAGCTGTCTTCATTGCTGTCACGTACTTGATCTCTCTCCTTTGCACTCTCTCTCTTAATGCCATGGCCCTACCCACCAACACTGTACTTCTGGGACCTCTGCTCACTAGCATGACTGTGCTACTCTACTGCTGCACCCTGGATTAAGAAACTGAACTGTAGCTGCTGCTTTGTCATCAGCTTTTGGGGTCACAGTCACCACTGCGAGTTCGATCACCACCAGACTACGCTGCAAGAGGGAGCAAGAGAACAAGCAGTGGAACCACTGACTTCAGACCAGCAGGTAATTTTTAATTTTAGCATCAGCTGGTTTCCTGCATGTTTCCTCCACAACCTGCCAAAACGACTTCCTGCTGCCACCGTCTCTCTTGAGAATGGTCTTTCCCACTCACAGTTTCAAGAGGAACTAAAGCATGATTAGCAGAAAGCAGATTGTGACTGACAGAACAAGGCCAAAAATGCCATAATAACTTGGTGTGACATCACTCTAGATTATTAAGCTTTTGTAAAGTATCTGAAGTGAGTTGATATAGCCGGTCACCAGTAATTATATAACGGTTCTCAACCAGTTGGGTTACAGAATTTTCATAACTCATTTTAAAAAGACAAATAAATACAGTCCCCAAACATATGTTCCTCTGTTTTTCTATCCATAACATGCATGACTCAACTGCTGTGACAGAATGATATGCAATGGGCTACTGATCTTCTTTTGATTGGCATTTCCAATATCCCTATGTAATATCAGCATGTACTGAGTAGGTATTCATCAAGTTATCCCCGTCTGCTTTTAGTTCTAATCCTGCCTGTGGCTAGAAGGAATGCACTGAAAAAAATAGCAACATATGCTGTCTTTCTGGAAAACACTGTGATTGAAGGAGCTTTATCAACTGGCTCTTAGGCTTTTAAATTGTATTTTTAATCTTTCAAGAGATAATTCTTTTTGGAAAAATAATTTTCAAAGTGTAATTTAACAAAAAAATCACTTCTCACAGATAGGGGTTGGCACATGTTTTTTTAGCAGCAATGTTTTCTCTTAGTAGCAAAATAATAGCCGGTGAAAAACCTTCCAAGTGATTTGTCATGATTTATGAAGATGTCCAAAGAAAAGACCTGCCTATACATATAATACAAACCTGACAGCATTGCTGTAGTACTAACATCATAGCCCCTAAAACATTATAGCCTCCAGGGTCCAAAAATAAACCTGTAATCGCATATGAACTTTCTTTAGCAAAATGTTTACTCCCAATTAACAAAACAGCCTACTGTAGTACTTTCTCCATAGTGCATACATACGAACATTTGAACATATGAAGAAGCCAGCAAAAGAAGGCCATTTGATCTATCTAGTCTGCTCTCATTGCAGGGTCCACAGCTTGAGCTGCAGTCCCAGCCACCCTCCCCACTCCTAGCATCTTCCCTACCTTCCCCTATATTGTAGCTATCCCTGCCTCTCTTGAAGGTCCCCACTGTCTTCAATGAGACCAACTCTTCTGGCAGTGCATTCCAAGTTTCCACCACCGTCTCTGTGAAGAAGTCCTTCCTGACCTCACTCCTAAACCCCCCCCCAGCTTAAGATTGTGCCCCCTCATTTTATGGCTTCCACTCAGCTTAAAGAGACCTTCCTTATCCACCTTATTTATCCCTTTCAAGTACATGAAGGTCCCAATCATGTTCGCTCTCTCTCTCTCTCTCTCTCTCCTTTCCTCCAGGTAGTACATGTTCAGTGCCCTCAACCTCCCCTTATATGCCTTACCCTGCTGACCCACTATCATTATTTGTAGCCCTCTGCTGGACCTTCTCCAGCAGGTTAGTGTCCTTTTTGAGAGGTGGGCACCAGTAATCAACTCCATACTCTAAATGTGTCCTCTCCAGTGACCTCTACTAGGGTAGTATAACCTCCTCTATCCTACTACTGATTCCCCAGCTATGCATCTCAGCATCTTGTTTGCCCTTGCTGCTGCTTTCTTGTACTGCATGGAGTGCTTCAGATCATTAGTGATCATCACTCCCAGATATTCTCCTCCTCCTCCTCCTCTGAAGCAGATACCTGTACTCCACCCAGGTAGTACTCCATCCTGGAATTCATGGCTCCAACATGATATAAATTTGCATTTCTTTGCATTGAAACCAAGCTGTCAGATCCCAGACCACCTACACAGCTTTTCCAGATCATCCTGTAGGTTTTGTGCCACTTCAGTGGTGTCCAGTCTCCTGCAGAGCTTGGTTTCATCCATGAATAGGCACATTTTGCCCTTAATGCCATCCCCAGTATAATTTATGAAGACATTGAACAACACTGGCTCCAGCACCAAGCCCTGCGGGATCCCACTGGTGACCTCTCTGGTGCCAAATAACTCTCCCCCTACAACCAACCTCTGGGTTTTGTCCCTCCACAAGTTTTCCACCCATCTGGAAATCTTATCCCCAACCCAAGATCCGCCAACTTCCGTATCAACCTTTTATGGGGCACACAGTCAAACACCTTGCTGGAATCCAGATAGAGGATGTCTACCACTTGACCCCTGTCTACTGTCTTCATGACAAAGTCAAAGTAGACAATCAGATTCATATGACGCAATCCCCTCCCCCATGAACCAATGCTGCCTCGCATCCTGGAGATCATGCTTCTCTAGATATTCTGCCAACCTTTACTTAAGTATAGTCTCCATGAGCTTGCATGTGATTGAGGTTAGACTGACTGATCTGTAATTCCCTGGGTAAGACTTGGGACTCTTTTGTGGAGGAGCACCACATCTGCTGTTCTCCAGTCCTGCAGTACCAGGTTGAACTCTAGTGAACTATTAAACAGGCCTGCCAGTAGCCCTGTTAGTTCTTCAGTCAGTTCCCTTAGTACCCTTAGATGTTCTCTGTCTGGGCTTGGTGATTTGTCCACCTTCAATACTAGCAGTTTCTCCCTTACTCTATCCTCCTCTATCACTACAACTGTGTCCCCCCCAACTGCTCTTCTCCCTCCTGAAGGAACTTCATACAGATATCTCTGTTCACAAACTGATCTAAGACAATCATTCTGGGTTTGTCTAGAGTGGCAGAACCTTAACTTACTGTGAGCCTGCCAGTATGCCATGCAGTATCCTAGATTTCCTGTATGAAAAAGGAATTGACTGCCAATGAAACTGCATTGTTTCCTTCAGTAACCATTGCAGAATGCTGCAGTATTGTGTTGTAGACTAGGGGCTCCACTGCATAATTAGTATCTGCTAGAAGCATTATTCTCCAACATGTTTTGAACTCTTTACTCAATAGTATCCACCATTTTGGGAAGGAAAAGCATGCCTAAAGGATGTGAAATCCATTAATGCACAAGGTTTCTATTCCTCTGGTATAATATTGACAGAATCTGGAGTTGGCAGTATAGTCTAGAGGTTAGAGTAATGAGCTGTGAATGAGCATGGTGCATCCAGCACACATACAGTATTTGGGTTTGATTCCCACAACCTTCAGTAGCATACTGTGACTCTGAACAAGTCACTTAACTTCCCAGTGCTCTGAGGTCACCCGTAAAAACAGGCACCTGTGCCTAGTGGGTCTAACCAGGTTACCAAAAGAATAAAATAAAATAAAAAAAAGATGTAAAACAAACCCCAGATGGCAAAGAAGTGTTTTAGCAGTGTCTCTTTAAGTTACAGCAAGGTTAATTTAACCTGAACAAATGTTAAAAGTGTAGAGGTGTTTTGTTTTGCTAAACTGAACTGCCCTGATATTCCTTTCTTCAGATGACAGGGGTTTGATTATCTGACACACTCTGTACCGGGACATTGCACAGCAGTCCATTCCCACTTCACTTTTAATCTCCTAAAGCTGTGTCAGAATTCACAGCTCTCAGTTATCAGCCTCTCATTACTCCTGACTTCCAGCCTCTGCTTCATAAATAAGTGACTGTTTGGTGCAAAGATTTCTTAAAACTGTAATAAGGGATAAACTGGGATGCCAGAAACAATCATGGTATTTACAAATTTCATGCTAAAACAACCCAGGAGAAAGGCAAAATGTCAACTTGCAAATCTTTTGTTTTTTCTCGTTTTATCATTATGAACAGAAGAGTAATTATTTTAGATAATGGACTGATTTACATTTTTTTCATGGTGTAATTGCTTATCTACTGGATAGTTAATTTAACGCAGAAAAAAAAACAATTCATAACGATCTCTCCTGACAAAATTCAGTGGCTATTAAAATGTAAAATGCTGCTGTGTTGTATTAGTTTTTCCCCCTTTAATTATCTAAATATTCCATCCTCATTAGAGGCTATAAGTTAATGACATTGCAGGCTAAAACTCTGTTTATCAACAATGGAGCTACAAGCTGGGCAGGTATAGTGCAGGGTTTCCTATGTCGATATACCAATGTATAGCAATGCCAAAAAAGAAGGGTGGCCCTCCCTGTTTTCATAGGATAACTCAAACACTATACATACAGTATTCTGTTCAGGGCGTTATTTTTATAAGGATGCTTGAGTGACCAAAGCACAATTGTTAAGCTGAGTACATAGATACAAACAGTACATATACTGTAGACATAGAATTTCACTGCAGAACACAACTCAATGACCCATCAAGTCTCTCTGTCAGTGTACTGGAAGTCCTGTACAGCCCACAGTGAGCCTGAGTTATTAGCTGCTAGCCATAGGGGCTTTTTAACACCCCCTTCTATAATAGCCTCATCCTTTTTTCCATGCAGCTTGTATTATTCCCTTGTGTGTATGTCACCTGTGTTTGAGCTTTGTCGCAGCTTTTGCACTGACAATCCCATTAGGCAATCTATTCCTTTCATCTACCAGCTTTTCCATAAACAAGAACTTGCTTACATTTCTTGAACAATTCCCTCCTTCATCTTCATGTGTGGCCTCTTATCACAGTGACCTCATTCCTCATGAACACATTACTGCAGTCCGCCCTGTCATTTTTCTGCAAGTAATTCTAAATCTCTATCATGTCCCCCCTCCCTTCCCTTCTGACTGCTAGTAAGTACATGGTAAAGCTTGACAGCTAAGGGGTGAGAGAAGTGGGCCAGAATAACTTCAGTTCTGCTTTGTCTTAGGGTATGAAAATGTGGTTCTGCTTCAACAATTCAGCTGAACCACTTTAGCTCCCACTACATTAATTGGTATCAAGTAAACAGATTATAAATAAAGGGTTAAAAAAGCCCTGAGGTCAGCAATACATAAGAATCACTGTACTTTATTTGTGGCAGGTGCCATTGGCATACGTGTGCTGCAGGTTACAGTTTATGGGTTTGCGACACAGTTTGCAAAACCCACTTAAAATGCCATGACCCTGTGTGAGCTATAGTAATTGTTGCTATTCATGGCCTCAAGGTATATAACCCACTGTAGTCATTAACTCTCTATTTCACCTCCTGCCAATTAATATAGTCTCCCTTGCAGCACCATATATTTGACAGCAATATTTTTATATTCGAAATAAGAATTTGATGCAGCTGTGCTCAGCCCTTCTATAGGGTTGCAAGATCGGTGCATGCAGAATGCAATTTAAATAATGTAGATATAGCAAACCCACAACAAGGCAGGCTACTTGGCATTTTGAGATAATATGCTCAGCTCAGTGAAGTAACTAATTTTTCACACTAAACAATAATGTTTGTTCATTGGGGCACAGTTAGCAGCAATAAAAGTAAAAAAATTCTGCCTGACAAGAAATGTAGGCTTATGTATTTGAAGCTGTGGGTGCCCACTATGAAGTGCCACAAATTCTGCTCCTGCACCATTTGGTGGTAACTACTGTACCATTATATTATTATTGTATCCTCTATTATTTTATTTCTATGTTATGGGCCTTATATATTAGATAACAGTAATATAATGGTGATAGCTGTATTGTAAATTATACAATGGCAAGAAAAAATGCTGACCTTTGATTGGTCAGTCTGGGACCGGACCCGTGATGTTATCCCAGCACAACATCACGGGTCTAGTCCCAGCACACAAAATGACCGCACTAAATGTAAAATTGAATTACTCCATGACCACGATGGGCTCATCTGCCTTTCACACTGCACAACAGCATCTGCGGTCGCTTGCCGCCACCACACACTGGCGAGAAACCGCCCCCCCAACCACTGACACACAAACAGTATGCCACCAAATATATGTTTAAAATGGGTAAAAAAAGCTGTTGTCTGAAGCAACGTTTCCATCCCGATCGCCTGGAGCCTGAGTGCTTCCAAATATCAATGCTCGTCGCTCGCTACACAGACCTCTCAATACCACTACATCAGGCTCCCCCAAAAAAAAAGCTAAGTCAAACCTCTTTATTTGTCCATGGGCAGACAATGGGGCTGGTCTGGAGTAGCCACCATCTTCTATATGGATTGCGATACACTGCACCACTTCTCACATAAAACGCTCCTGCTTTCCCTCAATTCTCACAGCACTGAATTCAAGTTCACTGAAACAATTGCGTGAGATGCTACAATACATTTTTTTTAAAGAGGAAATGAACAGTATATGTGTGTGGGGGGGGAGAGCAGTCAGAGAGAGGAGCTCATTCATTTACCACCAGAGCCACCTACTGGCCAAAATGGAACTATTTTATTTCTTGATATACCTCCACAATCATAAATTAACTAAAAATCTCTTTAAAAATGTTTTTTTCTTTTTATTTTTTGCTGTTACATAAATAAGCCATTGTATAATAGCAATAATGCACTCCAGGGTGTGTGTTGTGCTGGGATAATGTCACTTCTGGGGTGATTAGTCATACTCGGCCTGAGGCCTCGTGCCTAATCACCCTAGGCGTGATATTATCCCAACACAACACACACCCTGTCATGCATTATATATAGAATAAAGTATGGATCATGGTGTGTATCGAGATTTTACACCTGGGTTGTGGGATGCTACATAAACCCTGAGGCAAAGCCCGAGGGTTTAATAACATCCCACAATGAGGGTTGTAAATTGAGTTTGATTACCTGATCCATTTTTATTTTATATAATTGCTGGGTTTCCCTTCTTTGCCTCAGCAATTATATAACATAAACAGCTCTGTGTACCCTCCCAGTGTATCCTAACATCAGTCCTTTTATTCTGGTGCCGAGATTTTTGTATTTTAAACTACTTTTTTTTTTTCATTTCTTGAGGTCTTTCTGTGTTTCCAGGGTGTAAGGAGGGAGAAAAGAAAAGAAAAGGACTTACCACCGAGTTCTTGTGGCAGTTCTGTTTCCTGTAACATGGAAGTGGTGAGCGGTCTCGGCTGGTCGCACTGCTGCGTGAGCATGCGCAGGTGAAGGGAAATCATGCACATGTTTGCAGTTATAAATGCTCCTTTATAACAGCAAATTATGCCACAGTTTCCCTATGGGAAAAAGGTAGAGCCAGTTATTATTGCTTAATTAAAAACTTTGATCTAGCATTAATTGCTGTGCAAGTTTTTTTTTTTATAATATGGCAAGACAACATGATTTGTGATAATAAAGAGGGTTGCCCAATTAAAGGGGCAGACCCCATTGTCCCCAGGCCTGGACAAATATGTGTGGGAGGTCCAGGAGGCTGGGGGAGCAGAGGGAAGGGGACAGAAGGAACGAGGTCCCAAAAGGGGGAGGGGCTGGATGAGGCCACAGAAAGGGTGGCCAAGGGGTGGGGGGAGAGCAGTGAGGTGGCAGCCAGAGAGTGGCCAGGTGAGGCCAGGGTCAGGGCCATGGGTCCAGCCATAAGGGACTGCACAGCCCTAAGATCCCAAAATTTTTGCTCCAGGAGATTTTTGCTGGATGCACATCAGTTTTGGCAGATCGGGGTTGTCAGGCTACAAGCCATTTTAAGGATATAGTATTCTGAGTTAATGAATTGAACCTCGCCGATAACATTATTGTTAGGATTGGTAATTGCATCTATAAGAAATCTGACTGGAACAGCAGCTGTATGTGAGTATTTTCCCTGCAAAGAAATGATGAGAGGTAAGGCTGGTTAAACAGAAAAGCAAGGAGTTGCATGTGGTGAAAGGACTACAAAAACTGCTTGGCAACACGGGGGGTGATAAGATAACCCGAGAAACAGCCCGGGTGGCCTGGCAGCCAGAGTCACAGTATGGGGAGGTGGGTTGTACATGAAGGGGAGAAGGCTATGGAGAGATGTGAAGTAGGGGGCCCAGGAAGGATGCTGCAGGTCCCGTGAGGAGCATGTAAGATCAGCTGAGTGCACACTGGGGATTATTAGAACCAGGCGGGACATGACGGCGGGGGAGTTTTGTTTTAAAAAAAAAACCTATTGAATGGTTGGAGAGGGAGGCCTAGGGTTGCAGCGATTTCAGCTCATGCAGCTTCACCACGTGGCAGCCCCTGAATGCAAGTGGGGAGAACAGGAGGCCCCGGGTGTAGTCGGGCAAAAGAAAAGAAAAGCACAAGCTGCCTTAAAAGGCAGTTTTCTGAGGAAAATGGGCAACGTCATGCTGCTTGTGGGTCGACCAAGCACCAGGGTGGAGGAAGATAGACCATGGAGGCACCACGAGGCGATGGCATCTGTCATCTTTGCCACACGGTTGGTGGACCTAGGGTAAGCAGGGGACAAGGAAACAAGGGGACATACTAGTGTGGGATCTTTTTTTGAGAAAACGGGCACAGCATTTTTCCTTGTTTGCCGGCTGAGTGCCAGGGTGGAGGAAGTGAGGCCCAGTAAGTGTGCCACGTGGCAATGGCATCTGACATCATCGCCACATGGTCAGAGGGACCACAGCATGCAGGGGACAAGGAAGCAAATGGTTTAACAAGTGTGGGGCCCCCAATAAGAAACACCGCATCCACTGCCAGAAATCCTAGGCAGAGGCACAACCAAATATAATAACTGGGAATAATTTTGGAAAGAAAATGGCACAAGGGGCCAAAGCTTGAGCTGGAAGAGCAGTGGTACTAGGCCAGAGAGGTGAATGATAGCACTGGGTGGCCAAGGGGAGGACGCCTATGGCCACAAAGGGAGGGACAAAAAAAACAAAAACAACAAATAATAAATAATAGATAAATAAATAAATAAAGGGATTTTGGTAGTCCTTCACAGCGGGTAGGTAAAACAGGGGGCACGGTGGTACATCTCATGAACTGGAGCTGGCTTTAGGAATCATGCAGCCTCTAAATAATAAAAGTAAATAAATAAATAATAAAAAATGAATAAATAAATCAGTAAGTAAATAAAGAGTAGTAAGGGAAAGGACAGCACATTGGGTAGGAGGCAGCGGTTGCAAGCGGGCCCAAGGGTCGTCCTTCATGAACAGGGAGGGCCAAAAAAACACAACTAGGGAGGGGAAGGGAGCACATCCTCACAGTAAGCATGTCAAAGGCAGATACTGATTGTTTTGTGATTTTCAATAGATAACTGTCAACAGAAAAAGAATGGCCACAAGGAAGATAAATCTAAGCAAAAAGGACTGCTATTGGGCAGTAATGGACCTGGTAGACAAAGCAAACTGTTTGTTGGAGGTGGCGGGGCCAGCCAGTGTGGAAAAAGGGAAAAAGAAGAAGGTGAAGCAGGGCAAGGGGGATGAGAGGAATAAGAGAGTTCCTAAAGTGCCAGATGAACCTGAACCCTGATCAGGGATTCACAGGATGATACCTGTGTTCCCTCTCCCTCTTCCCCCTGTGAGTCCCACACAGGAGCCCACACTGGCCCCAGGGCCAGCTCCGGTGCCTGTGCTGAAACCCCCTACACCAGTGGCACCTCCCATGTTGCCAACACCAGGGATGCAACCTCCATTCCCGATGCCTGTACCCCATCCAGTGAAGTTCCTCAGCCGGGACTCAGTGCCCCACAGCTAGTCACACCAGGTAATCAAGCCATGACACTGGAGAGCAGTGTCAAGGAGTCTGTCGAACAAATGTTGAAATCCATGGGGGGCAATGGGCTCGGGCAGTTGGAGAAGGCATTAGAAGAGATCAAACGGACAGGGGAGGAGGGGTGGGGAGTGATGGGGCTTGCATCAGGAGGGGAGAACTTGGGTGCCAGGGGTATGTCTAGGTGACCATGTTTCCATTTCCATGAAAGAAAAGACATGAAAAGGCAAATATGTAGACATTTTCGCATTGGTGAATGTAGACAACATGGACAAATATGAGGAGAAGGACAGTTGTGAAAAAAAGGACATGGCAGCAGTGGTGCTATTAGGGAAAGGGGAGGAGGACAAGACACTAAAAGGAAAAAATTGGGATAACTGGTCCACAGATTTCACCTATTTTACAGCAATTGTCATAGAGAAACAACCAGAATTGGCTACCTCACTGCTGACGATTCTCCTCATCATAAAGAACGCGTATAAGAAAGGGGCCACAGCTGGTTAAAATATGACAAGAAGTTTAGGAAAAGGATGGCATACTTCGGGGATGTGAAATGGGATGCTAGACAAACAGATCTATGGCTAGAAATCTACATGAGGCTGATGGGAGCTGAAGCAGATGGGGATAGAAGGAGGGACACAGAAGGCTTGTTGGGGATACAACTGGGCGTTCTGCTTCTGGACGAATTGCCATTTCTGCCATGTATGTCTTAAGTGCAGGGGACACCACTTGGCATCAAAATGCAGGTATAACTGTGAGAAAGGGACCAGCAGCCAGGACAGCTAATACCAGCAGTGATTTTGAAGCACCCAATGAAACTTTAGGGGTCAGCAATGGGGAAGGGCAAACCAGGGAAGGGGAATGGGGGGAGGGGTCACACCTATCAGAATCGACACCAAGATAACTAAGGGCCTGACAGGCAGTGACTTATGGCTAGCCCACAGACCCATCAAGCCGGCAGTCCTACAAGAGTGGTTGGTGGATTATCCAGATCAAGAAGCAGCACAGAAATTGTTGGAGGGTTTTAAGGGGGGATTCAGCCTACAATTTAAGGGAATCAGAAAGGGGATGAAGGTGAAGAACCTGAAGTCCATACAGGGGAAGGCAGCAATGCTAGCCCAAAAATTTCATAAAGAGGTGGTGGCAGGGAGAGTGGAGAGACCATTCACCCTCCTTCCCCTGCCCAGCTTGAGAGTATCCCCCCCTTGGTTTGGTGCCAAAGAAACAGATGGGGGAATACCGAGTGATACATCACCTATCGTACCCCGAGAGGGACTCAGTTAATGATTACATAAGTGAAACGGACAGCGAGGTTACATATGCCACATTAAAAGAGGCAGTTAGGCTGATCAGGATCAAACAGGAAGCCTGGTTGACCAAGACAGACATTGAGGTGGCATTTTGCTTGTTGCCGGTCAGGCCGGCTGATTGGGACCTACTGGGTTTTTGGGTGGGAGACATGTACTACTTCAACAAAGCCATGCCCATGGGGTGTTCCGTGGCATGCACCACATTTGAGATGTTCAGCACCCAATTACAATGGGCCTTCCAAGACAGGTATGGACATCAGACGGTGGTACATTACCTAGATGACTTCTTGTTCATTGGCGAGAGGGAGGGGGAGACAGAAAGGATGCTAAAGGACTTTGAGCAGATGTGCCAGGAGCTGGGGGTCCCACTGGCCAAGGACAAGACAGAGGGGCCCAGCTAGACAATGGAATCTTTAGGCATCGAGCTGAATATAGTCAAGGAAGTGTACAGACTACCAGACACAAAGGTTAGGAAATTTCAGGTGCTACTGAGTGTTGTCAGGGGTAGAAGGAGTGTGCAGCTGCAGTTGGTACAGCAGCCGATGCAGCATTTGAACTTTGCTTGTAGGTCCATAACCCCAGGGTGAACATTCACTCAGCACCAAGCATGAGTAACCCAGGTGGGCCTCACAACCCCACCACTGGGTGGACATTACCAGAGGCACAAGGGAGGATTTAGGAGTATGGGAGCAGTTCTTAGAAACATACAATGGAAATATCTTTTGGCAGGAGGAGTGGTTGTTTAACACCGACCTGCAGCTCTACATGGATGCCACAGGTGGAATCAGCGTGGAGGGTATTTTATGGGAAAATGGTTCACTGAACCACGGCCTAAGGGGTGATTCAAGCAAGGGTGACAAGGGATAGCACCTTTCTGGAAATTTTCCCCCTATGGGTGGCAATGGTCATCTGGGGTGAGGAGCTCAGGAACAAGCAGGTCACATTTTGGAGTGACAACAGGGCAGTGGTAGAAGTACTGAACAAGAAGGGTTCAAAGTCAGAAATAGTCATAAGGGTGTTGAGATGGCTGGTTTTGCTAGGCTTGACACTGAACCTGTCATTTAGGGCCAGACATATTGATGGTGTAGACAATGTGATAGCTGCCAGTCTCTCTCCATTGCAGAAGGAAAAGTTTCGGACCATCACACCAGGAGTGGAGGCCTGGCAGACCACCATCCCAGCCCACATATGGACAATTGGTTTTGGGAAGCGAACAATTGCTCCACAACTCTTGGGCTCCTAGGACCCTGAAAGCTTATGAAGCCTCTTGGTGGGCATTCCAAAACTTTTGGGAGCAGAACGGCTACCAGGTAAGTGGGACAGTTACGAGGGACCAGGTAGCCAGATTCATAGTGTCAGGATGGAACCAGAAAATGGCACAGGCAACCATGGGGGTACACCTGGAAGTAATAGGACAGGTTTTCACTTTGAAAGGATGGGAGGACCCTACAAAATGTAACCTAGTGCACAGAATGATGCAAGGTTGATTATGGGGAGCAAACAGGAAAAAAGACAGTAGGAAACCGATGTCGGAGGAGCTGATTGGTAGGCAGTTGGGGGCTTTACACCAAGTCTGCAGCTCAAGCAACAAAGCAGTACTGTTTAATACCCTATACACCACAATGTACGGTGGGGATTTCAGGGTCAGCAAGGTGGTAGGCCCCGAAAAAAGATGGAAAGGGGGTTGCACTGGGACGACATAGGGTGGGATGGGATGCAGTATCAGAGCTCCTAAGAGGGCCAAGACAGATCAGCAGAGACAAGAGGCCAGGGTGTGGTTAATGAGGCACCTGGACAGAGACATTTTCCGAAAGGGAGCCCTGCATTTTAACGCGGCAGGCCGCCCAGAAGGAGGGAGTTCTCTGATATTTTTGCACAGGAATGGAAGCCCAGTGTCAGTATACCAGGTGACAGCAGTATTGAAGAAGGGTTTGAAATTTTTGGGTGAACCAGTGGAGGGATATTCCTCCCACTCATTCAGGCTTGGGGCAGCTTCAGTAATGGCTGTGCAGGGTAGCATGCCTAGTGATGTCAAGCAGAGGGACAGATGGGCTTCAAATTTTTATAAAAAATATATCCAAAAAATTACATAAATAATGAGGTCTCTATTTTTTCCTTACAGAAGGTACAAGGCGGGGGGAAAGAGGGGAAAAAATTGAGGGGGAAGGGGAAAGGGGAAAATGGGGAGGGGGAATGTGAAATAGTATGAAGTGTTAAGATTGTTTATGCTTATGGTTATACAAGGAGTAGAAGGAAGCTTGAAGCATGCCTCTGTGGGCATTCCTTTATACACTGGGAGGAAAAATGGGCAGCCAGGAGACAAGGGGGAAAGCACCTGTACCTGAATAGCAATACAATACGACTGACATGGAGAGGCCTACAGGGTATGAAGTGGGCCCTGCTGCTGCCAAAGCTGATGGAAATCAGGAGGGGACCACAGCTGGCCTGATCTGGTTGTGATTCATTTAGGTGGAAATGATCTGGGGATGAGGCCCTTGCTGGACATATTTTACCAAATAAAGTAGGACCTGCAAAAGATAAGGGATTGGTGGCCAGAGGTTACTCTGGTATGGTTCGACATCATGCCACGAAGAGTGTGGTGACAGGAAGATAGTCACAAAGGAATGGACAGGGCCAGGAAGTGCATGAATGTGCAGGTGGGCAGGTTGTTTGAAAGTATAGAAGGATTGGTAATACTTCATTGGGTATTAGAAAATGTAGATGAATACTACAGTGGAGACGGTATACACTTATCAGGTTTGGTCCTGTCCCTGTTTAACTCAGAAATTGCTGATGCCATTGAAGCATGGATGTGAAAGGCATAAAATTAAAAAAAAAAGAGAGTAACGGAAATTGAGGGGGGAGTGCACCGTCCATCGCAAGCTGGAGGTGGACTAATGGGAAAAGGGGGGGGAGAAAGACAGGAAACAGGGGAGAATAAGATATTAAAACACAAAAAGTGACAGAGGACCAAGAAGCAGAAGCGAGAGTATGGTGTGTACGCTTGTACCCCTTTCGAACAAAAGAGGAAGAAGGGTGCCCCCCATGATGCACATCTGGGGGGCAGAAGAAAAAGAAGGAAACAATTATAAAGTATGAGTAGAAATTATGAATTGAAAAGGAATGTATGTGTAGATAATGTATATAAAGATTAATGAAGGAAATGGAAAAGTTGTAAGTTGATACAGATGTATACTGTATTGTAAACGATGTTTGCCTAACACCAACAGTCCACTTTCATTGACAGCGAGTGTGTACCACTGGAACTGCCATATTTAGTGCTTTTCACATAGCGCTTATGAAATCTGGAGTGTAACTTATGGCTGGTCATTGATAATGTAATTATTTTTTTTTATTTTACAAACTACAGATACAAGTATTGTCGGAGGAGCAAGTTTGGATTTTTATTTCAAAGGTACTGCCACATTAGTTGGATCTCTAATGGAGTACTGCATCTCTAGTTGCATTTGACAGACCACTACAATGACTCGATTGTGATCGGGTTTGAGCATTAAAACACAAGGTCAGACTTCAGTTACAAAACATTAAATATTTAGGGCTTGTGGAGGAAAGGGGACCTTGCAAATACTGTGTGGTATTTTTCTACTCTCTACCTCAGGAATACGTAAGAAGCCCTCTGCTGCCAATAAACATTTATTTTTATATTATGTTTTATTTGACCTACTGAAACCTCCATTTTTATATTTCTCACTTTTTATTTGTTCTTTTTTTAATAATTACTTGGGGTCCCATTTTACAAGTGCAAAAAGATGCTCTTAACAATGGGTTATAGCCTGATAAGAGCACTTCGCAGGAACTAATGGCACTCATCACAAGCAACTCATGTCTCATAACACACCTGGGGCATGCTCCTATCAGGCCATAACCCACATCTCAGTGTAGCTTATTGTTTGCTTATAATATTAGCTTTCATCCCTGTATCATTTGATGCATCAGTCTCCTCATTATCAAGGTTCTCTACAGGTTGACCAATGTATGTGTTAAGCAATATTAATGCCAGTAGGCACCCTTGTGTTACTCCTTTATACTGTACATATTGGTTGATTCTATTAGTTTTCCTCATGTCAATATGTAATTTGAATTTTTGTGTCTGTATCAGGGATAACAGTCTATTACAAAGTTCCCAGCAATTAAAAATCTCCTACAATATTACTCTATCAACATTAACAAATGCTGTATGGATATCTATGAACACCAAAAAGAAACCATTTTTATATAAAACTTCAGATTTTCTCTTGACGTGATTCACAATAAATACTGTATATGGTTTACTGTTAAAAGTGTTCACAAAATCCAAATTGTCTTGTACTTATTATTTTACTTCAGCCATATGTTCATTTTTGTCTAAAAGGATGTGTGATAAAACAATTAGAAGGTATGTACTGAAGAGATATTGGTCTGTAGTTAGATGATTTTTCCCTACAGCATTTAAAAAAGAAATGGGACTACCTCAGCTGTAAGCCACTTTTCTGGAATTTGAATTGTTTTAATAACAAAATAGTATAATTTATGAAGAATCCCCCGATCAGGGTTATGCTGGAATAGTTCCACAGGTAATCCATCTACACCCAGTGTCTTATTTCTTTCTAGTTCCATAATATATTTCTTTGCCTGATTAGTGGTCAGTTCATCCCAATCAGTAATCAAATCTTGTATTTATTTTCTGACCTGATTTCTAAATGTCTCACATATTATATTTTCATTTCCACTGTATAACTTTAGATAACGTTCAATCAATTTGGTGGCAGGGTTCAAGCTGCCAATATTCATACTATTCTGTTTTTGCCCACAAATAACTGAAGTCCCAAAAACTTTTATTTTTATTTTCAATAGTTTCTTGTAGTCCACCCCAGAGAAATTTATTATAAGCTATTTTTGTGTGAGAGTTCTGTACTCTTTTCTCACCAGAATAAGTGCTGTTTTATATTCTGAGCTGCTTGAATTTCTTGATCTTCATGTTAGCATATTAACTATCTTAATTATTTTTGCACATTCCTTGTCAATCCATGGAGCTTTAGCAGCAAGACTACTAGCTTTTATTTCACTCTTGCTCTGTTAACTAAGTTGTTTTTAAAATAGTCAATTATATCACAATATTGCTGTAAAATTACATTTTCAGAGCAATCAAGGAAATTTGCCCTCCGACATTCACATTGACTAGAATTCCACAGTACATCTATTTTTCCGGGAGTAATTTATTCTGTTTTTATTTGCAATAATTGTCAGACGATTGTTAGCTTCATTTTCCAATACGCCATTGGTAGTTACTTCTTTAAGACTGTTTTGATCAAAATTTGCTACTGTCATAATGGAGAAATGATCTGATGCTGCTTCATGCAAGATTTCAAAGTCGATAACTTTTATAAAAAGATTAACATCAACTATGGCTAAATCAAAAACTGATCCTCCATATTTAGTAGGATATGTGATTTCACCTTGACTGCCACTTTTTCTTTGTCCATTTAGTAAGTGATGACTGTGATCCAGCAAGAATTGTAAAAACATAATTCCCTTATTAACCCTTTTGTCTTTTGCAGAGCTATCAGGAATATTCAAAACCATATTAATTTCATCAAAGTCACCTTACGTACAATGTTTATTTAAATTACCTATATGAAAATTTGAATCACTCATCAATTTTAATTGTATGTATTTTTTTTTGCAATAGTAATTCATCCCAAAAAAGTCCCAGTTCCAACAGAATAATTCCACAATCCAAAATGGAAATGGAAGGAGGAAGATACACATTTAGCAGGACCAAGCTACTGTTATTATCCATTTTAACTCAGTTGCAAGCCAAAAATCCCGGTTCTTAGAATTCACTTGAACCTTCTAATTTAATAATGAGTTATCAGCTCCTGCCCCCCCCACCTACCTTTGGAATTCATTTCCTTGCTGACATTTCACATATTTTGATATCCTTGCAAAGGTATGTCAAAATTATTATCCGTCCAAGTTCCTTGAAACAAAACTACATCAAATGGTCTAATAAAATGTAGCCAGGCTCCATCATCAATGTTACTGTTAACTCCAGCTGTATTCCAACCTATAATTTTCAAAGTATTATTACTGGGGGTTCAATGACCTTGGCCAAATCTCATTTTCTAGTTACAGTAATACAGCTCAAATTCAAGTTTGATATATCTCCAGACTCCTCAAATTCCAGTACTGCATATCTGTTTTGTAGACTACAATCCAAACAGCAAGAGATTGCTGACATTCCTGAATCATTATTGGAGTAATGTTCTTGATACCAAACCTTACTGTTATTCAGTTCCCCCACCTTTGTAATCTTACCCTAATGGAATTTCTATGTAGGGGTGCACCATTTAATTCATGTTCTATTTCTGCTTGTTTTCCAGAAAATGTTAAATAGTCTTTTGGTTGTATACCTCTTTTGCATTTCCTTTTGTCCTATTGCCCCAGTTCTGCTCAAAACCTGAACATTTTGCATCCCTCTTGTACTTAGGGTACTAAACATTTTCATTCTACCATACATTTCTACCCCATGTAATTATTTGTTTTGCTGTTTTTAGGATTGGGTATCTGATCATATAACTTCTTACTACTAGGCATACACAACCTTTTTGATATTTAACTCTATACCAATATGCAGATCTCAGATTCTCCCAGACTACAGTACCTATGTCTTAAAGCAGCAGTGCAACATAATCGGGAAATGATTATCAAAATTCTTTTTTTTGGTTGTAAACATGCAGCCATAAATGAGATTTCAATATCTGTAAATATTTTTTCTGAAATTATTTCTGAGCGCTTCTTTGCATTAGCAGTTATAATGCACACAGTTGGTGGTGGGCCGTGGAGGTGAGAGGTGGCTGTGCCAGTCGTTGGCTGGGGAAGGGTGGGGTGCTGGGTGGGCTGGCACAGATTGGTGGGGGGCCACTAGACTACCAGGAAGTTGGACATGCTTATCTATTTTATTATGATGGGGGGGGTCACTAGACTACCAGGGATATAAACAATAATTATAATGTAATACAGATCAGGGGGCCACTAGACTACCAGAGATATAAAAAAGCAATATTTATCAAATACTCATTGGAGGGCCACTAGTCTACCAGGAAATTGCAGATGCTTATATATTTTATTATGATGGGGGGGCTGCTAGACTACCAGGGATATGAATTACAAATATAATTTTACACAGATTGGGAAAGGGGCCACTAGACTACCAGGTATATAAAAATCAATATTTATGAACATTGGAGGGGCCACTAGAGATCATTATCTATTTTATCATGATGGGGGGTACTAGACTACCAGGGATATTTAAAACATGATTTCTTTTATTCAGATGGTTCGGAACGAAGCCCCCTGAGCAAAACCCACCCTCATTTAAGTTTCTAGGGCACCCCTGGGCTGAGAAAAAACATTTTTAAATCTGGCCATCTCGTCCCTCGCTCGCGATGCACGATCATGTTCAAAGAAGATTGCAATCAAAGAATTTGCAGGCTCATGATCAAAGATCGTTACAGAGCCATGAATCAAGATTTTAAAAGTTCATAACTCTATTTTTGACTGATTTGGATGAAACCAAAGGCATGGCTTGATAGATCAGAGCCCCCTGAGTAAAACCCATCCAAGTTTTACTTCAGAAGTGACCCCTGCGCTGAGATATTTGTGTTTTTCCAATCAGAAATTTTAAAACAAGATGGCGGACCTCTCGATCAAACATTTTTTTAAATTGTTGGGGACAAAGATTCTTGAACCATGAGGCTGCAAATTCTTTGATCACCAGGTGGGACGAGATGGTCAGAACCCCATTCTTTGTTCGGAAAACATACATATAAATTTTCCCATTGAGTCATAATGGGAACTTAAAAGTGGCATCACTTTTGAATGCCTTATTATATTTTCACCAAATGAAAAGTGGCATGTTCGGCCACCAAAGCTCTTTCAAACAACCTACCTCACAGAGTGGCATGCCACACAACGGCCATACAGGGCCACATCCAAAATCCCCAAAGCTGCCTCCAAAAACAGATAATTTTGCATTTTTCAGCGTTTTAGTATGCAAGATCGTAAGTCTAACCAAAACAAAATTTGGCAAATCAAGAGATCTATTATGCCCCACTACACATACCAAATTGCAGGCAAATCTGTTGAATGGGTCCAAAGTTATTAATGCCCAAACTTTTGACTTCAGTATGTAAGTGACAACTGAACTCTAACTATAGTGGTGCGACACCACTATTATATATATATATATATATATATATATATATCACACACAATATAGATATATTCATGACAAAGACTCTGTTTTAGTGCATCAGTTAGGGTTGTTCCACAGTGACAAAAGCAAGGAAATTAGGTGTTAGGGTTTCCACCCCTTGCACCCCATGCCCACCCTTCCCCCACAAACAGGCATTGGGATGTGCACTGGGGTCATCAGCCATAACTCTCACTCCATGCCATGTGTAAACAAGCTGAGGTGGTGCAGTATTGGAGAATGGGGTGAGGATTAGGACCGATGACCCCAACGCACATCCCGATGCCTGTTGATGGGGGCAGGGTTGGCCTGGGGTGCAATGGGTGACAACCCTAACACCGAATTTCCTTGCTTTTGTCACTGTGGAACAACCCTAACTGATGCATCAGCTGGATTTTTTTGCCATGAATTTCCCTTCTTTTTGAGAATGTGAGCTATAAATAGTGAATGGAATGTGTGTCCAGAATTATGTGCACATCCATTCAATGGTCGCACAGCGCCATGAGCAAACAACATAACATGCACAGTTCAGCAACCGTAAGTCCCAGTGACCCAAAAATTGTCACAGTCAAAGATGTTTTATTAATCTTTGAACATTCCAAATGCCAGGCAAATTGGACATACGGTTCAGAAGGTATTGATAAACCACATTTTCATTCATTGGAGTGGTATAATTCCACACCTGTTAATGTTTTACACATCAAACCACTGCAAGGCACCTCTGTACCACTAGGGCTACCTACACTATAAATTTCAAGCCAGTAGCAGCATGCAGAATGCTATGAGCAAAATGTTAAGTGTGTCACGCAGTAACCGCAGTGAATTATTTTTCAAACATGTAAAGAACATAAGTCACATTTCCAGGACATCCACTCAACACCCTCCAAATTTCATGTAAAAAGAACAAACCATTCCAGAGAAATTACATTTTTAAGTTTCTGCACCTTTAAGAAGTCTTCCACCACAAAATGGTGAAAAATGTGGCCAAACATGCACTAAAATGGTAGACCTGGTGGCGGAAAAATCAGTAACTGCAAAGCAGGCAAAATTCAAATGGCAATAACTCTGGAACGGAACAATGTTTTTTCACCAAACAAAACCTGGCATGTTCCTTGAATAAAGGTCTTTCTGTTTGCCAAGGTTCAGACCAATGAACCACACACTGGCTGTGTATTGCATCACAGAAGACAGTGTAGAAAAATAGCAAACACATAATGTTTTGCACTGCACTACACAAACACAAAAATACAAACGGTAACGTTAACACAAACGGTGATGGAAATAGTGAGGTAAAAGAAAATAGTAATGCTAACGGTAACATAAAAACAAGCACAAATGGTAACACACACAGTGATGCAAACGTAAATGATAATGAAAATGGTAAGAGAAACGCAAGAGCAAACGTAAATGAAAACAGAAATGGTAACACAAATGCTAACAGCAACAGAAATGCAAATGCAAATGGTAACAAAAACAATAATACAAATGCTAACAGCCAAGGAAAGGCAAACACAAACTGCAATGAAAACGGTAAAGAAAATGCAAATGGTAACACAAACACTAACAGAAGCACAAACAGTAACAGCAATGGCGATGCAGAAGGAAACAGTAATACACTCGGCAATGGAAATGCCACCAAAAATGCAAATGCTAAAGCCAACAGAAATGCAAATCAAATGGTATTGAACACAGAAACAGTAATGGTAATGCAATTGGAAATGCAAATGGTTACAGTAACACCAATGATGATGCCAAAGGAAACACTAACACAAACGTAAATGCAAACACAAGTGTGTACACAAATTCAAATGGTAATGCACATTGTCACGGTAATACAATTGGAAATGCAAATGCTTACGGTAACACAAATGATGATGCCAAAGGAAACACAAATGCAAATGTAAATACAAATGCAAGCACATATGCAGATGCAAATGGTAATGAACACGGTGAAGCAAAAGTAAATGCAAACAAAAACAGTAACACAAATGCAAATGGTAACAGTAACACAAATGCAAGCGCAAACATAAAGGTAAAGGGTAACGCACACGATGACTTAAATGGAAACGCTAACACAAATGGTTATGGAAACGTAAATGGTAACAGTAATGAAAACTCAAGCACAAACGCAAATGCAAATTGTAATGTACACAGTGACGCAAAAGTAAACACAGACAAAACCGGTAACAGAAATGCAAACAGTAACAGTAACACAAATGCAGGTGTAAATGCAAATGCAACGAGTAATGCACACGGTGACGTAAACAGAAATGCTAACACAAACGGTAATGGAAATGCAAGAGGAAACAGTAACAGTAACGTAAATGCACACTCTTTTTTTCCCAAAAAGGTGCATTCAAAAGCACAGTGAATACAAATAACATATGCATAATAATAGCCCTTGGAGCAGAAAATCAGCACTTGGAGTACTAAATTCCTTGTATCCCAGGAACTGTACAACGTAGAACATTTTTTTTAAATCTCATACTATTTATGACTTTCCAGGCTGGTTTTGCACTTAGCCCCCTAGTGGGGGACTAAGCATTCTTCTGACGAAAAGTCCGTATCTCAAACTGTTTTCGAGATACGGGACCAGAAAGGCACAGTGGATGCCGTAATGTTAGCCTATGGAAAAAATTGTCAACTTTGGAGTGCCGTAACTTTGCAGCCCTCTAATATTTTGTCATCAAACCACCAGAAGACACATCTGTGGGATCTTGGCTTTCTTCCCTCCAAATTTCAGCCTAAAAGACCAAGCTGTTCTTTTGCAGCAGAGTGGCAAAGATTCCCTATTGCTTTGGCCATAGTGTCACAAAGTAGTGTCGCAAATCACAACACTTTCGCAAAAAAAATCACAAAAGTGTTGCATATGCGACATTACTTTGCAGCACTACTTTTTACAAAAATTTTAAAAACATATTTCTGGGGAGTCTTACCCCCCCAAAAAGACATGGCTAGCATCCTCAGGGCTCGACTAGGTGAACACAACAAGAATTGTGTCCCAAGAGGGTCCCCAATTTAAATGCCAAGCATTTCTGTGACCACCAACTGAAAACAAGATGGTTGATTTGCGACACTACAAGGGTCATTTGTGAAAGTAAAAAGTACATTTGCGACACTTTCACATAGTTTGTTAACTTTTCCCATTGACTATAATGGGAAACTTGTTTTTTGAATAACTTTTAAACCATTTAATATTTTTTCATGAAATCTTTGAAAGGCACATCAGGGACCCTAGCTGCATGTTCTCTCAAGGTTTTGGACTGGTTACACAAACTGTGCACCCTGTAGGTGCGAGCAAAGAATGCGCAAAAATGTGTCATTTGTATGTTTTTCAGCGCTCTGTAGCTCTGCAACCATACATCCGACCATAACAAAACTTGGCAGGTCCAGAAATCTGTGGTACCAGACAGTGCATACCAAATGTCAGGCAAATCTGACATACAGTGGCAACGTTATTAAGCTGCCAAATTTCAAATTTAACCTTAAATGGGGTATTCAACTCTAACTATAGTGACACTACCGTGCCACTATAATATATGAAATAGATAAACCACTCTGAGGTGTGCAGTTGCACTCTGATATAAGCATGCCTTGGTGTGCATTGTAAGCACGAGGCCTCAGGCCGAGTGCATCAACCACCCAAGGTGTGTGTATATCAGAGTGCGACCGCACACCTTAGAGTGGTTTATCTATCTTATAAAATGTCAAAATTGTTTTTAAGGGGGTTAAAAGTGCAGGTGTGCAGTTGTGCTCTGATATATGCATGGTCACCTGATGGTGTTTGTCCAATGCTGTAGCTGGAATTGACCGTTTATGTATTACCCATTATATATATTTATATATTCATGGCAAAAAAATCCATTTAATGCATCACTTAGGGTTGTTCCACAGCAACAAAAGTGAGGAAATTTGGTGTTAGGGTTGACACCTCTTGCACCCCACACCCAACCCGCCCCCACTAACTGGCATCGGGGTGTGCATTGGGGTTGTTGGTCCTAAATCTCACCTCATTCTCCTATAATGCACCACTTCAGCTTGTTAACACATGGAATGGGGTGAGAGTTAAAGCCGATGACCCCAATGCACACTCCGATGCCTGTTGGTGGGTATGTTAGGTGAGGGTGCAGAGGTAACAAATGCTGGTACCAGCATTTCGCATGTCACTGTGAAACAACCCTAGCTGATGCATTAAAGAGAGTTTTGCAATGAATATATATATATATATATATATATATATGTATACTAGCTTGCTTGTAGTCAGCAACAAACATTCCTCAGTATTCAATTTAAGATGCTGTTTATCATGCTTGGATAACGCGCATCCTCTTTGAGCTGTTAGTCCAGTCATAAGTATCCCAAGATACACCAGCTTTCAGTTAAGTGCATCCAACCAGTATGTCTTTTTTTATCATCTCTATTATTTCCAATGTGCTTCTGTCGAGTATGTTCCCCTGACTCAATGCTTTCGCACCCATCACCGGCATCCCCCAGCAGCTGCTGAGACCCTGTGGACCGCAGCTTGCCCCCAGGGTGGGGTCCCCAAAGGGAAGACTGAGATCAACCTAGATTCATCCCAGGCCAGCTGCAGCATTATTTGTTGCAGGGTTGGAGGACTTCACTGTGCTCAGAAGCATAGGGTTTTCCACTTTGTTCCGCCAAGGTGTGGACATACAATGACATCAGCACATATACATGCATGCTTCCGGGCATGCCCTGCAGATGTCTGCCACTACCTTACCACTTCTGTGTGGTCCTGGCTTTGTGTACTCCCAGTCTCCTCCAGATGTCACCCAAGAGCCAAGCACCACCAACCCTCCCCCCCCAAAGGTGG
Source organism: Neoceratodus forsteri (assembly GCA_016271365.2). Classification (NCBI taxonomy): domain Eukaryota; kingdom Metazoa; phylum Chordata; order Ceratodontiformes; family Ceratodontidae; genus Neoceratodus; species Neoceratodus forsteri. The sequence goes on along the minus strand of CM028135.1, from coordinate 536,927,107 downwards.
AGAGCTGTCCTTGGGATGCTCATTCAACCTCCTCCCAGCTGGCCCTCAGGCACTCTGGGCTCATTCATGAAACCAGATTGCCAGCATTGCGGCTGTAGTGCTATCACCATGCCAGTGGCTGGTATATGTATATCTTGTTCTTAAGTTAAAGCTATAATATCTGATATACCATTCTCTTTGTGATGGTTTCAAACATCAAATAGTAAATGGTACCCTATGGAAAGATACACTTATATTACACTGGTTCCAATAGTGTTTTATCATCTTTCCCCCACAGGATGTTGAGGGTGTTCACTTAAAATAACAATTGGTTTTCTACACAGTGAGCTTACTTTAAAGGAAGCTGTTAGCTTACGCACCTTGAAAAACTCTTTCGGAAAATATAATTCTTAATTCAAAACTGGCTTAAAGCTAAGACAGGGAGCAAAGCATACCCTGATGCTGTGTTAACTATTGCTGGTGGTCGTGGAACTTGGTAATTCAGGAGGGAACTGGGTGCCAGGACTGTGATTGTGAGATGATTTCCTTTGTTTTGCCTATGTAGAATGATGTGCCTTCAGAAGGCATTGGACAAGGCAGCAAATATGAAATATGATATATGAGCAAATAATGTAATCTGAGATGACATAATTTGAGATAATCTAATTTAATATGTAATCATTGTTTTATTATTGTTACAGTATTACTATCATTATATAGAATAATGCATGAGGTGGTGTATATAATGGGAATTTTACATAGATCCATGGTGTGGGATGCTACATAATCACCAGAAGCAAAGATTGAGGGGTTTATCTAAGCATCCTAAAATTTGGGGTTTGCACACCACCCCATGCCTTGTTTCATATAACTGTTGGGGAATTTTTTATCACCTCAGCAAATATCACTTGAAAAAGGCAACAATACAACGCACGCTGCTCAGTGCCGCACTGCTTTCCCCCTTGACACACCTATGTGTGTTCACCATTATAACCAGCTGGTTATAATGGCAAATTACAAGATGGCTTTGTCTGAGGAAAAATAATGCTCCCTAATTATTATCATAATATTATCTTTTATGTAGAAAGGAAATATTAATCATGAAATTTAAGTTAAGAAACATAATTTGTGCTTGTTTCTTGACTCCCTTCAATCATGCCATTTTCAGAAGCCTCCAGTGGCAGGATGGGAAGACTTTCAGGAACTAATATGTGAAAGTAACATGATTTTTTTTGGGGGGAGGCAACTAGATTTTACAATTTTGGATGGATCACTTCTATCCTGAGTAGGGGAACTGAAAGGACTAGAAGAACAAAGACGATGTGCTTCTGGATTGTTCAGAACAGGCATCTCACCAAATGCACTGCAGCAGGAATGGAACCATTGCATTTCTGTAGACTAATGAGCAATGGTTTGTTTGTCCATATTATCATGTGCCCAGTGCCACATGACCATGACTCTCATTCCCTGTCCCACTGTAGAAACATAGAAACATAGAAGTTGTTGGCAGATAAGGACCTCTTGGCCCTCCTAGTATGCTGTATATTCCCCATCTACTGTGCCACCACAGAAACTACTCAATCTCAAGTTTTCTCTCCCTGATCTTACTTCTAAGATCCCGTAGTGTCTATTATATGCATGCTTGAATCCCATTACTGTTTGTGCACCCACCACCTCTGCTGGGTGGCTGTTCTAGGCATCCACCACTCTCTCCATGAAGAAATATTTCCTCACAGCTCCTCTGAGCTTCTCCCCCTCCAGCTTCGTAGGGTGACCCCTTGTCCTAGGTCATCTTTTTCCTATCGAAAATGCTACCTTCCTGTGCCTTATTAATACCTGTGAGGTATTTGAACATTTCTATCATATCCCATCTTCCCTCCTTTTCTCTAGAGGGTACATATTTACTTCCTTGAGTCTTTCCTCATAGGGCTTTTGATGCAGACACTGCACCATTTTGGTAGCCCACCTTTGAACTGCCTCCACCTTATCGATGTCCTTCTAGAGGTTGGACCTCCAGAACTGGACATAGTACTTGAGTTGGGGTCTTACCAGTGATCTATACAGAGGTAATACTACCTCCCTCTTTCTGCAGGTGATGCCCCTCCCTATGAACATGAGCATCCTGTTAGCCTTTCCCACTGCCTAATCACCCTGTTTGGCTACCTTCAGCTCATCAGAAATTATAACCCCACGTCTCTTTCCTGCTTTGTGTTTGCTAATATTTCCCCACTCAAGAGGTACATTGCCACTGGGTACTGTGCCCCAAATGCACGAGTTCGCCCTTTTTTGCATAGAAATCCAGCTGCCATTACCTTAACCATTCTTCAAGCTTTTTCAGATTGTCCCCCATTCTTTTCACCCCCCTCTTTTTGTGTCCACTCTGTTGCAGATTTTTGTGTCATACACAAACAGGCATACTATAACCAGCTCCTTCTCCAGCACCACCATTTGAAGAAATTAAATGGAGTAGAACTGGCATGGGGAAATATTTATCTGTTCATTTACTCACTCTGAATTTCTTTCTTCTCCTGTTCTTCTTTCTATATTTTCTACGGTCATTGACAACAAACACTTGACAGATGACGGCATAACACAGCTGCTGCTGAATGCCAATAATGATGACTCAATAGTCATCAAGATTCATAGATGCCCACGTTACATGCATACCAAGTGCTCACACAGGCTGCTGGGCAATATGACTTTTGAGGTGATAGGAAAGAGAGACAATAGCAAGCTACCCTCCTTCTTCACTGACAGACCACACATTATACCACTGAAAAAACGTGTGTCTCACATAGCAGTGTACCCTACTTTTCACTCACTGACAGGCTAGTAGTTTCACACACAAAAACAGAAACAGGGGATGAGATGGGGGAACATATAGTAACGTCACAAAGAACATCATGCAAATCATAAAAGAAAAAAATCTGTTACAAAGATCATTATTTAGAAGTTCACTTGTGCCACTTGAAAGGTATAAGATTTTACTGACTAGAATACCACAGTATGCTTCTAGAATTATCCACTCATGGAGTGCTGCACTCCAGCTTGGTTGATATTCAAACTAAAAAGGGCAGGTAAATTAAAATGGCACTGCTAGTGTTCCTAACAAGTGCAACTGTGGGCATAGTATGTTTATGGTATGACAACTGACTCTTCACCTCTAATCTTCTGGGAAGGGTTATTTCATAAGTTTGGGAGTTGGTAGGTTGATATGTTGAGAAGTTTTTGTAAAGTCAGGAGTTTTGCACTTCTTGAAGCCTTGAAAAGTTCCCAATGTCTTCACCAATTTTGCTAATCCATTAAAAAAGCATCCCCCCAACCACTGTTCCGTCACCAAGTTTTCCTATATATCCAGATCCTTTATTGTGTAGATACCACCACCCTGCCATTCTGTACATTGATAAACCAATCCATCTCCCCCTCACAGCAAAGTTCACTATCCTACAATATAGCTTATTATAAATACTGATTCCCTTCCCCTCACCCAAATACCAAAAATGATTCCCCTGTCTCCTTCATCTGAAAATCAATGCGAATCCTCCAACTCTACTCTCCACCTCCCTCTTCCCTTTAAGCACCCCCCAAAAATGTTTTGCTGTACCTATAATAGAAGAAAAACTGCCCCTTGGTGCAGCATGTCTGCTTTGTGCAATAAAAGTATCCATTATGGCATAAATTAATGGTGACATTTTTGCTTACAGTAATTTTCTTTTTTTAACCAGGAGAGACACACTAAGTTGAAGCTTGTTTACAGGTGCAACCTGGGAGCACAAGGAAGTTAAGTGACTTGCTCAGGGTCACACAGTATGCAAGCAGGGGTTGTGGGATTCAAACCCATGTCTCCAAGTTTGCAGCTCAGAGTCTTAAACCACTGCAGCTTAAAGACTGCAGATTAAACTACACATTTTGTTAGTATTTTAAGATATTTTAAAGTGATTAATTAAATATTAAAAACAGCATTATAGTATATATCTAATTGATTGCAAACAACATTCTGTAGCTTTAAAGTTAAAAATAAAAGGTAATCACTGTCAAAAAATGTGAAGTCTATATCTATTGCAACTCTGTAATGGTCACAGAAAACACTACTGTGTTTATGTCTAGTCCAGTCTTCCACTTTGATCCTGCAGTTTGGTCTGGCAATGGCCACAAAATATTTCATGCTTCATAGAATACTTTTTAATATTATCAGGTCATCTGGACTGCTTTTATTACAGTAAATATAAATATGTTTGTAAAATGTTTAACCAGTTTAACTCTGAAGGAAAATAATATATTTGCAAATACATGTTTTGATATTAATGTACCACTGAATGACCAAGTTGGAACATCCTTTGGGAAAACTAAAACCTCTATCTCTTTCTTTCTTTCTCTCTCTCCCCATAGGGAGTCTGAAGGAAAACAATATATTTGCAAATACATGTTTTTGATGATATTAATGCACCACTGCAGGACCAAGTTGGAAGATCACTTGGGAAGATTACAGTCAGTCTCTCTCTCTCTCTCTCTCGTTCTTTCTCTCTCTGTCCCTGGATAAGTGAGTGAGTAACAGTAAAAACCCTAGTAAGGAGTCAAAAATGTTTCATTCCAAAAAGCATACTTTTATTTGCAACACTATAGGGAACACTGTCTTTTCATACTCTTAACAAAATGGATATCTACTAAATCATGCCACCTAAAAACAATGAAAGCTACTTTTTGAAAACAAGATGCCCTCAGGGAAATCTGTTATTTGATAAAAATGAACTACCAATTAAAAATATTCCTATTGTCTTTCTAAGCAGTAATTAGTTTGCTCTATTTAATCTTTAAACAGACAGGCATGGAAGGGCTGCAACGTAAAAACATGTTGCACGCTGAATAATAATAGCCCACTCTCACACAGAAAAAGGCAGAAAGCTTATTAACTAGCATATTATTTTAGTGTATATGCTGCTGTGCCAACATAGACCAATCTCCCATTATTGAAGTAAATTGCTTCAGAAAGTAGTGTTGTGATTAGCAGATAAAACAACATTTAGCAACAACAATGCCATGATCACCAATGCAGCAGCTGATGCTGCTGCTGTTGCTACTAATACCAATAATGCATCTAACACTGAGTTGAAAAGTACTATATTTTAAAATAGGTATGGAAAATCCTGCATCTTGATTTGTCAGAACCTATGCAATGGGAGAGCATGCTGCATGATTAAAAACAACACAAGCTCTGGTCACAGTCAAAATGGCTGTTGAAATCCATTAACCCAAGAAGGGATATAGAATTAAGATTTAATTAACTTGTTGCATTAAAGTGATGTAATAATTCCACACTTACATTACAATACTCACACTTACATTACACTACATTACATTACATCCTCAAACCGCTCCTACATGCCCACTTCTCAAATTTATGCAGCTGCAACCTACAGCCTAGACCTGCCATCAAGAGGCATCTAAACGGGCCTTAAATTAAATAAGCCTAGAATTCCTACTGTATTTACTATACATCTATTGCTCTGCTTGTTTCACCCTGAGGGCTAGGCCTAACTTTGGCACAGCAAACTATGCACTCTGTGGTCTTAGGACTAGACTTTGTAATGTCACAAAATAATGGTTAATCCAGACTGTACCTATTCTGGACCTGTTGAAATTCACCCTGTATGCATCCACTCTTTACCTGCTGTCGAACCACTGTATTGTATTGTATTCTGAACCTGTTGTCAAACCACTGTATTGTATTTTTGAACCTGTTTGGACTCTATGTAACCCCCCCAGGTCGCATCTGGAAATGAGCGGTCCCTGCTCAGTATGCTTATCTGGTAAATCTCTTAAATAAATAAATAATACTAGAACAAAAGAACCTTATGCTGTACATCACATTAATTCAGAAGCAGCTGATTTTCACTCCTGACTCACAGAGACACACATATCTAAACATAATGCCCCAGTGGGGGAGTAACATATGGCTAAAGAAAATCTACTTGTCCTATTGCAATGTTTGGTAGTCCACTTAAAAGACACAGATAGACTGAACTCTATCACCCCCATCCCTTGCATAGTGCAGTAATGATGATATGTTTGTGTTGGAGCTATATGTAAATCTTAATTAAAAACAATAACATATCAATAGTTCAGATGGCATGGTTAATGAAACAAGAAACAAAGAATACAAACATGTCTGTATCTTTTAAGCAATAAGTCACATCTAGGGGTGTGTGGCTGAACTGTAGTTTTAAAGATTACTTCATGACAAACAATGAGTTTGGGCAAGGGTTGCTGAATATTTTGAGATGGGGAGAGTGAAAGTGACATTTTAAGATGTTTTCTTCCACATCACCATTTTGTTTCCTTTTTGCACACTCATGTTCCTGCTTCCTGCCCCTGCTGTCCCATCTGCCTTATGACCCTGAACAACCTTTTGTCGTTACATTTTGGGTCCACTGTCTCTTCCTCTGTCATACTCAATTATCACCCTCCCTTCCATGTCTTATTTTATAGGCAGCCTCTTTGGTTATCTCCTTATGATTACTCAACCAGTTTGTCCACTCACCTTTGGGTACTAGCAGGTGGCTCATATTGGAGATATGAGGTGTCCTCAAGAGTTATGAGACTACGATACATTGCCTGGTCACATTGTGATGACAAATGAAGTGAAATATTGTTGAAACAATTTTCTATCTCAAGTAGCATTGAATGGATAATATATTTCAACTACATTAACAGGTTTACACAATAGTTGTAAACCCAGGATTTTTTGGGGGGTAAGCTAGATAAGAGGGTGCAAGCATCAGGAGATACAGAGGAGCTGCTCCAAACAGCTGTGCTTGTAAGACTGTGACAGGCCAGGAGAGAGAGGGGAATGATCATGGTAAGCCAGTGATCCCTAACCCTGGTGTGGCTGCACCACACTCCCCTGGATGGCAGGAACAAGGGTTGGTGAAGAGAATCAGCAGGTAGAGCTCTTATTTCAGATTGGTCTGTGGCCCGACTTCATCTTCACTATTGTGTACTGTATTGTGTACTGGGCACTGATATTTAGACTCTTATGACTTACTTGACCCCATATTGGCAGTCTAAACTTCCACCCATACTCTCATTCACACGCCAACCCCTACTGTGTCCCTATGAACCTATAACGCCTACACTACTTACAAGCTCCTGCTACCTCACCTGCTCACATACTACTGCACTTCAACTGCATCCATGCACTCTCATGACCTTCACATGCACATTCCAGTTCTTCACCTAAACCCACACTCTTCCCCTAACCTACATGCAAGCATGCAATTCTACCCCCCACACAACTATTCATCACCTCTACATACACAGAAATATACTTGCATTTACACACCACTTGTACAGAGTTGAAGCATCAAGAGAAACAAATGAGCACAAATGATCCCTTTCCATTAAGCAAGCAGGCAATAAATGTCCATAAAACCTTAAGCATTATATTCAACCCTGTACTATTGTACAGTAGTCAAAATGTCATTATATCTATATAATAAACAATATTTCTTAGACAAAATATAGTTCTGGGTGCATAGGCTTCCACTATGGAAGGTAACATAATGTGAAGGACTTTAACAAGGAAGAACAAATAATTAAAAAATGACCCTCCCCTCTTAAAAGGAACTCCGCGTTTGTCTCCCTTATTCTTACTATGGTAGTATCTCCAAACATATTAGACCATAAAATGAAGAGGTAATTGTACAGCAATCCTGCTGCAATGGAAAAAGTTAAGACTACTTGTTTAGTCAAACAATAGTCTAGAGATGGTGCCAATATTCTAGTCTCTCCCCCACCTGCTGTATTACTGAGCATGTTAGAGATGCCACATGGTTATCATAAAGAACATAACCTGCCATAAATGGGATAAATAACCACAGTTGATTACACATTGCAGAAAAGAGCAGCAGTAACAAATATCCAGACAGAGTTAATAGTCCATAAAAGGGTAAGAGGGAGTCGTGCCTGTAGCCTTAGCTAGAGACCCAGACCAGACAAGTAGTCCCACCTCAGGTCTCTGATCATACCACTGGATGCCAGTCTATTAGTTGTTCAACCTCCTTTTGTTCCTTATCCTGAAGCACTACCTATGTAGCCAGGAGCTCGTGATTCAGTCCAATCTAATAACTTTGGCAATCAGTTCTCAGAAAATATACCCTCAGGCTGGCCCTCATACTTTTCTGAAAGTCTTGTCAGTCTCACATTGTGGTCTCAAGAGTGATTTTCATGGTCTACAACTATTGTTTTCAATGTTTGTTGTCCTTCGCTAGCTTTAAAGATTTCGCTATCTCTATACCTCATTCACAGCCAGTAGATCTCCAAATTGAACATTTAAACAAAATTACTCCACAGTAACCAGTGAGTTGCTAAAGGTGTTAATGGTTTTCTCCAGGCTTTGCATGTATGCACATGAAGTTTTTAATGTGTTTTTAGTATCTTGAAGCTCCATATTTGTTGAAGGCTCCACTGAAGGTGGAGGCAGGGGTCTGATGTTGATGTGCCTCATGGGCACAAATTGGGCTTGTAGTAATTTGTTGCCTGGGCCAGGCTGCCCTTCAGTCTCTCCATCTCAAAAAATCACTAAGTTGGCCATAGCACCTTCTAAGATCACCAGGTTATTCAAATTGATGGCTGTACAGATTAACTTTAATGTCTGTTTTTTATCTTATAGCAGGTGTGTTGCATATAACATGTCTGTCTCAGCCACAAACTACTGTAGCTCTGCCCCAGGTGTATTGCTTCAAATATAAAGCAAAATATACCCTTTGTAGGCAAACTATAATAAACAAAGTCCACAGACACATTTTTCTATTTTTTCTCCTTCCTCCACATGCTTGGCTGCGCCACCTCCAAGAGCAAACCCTCCATTGCTGTTGAAAACTTGCTGTCAATCAAACTTGCTCTCGAGGCCTGATGAAAGAATATTGATTCCTATCATGGATTCTGCAACATTACTTACTTTATGTTAGCAAATCAGAACAGCAAGCAGTGGGTTTAACACTAGCAGCAGGGATTTTCTGGAGGTGTCTCTCACTCCTCCATTGGGCTGCATTGGCAGAGGAAAGATTAGGTTAAGAAGACATAGGAGGGTAGTACTAGACACTGGAGAGATAAAGAACTTGGTCAAGGAGAGGGAGAGAGGGAGGGGCTACCACTGGATACGAGAGAGATGACAGATTGCATCAGAGACAAGGAGAGGGTACCACTAGATAGCAGGGAGATGATGATGAACTGTGCCAGGGAGAGAGAGGGTCCACAAATGTTAGTATTGGCAGTCTGTAATTTGTTCATTCCATGCAGAGCTGCAGTCCTGGCAGTTACTGTTTTGTCTGGGTGGAATTTCATGTAAGATCATCATCTGAGGATACAGACAGATCCAGACATCCAACCATGAATCAAAACCACAGTCCCCAACCATGGCTTTACTGTAGGCCCAGTCAACCACAGATGCCAAATGGCAGCACATGAGGAGCCACCGAAATAGATCTATCAATAATTTACTATAATGGATTGCTATAGATCCCTCTGTAATCCATAGCATGATTGCTATAGATCCCTATATGATCTACAGCATTCCATGATAGTTGTTTAGGGGTTTGGTGTCACATTGAGTTTTTCCCACATAGTGGACAAACAATGTAATTTGCTTTTTCTGGCTTTGGCCATGCCCTGAACTTACCCTACATACAGTACTGGGCATAAAATGTTCCCTCTGACTGTAACATGCTTTTAGGTGGTTCCACATCAAAACTGCAGAACCAAAAACAGTGCAGTTAAATATCAGCACCATGAAAAGAAAGTAGCAAAATTCACAACCAGGAATTTGCAGGTGTTTTTAGCAAAATTTACTAGGTAAAATCCTCCTTTAACAAATTCTGCACTGAAAATGGAAAGTTTTTCTAGAAATCTTGTGAAAATAGTCACCCAAAGTTTGTTTATTTGACCACGCTGTTTTCAATTGTGCAGTTTTGACGGGATATGCTTTTAGGTACCTCAGCTAATTCTATTAACTTCCCTTTGAAAACAATTGAGTTGCTGTAGTATGCTGTACCTCATTTTCTGCAGAATTCCACAGCAAATGTAACTTTTTCTGGTCACCACTGTATTTGCAAAAAGCTTGCTTTTGGCTATGCCAAGCAGCCATAACAGAATACAGTACTTAGACAAATCAGGGTACCGAACCTTCAGAACTTTCATATTTAAATAGAAATCATTTTGTTTAATCTTTCTAAAACAATGTCAAAACTGTGACACATAAAAACACCAGTAAGCTACCCTGAAGCACATCTCATGGCTATTGTTGGGTGAAACTTTTGTTATGTTGATGAAACAGCAAAACCTCCATTTTCTCATTCATACAATTGTCACAATATAGAACCAAAATTTGGCTCAATTCACCATTCTTTTTTAAGCAAAAAGCACAATTTGCCCCTGCACTGTGCTTTGTTAAAATCATGATTTTTAAAAAATGTGTAATAGCCGACCCGGTGGAGCAGAGGGCTGAGGTGCTGGACACCTTACCTCACACTACACCGGTGACCCAGGTTTGGGAACAAGCAAGGGCCATCAGGGAGCCAGCCGGTGGGGAAGGGAAGGAGCAGGACTGGGCAGCTATAAAAGCAGATCTCCTCTCCTGGGGATGATCTGTGTCACCCCCCCCCATAGTTCTGCTTTCTTCAAGTGGCAGTCCAATCAGCAGTGTAGGTGGGCAGAGGCACCAAGTAGCAGGATGGTGCCTTGGAGCCATGGTGTGCACATGCCTCCACATGCGTGGGGAGGGTGAAAATGGAGGAAAAAAATGGCATAACATATAAATAAAAAATATTGTGTCATTTTTAATAGTGCCATTTGTTCCCAAATTGCTTCTTTTTAACAATTTGATTGTAAAAAAATGCACAATGTCAACAAAAATTGTGGATTCAAACCTTACTGTTCTAATTTGTAATACTGTATGAAATTACATAAAATTGGCTCACATTTCAAAAAGTGCTGAAAAACATAATTTTTTATTTGGCTCACCACTACTCATGAATAGCTGGCCACAAGTAAAACTAACCTGCAGCTTTATACCTCACTACACCCTTGTCATGCAGTAAAATCAGCACTACCAACATCCCTGTTGTCTTTTTGCATGCAAAATGCATGTATGGACTTATTCACAACTACAGCATCATGTCAGAAGGCGGTAGATCTTTTGCTGACAACTGGTCTGAGATGAATCAACAAAAGCGTTTTTTTTTTGTTTGTTTTCTCCTCTATCCCTTGGTCTCAGACTCCCTCTATTGTGGTCACCATTCAGCTTCTTTCACTTGTATGAACTCCAAGACTCCCATTACCTGCCTTTTAGCTAACATCCATCCTTGGGCAACTTCTTCCTCCTCCTCCTCTGAGTTTGTTTGGTGGTGGGGACCTTTTCATGCTGACCAGACAGCCAGCCTGGGGCAGAACATACTGCAGCATTATTCTACTGGGCCAAGTATGTTTTCTGCCTTTTTGTTTTCATCAACCAATTGAGACACTAGCTCAACATACTATGACATGCATGCAATAGGTATGTGTGTAGCTCAGCCAAGTGTCTCCTTTTCTACTGCTGTCCCACACTGCATTCACCACCTATAGGCTCCAGGTAAGGCTGTTGTGGGGGGGGGGGGTAATGGACAGATACCTACACCAGGGATCCTGATTCCTCTTCTCCTTGCTGTCCCTCAAGCATTCAGGACTCATTCATAGAACTGGTATGCAGGCATCACAAGATGAAACCCTGCTGCTGCACTGACAGGATGTCTACCCACAAAGCTATAATAAACACAATTACAACATTAATGTTCAACAGATAATGGGATTAATTTAAGCAGAAGACTAACATAACATTGGCTCTGGCATCATTTGTTTATTAAATTATACCGTAACCACTAGAAGTTTTTTTTTGTTTACAACATACCTCAGCTGAGATGGGGATAGCCCAGTTTTAATTGGTTCTACTTTTGCCTATTTCCACAGCTAGATGAACTAGAGCACAAGATGAGCAACTGATGTTAGCAGCATTGCTGCTTACGGAGAACAATAAAACAGAAGTAGAATGTGTGCCAAGCTGGGCTGTCTATGAATAGAAACCAATGCAGTATGTGCTAAAGTGGTTCAGATACAGAATCTAATCAGTGAATTGGTTGTTGTCTGGGTTTATTGGGCAAACACACAGCATAGCCACAAAGCACGGGATGAAAATTGTACTTAGGAAATCATTGTTAAATCAGCTCTTGGTTTGGGCCTGCATTCATTATATTACATGGGAAACAATTTAAACCAGCAGCGAAAGCACAGAAATGTTAAACAGCATAACCACCTCAAATCCTAGGAGATCCACTGACTCGTAGCCATTCAAGGTTTCTGTGCATCAGTCTTTTCAGTTACAAAATTGAGCAAAGTACGAGACCCTACAGTAAATGAAATATTGGAGCTCATGTTGTCTCCCTTCAGAAACACATTCTAAATTAGACATTTTCTCTCTCCAGCTACTGTACATATCCATCAGTCTGTCTCTAGAGGTATCCATCTGCCTGTCTGTCTCTCTGTCTGCCTGTCTGTCAATGTGACAGAGTATGTCTGCCCTTTGCCCTCCACTCTTGTTTTTCAGGACCCCATGGGGTTTTGTCAGGGGCTGTGGGTGGGAAGCTGAAGTAGGACACATCCAGTCAGCCCTTAATTGGGTTAGGTCCTTGAAGGCTGCAGTGTACTTGCTGGGTAGCAGAGTAAGGCCTGGCCAGAGGCAGCTGGCACTTAACTGAATTATTGGGGCCAGCTTTGCTACAGATTAAAAAAGCATGCCTCAGTCCAGGGAAAGATACTTGAAATTGGTCAGAAGTGAGTTTGGGGTCTTAGGAAAGAGAGAGAGGCTGACTGAACTGTAGAGAAAAGACACTGCAGAGATGCCACTCAGGTAGAACCCTGTACTCCTGCTGTGTAGCAGGGGGAGAACTGATTTGAGTTTTTGTAAGGAAGAGTCTGCTAGAGAGAAGCAGGATGGGAAAAAAAGGTGCAGATGTGAAACCACAAGCCAGTGTGAAAGAACGGCTGATATGAAGACCCAGAAACAAAGAGAGCAGAGTCTGAGGCTGAAATAAACATTGTTTTGTTGAGTGTGTAATTAATGAAGAAAAGCCACTAGTGATGAAAACCATGAAAGATGCTGAATAACGATCATTTTATGTTTGAACCTTGATAGGCTGGTGTAGATTTCAATCTGTAAGTGTTCCCTTAAGTCTGCCTGGGCCACCCATTTAAAAGCAACCCTGTCACAGTCAGTCTATGCAAGACTAATTTGTTCTCAGCTATGGAAAGCAATGACTAAAGCACTTAACTACTATACGACACAGGAGATAACAGATCTGAAGTCCACGACAGTCCCTGGCTCATTGTGTGACTATCGACAGGCCACCTGACCTTTATGTGCTTCATTCCTCCTAAATGTAAGTGTAGGAAGAAAAACCTTACTAAAAAGGAGTTATTGCATCTCCGCCAGCATATACTGTAAAGATAAACAGTAAAACAAAACCAGCAAAGTCATGGGATCCTTTAAGTTAGATGTGAGAGGTGAATTAGAAACTGAAAACCATTAAGGACCATATGCTTGATTTTCAAAGTGCTGTGTCTGCCTTCTGGCCGGGTGCATTTTCAAAAAAGTTGCACTGCCTTTAATATGTCAAATGACAGTTTCCTTAGGTGGACCACAGTGGACCAGAGAAAACCTGAACATTCATCAGCTGAAGCAGCGGGCCAATGACTAAATCAGCTAGACTATATCCTGAATTATCAGATGGGTCTGAATCTGGAAGCATGTTGCATTTAACTGTGTCCATTTGTCGCAATCAGTCACAATTGAAAATGTAACTCCTGAAGGATGTGAGATGCAGTGAATGCTACTGGATGCAAGAACATCTAATCAATGCCTCAGCTTTGCAACAGTATTAATCAGACCCCATGATCCTAGCAGTTGCAGAATCTGCCTCAGGTCTCCTTATTCAAAACCCAATTTGTGGTTGTTAGCGAAGGCTATGCAATTGGTATAGGTAACATCTGGCTATCCCTTTTCCATTACCTTTAGTCCTGCATCAAACTAGTAGCTTTGTCAAATGTGCTTTTACTGTAGTTCATAAGAGTCAGTACTCCTATACCAGTACTCCAATATAAGCAATTTGAATGAATGTTCTTGACAAATGTTCCATTTACATTCTTCAAGTCATGCTCTGTTTGCATGATTATTCCCCTTTATGAAAAATGTAACTCAAATGCACACCATCTAAAATACAAGAACAGTTTATTTTACATTTAATCTAGTTGTAAAACAAGGTTGCAGATGTTAAACCTGACCATAAACCAGGCAGACATAGAATGCCTATCCCAGACACTTGTTTTTATTTGTAAACATACCTATATATATGGTGTAAATAAAGTAATTGTAATCTGTAATTGCTGTGGTTGGAATATCTCTCCCTGTGTAATGTTGCCTTGTTCCCATGCTAGATGCACACCCCAATAAGACTTACAATTTGCTGTACAAAAGCAATGTCAAACAACTGCAGTTGCCTCTGGGATACATCTAGAATTGTGCTATCACCCTTCATAGTATGCTATATTGATCAAATGTTTTAAAATAAATGAATTATAAGCAGTGACACAAAACTAAGGTTGCATGCTAGCTACAAGCTACAAAGCCAAAACTTGGACTAGAACAATCCTCTCAGGAATCTAACACTGTTAATCTAAGCAGTCTGCAATATTCACAGCATACGCCCTTGGCACAAGTGTCCCCAAACTGCTTCCAGGCATAAGGTGCCTCATCTGTCTTTATTAAAGTCCTTTCTCATAAGCACATGGTGTTTTCAGTATCCATGCCCTGCAGACATTTCACAGGTATCATAGGTAATACAGAGTTAGTAGACCTAAGTCCATGATGCTTGCCAATATCAATTATAGCCCATTATACAATTTTGACCTAAATAAGTATCCAAGTATAATTTAAAGGTATCCATATTTTCGCATGCTACTACATCCAGTGGCAAATTATTCCATATTTTGCATACTCTTATTGAGAACCAGGTACTTCTTTTTTAGTTTTAAAATATTCAGCTGTGAGTTGAAGCAGATGAGCCCTATTATTATAAACAGATTGACTAAGCCTCAAGCCTAGCAGCTCCCATAATTGATCATCATGCAGGGCTTTAAATACCAAACATAAATTTCCTCTCATTCTACGATATTCAATGTACACAGTCCAAGTTTCTTCAGTCTTGCATTATAATCTAAGCCCTTCACCTCATCGATTTTTCTAGTGGCCCTCTTCTGGATTTTTTCAAGTGCAATTATAGAGCCCTTATCACCTGGCACCCAGAACTGGGTGCAGTATTCCAAGTGGGGCCTCACCAGCGATGAATACAAAGGAAGCAAAACTTCACTACTTTTACTACTAATATGTTTGTTTATACAGTGTAATATGCCAGCAGCCTTCTTAATTACCATATGACAATGAAGTTTTGAGCTTAGATCATTGGATACGCTGACTCCCAAGTCATGTTCATCATCAACTACCTTTAAAATCGTTTTGCCAAATTTATAATTAGCATGCTGAGTGTTTCTCCCAAAGTGCATTACTACACACTTGTCAACATTAAAGGTCAATTTTTTTAGGTTAGCCCAATTCTGTAGTTCATCAAGGGCATACTGTAGGGTATTTATATCTTCAGTGTTTATAACTGGGTATCCTAGCCGTGTATCATCTACAAATTTAGTCAACCAAGCATTGGTTGTTGTTTTAAGCGATGCAACATAGATATTAAACAAGCAATGACCAAGAACCAAACCCTGAGGGACCCCACTGGTCACATTATCCCACTCTGAATAAGAGCCCTTTATACATACTCTCTGAGTTTGACCCTTCAGCCATGACTCCACCCATCATGTTATGTTACCCCCTATTCTGATGTTAATAATGTCATCAATAAGTTGACCATGGGGGACCTTGTCAAAGGCCTTAGAGAAATCTAGGAGGATAACATTCACAGCCTCACCCCTGTCCAAAGCCCCACTTGCTCCACCATAAAAACCCAACAGATTGGTCTGACATGATCTTGCCTTGACAAAGCCATGCTGTATAGGGTCCGGTTGAATCAACTTACAGATATAATCTTTAATGATTCCTTCAAGCATTTTACCCAGAATGGATGTCAAACTAATAGGTCTATAATTAGACACATCCTGCCTGGAATCCTTTTTAAAAATAGAAACCAGAGTTGCCTGTCTCCAAACGTCAATAACCTGCCCATCCTCTATAGATTTCGTAAACAAGGCAGCAATAGGGCCAGAAAGGGGAATAGCCAGTTCCTTAAGAATATGCGGGTGGAGACCATCTGGACCTGCTGATTTATATGGGTCTAAATTCTGTAACAATTTTTGACTTGTGGCAGCATCCACAATAAATTGCCCATTCAAGATGTGATCATTGTGTTTATTACCAGTTACTGTTTTAATATTGAAGACTGAAGAAAATTGCCTATTACAAATAGAGGCCATTTGGTCTTATCAGATACCAACTCTCCTGAATTATCTTTTAGTGGACCTATGGTAGGAGTACCTCCTCTTTTATTATTAATGTAGTCATAAAAGGTTTTGTGATTATCTCCTACTTTATTAGCCAATCTTACCTCATAGTCCTTTTTTGCTTTTCTAATACTAAATTTAGTCACCCTTAGCCGACATTTATAATTTCCCAACTTTTTTTGACCTCGCAAAGCTTAGCCCTTTTGTATGCCCTATTTTTGTATTTAATATGTTTTTTTACTGTTGCATTCGTCCATGGCCTTTTTAACTGGGTTCTATCAGCTTTTTTAGTGGTAGGAATATATTTGTTGGTAACTGCTGTTAGTTTATTAACCAAAATCTGCCACATTTCTGAAAGAGGTTTATCCAGAAACACCTGGTTCCAATTCCAGGTTGCCATATCATTTACCATACCCAGAAAATTCCCATTTTTAAAGTTATAGACTACCGTATCGCCAACATCATGCCCTAGGTTGCCATTATAAGTAAATTTGACCATAGAATGGTCGCTAGACCCAAGGGGTTGTAACACCAAACAGTTGTAATTTGACTGCCTAAGTTATGTAAAACTAAGTCCAGGGTATTATTACCCCTAGTACTATGTTTAACTATTTGTTCCATGTTAGACAACAAGAGAGTTTCTAGATACACTTTTTCAACAGGAGACGAAGTATGTAAAGTTTTCCAATTGATCCCTGGGAGATAAAAATCTCGTACAAGCAAGATATTATTAGTGGAGGATATTTTCTCCACAAAATCCAACAAATGAGAGTCCTCCTCATGTGTTATTGACAGAGGCCTATAGACCACACCCATATTGATACAAGCTGCTGACTTAGGGAATATTTTGACCCAAACTGCTTCAATATTTGGCCACTGGGTTAATTCAATGTTTTCAGAATTAATAATGTTAGACAGATACAATGCCACTCCACCCCCTCTAGTATTACTCCTGTCTTTATGAAACAAGGTGTAACCCAGAATATTCTTATCCCAAGGGTCATCATCACTCCACCAGGTCTCAGTAATTCCACAAATACGAACATCAAGTTGATCCAAATAAAGAATAAGCTTGTCAAACTTACTAATAAGACTTCTAGCATTAATAACAAGACAATTCCATTCCGAGGTGCTAGAAGGGGTAGTTTTTTTTTACAGATATTACTTATAGGAATACAATCCCCTCCCTCGCCATTTGGCATGTTTAGAGTTATAAAGGGTATGCAGTATGTATGGCAAGGGAAGGAGTCAGCAAAAACACAAGCTGAACAGAATAAATAGGCAAACACTGATAGCTTCCAGGCTGGAACAGTAACACTGACAGGTGGCACTTCATGGTGGCAAGTAAATGTTTGCTATCATCTGCCCCATGGATACAAAGTCATTTTCAAATTATCCCTTTCCCTGCTTGTACAAATATTGTTTATATAAATACATGTATAGCCTCTCAGGTTCTGTTACTGAGATTTCCATCCTAATAGCAGTCAATGTGGAGTCTCAAAGAACAAATCCTTCTGGAAAAATTGGCATGGAAATTAAACAATTATGACCCTTTAACATCCCCATACCATTCTGTAAATTATCCTGAACTTCTGATACATGGGCTGAAAAAGCTTACTATCTTGTGATCTGATTGGCAAGACTTCATTTAGCTGGGATGATATCTTCATACTGCACATCATCCCAATCTGAAATGTCATGCAGTCAGACATCTAACTTCATTTCAGATCCCAGTACCCATCTGCCCACACATTTAATGGATACCCTGACATCACCTTTCACTAATTCTGCTCTTCATAAAGCAGCCCAGTCCTTGATCCAATCTCAACTCTGACTGACCCACAGTTTTTACTACTGCTGTCAACCTCAATTTCAGTTACTTGACTGCACTATTATAATGGAAGCCCATTAGGGCAGAAATATGCAATACTGCCAACTGAGGCTTCATATAAATCACTTGCCACTGACCAAGTAATGCTGATCATAGCTTCTGTCCAGGTACTCGACTTCAGCTCCACTTTATTGACTGATCAGGCAAAACAGTAATGCAAAATGCTGCTTCTGTTGAAGTACTCAACTGCAGCTCTAGTTTAATAACCAATTGGGCTAGACAGTGCTGCTTACTGTAACTTTACTTCAAACTAACTGCGGTTTTAATTATATCCATTTGCCACTTACCAAGTTGTGCTGACCACAGTAACAGGTAAACAACTTGAATGCATTTGCCACTCAGACGCCCATTAAAAATACAACTCAAGCAGCTAAACTGGACTTGGGGGGGGGGGTACATGCTTTCTTCCAGCATCAATTTAAGCACTGTTTTTTTAAAACTGTACCTGAACTCCTGAAAACAGTCATTATAAAATTTATTTTAAATCTAACTTTTGTAGTTTTTTTATTAACATAAAAAAGGATCCATTTCACAATTGTAATAACATACTCTAAGGCATGAGATATCATGAATATCATCAATTCTTGGAATTGATGCTCACTAATGGGGAAAGGGTCACAGATGTAGAAGTGGGTAGCCATCTGGGATCCAGCGATCACAGTAAGGTGTGGTTCAGTGTATGGATGCTGGAGGAGTCCAGCCACATGACGGAAAGGGTCCACAATTTCAGGTGGGTAGATTTTGCAAAAGTTGGGGAATGTTTAAGGGAAGCCCTGGGAGGAAGGGTGGGGGGTGGATAAGCAATGGGCACATCTTAAAGGAGCCATAGCTGAAGCAACAAGTCTGTGTATTAAGCAAGTAAGTAAAACTAAGAGCAAGAAGGAACCACTATGGTTCTTGAAAGAAAGTGGAAGGAAGGTGAGGGAGAAAAGGATAGCATTTAGAAAAAAGTAGGAAACACAGAGGGAAGAAGATAGAAAGGTTTATCTGGAAAGACTGAGGGAGACATGGAAAGAAGTAAGATGGGCCAAAGCACAGACAGAGGAAGGAATAGCCCAGGCAATTAAGAAAGGAAATGACACCATTTTTAGATACATTAGTGAAAAAAGAAAGACCAGGGGAGGGATTGTGAGACTAATGATGGAAGCAGGAGGGTCTGCTGAAGGGGACCAGAAAAAGGCAGAAATCCTGAATAAATACTTTTGTTCGATATTTCTGGAAGAAGGGGAGGTGGAGGGATCACAGTTACAGGATAAAGGTAGCAAGCGGAAGGGTGTAGATACCAGTCCAGTCACAGAAGAAGCAGTCCCAGAAGAGCTAGAAAAGCTGAGAGTAGATAAGGCAATGGGACCAGACAGAATGCATCCCAAACTGCTAAAGGAGCTCAGAAAGAAGCTGGCAGCACCCCTGACAGACCTGTTCAATTAATCATTTGAAACAGGGTTGGTCCCAGTGGATTGGAGAAGGGCAGATGTCGAACCTTTACACAAAAGTGGGAGCAGGGAGGAGGTGAGAAATTACAGGCCAGTCAGCCTAACTTCAGTGGTAGACAAATTGATGGAACTATTACTCAGTGAAAGAACTGTGTGATACCTCGCATTCAGTGGACAGGAGGATCCAAAGCAGCATGGTTTCATGACAGGTAGGTCTTGCCTGACAAACCTGATAGATTTCATCAATTGGGTCACCAGAGTAATACATCTGGTGGGTGAATGTGGCCTACCTGGATTTTTGAAAGGCCTTCAACACAGTCTCACATAGGAGGCTAATAAATAAGTTGGGTAACCTGGGAGTCAGGCACAGAGTGGTAAACTGGGTTAGAAATTGGTTGAACGGCAGGACACAAAAAGTTGTGGTGAAAGGAGTTCAGTCCAAGGTTAGGGAGGTGACCAGCAGAGTGCCTCAGGGTTCAATACTGGTCCAGTCCTCTTTAATGTCTTCCTTTTTGACATTGCGGGGTGGGGGCTGGAGGGAAAGGTGTGTCTATTTGCAGATAACTCAAAGATCTGCAATAGGGTGGACATTCTGGGGGGGGGTGGAAAGAATGAGAAGAGACCTAAACAAGCTAGAGGAATGGTCGAGAGTATGGCAGCTGCGATTCAATGCCAAGAAGTGCAAAATTATGCACTTGGGGTGTGGGAACCTAGGAGAGGGGTACTCAATGGCGGGGAGCTGATGGCCACCAAACGGGAAAGGGATCTGGGGTGATTATATCGGATGACCTAAAGGTGATGAGAAAATGGGAAGGAAGGCCAGCGGGATGTTGGGGTGCATAGGGAGAGGCATCACCCGTAGAAGAAAGGAGATAGTGATGCCACTTTACAGATCACTGGTGAGCCCTCATCTGGAGTACTGTGTCCAGTTCTGGAGGAAGTATCTCAGGAAAGACATAGACAGAGTGGAGACTGTCCTTACAAATATGGTGGATGGGCTGCAAAAGAAACCATATGAGAAGAAGCTGAAAGACCTCAATATGTATTCACTGGAGATGAGAGGGAGGGGATATGATAGAGACATTTAAATACCTCAAGGGTGTAAACAGGGCACAAGAAGGAAGCCTCTTTCAGAAAAGAAAATGCCCAAGAACAAGGGGTCACGATATGAGGTTGGAGGGAGGAAGAATCAGGGGTAATGTAAGGAAATACTTTTTTACTGAAATGGTGGTGGATGCTTGGAATAGCCTCTCCACAGAGGTATGAGGGAACAGACATGGAGGAAATTGAAACATGCTTGGTATAGTCATAAGTAGGCCATAGTGGTGGGGAAGAATGTGTAGACGAGGAACGCTGTAGAGGATAGGGATCATGGGCAGACTGGATGGGCCAGGTGGTCCTCATCTGTCGTCAAATTCTATGTTTGAAGGCACTCACCCTGGGGCCTTATGCATCACAATGCAACCAAGGCAGGATGATATTGTGACATATTTCACACCTTCTCATGTACAATTGCTTAAGTAAGAGCCATGAACCTGTATTATGAGATGAGCCACAAGTCTTTCTCAAAGGCTTCTTTTCAGAAAGTGCTCATACATTTTCAGAATCAGCCAATCAAATTATACTAAAGCATCATATTATACTAAAGCTTGTGATTTGATCAATGTTTTCTGGCAGACTAATGTATTCATGTGCATAGTGGTTTTCAATCTCACACTACTCATCCATTCATAAAATTATTATCTGTAACTTGGCAAAGCATGCATCTAATCTATTACCACCAACACATCACTCCAGTTTTACTTATGGTCCTTATGTAATCTTCTTATGACAGTAATCCACAATTAAACATAAATGAAACAATCTTTTTGATGATTTATTTTCTACTGTCTACCATTATAGCTTGGGGACAGACCTCTAACTTGAAAAAAATAAATGACTGGCCATCTCAAGTGTTATTAATGAAGAAATGTTCTGGTTTTTTTTCCTTACTCCTAGAGGGTAATAGTTGTTTAAAATGCACTTAGCACTGAAAATGACTCACTTGCAAATGTCAGTGTTGGATCTAATACACATTTAATGTTAATGAATATAAACATCTTCAGTAGTAAATAACAGGGTATTACATTTTTCAACCCACAATTATGCTTAAATAAGCACACCTAAACTTTTTAAGAATTGCACTGAGTTTATACTAATCAACTCAGGAACTTGACACAGTTGTTTTGCTTTTCATAATGATACGCCAGAAATAATTAGATATATAGTATGGCCAAAAAGTAATCATAGATTATTCTGTCTCATCTGCAATAATAAAAAGCTACTTGCTAGACAGATAGAAATAACATAGAAACATAGAACTGAAGGCAGATAAGGATCTCTTGGCCCACCTAGTCTGCCCATTTCCCCTACTTGTTTCATATACCTCAGATCTTAGATGACCTGTGGCTTACCCTCTCTTTCCTATCGATAGAGTTCCTTTATGTTTGTCCCATGCATGTTTGAACCCCCTACCGTTTCTGCCTCCACGACCTCCTCAGGGAGGCTGTTCCATGCATTCGCCACCCTTTTCATGAAAAAATATTTTCTCAGGTTACCCCTGAGTCTACCCCCCCACTCTATTCTCATATCATGACCCCTAGTTCTTGAACACCTTTTTTTATGAAAGATGCTACCCTCTTGTTCCTTATGTATATCCCTGAGGTATTTGAAAGTCTCTATCATATCCCACACTCTCTCCTTTCCTCTAGGGAATACATATTGAGATCCTCTAGTAGCCCCTCATACGACTTCTGGTGCAGCCCCTGCACCATTTTTGTTGCCCTTTTCTGAATTGCTTCTACTTTGTCTATGTCCTTCCTGAGATGCAGCCTCCAGAACTGGAAGCAGTACTCAATGTTCTGTACAATGGCATTACCCCCTCTTTCCTTCTGTTGGTGATACCTCTAAGTATGCACCCTAACATTCGACTGGATTTCCTTACAGCCTTCTCATATTGCTTGGCAACATTTAGGTCATCAGACATGATTACCCTTATGTCCCTTTCCTGTTCAGGGGCTGTCAATACCTCCTTCCCCATCAGGTACTCCTCCCATGCATTTCTGTGCCCCAAGTGCATGACCTTGCTTTTATTTGCACTGAATCTTAGCTGCCACACCCTTGAGCACTCCTCCAGCTTGCTTAGGTCCCTTCTCATTTTCTCTACCCTTCCTGGAGTGTCAACCCTGTTGCAGATCTTTGTATCTGCAAAGAGATACACCTTCCCTTTCAGTCCTTCTGCAATGTCACTTATGAAGATGTTAAATAGGATTGGTCCAAGCACTGATCCCTGTGGGACCTCGCTAGTCATCCCCTCTTCATATTGAACTCTGTTCACCGCCACCCTCTGTGTCCTATCGCTCAGCTAATTTCTGACCCAGCTGACAACCCTGGGACCTACTCCCAAGCAGCCCAGCTTGTTTACAAGCCTCCTAAATGGGACAGTGTTGAAGGCCTTGTTAAAATCTAGGTAGGCCACATCCACTGCCCCTCTCTAATCCACCTCTGTAGTCACCCAGTCAAAGAAATCTATCAGATTTGTTTGACAAAATCTTCCCACTGTGAATCCATGCTACCTCCTATTCTGTGCTCTGCTAGATTATATATGATTATATATATATATATATATATATATATATATATATATATCACAAACCTTTCTTTTAGTTGTGATTCCATTAGCTTTCCCACCACTGAGGTCAGGCTAACCACCCTGAAATTGACAGCCTCCTCCATGCTCCCACTTTTATGGAGAGGGACTACATTCATACTCCTTCAGTCCTTTGGTACCTCACCTGTTTCCACCGATCTGTTGAACAGGGCTGTCAGTGGTTCTGCCAGCACTTCACTGAGTTCTCTAAATACTCTGGGATGTATCCCATCTGGCCCCATTGCCTTTTTCACCTTCGGATTGATGAGTTCCTTTAGGACTCTCTCCTCTGTAAATGGACTGGTGTCCACCTCCCTCCCTGTGTTTCCTCTGATGCCTAAATGTCATCCCTCCCCTTCCCCTTCTTCTATGAATACTGAACAAAATTATTTGCTCAGAATTTCTGCTTTTTCATGGTCCCCTTCAGCATTCTTTCTTCCTTCTCTTTTTATTCTCACAAACCCACACTTAGTCATTTTTATGTTGCTTGCACGCATGTGCAAGAAACATAGTGCCATCATCTGAGTTTTCGGAGTTGTGTCAGCCCGTCTTCCAATGCAATCAGTGTGTTTGCAGGCATGGCCCCAGTTCCCCAATGAGTGCTGCAGCTATCTATGACAGCTCCAAAATACAGTGGCATACAGTTGAAAGGGAGAGCTCCACTTCAGTGGGCAGAGCTCTCCCCCCCCACACACACACACGCGCAAGCACGCTTATTGCGTGCTGATGCGCTCCTCACACACACTGTATGGCCGGCGGGTGCCCAATCCCTGTCGGCTCCACACCCCAACAGCTGTCCAGGTGCCACGCTGAGGCCCATCCCAGCGTGGCAAAACTGTTATAGCTGACGGGGTGCCCAATCCCCATTGGCTCCAAGGCTGCCGCCCCAAAAGCTTTCGGTGCCGCTGGGAGCCCACCCAGCATGGCAATCTTGTTTAGGCCGACGGGGTGCCCAATCCCCATCGGCTCCATGTCCCCCAAACAGCTTTTCCTGCTGCCACGCTGGGAGCCCACCCCAGTGTGGCAAACGTCCGACGTCGTCTTCTTAAAAAAAAAAAAACTGTGAATAAAAAACGGTCCGTGTAGTCTCCTGCCCCTCCCACAACCCGCACTCCACCCACTGCGACCCTGCCTCCCCATTACACACCCCTCACCCCATACTTACCTCCGGAGCTTGGCGCGATGATCATCGGTGGACCGGGAACATGTCTACACTCTTCAAAGCCGACCGGGAACTGAGGAAATGCCGGTAAGCTGTATAATGGGATAGATAGGGTTTTTTCAACTTTGTTGCATATCTCAGGCATTTTTGGGAATTTTGGCCCCAAATTTTCAACATGGGGTTTTTGGGACCCCTCATCATGAATTCTTGCACTGTCATGGCGTTAATCGGGCCCGAAGGGTGCTTTCGTGGTCACTGCATGAAATCACCTTTTGGGACTAATTAACAAAACGACACTGCCAGTGTTCATAAGGTGGGCTCTCAAAAAGCTTATGTTGAAAATTTGGTGAAAAAATTCCTAAAAATGACTGTTTTATTTAGCGTGTGTTATGCAGTTTCTCAAGCACTGTAAGCTCATAATTTCAATATTTTCACTCCAGATTTTCAACATTGCCATTTTACCACACCGCCTTATGAGCAGTACAGCTTTCATTTTTCACATCCTGCCCAAAATGTGTTTCCGTCCATGTAGTGCACAATGGCGCAGTCGGTGTGCGAACTCAATGTATGGGACACATTAAGAAAATCACAGTGACACTGTTCATGAGCAGAGGTCTTAAAATGGCTATGTTGAAAATTTGGTGAAAAAATTCCTAAAAATGACTGTTTTACGAGCGTGTGTTGCGCAGTTCCTACGCACGCTCGTAAGTTCACGAATTTTCAATATTTGCACTCCAATGACTTCCAAATACCTAAACAGCACATAGAAGCAAGCAACATTCGGCATTGACAAATGCTTATTTTTTTCACTAACGTACCTGAAAAAGTTTGTCTCCTTTGTTATTGTTTGGACCATTTTTTCTTCTGTTTGTGCCTTTATGCTCCTGACTGCTTTCCCTGTCTCCTTCTGCTTTTCCAGATACAGTTCCCTTTCTTCTTCCCTCTGTGTTGCCTTGTACTTCCTGAAAGCCCCCTTTTTTACCCTTGCCTTCTTGATCACTTCCTTTGAGTACCATAGCATTTTTTTCTTTCTCTTTGTTTGGCTTACTTGCCTAATCCAATGGCTTGTTACCTCCCGCTATGGTTCCCTTAAGATTCTCTAATTGTACCTCCACCCCCCGCACTTTTCCCTTTCTCTGTCAGTGACTTCTTAAGACATTCCTCTATCTTAGCAAACTTGGCTTGCCTGAAATCTAGTACCTTTGCCTTAGTATGGTTTGATTCCTCTGCTGTTCTCACATTGAACCACACCATACTGTGGTCGCTTGATCCCAAGTGGCTACCCACTTTTACATCAGTAATTATGAACCTGTTGGAGAGTACCAGGTCCATGGTCACTCCTTCTCTGGTGAGCTGTATCACTAGATGCCTGAGGTATGCCCCGGCAGTGCTTCCAGGATGCTCCTTCTCATGGCTGAGGTTGCTGCCTGTTTGTTCCAATCCACATCTGCCAGACTGAAGTCACCCACCAGCAGCACCTCCACTTTAGCTGACATTCTGTGGATGGTTTCTACAAGTGCCCTGTTCAGCTCTTCCCCTTGTGTGGGAGGCATGTAGATAATGCCAGTGTGAATGGCACTGCCATTTCCCATCTCCAGGGTGATCCACAGTGCCTCTTCCTCTCCATGCATTCCCTGTACCTCAGTTGCCTTTATCCCCTCCCTGTCAAAGATAGGCACTCCTCCTCCCTTTTTTTCCACCCTGTCTTTCCTGAATAGAGTGTAACCTGGTATTACTTTATCCCAGTCATGGTTCCCCATGAACCACGTCTCAGTAACAGCTACAATGTCCAGGTCTGCCTCAGTCATCAGGGCCACTAAGTCCTGGATTTTGTTTCCCAGGCTGTGGGCCTTTATGCACATGACCTTCTGATTTTTGCTGCATATTCTTTAATTAACCCTCCTCCTGTCCCCATGCCTTTCTTCAAACCCCCTCTTGTCCTTACTCCAATTTTGCAATAGCCCTGACATTTTGCCTATTTTGGTTTTAGGTATTTTTAGTGAGTTCTCAACCTCAGGGTCCTCTCTATTGTCTGCTAGATTCTGGGGGGGGGGGGCTATTTGCTACTCCCTACTTACTTCTGCCACTATCCTTGGCTACTATAAATGTTTGCTGATGAAACATTTAAACTTCTCACTGAGGATCCTGGTTCCCCCCTGGATAGATATACAGGCAACACCTCTGAAAAGGTTACAGAGCATGCCACCTGTCTTAGACCCCTCCCCAGCTCTCTTAACTGCTTCTGCACTGCCCTAACCTCACCACTTGCTAGGTCATTCATCCCCAGGTGGACTATGACGTCTAGCTCTCCCTCCCATCCTGCAGCTCCAGTGATCCTTATGATACGCTGTCCATCCCTCCAAGCCGTGGCACCGGGTAGATATCTGATCTCCGTCATCCTTTCCCTTTCTGCCCCCACATCTACCCTCTAATGATAGAGTCCACCATCATGAGCTGTCTCCTCCTCCTCCTCTGGGGTTCTCTGCCTCCCCCTTGGAGTCTCACCACTGAGTACCCCCATAACCTCCTTAGTTATCACTGCAGGTGCCTCTTTGGGATTGTCCCACCCTGCTAGAGTAACATAGGAGTTATGTAGTGGAACCACAGTAGTAATGTGCCTCTGCCCCCACCCTTCCCAAGCCCACCATTGTCCAACCGCTCCTCTATCTTGGCAGCCATTGAGGAAGCAGGGGCAGACTTGGTGGTCCCTAGGTGGAGGGGGAGGTTCCCTGACTCCTGTCCAACTCAGCCCAGAAATGAGCGACCTCTGCCCTCAGCAAAGAGAGGTGCCTGCAGATGGGACAGCACCACAGCCTCCAGAAAATCTCCCTGAAGAATGCTACTCCACAACCACTGCATTGCACCACTCCCATCGTGTCTATTATCTATGAGTGACCTCTCTGCCTCCCCTTTTTTCTCACTCTCTTCTCTACTTTCATTTGTTAGAGAACACCCTTGCTTAGTTCCTTTTGTGCCCTGTAGTTCTGTTTCTAAGAGGTGATTCCTCCCTTCCTGCCTCCACAGAAAGTATCAATCAGCTGCCAATCACCCCTTGGTGCCTATAAAATTGGAGCTAGCATCTGGTGGGTGGGTGGAGGGAGGGAGGAGGGCAAAACTGTGTGTGTGTAGGTGCTTAGTGTTGTTTCCTGCTGTGTCCCCTTCACCCCTTGCATCTTTCTTTTTTTTTTTTTTTTGCTTTGGTTGTGTCTTTATCCTGTGGAGTTTGGTTTGCTTGCTATGCTGTGCTGTTATGGTCCCCTTATCTCCTTCCCTCACTGCCACTTTCCTGTACCCTGAAAACCAATAAAATCACTGCAGCTGCACAAATTAAGTAATGAACATGTTAGCAAATAACAACAAGAAAATCCTTAGTCGTGCCCACCGACTCTCCTTTCCATAAGCAACCGACTGAATGGGGTGGGGTGGGGCTAGGGATAGATAGCTGCCACTTCCCTGTACCCTGAAAACCAATAAAATCACTGTGACTGCACAAATCAATTAATGAACAGGTTTGTCAAATAACAAACAGAAAATACTTAGTCGCACCCTCCGACTCTCCTTTCTGTAAGCAGCGTACCATTTGATAGTGCTTGGCTGCTCCTCATTTAAAGATCGTGGCCAGTGTTTTGAAAATTGGTGCCTTGCATGCACAGTAACCAACTGTTCACTATGACAGATCACAGAGTAGCAGCAGGAACTGTAACATACCCAGGAGTAGGATTAGAAGCAGCAATTCACTGCACATTTGGGAGTAACGCACCCTGTAAGCAGCAGTCGGCTGCGGTTAGTGGTATCTGGAGAAAGTAACAAAAGGCCATTTTTGAAGGAATAGGCAATTGAGCCACGAATAAAAATATGGACCAACTAAGGAATAAAGTTCTGATAAAGTAACTTTAAAGCCAATACAGATAAGGACACGTTGTCTATATGTAAGTGAAAAGAATTCTAAAATAAATGGTGCAAAAGAAAATGATGTACACTTTGGATAAATAAAGACAATAAAAATTCACATGTTTACTACTAAGAGGCTGATTAAGTTTTTCTAAGTAAACATTGAGAGAGTGCCAATAAACCATTCACTAAGTGAATATAAAAATTACTCTTAAACAGTTTGTCAAACTATCCACTGTTTTATCTGAATGTCCATGTTACAAAGAACTTCTGACATCACACAGACTTTTGCTTGTGAACCAGTCAGTAGTAGATGTGTAAAGGCTAGCTATTAAGACCATCAGCAGTAAATTAACTTAATCTTGTCAACTCTGCATGTTAAGTATGGTCTTTTGCTGCTCCATTAGTCTCCTTTAACATTTCGTATAGCTTTGGCGGAGTATCAATCTATTCATCAGTCATACAATGGGGTGAAGCTAGGGATAGGGGGCAGGATTCATGAACTGGTTGGGAGTTAAGTCCCACTCTGCAACCTTGGTGGTGGACTGAAATTGCCCGCAGCAGCAGTGCGTGCGACTCACAGCCGCAGCAGTTGCAGAGAGTGTTACGGCTGCTCCCACCAGTCGTGGCAACTCTCCACAGCTGCAGCGATCCCCCCTAGCAACACCACCCGCAAGCAGCCATAAATCATGGAGTGAGTCATAATCCAGCTCCACCTATATGAATTCCCACCGCTGTAGAACCCCTGCGGCTCTGCAAGTGGCCACCCTTTGGTGACAAAATTTTGCCGCATCTGCAGGACTTTCACAGGGTTCATGAATCCTGCTCAGAGTTTGTTTGTGTTTAGTAGCTGGTTTTTACCTCATCAGAAAGTGTCAACCCTATAGAAGCCTGAAAATGTGGAAAAGATGGGAGGTTACTGAGGATTATTTTTATTTTTTTTTTGTAGTGATGGTTATGCACTAATTTCCATTTTATGTCAGTGAAAAACTTCATACCTAAATCAGAAATTGAAAACCGGTATAATAGCTATATTTTTATATTTATCTTTATTCTTCTTTTCTGTTCCTTGTGTTTCCCTATCCTGAATCCCCTGCCTCCATTCTGAAGATCGGCATTTTAACCGCTGCACCCTCCTCCAGCCTGGAGGGTAGAAAGAGACCATCTTCCCAGGCAATGTTACTACAGAATCAGCCTGCTGGGAAGTGGGGGATGCTGAGCACCCAACCACTTTTTTTTCCTGTCAGCAGAGCCCCTCCCTTCCATGATGCACACAGCGGGGCATTGGTTGATTCCAGAGTGGGATTCTGGGGATGGCATGGGAACCCCAGCCTATCAGATGGCAGAACAAAGCATTGCTTCTCCGCCAATGGGACAACCTTACATTTTTTTTATTTAAGAAATATATTTATTTTATAGCTTTCTAATGTGGACTTTTTTATTGTTAAGAACAGTTACATGAATATTTTTTATGCCAGCTCATAGTTTTAATGTTTTATAAGTCGGGCTTTGTTTTTCTCTAAAAAAATTGCAATTGTTGCACATATCTTTAGAAGGCTTGGCTGACTTTTCACCAGTCAGAATTCTGGTTACTACACAATGTGTATCACAGGCAGTAATCACTAATAACATGATAAACAACTGCCCATCAGCTGTAAAGTTACATCATGTAGTGATACAGGGGAGGGGAGTGGAGCTGCAAGATGGTTGCAGTGCTACTCCTCTCCTTGCAGCACTGTGTTTGCTTTGGTGCTTTGTTCTGGCATTTTTTGAATTTTTGCTGGTGCCATTCATTTGCCAGCATGAAGCTAGCATTTTATTGGCATGATCTACAACAAAATGTTTGAAACAAAAGCCTTGTTTTAACCTAAGCTACAGTGTCAAATTTACAGAGGTTTGTTAATTACAGCCCAAAATACGCTACTAGTTGCAGCATTTAGGCTCACAAACTTTTGTTACCTACTGGTCTGTTTCACTGATTGCTTGACTCCGAGGAGCATTTGAAAAGATTCACCCTGTTTGACTTTGATGTTTTTTTTGAAAGAGAGATGAGAAGATCTGCAGTGAAACAAAAGTTATATGCATATGTTGTCCTGACTAAAGCTATGCCAGCATGTCCTGGGGCTGGGGGAGGTACTAGTACCCCCACTTATATGACATTTACAATGCTCAGTGGAGCATTTGTCTTTTTATTTTTTACAGGTGCATTCTAAGATGCCTGGGATGAAAAGCTGTCAGAATGCAGCTGACTAACATTTTGGGGGGTTAAGAAATTCTGGAAAACTTGAGCAGAAACTACCTTTAAAGTGAACATTTACATTTTGTCCGGGAGCTATGCTTGTATCCTAACCGCACCATGGTCAGCCCAAATCTTAAGGGAAACTCCATCTCTCTCAATATTTGAAGGGGTTTATCATTATCAGAGGTATTGTTTTATTCTATTTATCTGTAGCATATTTATCAAAGGAAACAGACGACCCTGACACGTGCCCTACTATCAAGTTTGAAATGGGTGAGCTATATATAGTGGCACTGCTTTTAACATATTTTTAACCATTAAAAGGAAAAGGAAAAGAGGATGCAGCAACTGAACTCCCAACGAGTCATGACAATGACATACTCATGTAATGCGGATGCCCTTTGTGCGCAAATACTTAAGTAGTCTGATTATATTTATGGACCTCATGTTTATGAGGCTGATTAGGGCTTAAATGAGCAGAATGCTTGCTGGTTTACTATATGATTTGAACTCCTAAGGCTAGAGAATCCTTTTGCTTCTTAAATCAGAGTATGATATTGACTTTTGTTTTTGACGTTCTCCTTGTGCTGATCACTAGTTTCTACATGTTAACAATCTTTTGCATATGTCAAAATCTGATGAAAAAACTGATAAGAAAAGGTTATACAATGCAACTGCTAAGGGAACTCCTGTTGTCATAAGTAACACAGCTGATTTGGATGATAAGGCAGTTACTGAGGCTCTGGACTCTATCGCTCCGGTCTGTGTTCGTCCTCTCTCTCTCCCCAACCCTCAGTCTCTGTGGTTTGACAGGACTTTGAGGGAGTTGTGACAAGTAGGATAAAGGTTATAGCATCTGCCCTGGATGCTGACTACCATAGATTCATAGAACATTATCAAATCTATCAATCAGCAATCACCCATAAGAAAGCAGAGTTCCTGTCCGGGGAGATTGCTGCCACTCAGAATCAACAGGGTCAGCTCTTTCGAACCATGACAGGTTGTGCAACCCAACCTGTCTGCAGGTTCAAACAGCCTTTTCACAAATTGAGTGTGATGAGCTTGCTCATTTCTTTGCGGATAAGGTGGCCAGCATCAGGGCTCTATGGACTCTATGGGAACTGATGGTGGTCGGTGCTCAGTCACTCCTCCTCAGTTTGCCTGGAGCTCTTTTGATCAGCTGGAAATTCTGGATATCATGTGGATTGCCCAGGGTATGCACCCAACATGCTGTAGTTTTGACCCGGGCCCAACTCCCCTGATTATGGGGTGTTCTGACATTATTGGCCCTGTCCTTGCGAAGAGAGTTTGGTGTTCCCTAGAGTCAAGTGAGTTTCCATGCTCCCTGAAGGAGGTGGTGGTGACACCACTCCTGAAGAAAGCTGCTGTGGACCCCAACTGCTTCACTAACTACAGACCTATCTCAAACCTTCCCTTTGTAGGGAAGGTGACTAAGAAAGTTGTTGTGCTACAGCTGGAGAACCACCTTACTGTACCATCCACAATATCTATGAACCTCTCCAGTCCAGTTTTCTTAAGAGGCATAGTGCCAAGACTGCTCTGGTTCAGGTGCTCAATGATCTCCTGACGGCTAGGGATCATAACCACCATTCCATCTTGGTACTTCATGATCTCTCTTTAGCCTCTGACACCGTGGACCATGCAGTGCTTCTTGGGCACCTGCGGGTCATCTGTGGCCTGTCTGGGACAGTTCTCAGATGGTTTCAAGCCTTCCTCACTGGCAGATCTCAGAGGGTGGTGTCAGTGATTTTTTCCTCTGGCCCATTCTGTCCGCCATGTGGGGTCCCTCATGGGTCGGTGTTGTCCCCCATGTTGTTCACGGTGTATATGCTGCCCCTTGGAGACATTGTAAGATGGTATGGGCTGAGGTTTCACTGCTATGCTGATGATACCTAGCTCTACCTGTCTTTTGCACCAGACCAGGATGGAAGCACCAAGTTTGGTCAACAGTAAATCTGTCAACCACCCGCACAGTGAAAGCACAATACTGACACAGGTATTGTGCCGCCCAAGCTTAAAGTGTTTTCTGGGGTTTGTATCCCCACCCCAGACTTTAGGATTCTCAACTCCAGGTCAGAGTTGGTCCGGGGAGGGTGCAGGACACTGGGGGGGAAGTGAAACATGGAAATGGACCATTACAGTGACTGTCACTGTAGTGGTCATTTTCTGTGTTTCACCATTGGGGTGTTTGGCAAAAGGGGGCCACCCACCAGGATAGTGCATGCTCATTCTTTAATAACTGCCTCACAGAAATATAGGACTGAATGAAATCCAGCTGGCTGAAATTGAACTCTGGAAAGACTGAGGTGTTGGTGGTGGATCCAGGTCACCGGGCAGAGGGGTTGGCGGCTGGATCACCTTCTGGACTTTGTCTCGGAGGTGTCCAGCTACCTTCCTCTGAATGGGTGTGATACCTGGAGGTGGTTCTTGACAAAGGGTTGACACTGCTTGCGCAGGTGTTGGCAGTCATCAAGTCCTCATTTTACCATCTTAGAGAAACATTGCCAGGATTAAGCACCTTGTTCTATACAGCGACCTTCCAATGTTGATCCATGCCTTTGTGACCTCACGCCTTGACTACTGCAACACCCTGTACTTAAGGCTACTGGGGGTTGATATCCACCACTTGCAGCTAGGGCAAAACACTGTGGCTCAGTTGTTGATGGGGACTCCTCATTTGAGTCACATCACACTGGTGCTGCGCGAACTGCATTGGCTGCCGATTCAGTGGCGGATCACCTTCAAGGTCAGGCTTCTGACCTTTAAGGCCCTGCACGGACTGGTCCAGGGCTATCTGCAAGATTTCCTGTTGCCTTACTGCCCTGGATGACTGATCCACTTGGCTGATGAGGGGTTGTTAGAGATTCCCAGGGTATGTCTTAAAACATCAGGGACCCATGCTTTTATGTATGTGGCCCTGACCCTGTGGAATTCTCTACCTTGTCAGATATGTGAGTGCATGCCTGAAGACCCATTTATGGCATCTTGCCTACCAGGACTAATTATATTTTGACAGTTACCTATTAATCTAACTTGTTATATGTGAACTCTAAATTTTTTATTGGATTTTATTCTGTTTCTAAAGCTATACAGTGCCTTGGTTATAGAAAGGTGCTTAAAATATAAAGTTATTTTTATTATTATTATTATTATTATTATTATTATTACTTGGAGTCCCTTATAGCATATTGCACTGGTAGTGTTCCTGTGGAATATTTTGTATCACATGAAAAACAAATTATGTGACACTGCTCCTAGGATGAGATTTGGGCCAGAAAAATTCCAAGTTTAATTTGAACTTTACTTGAAAATCTGGAACTTACCAAACTTATGGAATTGCTTGGTTTATTACTGATCTGGGCTGATTTTTATTGTTCTATAAAAACCTTTAAGAATATTTCTTATTAACTGATTGTTTCAGGTAGCATAGTGTTAGGTATTAATGCTAGTGCTATTTTTAGACTGTGTATCTACAGATGCTGTTACATATGTTATACCCTTACATTTCAAACAGGTATGTTTAAGCACTTAGTTTTTATCTGGATGTAATTCACAAAGAAATTCAATGTATCAGATTTATTTAATACAAAAAAAGTGTTGTATGCCCTCCCTTCCATCAGTCACATGACATTTTGTTATTCACTGCCTCTTGATAGAGTTGAAATTTGAGTTATTCTCTTGAGCCCTAGAAGGTCTGCATGTTCCAGCTCAAAGGTCTTCTAGAGTGGACTTACTATGCTCCTAGTCATCCATTGTGTGGGTTTTACCTAGCCCTGCCTTGTCTTGTACATATTGGTGACTTCCCCTGAAAAACTGTTCAGTTATAAATCATTTGGTTACCGAAATTGCCTACCCCTGGTTATGGGATGAGCAAGAGGGATAATAAGGTACAGAATATGGTACATAAAGTTTGTAAGTACCAATATTATATAGGTTATCTTCTGTAAACTAGTCCTACCCTCTTGTGGAAGGCATTAGTACATTAACCAAGGTTTGACTTGGACAAAAAATTCTGGTAGGTATGTTATACCATAAATGTTTTGGGTACAACTGCAGATATGGTTTTCCCATAGGAGCAGTAGACAAGGTAAAGAGGCTTGCACATGGAAGGGGGTGCAAGGGATTACAGCAAATCATAGAAAAATAAAAATCCTACACTATCCAACCCTGGCAATAAAGTCATTCTTACCATCAAGAGTATCAGAAGTGCTTGATTTTATTGGGTGCAAATGTTTACAATCACTCCTGACACATTTCAGAACTTGCACAGTTCCTTTTTCAAAGGATCATTTGAAAAAGGAACTGTACAAGTTCCAAAACATATCAGGAGTGAATGTACACATTTGCACCCAATAAAATCAAACACTTTGTATACTCTTGATGGTGAGAATGACTTTATTGCCAGGGTTGGAGAGTGCATGATTTTTCTTTTTCCATAGGAGCACTGTGGGGGACATAATATAATTTTGATTATAGGAGCCTCATGGGTCTAAGGCAACCTTACTCTTAGGGGAGAAATAATTCTGAAGCTGACTGTACTAGAAGCAAAAGGATTTACGATGTACCTTTCTATAATAAAATGTGTGGTATATTTTTGATGTTTTGGTACCACATTTTAAGGTTCAAACAAAAGTTAAGAGTTTGGATTTAATTCCCTTAGAGAAGGTCAAATAAGGCTCTCGCAGGGGCTACATCTTTGTTTATCCCATGGTATTATTTATTTAGTTTATTTTACATAATCAGTGGGCTTCTTGGAATACTGTTATTAATACCAATAGTGGTGAATCACTACTGGTTATTGTAGTGTTTTTAGTCTTAAAAATGCTTTCTTGAAATATTGTAATATATTTTAAATGTTTCATGTTGTAATGGTTTATAACTGAGTGACAAACTTCTATTGATTGATTGACATCATGTAGTGAAAATACAAAATGACCAA
This sequence comes from Neoceratodus forsteri, assembly GCA_016271365.2. NCBI lineage: Eukaryota > Metazoa > Chordata > Ceratodontiformes > Ceratodontidae > Neoceratodus > Neoceratodus forsteri. The sequence continues at coordinate 536,891,274 of CM028135.1, read as the reverse complement.
TTATTTTTCATCAGATACAAATTTTGGAATGACCTACAACAAAATATTTGAAAACTAATTTCACATTGAGCTACAAGTTAGCACAACATGCCCATATATAGACGAGGCATACTGATGAGTCCTGGTAGGACGAAACATGTGTCTATGTCTTCTGTTAGCACCCTTTGCAAACTGTGTGAGAGGCCTTCCGGCACCATGCAATTCTGCTTAAAGTTGGACCAGCATGACATTCTGTGGTGATTTGCATATGCAGCCCATGATGCTTTGCATTGTGGGGGCATGTGTGATTTTGTATTTTCTTGAAACTTGGCTTCCCAGCCAAATGCCCTTTGGGTAACCCTGCCTCAGTGTTTATGCACAGAGGTTCTTTGTCTTTAAATGTTTTTTATTTTAATGGGTTCACCACAATATATCCAGGCACACTGCCTTAGGGATAGCTGGTCCATTCCACTGGGGTGTTAAACAGACGAGGCATACTGATGAGTCGTGGTAGGACGAAACACGTGTCTATGTCTTCTGTTAGCACCCTTGCAAACTGTGTGAGAGGCCTTTCGGCACCATGCAATTCTGCTTAAAGTTGGACCAGCATGACATTCTGTGGTGATTTGCATATGCAGCCCATGATGCTTTGCATTGTGGGGGCATGTGTGATTTTGTATTTTCTTGAAACTTGGCTTCCCAGCCAAATGCCCTTTGGGGTAACCCTTGCCTCAGTGTTCATGCACAGAGGTTCTTTGTCTTTTAAATGTTTTTTTATTTTAATGGGTTCACCACAATATATCCCAGGCACACTACCTTAGGGATAGCTGGTCCATTCCACTGGGGGTGTTAAACAGACGAGGCATACTGATGAGTCGTGGTAGGACGAAACACGTGTCTATGTCTTCTGTTAGCACCCTTTGCAAACTGTGTGAGAGGCCTTTCGGCACCATGCAATTCTGCTTAAAGTTGGACCAGCATGACATTCTGTGGTGATTTGCATATGCAGCCCATGATGCTTTGCATTGTGGGGGCATGTGTGATTTTGTATTTTCTTGAAACTTGGCTTCCCAGCCAAATGCCCTTTGGGGTAACCCTTGCCTCAGTGTTTATGCACAGAGGTTCTTTGTCTTTATGCCCATATATACTCACTGATAAGTCAACCTTACATATAAGTCAACCCCCTTTTTATTGTCACTTTTAGCAAATTGCAGACATTACATTGTTCAATAGTTGGATGGAAAAATCTGTGTTATGATAAAAAACAGGCACACAATTTGACTTTGTGGTCAAAATTGTACACCAAATTAGGTTACACAGTTGCACAAATTCCTTATCATAGTGCATCCCACACAAAGGTCGACCTCACAGATAAGTCAAATCCCCCTTCTTGGGGGTCTATTTTTAGCACCTACATGTAAAGCTACACATAAATGTGAGTGTTTACAGTAGTTGCTTTCGACATTTTATAAAATAAGTGATGAAATATAAGTGATTTTAAAGGTACTATTTTTACATCTGTGCAATACAGAAAACAAACCATGTAGCATTTTTTTTCCATAACATCTTGCATGCACACTGCATTCCCTAGTTTTCTATTGGCCTTCCACTGACCATGAAGTGAAACTCTTATGGTCAAAATACAAGAATAAGTTGTGGGACCACAACAGAAATCATCATTTATGTCCATTGCTGCCAAAAATTAGGTGTTGTGAGTCTAGTAAGAGTTAGTAGTGATTAACACCAAACCAATAACGTTACTACATTTAAAAGTAGCCAATTGTTATACTTTCCTTCTAAACTATTTTTTCTTATGTCAGTTTACTAGTTAGGTTTTCTATCTGATAATGTCTGTTCATGAACAGTGGTTATCAATGCCCAGCATATGTAATACAGGCAAAATAGAAAAATTCAAAAGTGTCTGTTATGCCTTCTTTATTGCATTTTAGTGGGACATATGTACAGACAGAAAACATAACGACATAGAATTATATGATGTGTATGTAAATGTGTATATATCTCTATCTCTATCTCTATCTATATCTATTTATACAACATGTCTTTGGAGATAAAATCATGGATAAAAACTACTATCTGAGGCAGGTCATGGAGATATCACTATTGCCGTGAAGATATCATTGATATCTCCATGTTACTATATGTCATACTGATATCTCCATGATCCTGTACGTCATTCCCTAGAAAGTGAAACTGTTTTTTCACATTCCACTGCGTGAGTCTTTCTCTTTCTCTCTCTCTTTAAAACCTGTCCCCCTCCAAACCACAAACACATACACATATGAACCTCAATCTGCTTGATCCTGACATTATTTTTGTTTAAAAATGGAATTTAAACACTTATCTGATTAATCTTGCCACTGTGACATTCAGCCAACAATTATAAACTGCACCCGCTCCTCGTATTACTTTCAGTTTCTCCCCTGACATGCAACGTGACCGAGTGGTAGAAAGATTGCCAGATTACGATAGTTCACAATAAAGAAGTCTGCTACCCATTTACTTAAAAAAAACACTCTGCAGTTCTCAGTTTATTTTCATAAAGCAGCCCACTGTATCTATAAGACAGAGATAAAACAGAGACCGAATCGGCAGCTTCACAACACAAGGAGCACCTGCGAGAGTTTGCTATAGCAACACATACCGCCGTCCTCCTGCTTCTAGCGCTATATTGCTGTCTTTTGAATACAGTTGGCACCTACAAAAAACATGCAAAATGGCAGAGTTTTTTTTAACTAAATAGAATTAGACCTCTTTACTGGGAACTACTCTAATCTACTAATCGGTCAATCTTCATACCGCTTGGTCACGCTACTTTTAAGGGGGAAACTGAAATTAATATGATTCTTGGCTGAATATTACAATAGCAGGATCAACCAGATGACTGCTTAAATTAAATTCTTTCATAAAAATGACAGGATCAACCAGATAACATTCTTCACATCATTTTAGCCTGTCAGAATCCACCATATATATTTTTATTTTATATAACATCTCATCTCTTGTGTTCCAGGGGTGTGTGGGGGTACTGGTTTTTGATTGTATTCATGTAGATGTAATTTGTCCCGAACACATGTTGTATAACCAGAACATGACATGACCTGAGTGAAGATATCATATTTATCTTCACTTGAGGTCAATGATATCAAGATATCTCACTCGTGGCTTCGCCACTCGTGAGATATCATGATATCATTGGCCTCTCGTGAAGATAAATATGATATCTTCACTCAGGCCATGTCATATCCCCTATATCTTTCATGTCCACCATCATTTTGTTACATTTTTTTAAATAATTTCTTTTATTGATTTTAAAAGATTAGAAAATACAGAACATTGCATTCACTCAATGCATTACCTTAAAACGACATACTGGTAAACTTACACAGGAAACATATAAAACAAAAGAAACTACCATACAATACTACCAGTCAATTCCAATAAGTTATATTATGTATGGTTTCTGAATTAAGAGCCAAATACATGTCACAGTGTCTGTGCTACATATAGCATCTTCTGGTACCAGCTGACTCAGACCCTCTCTTTCCACTATCTCCTTGACTCCTAACATGCACTTGTCAGCCATTATTAAATGCATTGTTACAAGTACTCTGCAGTTGTATATTTTTTTCTTTAAATTCCCCCTTTGTGATGCTCCATATTTAATTTATGCACATTGCATTTTGTTTGATGAATTTAACGGCTGGTGTCACAGCTTATAATATTCACCCATGTGCTTCTCAAATCTTCTGTGGCACTGCTGCACATTTAATCTATATGCTGAGTAATCCCTCAAGTTCTACTGCTCTAAATGCTGTAGCAGTGGATGAAGCAGTTGACTCTTTGACCTCCAAGAGCACAACCATTCACCACCTGGTCCCGCCATGTCATTCTTGCCCGGATGTTCAACAGTCACATTAAGTGACTGAACCACAGTGTTGGATTGGGCAGTACTTGCAAGCAGGCTCAGGAGAGGGCAGAGCTCGTTTGTGGTTTAAAAGCCGTAAAACATTGACTGGGAGACCCATTTTGTGTGTTCCTTCTGGACGATTGTTTGCTTCATGTCATGGCTTTCCTCAGCTGTTACAATTGCCCACAGGTAGGGCCCCATTAATGAGACTGACACTGTGTGTCAATATTCTTTTATTTTTAAACAGGATTTGCTCACTAGGATTGGAGATAGTTGTGTAAGGCTTAATGAAATGCAGCTAGAGATCAAAATCTGTGTGGCAAGGGGGAATTTAAGTGAAAATGTAATGCTTTAATGCAGTTGTGACACATGGCACTTTCATTTACTTGTTCACTCACCACATGGTGTACCTGATGTCACAGTATCATCAATCATGCCAGGTAGTCTCAATGTTTGGGCGGCTCATATCACTTAATGAAGAAGGGTAATCTATCAGTTTTTACTGTTTTTGTTTTTTATTTCTGCCTTTTATCCTATTTCTACCCATTGTTATGGGCCATATATGGCAAAATGAGGTAGGAAAACACACCTGTAAAGGTACTTTCTTTGTTTTGGGGGGGGGGCTACAAACTGCAAGGAGTTAGTTTGGTGCTGTAAGTGTGGGTCCAAACATAACTGACAAATGCACCAGGATAAGTGGGTTGCAGGCATTTTGCTTGTCTTTAAATTGCCCTGCTATATTTGTCCAGGTGTTTTGTTCACCTATGCTCTGCAATCTTTCACCTACGCTCAGTCATTTTGAGAACAATGTGGCTTCCTTTGTTTGATGTGGGGGAGAGAGATACCTAATGCTGTTTGGCTTCTGTTTCTGTGTTGGGAATGTGTGGACAAACAAAGGTGTGCACAAACATGCTTGGATGGACATCAGCCTTTTTTGGTAACTTGCAAGCAGTTTGCATTTTTTTTGTGCAAATGTGCTTGCCCTCATGCCCTTGTCCAGGTGTGTTTGTTCACCTATCCTTGGCCATTTTGAGCACCATGCAGCTTCCTTTGTTTGGTGGGGGGATAGCTGCTGCTATTTGGTTTCTGCCTCTGTGTTGGGAATGTGTGGCTGAACGTAGGTGTGCACAAACACACCTGGATGGGCATCATTCTTTTTGGTGGCTTGCAATCAGATTACATTTTTTTGCTATGAGTGAGCTTGCCCTCATGCCTTTGTCCAGGTGTGTTTGTTCACCTATGGTTAGCCATTTTGAGCTCCATGCAGATTCCTTGGTTTGGTTTGGGGAAATATACCTAGTGCTGTTTGATTTCTGCCTCTGTGTTGGGAATGTGTGTCTGAACGTAGGTGTGCATAAACACACCTGGATGGGCATCAGCCTTTTTTGGTAGCTTGCATTCAGTTTACATTTTTTGGTGCAAATGTGCTTGCCCTCATGCCTTTGTCCAGATGTGTTTGTTCACCTACACTTGGCCATTTTGAGCACCATGTGGCTTCCTTTGGTTAGTGTGGTGGGGGGATACCTACAGCTGTTTGGTTTCTTCTTCTGTGTTGGGAATGTATGGCTGAACATAGGTGTGCACAAACACACCTGGGAGAGCATTGGCATTTTATAGTTTCATAGTTTCTTAGTTATCTTACAAATTCATGAGACCAAAGGCCCATAGTGAACTTGCCAGCATAAATTAATGGTGGAATTTGTATTTTATTTCCTTCATATGGTCACCAAGTAGGATTTCAAATCTTTGCACAGTATCACTGTTAACAACATATGATGGTAATGAATTCCGTATTGGTAGTGCCCTCTGTGTAAAAAATCTCTGTCTTCATTGAGTTTTATTGACAGGGCATTTAATTTTATCTTTGTGTGATCTAGTATTATTTTCACAATCCTGTTTTTTCAAGCATATAATATCAAGTGTGTCACTATTATGTAATGCGTTGAATATATGTGTAAGATCACCTCTTAATAACCTATACTCATGTGAATATAGGTTCAAGGACTTAAGCCTATCCTCATATAGGAGATTTATTTATTTATTTATTTATTTGTTTTTGTTAACTGGGTAGGGCACACTAGACACCAAGTGCCTATTTTCAGGTGCGACCCGGGAGATATCACAGATGTTTAACTCTCTTAGCGGCTCTTCATTGTACCTTCTCCACCATACTTAGAGCACCTACAGTAGTAGGAGCACAAAACGGAGCATAATACTCCATGTGAGGCCTGACAAGACTTGTGTACAATGGCATTAGGACCTCTGCCCTCCTACTTTTTATGTCTATGTATACATCCCAAAATGGAATAACATTTTTTACTTTTTTTTTCCCCATGGACATCAAATTTCAAATCATAAGTAATTATTACACCTAGATCTCTTTCCTCTATAGTTTATTCAATTATTTTGTTATTTATAGTATAATTTGCCCCGTTATTATTTCCAAAATGCATCACCTTACATTTTAGTTCATTAAATGTCATTTTATTTTCCTGTTCCCAGACACCTACACTATTCAAACATTCCTGAAATTTGGTGACTGATTCTGGATTGTTAACTATACAGGTGATTTTACAGTCATCTGCATGCTTACCCATCCAGACAGTCACTTATCTGCATTGTTGATACAAGTATATTAAACAACAAGGGTCCCATGACCGAACTCTGAGGAACTTCACTTGTCATGGGACCCCAGCTTGATTCATGTCCACGTACTACTACACGTTGTACCATATCATCCAACCATGAGCAAATCCACTTGATGACATTACTGTGGAATTTGAATTTACACAGAATTTCAGGTAAGATTTTATGTGGCACTCTGTCAAATGCCTTAGCATAATCCAGGAAAACGACATCCACAGGCAATCCCTCATCAAGAGCTTCACTAACTGGCTCAAAAAAACTGATTAGGTTCGTTAAACACAATCTACCAGGTGTACATCCATGTTGTATAATATCACATGCTGCAGTTCTGTATACAGTATATGAGCATTCATTCTTGTTTGAATGATTCTCTTGATCATTTTGCCTATCACAGAGGTTAAGATAATGGGCATATAGTTCCCAACAAGTTGTTTGCTACCACTCTTATGTACTGGCACAACATTTGCACACCGACATTCCTTTAATGTAGTCCCATTATTTATAGATGTATTATATAGTACTGCTAATGGGCCAGCCATCTCATTAACTAATTTTTTAAGGAATTTTGGGGCTATACCATCTGGGCCTGGTGCACAGCCTTCCTTCACATTATTAATAATATCCACTACTTCTTTCTTAGTTATAGGTTCCACTATTCCTTCATTATGCAGTCGCTTGATTTTAATATATTCCTTAAGGATGAAGACATCCCAAAAATATGTATTAACTCATTAGCCATATTGGATTCATTAGACACTACTATTTTATGTATTTTTAATGGCCCTATACACTTTTGGCTACCCTTAAGTGATACAATATAATAATTGTGACTTGCAAGCAGTTTAAATTTTTTGTGCAAGTACAGATTATCTGGTAATGTGCTACTCCACTTTATTGTCAGATAATGTGCATGTGTGTGTGTGTGTGTGTGTGTGTGTGTAAAATGCATATTTTTTGCATTTTTCTTCTTCAGTGATTCACTTTAATAACTGTTTAAAAATGTTAAATGTAAGTAAATCTTCTTTACGCTTTCATTTCTTGTGGCATGTTCAGTGCATCTCCTTCGGCCCATTTGTATGTTGTGGAATGTCCAGCACATCTCATTTGGTGGGTCTGTCTGCATGAGAATGTTCAGCCATCTCCTTCAGTCCATCTGTATGTTTTGGAATGTTCAGCACATCTCCTTCAGTCCATCCATATGTTGAAGAATGTTCAGCATGTGTCTTTCAGTCCATCTGTACAGTATGTTGTGAAATGTTTAGCATGTCTCCTTCAGTCGATCTGTACATTGACGAATGTTCAGCACATCTCCTTCAGTCTATCCATAAGTTGTGGAATGTTAAGCGCATCTCCTTTGGTCCATCTGTATGCTGTGGAGTGTTTTACGTGTCTCCTTCAGTATGTAGTGGAATGTTCAGTGCATTTCCTTCTGTCCATTTGTATGTTGTGGAATGTTTAGCACATCTCTTTGGTCCATCTACATGAGAATGCTCAGCACATCGCCTTGGGTCTGTTTGCATGAGAATGTTTAGTGCATCTCCTTTGGTCCATCTGCATGAGAACGTCCAGTGCATCTCCTTCAATCTACCTGTATATTGCAGAATATTCAGTGCGCGTCCTTCAATCAATCTGAATGAGAACATTGAGTGCATCTCCTTCATGCCATCATTATGTTGTGGAATGTTCAGCCATTGTCTGTTAGGTGTTTAGCTCCTCTCTTCATCAGTCCATCTACATCCTATTGAATGTATAGCTTCGCCATCTGTCTGTTCATATCCTGTGAAATGTGCAGCTTCTGTCAGCTGTTTTTGATTTGTTCAGAAAAAAAATGATTGCCTCTAATATCTGCCTTTTTTTTTTATTTATTTGGAGCAATGGAGATGAGAAGAAGAACACGTATATCTGATGTTGCCTTGCTTAAAGATGCACTGAAGATTCCGCCTGTGCACTGTCAAAACAGACAGATGTCAATGGTACCAAGACAACTTGAAGAAGGACCCAGAACATTATCAAAGATATTTAGAGAAATGTAAAGCATACTCACAGGCTTATCATGATGCAGTGCATGATAACTATGGGAAATACAATGGAGAGCTGTCAGATAAATGATTTATCTACACAACTGCTGTTTGACCTCGGGTAACCTCAGGAGTGGCATATGCCACGAGTGAGGTGTCCGAGGTCAAACAGCACAAGCGTAGATAAATCCTTTATCTGACAACTCACCATTGTATATTTCATTTATGCAATAGGGATGCTTTCTATCAGTGCAGACACATTTGCTTTTGATTTCTTATCTTGTTTTTTACATTTGTTTGTCAAAAAAGTGAACAAATAATTGCATTTTCTGCTTTCTTGATAATCATAGAATATCTATAAGGTATCTATAAAGGCAACAGCACTCATTTTGTAGATAATTTTGTGCTGAACAAATTTCATGCTCACAGTACTATGCTACCTTTTTTCAGTTTAAAGTTATTCGCATTTGAATATGGGTAGTACTGCTGCTGAGGCCGAACGTTCTAAATGAGTTCCAGAGTGATTGTGACATAGCTACTGTAACCCCTAGGTGGCACTGTCCCAAGGGCTACTACCCCTGCCTGCTTGACTACGGACAGGTTGAGGGGCCTAGGTTCTATGATGGGTGCTTCCACCCAGAGGTCAGGGTTTTTAGTGGTTAGGCTAGCTTGGTCACAGCCCTCTGGGACACCGTGACCCCCTTTGGTTCCCTCTAGTGGATCACAAAGTACACAGGAGTTACAATCCCAATACCCCACATATGTACTCTGTTCACTCATAAGGTGCCACTTTCCCTCAAGACTGATTCTGCAGCACGACTCTGAGGACCCCCTGTAAAACAAGGTTAGGCAATATAAACAAACACAATGCAGTGTTTTCCTACATGTACTGATACCACAGACAGCATATAGTTCAATAACAACAAATCTGATTTATTAGAGGGGGTAGTAACAAGGAGGGGACAATCAGGTTGATTTGGTTTGGAAATATTCAAATCACAGTACCGTGCATGCATATAGGGTCCAAAATGTCACTCTCTGGGTACCCAGAATAGTGGGGGGCTAGCCAGGGTCAGTGCAGCTGGTTGGAGCCCTTTGATGGAAAAACACATGCACACACAAATTGTAATCTGGAGCCCTGGGGCTCAGTTCCTGAAGAAATGAAACAGCAATAATTAGATGACACACTTGCAGTTTGGTAAACAGATTGCAAGGAGCTACCCTGATTTATACTCATGGACTCAATGCTGAAAACTGGATGGATACAGGTTGTCCTGGATTGCCAGGAGAAACAGAATAGCTGGCCCAGCCCTCGTGGAAGGACTCACTTGCATTTGAAAACAGGTAGATTCAGTCCGAATCAAGCTGGGTTCTGCTTCCAGCTTCAGCACACAATTCACAGTAAAGGTGAAATAAGATTGAGGTTCCTCACTAGCACTAGACACATTTATATGTAAAGGAAATTACTATACCAGGCAGGCTGCTTCTCAATCCCAATTGCAAAACTCTGCAAAACCCGGGAGCACTCACAGCAGCTTCAGTTCCTGACAGACCAAGAGCGATTCAACAGTTTCTCCAGTCTTCTACAGGGTGAGTCTGGTTTCCACTCTTCAGACTTCCTTCTTTCTCCTCACAAATCGGATTCAGTCTGAAATGGCAATTACAACTGCTGCAAGCTGAACCTCAGGGCCTCACATGCGTTTCCCTCGTGAAACTATACACCACATAAGCACAGAGCTCCTTCTCTCTTCACTGTCACAACTCATCTGACTTTCCAGGAACAGAGCAGGGCATTTCTTTTGAGTTCCTCTCAGTTCAGTTGCCTGGTTCGGCTGTCACTCACCAAGGGCTCCCCCTGTTGGTGCAAAAAGGCACCAAGGTCCAAACTACAATTCCCAGAGGCATCTGCGATACAGTCCCATTACAACAGACTCCAGAGGAGAGTCCAAGTTCTGATTCACCCAGAGCAGGCTCCATTTTAAAGGACCCTCACACTGATTGGTCCAATTCAGCAGTTCAGAACCAAAATGAAGGAGCTACTCTGCACAGTCCTTGCAACAAGAAAGCAGGTTACAACAAACTGCATTTTCATTATTACTGTAACAGGTTACAAGCAAACAATTACATTTTCTGAAAGAGATCCCTCTGCGCATATAGCAACTGCAGGAATGGAGTGATTTGCTCAGTGGTCCAGGTGAGACTCGAGCTGGGAAACACACAAACCCCCATTTCAAATTAATTATACTACAGTTCGGTAGCTCTTAAAGTGACAGTACATGGAGGCATTAGGCACTTTCACTCAATTATTTTTTAAATCAGCTGAAATACAGGACACCAGCCTGGTGGAGAGTGTTTAGGCTTGCTCAAAGAAGGCTTTTTAGTGACCCCCATTTGTAGGAGGGGTTACACTACTACATGGATACATTTTATTTATTCTATGGCTTCTGAGTACACGCCTACTGCATAAAAAAATGGAAAAACTATAATGAGAAGGCTAGATTAAGAAAGCAGCAATACAGAGAGTGAAAGGACAATGCTCCAAAGGCTGCAGAATGTACTGTGGCTGGTTTAAATCCAATCACCATAGCAGATTCACAAAAGAAGAGCAAAGAAAGAGCACATTGGAAGGAGAGAAACCAAAAATAATGGAGAAATATGTCAAGTCAGAAATCCAGATGACAGAATGAAAAAAGATGAGAAATGTACAAGAAAAAGAAAATGAGAAATGGGTTTGCACCACCCCTCTCACAGCTACCAGTGCCACAGGTCCAGTGTCTTTCGAAGATAAAACATGTGAGACTCTGGATAATCCATGTGAGATCCCAGTGGTAGACCATTGATCAAAAGGCGCTATCTCGAAAACAGTGCAGAGAGCATAGCAAACACTGCCATGCTCATCAAAATGGTTCACTGCAACTATTTCAAAAATAATTTCATCCTGCTCACCAGCCAAACAACATTCCCTGTCAAAGCAAAGCCTAATCTTGACCTGCCACACTAACAGGACAAACCGGTAGAGGTCATGAAGGAGAAAATGTCCCAGTTAAAGGCATGCACTATAAAAGAGCAGAAAGAATTCAAAAACACCTTTACCAAATCCTTTCTGGTACTGAAAAAATACCAAATGCTCTGTGGTGCAAGTACGGGTCTATGTGATAATGGCGATTGTGGAAAGGTGAATGTACATTGGTGAAAAAACATTTTGCAGATGTACACTCCCAATGCATGATAAAAGGCCACCAGGAACTAGATTTTTTTTGTTTATGCAGGGGTCTACACCCCTTGTACTCTCACCGACAGGGGGCTTCACCCCACATACCCCCCTACCAAAGATTCTCAACTCCAGGGGTGTGCATGTTGGGGGTGTGGGAAAAAACAAAAAAAGTAAATTACACAGACTGGTGCAAAAATTCCAATGCACCCAGCACTGAACTCACCACCCTCCCAACCATAGCCTGCCACAAACCCACCATGCCACACAGCCAGCTCGGCAACCCACCATCATGCTATACCTCACAAACCCTCCCCCTTTCCGCCCGTTGCATGGCGTGCTTGTTCCCCTACACATGCATATATATATAGCAACAGGATGTCACTATACCTGCATTCACCCCCCCATCTGCTAGCCTGAGAACAGGCACTGCTATTGAGTCACCCTTTTTGTAAGCGCTCAATAGCGATCTCCCTTCCATGGGATACCTACAAGTACAGACCTAGGAATCAGTTGGAGAAGGATGATGAGGGCATCATGGAGAGAACAAGAGGAAAGGAACAAGCAGCACAAGGCAGCACTGTCTGCAAAACCAGTGGAAAAAGTCCAAAATGTATTGAAGGCCTTATCTACACCTCTGCCTCACAAAAAGGCAGTTTCAAAATGGACTGGGAAAACAAAGGCTTTCCTTGACAAGCCCCTTAATAGTCTCCACCAGAAGTTTTGCCAACAAAACCCTCAAAACAGCAATTGGATCCACTAAATTCCATAGCCTGAGACCAATGAATATAAAGCTTGCCAGTGAGCAAGAACTGGATCAGTGCCGGTGCAAGGGCATTAGGTCATAACTGCACACAGAAACATCACGCGGCACTTAATGCTGCAATCATAAGTGCGTGAGCTGCAATATCATTGGGCAAAACATTGACAAACACAAGCAGAGCATGCCCCTACAGTCAATGGGCTTCCTTGTATTTTGTGGGGTTTACTTCACCCCACCCCAGAATTTAAATAACAAACTCCGGGGAGCAGACATCAGGGATGGGGAAAACACTGTTGGGGAAGTTTTTTTTAACAAAGAAAAAAGCCACAAAAGGTTGCAGCATGGGAAGACCTAGGGGGGACCCGAACCACGGTCCCAAGTCTCCCATTCCACCATATGCTGGTGCCCTAGACAGGGAAGTGGCTTGACCAAACCCACAACACACGGCAACTTGATGACACCAGATAAGAGTGTAGAACAACAGGAGTAGTGCTCTTTTACTAGTGCTGTTCTACCCCTGACACTGAAACTACAAGTGCTCAATAGACAGCGCGGTATGCACCACGCTGTCTTTCATGCACTTTATTGACCCAGTAGACTGTGCAAGTACTGTACTAATGCAATACTAAAGCTGTGATCATTGAACTAGTTTACTGATGTGAAACATATTCCACAGTGCAAAATTCCCAACACCTACAGGGCTGTTGAGATTACCATATGCCCATGGACACTGGGTGAGAATGTTTTTCTTTACAAAGGATTGCATAGACAAAACATGTGAAACTGCAGTACAAATGCAATAGCAAAAAACACAGAGGAACTTGTGCAGAAAAACAGCAATGAACATGTAAAATGGTACCAATGGGAGAACATTAGTGTGACTGAAGACATAAATGGCACTGTGATGAAACAGGCAAGAAAAGTGCTTCAAATAAAAGAAACCACAGTAGCAAAACTTATAGCACTCCTAATAGAAGATGTGAGGTTTCTGAGGCAACACTTGCATGTTGCAGCACAGCAACAGAACCAATTTAGGAATCTGAAAGAATAAATCCCAACAGACTGGGTCCTAATATAGTTGGACTTTGCTGAGAATTATATCTGTAAATTTCAAGCTGAAATTCAATTCTGTCATTGACACCATGAACAGGCCACAGTCCACCCTGTAGTCACATATTACAGATATTCTTTGGGGATTGTGGTACAATTTTTCACCAGGGGCACCAAGCCAGACTTCCAAAATAAACCCTTAAAACTCTATAAAAGACCTTAGGTATATTCTTATCTTTTCCCAGTTTAGTAACACCATCAAGCTGTTAAACAATTTTGTCAGTCTTGATCCTCTATACAGCACATGCAAAAAGAACTGGCAGACACCCAGGCAGTCTTTCAAATAACAAGTACTTTACTAAAAGATGATAAAAAAGTTGAAAAATGTAAACACAGAACAATATGTCAAAGAGCATACAATCACTTAAAAGAACAATAGCAAAGTATAAAAAAAAACTCCTGCCAACATACAGTTAGATCTTTTCTATCTAATATATTACCTCTATAAGTGCCTTGAAAGTTAAATCAGAGAGCCGTGTCTTTGAGTCCCAAAAATAATGTGTCATATTCCCTAGTTACACGGATACATTTCAACCCCATCTCCCCACCCCCTTGGTGAGTCATCTAGCTCCTCCTTTTAGAACCAAAAAAATACAAACATGATGTCCTATCAGGAAGTATATTAAATAATGTGACATCAGCAAAAACTCATTTCCTAAATTATAACAGTCTTTAATTAAGCCTTTCTTTTGAACTGGTGGCTGATTCCTGTTTTCCCAAGGAACACCAAATGTTTTTGCAGCTCTTCAGTTTGTCAGCTGGATGTGAGATAGCTGACAGGAATCAGCTAAGTGATGTCCTGTCCTGTAATAAAATGTATATTTAGCTTCCCATCTTCAAAGCAGCAACAGGTCATTAAAAAGGCCATAAAATGCAATTTCTCAAGGAAGTTAATTACATAACAGAGATCTCCCGGTCAGTGTAATATATCCTGTAGCTTCACTGAAACCTGGGGGGGGGGGGCACCCATGGAAGCACAGGATGTCTTATGTGAGAAATCACATACTATATTTTTATTTTACAAATATCATACAACAATTATAACCAGCTGGCTAAGCGTCACACTGAGTACTATTCTTCTTACCTTAAAAACAGTTCACGCAATTTTCCAAGGTTGTGTGTGTGGGTGTTGATGTGTGAAATGTCTGTCACTACACATTTACAATTTATGCATTATCACTTTCTCATTGGTAAACAGTTCTATGGGATGCAATGTGTATTAAAAACAATATATAAATGCTAACTCTTCTTCTTAATCACCCTTTTGGGCCATGTGACACTTGACTGTACTTTGTGCACCTAAATGGTGGTTAACAGATTTTCAACATAAAACTCCTTGATTATGTCTCATTTCTTAAGTACACTAGTAGGTGTGATACACTGAGCCACACTCTCTCTCTCTCCCTGGAAGTTTACAGCTACTGCTAGTCCCCTTCAAAACTAATCAGCACTGGGACCTTACTCACTGAGTCATGGATTTCCATTCAATTTCAATTTATTTATTGGAAGGAATGTTGGGAACAGTTCTCATTTACACTGTTTTTTCCAATATACTGTAGCTGAGAAAAATTACAGCAGCTAATCACACTGATTGGTAAAGGAATAAAGATGGTAATGATAAAAAAGTGTTGCCATACCAAGGTATTCATTTGAAAGATTTCCAAAGATTAAACAAGATACTGTGGATCAAAGACTTATAGTGGACCTGAAATTGTTTCCAATTAGTGGCAGTTTATAATGTCTTTATTTTCAGAAATGGTATTTATACAAATAAATATCCCATATTTACCCATCTCTGAATAAAGAGGGATATTAAAAACAGCATTTTACATTGTTTAGTGTCTATGGGCAGTATTCCGTTACAGTTCTCTTAATGAAACCAGTGACCTGAAGTATTAACTATGTCATGGTTTGTGTACAGAACTGTAAGCATGGTTCTGATGGGTCTGTCACTCAAGATAAGCATTCTACACACAAACTGTGACATAGTTAAAACTCCAAATTACTAGTTCCAAGAACAGAACTCTGCAGAATGCAGTCAATAAAAAGAATACAACTGAAAACACAATTTTCACAATAGTGTTTATTCAGGTACAGTTAAATTTGAATAATGTTTTAGGTACAAATAGGAACATTACTATGGTAATTGCTGCCACTTAACACAAATGTCTTGCCCCCTTTACATTTGGACACAGTAACCAATACTCGTAGTTTCAGAGACCTGTGTAGTGAGAACCATAAATGGGCTATTAAAAACTTGAATGAAGATCAACTAGCTTTGGGGAAAAATTTAGGTTCACTAAGCAACACCAAACTGACATAAAGAAGTCAGCATTGAATGAGTTAAACATAATAAGCTGACTTAGGATGGAGGGAGCTTTGCTTACAATGACCATTTAATTAAAGATTACAAGTGACCCATCTGTCAGAAGGTAATTGGCTTCTTTTGATCAGTTGTGGTTTTGCATATAGTGAGGTCACAATGCTGATGAGGTAGTAAGAGGAATAACATGATGCAATAAGGCATTATAGGGTAGACACTGTGATGGGATAAATGCACACCTCAGGTGGGTTGAAGCTCAATGCTGAAGTCTGAGTTCTTTTACCACCTGAGAAGTGCTGTTATACAACACAGTGCAACAGTTGGTGTGCCTCATTGCAATTATGAAATGGGCCCATTCCAATTTTTATTAAAGGAATATGTGTTATAAATTTTAAATGACAATAAAGATAAACAATGTAACACATGCTGCACAAGGAAAAAACAACATTCTATTGGACAGTCACATAGTGTTGCCACCTGGCCAGAAGGTGATAGTAATGCAACGTATAAAGAGCTATTATAAAAGGGTGTTGAACAATTGTAAAACCTGATTGGTTGAGGCCCATCTTTTCTCTGCTGTTATCTCTGCACATCAGCACCAGATAAAGATTCAGCAGCCTCTTCACAATAAAATCAATACTAACCATGTGTCTCTGACTGCATCACAAATATGGCTGCCACCTTATCTCACATGAAACATTCAGCTAGGCCCTAAAAATAAAACTGCCTTAAATTTAAAAAAAAGTTCAATGTTATTTGCCCTCATAATTCTCTTCTTACACTCACATACATTTAAAAATGAAGTAGCACAGTTCTTAGAGTTTTAATTTCTGGTGTTTCTTTGCTGACTATGAAAATTCCTCCGCTAGTCTTACCTGCTTACCAGGGAAATATCTGCTTTTTAAACTGCTACAGATACAAGAGAAGCCCTGGTTCCAGTTGAGACCTTGTGTTGCATGAATGATGGTGTGGAGATTATTCCAGTAGAACTGAGCATATATTTGAATTCTTGCATTCCATTCAGAGTAAACTTTCCATCTATTGAGTGTAGGAAATATAGAGCATCAACAAGGTGGGGAAAAGGGAGGAAATAATATAAAGAAGAAGGAGGAAAGGTTGTGGGTTTAAGGGCTAATTTGGGGAAAACAATATATTTAGCTGTACATTATATTTGAAACTGAGGTGGCATGCCAAATGATGGGATGTGCTGGGACTATTTTGGTGGGTTGGATGAACATTAAAAAAAAACATTAAAATGTTTAACATTATTTTATTTTCTATATTTTTTCACTCCTACACTAAAAAAAATAACTAATTTTATAATAGCCATAAAACATCCAGACTGTATGTTTTATGGTGGGATAATGCAATTCTCAGGTGGTTGAAGGCATTCAGTGGTGTCTCATGCCTCAAAACTTACCCAAGATGTGCCATTATCCCACCACAATGCCTACCCTATCATGCCTTATTGCTTAATTTGTGTACTGTTGGAAATAATGGCAGCAAAGAATGCAGGTGATGAATTCAAATGACAGTGTGGTGTCAGAGCAGATTGAGTAGCACTGTCTAAATAACTGCATTCACTGGCTGTTTCTGGATGGCTGTTTTCAGAACAAAGGTATTGATATGAGCAGTTCATGACTGTTTGACTCTGATACATGCATAAATGCTACAATTGCTTGCAAGTTAGGAGCATGTGTGTTGTGAGTGCAGACATGCTGGATGGCATGATGGACAACAGCAGCAGCATTATGTGGGTGCAGCTGCCAAGTAAAGCTTAACAGTGTAACATGGACCACAGTAGTGTCAGTGATTGGAGACACTTGGAGGATGTGAGGAGAGAGTAAAACAGACAAGAGTTTCTTTAAAAATGGCTTTTGGAATGTTGGTATCTGTGTTCAGCCAGTGTGGCTGTTGTAGGGGTTTACATGTGGTGCTTGACTTTGTAATCAGTTATGAAGCAACTTTTTAAATTCTGTTTATTAAAAAATGGGAGGCACATCAGTGCATTTGCAATATTGTATCAACGGACTTGTAGTATTCTTATTTTTGGCACTGACATCATTGATGGGAGAATGAGGGCACTTATGAATGTCAGTGAGTGTTCAAACTAATGTGGCAAGAGATGCCAGGGCATCTATCTTGTGTATGAGAATTTGACTGTGGAAAATACAATAGTTGGATGGGTTTATACTGAGTGAAGAGGTCATGGACTTTTTTCAAGTGCTGTTGTGTTGCGATATCAGCAGTAAAATCTAATCTCCTTAGCCAGTCAGATGTCTAGATATTTCCAACCCTTTTTGTGACTAGATATGTCAACCTCCAGAAAGAGTACAATTACATTCATCATCATCATCATAATAATAATAATATCAAGGACTATCAAATAGAACCTTTTCTAATTAGCAAATGGAAAAAAGTGCCTTGGATATAAAAAGTAACAGTTGATAACTTTAAAAAAAAACATCAGTTTCAGATGGTGTGCTAGCCCTTTAAGAAACAGGGTGAGAAACAAGGAATTAAAGCTGAAAAGTAAGATATCACCCCAACAAAGATAGAGGTGTATGACAGTAGAAGCAAGGGAAGGAGTACATTTATGTTACCTAGTTTATTTGTATTTAATATTATATAGCTAAGGATAATAATCCACAGACAAACACTTTTTCAAATATGATAATCCATGATTTTTGATTGATAGGTAATAATAATCCCTTTCTAAGTATGGATTATCACTGCCTGTCAATCACAACAGTGGATTATCATAAACTGAAAGAAAACTATGCTTGTACCACTGAAAGCTGACTTCATGGACTCACTGTACATACATACCTTGTAGACTAGTTTTAAGTATCACCGATTCCCCATTGACATATGTTTCTTGCATACAATGTTTCTGTACTGCTTTTTTTTCAATTGCAGTTTTTTTTTTTATCTGAAACTGGCACAGAACAAGGTTCATGGAAGGTATGCTGAAGTTTATGTTCCTGCCACAGACCAGGAAAATAGGGATGTAGAAATAGGCAGTGTGGTGTGGGGAGCAGCATTGCAAGGAATGGGATACTGTGAAGGTTGTGAAGTGACAGACAAGTGACTGAGTGGAGGACAGGTCATGTGGTGAGCCAGATGGAAGTAGCTGGTGTGTACCAACTGGGAAGTAATCAGTAATGAATGTTTCAAAAATCACTATCTTCATTTCATTCATTTTCATTTTTATTTCATTTCATTTTTAATTTACATTAAACCATTTAGACAGTGCCTATTTTCAAATGATTTATTGTCAGGGAGACAACAAAACAAGAGTAACAGAGGTTGGTACAGAACAAGTCTTACAGAAATTGATGTAATACAATTTCCATGAGGGACAGTAGACAGTACAATCTAAGCACTTTCCTTAATGCAATTCTTAAGTAGGTGTAGAGTCATACAAATAGTTTTTCACATTCTATCATTTACAGTAAAAGCGCCATAACATGAGATAAGCTTAGAGTGTAGAGGGATCTGTTGGTTAAAGCAATTGCAAGTCTCAGAAGAGGAGAGTAGAGAGAGAGCAGCTTTGTCTTAAAGAAATCAGCCAAGGAACAAGTCTTTAGGGAGACAGGTAGATCATTCCATTGCCGGGCAAACCTAAGGGAGAAGCAACATTGTCCTAGGGTGTTTTTCCTCCTTGGGAGCAGCAAGAAACATTTTACAACTCCTCATGTGGAGTAATTGTTATCTACAGTGATAAAGATTCACGTTAGGCCAGGGGACAGTAGGTCATGCTCGGCCTTGTGACCAAGGGAAAGTGTGTGGTAGGCCAACCGACTGTCAAGGTCAATCCAGTTTAATGACCTTTAAAGGACACAGGTATGCATGTCAGGTTTAAGGCCCAAGGCAAACCAGAACACCCAATTAAGAAGGCTCC
Source organism: Neoceratodus forsteri (assembly GCA_016271365.2). Lineage (NCBI taxonomy): Eukaryota > Metazoa > Chordata > Ceratodontiformes > Ceratodontidae > Neoceratodus > Neoceratodus forsteri. The sequence goes on along the minus strand of CM028135.1, from coordinate 536,871,392 downwards.
TGACTCTGGCTAGAACACTGTTGCAGGCAGAGCCATATGCAGTAATTTCATAAGCAACAAGACTAGTTATGAGACTGTGCACAAGCTACTTTCTTATTTTAGGGATGAAATTGTGTCTGTGCCTCTATAGCCGACCTAGCCTGTGATTGACTGTTTTATTAATAAGTTAATGTGCACATTGTACATCATCCCACTATTCAGTGTCACGCCAAGGTACTTGAACGTTAGTACTTGTTCAAGCTGGAAGCCTGAGCCAGTGATGATGGACAGGGCAGGTAACTTGTTTAGCTTGTTCCTAGTGCAAAAGAGCATAGATATGGTTTTCCTTTAGTCCATGACAATTGAGTTAGCAATTATCCAAGTCTGTATTGCATTAAAACCTGATTGCAGTTGATGCTGAAGAGAGGGCAGGAAAGAGTCATTTGTGAATAAGACTGCATCATCCACATAGATCAAAATGTGGGTGGATTTACAGGCTGCTGGGATGTCATTTATGAAAAGGCTGAAAAGAAGGGGCCCCAATATTAATCCCTGGGGAACATCAATTGTGACACGTAAGCCTTGAGAGAGGATGTCTCGGGCACTTTACTACTTGAGTTCTCCCAGATAGATAGTTCTTGAACCAGGCTACAGAATCACTGGTGAGGTCCAAATGTGACTGCTTGTGGCAGATGAGGGTGTGGTTCACAAGGTCAAAGGCCTTTGCTAGGTCAATGAAGATGGAACTAGTCATATCTCCTCTGTTCAAGGCACTGTGGATGGAGTCAGTGCATTTAAGCAGTGCGGTCATGGTACTCTGATTCTTTCAAAAGCCATGTTGTTCCTTGGCTAGTATCTCATGTTCAGAGAGGTATTCAGTGATTTGGTTATTAACCAACTGCTTCAGAGTTTTAGAAAGTGGAGATAGGATTGATATGGGGTGATAGCTAATAGTCAGGCAGTGATCAACTTGTTTTAATACAGGGATCACATGGGCTTTCTTCCAGATGTCTGAAATTACGCCAGAAGCAAGGGATACATTGAAGATAGCATGTAAGGGGAAGGTGACTTCCCTTAGTCAGACTTTAGCAGTTTCAGAACAATGTTATCAGGGCCCTGTCTTGTTTTGATTTTCATCCTTTTTTAGATACCCACAGACATCACACCAAGTTAACCTTTTAAAATAGAAAGGTGGTCTGTTGAGTAGATCAGTTGTGTCATCAGGCAAATCATGATGAAGCCCTAGGACTGGTTTATATACTGAGAGGTCACTGAAAGAGTTGTTCAAAGTGTCAACAATAACTGAGATCCCATTCTGAAGGGAGATCCCATTCTGAAGGATAGAAAAGAGTAATGTTTGTCTAGGTTGCCCAATGATTTCATTAATTGTTGACCATAATTTTTGGGGATCTTTTAGTAAGTGGTGTTGCTGCGTTTTGTGGTAAGTGACTTTGGATAGTTTGATGTGAGACTTCACAAGATTGTGCAGCTCCTTGTACTTGGATAAGTGTGTCTCAAGTCCCAGATTTTTATAGATGGCCCAATCTCCATCTCTCTGCCTTGATATTGATTTGATTTTAGGGGTGTCCCATGGTTGGAAATTCTCTTTAACACGTATGGGTTTCAAGAGGATGACAATGTTGCAAACCCTATTAAATTGGAGGATGAAGTATTCAATGGTTACATTCACATCCCAAGTTACTATCAGGAAGGACCAGTCCACCTGACTGAGCAGGGTTTGGAGTATTCTATAGGGGTGAAAAAACATGTGCCTTTGCAGGGAAGAGTTCACCTTTGATCACTTTGGTGGACCATCTGCAGGTGACTGGGGAGTGGTCACTGAGAACATTAGTCAGGACAGCATAAGATACTACCCTATCAGTGTGACTGACAAGAATCCAATTAAGTAGGATTGTGGTACCAGTTCTGTAGTTGGTTGTAGAAGGAGAGGTAATGATTTGGGTAAGGAATATGTCAGATAATTTCTCTGTAAGATCAGAGTTAATGTTTGCCAACCAGTTGATGCTGAAGTCCCCAAGCACGATTTTTTCATGTTGTGGATTAAGATTAGCTATTGTTTTGATGAAGCCATCAAAACTATCCGTACCAATCTTTGACAATTCATAGGCTAGTAGGAGGATTAGATTTTTCTCACCATGTGGGCTAAGCCTCAGTTTGGCAGCAAGGAGTTCACAGCCAGCAGTATCAGGGGAAACAGTAAGTCTGCTGGGCCTAAGGTATGGTTTTATGAATAGCAGGTATACACCAACCCTTTTGTTTCCTCTGTCCAGTTGGAGTGTCATGTACTCATCTATATGAAACTCAGAGTCTGTGATTTTATTAGTGAGCCATGTTTCCATGATAGCTATCACATCAAACTTGGCACCTGTCACCCAGAGTTTGAACTTGTCTGAACTATCTTCCACTTACAAATCCAAACAGATGTCCACTAAAACCTTCAATCACCTGTGTCACCACTACAGTAGAGTAAGCAATCAAACAAACATTGTTCTGAACAATTTTCTTCCAAGCTTAATGGATTAGCTGTAAAATATAAATAATAAAATGATGGGCAAGTGTGAGTTACAAGGTGACATTTTAATCTCCGGGTTTGTGGAACTTCACAATCCACTTGGCCTTTAGCCCATTCATTATTAAGTTCCATAAACTCCTCATTGAATTATCATCTTGTAACTCACACTTGCTCATCATTTATTCTATGTATATTTTATTTAGCCAGGATTGCTGCTTCTACAGTGCTCTATTTTCACACTGAGAGAGATTTAACCAATAATCTAACCAAGTAGCTGGTATGTATGGGCAGAGAGTTTTGAAACAGAACAGTTACACATTTTTGAGGATATGTATCTAGGGTTGTGTAGAATTTTCAAAGTTGGGCAGAGCAGAATTTTGTTGAATTTGAAAAAAATTCTACCCAATCCCATGGAATTCCCTCAGTAGCAGAATTCCAGAATTTTGAAAGCAGATTGATTTTTGCAGTTTAATAATCTACACCTTACATAAACCGTGGATTCTTTTTTCTCAATCTGTAGAAAATTATTCCAAGGTTTACATGATGAACGGAAAATTGTTCCATGGTTTACATAGACATAATTGTTAGAATTCCATGGAATTCAAAAAGAAAATCCAAAAAAAATTTCAAAAGCGGAATTGCCATTCTGAATGAATACTGCCAGAGGAATTATGCGCTGCACACAGCTCTAGACGTATGGCCTGGATTTAACAAACCTCAATTTATCTTCTACTCCACTAAACTACTTGTACCCTACCTCCCATAATATAAATTATTCTCCCTTAGTTTTTGGCTCACCCCTTTAATGGGACAAAAGGGAACAATTAGAGTCCTCCTACCAAACTGATTCTTGTCTGTAGTTGAAACTCCCTGGCTCTGAACCAAACTGGTCTTCAAACCACTAATGGACAGATGTAGTATTGTTGACCTTAGTAAGTTAATTATCATCTACATTTGGTCACCTCACCAATGATTTGGCGTTTCAATTGAAAGCCCCACACAGACAATACCCACCTACCACTTCAAAGTCCTGTATCTGCTGCTGGTTGAAGGCATTGTGGTCTAATGGTTAGAGCACCAGCTAGAGAACCAGGAGATCACAGGTTTAAACCCCAATATAGCCCAATGTTCAGTGCATTATTTTGAGCAAGTCAAATGGTTAAAAGTAGGATGCCGCCGAAAACAAGGTGTTGCATGTCAGCTGGGTTCTCCTGAGTAATTAGAATGTAAAACAAATACATAAATGCTGAGTATCACAATTGTGCTTTACAGTTCAATCCTGGTTCCTACAAGATGGTGGAGGTACTGTACAGCCTTAACTACCGAAGAGGCCTTAAGCAATTTTCCAGTATTGAGAAAAATGTTTTAAAATATAGTATTTTGACAAAATATAACCATTATTTAGTTCAATTTCTGTATTTATTTTGCTTCATTCTGCATTAATGAGAATATTTACGTGAAAACAGGATATTTGTATCTCAGATTTCAACTCATGCTCCTGCCCCCCCCCAACAATCATAATATTCTGATTGTGATGTCACAGAGTAATTTCTTCAGCAATGGACCTTGATGTCACAAAGAAAGCATTATGACTTCAGTGGAGTGAAAAGTAAGAGGATGAGATGAAGTCAAAGAAACAAAGCTGCAGTTTTCAAGCAAATGTCCTCAGTAATTAACAATGAGTAAACCCACAATAAAGGCCCATTTGTATTGCATTATATCGCTGTGATTATTTTACACTAGTAGTTGTGATATGCATGTATTCTCTCCCTGTCAAGCACATAGTTGCTGGCCGAGGTGCTGAGAGTGATCATCTGTTCTGATCACTGTCAATGCAACACTGATGGTGGAGAATTATATCATTGGTAGGGTGAGCTGGGTGAGGGTGAGAGTGTGGGGATCGTGCGTGCTTAGTGGGTGGGATGGGTAGGAGATGGGAGTACAGCTTATGTGTGCTTAACAGTGCCAAGATCAGGGGCACTTGACAGCTAGGGACAATGGGATTTGATACTGAAGACTTTGGATGGTATCAAAGGGGGGCACTAAACAAGTAGGGACATTTGTTAAACGTATTTCTAAATTTTGATAGGCACCTGGAAGGGAGGGGGAACCATTAAACAATGAGGGACATTTATAAATCATATTTCTACAATACAATGTATGGGTACTAGACTGCCAGGAAATTACAATTTGTAGTGTCAATACACTTATCAGGGAACCTGCAGCATTGTGGCTGAGGCCCTGCACAATACTTTTGTGTGCAGAGACATTTTGCAGAACTGCTGTTGATGGCCACATAATGACATGCAAATGGACCCTTAGAACTTTTGATGCCACATGTGGTCATTAGTTTACCAGCCACTGAATATACTTCCAGGAGCAAAGGCACTATCCTATTTGAGACACACTCTCTCATTTCACTCGTGGAAGTTGGCTTCCAGCAGGGGCTGTGTCACTGCCATGCACATCACTTTATGCAGCACTAAAATGGTCAAATATTGCAATGCATGCCAAATAGGGCACCCTGTAAACTGCCACTACAGTTTACATGGTACAAATAGTTGGATTTGAAAATGTGATTCTTACTATCTTAGATAGAAAACAAACAGTACTTGTCTGTTCATCTCTGACTGAGAAAGAAACATGGATATAAAAAGAATTGTGGATAATTTATGAAGTTCAAGTATTCTAACATTGTCACAAGCACTGGCAACTGCACTTCACCTCTTCAAGTGCCATGGTATGTTTTAATGCCTGGTAAGATAACTGAAGCTTGGCTGTGGATTTTATCTGAAAGATAGCATGAAGCAGCAGTATTCCATCCTCTAGAAGTAGCACACTGGAGTTTTAAACAGACTAAGTAAGGCTGTGCAACAATTTTGCAGAGAGTCACTTGTTAAATACAAACAAGAAATTAATGGAAGACAAAGCAAATGACTGATCCAAAATGACTCTAACAATCTTAACAGAAGAGTGAGTTTTGCGTAACTGTTGGTAGTTTTAACACTAGCCTAGGTCCAGCAGGTTGCCACAAATATTAGAGAAGAGCAGATAATATCCAGGGGCTACTAGGCACTACAAACAATTTCAGATAATAGCCAGGGGCAACCAGGCACTGCAAACAATTTGCCATAAAGAATGGACAACTATAATTACTTCACATCAGTAGTTACTGTATGCATTGGTTCGTTACCTGCCGTGCAGCTGGCACCTGGCAGAGGTGTTGTGTGAGGGCTTGTGCTGATCTCTGTCAAAGTAGCACTGGGGAGGAATATTACATATATGGGAGGGTGAGTTGAGTAAGAATAGGGTGTGCTGGTGGGGGGTGGTGGCCAGGGACAACATGGTTAGTGATCATTCAACCTAAACACAGTGGATTGTTGTCTTGATAGTTATTAGTTCTGGTTCTTCAGAAAAGGATTTAAGTTTAGTTGTGTATTTATTTACAAACATTTATCCAGGATAGGCAAGGCCTAAACAGATTGACTACATATAATTCCCGGTGTGTGTGGTGTGGGTTCCATGTCATAAAGACGATCACCAAATGGTGATCACCGTTTGGGCGAGTGTACATTATTGAAGATAAATAATGGCAATGTACACTCGTTGTGAATTCAAAACTGGTGATGGGAGTACACGATATGTAGGGGGCTGCATCCCCTAATTAAATATTCTCAAATCTGGGGGGGGTGCATGTCAAGGAGGGGGGTAAAACTCACAAAAAATTAAAAAAATGGCCTGACTCAAAAAGCGATCCCACCCCAGAACCAAACTCGGCACCCTCCCATCCCCAGCCTGTCACCCTACCCACCACACCACATGCCAGCTCAGCAGCCGATCACCACACTACCTCCCACATACCCTCCTTCCCCTTCTGCTCGTCATGCGATGTGGTCCCTGCCCCCACCCATGTGCATGTATGCATATAGACATCCTGTCGCCTATTCACCTACCCCTGTCTCCTGTCCCTACCCTGCCATGTAGCCCAGAACACAGGTGCTGTGATTGAGTTGCCCTTTTTGCAGTCGCTCAATCATGGTCGCCGTGTTCACAGGATACCGTGGTGGTTGTGTGTACGTATGTGTGTGTGTAAGTGTGAGATTTCAGTGTGCCATTCCTGGTCACAAAAAATCAAATAAAATACATGAATACCAAATGCCCACATCACCATAGGTTTTAGAAATGAAAAGAAAAAATGTTATTATATTATCAAAACTATTATAGTTCCTTAAGCAGTTTATTATATCAGTAAAGGCTTGACAGCACAGGATTCTATAAACTGCAGCACTCTTGATAAAGCATGTCAGAATCAGTTTCTTTATTAATAAACCACCTGCTTGAGTAACAAACAGAATAAAATCTAAGTCTGTCAGCACTTCAGGCTAAAAGCAAGAGAGACACACTGGAAATGAAAATTAGATACATGAACAGAAAATTGATATGCCCATAACAAGACATTAGCATTCACAGTAGGCTGGTAGCCTAATAAAATATAGCTCAGGCTACCAAAATATCAAATGTGCAGCCCCACAACTTTCTTTCAAAAAAAAATTGTTGTAGGCATTGCTAAGTGAAGCTGTAGCTGTACTATGCTGTCATTTTATAAAGATTGTGCTTTCCATAGTGCTTATCAATACATCTTTTTTAAGATATGTTTATCACAGATGTTTCCTTGTGTGTCAATTATGTTCCTTCTGAATGTTCAGACCATTGTTTCTTACTATTAACCTTCTTCACAGAGTCAACCATGGATCCCTATCACTAGGAAATGTCAAGCTCCACCTGATGCAATTGAGAGCTGGAAATTCACTCAGTTCAAAAGCCTTATCAAATACAATTGTTGGTTAATGACATTGTAATAGTCCCTTGTGGTGAGCCTGCTCCCTCATGATAGGTAGCACCCACCCTGCGCTGTGCTATGCAAGACTGCCAGAGGCATGGTTCAATGTCAGGAAGGCAGAAAGGACTTAGGGTGAAGGGAGAAAACCTAAATAAATAATGCAATTCAAGTCATCTAAATAATGGCTGCCTATGTTTGCACAACAATTAGTAGAAAGACATTTAGCCTAATGACATTTTGCCTAAAGCAACAACTAGCAAAAACAACCTTGACACTCACCAGCATTGGGAAGGTAAGCATGCTACAAGGTGGTGGAGCCATTAATGAGGCTACCTTGTGGTCATTAGCTGCCGCATTAGACCAAATGTCTTTTACGCCAAACTAGTATTAGGCCAAATATCACAGGCAAAATGTCATAAGGCTAAATGTCTTTCTTTTAGATGTCATGCTACTAGTTGTCTACTCCCTTGAGCCCTGATTTGTGTTGATGCCAACCAGCCTCAACAGTGTGGAGGGGGGAACAGTTTTTTGGGGTGCAGGTGGCTGGCAGGGGCCTGAATAGTAAGACAGAAAAGGGTGGTTCAAGGGCCAACTTGCTATAAAGAAAAAAATCAACTGTCAGCAGTCAGCTTTGTCAAGTGGAACATAGACCAGAGGAATAGTATAGCACAGGCTCACCTATAGTCATCATATGCTAAGATACAGTAGGCTAATGAACCTGCACAGCTACATGACCTAGATGGCTACCCAGGTTGGTTTGTGTTGCCCTTGGGGTAGAGATCTGAATTCTGAACCAGAAAGTCACTGGCTTTACACAACCATAGCCACTTACACTGCATGACTTGTGCAAGTCACTTGGCCTACCTGATTGGGCTCAAGTCCTGCCAGCTATAAAACTGTGTGAATGGAAAATTCTATTGAAAATGAGACATTCAATCAGAATTTAGTAAATCCTGGGTTCATTCACTAGTGCTTACTTTGCTTTATTGACTCAGAAGCAAGGGGCTACATTCGAGGAGAAAAATGTTGTACCATTATAACTTTCCCAGTTGGATTACAGTGGGTCCATCCCACCATTCTGCCAAAATAACCTTCCTGTGAGATCAGTTCCTATAGGTTATAATCTAAATAAATGAGTACCACAGTAAACTAAACATAAAAAAGAGTAGAGCTGTGTGAACATCTCAGAGTCTAGCCACAAACATTTCCCCATGAATCCAGCTGATTGTGAAAAACTGTACTCAATTTCACTGCTTTGATGTGAAAGTAGTTATTTTTCACTTATGGCTGCTACTGTAAAAGCAGCCCTAAGTTTCATGGCACCAAAAAAAGCAACCATAAGTAAAAGGAACACCAACAAAAGCCTCCCCCACACCTACTCGCTGCCCTCTATAACCAATCCCCACACCTTTTAAAAACTGAGTGGGTCTCCATGACCCCTAAATCTAAATGTGCCCATATAACTGCCTGTCTTGATGGGGGAAGGGTAATAAAAATATAGAAAGTGTTGGCAGAAATGGACCAATAGGCCCATCTAGTCTGCCCCATTTTCCCTGTCTAACATTATACCCTGGACTCTGTTTGGTCACAGGGCGTCCCTCCCTCCTACCGTATCTCTATTTATTATACTCATGTTGCTGATTAGAGTCTTGGTCATTTGGTACCTCACTGCTGCTTGCCCTGGCAGGAGTTTCACTGTCAGTATTGGGGGAGGGGGCTTTGGATTCTGTGTCTGCCTTCCCATTCACTCCACTCCTAAATCCTCCTAAATCATAATAAGATTCTGCTGAAATGCTGGGTAGTTCCTTGGTGTTACATTAAGAATCCTTACAGTTGCTGCTGACATTTGGCAGGAGAGACTATGATGACTGAAAAAGTTCCAGCAGCACAAAGGTAGTGGTGAGGGTGACCGTTTCTTCAGACTCTGCCTGCCAGAGCAAGCATAAGAAGGTCAAAGTATTATTTGGAAGGTATGGAAGCCACCCTTCACACTATCTTCACCCCTACTAAGGTAGGCAGTGGATGGAAGAAGGAGTAGCACTGGATGGGGGAGACAATAGCAATGGTATTTGGTTCAAGAACCCACCTGCCAGGGCAGCAAGCTGAAGGATGGAGTAGTACTGAAAGGTGCCATCATAAGACCCCATAATGAAGTTTGTAACAATTTCTGCAGGGGCATACAGTGGCAGAGAACATGGGTAACATAGACACAGTTCAGCATTGACTCCTCTCCAAATCCAGTGAGAACAAGCATGGGGGTGGAGTTGTTGCTGAGTGTAGTTGTTTGCTGTTTCTGGGTACAGAAGGGTCATTTTAGTATTTCTGAACTTCAGTTTGTGATTTTGCCTTGAAGTTTGATTTGTCCGAAAGTGGCTGGACCTTTCTAAATCTTTCTTATGACCCAAACTTGCAACTCTGATAAAAAGGCATATCAAAGTTTCTTAAGCTAGCCATCATAACTAAAAATAATAACATGAGTGAACATATAGTGAGTTGTGGGGGCAGATTTTCATAAAGGATAATGCAGTGCCTGCATTAATCTTTGCATCATCCCCCCTTGCATCATTGCAGCTATACAAAATCCAAATGCTTCAGCTGCACCTGATGTTCTAATCATAGATGTAGTTGCAAGACTCAAACCTCCTTTTCAGTAGTTTCTGGCAAAGACTGATCGCAAGCTGCTGCTAAGAAGCCACAATCTTGATGATCGCTAAACCACAGAAAAGTGGTCCTGTGTGCATCTGTATGATGCACAGGGTAGAAAATCCCATTTTGTTACCTACAAGTGCAGTGCACCATATCTTTGATACACCCAGAACTTCTGGCAAAAACATCTACTTGTTAAAAATCTAGCCTGTGGGGTTTAAATTAGTACATCTTTGAGATGCAGTATTGGCATATCTTGCCATAGAAAATGGACTGACACTGACTTATGAGTTTACCTTATTAGCTTACCATTTGCCATGTTCATCTCACACTGCCATTACTGCTTTACAATAGATATTTTAAAACATACTACCTGGAGGTAAATGATTGTCCCATGCTTTGGTGAGCTTCTATGATAAGAAAGTAAAGATGTCTGAAAACCTACCCCTGAACGAAGGCTTGGATACCAAAATGCTGAAGATCAATACTAACAGCCTCACCAAAATACCATATCTATAAAAAGGGCTACAAACTTGGTTTAAGGGTCCATGCAAATTGAGGATTATTACTGCTGTAAAAAAATAAGTTACAACTAAACATGAAGACTAATTAAAATTCCCTATCCTAGAAGAAGGCCAGTTTGAAGGTTCACTCAAATGGATGTTTATACAGTACCTACATCAATAAAATGAGTCCCATCTATAGAGTTTACATGTAGCTGACATGTCACAAAATTGTTATAGAGTATTTTAGAAAAGCTGTAAGAACTGACTTAATTTCTCACTTGGATTTTTTTCATATCGTTACAGGTTTTACAAGTTCACATCACAGAAAAATCATGTAATTTTGCAATTTAGTGTTTTAAAAGTATACTTAATTATTAGAAACATAGAAACAGAAACACCAAACTAGTTGGCAGAAAAGGCCCACTTGGCCCACTTAGTCTGGCCAGATGGTCCCTACCTAGTCTGTCTCTACAGATGCTAACTTATTCCTGGCAAGCATCCTTCCTCCCTGCATATTTAATAGTATTTCCCTATATCTATCCCACACATTCTAGAAGCCCCCTAATTATTTCACCTCCACCAGTTCCACTGGCAGTCTGTTCCAGGTGTCTACAACTCTTTCAGTGAAATAGTACTTCCTCACATCCCTCCACCCCATTTCATTGCATTCCCTCTGATCCTAGTGCTCTTTCGCATTTGAAAGAAACTCCCAACCTGCACCCTGTTTACCCTTGTGCAGTACATGTACAGTAGGTCTCTATCATGACTCTTCTCACTCTCCCCTCTTTCAGGGTGTACATGTTGAGATCCCTCAGTGTCTCCTCATATGGCCCCTGGTGTAACACCTGCACCATTTTAGTTGCCCTTCTCTGAACTGCCTCTACCCTGCCTGTCATTTCTGAGGTGTGGCCTCCAAAACTGGACACAATACTCCAAGTGGGGTCTCAGCAGTGAGTAACACAGTGGCAACACCACCTCCCTCCTTCTGCTGGAGATACTGTTCCCTATGCATCCCAGCATCCCACTGGCCCTACATATTGCATTGTCACACTGCCATGCCATTTTGAATTCATGAGCTATGATAACACCAATGTCCCTTTCTTGCTTAGTGACTGTCAGTACACCTCACCCATTTTATATTCACTTACTGGGTTCCTATGCCCTAGGTGCAAGATTTTGAACCTTTTGGCATTGAATCCCAACTGCCATGGTCCTGACCACTTCTCGTGTTTCTCTGGATCATTGTGCATTTTCTCCACCCCCACCTGAAAGTCTACCCTATTACAGAGGTTGGTGTCATCTGCAAGAACGCATACCTTCCCTTCCAGTTCTTCTGCAAAATTATTTATTAGGACACTGAAGAGGACCACTCCCAATACTGAACCCTACAGCACCCAACTGGTCAGTCTGCCATCATTACAGTGCATACCAAATCACCACACTCTGTCTCCTATCCATTAACCAGCTTCTAATCCAGTTCATCACTTTGGATCCACCCCTAGGTAGCTCAGTGTCTTTATCTGTCTCTGTATGGCACAGTGTTTAATCCTTGCTGAAATCCAGATAGACCATGTCCACTGCCCTCCCCTGATCTATTTTCTTGGTCACCCAACTGAAGAAATCAATCAGAGTCATCTGGCATGACATCTCACCCCATGAATCCATGTTGGCTGTGGTGATGGAGCTCCATTGTATTCAAGATATTCTAGCAACCTTTCCTTTAACAGGGCTTCCATTAATTTCCACACCACTGAGGTGAGAGTGAACGGCCTATAATTGATAGCCTCCTACCTGCTGCTGCTGTTGTGTAGAAGGACCATATCTGCTGTCCTCCAGTCCTCTAGAACCATGCCTGTTTCCAAAAAGCTGTTGAAGAAGGCCATCAGTGGGGCAGCTGGTATCTCCCTGAGTTCCTTTAGTACACATAGGTGTATCATATCAGGTCCCATAAACTTGTCCACTTTCACTGCTGCAAGGCCCTTCAGGAATATTTCCTCTGAAAATGGTCTTGTGTCTACCCCTATTGTTCCTGCCGCTCCGTGGTGGTCTGTTTGACCTCCCTCCACTATGAAGACTGAGCAGGAGTTCAGGATGTCAGCTTTTTATTGGTCCTTTTCTGCTGTCTCCCCCCGCCACCCTCCTTATCTTCACTATCCCTCCTCTTGCCTTCCTTTTCTCACTGCATCCACCAAGCCAAATCAACAGGAAATCTGTCAATAGGCATTACAGCGATGGCACATTGACAGCCGGCATTGTGCCATCAGGAGAATCAAGTGTTTTCATGCGGGGGCTCTGCATCCCACACCCCTTGCACTATTGATTACCAACTCCGAGTTGGAGTTGTTTCAGGGAGGGTGCGAACACCATGGAGACAGCAGTGTCAGAACAACAGTTGACCATTACAGCAAACAGCCAGTTCTGTTGCTGTAAAGGTGTTCGCTGTTGTTCCATCACTGCGGCAGTGGTATACGCTTCTCAATTATGTGCCTAAAGAGTCTTATCCCTTTTCGCTACTCCCTTGGCTATCCTTTCCTCTGGCTTCTCCTTTGTTCTCCTCAGTGCCTTTTCCTGCTTCCCTCTGTTTTACTTGGAGGACCTCTCCCTGTTCCTCCCTCCCTCTGTGTTTCCTTATACCTCTTGAATGCCACCCTTTTTGCCTTCACCACCTTGGCCACTTCCTTACAGAACCATAACAGCATCTCTTTCCTTCCATTATTCCTCAATCCCCTTACACTAAGACTGGTTGCCTTAACTATACCCTCCCTTACCTTTCCCCACTGTACCTGCACCCTTCCTGACAATCTCCCCCTACAAGGCAGTTTCTGTGGTAGTCTTCTATTACTTTAAAATCCACCCTTCTAAAGTTTGGCACCCTCATCCTCATGTGTTTTGCCTCTGTTCCCTTCTTGATGTTAAACCACACTGTACAGCGATCTCTGGTAAATAAGGGTCTTCCCACTGTGATGTCTGCAATGCTATCAAAGTTTTCAAGCACCAGGACTAGCACTGCCCCTTCTCTAGTGAATTCATCAACTATCTGCTTGAGAAATGTCCCTTATAGGGAGTCAAGTATGGTCCAGATCCTTGCCAAACCTGCAGTTGGAAGGCTCCAATCGACATATGGAAGACTGAAGTCACCAATTAGCAGCACCTCTACCCTTACTTGTCATCCTGATGATGCAAGTGCTCTATCCAACTCCTCCCCCTATGCTGGTAGTCTCTATGCTACTCCTGTATGGATAGTGGCCCCTGATCCTATCTCCAGGATGACCCACAGCACCTCCAGCCCTTCCTTTATCTCCAGGTGCCCTTCCAGTTCTGTGTTCTCGATGCCCTTCCTTATATATAGTACAATCCCTCTGCCCATCCTCCCTTCCCTCTCTTTCTCCTGAACAGAGAGTAGCCTAATGTGGCCATGTCCCAGACATGGCTGTCAGTGCATCCTGACTCTGTTATGGTCACCAAATCCAGGCTAGCCCCCACCATGATGACCTCCAGGTCTGGAATTTTATTTCCAAGTCTCCTTGCATTGGTGCACATGACTCTCCATACTGTCTTCCATCCCTGCCTGCTTCCGTGCCCCCCACCTGTGCTATTTCCAGAAGCTCCCATGACCAATAACCAATCTCTTCCATTGCTACCCTCTGTTATGTGTCTCCTTTAGTCCTTCCTTATTGCTTCTCTGATTTATAACTGCCTTGTCCTCTGCCTTGCCTGCACCCAGTCTTCTTGACCTCTGCCCTGGGGGAGTTTACTACCTTCAGGCCCCTCTCTCTGCTGCTTTATCATCTGGGGGGGCAATTGATGTCTCAGTTAATTCAAAATCCTCCCACCTGGCTAATTTAAATGCTTATCCAAGTAATTTTTAAAGTTCTACAGGCAGAGGTGAAGCCCCAATGGCTGCACAGATCGGGAATTTTTTTATCTGATTTACCAGGAAGGTGGACCGAGCAAAAGCCCATTTTCAGCCACGCCTGAGGAAAGGGTAACAACAGTAGGGTTACATACAATATTATCTAATACCATGCAACACTTATTAAAATCACAATAAATTATACAGTCTCACAGTCATACAAATCTGATCATTCACACTTAAAAACACATTAATTACAATTGTAAATTCATTCATTTGTATGAACTTCAAGTATTGTCTCTACAATAACATATTGATTGTAATTCCAAAAAATTTCTAACCCCCTTTTTTAAAGGTATATTTCTTTTCACTGATATCAATTCCACATTTTATCAAGTTGTTTAAAAGTTATGGGCCATAATTTGTTATAGATAGTTCAGCCATTTTAGTAATTATTTTATTTTCTTGAAATAAATTCAATGAAGTTGTTCTAAGTATTTAGTGTTATTCACCCTTCAAACCTATCATACAATATCTTTTGTGTTTCTTATTTTATAAGCCTTATGCAGAAACATTATTGCTGAATACTGTATTCTTTGTTGAAGTGGTAAACTTCCAAACGTTCTATACAATTTACAGTGATGTTAAAATTTGCTACTCCCTGTCACAAATCTTAAGATGTTAGTAAAAACAACTGCATATCATTGCAACACTGAACTAGATACATTTATTAGCAATAATGAATTATATTCCAGGGCTGACAGAAGCACTTGGTGTGTTATTGTTCCTTTTAACTTCTCCGTTAGACTGTTTTTATTTCTGTATACGGTAAGTAACCCAATATTCTATGAATTTTACTCATTACCTTAGTAATATGTTCATCAAAGAATAACCTTTGTCCTAATGTTATGCTTAAATACTCAAAGGTCTCTACTTCTTCCAACCAACACACCATTTTCCCTCCCTTACAGTCATCTGTGCACCGCTGGCAGTGTACCCGTCATTAGAGTGCCACATAGTGGAATTTTCTGCCCCTTCACTGAGGTCCGCACCCTCTGAGTTAGATTATTTAGAAAGGGGGGCATGGGGGTGCAGGAGGTGCAGCTCCCCCCACAAAAGGAGGGGATGGTGACATCATGACGTGGTGCCCTAATGACCGGGCACACTGCCACCGGCATCCTGTATAGGTGGAACCTTTTTCTCTACTAGTCTCATAGTATTATTTTGCAACCTTTTTTTTATTCCAAAAATCATGGTCTTCATTTTCTTTTCATTCAATAATATTTTATTTTTCACAAACCACTCTTGCAAGTTCCAATAAGCCAGTTGCATTTTTAGTTCTAGGTCTGCTCCTATTTTTCATGTACAGTATAATACTGTATCATCTACATGCATTAGAGTTCATACATTCTTACAGATGGTTGGTAATTCATTTAAGAATATTGAAAACAAGAGTGGACCCAGAACTGAACCCTGTGGCACCCCAATGTGGATTTCTCTCACCACAGACCTTGCAGTACCAATTTTCACCAGTTATTTTCTACCTGTTATATAGTGTTTAAACCAGAGTAATGTGTAATCAGAGACAACTAATTTTTGTAATTTATGAATCAGAATGGGGAGATTCAACTATTCGAAGGCCTTGGTCAGGTCGACAAAAACATTGCCTGTGAGCAATCCCTGTTCTATACCATAGCCAGATGTCACACATGAACCTGACCAAGGCCATCAACGTGCTGTATCTCACCCCCTGCAACCATATTGATCCTGTGTCGATAATTTATTTTTTCTAAATATGATGTTAATTGACCAAATACTACTTTTCTTATAATTTAGCTAATACAGGAAGTGCTGAAATTGGTCTGTAGTTTGTAAACAACTGTTTATCACCTGATTTAAATATTGGTCTCATTAATGCTGCTTTCTGTTGTTTTGGTACCGCATTCAAACATCACGACACATTAAAAAGATGTGTCATTGGCTTTGACAGTTTGTCTGCAACTAGTTTTATCAATTTTGAAACAATTCATCTATTCCCACACCCTTATTCCCATTTAGATTCCTCAAGAGATTGAGAACTTCTCTTTCCCTCACCTTATGGAAGCCAAATGTACAAGAGCCAGTTTTATTTTCAGATAGCATTTCTGTTTCCTCTCATAAGTATTCCTTGTTCACACCAATAATTTTTTCAGTAGTGCAATTTTGTTCTATCTATGTTTTGTACTGTGCCATGTCCATGAAAAATTCATTAAATGCATTTTCCACCTCAATTTCACTACTTGTTTATGTCTCCAAACATAAGCCTGTTTATTCAATTATCACACATCGATTGATAAAATTCTTTAAATGATCCTTAGAACTTTTTTAGGATTAGGTTGTTTAATTGATCTCCTTTTATAGTACAGCTGTTTAACACTTTTGATTTCTACTTTACATTTGTTTCTAATCTTCTGATGGTTATTTAAGTCACTCTGCATTCCTGTTTTTTGTGTATTGCTTCCACATTGAATGCCTTATCCTAAATGATTCTAATAATTTAGCAGTAACCCAGTGTGAGCCTCTTGTTCTCACCCTCTGCTTCCTTCAGGTGCATATATTTTTTTTTTAATCACATCTGTATTTCTCCTGTCCTGTATGGCCCCCATCTGACTGACTTCCCCAGCTCTGTCACCCAGAATTACTGGGGCTTACATTATGCCCGGTCTAGGAGCAATGCCTGCTGAGAGCCGGTCGCCATCCTGCCACCGGTGTCTTTTTCTGCTTTTCTCCTCTTATTTTCCTGAGGACCCCAGTAGAAGTAGCATGTGTAAGGCATGCATGCACGCATACCCACCTGTAGCGGCCCTCCTCCACCCACCCCATTGGCTCATTGCCAGCACCCTTGCTTGTGTAGCCCCTCGGCCTCCACCAGGAGGTAACCATAAGCAAGGGATGCCACCCCACTTCCCCAGAGAGGAGTGCTGCATTGATGGCTGCTCCATCCAGCTCCACCCGCCTCCCCATGCTGACTTCCGATGACCCAGGCTCACTCCCGAACCCAGGTCCCCGGCGTGGCACGAGGTGAGAGGTCCAGTGCCTCAGGCCTCTGCACTACTGGGCCAGCCTTTCAGGTGCATATCGATTTGCAATTTTCATTATTTATCCATTTAAAAAAATATCATTGCGTCTTCCACATCCTTTTTTAAATAAAATGGGGAACAAACAATATTGTTTATTTCACTTTTAAAAATTGTGTCAGTTAAGTTTTTAAGTTATCTAGTCTCCCTTATTTTAATTTCTTTTGCCATCAGTTTTTGATTTTTCCTAATTATGTAGACAGAACTATGATCTGAAATAGAATCTTTTAGAATACCCAAATCAGCCAAAAAGTGAAGTCTATTAATCAGTATCCAATCTAAAGTGCCTCCCCAGATCTGAAGTAGTCTATGCCCCCCAGGTGCCCAGTGCTATTTTGACAGACTTTGTCTAAATCCCATAGGTATGCTGCCATACCCATGGGATTTAGGCAAATTATGTCAAAATAATGGTGCGCATCAGAGATAGAGATGTTGTAAAAGTTGAATACATAAGGTCACTATTTTGGGACAGGCAGTGCAGTGTAATTTTTCACAATGTTATAAGTGAGATCCCAGGGAGCTGAGGAGTGCCATAGTTAAAATTCTGGGTCCTACTGAGATTCTGGCTATTTTTACCAGTAGTCAGGTAATAAAACTATTAATTTGATATGGTGCCTCAAGGGGGGATTGGAGAGGTGAAGCCCCAATCTGTGCAGTGGTCAGAGCTTCACCTCTGCCAGCAGTCCTCTTTCAAACCTCCTTCTGTGGAATGTGGTCCCTTCCTGGCAGGATGTTAGAGAAGCAGTACATAGTAACAGTGGCAATTCTGATGTACACTTTTTTATTTTTCTATTTTAGACTGCCCTTTATCTCCTAACTTGTATGATGCCTTTTTTTCCTCATTTTGAATCTGCTTTAGCACTTTTTTCACATTTGAAATAGAAAGAACAGGAGTGCTACTTTTAATATTGTTCTCGGTTTTCATCAATAGTCTCAACTGCTTTAAGTGATAATGTAGCTAAGGACAAAAACACTTTGAGAATCAATATTGAACTTTATCTGAAAAGTGAGCTGCCCTAGAATCCTACAGAATCTTATCTGCTAAAAAATAATGTGGCAATCTAAAGTGGTTTTCCAGCTTCACTCAGTTTAACCATGGCTTTTGGTGTAGCAAACAGTAAAGGGTGTAACTGTGACTTTAAGCACCTCTTGTTCATTTCTATACCATGATATGTACACAAACCTTACTCGCTTTATCACCGTACTCTGCAATTTACTACTTGTGAATAACTATAATCTGGCATCTCAAAAAATGATTAGGATGCAGCATGTCTTAAGTCATCCTAGTTAACACTTTTAACAGAAAACCTTGAGCCACCAAAAATGGAATCAGAGCCCAGTACCCAGCTCTGTAGGTGTTCAGATTGGATTTACAAACTGAAATGACTCATGATACATTTAAAGTACAAGTACGGCTTATTTGGTGGCATTCGTACAGCATCTCTTGCAGATAGGCACAGGTCCTGCTCCCACATAGGGGACCTGGGTTTGTACCTTACATTGATACTGTAGTGCATTATAGGTTGTATTCTGCACTGCTGGAGGTGCTGAACATCAGAAGATGTGCTGAATTAGGTCCTTTCTGCTGGTTCTCTATATCAAAGTTGAAGATCCATGATGCTATTTAAAACATAAAATAGATTGCCCCAGTGTCCTGGTGAATATCCCCATTCTCAATATATCAAGGTCCTGGATTCCATTGTCCTTGACAGTATGATAGTTTGCTTAGCATACAATTGGTGTCCCATATGGGTGTAAATATTCACTGCACCACCAGTGCCTAACCATATTACTAGTAAAGTGCTTTGTGAAGCAGTGTGTAACATAGAAACATAGAAGTTGATGGCAGATAAGGACCACAAGGCCCATCCAGTCTGCCCATTTTTTCTACCATATGAATGTGCCATAGGCCTGTACTCCGTCAATGGCCTATCTATTCATACTCATTTGTATTGCTCCCTTATGCCTACCCCATGCCTGCCTAAAGCCCTGCACTGTATTCATATCCACCACTTCCTGAGGTAGGCCATTCCATGCATCCACCACCCTTTCTATGAAAAAGAACTTCCTTACAATACTCCTTAATTGGCTTTTTTCTAATCTCATGCAGTGTCCTCTTGTCCTGCTATGTTTCTTATATTGAAACATGTTAGACTCTTTCACCTTGTTAATGTCCTTAGGAAGTTTGAATGTTTCGATCATATCACCTTTCTCCCTCCTTTGCTCTAGGGTATACATATTGAGCTCCGTTAATCTGTTCTCATATGTTTTCTAATGCAGTCTCTGCACCATTTTGTTTGCCCTTCTCTGGACTGCCTCCATTTTGTTAATGTCCTTGTGCAGGTGTGGCCTCCAGTACTGCACACAGTACTCCAGATGATGCCTAATCAGTGTCTTGTAAAGAGGAATTATTACCTCCCTCTTATGACTTGTGATACCCCTACTAATAAACCCCAAATCCCTCTAGCCTTATCTACTGCTTTAGTGGTCTGCTTGGATGATTTCAGGTCATCTGTGATGATGATGATGCCCAAGTCTCTTTCTTCCCTTGTAATTGCGAGCAACTCCCCTCCCAACCTATAGGTGGCTTTAGGGTTTCTCTTCCCTATGTGCACGGTCTTGCACTTCTTTGTGTTAAACCCCATTTGCCACTCTTCCTACCATTTTTCCAGTTTATCCCACTCTCTTCTCATTCTGCCCACCCCATCTGGATCATCTACTCTGTTGCAGATCTTCGTGTCATGTGCAAACAGACAAACCTTACCCTCCAGTCCATCTGCAATGTCACTGATGAAGATATTGAAGAGGACTGGTCCCAGGACTGATCCTTGAGGTACTCCACTTATGACTTGCATCTTTTCTGATTGTATACTGATTACCACCACTCTCTGCATTCTGCCCACCAACCAGTTTGCCACCAAGTTGACCAACTTCTGTCGCACCCTGAGCCTACCCAGCTTATTAATCAATCTTCTATGTGGAACAGTATTGAAAGCTTTGCTGAAGTCAAGGTAGGTGATATAAACTGCTCCACCCTTGGTCCACCACTCTGGTTACCCAGTCAAAGAAATCTATGAGATTAGTTTGACAGGACCGTCCTGTTGTAAGCCCATACTGTCTTGGATCTTGTGCTCCTATGGATTCCAGGCATTGCACTATCCTTTCCTTAAGGAGTACCTCCATAATCTTGTCTGCTACTGAGGTAAGACTAACTAATCACATTTTCTATTTATTTATTTATTTCAGTTTGGGATTAAGTACCTTTGAGCCAAAGGCTCGTTTACAGAGGTTCCAAGTCAGACATAGTACAAGACAGATAAAACAACAACAGCAGCAGCAAATACATAGGTTCAACAAGATACAGTGAATGTAGAAAATTACATTTGCATGCAAATGATTCCTTAGGTTACTAGGCTGCACAGGTTACTTAATAGAGGTTTTTCCTCATATAACGTAATTTACACTTTTGTTATCATATATTTAGAAATTGGCAAGGAGATTTCACCATCGGTTCAACAGGTAGGCAAGTAAGATTGCTTAATGGAGTAGGCTGCCCTGTTTTAAATGAGTGGGTCAGCAGGGAAATTCAGGAGCCCATACTTAGGTGGAGTAAGGCAGCCAGAGAGGGGCTAGGGTCAGGTGGTGTAAGAGAGGTATCCTGAGGAGGCTTTGTCATGGGAGGTGGGGTGATAAAAGTGAGAGAAAGGTGGATAGGAAGAAATAGGAGGGGGTGGTTGAGGGGGTAGTAGGTGAAAGGGGAGGAGGATACAGGGGTGGTGGCTGAGAGGGAGATTAGTGGAGTGGGAAGGGAGGGTGGTTAGGTGGTAGATATAGGATTCAGGGGATAAGTCTGAAAAAAGGTGGGGATGGTATGGGAGTAAAGAGTGAGAAAGTAGATTGGGGGTGGTGAGCACAGGGGGTGAGGATGAGCCTATGTGAGTCTTTCATAATGAGGTCAGAAGGCATGGTTAAGGGATATTCCTAGTGTTAGTGGCTAGGGCATTCAGGCTCTTTCGAGTGTTTTTAATAAGGTTAGGTTATGTGGGAACATTCACATATACAGGAGAGAGTTAGATGTGCTCAGAAACCAGCTTTGAAGTTGTCTACTTTATTTCATTCTATGAGGTCAGGGAGTAGGTAATTTATCCACGTGGGTCCTCTAAAAGACAGGAACATTTGAGCTCCTGAGGTACACTTGAATGGTTCCACAATTGCACTCCTGGAGCTCCTCTATGTACTGATTGTTGGTTGGTCTATTTTAAATAGACACAAGAAGCTAGCCCAAGTATGGCTTTCTTTCCCATAAGGCAGGTCTGGTATCAGGCCCTGAGGTGAAAGAGTAGATATCCAGTTGCTTTGTAGAGACCACAAGTATGTGTCCAGCAATCCACTCCCAAAACCAGCCAACACACTTTATTAAGAAGGAGTTTTTACCCTTTTTAAGGCAATGTCGGTACCTGGACTGTAGATTGCAAGGCCGTAGTCAATGGAAGATAACACTTAGCAGTATGTGACAAGCTTTAGCACATCAGAGGGTATGTAGTAATGGTGTCAATGAAGAACACCTAGTTTTGCATTGGCTGATTTGATTACCTGGTTTACATGTGTCGAGAATGAGAGGGTGATTGAGAGGGCATTGTCCAGGTGAATCCCAAGATATTTAAAGGTGTCGACCTGCTCCAGTACATCCTCTTAGGAGCACTGTATCAGTAGTTTCCCGAATTTCTTTCTGCTTTGCGGAAGCATGAAAAGCATGTTCTTTGTTTTTTTTGTAGTTGAGCAGCGGTTTGTTATCACAGAACCATGCCTCAATCCTGTGGAAATTAGCTTCAAGTTCATAGATGATGGCAGGTAGGTTTTTCCCACTTACAGAGATGACCGCATCATCCATATATAGCACAATGTGTGCTTGGCAGACTGAAGGCAGATGGTTAATGAAGAGACAGGAGCAGTCCCGGTATAGAGCCTTGTGGACTCCAAGAGTTACCTCCTCAGGTTCAGCTAAAATGCCACTGATTTTGACTTGTTGTATCCTGCCAGATAGGTAGCTCTTGAACCAGGTGACCTTATCCAAGGACAGGCCAATAGAGAGTAGGTATTGCAGGAGGAGTTGATGGTTGATGGTATCAAATGCCCTTGTGAGGTCTATGAAGATAGACCCCACTGCCAGCCCATCATCAAAGGCATTGTATATTTTGGTGGTGTAGTCAATCAAAGTGGTTATGGCAGAATGGTCTTTCTGGAGCTCATGTTGCTGGATACAAAGTAGGTTGTACTGCAGTAGATACTCCGTGAGCTGGTATGAGACAACTTGTTCCAACACTTTGGACAGTGGGAAATATAGAATGATAGATGGGTTTGTGTGCTTAATGAGAATCTTATACACAACTGAGGTGTTGGATGCTACATAAACCCAGAGGGCAAAGCTTGAGGGGTTTATTTAAGCATCCAATACTGATGGTGTGTGTAAAATTTAAATTTTATGCACAACTCCATGTTTTATTTTATATAATTGCTAGGGAGTGTTTTTTCACCACAGCAATTATATATAATAAAAATACTTTCCTGTTCAACAGTGGTCCAGTCTGGTTTAAGTATGGTCCGCAGCTACTGAAACCATTCGTTTTTTGTTTTGGTTTTTGTTTTTAAATTGAGATCAGGTTTAAATAGTAGACTGGGTGACAGGGTTCCAAAATTTTAATTATGACAGTGGAGTTTGTTTTTGTTTAAGATTTGCTTACCACCAAGAGCGAGTGGCAGTGCAGTGTTCAGTGTGACAACAAAAAGATGGCCAGGTGGGCATATGCAGAGTAAAGGAAACCCTGCACATGTTTACCATTATAAACACTCCTTTATAATGGCAACTTACAAACTGGGTTTCCTTAAGGAAAAAATGCTCACCAGTTATTATAAACATTATACAGTATACAAACACATTTTATTCTATTTAGCATCTAATTGCTATTCTGAGAAAGCATTAACAGTACTGCTGATGATTAGCAAAAAATATAGAAATATTAGTGAAATTTAAATCTAAGAAATGTTTGTACTCTTGCATTAATTTCTCACACTCCATTGACTGGATGTAAGTCATGATAGAGCAGCAGTATTTGCTAATCAGCAAACAAATTTCATTATATACTGTAGCTTTTTCTAACAAAAATGTATTTCTGCCATCCATTGATTCAGAATCAGTATCTCTTTACTCTCTTCAGATGTTTAAAAAACAGTTTTTATATCAATTTGTTTGCAATTATTTAGCATCACTCATTAAATATGGTTGTAAAATCATTGCCAAAAATATTCAACCTTACCACAGAACCAAAAATGAATTCAGTCCTTACCAGACTGCCTGTAATAACACACATACTCTACAGGCTTTATTTACAATGTTTATGCAGGATAACTGGTATGGGATGTAGCAGCTTGTTTTCAGCAGAGTCCTGCTCCTAACCAATTTTAAAGTTGAGAGGATTGAAGCAGGGAGGTCAAGTGACATATCCAAGGTCACACATAGGGCAGTGGTTATTGATTGGGATGTGAACCTGAGTGTTTTCATTCCCAAATATGTGTTCCAAGCAATACATTACATTACCATTTTAAACCTGTTCTAGTTCTCAATGCTACTAAATGAAAACAAAAAATTGTAGTTATATTTTTACACTGCCTAAGTATCATCTTGTAGTTTCACTGGATTTTAACAAACCTTATTGCTGAAGTTTTATAGTGTGGTTTGTTTTAAATGGCAGCATGGTATTTCTGCCTTTAGTGTAAAACCATAGGATTAACTTTAGCCAGCATATGCTACAGGATGACATGTCCCAGTGTGGTTTTATTGAATATGTTCATTCAGAAGAAGCTTGATGGTGTTACATGGTTTATTTTCCTTTCAAATAGTACAGTTTTTTTCTTTTGGTCTTCCTTTCTTCCATCTTTTTTTTAGGGGGGGGAATTAAGTATTTTACCCACATCCATCTTAGAAACATAAAAACATTGGAATCTGATAGCAGATGAGGACCGCTCAGCCCACTTAGTCT
This sequence comes from Neoceratodus forsteri, assembly GCA_016271365.2. NCBI lineage: Eukaryota > Metazoa > Chordata > Ceratodontiformes > Ceratodontidae > Neoceratodus > Neoceratodus forsteri. The sequence continues at coordinate 536,846,882 of CM028135.1, read as the reverse complement.
GCCCATCTCCCTTACCTGTTTCATATACCAAAGATCCTAAATGATTTGTGGTTTATCCCGTCTTTCCTATCAGTAGAGTTCCTTTAAACCTGTCCCATGTGTTTTTGAATTCCTCTACCATTTTTGCCACTACAACCTCTATCAGGAGGCTGTTCCATGGATCGACTACCCTTTCCATGAAAAAATACTTTATCATGATCTACCTCCCATTATTTTCATATCATAGACCCTTGTTCTTGAATATCTTTTTTTTTTTAAAAGATGCTACCCTCTTGTACCTTATTTACACCCTTGAGGTATTTGAAAGTCTCTATCACTACATCAGGAGCACACACAGTTTTGCTTTGTTAATGGCAAAATACTGTAAACCTTGTTTTTTAATATTTTTAATATTATTGGAAGTTTAGGCATGTGTGATGTCTGTTAAATACTCCAGTTTATAAAGTGGCAAGAACAAATCTAGAAATTTCATTGGCTGAGGGATGACTGAGCTTTAAATCTCTATAAGCACATGATCAGGTGCTGAATTTCATTTTCCTCCCAACGAAACTACTTAGAGCCATTTCATAAGTGTAATAAGCCCCTTCAGGGTGTGCATCAAAGGATTTTAATGCACTTCCTGGGGCATACGGACACTTGGCCTTTGGTTTTATGCTTTAATGCACTCCTGGGACATGCATTAAAATCTTGTAATTCATACCCTATCATAGCTTATTTCTTATGTATTGTTTTGTATGTTTGTAGGAACTAGTACTATTTTTCCCTCCTTTATGGTCCTTTATTTATGTTGTACTTTTCCCACCCAATATTCATTTTTAATAGTGTACCAGTTCCAAAACACTGTGACATCAATTGAGTGGAATCCTCTATGGAATGCAGCTTTCCAGGTTTGGTTCTGCTCATTTGTTCCTGAACTCATATGAAATGTAAAAAATAAATATTTGCTGATAAATACACATTTCTGAAAAGGGACCTTAAACAAGGAATAAATATGACTATTTTGAAACAAAACCTCAAAGCAATATTCAACAGATACACATCTCTAATTCTTTTAACAAATGTAATAACAAGATTTATGTTCCCATTAAGGAAAAGGAACACATAGTGCAATTCCAACCAGCTCAGATAGTCACGGCTTGGCAGTTCATTTACAGCTTATCCATGGTAGACAACTGAGTGAGTTTTTGTCATCCACTACTCTGCAACTGTTCATTTTTTTTCTGAAAACACTCATTATAGAATTGGTGAAGTGCCACTAAAGATCAGACCAAACTCTTTACTTCATCACATAGGTGAATGATTGTGTCAGTACTGAATTGAGAATGAACAGACCTTTCTCCGACTAAGCTGTAAAATTACAATTTCATTACATTTTATTTTACTGTGTGTATATCCTCAGAGAAATAAGCTAATGTCATCATTGTAGTAAACTAGCTCATTTGCCAAAAGTGCTTTTACTTTATTATTTTATGCATCATTAAAGTCCTAATATATGGATGGCAGAAAGCAAGAATGGAGATTCTGAGAAATGATTATTTTGCAACATATACTGCAGAATAATGTATGGGCAACCATACATAAAAGCCTGTGTTTGGTTGTTGTGATGACATAACATAGACCATGAGAGAGAAGTTTGTGGGGTCATTGATGTTATCATAGTCCCAGAGATGGAAACATGGCCAGGTTGATATGGCTGATCATATCTTATTTTATATCATATATTGCACTGTGTACACTGTCTGAGTGACTCACCCTGCCACCCAGTAAGTAAGCACACTGTAAACCTACACTGCTGTGCAAACTTACACTATCCCTGATGTAGTTGCTGGTTTGCATGTCTGTTTTATTGTGCTACTGGTGCTTGGCTTTGAGATCTAGCTAATGTGGTACATTGAGAAGACATTAGGCCTGTTTACACAGCCACCACCCGAAAAATGTGCTGGTCTTCTCCAGTGCTACTGAGACCTCCTGCACCAATCGATTCATGTTTAGATGGCCCCTTTCAGCACCAGTGCATGCCATACTGGAGAGGGGCCATGAGTGATGAGGGTGTGGTCAGTTGTGTGGGGTCCTGAGCTGAGTGTGTCAGAGTGAGCTGTGCAGCCTGTCCACATGGCTGCTTATACCTCTCAGTCCTGAATGCATCCCCAGCCCTGCTGTGGCTCCAGGACAGGAGTGAGAGCAAACTTAACAACAATCAGGTAAGTGCCCAGCCAGCCGCATTTGCAGTGCAGCAACTCAAGAGCTTGGTTTACTGTGGTGTAAATGTAGGCATGTAAACAGGCCTATTGTACCACATTAACCACATATGTACTGCAGTACAATAGGATTTCTGTCTGTATGGGTAGCCATACACAACAACCCCTGACCTACACTTAAAATTAAATTGGCATACATTTGGTCAGTGTGTTTAGACATTTAAATGAATTAGCTAGCCAATAAGGATGGTTTAGTTATGAACATTCTTTAAATCAGATTCTGATGATGAGGACAATAAGGTTACCTGGGGATGGTATCCCATGAAGACAGTGAAGGAAAAATAGCGAGGGAAAACAGTGAGGTGATAATAGAGAACGGAATGTTAGCTACAGCAAGTTTACAGTGAATGGTTAGTTTCATAAGGGAGACGATGATGTATACAATGTATGTAATGTAATTGCTGTGGGCCACATACTGTGCTACCAGTGTGGCTTGTAGGTTAGAGGCACTACTAGTAGTGTCATCACTACATGCAGCAGGCCAGGGTTTGAGTCTTGTGATGGCTCTAGTTTCCCCTCTCCCAGGTTTGTCACCCTCCCTGGATTATGTTACCCACTGGAGGGGGACTATTAAATCCACCACCTCCCAATGTTGTTGCCCTCCCCAAGCTGTGTTCCCTGGAGAATATCCCCCCTCCAAAGTTTCTCCCTACCAGTGATGAATATATATTTTTATGGCATGTGGCGGGGCTCATAAAGACAGTTGGAGACCCGGTCAGTGATTCGGGTCACTGGTTTAGACTTTTCTGGTTGTTCGCTGTTGTGCTGGTTGCTGTTTTGGCAGTAGCTGGTTATTGCTCACCGTTATTTGTTTGCACCATTTTGCATTTTCTCTGTTTAAACATGGAACCCCTTTTGCCATTTTTTCTATTTTCATGTGGAAACTCTGGAGATTATGTCCAGCAAAATGTTGTTACCCCTTCCCCAACTTACATTTATGAAGTATCATATGTGCAATCTGTGATTACTGATATCATGATGCTCCATCTCTCTCTTGCTTCAATGTTTGGCAAATTATGCCACTCGCTGCTGGCTTATGCATCCTGTGATACCAGTCATCTTGTCCAGAACAAACATCTCTTCTGCTTTCTGAAGCTAATCCTCCTCTCAGAAATTTGGGGATGCTTAGCTAACTGCTTCTCATCCATTTCTGACTCAGGCACAGTCTAAGTCCTATCCCATAATAACCTTTTATCTTTCCCCAGAGTTTCCATGATACTTTCATACAGTGAATGTACATGCAGGTTAGGGTCCCTAGGCCTCATGACCAACCTAGCATCAATACTTGCATAATGTATTCGTAGTATGCATAACCATTTGAAGACTGAAAAAAGTGACATGGATGATAAAACGCAGTGAATATGATATGAATATTGGAATACAATGTTGCTAAAAAGGCAAAAAAAGTGTTACAGCACATGATTATATAGTCAAACATGGAACTCCAAATTCAAAAAAAACAATTTTCAAAACCTTTTCAAAAGGATGTTTGGATATGGTATTTTCATTTAAATATACACAAATATATGTCAACATCAGATTTCAGTATATTTCCTTGTAAAAATACGTCAAACTGTATTTTAGTGAATGTTGATATAACATATGTTTTCAATATATGCCAATAAATAAACAGGGCTGGCTGATACTTTGTTAGAGATTTGTTACAAGTGTATAGTAATTTATGTTTACTTACTGCTGTGGAAAACAAATACTACTGTACCTGGGAACATTTTAATATATATACTGTTAGTGGTTCAGGTATCTTCATACTTTTCAGTTAGCATATGTTGAATTTGTTAGCTTGAAATTTTCATGGACAAAGGACCTTCTAATAACCTGTTCACTAACTGGTAAACCAGGCAATCAATCAATCAATCATGGAGTTATGGTAAACAAATTGATGAATTTGGGATTTGACTGTATTTTAAGACCGTGGTCCTCCAAATTACTTGACTGACTATAGATAGCTGTGTGCTGTGCATGGGACTAGGTCAATGTGGCTGGGTTTAGAAAGGAGTACAGCAGGGGTCCATTCTAGAACCCCTGCTATTCCCAGTTTACATGAATGATGTTGACCACTGGCTGCCAGGAATTAATGTCACTTGTATGCAGATGTTATGGTGCTGTATTGTACAGGCAGCACCATCTCTGAAATACTGTACTGATGAACTTACAACAGGGCTTTAATGGACTGCAGGATTTTTTAATCCAAAATGAACTTGTTTTGCATGTTAAGAATCTAAAGAGATGATATGTGGCATAGGAAAGGAAGCCTATCCTGTTGTGGAACCATATATTATTCAAAACTATGATAATGAACCTTTAGGGCTGATACCATCTTACTAGCACTTGTGTCTGGTTAGAAACCCACCTCACTTCGGACTGACATGTGGATAGTGTTGTTAAAAATGCTGGTTCCAAGTTGGATTTCTTGTATAGGCACCATGCCTCCTTAGCTTTCAATGTGAGAGTAAAAATTATTGAGTTGATAATAATGCCAGTCATAAAGTATGATGATCTGGCCTATGGAGGTGCTAGAGCTGGCCAAATAAACAAACATAATGTTTTGGTCAACAGAGACTGCCCTGTTTCATCTTGAATGCCCCTTGGGATGCCCAATAGTGTGTTGTATACAGCCAGTTAAACTGACTGCCATTAAAGCAGAGATGAAAGCTACATATGTTGCAGTTACTGTAATGTTGAAATGTGGTAGGAATGAAGCTCCTCTATATATTTTTTTGCCAAAGGTTGTTTCCTCACCTTGGCAAAATGGGTGACTTTTTAGCCCTATCCTCATGTCTTGCAGATGGCTCCTATGTCTCCCAGGTTAGGGGGTACCATTCCCCCACAGAACTGCCTCCCCCCAGCAGCAGGGCCAGGAGGGGGGCCTTCCTTCCTCCTGACAACAGATGACCCCTCCAGACTAATGTGGCAGTGTGGGACATGAAGAGAAAAGCAGGATTTGCCAATCTTCCATTTTTCCATTTTTCTATCCCTATACCCTTGATGTGACAACAGCATGTGTGCATGGAGGTGCACACTTCCTGCACAACCACAGCTCCTCCCTTCAAGATGCTTGAGCCTGTACCACCACCAGACCTCCACCCCATGGCAGTCATGGGCTAAGACAGCTAATCACCTCTCCCCAGAAGAGAGGAGGAGAGCAATCCCCTTGGATGCTCATTCCTCTCCCACCACATTGACCCCCAGCAACTCCTGCTCATTCACAAACATGGGTTGTCAGCATGGCAGTAAATTAGGTGTTCAGTGCCTTAGCCCTCAGCACCACCAGGCTGGCTGTTGCTTTATGTATTAGGGAACTGTTAAAAAGAGATATACAAGTCTAGACATGTATTCATTGACTAAGCTAGAATTTGAGGTGCCATGGTTTGACGCCATTAGGGGTAGCGAATATTTCACTGCCTGTTGTCCTATTGCATGGACTCATATCTCCCTGGTGCTTAGGCCAAAATGTGGCCCACACTCTTCTTCATATAACATAAATAAATGGTCCTCCTCTGTGGAGTTAGAGCGTAGCAGCGGCAGTGTTAATTTTGCAATGTTTTTTTGTAAGAGTACCATATGTACTGTGTTATGCATTTGTTCTCATGTATGCAATGTACTCTGCATTTATTTGTAATATGTGTAAGACAGTGATGTGTAATCTGATGCACAATTATTAGGAACACCATTAGAAATGAAATCTCAGCTCAAAGGTTTTATTTCCCATTTATGCATTTAATACACAAACTTGAAACTTGAGAAAAAGTTCTCTATCAACTATCTTATGAATCCTGTATTTCTAGATACCCTCAACTTCAGAACCAACTTTGCATTAGAAACTGTGCCAAATGTTTTACTGAAATATGTGTACTGTATATCACAACAACTGCCTTTCCTCATCTAGTTTCTTTGTTACTTTTCAAAAAAAGACAAAAAACATAGACTGGCATTATCCTGCCTTAGTAAACCCATATTGCTTTTCATACTGTATAACAACTGGAATCTGCAAATATGTTACAAAACCTGATTTTGATAATTGTCTCCAACATTTTGCCATAATCTTGGATAGAGTCACTGGCCTGTAGTTATCTGAGTCACTTCTACTTCCCTTTTGGAAATGAGGTGTCACATTTGTTCTACTACAGTCCCCCGGTATATCATGACATTCAAATGACATCTATACACTTTTTGCTAGAGTATCCAATATTACATCCTTTTACTCCTTGACTGCTCTGTGATGCAACCCATCCAGTACTTTTGCTTTATCCATTTATAACTACAATTGTACAGCATCAAAGTTATAACACGTGGTTACCTCATTTTGCTGGTGGTTTCAAAAGGTCGTTTTTCACACCTAACTGTTACGAAAGACTTATTAAATCCAAACATGTCAGTCAATTCAACAAAGTCATTAAGAACAACATGTTATCCATAAATATGTCAGTCAAACATCTTATCACAGCATACACACACACAGCTGTTGTAAAGTGCAGCTGAAAGTTTTTTTTTTAATCTCAGAAGGTTTTTGTTATGATTTTCTTTGATTTGGAAACATCGAATACAGAAATATAGAACTATGGAAACATAGAATCTGATGGCTGATAATGACAACCTGGTTCACTCAGTCTGCTCATTTTTCCTTGTCTGCATTATTACTGCAAATTACTGGCTACCATTGTACTGGGAAAAAATATCTTCCATTGCTTCCAATAACAATTTTGTAAGAAGGTACGCCTTGTATTATACGAAGCAATAACCCTCACATTTTAAAAATAGTCTGGTTATTAATCACCTCATATGTTCTGTGACATCCAAAGTACTTGAGCTTTGAGTCCAACATCACATAATGTCTCAGAAATCACATGGTGTTAAGAATCAGTCCATTCTTAACACTTGGGGGTTCATTATTCTATATATAAGTGAAATCTACTGTGCTTCAAGCATCCTCTGCTGAATTGTTAGATGTTGTATCCAGATGTGGAAAGTTTCTCAGTACCTTTGTAATAAATACGTCAGGTATATGTCCCAGCATATCTACCTATATCTACTGTAGATCTATCACAGGAAATCCCCATCCATTTCAATAGGATTTCCAGCGATAGTGTATAGCTGAATTTCTCTAGATATTTTTGGGATGCATCTCTGACTGTCACTGTACTAGAATGAATTATTCATTAGGCTTTTAACTACCATGGTATCATCTGATAGTTTCCCCCTAACCAGATCATGTGTTCAGTACACCTTTTCTTTATTGCACATTTTTCTCTGACAAAACTCAATCATTTTTGTCCTCATCTATAATGTCTCTTGCCATGCCACCCTGAAATTTCCTTTTTGCATGCCTGTATCCCTTTTATAGTTTTTAATTCCTATTTATATTTATCCTTATACATCATGGTGTAATCCCCCATACTTTAAATGCCTTTCTTTTTCCCTTTCCTGTTCTGTGGTAGTCCAACAGGTAGTCCTGTCCTTCCAGAAAGGGAACATCTTGGTTTGATCTTCATCTCACTATATGTGGATACTCAGAGATCCATTGCATTTTGTACTCTTCCCTTGAGAAATTCCTTTTCTCTTTCAGTTCTTTTATCCATTTTATCCAGGTTCTGCTCAAATAATTTCCTCTGTTTATTAATGTCTATCATCTTTAAGTGCAGAGTTTTAGTTTAAGCTGCTACTTCAGTCCTTATTATTTAGAATGCTATCATAGTTTGATCACTGTATCCTGGTTCACACTTACTCCTACAGGAAAAACCTGACTACAGAGTCAGTAGGGAGGGGCAAGAGGAACGCAGCAGAAAAGCTATGCCAGCAAGACAGATCATGGTCCTTATTCTTCTCCCACATCAACAGACCCTCTTGTGATCTGTTGGAGTCACCTCCATGTTAGTAAGATTTAATTTCTTGATGCCAGAGAAGGCTCCTGCTAATGAAAAGCTAGCAACTGAATAAAGTACAGGAGATAGATACATTCCTCCACTAGGCCTAAGGAGACCCTGAACAGGAACAATCTAGCCCTGTGGAGAGGTCAAAGTACCAGGAGGTCTGGAAACCCTAGACAGCAATGAGGGGTGAGTCTGGCTAGTGGATAGGGCAGTTGTGGGTATTATGGAAGATCACTGCTGGTGGCAAGTGCAGTGGCAAAAAAAAAAAAACCTCTCAGAATACTACAAGACCCTTAAAGGCAGACATTTTGATTTCATCCCATATGCATTGATATCAGCACTTGGGCTGGACAAGGGATCTATACAATAATACCAGTAAGGCTGGGTTAAATTCATTTTCTGCTGGAGAAAGTCTGGTGATAGTATGATTTTGCTTCTGCAATACTGTGTGATATTTCTGCTAAAAGTTTGCAAAATTGTGCAAAACTTGTCATTTTTATTTCCATGTAATTTAAAAACTGTTCCTTCAAATTGACCAAATTTGATATGATGAATTTATCAGTCTCCATGGAAAAGAATAGCACATTTCAGATTCCCATCTTTAAAGGTAACTGAGGTATAAGCCTCCAAAGATTTGAAAATTTTAAAATTGCATGTCACAAGTATGTAAACTGTAGAATTATAAGCCCTTTTAAGTTTAAAAGTACGGAATAGAATGTTATCAATTTTGTTAACTTCATTGTCCTGAAAAAATGAAACAGTGTGTGTGTCAGTTCTCTACTCCCTTGCTCAAAGGCTTGCCAAGTTATATGCATCCAAAGACTGCTCCATAACATTCATAGTTTATGTTGATTTTAATGAGCTTGTGTGAAAATGGTGGTATTTTGTGATAATTTTGTCAGTCATTTCCATGAATTTATCCCAGTCGTACACTTGATCTGGAATTTTGGAGGAAGAGAAAGGCTGAGTAGAGTGACAGAAAGGTTATATTTATAGCAGGCTTCATAGTAAAACTATAGTGATGTCAAACATCAGGTCAGTATCTTGTGTGAAGAACCATGAAGAATAGTTATTGGCGTCACTGTGCACTAGCCTGTCTTCTTGCAATATTCTAGCTAAGCCAACATACAAACTTCAGTGGGCAAGCACCAGGATTCAGAACTGCAGTGCTCTGTCTAAATATAAAACTGAAGAAAACAAACCACTAAGCACCCTGTGGTAAGGACTCAAGGTCATTCAAAACAGTAATAATATTATTACCATTTATTTAAAAAACACCATTGTGTATGCAAAAAAAAAAACAACCTCATAGCCAGAAGTTAGTGCACATAACACATCAGCTACAGCTGGTGACAGGTGACACTAATGTTTTGCTTGGGTAGCCCCAAGCTGCATCAGATGAAGATCCTCTGATGAAGCTTGGGTGTGCCTGAGAGAAACAAAATAGTGTAGCATGTCACCAGTCAGAGCTGGCATGGTGTATGCTATGAGGCCATTTTCTGTATGTACAATGGTGCTTTTTTAAATAAACAGCAAGCATATTATTACTGTTTTGTGTGACCTTGAGTCCTTAAAGCAGGATGCTTAGTGGATTGTTTTCTTCAATATTCCAGCTAACCACTAGAAGTCACTAAATGACTTGTGGAAGCAAATGCATGTGTAGCTCTGTTTCTGTTACAATGCCATTTGCTAAATCTTTAACAATGCTGTAGATAACAATGTATATTTTTAGCATTTGAAAACAGTGGAACCTACTGACCCCAAGCATTCCACTAGTTATGATTTAGGCCACTGTGCAGAAGTATCTGGATATCTTTATTCATGATGGGACATGATGTTGGGCATCACTTTCATAGGAGTGCTGATGCAGGGCATGATGGTAGAGTAGGTAAGGTGTTTTGCCTATCTGCAGTACAAGTAAAATGATTGTGATAAAGAGCCATCACAAGATAGACTGATGTGCAGTAAAGAAGGTTCAGTAAGGTCATGTCAAAGGAAAGGAAAGTTAAGAGGATTTGAACTATTGGATAGGGGATGTAGCTAGTGCAGGGGTCACCATGGATGGAGTTAAATGCATGGGTGCACCAATGGGATGCCTTCAAAATGAAGTAGCAAAAGAAGAGAAGACAAGAGAATCATACCCTGCAGAATTGACTGGTCTGTGCACCAAATACACACAGAAGTCCACAACTTAGAGGAACTCACATAGACATGGTAGGGGAACAAAATGACTGAGGAACCAAGGAGAAATTCTGCTTATTTCAAAAGGATCAGTTCTACAGAAAAAGGAGTTAGTGGTAGGGCTGGGAGAATTACCAGATTCTGATTTTGCTGAATTTTCATGAAATTCTGTGACATTCTACTTTTTCTTAAAATGTTCTGAAAATCTTTACTTGGTCATAACAAGTTAGTATTATAGCTACAGATCTAAAATTCAGCAGGTGCATTATATGCAAGATGCCCTAAAAGGATGTCACGCTTCTTGACATTTGCATGAGGGGTGGGGATGATACAGGGGTTTAAATTCTGGCAATTTATTATTCATGTGATAATTTTGGAAAATATTTCTATGATTACAACTTAGCCACCTTTGGAGCTAGGTAATTAAACATTTATAAGCATACTTTCCTGGAAAAGTCATAGAAATTGCTAAATAGAGAGGTAATTGGCTATGTAAACTGAAGTCACAGGCATTCAAAATTCACAATATAATTGTTAAATTATGTGACTTTTTTTAAAATATTTTGATATTTATAGCTTCACTGTTATTGTAGGTAAACACTCAAGATTTGGCATGTATACAAAAATAAACATGTCCATGAATCTAATTAAGATGGATAACTGTGGTTTAGTAGGTTCAGATGTGTTGTTGATGCTTAAGAAATTATTAATTGGCAAAATTTGCTGAACAATTCATTGACGCATAATAAGTAATGCCACTAGAATTCCACTTATGGAATTTAACGTTTACAAAACACTCATCACCACTGAATCACCTTACCTGCAGTAGCACCATGGCCCTGCAATACCCCTCCAACACTCCTGCAACAATATTGCCCAGTATCATGCTCTAGCATGACTAAAGATATCCAGATAATTGTGTCACAGTGGCCTTAGTCGCAACTAGTTGTAAGACTTGGCATTACTTGCTGCAATTATTTTCAAACAGTAAAAAATCTCATTATCATCTACAGGATTGTCAAAGAGTCAGCTGGTGGCATTGTACAGAAAAAATGCTGCACATGCATGTGCTTCTACAAGCCATTAAGTCAGTGAGCTCTAGTGGTTATCTGACATATTGCAAGAATGCAAAGTAGTGCACAGTGATGACCGTGACTATTCTTCTTGGTTCATCACTCAAAATAACAACCAGACATGTGGCATCACAGTATTTTTTCTATGTAGCCTGCCATTAATGCTACCTTACTGCCACTTTACCCAGCCTTTACCTTCCTCTACAATAGCAACTTACGTGTACAACTAGGCAAAATGTATTGACATAGCTTTGACAAAAATATCACAATATTTCACAATTTCACAAAAGCTCATGAAATTCTACTTTAATTACTGATGCTATTTTGGAATATTTGGCTGATTATAACTTGGCCAGCCTGTAAACAAGAGAACTGAAAGCTGACACACATGGGCTTTTTTTTTCTCTGCATATTTTGTTTTGTCCCAGGCAGCAGCTTGTCTCTCAGGGATATACCCTGGTCACAGAGATATACCCTGATCAGGCTGAACAAAGTCATCATTCAGCTGCTACCATGTTTTTCTCCAATATTTTTTCCCTCCCATCTCCCCTGATGGAGGGCAGTGCCCCTATTGGCCTTACACAGCCACAGCTTTTGCTCTGGCAGGAGAAAGATCCCTGGCCCACCCATAGGGTAAACTGAGTTAGTGGAACCCCTTATCACCCCCCCCCACACTGAAATGCACTGCCAATTGACAGCTGCTTCTGCCTTGGACTGCATCCCGATATGACCTTGGGTTGTCAACATGGTAGCATGATGCTCTGTTGCTGGACCATTGGAGTGGCCTGAAAGCTTAATATTTATGGTCAATGAACCAAACAAAATTAGTGGTATTCCATTCTCTAGTTTTAAAGTTATTGGGGCTTAAAATTCTGCAGTTCACATAATTGTGAAATGTAATTTTAAAATGTAGGCTAGTTTGGAGGCATATAAGTCAGTCACCTTGAAAGATATATATCTGAAACTTGGTACCTATCTGTATAGGCCTTTATAAAGTCAGAAAAACACAGGTAGCTAGTGCAATTTGCTCTTATGCTTTTGAAATTCTGCAGTTTACATAATTGAAAAATATAGTTTTACAATTTCCAAATGTTCTTAGACTTATAACTCTGTCACCTTTACAGACAGAGATCTAAAAGATGGTGCAGTTCTGAAAGGGCCTTGGTAACAACAGCATGCCAAATGTGGTGCAATTTAGACTAAAATTTTTGAAATCAGATGGAAACAACTGAAATCACAATTCTGGCATAATGTTATGACATTTTCACCAAACATTCTCAAAATTTTATGGAAGCAAAATCAGCAATTCACCAGAAATTCACTGGCAGAAGATACATTTCACTCAGCCCATGTCAATGGCTCACATTTGATAGGCTCTTGCCTGTGAAAAACACAGAGAAAATTTATATGACAAGCAGGTTCACCAATTCCATCTGACAAGCTCAGAGAAAGAGGAGGGGGACAAAATAGTCACTCAGAAAGGAATTACAGGAATGTTAACAGCTCAGCACAGCTATATGGGTTTGTTGGTGATAAATGTTTTATGAAAGTTAAATTCCACAAGTTTAATGCTAGTGGCATTATCAATTAAACATTCATGAACTTTTGAGCAAATTTTGACAATTAATTTCTGAAATTTCTTCAGTAAATTTTATTAACCTACTAAACTGCACATAGCCAGCTTCAATAGAATCCATGGCCTATTTACTTTGGGTATGCATGCCCAATTTTTGGTGTATACTTGTAACTGCAGTGCAGCTACAATCATCCAAATATTCTGAAAATGTGTGCACATTTTTTTATCTCCCTCTACCCCATCAGTCCATTTCTGTCAGGCAACCCCAAGCCCCATCACCCACTGAACCCAGTACTTATTCCATCTTCTGCTTCCTACCAATGGGCCCCATGCACATGGGGCAGGAATTAGGTGCCAGAGGCATGTATCCCACCTGTGGAGCACCACACCTGTGGACAGGTGCACACCTGGCAGCATTCATGACTGCTGGCTACCTGTCCATGGTCCCATCCCCCAGTGCACAGGTTTGTGCAGGGCGGCCAGGGGCAGACTGCAGACCAGGGCAGGCATTCAATCAGATGCCTGTCCCAGGTCCCACAGTGGGTCCCTTACATGGCAGGGTGTGTGTTGGCTGTGCATCCCTGTGGATGTCAGATGTCTGGTGGCTGTGGAGGTGTGTGGAGGGTAGTGCAACCAGCCATCATGAGCCATAGCAGTGACCAGCCAGTGATAGGACAGGGGTGCCATTGGTACCAATGGGGTGTGGGCAGGGCTGAACTGACATTGGGGAGGGAATTGCATGGATGGGGATGTGGTGCTGGTGTGTGGTGTTGCCACTGCAGTCTGGACTGGGTAGGGGCACTGCTGTGGGTGTGTGCAGTGGGGGGGCATGTGGGAAATTGCTGTTGGGGTGGAGGGCTGCCACTGCCATCCTGGACCGGGCAAGGTTGTGCAAGCATGCTGGCATGTATAGGAGTTATGGCAGGGTCCCCACCTGCCATAACCAGTGCCATCCTCCACACACCTGTGGGCAGCACTACATGCCTTTGTGCATGGCATGCCCCCTGCCCATCCCTGGCACATTGCTCTCCATGCAGCTGGGGGATCAGCTACATAACTCACTTGTGCCCCATTCATGAATTCCACAGAGGGTCTACAGGACCCTGCTGTGTGGCATTCATGCATAGTGATGCCAACACAACTGGTTTCTGTGGCACATTGGCATCGTGTATAGGGCCCATTATGGGTAAGTGGGTGCCTCTGGAAGTAGAGTTGGGCCCAAAGAGCTGCTGGTGTTATTCTGTCAGCAACAGTATTTTTTTTATTTCTGTTTCCCCTTGACTCAGGCTAGACTGCAAGCTATGGAGTGCATGTTCTGCATTAATATGCAGCACACCTCTGCAACTGCTCCCATTCAACCAGGTATGTGTCGACTGCTGTGGCAACTAACTTCTGCTAGGTGGCATGCAAGCAGCAGCGCCTGCCCCCCCCCCAAATGAGGAGAGCCATTAATGAAGGCTCAATCCTCCTTCTCCTAGCTGGCTCTGGAGAGATCCTAGTCTGTTCCAGAACCCAGGTTGCTGGCATGGTAGGAGGTAAGGCATCAATTGCTCAGCCCTCTTCACCACAGGGCCAGGGCAATTTTTCACACAATTAAACAGATAATTAAACTGCAAAATTATAACCTCATATAAGTTACAATTTACTTAACTATCTCCCTATATAGCAGTTTCTAAGACTCTTCCAAGAAAGTATGTCTATACATTTTCAATTATCCAGCTCAAAAACTGGCTAAGTTGCAGGCAAAGAAATATTTTCAGAAATTTTCTGAAAAAATAATACATTGCCAGACTCTGAACTCCTATACGTGTCATGCCCCTCAGCTAAATACCCTGAAACTTGATATCCCTTTATGCACTGTTAAAAAACATAAACATGCCAACTGTCAAGGGCCTGATTCTCAAAGCTACCAAATTGGCACAAGGGGCTTGTGCCACAGGGAATGGTGCAACGTGCCCCTTGCACCAAAAGATGCACCAGGAGTGATTCTCAAACACAACCTGCATGAACCGCAGGCTGCTGTGCTGTTCTTGCAGCACAAAATGGGTAACAGCATGGTTCTAGGGGGCATGCGGCATAGGCAGGCTGCCGAATCCCCTAGATTGGGTTTCTCAAAACCCTTCCAGAGGGCAAATGTCTAAGTACTGTTAGACCAGCCAGGGCTGGTTTAAGGGTACTTAAAAATTTTCCCTGTAGGAGGGTTAGCAAGTTACGCCAATGTGCTGTGGTCTCCCCCATGCCCTGATATGCTCCTGTAATAAAATGCTAATACAAGCATTCCCTGGTGATCTAGCACCCCCCTACCTGATATGCCCATACATATTGATAAAATTATTCCCTGGAGATCTAGCATTCCTGCTGTGCCGATATGCCCATACATATTAACACAATCATACCCTGGAGGTATAGCTGTCCCCCCAGAATCAATATCATGGTATATTATAATTTTAACAAAATCCTTCCCTGGTGGTCTAGTGGCCCCCACCTCCCCCCCCACCCTGGCAGGTAGTGCCCACCACCCTGCTCCCTCCATCCTGACCCCTGTGTTGGTGACCGACATTATGCACTCATTGATTGAGAGCTCAGTCTGGTTTGTCAATCAGTTAGTACATACTGAACACAGTACATGCTCAGTGACACTTCAGTCAGCAGCCAGCCAAGGTGGTGAGAGGAGAGCTGTGCCAGTCACCTGCTTGGGGACTGGGACAGGGAACAGGGTGATGGGCACTACTTGCAGAGCTGGGGGGTGTGGGTCAACTAGACCACCAGGGAATGATTGCATTAACATTATAATATATGGGGATATTGGGGCTGGAGGAGGACTGCTGGATTACCAGTGATGTGATTTGTTTAATAAAGTGGAGATTGGAACCTGGGGAGACCAATAGACCACCAGGGACTGGCACATGGTCAGTCAGTAGCTTGTAGCACACTATCTACATGCACATTGTATTAGACTTTGCCACCAGGACCCTACCTGATAGAATATTGGGCACAGATTCCCTAGTGCATTGGCAATCAACACAAGCCATCATTGTCAAGGCTTGTGTTGCATTTTGAGACTCAAACCCTAAATTCCTAGCTGGAAGAATGGCAAAGTTATCACCTATTAAAAAATTTAAAAAAAATCACCAACTTCAGTGAAATTTAACAGAATTTGTGGAATTTGTTAATTGTGTTCACTAACTCCCAGTAATGTACTTTTCTTTTCCTCGGTTAACGCCACCAAAAGTTATTCAATTTCCCCTTCCAAGTGTTTATTATCCTCCCTAACTCAAACCTTTAAACACTGTTTAATATACAGTGCTACTCCTTCCTCTCTCTTTGCACATTGGTCTCTTCTAAATAATTAATATTCCATCAGGGTTATAACCCATTATACAATGGTGCGTGAAAATCCTGTAACCTCATTGGTCAAAACACATCATATGACTGTGGGTAAATCCTCCATAACCTGCAGCTGAGGAATAGCATTTACAAAAAACACAATTAAACACATTTTAAATTTATTTTACACATGGGTCTATTGCATAATCTCAATAAGGCACTCCAGGGTGCGAGTTATTGGATGACTTCCATCGACTCTTTCTGGTGGCGGTCATGGCTGTGCGCCTCGTGACACACCACACAAGGCATGGGTAAATTGTCAATAACCCACACCCTGTTGTGCCTTATCGCTTAATTATTTGGAGCCATTCCATCAAGTTTCAATCTTACCAATAATGTTAGGCCTATGTACCTTGGGCAAGGCTTCTAAATCACATTTTATTGTTTAGACTGTGACAATTCCTAAAAGTACATTTCCAGTTTAATCATCCTACCCTTTAGTTATTTTTTTTATTTGCAGGGGGATATACTAACTGATTTACTATCCTTCACAGGAATTCTACTTACTTCATTTTCTTGATGTTTCACATTCTGAATATTTATTTTCTGATCCTCTGCATATGGTGCTTTCCCTCAACTGACCAAACAATCCCCAGCTCTAGTTTAAAGACTCCCTCACAATTATCCATCCCCTTTTTTTTAGGTTGGGTCCAACCTCTACAACTGGTCATTAAGAATCAAAATAGGACCATTTCATACTCAAGTAGCATTATAATAATTAAAAGCATACCTGTTAAGCATTACAAACCCCTACTATCTTAAGAGATTATGTGAATTGATTTAATAAAGTGGTGATAGGGACCTGGGGGGACCGATAGACCACCAGGGACTGGCACATGGCCAGTCAGCAGCATGCAGCACACCATCCATATCCCTTCCCCCACCCTCCACACCCTTGTACACAATCCTCTTTCCACAAGCTCCAACTCTTCTCCTATTTTCTTATAAATCTGATTAATCCTTGCACACATTTTTCTATCTTCCCTACATGACTCACCTAATATTTTTCCCCAAATTTCCCCACAAATCCCCTCAGATAGTTAATCTCAACCAATCCCCTCATCTTATACCTCCTCCTCCCCCCCACACCACCTCCCTACAAGTCTGACACAATTCTGATATTTCCTTTCCAAACCCACCTCCCTCTCTTTTCCCCACTATGGCCCACCTTTCCTCTTCTAGGATATCTCTTTCATCTGCCTCCCTCTTCCCTTTCCCCAGCCACCCTCTATCTCTCATCACCCCATTTACTAGCCCTGCCTCTCTCATCTCCTTTTTCTGCTGGGTCCAGTCCCCCTTGCAGGGTTCTCAGCATCCTGAAGGGGTTACAGTTCTGGCTTGTCTCTCCTACATTCTTCTAACCACCATCTGCTACTCCCCCCTCCTTCTCATCCAGATCCTGTCCCTCCTTGCTGGGTTCTCAATATCCTGAAGGGTATAGTTTCTGATCTGACTCTTTTCTCTCCCCCATTCCCTTCACTCTCTAACTGCCCTTCCTGCCCTTCCCTCCCATGGAGTTTACTAAACTGCCCATCCTTCATAATCACTTAGCACTTAGTACACCTGTGTTATGCCCACTACCCCACTATTACTATTAGCACTTAAATATGTTCCCTTCCCCTAGATATTCCATAGTGGATCACTGCTCTGGTACAACTACTACAGTTGTTAATTTCCTCATTCTGTTCCATTTTAACTTGAACTTATGATCTGGCACTGTAATGTGATTTATATTAGTTGTATTGCACTGTTATTGTATGTTTTATTTGCTCTCCCAACTCTTACAACCCCTCCCCCCAGGATGCTTCTGGAAATGAGCTGTTTACAGCTCATGTTGTCTTTCTTGGTGAAACATTTTCAAATTAATAAATATAAATAAAATAAATAAGAATTATGACTCAAACCGAAGCAAAAGAAAGCAACTAAATCAGAGCATGGCAGTTTTAAAATAATTTACTTGCTAAAACTAAACCGTAAAATAAATATTTTAATTGACTTAAATGTGATTAGTTTATATAAGTTTATAAAATGCATAGGTTTTGTTACAAAATAAAACAGTTATAGTTTTATATTGTAAAATGCAGCCCAGGTATGTTATTCCTTCTTGTTTAGTTGCCTTGTGTTGACTTTGCATAGAGTGCAAGGGGCACTGCTCAGCAATTTATCACCCACCATGTGACTATTTAATAAATCCTCTCACAACCAAGTAACACTGTTACATGCAGTTTGCTAGGGTGCTGCTGTTTCATATATATTTGTTCCATTTCATTTTTCATTAAAAACCATTAACAGTTTGTTCTGAAGTGAACCCAATTTCACTCACCAAATATTTTGCTTCATAATGTGTTGGCTCTATATTGGTGCCATAATGCTTTGAAGGTGGAAATCATACCTTTAAGATGCCATTTCCTGATGTACAAAGTGGTCACAATGCTAACCTTGTTCACAAACCCTATGAAATGCAGCAGAAAGTTAAACATTTGGAGACCTACAGGTTTTTTTTCTGCACTTTCAAAAAAGTACAAGTAAAAGACGTTCAGTATACAACCAAGTTAAAGGAGACTGCTCAGATTATCTAGCATACCAAAGATGTAAAAATAGTTGCAGAAATTTTTTTTGTTTGAAATGAATGACATCCAATATACTCATTGCATTATGAGCTATTTAAATGAAATGAAACACCCTTATTAGCAGAGCTCCTAAATACTACATTCATGCAAATAAACCTCATGAGTCTCAAGATCCTATCTAATTACACTTCTTGCAATTACTAGCGCGACTGACATTAATTGTATATGATTTAATTTAAAAACTCTCCAAAGAGGATAAGCTTTTCAAACTCATTGCAGTTCTAATTTTGTTTTGTTAAATCCAGAGTTCAAGTTTCAGAAAATAATTATTTTAATTAAAAACATAACATTGGATGCTATGCACGAAGTGGGCAGGGGTATGTGGAAAAGTTGTGTACGCCACCTGTGACCCTGTACCCCACAGACAGATGTGCCCATACCGGCATTCACCGATGTCAGCCACCTGTCCGTGGCTTCCCCCAACCCCGACTCACAGGACTCTGCATGGTGGCCTGGGGCAGATTCATGGACCCTGGTGGGCATCCAATCAGATGCCCCTCCTGGGTCCAGGAGTTGATCCCATGTGCCTGTAGGCATGGATTTGGGTTGTGCATAGCCCCCTTGGGCAGCCAGACCTGCACAACCACACTCCATGGACAGTCCTGCCCAGGAAAATGATCCTCGCACCCCTGCACAGTGCAGCCATGGTGCAGCAGTCCATCAGCAGAACCCCCCCACCCCATGGCACTGACTCTTCTGGACAGCACACATGTTGCTGGTGCCACAGCTTAGCTGCTCCAGCCCTCCCAGTGTGCCTCATGGGCTGGGGTGGCACTGCAGGATGTGTCCCTGTCCTATTGTGTCCAGCAGGAGACATCCATGGGACCATGCAGAGTGTTACGGCAGGGTCTACCATGGTGTATTCTGTGCCACCCTCCACACCCATATAGCCAGCACTATTCAGTTTAGTGAATACTGTGTAGTGCTAGCACACCCCCAGAATACCCCCAGTACAGTGTGGTCTGCAGACATGGGGGATCTGATGCACTGTGACTGCACATACCCTATTTGTGCATCCCACATCAGGGGTGTACTGGGTGCAGGCTGGCTACATGCCCATGTTATGCAGCGTGTAGCCCCACTGCACCTTTGTGCATAGTGCCCATTGAGAATACTGTTGGGATGATGATAATTTCCTGTCAGGTGTACTACCTAATCTGACCCTAAAGCCAGTGCACTGTTTCATGGGTTGAAATGACATACACTTAAGAGCCAGTAATGACAAAAATAGCCAGCAATAAATGTTATGCCAGCAATAAGACACAACGAGGTGTGGGTTATGGCCTGATAAGAGCACACCCCAGGTGTGTTATGAGGCATGAGGTGCTTGCACCGAGCGCCTTTAGCACCTGGGATGTGCTCTTATCAGGCCATAACCCACACCTCTGAGTGTCTTATTGCACTTATAAAATGGGCCCCTCCGACTCCCCAGCAAAAAAAAAAAGAATGAAATATTTAAGAAATATGCTAAAAAGTATTAAAGATGGAGAAGATTGAAAAATAGTCCCTCAGTTATGCAGACCATATGTATCATTCACCCTCTGTCTCTTTCTCTCTTCTCCCAAATCTGTGTCAGAATAGAGAAAACATTTTTTTTTTTTTTTACTTAGTTTATCTTGGTTTTGTTTAGCCTTTGTTCTTGCGTTGTAGGCACTGGCCCCTTTGACTGTAAGTGAGCGTGTGTGTTACTGCGCTGCCCTACAGAGCAATTTCCACCGTGGTGCCTGTTTCTCTCCTTTCAAGTTTGTCTCTGCCACAACACACATACACTTCATTTTTCTTTTTTATCATTTTACTTCATTTTGTGTTGTTTACAGTTTCTGTTTTACTAACAGCCACTGACTCTCTTGACTGTTAGCGAGCGTGTCCCTTGATGGCCACGGCACAGAGCGGTTTTCACTCAGACTTTTAAATCACCAAGCTGGTCTGTGTAACAGCACTGCACTGCATTAGGGGATTTTCGTAGCTATTTTCTCTTGTTGGTTTCATTAATGTGGCCGGGTTGCTGTGTGAGGAATGGAGAACGGAGACATGAGATGCCAGAAGAAGGAGAGAGGATACCAATTCTGTTAACGGTCAGTGGGATCACTGGTTTCTGGCTGTGTTTGAATTGTGGGAGCAACAAACATTTAGTTGTGAGGAATGGGCAGCAAAAAATTAAATTAATTAATGGTACTAAAGCTTTAAAGTTTGTTGGATGGAAAAGGGGGTGGGGGTTATTGGCATGCTGTTTCTCAGTACCGTGCGCTCTATCAGTGCAGCAGTTGTGCTTCTGTCCCGGCTTCTGTGGGCTGCTAGCTGACCAGCTGCATCAGGGACCACTGGTACAGACTGATTTCCCCTTGTGGTGGATCATGGTTAGCAGAAGTAGTACCCATTGAATAGATATGGCCTGATTAGGACACGGCTGAAAATGTGTTTCAGCCAATCAGGGTCCAGGTTTTTTTTGCCCATTTTATAACAAGTTTTAAAAGTAGCAAGTTGCTACTTTTTATTTTTGAAAATGTTTCTTTTTCCATTTGCTTATTAGGACTTCTACCTGATACTATTAAGTGTGAGACTGACATATTTAGTTATAGCCCACTTCATTCTTCACCAGCATTCTGACATAGAAACACAAAATGTGATGGCAGATAGGGACCATATGCTATGAAGATAGAGAGGCAAACCAAACTTCCCTAAGGGAGGCAGGGAAGGCAGTAAGGCAGGCAAAGGCCCAAACCGAGAAAACACTAGCACGAACAGTAAAAGAATGTGACAAGACTTTCTATAGATACATTAGTGAAAGGAGAAAGTCCAGAGGGGGTATTGCTAAGATCAAAGGGGATAAGGGGAAGTGTGTGGAGGAGGACCAAGGAAAAACATCCATCCTGAATAGATAGATACTTCCTTCTGCTCAGCATTTACTGAGGAGAAGGTAAAGCAGGGCCCTCAGCTCAGCACAGAGGAGAGAGAGGTGTGCACAAGTCCCTTCACAAAAGAAAGGGTCCTACAAGAGCTCACTAGTTGCAGGGTGGACAAGGCAATGGGACATGATGGCATACATCAACAGGGTAGTAAAGGAGCTAAGGGTGGAACTAGCAGAGCCATTATCAAAACTGTTTAGTGAGTCTTTGAGCACAGGATAGATCCCAGAAAACTGGAGAAGGGCTCATGTGATCCTGCTTCACAAGAGTGGCAGCAGGGAGGAGGCATGGAAGTACAGACCAGTCAGTCTTACCTCAGTAGTGGGAAAGATTATGGAGGCACTAATTAAGGAAAGCACAGTGCAACACCTGGAATCCATAGGAGCACAGGATCCATGACAGCATGGGTTTACAACAGGAAGGTCCTGTCAAACTAATCTCATAGATTTCTTAGACTGGGTAACCAGAGTGGTGGACCAAGGGGGTGCAGTTGATGTTGTCTACCTTGACTTCAGCAAAGCTTTCGATACTGTTCCACACAGAAGATTGATTAATAAGTTGGGTAGGCTCAGGATGGATCAGAAATCGGTCAACTGATTGGCAAACTGGTTGGCAGACAGAATACAGAGAGTGGTGGTAAACAGTACACAGTCAGAAGAGATGCAAGTCACAAGTGGGGTACCTCAGGGATCAGTCCTAGGGCCAGTCTTCTTCAATATCTTCATCAGTGACATTGCAGATGGACTGGAGGGTAAGGTTTGCCTGTTTGGAGATCACACCAAGATCTGCAACAGAGTAGATGTTCCAGATGGGGTGAGAAGAATGAGAAGAGATCTGGATAAACTGGCAAAATGGCTGGAAGAATAGCAACTGGGATTTAACGCAAATAAGTGCAAGATCAAATGAGTATGAATAGATAGGCCACTGACAGAGCAAAGGCCGATGGCACATTTATAAGGTAGAAAAAGAAATGGGCAGACTGGATGGGCCTTGCGGTCCTTATCTGCCGTCAACTTCTATGTTTCTATGTTAAGATCATGCACATAGGGAAGAGAAACCCTGAAGCCTATAAGTTGGGAGGGGAGTTACTGGCAATCACAAGGGAAGAAAGAGACTTGGGCATCATCATCATCACAGATGACCTGAAATCATCCAAGCAGGCCACTAAAGCAGTAGATAAGGCTAAAGGGATGTTGGGGTGTATTAGTAGGGGTACACAAGTTGTAAGAGGGAGGTAATGATCCCTCTTTACAAGACACTGATTAGGCCCCATCTGGAGTACTGCACACATTACTGGAGGCCACACCTACACAAGGACATTAACAAAATGGAGGCAGTCTAGAGAAGGGTAACCAAAATGGTGCAATGACTGCGTCAGAAAACATATGAGGACAGATTAACAGAGCTAAATATGTATACTGTAGAGCAAAGGAGGGAGAGAATTGAGATGATCGAAACATTCAAACATCCTAAGGGCATTAACAAGGTGAAAGAGTCTAACATGTTTCAATATAAGAAAGCCCCAGAGTCAATGTGCATCATAGAGTTAGAATCCTAGAGATAGGGGGATCCAGGGGGCATAGCCCCCACTGCAAATCATGGAGAAGTGTGCATGTAAATATTTAGCTGAAATGTGCTTGGCTCAGCTGTAGCATCTCCCAGATTGTTGTTGCTAAAAAATATTTGTTCAAATTGAAATTATGTATAAACATTGTTCAAATGACATGGAACCCATGACCCCTGGGTGCAGGCCATTCCATGGCTTAACCACCCTCTCAGTGAAGAACTTTCTTCTGTTGCTTCTGAACCATCCTCCCTTCAGGTGCATGTCATGTCCTTTGGTCTAGGTACAGTTATATTCCTTAAAGATACTCTGTGCCTGTACCTTGTTTAAACCCTTCGGGTATTTGAAGGTCTCTAAGATGTCTCCTCCATTTCTCCTTTGTTCCAGGAAATATAAGCTGAGTTGCTTTAATCTGGATTCATAAGGCTTGTGGTGCAGCACTTGCACCATCTTTGTCGCCCTCCTCTGTACAGTCTCCAAACAGTCTGGCCCAGATATTCAAACTGCGCCATTCTGAGGTGCAAGCCCCTGCGCTGCTCAAAATAGTTGCGCTGGGGTGTGGTCAGGGCGATATTCAAAGGAGTTGTGCTATTGAGCAACTCCTTTGAATATCACCCCCCAGTCACAGCCACTGTGCATGGTGCAGTGGAACTTGCACCACCGCAAGTTGCCAGAGTTGAGCATTAAACTTGCGGTGGCGCAAGTACCATTGCGCCATGCGCAATTTTCCGATATTCAAAAGGTGACATGCAAATGGGGCCATAATTCATGCAAGGTGCAGGGGGGGCCATTTGCATCTATTTATGGCCCCATTTGCATGCCATTAGCATGTAGGTGCACCGATCCCCGAGGACTTGCGCCTGGCACGCCCTGCCAGGCAGCATCCATCGAGGACCGCGCCCTGCAAGCGATCGCGAGGCAGTGTGTCTGAATACACTCTTACCCCCACACAGCTCCCAATGCCCGATCGTGGGCAGAAAGTAACATGAAACACCCCACACATCCCGATGCCTGATCGCGGGCAGAATGTGAAACAAACCCCCAGTGCCCGATCGCGGGCAGAATGTATAAAAGCCCCCAACCCGAATATCTCCCTGGTGGTCCAGTGGACTGTATTCCCGATCATGGGCAGAATGTCAAGTTACAACCTCCCAAACATCTCCCTGGTGTCTGAGTCCCCCACCCACCCACCCATGAAGCCCCTCACCCGCTCCCCAGGCGGTGAAGCATCCCACCTGCCTGCTGCCCGCCACCCACCGACTGACTGTCCGGTAGGGCTGCACACCATTGGCTGTAGCTCTGCACCATGGGCGCAGCCCCACCGGACAGTCAGTCGGTGGGCGGGCGGGTGGCAGGTAGGTGGATGCTGCCGCCCACCGCCGCTAGGGGGAGCGGGTGGAGGCTTCATGGGTGGGTGGGGGGACACTAGACACCAGGGAGATGTTTGGGGGTTGTAATTGACATTCTGCCCGCGATCGGCATTACGGTCCACTGACCACCAGGGAGATATTCGGTTGGGGGTTTTAACATTCTGCCCGCGATCGGGCATTGGGGGTTTGTTTCACAGTCTGCCCATGATCGGCATCGGGAGATGTGGGGGTGTTGTTATGTTACTTTGCCCGCGATCGGCATCGGAGATGTGTGGGTGTTTTATGTTACTTCTGCCTGCGATCGGGCATCGGAGATGTGGGGGGTTTGTTTCATGTTACTTTCTGTCCGCGATCGGGCATCGGCAGATGTGTGGGGGTGTTTCATGTTACTTTCTGCCCGCGATCGGGTATCGGAGATGTGTGGGGGTTGTTTTTACGTTCTGCCTGCGATCGGGCTGGTGGGGGGGCACAGGGACTGAGTTTGGGGCCAGCCATGGGTGGCAGCTGCTGTGTTGTGCCCTGCAATACAGCAGCTCACCTGTGGGTGGCCCTCAACTTGATCCTTTTTTTTTTGGCTCAAAGTTGTGCAGGCTCAGGTTGGGGGTTGCGCATGCACAACTCTGCACAACCCGACTGAATATCAGGTTGTGCAGTTTATGCATGGTTCCTCCCCCTCCTGTTGAGCATGCATTCATTTGCATTGCGCTGTTGCTCAACCTGTTGTCAGTGGCGTAACTGCCTCCTGCTGAATATCGCAGAATGGCACAATGTAGGACTTGCGCATGCGCAACCCTGTTGCGCATGGCGCAACCCTTTTGAATATCTGAGCCTCTATGTCTCTTCTGAGTTGTGGTCTCCATAACTGGACACTTTACTAAACGTGAAGCCTCACTAGGGACCTGTATAGAGGTATAATCACCTTCTCTTTCCTACTTGTGATGCCCCTCCCAGTACATGCCAGGATGTTGCTAGCCTTTAGTGCTGCCTTTTCACATTGCTTACCTACCTTCAAGTCATCAGAGAGGATTACCTATAGGTCACACTCATGTTTTGTTGTCAGCTGTACCCCTCACAGAAAGTAGTTCCTCACTGGGTTCAGTCTACCTAAGCGCATAACCTTACACTTTTTGGTGCTGAATTTCAACTGCCAGTTTCTTGACCATTTTTCTAGCTTTTTTCGGTCAGATTCCATCTTTAGAGCCCCTTCAAGTGTATCCATCCTATTGCAGAGTTTTGTACTGTCCGCAAATAGGCACAGCATCTCCTGTGACATCACAAGTGGCAGATCTGGCTGCAAATGATTTGCTCTTTTTATGTATTTGTGCTACAGTCAGTGTGTTCATAATGTTCATGAAGTACAGCATAAAGGGGAACTGCACTAGATATTTCAAGCTGCTGGTATAGTATTTTTTTATATATTACACCAAGTACTGTCAGGCAGGAAATCTTTTATTTAGAAAAAAGGAAAGGAAAAAGAAATACATAGATACAGATATTATATATATATATATATATATATAGATAGATACAGATATAGATACTAAATGATGATTGCTTTTAAAAGTTAATATTTATTTCAGGCAGTGTGCCAGTGCATTAATTCCCTATGTCTGGTAGTCACCCATCTGTAGTAAGGATCTAAATCTTATAAATTGCCCCAATAGTGATGCCCTGATAAAGAGCAGTAAAGTAACAATTTTCTGGGTTTTAGCCTTGCCAGGATTGGGGGTAAGGGTCTCTTAGCACAGATCACGAGAAATTATGGAATTGCAAGCAATCAAACAAGCCAAACCACTAATTCTGTTGTTTAAACTAGGAAGACATTCCAAGTAACATAGTAATCAGTCTACTGTGTTCTCACAGTACATCTCACTTCTTGGTTCAATAATAGGGAAAGGAGTGCATGGAGATTTATTAATCATTAACGCATGACCATCTGTTAATCTAACTACAGAGGGCCATGTGACATGAGGTCTAGCCAAGTGACTTATGCACCTAGGGTTAGATTAACAAAGGCAATCCAATCCCTGTAGTGCCTTAATGACATTATAAATCTAGTGTTTTCATTTTTTTAAATTAATTTTTAACAATTAAAAATTTAATTGTGCTATTGCGCAAGAGGCTTACCAGCCATTGAGTTATCCCTTAAAAATGCTGTTAAATCAGAATGTTCCATTTACAACCATTGTCATGTATGTCTTCTCTCCCTGTCACAATCACCACGAGCCCTTGCTAGAAATTAAACTGGAGACCCTGAGTCCCAAAGGCTGTAGCAGCCCAGGGGATAGAATGTGCTATTAACTTTCCATTACTATCATTCTCCCACCAGAGGTTACTGTAGTTATCATTTCTTAGCAATATAGAGCTCAGTTTTTTCAGGATTCACATCTACAGTAGTGGTTGCTTCATGCTATTCACATTTACAACATGCAGAGGGATTTATCTAAAATGGGGTACATAAATTAAGGGGATAATATGTCAGTGATACCAAGTTAGTTTCCATAACCCAAACATGCATCACAAACAAACCTTTCATGGCACTTTTTTGTGCTGCTTTGCTCTGCACCAATTATTTTGTTGTTTACACAGCTGTTAATTTACTGTAGTGATTGCACCTTATTGCATTGTCTGCTCTCCCTCACCACTTCCCCAGGGCATATCTGGAGGAGAGTTGTTACCAGCTCAGTATGTCTTTCCTGGCAAACTTTTGAAATAAATAAATACATAAATAATAAATACATACATACATACTGTACATACATACACACATACATACAGTACAAGTCACATTAAACTGTTCCCTCAACTCACTGGTGTAGCATTGTTCAATTAGTTTCCTAATCTGTGCAGTGTTTAATTCAATGAATTTGTAAAAGGTTAGTGTTGGTTTGCAACTAGCTGTTTTGTACTATAAGCTTTATTTTCAGCTGAGTGCTTATGAGTTTCATTTCAGAAGGCAGACTAAACAACTCTTAAGGAATGCTATGATATTTATAAACAATGCTCTTAAGGAATGCTGTGATATTTATAAACAATGCCATGAAAATGCATTACATAAATACTGCAAAACAGCTGCTGCCATTTCACTAATCAGTTACAAGTGAGTTGAATAGGTAGTGAAGGATGGTTGGAAAACAGTTAAAAGCTTCAACAGTTCGCGTTGCCACTACAGTAGTATCACAAAAAAAATGCTACACCAGTGAGTTGATGGACAAGTTTAATGTGACTTGTACTGTACATACATACATATACTTGTGTAGCATGGTACTATAATAGCACCTGTTTGGATACTAGAGTGTTCCATAACAAGGAGCAGACTCTCATTCCTGGTCCCTTGGATAGCATAAAACAAAGTGAAACACATAAATGCTCTACTTCTGAAAGACTCGGGTACTAGCCATATCATTAAAATAATGTTGTATTTGTCAGCAAAGAAATTACACCAATTAAAAAAGTTAAATGTAGATATTCTCCCATAGGGGTTAGGTGTCAATAATTTTAGCCAAGAGGCAGACTGGGTAGGTGAGTAAAGAGGTTCAGCTGATTTGAAGAGGGGTATGAAAATTAGTTCTCTCACCAAAAATTATAGTCCATTTGAAACAAAATGTTGTAATCTGTGTGCATAATTACAAAAAAACTACAAGTACATTACTGTAGAAGTAGATCAGCAGGCTAGCTCATGGAAACAGAACAGAAACAAGAACCAGTATTCCTCCTAAACTGGTAATTCTAGCATCTGCTTGATTCATGCAACCCATTTTATAAAACTATACACAAAAAGAAAGAAGTATTTTGAATAGTATCTTATGTCACATAAACAAAATGCAAGCTTCCCAACATTTCCATCCTAGGAGGGGTGTCATCTAATATGGTCACTACATGGATGGAAAACTACTATATATTTTCACATACAGGTACAGTATCTAAAACTACATTTTCATGTTCAACAGATTTCCCACTTAGACAGACCACCGTTTATATGTGTATACCACACCTTAGTGTGATTTAATGGAAGGATATGTGCTGTCTAGTTGTTGGTCTTCTAGAATATATAAAATTGAGGTATTTCTGGTTGCTGATCATTAAATACATACCAAGACTAACTAATGCACTTGCCAATGTTTTCCACATACAATTCGATTTCCTTGCCACATCTTGGAGATCAGATCTAAATAAACTTCAAATGTTCTAAGCCATGCCCAACATCAGTGCATTTCTTCCTGCTACAATATTACTACTTCCACTGGTCCTCATTCCAGGGCATACTGATTCTTGTGATAGACCACTGAAAATACATTCTTGCTGGACCTGTAGACCAGAGGAGACAGGGATAATCACCAGAGCTCAAATCTGAACCCTGATCAAGAAGAACATGAATTTCTGTCTGTAGAGTCTGAGAAAGATTGGTTCTTTGCAACCATAACATTTTATAAAATGGGTGAACTCTCACTAGTTTTGTTTCATTCCAGCTCAATGTCAATATTCTTAAGCTTTAGGATGAACCAGTAAATGGATTCCCATGACCAGTAAATCTTTCCAGAAAGTCATACTGAACTAGTGATCAATAAGAAAAATGTTTAACCCCTTCATTACTATTACTATTATTAAGGGTAGTAGTAATAATAATAGTAATTATCATAAAAAATGAGTGGCTACCATTAGATATAGTGAGAAATTGCTGCACTACTAACGTGTTATTCTTCTCTTGTTTTGTAGGTAATATTGACTGCTTCTAAAGACACTGTGTTATACCCTTTTATTGGTAATACCTTTGTGATACTTCCATCGGAACAACCAACAAGTATTCCCAGATCAGCAATTATAGTACATTGACTGACTTGTTGAACATCTGAAGAACATGGCTATGTGTACACCATGTTGTTTTCTTTTGAAATTACCATGGAATTATGTCTTAGTTATGTACACACAGACACTATTAGCTCTTCATGTGTTAGGTCATATATTAGTACTCTGAAAAATGTAATTCAAAACATGCAAATATGTTCTTGTAGCTTTTCAAGGCATCTTGCATTCTTCTGTGAGGTGTTAAAACAAGTATAAGTAACATAATCCAATTCTGGAAATGGGTTGAAGAGTGAAGTTAACCCTTAGGCTGCCAATAGAATTAGAACGTGATGGGAATTCTGGGCTGATATATCAGTCCACAGTTTAGCAAAGGTTAAAATCTGTGATTATGTTGTAATTATTATATAATAACTTGCCAACAATTTTTTCCATTGGCTGAGCCAGTTATAATTTGCCATTATAACCCACGAGTTATAATGGCAAACATGCGCCATGCCAGTCACACAAGAGCCGCACCCTGATTGGCTCTACATCCTCTCCTGGGCAGGCTAAACAATTTAAAAAACATGGTGGCTTATCCTGCAGTGCAAGGATCTGCCAGACTGGGAGATTGTATCCTTTTTTTGTTTCTAAAAACATTACTGGCAACTGTAACATAGAGTTTAAATAAAAAAAGAAAGAAAGAAACCTATCCAGTTGATCCTGCCACACCAAAGTCACACCAGACAACTAGAAATGAGAACTGCTCCAACCTCACTCACTCAGGTAAGCACAATGACAACCGCGATGTAAATCAATAACTAAAAACAAAAGAACTATAAATAAAATAAAATGGAAAAGCAGATGTACATAAAAAAGGAACCAATACACTGTGTGTGTGTGCGTGTGTGTGTGTGTGTGTGTGTGTGTGTGTGTGTTTGTGTCTGTGAGTGTATGTGTATTCCCCAGTAAATCCAATGTGGCAAAACATTTTTGACCAGTCATTATAACAAATAAAAGATGGGAAAGTGTGATTATATTCAAAATTAATGGTTGTCTTCAGTGTGGGATGCTTTATTAAACCCCTCAAACTTCACCCTCAGGGTTTATATAGCATCCCACACCTCGGGCTACCATTAACTTCTCATAAAGCACACTTCCCCATCCATTATTGTATATGTATGTAGGATTACACAATGCTAGCTGCCATATATGCCTGATATGTTATGTTATGTACACCCAGGTCACATCTGGAAATGAGTGGCTTCCCACTCAGTATGCTTATCTGGTAAATCTTGTTAATAAATAAATAAATAAATATTGGCCTTTTGAAAAACTACAGTTGATGTATTACTAAATGATTGTACTAGATCAGGGTTGAAGACATTCTGATAAGTTGTTCTTAAAATACATATTAAAATAAAACAGCCATTCACAGATCAGATTCCTAGACCAGAACTCATGCATAGTTAGAAAGTCATGGCTGATATTCTGAAATATTCAAGGACTTGTACTGTTGCATTACATGTTTCTGCCATAACTGTTGATGACTGGATAAGTGTTTCTCAGCATTTAGTCACAAATGTAATAGCCAATTACTAGCCAGAAGGAATGCATAATTGAGTCAGCATGGCTAGCACAATGACACCATGACAAGGTCTTAACACCAAATGTCTAGCAAATCTCAAATAGATAAGTAGTTCTTCAGATACAGCTAAAATATAAGAGCCATTTACAAGTTGTAATTCATGGATAATTAGATCAGTTTAGCTGGCAACATTGTAACATCAAAGTCTCATAATACAGAATGTATATACCAGGTTTGTTGGCAAAAGGTCTTCTCAAGATTTAGAAAAAAATATAGCAGCCAATCAGAAACCTGATCTCACACACAGTTAAGTCAACACAGTGGACATTGCTATCCTGAAGAATTCATAATATTAAATGTCTGTTCCATGTTAGGTAACAATGGATAAGTGACTAGCACCATATGGCTCCAAATGTCTGAACAATACGTACAATCATGAAAACCAAACAGAAACAGAAACCATCTATAATAAGGTCATTAGTGCTCAAATTCTAAAACAGTAACAAATTTATATAACTGAATGTCTGTACCAAATTTGGTGGTAATTCCTTAAGTAAATGTCAAAACATACTTTAGCTACAATTATAAGTAAAGATCAGTTAGAGTCCACTTCAACTATATAAGAACTTTCAGTGGCATGTAGCAGTGTTCTGTGGGTCGGCCTACTAAAACTGTGTGTGGGTGTGTGTGTGTGTGTTTGTGTGAGAATGGCAGCAAAAAGGGAATTGAGTCTGGGACCTGGTCTGCAAAGAAAGGAAGCAGAAGGTTGAAACAGTACTGGTCAGGGTGAATCATCCAAAGGTCCCTCATGATGTTATTTTGGAATTAATACTCCTGTCAGCAAACAGTAGGTAATGGCAGGGCCAAAAGGGAACAAGAGTTTTACTGGAAGCCCTCTCAAATACACAAAATATAGATTATCCTTGCTTGGGCAATTAGTGCCTGAGGGACTATTGGATTAAAAAGTATATGGTATGTAGATGGCGGTTCTCTTTATTATATTTGTTTTCGTTTGGTGATAAGTGATCTTACGATCCATGGATTTGAAAGTCATGCATGGGTCCAAATCTCAATGTTCAGTGGGTTTAACATATTTTATCTTTGAATTGAACTGTGTCAAATGTTATCTTTAATGTTCTTGACAAAAAGTTAAGGTGAAAGCTACCTCATAGACTTTAAGATTTCAGTTTCTCTTTTCAGACTGAGCTATCCACTGTACAGTAGTTATAATGTCATAAATTATTTAGGTGTAAGAAAGATGTGGTGATTTATATGAAACAAAATGTAGCATTCCTTTAAATCCAAAGGTCACTCTTTCATAAAGAGGATGGCATTAGTTACCCATCAGTGATCCACCCCTTATCAAAACCTGGGCAAATAAAACACTTCTGAATGCATATTATGAATAAAAATAATTAAACCACTTCACATCAGAACTATGCTTGTGAATGCCATACTATTCTATGCCTTGTTCCTCAATGTTCTCTGTTAAAATGCCAAAATGTCTAAATGCGGCCTCTAAGCATAAGTATATGCCTGAAGAAACATGGTATTCCATATGCATAAAACCACTAAGTTTGTTACGTTCAGGAACACTACTGCAACTGATACAGGTACCAAAAATAGGGCACTCAATAAGCTGACCAGAGTACTGAGTTTCTTTTCCACACTTAGGGGATTTCAGGAAAAAATATTAGGGGAGCCC
The DNA here is from genome assembly GCA_016271365.2 of Neoceratodus forsteri. Taxonomy (NCBI): domain Eukaryota; kingdom Metazoa; phylum Chordata; order Ceratodontiformes; family Ceratodontidae; genus Neoceratodus; species Neoceratodus forsteri. Next base: position 536,813,971 of record CM028135.1, on the reverse strand, counting down.
AAAACATAGAAAATATGTTCCTCCCAAGGTATCCAAGGCTAGTCCCTTGGTTATCCCTTCCACCCCAGCCATATCTCATCCTTCTTCCCATTTCCTTTTCTCCCATACAAGTTTAAAAAAGATACTGGTTTCTGACACTGTTCCAGGAGCTGGCCATGTCTCTGAAATCATATCTCCTCTCTTGCCCAACCCTCCCCGGTCCATAAAGTTATTTTCTTTTTTGTAGTGGGTTGATTCTGTCTCTCAGTGCTGCAGACCATACCACACCCATCCATTCGTCATGTTGCTTGTTCACTTATATGGTCAGAATGAATGGGGTTAATGCCCTTTAGGTTAGAGAAAAGAGTGAATGAGTTAGCCTGGATTTGGAATAATATACCCCCCCCAGTAAGATATGGATCAGTGATCAGAAAGGGTATCCTTTACAAAATATTGAAACTTTGGGGACTGTAGGATTCAGACAATGAGGGTGGTGGGAGTTAGAAGACTAGGTCAACACCTGGCACAGTGCCAGAAGTCAGCATTTGCTTTGAAACCATGGTTAGGAGAGTGGGGGAGAGGATGGAAAATGATTGGGGTAGCAGTGTACAAAGGACTAGCCCTGGCCAACTGGTAAGAGATGAAGTGTGTTTTTATTTTTAAAATGCTGGCCCCAAGTGCCATGTAACAAATAACTGAATAAGCATCTGGGATCTGACTCTAAATACTCATGGAGTATTGGAAAAAAAGGGGTTCACACACGTAGCAACCAATCAGGTGTGTGTCTTAAAATATTCTATGATGGTATTTATGGTAGCGATGCAGCATGAAGAACCTGTAGCATTCCATTAAAAGGCGAAAAAGGAAAACTACTTACTTTTAACAGTTGCTGTCCTGGTGCAGTTGTAAAGAATGGCCAGCTCACCAAATACCTTGCCTGGTCCCATAGTGCACAGCTTGACTCCTTCTTTCGTCACTTCAACTTTACCATCTATAAATGAAAAATAGACTGCAGTTTTAACAAAAATTATATAATATTATTAAAGAAAGGCAAATTAAAACTGAAGAATGCAGTGGTGAAAGTGACATACACGTTTCATAAATCTGAATGAAGCATAAGTCAGAATCATTAATGTTTCCCTAATTATAGGTTTTTAACAATTCTAAATTGTCTTGCACCAGAAGACTAAACCTTATTAGATGATTGATCCTCCTTGACTATGCTGATGTGGTATGCTGTGCTGCCTCAAAACCAGACTAACCTTGCTGGACCATCTTTTCTACTTTTTTCTGCTTTGTCCCCAACTGTTTCCCTGCTGACATTATTGTTCCCTGTGTTCTGTTCTCTCCCTCTCCTCCCTTGAATTATGTGCCTTTCCCACCGTGCCTCCTTCTTCTCCAAATTCTGGAAACAACAAGGAGGAAAAGAAATGTTATGGACAGAAAAAGACTCACAGACCTTCAACTCTACCTTGTTTGTCTGGTTTTGCTCCAACCCATGCCAAGCACCTGAAGGGTGTGAATCTAGGAAAACACCAGGGTCCCAATGGTATGGGTTTTCCCAATTATGTCTACACAAAGGCAACAGTAAAATTAAAAGGGTTCTGGCTATGCCCTCACCGATGACGTTAAGGGTACTGTGCTGTGAAACTGAGTTAAACAAGTAATTATGTAATAAGCTAATCTAAATTAATTGTACATCACTGATGTTAGGTAGCATAATTTGTAATGATTTTAAGTTCCCTTTAACACAAACTCTGGTCAGAGCCAAATAGTGTTGTGCAAAATGAGAATACTTCACCAAGCAAAATATTTTGTGTAATTAATGCATTACGTGAAATATTTCGCTTGGCGAAATGCGAAATTTCACCGCCAAGCCAGTAACCTTTTGCCTGCGGGTGAAATTTTGCCACTGCTGGTGGAATTACACCACCCACATGTGAAATTTCACCTCCCATGTGTGAAATTTCGCCATCTATGATGGACTGGTAGACTGCCGAAACTGCTGGTGAAATTGCAAAATTTTGCTGCAGTTACACAAAACATTTTGAGTGGCAAAATTGGCAATTTCACAACAATTTAGCTGGTGAAATTTAATTTTGCTGCATCTCTAGAGCCAAAATGGCTACTACTGCATTAAACTAATAAGGGATATAGAACAAATGCATTGCTTGGATTGTATTTCACTTGCTGTATTACTGTATTGGAATTAAATGATCCCAAACTTACATCATCATACTAAAAAATAATTTTATGCTCTACTCACACACACACACACACACACACACACACACACGCATACACACCATTTTCATGACAAAAAGTCCATGGCATACAGTGGTACATGCTCCATAAACCCATGCCATACCAAAAGTCCCTGATGTCTAGTTGTTCCACTCACTCACACCATTCCATGCCAATTTATTTATTTAGTTTGTTTCTTTATAATTTTTCCAGTAACAAGGAGCAGCTACAGTAAAATAATGTAACCCAGCTTTTGTTTTACGATAACCAGTGCTGAGAACAATCCCAGTAGAAGACTGCAGAGTAGGCAGCATATCCCTGATTGACAGAAAATCAGACAGTGGGGAAAAGATTGCACATAAAATATTTCTAAAAACCAAAACCAATATGTTCCTGACATCCAGTGGCACCCACAACCCATAGCATTCCTAATGTCCCTGGAACCTACTTGCCCCTCATCACTTTATCATGTACCAACAAGTCACTAGTGCCCAATGGTAGCCCCCTCCTTTACTCCACCACATATCATTAAACCCTGATTTCTAGCTACCCCTCTTCCTCACCATATACTAAATGTCCCAAGTACCCAGTGGCCCCAGCCCCCTTTGTGACCAGCACTGTCTTCCAGTCACCTCCTTGGTCAGCCACCTTCTGAACACTTGATCTCCAATAACCTTTTAAGAAACACAATCACATGGAAGGAGAATGGTGCAGATTTATCACTGAGGAGGTTATGAGATGGTGGATACCTGTTTCCAAGAACATTTGGTATGGGGAGAGGTAAGGGTGAAACTAGTCACCAGGAGCATTTACATTTACCATTTCAATGTGCACTTGTGTGCAATGCATTGCAGTTAGGGGAACAAGCTTGGAGGCCAGAAGGACATTAAGCACTGGGAAGGTGTTGTTTGGTGGCCTGAAGCATGGATCAGAAGGCAGGCAGAACCTACAGCAGTGGTTCAACCATTCTATTGTGCTATGCAATGCTACTCCTCCCCTAGTCTCCTACTGTGTGGAGTACCTCAGGGTTCATTCTTGTCACCAATGTTGTTTGCCCTGTATATGCTGCCCCTGGGAGAGCTCATTAGGAAATACAGTTTGTGTTTTCATTGCTTTGCTGATGATACCCAACGGTATCTATCCTTTGCCCCTGGAACACCCAATGCAGTGGAAGTGCTTAACAGTTGCCTCACTGAGATCAATGTCTGTATGGCCTCCAGTTGGCTGTGACTTAACCCCAATGAGATGGAGGTATTGGTGGTGGAGTCTAACAGAAGGCGTGATAGGATGGCCTCTGGCACAGCAACAGGTTTATTCCTGGGTTCTGACATTAAAAGCCTCCTCTACGGTGCACGATCTTGGTGTGACCTTTGACAGTGGCCTGACATTTGAATTTCAGGTGTCATCCATTGTCCAGAAAATCTTTCATCATCTTAAGAATATAACCAGGATCAAGTCCTAGTTCCGCCTGTGGACCCCCTTGGTACATGCCTTGGTAATGTGCAGAGTTGATTATTGTAATGTGCTGTACTTCTGGGTTTCAGTAGGTAACCTCCACAGGCTGCAACTAGTACAAAATGTAGCTGCAAGACTGTTAACTGGGCAGTCTAAATACTGCCATATCACCTCAATGCTGCATGAACTGCACCCGCTGCCGGTCAGGTGGAGGATATTCTTCAAGGTGGGCTTGCTCACGTTTAAGGCCCTATGTGGGCTGGGCCCTGGATATTTGTCAGACCGTCTAATGCCTGCTGCCTCAGTCTGCTACCTCTGCTTTTCCTCTAGGGGCCTCCTTGAGATTCCCAGCACGAGGCATAAAACCACCTGTGACAGAGCATTTAGTGTCGCCGGCCCCGTCCTGTGGAATTCACTGCATCCATCTGTAAGGAAGGCCCCTTCAGTCAAAGTATTTAAGGCCCAACTCAAGACCCTCCTGTTTAGTCAGGCCTTCTCTGACACTGGTTAGCATATTTTAGCGGAACAGCTTTTTACCGATTGCTGCGATTTTTTTTTTAATTGGTGCTTAGATAGTTTGTTATTTATTAGCGTTTACTTATGTATGTGTTTTATTTAATTGAATAGTTGTATTTTGTGTACGGTGCCTAGAGCCTCTGGGATTGGATGCCTGAAAAATAAAACTTGCCTTGCCTTGACTTGCCTACAAATCCCTCCACATTCAATAACATTTCATTACAGCTGTTCTGCAGTTGGCATTCCACAAAGTGCCATTCTGGGGAGTGAACACATTGAGTACTGCTTGTTCCAGTTTTGGTCACATCCACCACTTATCCTACAATAGCAAAAAATCTTTTACAAGCTGTCTTAAAAAACATGTACCCTCCCCCCCCCACACACACACACCTTTGAAATCAAAAATTCTACTTTAATGCCACAGCATGAGATGACAGTTGCATGCAGGGCAAGATGTTCTTCACTTCTGATGAAAATCACATCAGTGATGTGTAAATGTATTTAGTAGGGCACCAAAGAGTATTAGGGATGTGATGTTCTTAACTATAGTCAGGTTGGGAGGCTATTACAAACTATGACTGATCTATTTCAATGTATCATAGTGATTCAAGAATATTACCCAAATAAGTTCTATTTTTGTATGTATCCAACACAAAAAAATGTGTCATGGTATATAAGAACTTGATTCAGATATTCTACAATTCTTCAAAATCAATAGATGTATTAGAGGTGAGTGCATGCTTTCACTGCATCATATGACATAGCTATTCCCTGAACTAGTTCACTATTTCAAAACAAATGCTAATCTATCCAGGAGGCATAATTTCCTCTAAAAATTTAAAAATGTCTTGACCACACAAACATTCCTTTCAGTGAGGGTGCTTGATTTGGCTAGCATCTGCTATTCCCAAACAGAAAATGTTTACTTATGTAGTACAGGCACAGCAATTAGACTGTTAACACTAAGAATCTGGATATATTTCAGAGGTTTAATCAAGGTTTTGGAACCACATTTACATGAGCCCCATTAACTTTAAGGAACAATAATGTACCATCAATGGATGACTGAGCTAAGTCTCACTAGAGTACCATATGACACAGTGTTATTTCACTTGGATTTAGCAGAAAACTGCTGCTTAGCAACAGTGTTTGTTGATCACAATGCAATTTATTTCAGAAATAATTTACTTCAGCAAAAACATCAAACTGCCAATTTTTCATTTTGATGTCATTCATTCCTGAACACACGTATTGGATTTAAAAGTTTTTGTATATTTCCACTCATGTGCCAAGCCCAGCATATAAAAATTAAAATATCTTAGTACAGTGCTGTGCTGTTTACCATCAGAAACATGTGATACATCATACTAATACATCCACAGAATGCAACTAATATGTACATTCAACAGGTAACTTCGGTGGAAGAAATTTTTGAAATTGTGAGATGTAGCCATTTTTAATGATGTGAGCCATTAATTACAATATTAACTATAAAAATTGTTTTAAAAATAATATTTGAGCAAATTAAACATAGACTGATGAATAACTTAAGGATGTCAGAAATAAATTTCATCAAAAAACTATATAATTAAACTTTTTGAAAACAAATACTACTGCTTTACATGTTTTGTTTTCATTAACCTAAGCAAATGCAAACCTTGTTTGTAACAATATTTTAATCAGTCGGTGTGTATATGTGTGTTTGGGAGGAGACTACATTCACATAGGGGAACCAGCTACTGTACCACCACACACCACACCAGCAATGTGATGTTAGGTATTATCAAGGAGTGGAGGGGTATGTCTTAAACCCCCATCACTGGACTCCAGGGGCTCAGTTTTTACAGCCCAAGAATGCCAGAAGCCCATGTTGTGTTGATCATTTGGTGGATTGGACTTGCAGCAATCTCCAGGCTGGTAATCAACAAACGTTGCAAGTTAGACCAGCTTTTACATTCTGTAACTTGTGCCATTTTAGGGACCCTTTTTATGAGACTTGTGCCAAATCTTTGGTGCAAGGTAACATAAATTGAGGAAACTGTTGCAACTGTGACCGAGGTACTAAAATTGGGTGATGTTGCATCAAAAGAGTTTGGTGCAGCTGCACCACAACATGGGTGTGACACTAGGCTTGTCGCAAGCCCCGCATCATCCTTTGAAAATTGGGCCACAGGTGTTTCCTGTCTTTTTATAGACTGTCAGTACACAGGAATCTAGGAAAATGCTGAGAGATATTTTGTTGGGTTGTGTTTGAGGTTGACACAGATCAATAGGGTAGCATTGTGTGTACTGAGATAGATACAGTGCACAAAAAAAGCATCAGGGGTGTTGTTGGTTTTGTGCAGATAAAGGCCTTATGGTATATCTTGTCTGCTCGAGTGTGCAGGTCCCCACTGTGTCTACAGAGACCTGTCCCTCCAATCCCTTTCAACCATCCTCATGATTCCCATCCTCCCCTCTTCCCTCTCCTCCACTGGCAACTTTCCTTTCATCTGAGTATGGGATGAGTACAGAGGAAGACAGGGGGAAGGCAAGTATACTATAATGAATATTTTTGTTCAGAATTCACGGACAAGGAGGCAGTCTCACTCATTGACAGCTGGAGAAAATTCATGGTTGATGCAGGGAACATATCTGCTATTGGGAGGATTGCAAGAAAATTTATAAATGGACTGGAGAACTTATAAAACAATAAATTTCATGGGCCAGAAAGGATTTACTGTAAGGGGTTGACAGAAACAAGAAAGGTACTAGTAGAACTGCTCACAGTCCTCTTCATTAGATTAGTAGAAAGAGGTGTGCCTGAGGACTTGAGTGTGGCAAATGTAATTTCTTTACACAAAAGGGGTAATGAAATATAAAGGAAAAATCAGGCTACTGAGTCTGATATCCATAGTGTGAACATTTCTGGAGACAATTATTCAGGAGGGGAAATAGGCACATGCTTAGAGAAAAGAATTTAATGGATGAGAACACACATGGGTTCACAAAGGCCAGTCTTGCCAGACTAACTTAACTGATGTTTTTAATGTAGTGGTACAGATGGCAGACAGTATTTGTGATCTGGGGATAGGGGAACAAATAACATGGTGGGACACAAACTGGCAGACAGCTAGAACCCAGAGGGTGGTCCTAAATGGTAAATTCTCTGAGAAAAGAGGAGGGACTACTGAGTTATTTGCCCATCACATTTCTGTGCTTCTGTGTTTCTATATGAGAATGTTGATAAAGCTGCAGTATGTTGCTTCATTTATCAAATCTGGCCATACGTGTTATACTGAAACATCCATCAGATTGCTTCTTGCATGCCATCAAAAATCAACATGAACTCATCCATTATTAATCTGCAGTACTCCACATTCTTTTGGATTTGGCAATCAGTAGAGTTGTACATGTTTTTCAGATTGCCCTTCCTCAGAAATTCCACAAAATTTCTATGGATGTGGCTTATTTGGTAAAGAGGGAATTAGTAATGGTTTACAAAAAACAAAGAGTTGTCCAATTTATGTAAACCACAGACTCTTTTTTTGCAAATTGTGGAACACTAATCTTAAGTAAACCAATGGAAAAATACCCATGAAAACTAATCTGTGGTTTAAATGAAAACTCAGAATTCCAAAGACTTTATCAAAACATTTAAAAAACATTCTAGATGTACAATTTCCATTTCATTTGAATTCTACTGGCAGAATTCTGCATTCAGTGCAGCTCTAGTGTTCAGTTTCCTCTGTTAGTCCAATAAACCATCATATGTGGTAGTGCAAATAGATTTGAAACTATACCCAAGCAAACGCCAAAACTTGCTGACCTCACGACTAGCACCATTCTTCTTATCTGTGGGTGCTTGATTTGGCTGTCTTTTGTAAGCATAAAAATATTGATCTACAGTATTCAGAATAAAAAAACTGTAGATGTAGGTTGCTGACAATAAAACCTTTAGTAAATTTAGAGGGCTGTATTTTGCGGTGGAAGCCATATTTTCTAACTATCCCTTCACAATAAGCTGCAATTGCAGTGGACAACCTAAAGGTTTGGAGCAATTTCCCTACATAGAATACAGTAAATTACATAGAAAAACAGATGATTAGAGACAGAATAAGGTTTACAGTTCATTAAGTCTGCCCTGATGTTCCTATGATGAATAAGTCTTCCTCTCAGTCTTGTCTCACACTTCCCTCTTGTTCCTAATAACCCTTTTAAATTTATCCCTTTGCAATCTGGACCCAGCTAAAGTTCCAGCATTAACCACATTGCTTGGCAGATTATTCCAACCACCCAGCACCTGCACTGTGAAAATATATTTCCTGTTTTCCTTTCTGATTCCTCCTCCAGTTTGACATTGTTCTCCCTAGTGAATAAACTATTCCTCAACTTAAACAACAGTGTTCTCCCTAGAGTACTGTACCCATGTACTGTATGAATTTGCATGTTTCTAACATCCATCCTCTCCCTCCTGTCTGCTAGTGAATACATAGTTAGAATTTTCAGTCTTTCCTCAAAGCACTTAACCTGCTGTCCCTGAATCATTTTGTCACCTTTCACTGCAGATAGTAGTTCTCAATCTATTCCTTTCCTTCCTCAGATGAGGGCTCCGGATTTGTACTTGTACACCAGGTAATGTCTAAGAAGTGAGCTGTACAGTAGCAGTATGATCTCATTCTTGTGACTAGTGAATCCTACCTGACACACCCCAACATCCTGTTAGTTGTCCTGTACACTTTATCAAATTGTGAAAAGGTTTATAGATTAATGCTAATTATCATACCAGGTCCCTTTTCTCCTTTGAGTGTTTTACCTTTATCCCATTGATGCACTACTCTGTTTATGGATTTCTGCAGTTAATGTACATGACTATTCAGTATACAAACTGTTGTTGAGGCTTAGATTTTAAAGAAATGTCTTCTACAAATACTTATTTCTGAACCCATGAAGATATCAATCTTGCCTGTAAAAATATTTTACTCTGTCTATTTGAGTTGGGTTGGTGGCATGAATATACTGGAACTACATACTGTACTACCAAGTGCAACAGAGGTAGTACATCCCGGAGTACTTGATTTGCTGAATAACTTTTTAGTTTCCTAATACTGTACATTTGTAATATATACTACGGGGCACGGTCGCACCCCTATAGTTAGGGTTGAGTAGTCTCTTTAAAGTTGAACCTCAAAGTTTGCAATTTAATAACTTTGCAACCGTTCAAAGGATTTGCATGAAATTTGGCATACACTGTCCCATGGAGTAGAACTCTTGATTTGCCTAGTTTTGTTTCAATTGTATTTGCAGATTTTGCGCTGCACATAGTTCAAAATGCTAAAATTCACTTTTTTGGCTGTTGTTTTCTTATTGCATTGTGGCCAAATTGTTTGGAATTTGGGTCTGACATTTTTAGGAGAGAAAGAGCTTGCCCCACAGAAGACACTGGCATTAGTTTGGTGAAAAATATTAATCCCTTCTGAAGTTAATGCATTTTGAAATTTTGGGTTCTAAGCATGTTCAGTTCAGTCTTTTGGATAGCTGGATGGAATGAAAAGGAATTTTGACTGCCAAAAATGGATTTTGACACCACATGAAAAGGAATCATTGGAACCCCTTTTCATCAAGAAACCCCTCCTTCACCTTTTCACACTAGTATTGTGTTTTAAATAGCCCTGCTATTGCCCACTCAGACTTGGAGGCACCTTGCCTAACATTTTGGTCTGCAACACCCCCCCCCCCATTTAAGCCAGTCTGCATTTCTTTTTAGCTCCATGAGTAGCCCGGCCCCCTTTGACTTTTGTTATTTAATTCTCCTCTGCCTTCTCCTTCTAGGTAGTCTGACAGCCACAGCCATGGTTCTCTGATGAACCCGACCTGCCAGACTGCCACCCGCAGTCTAGCTGTGAAGCCACCAGCCCCTCAAAGAAATGCAGGTACGGACTTGCCCTCAGGGACTGATTACCTCCAGGAAGGGGGGCCTAGCTTCCAATTTTTGCTTTCTTTTCATGAGGACAGTTGTCTCTGGGTTTAAATCTAGAGTCTTTTACTGCTGTGGCCTGCTGGCTGCAGTCAGCTCCAGGAGCACTATGATGGGCTCCATATAGCTCTGCACTGTTAATGTTTGATTATATTGTGCTAGATTATGTTTTCTGTTAAAACTGTCTTGTTTGTATTTTATAGCTGAAGTTTTCTGATTTAATGTAAATGCCTGTATTGTGTTCTTCATAAGACGAGTAGCGATCTCAGCTCAGGCCTTTGAAAACCCCCTTCACCTTTTTACACTTGTATTGTGTTTTAAATAGCCATGTTATTGCTCCCTCAGACTTGGAGGCACCTTGCCTAACATTTTGGTCTGCAACACCCCCCCCTGTTTAAGCCAGTCTGAATTTCTTTTCAGCTCCATGAGCAGCCCTACCCCCTCTGACTTTCTTATTTAATTCTTCTCTGCCTTCTCCTTCCAGGTAGTCTGAGAGCCACAGCCGTGGTTCTCTGATGAACCCAACCTGCCAGACTGCCACCTGCAGTCCAGGTCTGAAGCCACCAGCCCCTCACAGAAATGCAGGTATGGACTTGCCCTCAGGGACTGATTACCTCCAGGAAGGGAGCCCTAGCTGCTAATTTTTTCACCCATCCACCCCCCTTTCCTGATTAAATACACATAAACCCTGCCCCGGCTTTCTAGCTCACTCCTACTGGCTATTTTCAGCAACGTCTCATTGGTTATCTATGCCTTAATTTTCACTGGTACCCCATCCTCCCACAGGAACCACTCATTTCCCTGGCCCTCTCAAGGAACTGTTGCAAATCCTGTGTTTATTACTGGTAAAAGGAAATATCTCCACATTAAGAATGTCATCTGCGCCTACCCTTCTCTATAGTTGCCTTATATTACTAAGTTATGCTCTACCCAAAATTTCAGTTTGCAACTCGGACAAAGGCCAGTTTCCCTTCTCTTTCATCTACCAAGATATAGCCTCCCACATTAGAGCATGGCATCCTACATCAGGGATGTCACCTCTATGGTCATGCCCCTCCTTCCACCAGGCCATAATTATAGAACATGTGCAATTCCCAAGGATGGTATCAGTCCTATCAGTTCTCTATGTTTATCCCTAGCAAATAGCAATCCTGCCCTTAACACAGCCACCATTAAACCAATGTACGCTAGAAGGAGTAACAAAAGACTATTTAGCAAGCTAAGACACCACCTTAAAAAACTACTATGGCTTCTCCTACTCTGTTCTGGAAATGTTGAATTAAACCCAGGCCCACCTATTTCTCTGGACGCCCCGTGGACCTCCCTCAATATAAATGGATTAGCTTTCTCCATATCAATGTCTGTAGTTTGCAAAAGCAGATTGACTCTATACAGACCTGGGCTCTACATGCATCTCCTGATTTCTTCATGATAACTGAATCCTGGCTCACACCCTCGACCCCGGACAAATCTATCAACATACCCGGATATATCATCTACTGCTGTGATAGACTGACTAGAGGGGAAGGGGTTGCAATATATGTCAAAATCAAATTCACAGTCACAGTCTTTGACTGTACCTCAAAGGCTAAGGATTTAGAATGCCTTGCTCTAAAATTGTCACTTTCCAGCGAGAAATCACTCCTTATGGCAGCATGCTACCAACCACTGTCTGGTGGCTGGGCACTTCTGCCACACCTTCAAAACCTTCTTGACTCTGCTAATATTGAGTGTATTCTAATGGGGGATTTCAATCTAAATTGGAATGATGACTGCTCTAAGAATTTGAAGGATCTATGCGATGTTAATGGTCTGTTACAAATGGTGACTGCTATAACCAGACCTAACAGAAAAAACCCTACACGCAGCACCCTCCTGGATTTTATGCTAGTAAACAAACCTCACAATATCTCACATACCGGAGTATTCTTCAATAATATAAGCGACCATTGCGCTACTGCCTGCATCAGACATCCTTCTCAAATAAAAACGGCCTCCAAATTCAAACTGAAATGCCTGAAAAAGTTCTGCCAGTACACTTTCCTGAAAGATCTAAGCAACATTCGTTGGCAGGATTTATATCTAGCCCCCACCTTTAAAGAGGCATTTAACATCTTTCACAGCCTCTTACTGGGGCTAATAGACAAACACTAAGACTGATCAAATCAAAAAATAAAACTCCTGGATGGCTCTTTCCCATCCTGAAGAAAGCACTTAGGGATAGGGACTACTGGAGGAAAAAAGCGAGGAAATCCCACCTGGAGGTGGATTGGTTAGCATTCCATACCACTAGGAATGCTTGTACCTAGCTAATTATGTCAGAAAAAGCTAGGTACTTCCAAAAAGAGCTAGAAGACAATAAAAACAACTCCGCCAAATTTTGGAACATCCTCAAAGAAGTCAAAGGTCAGTCCACTGCAACACCCCTTCCAAACAAAATTGTGTCTGATGGTACCACCTATATGGACAAAGCTGATATACTAGAAAAGTTTAATGATCACTTTGCCACTGCAGGGCTTGCCTTTGACACCTCACCTATCAACAAACTTAGTACATCAAGAGACTACGCTGTTGGCTTCACTGATAACCACAACCATAACCAACCGCATCCCACCCCCTTCAGCTTCCTCACAATTATGTTAAAATTAAGTGGAAGACCTCCTCCTTTCTCTGGATACAAAAAAGAGTGTGGGTGCAGATAATATTGAACCTTACTTCCTAAAACTTGGCCATACCTATCTGACCGCCCCCATTATACTCTTATTCAACACCTCTCTGATTCAAGGTGAGCTACCTGTCTCATGGAAAACTGCCCACATCCTACCATTATTCAAGACTGGGGATCCGAGTGATCTGAAAAATTACAGGCCTATTTTTATACTATCTGTGCTCTATAAATTACTTGAAAAAATTGTCAACATCCAAGTTAGAGAACATTTGGATTCACAAAAGTTGCTAAACCCGGCTCAGTCCGGCTTCAGTGCCAAAAACAGTACAGTATCAGCTCTTGCCAAAGTAACTACAGACTGGCAAATGGCTTTGGACTCTAAGAAGCATGTATTTGCCCTCTTCCTTGATCTAAGTAAGGCCTTCAATACTGTGGATCATACCATCTTGCTTACTGCACTGAGTAACATCGGACTTGATAGTTCATCAGCTACCTAACCAATAGGTTACAACAAGTCAAAGCCATAGGAGATCTATTCTCACAAAAATCTTTGTTATGAGGAGCCCCACAAGGCTCCATCCTGGGCCCTATCCTCTTTACAATATACATCAATAATCTGGACTCACAGCTAGGCACAGCAAATGTGCACTTATTCGCAGATGATACTGTACTCTCTACCACAAATTCATCCTTGGATTTGGCCCATGAGTACTTACAGAAGGACTTTGTCACCCTCCAATACAACCTTCTCACTCATAAGCTCCTCCTCAATGCCAAAAAGACTAAAGCAATGATTCTTTCAAAAAAGTCTACTTCTGGTTGTCCACATATCACACAGATCCAAACACTCTTAGATGAACCCCTTGAAGTAGTTGATACCTTTAAATACCTAGGGTTCTGGCTGGATAACAAGCTCAACTTTCTGTGCCACTTAAATGAAACCTCGAAGAAACTAAGACAGCGATTAGGTTTATTCTATCACATTAAACACCTACTTATGTTAGAAGCCAGAATGAGACTAGTACAAACTACATTCTTACTATACTGGACTACGCTGACTTCCTTTACAGTCATTGCCCTTCAACGATGCTAAACAAACTGGACACCCTTTACCACCGGGCTTTAAGATTTACCCTGAATTTACCCCATGGTACACATCACTGTCATCTATATCAGGTTTCGGGATGGATGTCACTTTCAACTAGAAGAAAAAGAATGCTCTCCTCTGGTTTTTAGAGCATTATCTGATAACCTCCCTGCATACATCTTGAACCTTTTCAAATGGGCTAAAGGTTCCTATGGCCTGAGATGCTTCTCCATAATCTGATTCCAGATTCCTATAGTGAAAATTACCCTTGGCTCAGCAGCAATCAACTTCTCACTTCCATCACTTTGGTACACTATGCAAAACTCATTAAAATTATCCTCACTTCCAAGCATTTTCACATTCAAAGCTCTATTAACGGATTATCTGAAGGAATCATGCAACTGTTTCAGACGCCGATGACCCCTAATCCCCGGTTGCCACTCTCAAATCCTACACCTAAGTATATCATCCACCCCACATTCCTAACAACAGAAACCTAGGACCTACAAGCCTAGTTCCCTTAATCCAAGATGGCCCTGCCTATTCTCTACTTTTACCTATTCTGGCCTCCCTCTTGACTGCCTACTCTTTCACCCCAATTTCTACCCTATTCCTTACTACCGCCTTATTTTTTATCATTTAGGTATGAGCTCTTAATTAGTGGAGACTATATGGGATTGTTGTCTCTTCTCATTCCAGTAAAGCTTATCATTATGTACCTTTGCATGTTAATCATGTTGGTTGGTATGTATAGGCCCATATTGACTGGCACCTTCACAATGTTTTTTTTTTTTCACCGCTGTCCACCGTAATTGTAATCTTATGAAGTGTACTGTATTGTATTAATGTCCAGGACCACCTTGAAAACGAGCTTGTGCAATGGTGTTTATGTCTGGTTAAAAAAGTGATTGATTGAAGAAAAAATCCTTTTTTTGAAAGCCACGATCTTGATTTTTTTCCCCCAAACAATATGCTATAACTTTCCCCAGGGATGTCTTCTGGAGACATCCAAGTATGTATCTTGTTCATCTACACATCCTTTGCTGTGCTGTGTGTTTACTCTAATGTTATGTGGCCTCAAAATGCTTATTTTTTATTTAAAAAATCCTTTTTAGTCACGCGTTTCCAATCCTTTTTCACAAGATGCCATAATCCTTTTTCATAACACAAAACAGGATTACATCTCATGAAAAAGGATAACCAGCAGAATCATCTGATTTGAGAAGTACTAATACTTTTTTGCATGATGAAAAAGGATTGTGACACCTCACAAAAAAATGAATCGTCAGGTGAAAAAGGATTATGACACCACATGAAAAAGGATTTAAAAAGTTATCCTTATTTGTGAGGTGTCATAATCCTTTTCCATTATGTGAAAAAGGATTAGGACTTATCAGATCAGATGGCCTTGCTGGTAATCCTTTTTTGTGAGTTGTCATTATCCTTTTCACATCACTCACAGAATGTCATTACAGTTCACAGAATTATGTTTTGGAGGGGATTTGAAAATGTTCTGTGCTGGGTATATACAGTAAGGTCATAAGATGGCTGTGTTGAACATTTAGGGTAAAAATGAGTACAAATGGCACAGTTATGACCACTTCTCATAAGGATACTATTCTACAATTTTGATGGAGGGATGGGAGTGCAGGCTGTGTATGTACAGTATATCTATATGTGTGTGTATATATATATATATATATATATATATATATATATATATACACAGTATATACTATATATATCTATATATGTATATATTTTACTGCTGTGCAGAATTATTAAATTTCGGTTTAATGAAATTCTGTGGAATATTCAAAATCCTCCTGAATTCAGCAGGAAATGGAATGGTGGAATTCTGTAGCATAAAATAGTTGTGGAATGACTTTCCATGGAAAAATCATTGTTCCGCAGAATATTCTTCTGTGGATCTCAATATTTTCTGTGGAATTTGTTGTGAATAATTTTCCTTAGAAGAATTTACTGTTCTGAGGATATTATTCTGCAGATCACAGTAGGCAGAATTTCAGGGTGAACAAGTGAAATTTCAGTGGAAATTCCACCAGTGGAATGGTCATTTTGCACTAATTCCACCAGTGGAATTTCACATTCTGCACAGCACTAATATATATATACATATATACACATATATATGTATATATATATAGAGAGAGAGGGAGAGAGATGTTGCAAAGGAAAAGTAATTAATGCAATAGTTAGGATTCCAACAACAAAAGTAGAGAAATCTGCTGTTATGGTTTCCAACCCTAACACCCTACCCCCACCCTGCAGGCAGTTACAGGCGTGGAAGGTGTGCCTTGGGGTTGTCAGCACTAATGTTCACCCCATTCCATGAGTAAGTAAGCTGAGATTGGTACAGTATATGAGAATGGGGTGAGCATAAGTATTAAGAGCCCCAAGGCACCCCCCAAGCCTGTTGCTACCTGCAGGGTGGGGGTGGGGTGGTGCAAGGCTTGGAAACCCTAACAGTACATTTCCCTACTTTTGCCACTGGAACCCTAACTAGTGCATTACAAAGATTTCTGCAACTAATTTCCTTACTTTTTGAGACAGTATAATTCTATCTTAAATGCCTGTGGAAGCACAGAATCCCCTGAGCTCTGTGAATCATATCCTTATTTCTCTGCCCCATCAATCCATAATCTTATCTTTATTTGCATGTGGGAGTTCTCCCATTCCTCCATAGGTGCATACATGTGTGTTGTCATAGAAGCACTGCAGCCAAATTAGCAACCATATTGGCAGCATAGCCATGTAATGAGTCTACCTCATGAACACTGTTTTGGGAACTTTCATATCCATGCCAAAACATCCATCATTCCATGCCACCACAGCATCATTCCATGCCACAGGTAAGAAAATACATTTTGGCCAAGATCTGTAAAATGACAGCTGTCAAGTTCATGAGGTGAAGTAAAACAAGCATTTGTCAATGCTTAATGTTTGCTTGCTGGTATTGGCAGTGGTAGTGTAGAAGTTACAGAGCTGCGTAACAGGAATGGCAGTGAAGTATTGAACTGAAGCCAATCCCACCACCATCCTGCAGAGATTGACAGGCATTGGGGTGTGCGTTTGGGTCATCAGGCATAACGGCCACGCCATTTCACCACACCCCACCCTGCAGACACTGACAAGTGCCACAGTGTTCCTTGTGGTCTTTGCCCCTTATGTGCACCCCATTTCATTAGGAAATAAGGTGAGATGGGTGCGATATAGGAGAATGGGGTGAACTTTGAGGCCGAAGAGTCCAAGGCATACCTCGATGCCTCTCAGTGACTGCAGGGTGTGGAATGGTATGAACATCACAGGCAAGAATCCCAAGTCACACCCCTGATTCCTGTCATTCTCTATAGGGTTGGGCGTTATAGTTGAAAAGCCTAATACCTCAGGCATTCATTGGTATTTTCACTCCAAATTTTCAACATGTTTGTTTTGTGACCCTACCTCATGAACAGGGGGAATATCAGTTTGTTAGCGGAAAGCTGCTTATGCACAGTGACTACAGCATTTAACACCACAGGTGCAAAAATATTCCGAACAGGATGTAAAAAATGACAGTTGTACTCTTTCATGGGGAGGTGTAAAAAATGGCTATGTTGCAAATGTGTAGTAAAAATATTTAAAAAAATGGTGAAGTCATGAGCGTACATAGAAACTGTGCAGCGCAGAACCGTAATATAATTAGGTTGGGGATTTCTTACAGCAGATTGTCAACTCAGGCATTTTGGTGCCTCCGATCATGAACAGTGTCTCTGTGATTTTCTTTATCTGTGCCGAACAATGATTTCCCACAGGGACCACGCATCTCTGCACTGAAAGTGTGAAAACACACTTCGGCCATGTTGTGAAAAATGGCAGCTGTAGTGTTCATAAGGAAGTGTGTAAAAATGCCACTGGTGAAAATCTGGACTGAAAATATTACAAAGTCATGAACTAACGAGGGTGCATGGAAACTGTGCAATGCTCACTCATAACACAGTCATTTCATGGACTTTTGTCACCAAATTTTCAACATAGCCATTTTAAGACCTTTGCTCATGAACAGTTTAACTATGATTTTCTTAATCTGTCCTAAACATTGCTTTCGCACACCAACAGCACCATTGTGCGCTACATGTGCGAAAACACATTTTGGGCGACATATGAAAAATTGCAGCTGTACTGTTCATAAGGAAGTTTAATAAAATGGACATGTTGAAAATCTGGAGTGAAAATATTAAATTTGCAAACTTACGAGCATGCATAGGAACTGTGCAATGCTGCAGCTAAATAAAAAGTCATTTTTAGGAATTTTTCCACCAAATTTTCAACATAGCCATTTTAAGACCTCTGCTCATGAACAGTGTCACTGTGATTTTCTTAATTGTCCTGTACATTGATTTTGCACACCGACTGCGCCATTGTGCTAAATGAAACCTGCGTTTTGGGTGAGATGTGAAAAATGACGGCTGTACTGCTCATAAGAAGGTGTGGTACAATGGTAATGTTGACAATCTGGAGTGAAAATATTGAAAATTTGCAAACTAACGGCGTGCGTAGGAACAGCCTGCATGCGCTTCGTAAAACAATCATTTTGGAATTTTTTCACCAAATTTTCAACATAGCCATTTTAATACCTCACCTCATGAACAGTGTCACTGTGATTTTCTTAATTTGTCCCGTACATTGATCTTGCACACCAACTGCGCCATTGTGCGCTACATGGGTGGAAACATGTTTTGGGTGAGATGTGAAAAATGACAGCTGTGCTACTCATAAGAAGGTGTGGTAAAATGGCAATGTTGAAAATCTGGAGTGAAAATATTGAAAATTCGTGAACTTACGAGCCTACGTAGGAACTGTGCAATGCACGCTTGTAAAACAGTCATTTTTAGGAATTTTGGCACCAAATTGTCAACATGGGGTTTGAGACCCTTCTCATGATTGATGTCACTGTCATGGCATTACTCAGGCCCAAAGGGTGATTTCACAGTCACTGCACAGTCACTGCGTGAAATCACCCTTGCGGACTTGAATAACGCCATGACAGTGACATCAATCGAGAAGTCCAAAACCATGTTGGATTGGTGCAAAATTCAAAAATGCCTGAGATATGCAAAAAGTTGAAACCCCTATTTAGCCCATTATACAGCTTACGGCATTTCCTCAGTTGCTGGTCAGCTTTGAAGAAATGCAGGCGATGTTCCCCGGTCCACGAAGATCGATGGCGAGTCGGAGGTAAGCTATAGGGGTGGGGGGTGGGAGGCTGGGTGCGCAGTGGGTGGGTGCAGGTTGTGGGAGGGGCGGAGACCGGCCGTTAGGACCATTTTTCCTTTACAGGTGACAAAAGGGAACTGGATGACATGGGACATTTGCCACGCTGGGGTGGGCTCCAAGCATGGCACAAGGACATTGGGGGCCATTCAGCTGATGGGGATTAGGTACCCCGTCGGCCTATAATTGCTTGCCACGCTGGGGTGGGCTCCCAGCGTGGCACTCACCCAAAGGGGTGGAGGACAGTGCAGCCGATGGGGGATTGGGCACCCCGTCGGCTATATGAGTTGGTTGCCATGCTAGGGTGTGCACCCAGCGTGGCATTTAAACCTTTGGCGGGGAGCGCCGCTTCCAGCCAACAGGGATTGGGCACCCGTCCAGCTATACTGGCATATGCGTGCTCAGACGAGCAGCCTGTGGGCATCTGTGTGTGTGGTTGGGGGCTCGCGGCGTGAGCAGCGTTATCTTGTGCTGCTCACTCAAGCGTAGCTCCCCTTTCAACTGTATGCCACTACATTTTGGAGCGTGTCATAGACAGCTCCAAAATGCATTGGCTTACAGGGGACGCGCCTGCCAGCCCACTGACTGAATTGGAGGAGGAGGTGACACACCTCCGAATCTCCGATGCTGGCACTATGTTTCTTGCACATGTATGCAAGCAAACATAAAAATGACTATGTTGAAAATCTGGGATGAAAATGTTGAAAATTATTGACGTCATGATGGAGTGTAGTTAAATTTAAATGAATGTGCATACCTTTGCCATTTTTACACATTGTGCCCCCAAATTTTCAACATACCCTTCTTATGACCCCACCTCATGAACAATGGCACAAAAGTTTCAAATAATGCATGAAAGGTGATTTTGCCAAGTGACCACAAAATAACCTTTCAGGCATGAGTTGTGTAATGTCAGTGATATTGTCCATGAGGCGGGGGTCCTGAAAATGCCATGTTGAAAATTTGGTGTGAAAATGTTCAAAAATGGCTAAGTTATGCATCAAAGTTCAAAACCCAATTGAAATGCATTGAACTGGATATACCTTATTTTCTCTTATAAAATGGGCAAATAAAATCCAACAATCTGATTGGCTGAAACAACTCCTCAGCCATGTCCTTATCAGCCGGTAATGATGCCAACCGGCACTAAGCTTCCCGAAGTGACCCAACAACAGCAAAATATCAATGTGCATCCATAACCCTTACCCAAAGTCTCTCTGAAAAGAGCACTGATTCTTCCAAAACAAAACCGCGATCTCCTAAGCCGACAGCAAAACCACAAGTCACTCCTCAGTGGTCGGCTCACTCTGCAATCAGATCAAAAATGTAAAAAAGATGTCACACATCCCCTTCTCATAAAGACACGATAGCAAAATGAATTACATGGGAAAAGCACACAACCATATAACTAGAGGTTCTATGCTTACCACAGTGCTGACCTTAATCTTCAAACTTCGCCGCAGAACCGGAAGTAACTGTTTAGCATTCGGCTCTGTCAGCCGTTGTCTAATCTTATCAACAAATCTATACCCTTTTGAAAACAAGCAGTAAAAATGGAAAAAGAAAACCACACACAAAAATAAGCTCTCGATGAGGGAGGGCTAAACTCACTTCAGTGACCGTCTCAGTCAACGACTCTTACCAAACATTCAACAGGTTTTTTTGTGTGTCCTAACCCATGTGCAATAGCCCCTCTCTTTGTGTGCAGTCATCCATAATCCTCTTTATGGCAATCAATAACTTTCTTCATCTTCTTCTTCTTCTTAATCAATAGCTTTCTTTCCCATGGCACAGCGCAATAATACAGTAATTTCAGACCCACAAAGGAGTTAACCGCTGCCTAGGTGGCTGGTAAAGGACATGCTCACTCCCGATACTGCTGGTGAGTTCACTGCCTTTGTTAAAACAAAATCCATACAAAGAGTGAACAGAATAAGCGCTCTCTCTTCTTGACTCTCTTTATTTCTGACCCTAGCTATGGGGAGGAGGTGGGAGCATGGGGGGACTCGGACACAACGATATCATAAGACATGGTCACAGTTGTCAGTGACACTGCATATTCAGTGCCAAGGAAATGACTGTTCAAACCATTTACACAGGAAAAACTACCAAAAAAATGTAAGAGGCAGATCTAAAAAAGTAAAAAGAACTTTGATAGCTTACCTCAGGAATACAAAGGGACACTGTACTACCAATGAAACACTGTTAACGGTAACTTAATAAGGGGACTATTTTTTTACTATCTGGGGTAATGAAATCTCTTTTTTTATATTTTTTACTTTTTTGTTTGTACCCATTAAATACATTAGTACCCATTAAATACTTAGTTGGGAGGCCCATTTTATAAGAGCAATAACACACTCTGAGGTGTGGGTTATCTCCTGTTAAGAGCACGCCCAGGTGAATAAGGCACTCGGCACAAGCACCTTATGCCTCATAACGCACCTGTGTGTGCTCTTATCAGGAGATAACCCATGCCACAAAGTGTGTTATTGCTTGCACATTGCAGTCACCAGTTCCAGCATCAAGATGTGTCTTGGATTGGAAAGTGGATCTTGTACCTGGGACCTGTTCAGGTGAGTGAGTGTGTATGGGTATGTACTGGGGGTGTGGGGTGGTGACTGCTGAGTAGGACATGGGGGTGGGTGGCTGATCAGTGAGTGACCTTTTTTTTTGCAGGGTGAAAAAAGCATTGAGGGACAGTTCTTTATTTCAGCTGGAGACATCAGTTGGGGGGGTGCCACTAGATACCAGGGACATATATAGAAAACATGGGGACAGGGACAAGTGAATGGGTAATGGGAGAGGGATCACTGAACTACTAGGGAAAATGTTTTCTTCATATGAGGATGTCAATCAGACAATGGGGATGGGGGGATGGACTACTAGACTACCAGGAAATCATATATGTAAATGTAATATGGGGATGGTGATCGGAGAATGGGGGAGGCACTACTGGACTACCAGGGAATCATACCAGAACAACAGCTGGAGAGTGGATAAGGGGGAAAAGACTACTGGACTACCAGGGAAAATACTTTCTTTATTCAGGGATGGCAAACGGACATCAAGGGAGGGGGAGGGACAACTAGACAATCAGTGAAAATGTATTTTTCATATGGGAATAGTGATAAGACATCAGGCATCAGGGAAGGGGGTGGAACAACTAGACTACCGGGAAAATATTTTTTTTATGGGGATGGTGATCAGAGGATAAGTAAGGGGGAAGGGAGCACTGGACCACAAGGGAATCATATGGGGACAGCGATCAGAGAATGGGGTATGGGGAGGAACCACTAGACGATCAGGGAAAATATTTTCTTCGCATGGGAAAGGCAGTCAGACGTCAGTGGGGGGGTGGGCACAAGACTATCAGGGACTCATGTACTGTATATAATACAAAGATGGCTACCAGGGCAGGGGGAAGGGATACCTACACCACCAGAATGAAGAGGAAGTAAAGCAACAAATGCAATCTGCTAATCTGAGTCTGTTTTAACAGATTGTGGAGTTCAAAAATTTTAAATCCTGTTCCATATTAATTTTTTTGCAATTTGTGAAAAACAATTTCTTTCTTCACAAATTGAAAAATAGGGACCCTTTGCATGCTTCCATTTTCACAGTGTGTGAAAAAGGATAACCAGGCATGAAAAAAGGAACAGCCAAACAGGATTTTGATATGTCAAAAAAACACATTTACAAGTCATTTTCAAAAACTAATACCAGAATCAGCTGAAATGGGACCCAATTAGTAGAATACATGTGTTGGTTACTTTATAAAATATCATTTTTTTAAAGTTTTGGAATTTGTTTGCCTCACTAAGAAAATAAATATTGGTAGCATGGAAAAAGATTCCTCATTTGTGACAAAGGATTACCCATTTTCAAGTTTCAAGTTTATTGCAGGAAGACTCCATTGAGCAAGCTCATTCACAAGGAGGTCCTGAAGCATGTACACAGTCAAAGAGACACTGCTTAGTAAGACAACATTGATAACAAGTATTCAAAATGCACACATAGTTCAAGAAATGTGTTACATAGAGAGATACATCATTGCAAAAAAAGTGTACAGTGGACTAACATGTGATACATAGTGTACAAGCATACAAGGTAGGGTTTAAATACTTAACACTGGTATATGCAATAAATAAGCTTAATGTAATGATCAAAGACAGGAAAGATAGGATACATGCGGTAGGCAGGGTTGAGGGAAAGGGGATGGTTAGCAAGAGTAAGGGAGAATAATATATAGATAGGAGGCCAAAGGGGGGGAAGAGTAGAGAAGCATATAAGGAAAACATGTAGTTTTAGTCATGGAATGCATTTTGCAAGCTAAGAGGTTTCAGTAAAGACAAGGACTAGTACCAGTGAAGACGATAAGTATGGGGCACACGTAGGGGAAGGAAAAGGGCTTAATAACAGTTACAAATATCTTTTATTTTAGATGCAATTAGCACTTTATAGAGCTTAACTGAGACAATGCTAGTTAAATTGAGTACAGATTGGAGTTGGCTCCATATAGTAGGAAGAGCATGCGAGATAGCTCATTTACCAAAGGAGCTACGAGTCCTGGGTACGTCAAGCAGGAAGAAGTCTGATTTTCTGAGAGAATATGCACTGTGGGAAATGCAGATAAGAGATGTTAGGTAACGCGGTAGTTTATGCAGAAGCAACTTAAGGGTCCAGAGCAGGCATCTGGTGGTGAGAGATGTCCAGCCAACAGCTGCATACAGATCACAATGGTGACTACGGAAGAGAGAGTTGGTAATGAACTGTAACGAGTGGTGATGGAAGATGTCCATCTTGCTTAAGCTTGAGATTGTGGTGGAAGAGTAAATTAAATCACTGTAATCAAGTAAGGGAAGGAATGTGGCCTGAACAAGCCTGGTTCGACATTTGTGACAAAGGATTGCCCATTTGTGACAGAGAATCCTTTTTCGAGGTGAATATCTAACTTTCCCATTGAAAATAATGAGAACATTTAAAACGTAATAACATTTGAACAGATTAGTATTTTTTTATCAAATCTGCAAAAGGCAGATCTATGACCCAAGACTGTTCCACCCTTAAAATTTCAAACCAAAACACCACACCATTTTTGCACAAAAGCGTGACAAAGAATTTGACAGAAAAGAGCAATTTACACATTTTTGTGACACTCCGTATGTATATCCACACCCACACATCTGACTGAAATGAAACTGCCACTTCAAGAGATATTTAGTCCCTGATGGTAAGTTCAAAATTTCATGTGAATCACTTGAATGATTGTGAAGTTATTAAAGTGTAAAATGTTGAGTTTAACATAGAAGTGAAGAATGAACCTTTACTGTAGGGCCACAACTGTGCCCCTAAAATAACACTCCATATCTCCACACCCATACATCAGACCAGTACGACACTTGGCAAATCAAGAGATCTTCAACTCCTGATGGCGCACGCAGAACTACATGCAAGTCAGTTGTATAGTTGTGAAGTTATTAAAGTGTAAAAAGCACAAAAAAAAGATTTCCCATTTGCAACAAAGGATTACCCATTTGTGACAGAGGATTGATCATTTGAGGCACAGAATCCTTTTTCGAGGGAACATTTAACTTTTCCCATTGAAAATAATGTGAAACATAACATTTAATAACTTTTGAAAGGAATAATATTTTTTCACCAAATCTTCAAAAGGCATATCTGTGACCCAAGACCGTTCTACCATGAAAATTTCAGACCAAAACTCCACACCATTTTTGCACAGTGGCGGGACAATGAATTTGACCAAAACAATAACTGACATGGTTTTTGACCCTCCGTATCTCTGCACCCACACATCCGACTGAAACTAGACTTGCCACATCAAGAGATCTTTGGTCCCTGTTAGTGAATGCAAAGTTCCTGCAAATTGCTTGGGCAGTTGCAAAGTAATTAAAATGCACCATTTTGAGTTTGACATAGTGGTGATGAATAAACCCTAACTGCAGTGGCACAACTGCTCTCTCTCTCTCTCTCTCTATATATATATATATATATACACACACACACATATATATATATATATATATATATATATATATATATATATATATATATATATACACACACACATATATATATATATATACATATACATATGTGTGTGTATATATAATATATATATATATATATATATATATATGTATATTCATTCATTGAGCATTAGGGCTGACAACCTCAAGGCACACCCCTATGCCTGTTGGTGAGTGCAGGAACTGGGTGGGGTGTTAGGGCTTGAAACAGTAACACCACACTTCCCAACTTTTGTCACTGGAACCCTAATTGATGCATTAATAAAGATGTTTGAATGAATGTCCTTACTTTTTGAGATAGTATAATCATAACCTTATCTGTCTGTGTGAGCACAGAGCCCATCCATAATTTTTGATAGAATGTAGTTGTATGCTTATTTCCTTGTGGGTATTTGTGTGTGGGAGTACACTGCCCTCTGGTCACTGTGCTGCAGTCCATTCATAAGGTCTGAGCTCCTTTCACTCCATAATGGGATTTGTATTTGTATGTGGCAGTGCTCAATGCCATCCATTCATAACTTGTTAGATATTGTAATCATATCCCTATTTCCCTTTGGGACCACGGGTCCCTCTAGGCCCTGTGCTCCTACCTGTCCATAATGGCATCCATGCATACTTTTTGACTTAGTGTAGTGGTATCCTTATTTGTCTGTGGGAGTACAGAGCCCTAGAAATGCCACACATTGCTATGTTTTTCTATAGAGGTAACAGCAACATTTAAAACCTCTGTAACTTAACACCAAATTAATATATTCTCACAAACCCAGCAAAAGCCACATTGGTGGAGAAAGTCCTTTGTGCCCTGAAAATTTCAGAGCAAAATTTCAAACCAGTTCTTCACAGCGGAGTGGCAAAGAAACAACCATGTACACCTCCGATTTCAATATTATCCTACAGGAAACAAAGCAAAATGTAAACCAACATAACTCCAGAGCACAATAAAATCTTTTCACCAAACCAGCAAAAGGCACATCTGTGGGGCAAGCCCTTTGCACCCTGAAAATCTCAGACCAAAATCAAAAAACATTTGGCAACTGTAGAGTGACAAAGAAACAGCTGTCATTTGCAAATTGTGAAAATTAATGCTTTTCTACAGTTCTTTTTTCACAATCTGCAGAAGAAGAAAAATTCTTTTACATGAATTACAAAAAAGGATCCTGTTGCTTGATTCCTTTTTCACAATTTTCAGAAAAGGATTGCAATATGTTAAAAAAACACATTTACAAATAGGCTATCAAAAATGTAACCCCAGAATAGGATTCTATAGGTCTTGAATAGGTAAACACAACTGTTGGTGTGTACTAAATCCATGCATATTTTTAGTTATTTAATTTTGGTGTCACCACTAACTGAATCAAGATGGCTGCTGCAGAGGAAAATATTCTGCATTTGCAACAAAAGATTCCATGTTCATGAAAAAGGATTCTTCATTTACGATAAAGAATACTTTTTCGAGCGGGACATCTAACTGGTCCCATTGGAAATAATGGGAAACTTTGAAATTTAATAACTTTGGAAAGGATTACTATTTTTTCCCCAAATCTTCAAATAGCACATCTGTGCCCAAGATCTTTCAACCCTAAAAATGTCATACCAAAATTCCACACCATTTTTGAGCAGCGGTATGACAAAGAATTTCACAAAAAAAGGTAATTTTTCAAATTTTTACACTCTGTATTTCCGCACTCACATATCTGACCAGAATGAAACTTGACACATCAAGAGATCTTTGGACCCTGATGGAACATGTAAAATTTCATATGAATCACTTGAACAGTTGTGAAGTTATTAAAGTGTAAAATTTCAAGTTTAACATAGAAGTGAAGGTTGAACCCCAACTATACAGGCGTAATCACGCTGCTATAATATATTATATTTTATAGTATGCATATTGTACTGGAATTCTTGTTATATTATGTTCTGTACCTTGACTATGCTGTCCATAGGATGCCATGGGAAATGAGCTTTGGCCTAATGACTGTTACATAACATACAAAAAAATTAAAAAGTAATGACGGCATGTTTAAGTGCTCATGTTTCCCAATGAAACCAAAGTGATTAGTGCTGGGCAGAAGCTGTGAACTCCAAATTCACAGAAATTTCACAAATTTTGCAATATTATCTGAAATTTCAACTTGGAAAATTCTAAATTGCCCGAATGTGTCTGGTGAATTTTTACCCCTTTCTGCACAATTTTTGGAAAGCTACACATGGACTCCAGAATGATTGCTCTAAAGAATTCCATTCCGCAGTTCAGTACATCAGTCAACAATACATCTAATCATTCTGCATTTCAGTGACCAGTTCTGCAGACTTTATTTCAGCAGTTTAATACAGTAATCCACAAATCATACATTCATTCCACCATTTTAAGTGGGAGGTTTGCAAAAGTAGTCAAAATGCATTCTGAAATTTTGTGGAAGTGAAATTTTGATTTTCATGGTAATTCCACCCACAGAATTTTATTTTCACACAGCACTACAGGTCATTGATATTTTCTTAGCTTAACAGTACAGGGGAAATACATAAGATGTTTAGAGTGTTTTGGGGGATGCAGATGGAGTCAGAGTTCAGACATCACCAGAGATTTACTTGACTTTTATTGGGGTGGGGAGGAGCTAGACCCACATAGTATCAGGAATGTTCCTGTATTTAGTCAGATGAAGGGCTAATACAAACAGCCATAGTTGCATTGCAATGTTTAGTGTTTATTCCAGAATTTTACTAAGTACAGTAGGTGCTATTGCTGCTTGTATGAAAGCCATCTATGCTTCTTATACAGGGAAAAGCATCAGTAATGCTAGCCCTCCTGACAATGTACACATTTTACTGTCCAAGAAATAGCATATTACAACCCTAAGCAGTCAGTCTTTTTACTATTGTCATTTTATACCCCTTAGTTTGAGTGCAGAACTAGAGGCAATGAACTCAAATTGAGATGGGCAGGATACGGGGACATATTAGAAAACATTTCTTTACACAGAGGGTGATTGACATCTGGAATAGTCTACTTAGTGAGGTTGCAGAAGTTAGCACCACCCAGACTTTTAATGCAGGGATGGAAAGATTCCAAAGGGAGAAAGGCACTGAAGGTTACACATTATGGGAAGCATTAGCAATATGCCTGATACAGTATGTTAAGATGTGTGTCCATACTTGCATTTGGTAGAGTGTGTACCACATATAGAATCCATGTTCCTTCCAATGTCTTTATACTATGTTACAAGACAGTTATCCAAGCTACAATAGTTCCAATATTATTCTAATGTAGAAGTTAATTATGCCAGGTGATTAGCTTTACTTACAAACTTTTTTCCATTTTTGTTTCTTCCCCCTTAATCAGTTGGCTGTTCCTGCTTCCCAAATAGCCAGTAGCCTCCTACCTTACTTCCAAGTCTTGTTGTGCTGCACTGCCTTCAGAAACCCACCTGGCCAGCCTAGATACCCACTGTTGTACCCTGAGGTGGGGTCCCACAGATTATCCTCCTGGAGTAAGAGTATCTGCCCAATGCCCAATCAAGTACTGGAGAAAGAAAAATGTCCAGCCAGCAGCCAAGACCTGAAGGAAGGCCAGAGGTCAAGGAGAGGCATGAAGATGAGGCCTGCAGTGGTCAGGAAGTGGGGTGGACTTCATCTGACCACCTAGTGGCCCATTTTCTTAGTATCATTCCCCACCTCCTGGGATCAGTCAACATGATGTGTATGAGAGCTGGGAAGCAGATCACTCTCACATCCATATGTTTCTTCTGCCCAAGCAAAAACAGAAAATAATCACACCTGCTTGCCTACCACTCTGCATGATACTGCAGGGCAGCCAAACAGACATACATGCCACTAGCTTGTGCACAAAGTCCAGAGGCAGCTGCAGATTGCTATAATATGGTGCTCATGGCTGCCTTGGACTCTGTTGCACCTTTCCAAATTCACCCCTTGATCTCCTGTCGTGGGTCACTATGGTATTGTGCTGAGCTGCAGAGGTTAATGACTAAGTGACATAGGTTGGAGTCTTCCTGGAGAAGATCTGGATCTATTGAGGACCAATTTGTTTTGAGACTTCACTGTACTGAATATCAACAGGTAATTGACCTGAAAAGACAGGTCTGTCATGGTCAATTGCTGCTGC
This sequence comes from Neoceratodus forsteri, assembly GCA_016271365.2. Taxonomy (NCBI): domain Eukaryota; kingdom Metazoa; phylum Chordata; order Ceratodontiformes; family Ceratodontidae; genus Neoceratodus; species Neoceratodus forsteri. Next base: position 536,784,616 of record CM028135.1, on the reverse strand, counting down.
AAAAAAATCACCCAGCTCAGCTGTTTCACAATGTAAACAGATGGTTAACCCCCCCCCCCCCGTCTGCAGTTCATGGGAACTATTTCTGTAAAAGGTGCAAAGAGTTTGAGTGTTATTCCACTGACAAGGTGTTTGCAGTTAAGTCTGGTATTTCTTCTAGTGGCCTGGCTTGGAGAAGGGGTAGTCAAACCTATGGCAACTGATTTATGAATACTCTATACAGACAGTGTGAGTTATACACTAGCATTGATGTTTATTTCATTTCAATTTAATTCAAAGTTACAATTATTAATGTTAATGATTATTTTATAAAAAAAGGCAGCATGGTCTGTTGATTAGTGCACCAGTCTTGACACAAGGAGATTACAGGTCTAATGCCTGCTAGAGACAAATGCACACTAAGTGATGTGATGTGGGGAAAGTTACTTAACCCCCTACCGCCTCAGTGCTGCATTCCACCCAGCTTCAGAAATAGGTAGCAGCAGGACCCACTGGAAACAAGTTGTTACTTCTCAGCATGGCTATACTGATAAATAAACTGTAAGAAAAACTAATGGTGCCAGAAAAATTAAGCTATATGAATAAAACGAGTTGGCAAGTAGTCTACTATAGTTGTGCATTTTTCTTCTGTTCCTATGCTGAAATATATAAGATACATCTGATCTAAAGATCTAATTCTCCTAATAAAGTACCTAACCCCAGTAAGTCTGCGGGAAGCTCTCTTCATGACCAGAACTCATTTTAGATTCTCACCACTTTTGTAGTTTTACAATTATACCTCGGCTGTCTCAAGGCAACTTCTGGTGGAGGCTGATATTATTGTGAACAGCAAAATGATACTCAGTTACACTGGCTACACAAGATTCGAAGTAGTTGAGTGAATCAGCTACAACAAAGTTTGCAATTTTCATGTGACTTGCACTTTTCAGTCATTATTACGTATTTTCAGATAATACTGGATGTCTTACAATAAAAATAAAATGATGGGTAATCTATAGTAAGAGGTAAAAATTGACAAAGACTATGTGGCCTCTGGGCTTTGAATAAACCTACATGGTTCTATGTAACAGAACTGAAGTACAATACAATGAAAGAAAAAAAAAAACTTTTGATACAATGCTGCTGCATTACAGTATGGTGGCTGAGATAATACCAAAGGGAAATACATACAACATGGCTTAACAGACCTCTAAATCACTAAGAAAGCAGAATTTCATATTAATATTTTAAAACTAATCATACCAAAATGTGCCCTGAACTGTAACAAATTTGAGTTAATTATTTATATGTAACTATAAATGCCTATTTTTCATTTAAGGTGTACATTCTCCTTTAAAGCAATTTGTAATGTCAACTTGATTTTGTGTGCAGTTCTATGTGTTCATACTCATATCTATCAATCATCATTTGTAAAAGGGCAGTCATTTTCCTTTAATTGGGATAAAATGGTCTGGACTACTGGAGGGGCAGCCACGCTTTGTACTTTCACATGGAATATAAAAGGTCAATTCTGACCTGGAGATGCACTCCTTGTGCCAGAGGAGGACAAGCAGCACTTCAGAAGTAACAAGATTAAAAGACCAAGAAGGAAGGACAAGATCAAGCCACTGTAATAGTGCCACCTGCTGAGTTACTTTTTCCTAGCTCTGATATGCAGAATAGCTATATACAGTATGCATGCCTCCTATCACACAAGGGTCAAATGTGTGATGCAATAAAGGGATGTATTTAAGGAGGAGAACAGGGGATTATGTGGGGGAACTATAGTATGAATGTTTCATAGAGCATTAGGGAAACCCCAGAGTCCTCATTCTAAGGTACTCAAGATGACACAAGATTTAAATTGTGTTTTGAATTGAATTCATGACACAACATTTAATTGGCATTTGGAGCAAATTCATGAAAAACACCTTGTGTGTGGCATCACAACTATGTGAGATGCAAACAGACTGCTTTTAAAAAACATGGCCCAAGGACAAAACTTTAAGCAGATTGTAAAGCAGGGTACTAGAGGTAGTATTGTACAGGACATTGTCCTTACAAACTTATCTGAATAGTATGCATAATCTGAAATATTATCCCCTGTAAGGTCATCTTACCACAAAGTTGTTGTAATAAAGCTCCATTTTCAAGACAGCTCTAAACAAAGGGACAAAAAGTAATTAGTTGTAGGAAGTGGACAAACAGCAAAAAAAAGAGAGAGTACTGGATAGACATAATAACTTGCTGAAGTCTCTCCTGCTTGAGCAGCTCCTTTATTTGAAAGTACTCTTGTGCATATCTTGTGCAAATAAGTACCATAGCAGTGGTGCTTGTACAAAAAAGCAAATACGGCAGATGCAATTAGAGCACAGCAGAACACCCCCTTCAGGTTATGTTTGAGAAAGCATATTTTTGTGTGAAACATGTTAGGCATAACATAAGGAGGAGGAAGAGTATCTATTGTGCTCTAATTGCAACTGCGATATCTGATTTTTGGATAAGCACCATTGCAGTAATATTGACTTGCACAATATATGCACTAGAGTACATTTGAATAAAAGAGCTGAAAAGGCAGCAGAGACTTCAACAAGGTACTGTATATTTTCCTTTTGATTAACAGGATCTATACCAAAGAACAGTTGCCAGTTTTGTTTGGTGCTGGCTTTCAAATACTGACTTGCATTATCTGTTCTTAAGTGATGATTCAACAACCCCAGGCACAGTTTCCTGCCTCCTTTGTCAGAGTACTAGATAGCATTGTGAGACAGCTAAAGGAGGAATGGCTAAAGTGGGAATGTGCAGATACTGCTTGGGAGGTGGGTGTGAGCCATATCCAATCACATATTGCTCAGATTGCACTGACAAAAGAGATTGAAAGGTTTGACAGTGATAAACTATGGGCCACTGAAAGATTAAGAAATTGATAAGCAAGAGGCAAAGGGCTTTTAGGAGGGGTGATTTGGAAGCATATAACAAACTGTGGCACAATGTAAACAGGGAGCTGAGGAGGCTAAGAAGAAATTACTGCCAATGGAAAATTGACAGCTTAAAAAAGTCAGATCCCCAGAGATGGTAAAGAAATGAAAGAATTCCTAGAAAGTGATGACACCAGCAACAATGTGGGAAATGCACCAAGAAGTGTGGGTTTTGGGTGATGGTAAGACTCAAGTGTTTGTAAGTGCCCTAAATAAGTCTTTATTTGAGGTAAGCAGAAACTAGTCACATTTCTGGATGTTCCAAATGAATATATGCTTACAGTTAAAATAGTTGCAAAGGAGATAAAAAGGAATTCAAACTCAGCAAAGCCATGGGTCATGACTTGGTCCTGAATTGTATTTGGAAGGATGGCACGGATATAATTGCACCCTGGGTGTGTAATATTTTTAATAAAACACTTGAAACTGGTAAACGTCTTACCCCATGGAAAGAGACAAGGGTAATATCACTTCATAAGGTCCACTCACCAAATGATATTGGAAATGATTTTCTACCTATTTCTCTCACCTGTGTAATCCTGAAGATGTGTGAGGATTTCATTACAAGATGGATTCTTGGAAAGATAGCTGATAATTTGGATATAAACCAGTTTGGTTGCTTGAAGGCTAGTTTCACTGCTCTTGTGGCAATAACGTTTTGGCATTTATGTTTGAAAGCATGGAATGATGGGGGTTTTGTGAGGGCAGTTCTTGTTGATTACAGAAAAGTCTTTGACTTTATAGACCATAATACTGTCTTACAAAAACTGGAAAAAAACTGATATACCATCAAAGTTGAGGCAGTGGATACATGGCATTTTGGAAGGGAGAGTACAATGGATAGACATGGATTGTTTTCAATCTGGATAGCATGTGAATTTCTGGTGGAGTCCCTAAGGGGACCAGATTGGGTCCAATTTTGTTCCTGGTTATGATAAATGATTTGGAGACTGTCAGTTCATGTAATAGATTCATGGATGACACCACTGTTATAGATAACTTTGAGGAGGAATAGGGCAGTAGATGATGCAGGTGGATGTGCTCTGTATTCAAGAATGATCTGAGAGAAATAATTTTACAGTTAATCCCCCACCCCCAAAAAAAAATAAATAGGTTTGTGAAACCATGAAGATGGGATTTACCCCCTTTTGGTTTTGGGGAGTCACATGTTGAGACTGTGGAAAGTGTTACATTTTTGGGATTATTGTTCAACATGACTTTGGTGGGGGAGCAGGTAGAGTAGATGCTCAAGAAAGCAAGCAACAGGTTGTGCTTTCTTACCCTATTACAAAGAGCAGGTGTGAATCAGGCAGACCTTATTTACTATTATTGTAAAGTTATCAGTACTGTAATGGAATATGGTTGTCCAGTATGGAATTTGGGAGTTAACAGAGAAAAGAAGCAGAAGACACTGAAAGAAAAATTCAGAAAAAAACTATAAGGACAATTTCAGGATGTGAGATTGGGTATGATGAGGCATTAAGAACCTGTAGACTACAAACAATATGTTATCAGAGAGAGTGAGCAGAGAGGAAACAATTGCAGAACATGTATGACACTAACCACCAACTTTTCCCCTTGTTACAATCTAAAGAGAAAGTGGGATATTGCCTGAGGAAGCAGGGTAAGTGGCAAATACCAAGAGTCATAATTGAGACATATAAGAGGTCTAAAGTAGGATGGTATTATTTATCGTACTCCCCCCACCCCTTTCAGTGGATGGGCTTGAATCTCTTTACTTTTTTGGGTGACTGTACAAAATCAGGATAGTGAGCTCTGTGTATATTCACTGTAGGATAAGGAAATGAAAAACAGAAAAATGGAATGTGCTGTTCATTTGTGAAAATGATAAAGAGGATTGCCCAATTAAAGGGGCAGACTCCATTGTCCCATGGCCCAGCCATGAAGTGTGGCAAGCTCAGGATAGGGGAAGGGAGAAGGGGAAGGGGGGTGAGCTAGGAGAGGTTATGAGGTCAGGAAAGGGGGAGGTCCTGATGAGGTCATGAAGGGGTGGGCAATGGTGAGCCTCGAAACAATGAGGTGGCAACCCACGTGGACAACGGAGCCAGGAGACAGGAACAAAAGGGGCAGTTAAAAGGGGTTGCACACCAAGGGGAGCTCACAAATTTGCTCCAAAGAAATTTTCTTCTGGAAGCACATCAGTCTGGCAAGGATTTAATTGTGTGCCAGTGGCATTTTGCTTTAGCTAGGATTTCTGAGTAGTTATAAAATAATAAGGGAATTTATAGATTTATTAATACTTTTATAAGTATACCTGGGAGAAGGAAGAGAAACATAAGGAGTCGAGTGATACAGTAAGTAAAGCTACAGACTACAAGAAAGGAGGTAAGGTGCAACTTGCAGGAGAACTGCAGCAGAATACTGGAAATTATGTTTGGTCTGTTAGAGCAGCAGTATTTGTGGATGTCAGCATGAATTAGCCGTGCTAGGGAATGATGTTTAGTGGTCCTCAGTCAGCGAGGAAGTAGAATGTAAGAAACGCTGAAGGGAATGCCATTGTTAGCAGTTGGGAACATGAATTTGAGCAGCCAGATGGTAGAGGAGGCATGTGAGTGTGTGATGGGCTTAAAGAGAGCAGTGCAGCTGCAAGGGGAATCTCGCGGCACATGCCAGTGGCAGACAGGCTTGTGTGTGGCCGGATTGCATGTGAGGTGGGATGGGCACACAAACAAGGTTGGTCAGGGGGTGAAAGAAGGCCCACTTTTGGAACTGGGGCAGTCAGCCTCTAGTGAATGGACACTCAGAGAGCAGGAAAACTGGCAGACAGATTGGGAGGCTCCATCGGATTAAGGGGCTGAAAGGTGGGCGGAAAAGATGGTTAATCAAGGGCACAGGCCTATTTGGGTGGCAGATGGACTGGAAGGAACTGATGATTGTGGGGATGGTGAGGGAATTGCTGGCTAGTGGGGATGCTGGCACCAGGTAGGCACAGCATGGAGCCCGAGCTCTGAAAAGAAAATGGTGGATGAGGCTAGGGCCCACCGTGTGAGGATGGTGTGTGATATCATCACCATGTAGTTTGGGATTTAGCGAACTGGCAGCAAGGAAGGAGCACAGGCCAAAGCCTACACAGAGTGGGAAGGCAAAGGAGACTTGCTGCATATGAGTCAATAAAAGGGAGGCAGTATAACACAGTGGTTTAAGGCTCTGAGCTGCAAATCTGGTGACATCCAGCAGACCAGACCTGGGTTTGAATCCCACAGCTTCCACTTGCATGCTGTGTGACCCTGAGCAAGTCACTTAACTTCCCTGTGCTCCCAGGTTGCACCTTTAAAAAAGCTTTCAGCTTAGTGTGTCTCACCTGGTTAAACAACTAAATAAAAAAAAAAGGGTCAATTGGGTCAAAGGCAGGATCGGGTCGAATGGGGGAGAATTGTTGGAAGAAATTGGGATATTGGGGAAAAAAGAGGGCGGGGGAGTTGAAGCACAAGAAGCAGGAAAGGAAGAATTGGGCCCATCGTGTGGGATGGCATGTGACATCATCACCATGCAGGGGTGCCTAGGAAGATGACCACATGGAGAGCTGACAGGTCATGAAGATTAGAGAAAGCAATGCAGCTGAGGGCATGGGGGCTTACAGGTGGCAAGAAGGGACAGGGCTACTGAAAGGCCAGACTGGGGTATAAGAAGGCACTGGGAGGGTGCAGGGGGTGCCATGAGGCAGAGCAGGCTGAGGCTTTTTGGGACAATGGGCAGTAACCCCATGGCAGACTGGCAGGGGTCAAGAGGTGAACCAATGAGGAATTAAAAAAGGAAAGTGGGATACAAGGGCTCCTAGAGACAGAAGCGGGAGCTGCTGCTACTTTTCCAGCTGTACTGGGGGCTCCCCAGTGTAATAGGGGCACAAGCAGATTAACCGGCAATAGGAGGGGATTGGCATGGAATAAAAAGAGTGTGTTTGAGGGTACAGAAAGGGTGCCATGCCACCGCGACAATGGTGAGGGATGATACAGTGCCCAAGCAAAGCAAAGTGAAGGAAACAAAGGGCAAGAAAGAGACCTGAGGGGGATCAGTTGAGAAATGATGGGGACCTCCCTCCTCTCTCTCGTGAGGTGAGGGCATGGGGGGGGCTGATCCAAGATGTTGCAGGCCTGATGAGGCTCAGATGGCCAGCTCAGGGATAGGGAGCCCCGCTGGTAGAGGTTGCCAGGGGAATGTGGCAGGAACGTTTCCATGGGATTTGGCAGAGAAGGGCAAAAAAGGATGTGGGATGCACATTAGGGCATCCGGGATGGCATAACATTGGAGGGTACAAGCTGACTTGTGTGATTTTTCTTTCCATTAGATCCTTTCTGATTTGGAAGATGGCATCAAAGAGGGTGAAGCCAAGCAAGGAGGAGTTTTACCGTGCAGTGATGGATTTGGTCGACAAAAGGCAAACCGGTTGCTGGAAGTGGCAGAGCCGGATGGGGGGAGGCGGAAAATGGAAGGGGAAGCAGGAGAAGGGGCAGGAGAGGAATAAGATGGTGGCAAATGGGCCTGGGGGACCACAGCCCAGGCCAGTGGACCCAGTGCCAGAACCAGCAGCCCCTCTGAGCCCACCTACTAAGAACCCCATCCCTGTGCTGGCCCCAGGCCCCATACCAAGCCTGCGCCAGTGCCGGAGCTGCCCACCCCCGTGTCTTCACCCACCCAATCAAAACTAGTACTGCCACTACAGGTCCCGACACCTGCACCTGGAACAGTGGGAGTGACACAGCCGGGGACTGGCACGCCACAGCCAGGCACAGCAGATAATCAAATGGTGACACTGGAGAGCAGTGTCAAAGAGTATGTGGAACAGATGTTGAAAAGCATGGGGGATAATGGGCTAGGGCAGTTGAAGAAGGCATTGGGGGAGATAAAAGGGGAAGGACCAGAAGAGGAGAGCAAGGCGGCAGTGGGGGGCACTTGCTGGGAAGAGAGATCAGGGCTCCAGGGTTCCGGCTGGCAGACCACATGCTGAACACCATGAAAGAGAAGATATGGAAAGGGGAGTATGTCGACATCTTTGCCTTGGCAAATGTCAACAACATGGATAAGTATGAGAAGAAAGACAGCTTCGAGAAAAAAGACATGGTGGCGGTGGTAGTGTTGCTGGGGAAGGGAGAGGATGAAAAATCCTGGAAAGGGAAAATCCTGGGACAATTGGTCCACTGGTTTTACCTATTTTACTGCCATTGTGACTGAGAAGTGGCCAGAGCTTGCTACCACATTGTTGACCTATTTCCTCATTATAAAGAATGCCTACAAAAAAGGGGTGCACAGTTGATTGAAATATGATGAGAAATTTAGGAAAAGGATGGCACATTTCGGGGATGTGAAATGGCATGCCAGACAAATAGATCTATGGTTGGAAATTTACACAGGCCCAACTAGAAAGGAGTCAGAAGGGGACAGAAGAAGGGGGACAGCGGTGAAGGCCTGCTGAGGATACAACAGGGCTTTTTGTTCCTGGCCAAATTGTCAGTTCCGACACATATGCTCCAAGTGTAGTGGGAACCATCCAGCATCAAAATGCAGGTATATTTAGGAGAGAGGGACCAGCAACCAGGACAGCTCATACCAGCAGCCCTTTCAAACCAACCACAGTGCCTTTAGGGGACAGCTTTGGGATAGGGGAAACAGGGGCAGAGCAGTGGGGGGGAGAAGAGGACAGAACTATCAAACAAGGCACCAAGACAGTTGAAAGGCTGATGTCCGGGGGTTTCCGGCTGGCATGGACACCCATCTGAGTGGAGGCAATGGAAAAGTGGTTGAGGGTTTATCTGGACCAGGAGGCAGCCAAAAAATTGCAGGCTGGTTTTCAGAGAGGTTTTAGCTTACAGTTCTAAGGGTGTAGGAAAGGAATGAAGGCAAAGGACCTCAAATCCACACAAGGAAAAGAGGCGACTTTGGCAATTAAAATTCAGGAGTTGGCAGTGGGGAGGGTGGAAGGACCGTTCACCCCCCCCCCCCCACTGCCAAACCTGAGGATTTCACCATTGGGGTTAGTGCCCAAAAAACAACCAGGGAAGTTCCATGTGATACATCACCTATCTTACCCAGAAGGGGAATCAGTCAATGATGCAGTTGGGTAGGAAGACAGCAGGGTCACATACGCCACCCTGGAGGAGGCGGTGTGACTCATTAGGGCCAAGGACAGGGCCTGGCTGGCCAAAACAGACAATGAATCTGTGTTCTAACTAATTCCAGTCCAGCTGGAAGATTGGGATTTGCTGGGATTTCAGGTGGATGGGCAGTACTATTTTGATAAGGCTATCCCTATGGGGTGCTCGATAGCATGCGCAACCTTTGAGATGTTCAGTAGAGTGGGTGTTTCAGACATGGTACAGGTACCAGTCAGTGGTACACTACTTGGGTGATTTTCTGTTCATTGGAGATGGGGAAAGAGAGAGACGGAAGCCATGTTGTGGGACTTCAAAGAGCTATGTTAAGAACTGGAGGTGCCACTTGCCGAGGACAAGACACAGGGTCCAAGGCGAACAATGGAGTTTTTGGGGTTGGAATTGGATATGGTTCAGGAATTGTACTGATTACCAGAACAAAAGGTGAAGAGGTTAAGGGAGTTATTAGGTGAGGCTGAGGGTGCAGGAGGGTGCAGTTACAACAGGCACAACAGCTACTGAAGAACCTAAATTTTGCATGTAGAGCTATTATACCAGGGTGCATGTTTACGTGGCATCAAGCCTGGGCAACAAAGGGAGCAAACCAGCCCATCACTGGGTGGATATCAATCAGGGGACCAGGGAAGACACGGTAGTTTGGAAGCACATCCTCCAGGCCTACAATGGAAAAATGTTTTGGCAGGATGAGTGGCTGTATAATACAGACTTGCAGCTGTATACAGATGCAGCTAGGGGCATAGGCATGGGGTGTTATTTCCAAGGCAAATGGTTTGCAGAGCCATGGCCAGCAGAATGGATGCAGGAAAGGGTGATGAGAGGCATCACCTTCCTGGAACTGTTCCCCATATGGGTGGCAATGATAGTTTGGGGAGTGGAGCTCAGAAACAGGCAAGTCACATTTTGGAGTGATAATCAAGCTGTGGTAGAAGTGCTGAACAAGAAAAAGACAAAGTCAGACAGGGTAACGAGGGTATTGAGAAGGATGGTGTGTCGAGGCCTGACCTTGAACATGTCATTCTGGGCCAAGCACATTGATGGTGTGGACAATGTGATAGCTGACTGCCTCTCCCGCTTGCAGATGGACGAATTCTGTACCATCACACCCAGAGCAGAGTTGTGGCAGGCCACCATTCCAATGTATGTATGGATGATTGGATTGGGGAGCTGAAGTTCTGTTCCACAACTCCTGGACCCCCAGGACCCTTAGAGCTTATGAAACCTCTTGGTGGGCATTTCAAAAATTCTGGAAACAATATGGTGGAGAGGTAAGTGGGGCAATGACAAAGGAGCAGGTGGCTAGATTTGTTGTCAAGGCTGGAACCAGAACATGGCACGTGCAACCATGGGGGTGCATCTGGTGCCATAGGGCAGATTTGTATGTTGTGGGGTGGGAGGACCCAACAGAAAGCAACCTGATCCACAGGATGATGCAGGGCTGGTTGTGGGGAGTGGATAAGAAACTGGATAGCAGGAAGCCAATATCAGAAGGTTTAATAGTGAGGTTGATGGGGGTGCTGCACCAGGTCTGCAGCTCAAGCAGCAAAGCAGTGCTATTTAAAGCTCTGTATGCTACCATGTATAGCGGGGCTTTCAGGTTGAGCGAGGTGGTGGGGCATGGTAAGAAATGAGAGGAAGGGGGTTGCAGTGGGAAGACATAGAATGGAAGGGAGAAGCAATAGCAGTGTTGTTAAGGAGGTCAAAGACCAGTCAGCAATGGCAGGACAACAGGGTGTGGTTAAGGAAGTACCCTAATGTAGCCATTTGCCCAGTGGCGGCCATGCAAGTGTATGTGGCAGACTGCCCGAAACTGGGAAGTTCATTGATGTTCATACACAGAGATGGGAGGCCAGTCTCCGGATACCAGTTGACAGCAGTGCTGCACAAGAGCCTCTGATTTCTGGGGAACAGGAGGAGGGGTATTCCTCCCACTCATTTAGGATTAGAGCGGCCTCGATGATGGCAGTGCAGGGCAATAGACCCAGGGAAATCAAGCAGAAAGGCAGGTGGAGTTCTGATTGTTATAAAAAATACATACACAAAATGCAACAATAACGACATGTCTGTTTTGTCTCCATAAGCAGGTGTACGAAGGAGGGGGAGAAGGGGAGGGTGGAGGGGGGGAGCTAGGGGATTAATGAAGAAATATGCTAAACAGTGTATATTTTGATTTTGCGGGATGTCCAGGAAGCTCGAGGCATGGATCTGCAGGCATTCATTTATCCACTGGGTGCAGAAATGGGCAGACAGGAGACTAGGGGGAAAGCAGCTGTGCCTGGATAGTGATACCATCCAGCTAGTGTAGAAAGGTCAACAGGGAATAAAGTGGGCGCAGCTGCTGCCAGCACTCAGGGAGATCAGGAAGGACCACAGGTGACCAGATTTAATTGTAATACATCTGGGTGCAATGACCTGGGGGCAAGGCCCTGGTAGGACATTTTTTATCAAATAAAACACGATGTGGAAAAGATAAAAGGTTGGTGGCTGGAGGTTACTCTGACCTGGTCTGAGATCATGCCTTGAAGGGTGTGACATCAAGCAGAGAGCCACATGGGGATGTGACAGGACCAAGACGTGCATGAATGCATGGGTGGGTAGATTGTTCGAGGCCATGGGAGGTTTAGATATTCAACACAGAATTTTAGAATGGGTGGATGAAAATTACAGGGGAGATGGGTTACACCTATCAAGCTTGGGTTTGGCCATGTTTAACACGGAAATAGCAAGCACCATCGAAGAATGGCTGACGCAGGGTTAAGATAGGAAAAGGAAGGATTAAAGGTAAGAAGGGGGGAAGTCCACCATCCATTGCAAGCTGGAGGTGTACTAGTGGAAAAAGGGGGACTAGGATAGGTAAAAAAGGGTGAACAATGGAAAACACTAAAAGGAAGCAAGATTGATAAGCAAGAGGCAGGGGTACAGTGTGTACGCTAGTACCCCTTTCACAACATAAAAGGAAGAGGCTGGGACCCCCCGTGATGTATGTCTAGGGGGGCAGAAGAAAGAAGAAAGTGATAGAATGTATGACTTGAACAAGAATGTGATGTACATAATGTATATAAATATTATTGTGAAGAGATTGTTAATGGAAATTGTGGAAATGTACTAGGTTGTGACCAGGATTATTGTAAACTATGAGATCTTTGAATTCAGTAAAACAATTGCCAAAATGAGCAACCACACACAACAATAGTCAGTGTCTTTATTGGTGGGGTTCTGGAGACAAAGAGGGTTGCCCAATTAAAGGGGCAGAACCCATTATCCCACAGCCCAGCCATGAAGTGTGGCAAGCTCAGGATAGGGTAGGGGGAAGGGGGTGAGCTAGGATAGGCCATGAGGTCAGGAAAGGGGGAGGTCCTGATGAGGTCATGAAGGGGTGGGCAATGGTGAGCCTGGGAACAATGAGGTGGCAACCCATGGTTGGACAAGGGAGCCAGGAGGTAGGAACAAAAGGGGCAGTTAAAAGGGGCCGCACACCAAGGGGAGCTCACAAATTTGCTCCAGAGGAATTTCCCCACCCTCCCACCCTAAAAGAAGGAGCAGAAGGTACTGTGGTAGGTGGAGCACAGTGTGCCACTGCAGTAGGTGAAGCATAGTGGCAGGTTGCATAGGACTGCTGAAGGTGGATGGCAGGAAAGTAAGGAAAAAGGGGGAGGAGGAGGATAGCAGAGAAGGGGAAAAATGAAAACACTAAAAGGACACAGGATTGATAAGCAAGAGGCTGGGATATGGTGTGTACACTTGTACTCCTTTCACAACATAAAAGGAAGAGGCTAGGCCCCCCCATGTTGTATGTCTGGGGGGCAGAAGAAAGAAGAAAGTGATAAGAGTGTATGAATTGAACAAGAATGTAATGTACATAATGTATATAAATATTATTGTGAAGAGATTGTAAATGGAAATTGTGGAAATGTACCAGGTTGTGACCAGGATTATTGTAACTATGACATCTCTGAATTCAGTAAAATAATTGCCAAACTGAACAACCACATGCAACAATGGTCTGTGTCTTCATTGGCAGGGTTCTGGAGACAATGTGTGTTTCATCCTAATTCTAAAGTGGGTAAAAATGCATGTCTTTTACTTATATATTTTGGTATTGTAATTTTCATAGTTTGATATGTATTTTAAATGGTATGCATTAGTTTAGTTTGGTAGTTGTACTTATGGACTAAATTGTGTAACTGAGATACATTCTTCTCATCCATGTAATGCGTCTGTTTTTGATTACAGTGAACTTCAATTGGTTTGCTACCAAACCGAATGCAATCTGAAGTGTAATAAACAACAAGATTCTAAGTTACTGCACATTGGGGTTAGAAAGAAATTCCCCCTGGTCATGAAGTGCCATTAAACATAGATTATGTTTATGAAAATTATTATCAACACCAAGTTAACTTTAACCCAGTTTATAATGAATGGTAATATAGTATATGGTTAGCTTTTATTCTGTATAAAAGTCAACCTGCTCAAAAACCTTATAGTGTGTGGTAGAATGTTGTTATGGATAGAAATCCATAGCTAGAATGCAGTTGTTATGCTGTAGTAGCTATATCATCACAGCTGTTATGCTACACTAGCTGTGTCACTACTGCAGCATAACAACTTGGAATGCTGCCACATAGTTGCTTTCCTCAATCCAGTTAAGCTGGAAGTTGCTGTTTTTTTTTTTAAACTTGAACTTGCAGAAACATCTGCAGCACATTGTGTCAGTTAAAAAAAAAGAAAATGTTAACATTTCTATTCTCTGTTGTCTTCTCCAGCTGGTTTTGTGTGATTTTCTATGTTGTGACTGCCACACATTATAAAAGATTGTGTATGAGAAGTCATACACAAACAAGGAAATTCTTGTATCTTGAGGTTCCCTTGGTAACAGAGTAGCTCTCGAGCTACGCACTTGAGGTCACCTGTTACCAAGGAAACCTCTCGATACAAGAATATCTGTGTTATGTATGACTGCTCATACACAATCCTCTATGCTGTGCACATTCTAAACCATTGCGCATATTCCAAAGTGTTGTTCTGCAAAGTTTAAAGGTCTTACAATTTTAGGTTTCTCATTTATTCCACATCTAGTTACTTACTAACCAGCAAGTGCCCAAAGTTTTACCTTTTAGCTTTCAAAAGTCTGTAAATTTGATTTTGATCATAGAACAGAACAAAGAAATAGCAAGATTTTTTGTTTTCACTTCATAGAAACATAGAAACATAGACTTTGATGGCAGATAAGGACCACTTGGCCCATCTAGTCTGCCCTTTTCCCTACCTACAGGATAGGCCACAGATCCTAGTTAACAAACAGCCTATTTCTTCCTACCCCCCACAAGAATTGCCTTATGTCTGTCCCATGCATTCTTGAATTCTCCCACAGTTTTAGACCCCACAACCTCCTCAGGAAGGCTGTTCCATGCATCCACTACCCTCTCTGTGAAATAATACCTCACATTGCCCCTGAACCACCCTCCATCTTTAAATGTGTCCCCTTGTTCTTGCACATCTCTTTTCTGAAAGATGCTACCCTCTTGGACTTTGTTGATTCCACTGAGGTGCTTAAAGTTTCTATCATGTCCCCCTCCCTTCTTTCCTCAAGGGTATACATATTAAGCTCCTTTAGTCTCTCCTCATATGGCTTCTCTTGCAGACCCTGCACCATTTTAGTTGTGCTCCTCTGGACTGCCTCTATCCTGTCTATGTCTTTGTGGAGATGGGGTCTCCAGAACTGGATGCAGTATTCCAGATGGGGTCTCACCAACTGTCTGTACAGAGGGATAACAACTTCCTCTTTTCTGCTGGTGATGCCTCTCCCTATGCATCCCAGTATACACCCTGCCCTCCCTACTGCCTTCTCACATTGCTTGCTAACCTTAAGATCACCTGATATGATTATCCCCAGGTCCCTTTCCTTTTTTGTTGTTGTTACTACCTCTCCCCCCATTGTGTATTCTTCCCCTGGGTTCTTGTTTCCCAGGTGCATTATTTTGCACTTCTTTGCATTGAATCCTAGCTGCCATACTTCTGACCATTCCTCCAACCTTGCCAAGTCCCTTCTCATCCTTTCCCACCTCCTTGTGTATCAACCCTGTTGCAGATCTTTGTGTCATCTGCAAGAGGCATACTTTTCCTTCCAGTCCCTCTGCAATGTCACTTATGAAGACATTAAAAGGACTGGACCAATCTGAACCCTCACGGTACCCACTAGTAACCCCTCTTTCTTCAGAGTGGACTCCATTTACAATTACCTTCTGTGTCCTGTTGTCCAGCCAATGTTTTACCAGGCTACCACCTGGGACCCACTCCCAGGCTGGTTAATTTGACTATTAATCTTTTGTGTGGGACTGTGTCAAATGCCTTGCTAAAGTCTAGGTAGGCCATGTCCACAGCCCCTCCCTGGTTTACTACTTTGGTCACCAGTCAAACAAATCTATAGATTTGTCTGACATGATCCTTCCACTGTGAACCCATGCTGCCTTGGGTCCTGTGCCCCACTGGCCTCTAGGTACTCAACTATTTTTCCTTCAGAAGTGACTCCATCACTTTCCTACCACAGAGGTCAAACTGACAGGTCTGTAGTTTCCTGCCTCTGTCTTGGTCCCACTTTTGTGAAGGGGAATCACATCCGCCTTCCTCCAGTCCTCAGGTACCACACCATCCTCCCATGATTTATTAAAAAGAGTAGCCAGTGGTTTCACTAGTTCCCCCCTTAATTCTTTTAGAATTCTTGGGTGAATTCCATCAGGCCCCATTGCTTTGTCCACCTTCAGTTTTAGGAGTTCTTGCAGAACCCTTTCTTCTGTGAAAGGACTGGGATCGACCCCCTATCAAGAGTGCTTCTGTTAATTGGATTAGGCACTGCCCCCTCCTCTTTTGTGAATACTGAGCAGAAATATTCGTTCAGTATCCCTGCTTTTTCACTGTCCCCCTCTGCTCACCCACAGTTCATTCTATTCAGCATCACTATCCCTCCCTTTGTCTTTCTACGCTCGCTGATGTACCTATAAAAGGTTTTATCCCCCTTCTTAACCGAGTTGGCTATCTTTTCCTCAGTTTGGGCCTTTGCTATTCTGACTTCCCTCCCTGCTTCCTTCTGCCTTAACTGGTACTGCTGTCTGTCCTGCTCCTTCTGTGTTTCCTTATACTTCCGAATGCTAGCTTTTTCTTCCTGACTTTCACATCCACCTCTTTTGAGAACCATAGTGGCTTTTCTTTCATTTTGATTTGTTTATTTGCTTCACACAAAGGCTTGTTGCCTCTGTGATGGCAGTTTTGATGATTCCCCATTGTTGCTCCACCCTCCTTCTAGCCTGTTTGCTAGTGCTTTTCTGATGCACTCTCCCATCTTGCCAAAGTCAGCCCTCCTGAAGTCCAGTACCCTCACTTTTGTATGGCTTGACTCTGTAGCTGAGTTTAATGTGAACCACACTGTTTGATGGTCACTTGTTCCCAGATGGCAACCCACTTCTAGATCTGAGATCCTCTCACTGCCCCCATTTGAGAGTACGAGGTCTAAGATTTCTCCCTCAAGAGTGGCTAGCTGTCTGAGGCCTGCCACCTGTAGGGCATCAAAAATGGCCCTGCTCTTGGATGTGGCTGCAGCAAATGTGCTCCAGTTAACATCTGGCATATTCAGGTCTCCCATCAACAGTATCTCCCTTTCTCTGCCATTCTAAGAATGCCTTCTATCATATCCTTGTCCATTCCCTCCCCTGACATGGGGGTCTGTACCTAACCCTGTGTGGATTGTGGTGCCCTTTCAGTCTCCAAGGTGACCCACAGTGCCTCCTCTCCTCCCTGTTTACTCTTTTGTTCAGTTGCTTTTATCCCTTCCTTTACATAGAGAGCTACTCCTCCCCTTCTTCTCCCCTGTCTGTCTCTCCTGTAAGTTATGTACCCTGGTATGTTAACATCCCAGTCATGGTTCTCTGTGTACCATGTTTCTGTGACTGCTACGATATCCAAGCATCCCTCTTCCATCAAAGCTACCAGCTCAGGGAGCTTGTTGCCCAGACTATGGGCATTGGTACTCATTACCCTCCATTTCCTGATTGCCTTACTCCTTTTTGCCCCATCCCTGTCCTTCTTACCTTTGTCACTTTCTCCATTTACTCCTGCCCTCCTCCCTATCGACACCTCTATGTTGGTGTTTACCGCACTTACTACCATTATTTTTTTGGGGGGGTGAGGATTTCCCTTCTCCTTTCCGGTGCCTCCCCCCTTGGCTACTTTAAATGCTTGCCAAAGAAGCATTTAAACCTATCACCTAGGATCCTGGTTCCCTCCTGGACAGATGCATCCCATCATGCCAGTATAGGCTTGTATCACTCCAGGTGGACCCCAGTCCCAATGAAGCCAAATCCCTGGGCTCCACACAGTTTTCAACCACTGATTGAATCCCATGGTGTGGAACACCGTAGCCTCTCCTACGCCATAGATGGGCAGCACCTCTGAGAAGGTTACCGTGTATGCTACTTGTCTAAGGCCCCTCCCCAATTCCACAAACTCTTCCTGCACTACTCTAATCCCTTTGTTAGCCAGATCATTTGTCCCTAGGTGGACAATGACATCTAGCTCCCTCCCCTGTGCAGCTGGTCCGGCAATCCTGAGGATTTGCTCCCTGTCCCTCCAAGCCATGGTGCCAGGCAGGCTACCCATCCCTCTCCCTTCCTCCCAGTTCTACCTTCCTAACAATGGAGTCCCCCACCAGCAGTTGTTTCCTTCCCCTGCGGGGTCCCCTGCCACCCTCCTGTGGGTCTCCTTTGTGGAGGTTCCCAGCATCCTCCTTGGTCTCCACTGTGGGTGCCTCCATAGAGGAACCACAATTTGCCAGAATGGCATAGGAATTGTGGAGAGGTACAACTGGAGGGATGCACCTCTGTTCCACCACCCTCACCCTCCCTGAGCCCACTATGGTCCAACCACTCCTCTTTCTTGGCAACCTCTGAGGCAACGGCAGTGGCACTGGTGGTCCCTGGATGGAAGAGGAGGTCCCTCAAATCCTGGCCAACTCAGCCTGAAGATGAGCAACCTCCTCCCTCAGCCCAGAGAGGTGCCTCCAGATGGAACAATACCACATCCTCCAGAATGTCTCCTGGAAGACTGCTGCTCCACAGCCACTGCACTGAACCACTCCCATCATGTCTTATTTCTGGCCCCTTAACTGTTTGCAATCCTTACT
This sequence comes from Neoceratodus forsteri, assembly GCA_016271365.2. NCBI lineage: Eukaryota > Metazoa > Chordata > Ceratodontiformes > Ceratodontidae > Neoceratodus > Neoceratodus forsteri. Next base: position 536,766,362 of record CM028135.1, on the reverse strand, counting down.
CTTTCCTCTGTGTTTTTTTTCTCTCTCTCCTTACTTTCTGCCTGTGTGCCCTTTAAGCTCCTGATTGTCCTGTTCTGAGACAAGAATATCCTATATTTCTCAGTAGACCCCGTACTTGCTCAGAGGCAGACCTCCAGCAGCTAGCGGGGGCTGGAGAGCTACTCTTGCCCTTCTAGGATGGTGGGTCTTTGTTGGCTCTGTGATCACTCACTTCCTCCTCCCAAACAGGAAGTTCCTGTTGTCAGTCAAATCCTGTGCCTATAAAAGTGGTGGTCTGTCACTCTGGTGTAAAAACCATATACAATACTATAAAAAATAAAATATGGGCAACCACACACAATTCAGGATGTGTTTCTGTCTCAGGGCTAAGATGACAGCATGGATCTCTTGAGATTCTTATGCTGTCATCTCAACACCTTGATGGAAACAGCCTTGTTGTGCATGGTTGCCCATACATTATTCTCTATATAGTCACATTGAGTTGTGATGCTAGAAATGATCACGCAAACTAACTGCTTGTTGGCTCAAAAGAACAGTAGTCAAAGATTAAGTAAGGTGATGCAGTTCACTGGGCTTTGTTGCTTTTACTGTGTTCAGAAAACTGATGCTGGTACATAAAAAGAGTAAAATAAGAAGCAGTGAGGAAAGACCAACTTAATCCTAGATTGAATAAATAAAATATTCAATTATCCAGTTCTGAAGGACAAATGGAGATTCCCAAGCCAAGTCAAAGCAAAGAAAGTCCTCAAGAGACATTATTTAGTCTGTGCCACATCTTATATGGAAAAACTAGTAAGCAAGTTCAAAAAGGATCCTACTATATTTATCACAATCTGGTTTTATTGGGGCTTTACATTACTATTGGTACAGTGTTATTGTGTTTGCCCTGTTGGTATTACTTTTAAATACTTGTACATCTTCATGATTGATCTATTTTGCTGGCATCTTACTGTAATTCAGTGCCCTGAGTTTCTTTATGACCATAATGAGATGTTGAATCCATAAGCCTATCTTATTTAAAATGAAACAATAAGAACTAGAACTATATTGGAGACTTTTATGTTTTCCAGTGATCCTTCCGAAAGTTATAGAAAAATGAGAGTTTGTGAATGAATTATCGATAACGAGTAGTGTGTCTGAATTAAAGAATGATTGTTTAATTTGGATTATAAAGGTATGAATTTGAGACATAACATAATTTAGCACACAAGCCAAAGAATTTTACTTTGGGGCAGAAACAGTTCAATTGTTATCTTAGGAGGCCAGTAATTTCCTTTTAAATGTAAGGGCATAAGCAATTTTACAACTCTAGATGCAAAACGTCTGTCTTTGAAGTAGTCAAAGCATTTAAAAGCAGCTGAAACTAGCTGCTTTAATCATAGAACAGAGGTACATTTTGCATGGAAGTATGGAGAATGAGTGAGGCAATGGTGAACAGATCCCAAAAACAAACAAGCATGATGCAAACAGGAGTTAGCTGAGTAGTAGTTGGGCTAAACGTAATTGGCCAATGAGGCTAGCAGCTGTTATTCTTGAGTAAATGAAAGCAGAATTTTAGAATCCAGGGCAATGGCAGTGCACCTAATGTGTTGCAGGGGTTGGGGAGTGTACAGTGGTAGGCTGAGCCATTACTAACAATGACTAGACATATCCAGACATGGGTTTTAAGCTCTGCTATTGAACTCAATGACTCATGTATAGCCATGTTTCTTCACAACATATGATAAAATGCTAGTGGCTACCACTGTATGCATTCATGGATTTGGCCCTGGATGGTTGTTCTTTGACAACTGCAAACTAGTGCTGGCATGCCTGAGTAGCAACTAGTAGTGTTCTAAATTACAACAGTGTCACAGAGGAGATGCAACAGAAAGATAGGTGCAGGAGTTAAGGGGCAAGGACTGGGTTAGGGGTGTGTGACAGGAATGGGATCGTGAGGTAAGGCAGAGACTGCAACCACTGTCATAATAAACAGGTAGCAGATGCAAGTAAGTATGGAAGAGTATGTATGGTAGAGGGTGATCTCAGGATGGTAGGGTTTTTTTGCTGGGTGCAAAAACATAAGGAGTCATATAACACAGAAGAACCTTGGAGGGGATGCAAGGCAGGGTAGCAGAAATGCAGAACTGCTAGAAGATTATATTGTTTGACATGACTGCATGGTGGGCAGAGTGCTAGGATTCCAAAGCTATGTGGACTGCATGTTTATCTTACTACAAGTTACAGACAGCAGAAAATGGTTGTACATGCTTGTGCAATAGGAAGAGCAGGAACCACCTATTGTGGTATATATTGGAACAGATGGTATAGCATGGGACAACCCAAAAGTGAGGTAGCATATATTTTGGGGAAGTAGGCAGAACCTTAAGAGCAGGTTAAACACTGCTGACTTTCAAATCAGGATTAGACTGATTCCTGGAGAGCTTTACATTGAGGGTTATATACTTACAGGAAGTGGTATAGCATTCATGTTGAGAAGTTTAAGCATTTAGACAGACTCTAATTGGGTGCAGTCAATACTGATAGGCAGGATAGGTTAACAAGATGGACCCTTGTGCCCTTCTGTAATCACAATACTATGGTTACTATTTTCTTTTTGTTTGCCTATAACTGTTATATGCCACCTGAGGCCCTCTAGCAAATTAAACAGTGCACCTAAATGTGTCTATCTTGCACTGGTGATTTCAATTAATACATAAATTAATCCATGAACATAACATAGATCAAATACAACAACTGATAGCTATCTTAACTCAAATGTTATGCTAGTGAAGAATTCCTAGTAATTTTAAATTGACTTTATTTTGCAGAATGGCACATTAATTTATTGAGCATTACATACCACTGTTTCTCAGGTATACATAAACTACCTGAAACAGATTGATTAAACAGCACGGAAGACACTTTTGTTCTTAGAAAGCTAATGAGAGATACATCTTACAGGGGCTAACTAACGAACAGGCATAAGGCCCTGTCTATAGAAGTAGTGTTTTTCAGTATATTTGTACAACATCAAGATTTTGACTAAAATAAAAATAAAACTCCACAAAAAGATTTTCACAACCGGACACTTATGTAGATTTTTGGCTTGCCTAGTAAGAGCTGTGACTGGCACTAACAAGCTTTTTTTCCTGTTCCTATGTCATGTTGTATCCAAAAGGTCAATATGCTTCTGAAAGCTTAAAAGCCTACGAAAATAAGAAACCGTGTATTCAATTGTCTGTTAAACTTCAATGTGTCCCTACCTAAAACTGCTATATTGAAAAAGGAGCTCTCTAAATATAGATGGAAAGCGTCCCCTCTGTGAGCACATTACATTGCACTCTCTGATCCTGACATTAGCAAGTACTATTGTTGATAGTACCAACTAATGTCCCTGCAAATGCTTGCAGATCAACATTGTGATAAGCAGTACTTCTACTCTAGCTGTGTATCAGAGGCACCCTCCCCTGCCCCCTTACACTTCTGTGAAGCACTCCTGGTGTCCTGTGGCACTCCCTCTCTCATGGCTGCAGTTGCAGTGTTCCAATCATCCAATTATGCCCATCCATTCTCATTTCTCATAATATCTACAGATCTACTCCCATCCCACAACAATGCACTCCTGCTACACTGATCCAGTCCTCCTGTACCAAGGTAAGCCCCAATGTTTCTGATGTAGACCAAGACAGTGACATGCACTGCAATGGGGGAGGGGGGTATGTGTATAGAATGTGAGCCATCAGCATTGTGGATTGTTTTCCAAGGTACTCACAAATGACTCTGAGGGATACCAGAAAGAGTTTGCAACCCTGTTTGGCAAGTCTCAATGGGGTATGAGACTTTGTGTGAATACACCTGGGACTAAGGCTCCATATTCTGTGTGTGTGGGGAAGGGGGAGGGTGGTTGCCACTAGAGCCCATATATTACAGATGCAGTAAGCATGGGCTTTGGGCTCTCAAAATGAGTGGAAAGCAGTGATTATTGGAGTAATCTCCTCTTTCACCATAAAACTAAAGAGAGGTAGGCCTTGTACTTTGTTGAAACTTGGCGTGCGACAGGAAATCACTGGAGTATGTTTAGTATCACCCACAAAATAAAAGCAGGTGTTACCTACTAGGGACTCAATGCACAAAGATATGAGATTATGTGGCAATGCCACATGAATGGTGTACAGACATATACAGAGCATAACAAGTGCACACCAAGTCATATCCACAATGGCAATGGGTTGGGGCAGTATGTACAGAGCAGCATTGATGGATAAGGCACTTCATTAATAAAGTGTATGACATGTCAAAAGGTGGCCCCTTTCCTCACCATACTATACTACCTACCGGGTCAAAATGTTGTATGCTTAATAGTGCATGACATTTCACTGAAACTGCAACAGCGCAGTGTAAGAGATTGAGAGGGTGCAATACTGCGAATGGGTCTGTGCACAGTATTGCCCCCTCTCATTGTCCCAGGCAGAGGATAAAACCTCTGCTGTGACAGGGTTCCACTGAGCAGCTGCTGTAGCTCAATGGAGTGAGCTACTGGCTACAAGGGAACAAGGTGCTGCATTTGGGACCGGGTTCGATTCCTGGTCCCAAACAGATGGAAATTTTATTTTTTATTGCATGTTACTGGCACCCCCCCCCCGAGTTAGTTACTTTAGTTGGGGGGTGTTCAGGGGCACAGCCCCCCATAATGGGGGGTGCAGGAGGCAGAGCCCCCACACAAAAAAAGACTTATGTGGCATGGCTGTATATTGTGCTGTAGTGGCAGTGACATTATGACCCCATGCCCTATATTACAGGTCCAATGCAAAAATGTCTACTGAGAACTAAAAATAGTTGAGATACACATGCCACCACTGGATAGTTACAATTGTCTGCAGACTTGTTGCATATGCAAGTAGCACAACTTGAAGAACTCCAGAGACCCTTAGTACAGCACTATGCGCACATCTCCACTTTCCATCCATGATGTTAGATCAACCATGATTGGAGGACCAGATTACCACAAGTAGTATGCACAATTATACCTCTATATCCTATCATCCCACCAGTGCTCATAACATAGAAACACGGAAAACACTGACAATAATGGTAGAAAAAGACCAATGGTCCATGCAGGCTTCTTCTTTTCCCTATTTAGCCCTGGGACCTACTGTCCTTCCAGGATCCTAGCCATCCCCATCCTTTGCCCTATTCTCCTCAAAGTTTCTGCTGCCCTGAGCAACCACTATACCCTTCATTCTGTTCCAAATGTGATTGAAACCACCAACAGTTTTAGCTCCACTTCAGCTAGTAGACTGTTCAACAGCTTCACCATCCTTTCTGTAAAACAATACTTCCTCATGTTCCTCTTGAATCTCCCTCCTTTCAGTTTCTACTCATGTCCATGTGACCGCAAACTAGTATTCAAGCTAAATAGTTCCCTGTAGTTCACATCGTTAATTTCTTTTAGAAAACTGAAGGTCTTTATCATATATCTCTTCTCCCTTCTAGTCTATGTTGAGTATGTGTTCAATGCCTTGATGCGCTCCTCATAGAACCTGCCCTGTTGGCCCTGAATAATTTTTGTTACCCTGCACTGCACCATCTCCAGACTATCCCTTATCATTCCTGAAGTGAGGATTCCAGAACTGGGTGCAGTACTCCAGGTATGGCCTCACTAAGGATCTATATAGTGGAAGTATTACCTTTTCCCTTCTGCTGTCAGTACCACTCCTGATACATCCCAGCATCTTGCTCACCTTGCTACATGTCTTGTTGCACTAACTTAATTGTTTGATGGAGTGACTGATGATAACTCAAAGGTCTTGTTCCTCACCTACTTCACTATTGCACTCGGATACCTACATGACATGCATGAAAGCTACATGTTATCCCTACAAACAGTATGACTCCCCTACCAATGAAACATACCTGACATGTGGGTCTCTGACTGATAAGAAGGGGGGATATGGTGGATACTAGACTACATAACAGAGGAGTAAACATCAAACATACACATAATACCTCAGAACACTGCAGAAATGATTGCTAACATTTGCTCATGGTGCCCATGTAATGCAGTAACATAACATAACTGAACAGCTGTGTGCAACTCTAAATAGACAGTTACATCACTATGTGGCTTACAACAAGTTCATGTGGGACAGACATAGTTGCAACCATAGCAACTTTCAGATATTTCCAGAAATGTTATGATACATCTACAGAGATTCTCTCAGGTGGCTCACAGTGGTCAGGCAGGCAGGCAAAGAATTTCTACAGAGAAATCAAAGAAATTTCAGGAAATATCTGGCTGTGTCTTTGGCTGCAACTGTAGACACACCATGTCTGGTGGAATGAGTGATGACCTTTCAAGCTGGAGACAGTTGAGAGCAATGTTAAGCTCCTGACATCCATGCTGGTTGCAGAAGAACATTGTTCTCGGCCCTCTGTTGCTGTTGTGTGTTAGCCACATATTTTGCAGGCTACCTAACAGCAAGGGGGGTGGCATGTTGCATTTCCTTCTGACAAATGTGTCTTCTAACTGGAAATGCCAAGATGTGGATAGTATAGTGGTAGACAGTGATATGATGTAGGATATCCCCAAAAATATAAGGTATCAAAGGAAATCCCCATTTGTATCAATTGAATTTCAATGATATTTCTTGATATATCCAAGAACATCCAGATAAACAGTACACCATGCCACTCGATACCAATCATTCATGAAGCAGTAGTAAAAATCTTTTTTTTTTTTATACAGGATTACACAGGATGGTCATTATTTACATCATTAGGATAAAACTCCAATTTTCAAGGTGTTCCTGTTTCAGTATCCAAAGGTACTTACAGTAAGTAAACAGTTACTACAAAACTAATAAAAAAATACCATTTAGGTAATACAGTTACTACACATTCAAACTACTTATGCTATATCTAAATATATTCTCTCAGGTGGCTCACAGTACTACCTGCTGTCATGCAGCAGATAGTAGATATGCCCCATCGTCCATAGTGGCATCCATAGCATGTAACTGGTCATATACAGTCATGTAGCTGTGCCAGTATGACAAAAATACACTGAACGATAACACAGGTATATTAGGTAACATTGTAGTATGCAGTATGCGTTACTGTTGTGTGACACTGGATGGTTAGGTAACACACATACTGGCTGACAAATAACACAGCAGAATCCTTTTAACATGCATAAACAGTGCTGCTTATATTCACAGCACTCCCCAAGCGTGATCATTCCAGGATATGTGCATCTTGTTTCAGCTCAGGGAACATGGCCCACAGTTCCTAAATGGTGGCATGAGTCACAGGACACAACCAAGGCATCACACTGTGACAGAAGCAACATCCATCCATGGCATGTACACTGGTGGACACTGTTGCCTATGCCTATCCATCTTGACCTAAGTGAAAGCAATGCTCTTCCTAAGCACTGATTAGTTACAGTATGCTGTGTTACTTTTTTTAAACGATCCATCTGTTGGCATATGTGCAGCAGCAGAAAGCTTGTGGTGTGCCTGTCTCTTTAAAGTAGGGCTGGGTGAAATTAATCTTCTGCCAGTGGAATTCTGATAAAATTCTGATTTGCTTTCTTGAAATTTCACAAAATTTCTGCAAAAATTTGTGAAATTTTGCCAACATTGTGACATTGTTTTTTTTTCCATGTAAATTAAAAAGAATTTTTCAAAATTGTACCAAAGTTGTTATGTTGACTAGGCCAATGCATATAGAGAAGTATACAAAGCTTAATTTCTCAATCTGTAAAGAAGATTGAGTTATAAGCCTCCAAACTTTCAAAAATTTTAAAATTAAAATTAACAACTGTGTCAGCTAAGTGTGTTTGTCCAAATTGCACCAAATTTGGCATGGTGTCTGTACCAATTCCCTTACATATGTGTGCCACATTTTAGATATCTCGCTTTAAAGGTGACTGAGTTATAAGCCTTCAAGCGTTTGGAACTTTTAAAATTATATTTTGCCATCATGTAAACTACTGAATTTTAAGCATCTATAAGTTTAAAGCTAGAGAAAGGAATATCACTATTATTGTTAGATTCACTGACCCTAAATATTAGGCTTTCAGGCAACTCTATGGCCCAGTATCAGAGTGTCATGCTGCCGTGCTGATGAGCTAGGCTCAGACGTGAGCTTGGGAAGTCGTGTCGGGAGGCAGGTCATGGCTAAATCTTGCAATTTATATAACCGATACTTCTCTATTTAGCATATTCTATGACTCTTCCAAGAAAGTATGCACCTACTTAAATGTTTCGGTTATCTAGCTCCAAAGGTGGCAAAGCTGTAAGCGTAAGAATATTATCAGAAATTTGTACATGAATATTAAACTGTCAGAATGTGAGCCCCTATAACTTGTCAACCCTTAATCCAAATCTTATGACACTTAGTATCTGTTTAGGATACTTCACAGACAATATGCATGCTAAATATTAGATCTTTAGCTTCAACACTGACCAAGGTATAGGCAAATAAAAATGTTCAGAAAATTGAAATAAATAATTTGCAAAATGATATGAAATTTTGTAGAATTTCACTAAAATTCCACAAATTTGGAATGAGCTACTTTCACCCAGCTCTACCTTAAAGACTGTCTCCAGTCTCAATTCTAAGGGGTGTGGTTCATTTGGCAGTTTGTGTGACCATACAACTGCTTCTTGTGTGAACTCAAAGTCTGCTACAAGTCTATGGTAATGTGTGTGATTATGCAGCTGCTTCCTGAGTGTCCCACAGGGCCACTTCTGAAGTCAACTACAGACCAATGCAATCTGTATAATAATGCTAAGAGACCAAAGCGTTCACTCATAATGTCCACTGCAGGTCTGTTGCAGTTTGTTTGACCATGTTACTGCTTTTTAAGTGGCCCCATAGAGTCACTCTTCATGTCCACTATAGGTCTAGGCAATGTTTGTGATGGTGCAGCTACTTTGGGTCACTATTGAAGTCCATAACAGGTCTGGTGTAGTTTGTTAGACCATGCAACTGCTTTGTGAGTGGTCCACACCACTCACAAAATCTGCTACATGTCTGGCGCAATCTGCATTATGATGTAGCTGCTTGGTGCCATTTGCAAAGTTCACTACAGACCTCAGCCACTTGCAAAGTCTGTCTGCTACAAGTCTGACTTTTTGTGTCACAGTGTGACTGCCTTGCAAGTAACCAAAAAGGTAACTAGGAAAAACTGTAAGAGGTTTGCAAGCAGTCTGTGTAATGAAGCAGCTGCTGGCTACTCATGAAATCCATTACATGTCTAGCACTATATGCCTGAGGATACAGCTGCTTTTCATGTGTTCCAGAAGGTCATACACAAAGTAAGCTACTATGGCTATCCAACTCAAAAAGAAAGATAATTAATAAAAAAAAAACATTAATGTACAATTTACGGTTTCTTTTAAACTCTTAAAAGTAAGAAAATGGGATATTAGGGTTGTTTTAATTTGCCCACCCCAATGCTTCACCCCTTGAACCCCACCAAAATGATTACCAAAGCAAACCACAGGGTTGAGACACTAGTTTTAACATAGTAAATTAATGGCATAATGTAAGGAATACAATTACACTCTGTGAGAAACATTACTTGTTGCTGTTTCGTGAGTGTCCCACAGAGCCATACATGAACTTCACTACAGGTCTGTGGCAATATGTGTGATAATGCAATTGCTATGAAAGTGGTCTACAAGGCCATTTGTCAAATCTTGTACTGGTCTGGTCCAGGTTTGTATGACTAAGCAACTGCTTCATGAAAGGCCAGGTCTTCTGCAGATCTAGTGCATTGTGTGTGAGGATGCAGATGCTTCATGTCTCTCTCTCTCTCTCCCTTTCACATACAGTACATGCAAACACACACACACACACACACACACACACACACACACACTCACACCTCTAGTATTCTGTGGCCTTGTGTCTCAAAACATGCAAGTGCAGTGTTCCTTATGAGGTGTGACTGTATTCCTTGCCCTATGTTATTCATGAATGATGTAATAACATATGTTTGGAATCTGGATTGTGCTTTGCCATTTAATTCAGCAAGGTTCACAGGGTGGTACATGGGGGTGGGCAGAGTTCAATTTAGTTTCAATGTTTTTATTGAAAAGTACATTGAGTAGAGGCCTCATTTACAACTATATTCAGTACAGCTGAGAAAAATTACAGTAGGTAATCAAATCAAAATAATAGGTACATCACAGAGTGCAAACAACCTAACTTCTCATTTCCTTACTTTTTGTGGCTCTAAGAAGAAAACTTAACTTGTGCATCAAGGTACTTTTTTGTAATTAAGATAACTATCTATTTATTTATTTATTTATTAGCTTTTGGTAACCGAGTAAGTGCACTAGGCAACAATCCTACCTATTTTCAGGCACGACCCAGGAGAGTACAACAAAATAATACAGTAACAACAAGACAATAAAAATAATACAGGTACAACAATATGGGTGGAGCCACAGGATACAAGCAGTAAACAGTACACCCTATGCAGTAACAACTAGATAAAATAGGATATAAAAAGCTAAACAGTACACAATATATTATAACAAACAAAGCTAGTTGCAGCAAGCAAGATAATGCCTGGATGTCATCAAGCTGGAGAAAGATGGTGGATACACACAGTTAGTTGTAGTTACAGGTTCCAAGTGCATAGAGGTGAGAGAAAAGTGACCTTTTAAAGGAGTGGTGGGAGGGAGAGAGTTTAACCTGGGTAGGTAGTGAGTTCCAGAAATTAGGGGTAAAATGAGCAAAGGCCTGTTCACCCATTCTAGTGGCGCATGGCCGGACTGATAGCATGGGGACCGATGATGACCTGAGCGAGCGGATACGAGTGATGGGGTAAGTAGGTCTCTCAGGGAGAATGGGCTAGGGGATCTGGTGAGTGAGTCAATAAAGCAACCAAGTGAGTAAGAATGAAGGTCTTTAGGAGATAGCCAGTGTAGGCCAGAGTAGAGCCGACAGTGATGAGTCAGTTGGGGGGCAGATAAGGCGAACCTACATATATTTTTGTAGGAAGTGTCCCATTTGCTGAGTACACTAGTATTGGTAATGAACAGAACTGGGAGGGCATAAAGAAGTTGTGAGAGTAGCACGTCTCTAGCCACTGCTAGCCTAGCAGAGGGGGTGAGAGAATTCCGTACCCGATAGGCTGCACCAATTCGGGTATTAATGGCCCGGCAGACCTCGTTGATATGCAGGGAAAAATCAAGGGCACGGTCAAGAGTGACCCCAAGGTATTTGAAGGTAATGGTATTCTTAACCGGCGTCCCCTCCTGACTGAAGACAAGGAGTTTAGAGTATACAGAGTGGACGTTTTTAGCTGAGCTGAACAGCATAGCCTGTGTTTTACCTATATTTAGGATTTGCTGGTTGGCAGAGAGCCAAGATTGTAGAGATTGAAAGTCCCGAGTGAGGGTATTGTTAATGTCGGCAACAGATTTGGCGGAATAGTAGAGCACTTTATCATCTGCATACATGAAGTGACTGCTAAGTGGGGAGGTACTATGAATGTCATTTAGGAAGAGGGGGAAAAAAGCAGGGGGCCGAGATACTGACCCCTGCGGAACACCCCGGGTGATGAGGGTGGGGGTGGAAAGAGTTTTGCAGTAGGAAACCGCCTGAGAGCAGTTATCCAAGTAGCTACTAAACCAGGATAGGGTGGAGTCAGAGGCACCGATATGGCTTAATTTGGACAGCAGAAGCGGGCGGTGAACCATATCTAAGGCCTTGGACAGGTCGATGAACACTGCGCCCGTAAGCAGGCCCTTATCCATGTTGCTTTTGATGTCACTCGTGAGAAAGGTGAGGGCTGTGGTAGTGCTATGTCCTACCCTAAAGCCATGTTGGGAGGGAAACTGAAGATTATAGTTACACAGATGCTCCGTGACCTGTCGATGAACGAGTTTCTCCAGGAGCTTACTAAGAGTGGGAAGTAGGGAGATTGGGCAGTAGTTGGCCAAGAGTTTAGCGTCTCCCTTCTTGTGGACAGGGATAGTTCTGGTGGTCTTCCAGATCAGAGGGACAGCAGCAATCATTATAGATATGATAAAAAGCCTATTTATGGGCCTAGCCAGCCAGGCAGCAAACAGCCTGATAACCTGAGGGTGCAGCCTGTGAGGGCCAGGGCTGCCTCTGGAAGGAACAGTTTTGAGAAGGTCCAGGACATGCTGGCAGGAGACCAGAGCCAGCACCAAATAAGGAGGAGGAGTGGAAGAGCTAGGAGGAGAGGCCGGCCCCGGATTGGGGAGGGTTGGAGAGGCCAAAGTAGGTAGAGAGGAGAAGAGGGAGTTAAAAGCATTGTCAGTGGTGAGAGGGTGGTTACAGTGGACATCATTAATGAACATATTAGTGGGGGTAGTGGGTTTATTTTTTCCAAGGGTTTCCTTTATTTGGGACCAGTATTTTCTTGGGCAAGTGGAGGAGGCATTTAGTAGGTTCTGGAAGTAGGAGCCTTTGGCCAGGTGAATCTCTTTTTTACAATTATTACACAGAATTCAGTAGGCCTCAAAGTCCATGGGGAGATGGGAGGACTTCCAGACTGACCATAGTTTGTCCCTAAGTTTCAGTAGGTGAAGCAGGGGGCGTTTAAGCCATTTGGTGGTTTTCCCTTTAACCCTGCGAGTGGTAATGGGGATATGCTTGTTTTGTAGAGAGAGAAGAGAGAAGAGAGCTGTTAAAATAATTTGTGGCAGTGTTTATGTCATTAGTGGAGTATAGCGGGGACCAGTCAATAGCATTAAGATCCTGAACAAAGTAATCAAAGTTAAGGTTAGAGAAGTTGGAAAAAGTTAACACTTTGGAGGGGAATGATGGGGCAGAGTTGTCCCAAATACAGAAAATGGGGTAGTGATCACTTATGGAGTCTGGGAGAAAACCCGTAGAGGGAAAAGCATCCTTTCTGTTCAAGGACACTTAGGGCCGATGACCCCAATGCGCACCCCTATTCCAGTTGGGGGGTGTGCTGGAGGTGTGCAAAGGGGGTTTCAACCCTAACATCGAATTTCCTCACTTTTGTTGCTGTGGAACAACCCTAACTGATGCATTAAACTGAGTTTTTGCCTCTAATATATATATATATATATATATATATATATATATATATATATATAGCTAGAGAGAGAGAGATCAATAAGAACAAGTGATGGCAACATATATACAAGGAAATAATACTATTGAGAGCTTAACCAATCCATAAAGTCACTCCCAAGGGGTGAGTGGCTTTTATGAGCTTGTTTGACTGCAAGATGGTGTTATTTCATGAGTATAGTGGATTTTGCCTTTATTTATTTTATATAATATATTAGCCCGGTCAACTTTGTGGCTGTGTGCTTTTTGAAATACTGCTGCTGTTTTTCCCCTGGGATCTTAGTGTGTTCCTTAGTATTTTTCCGTAGGGTGTTTCCAGAGTGTAGTGGTAGTGTTTGGTAGTGCAGTTGCTTAGTTACCTAGTTTTATTTCTGTAGTGTAAGGTGGGCACATGTGTTTTTGCATAGATGTGCTTGTTACAGGAAGTTCCCTATAAAAGTGGTAATAGTCTGGGGGAATTTCCTTTTCAGGATGGCGTGAGTGGCTTTCAGTATGCAGTTAGAAGAAGTGGTTTAGTGCATGGTGAAAGTTTCAAGTCAGGATGGCATGAGCAGCTTTGAGCATACAGTCGGAAGTGGAGTGGAGCTCAATAGTCAGGAGCAGCAGTTTAGAGTGAGGAGCATCATGCAAGCAGCAGCAGATTCAGTCTGGACAGCTTGAAGGAGGCAACAGTATGAAGGCCAGGTACAATGGGTTCTGGATAATTGGGGATTTGATGTTTGGGTGGGAATATGGGAGTGAGCTGCAATAGTGTGGTGTAGGTCCTTCTGGTTTGCCAATTTGTGAGCTGCTGTTTGGGGGCTGTTGGACTTGATTTGTCTTAAGTGCTTTTTAAGGTGGCTGTTATAAATGCTACTAAGGTGCTTGCTAAATGAGTTATTAATCTGCTTGTTACATGTGCTAAGGTGTGTGGTATATGTGTTACTCTGGTGCTTGCTACAAGTGCTATAATCCGTGTAATAGGGTGGTTTGTAGTACATAAGGTATTAATGTATTACTAAGGTCTTAATAACACATGAATATACTGTAATTAGTTGAACTGGTTTCAGTGAATCACTAAAAGCTGACCTGCGTAATCAGGACTGGTCAATGGTTTACACAATTAGCAATGTTGACATTGCCCTCAACCAATTAATTCTTCAGCTCAATGCTATATGTGATAGGCCCCCCATAAAAAGCGTAAAATCAAAGGCTGCTGTAATACCTGGTTTTCTCTGGACCTCCTTGAGCTTCTGAATGCCAGGGACCATCTATGGCACAAGTCTAGGTCCCTGTGTAACCAGGCCGACACCCAGAGGTACAAAATGGCTAGAAACAACTGCACAAGGGCTGTTCGTTCAGCTAAAAATCAATATTATAAGGAAGTGCTCTCTTGGACCTGGAATGATGGCAGACAATTTTGGAATAACCTTAAAAAGGTCACTGGGAGAGAACTCAGATCTGCCCCTACCATGCTTAACATTGATGGTGTACCCTCACTTGACCCCAAACTTATTGTTAACACTTTTAATAATGCCTTCATGGACCTGAGTGGTGTCCTGCCACCTGGCTACTTCTCTCACCCCCTCACAGGTGACTACTCTGGGAAAGAGACTCAGCACCTTTCTCATCCTCCTTTCTACTTCAAAACTCTCTCAGCCCATGAAGCTAGGAATCATCTACTCAAGGTATTATGGAAATCAAGATTTAGTGGTGACACCCTGAATCTTAAGTTTGTAGCCCTAACGCTGGATGAAATTCTGTCACCTCTAACACATATTATTAACATGCCACTTAGTTACTCTCAGTTCCCTCAGAAATGGAAATCTGCCACTGTGACACCAGTTCATAAGTCTGAGGATTGCACAATTACTGGGATCTACAGGCCTATCTCTATCCTGCCCCCACTCTCAAAAGCTCTTGCGTGTATAGTGGCTGACCAACTGGTTGAATACTTAGAAAACTATCAGCTACAATGCCCACAACAACACAGGTTCAGAAATGGTCATAGTACCACTACTGCCCTTCTGGAGTTCACAGGCTTTATTCACCACTCCTTAGATCAAGGACACCAGGTTGGTGCTGCTTTCATTGATTTAATCAAAGCTTTCAACACAGTTAATCATGCCCTCCTGATCAAACAGATTACCACCATTGGCCTAGCTTATGACAGCGAAGCCTGGTTTGAAAGTTACCTGCACAACCGTACACAGCAGGTGAAGACTGGTAACACCCTCTTGGATAGCAGACCTGTCCTATCTGGAGTTCCTCAAGGATCCATCTTGGTCCCTCTTTTATTTAGCATTTTCCTCAACAACCTCACTTACTCCTGTCAGGGTCACATCCTTTTATATGCTGTAGATGCTGTCCTGTTTACCAGTGATCCAGACCGTAAGGTTCTTGAATCTAGGCTACAGAGTAATTTTGTAGTCATAGAATAAGGGTTCCATAAGCACAAGTTAGTTATGAATTACAACAAGACTTAAACTATGCTGTTCTCCAGCTCCCAAAATAGGCACAGAACTTACACTCTTTCGATCACTAGTGAAGATGGCTCTGCCCTGGAGCTAGTTCAGCTCTTTAAATATCTGGGGATAACTACTGACAGTACGATGACCTATGCCTATCACATTGACTACATTGCTAAGGCTGTTAACACCAACATTGGGCTACTTTATAAGCATAAGCAATGTCTGACCCCAGAAGCTCTTAACCTGGCCATTCAAAGCTCTCTTGTCTTGCTTATTGATTATGGCTTTCCAATCTATGGATCAGCTACTGAAACAACTCTTCGCTGCATCATAGTTGCACTCAACAAATCATGTTGGCTCCTTACCAGCTCAGCCATTTGTCCCATACCTGCGACATGTACGCTCAGGCTAACTGACTCCAATTCAAAGGTAGACTCATGTACCAAACATGTTTACTGTCCAAAAAAGTAAGCTTAGGCCAATTCCCCCAGGAGTGCAAAAGCTTATTACCACCACTATCAACCGTTGTTGCACCAGAAGCTCTACTAGCCAGATTTTTAATATTTTATTTATTTTATTTTATTTTATTTAAGTTTCGGAATTACAATCCTTTGAGTCGAAGACTCTTTTGCAAAAGCTCCACATCAATACAAAATGGACAGAATACTTAAGACAATTTTGAACATACCCCACTAAGCAGAATAACACATTAAGACAAATTTTACATGGCTACATTGTACAGGATAAATTAAAATGCTTGGTTAGTATCTCTAGGGTTGTTGAAGGACCCTGGGTCATCGAGGTGATGTGAATATACCCTGCTGTTGCACTTCTCTGGGACAAAGGTCCTTTGCCTACCGTGCCCCGCTATGGATGAACTTGCTGCACCATGACATCACTTCAGCATCCACCTTGGGATCCATCAAGGTTAAACTTAAGCAACAGTTAGCTGCTGATGCCACTGGTGACTGCTTCCAATAACCTTCCTTCTTGTGACCAGAACTTATTCTAACCTTATGCTATCCTGACCTTATACATAACTGTTCTCAGCATGTAAATAACTGTTCTAAGTTGCTAGTCATTCTCCTTCACATTTCCTCTTGATCCCTTCCACTCTCACCCCTCTATGGCTTTCCCCTATCCCTCCTCCCCCATTATATCTCCTGAACTCCCTTGCTCACTTAAATGCTTTGTCCCATACCTTTTAACCTCTGATGAGACTCCTGGGTGGATGCTATTCCTTACCTTGTTGATTATTAGATATTAGGCTGAGTCTGTTCTCATTTTCCTGTAAAGGGTCATTTCATAAGACCCCACCCACTCTAATATGACCCTTTGAATTCCAGGTTTTAATCAAATATGCACCATGGCATACATTGTACAATGCCACATGTATTGGAACTTCTGTAGTTATAAACTCTTCGTAACGTCTTGTATAATTCCTTGTTTTGTTTGTTCTCTGTCTCATACTTTCCCAATATGTATTGTTCGTCTGACGTGGAACCTATGAAATGAGCTTGTTCTCAAAGGTGTTATCCAAAATTTCAATAAATCAATAAATAAATAAATATATGCTGTTTTTATATACCCTAAATTTTTTTTTTCATATACAGTGCAATCCCGATAATCCAAACCCTGATGATCCAGAACTCCGTATTATCTGAAATTCCATTTTGTTGCCCACTTAAACCCATGATTTGTACAAGCACGCATCATACTGGCGGTTTCATACAGAACCATACTACCAAGCTGTTTGATACAGAACTACAAGACTGTATTCATTATGAGCACCAAAAGGACATGCATTGAGCTCACCTTGCAACAGAAGCTCTGGATACTGGAGTGCTTGGAGAATGATGAGCGTGCGGTGACACTCGCTGCTGAATATGGAGTTGAAAAGTTGACAGTGCATGACATTAAGGATACTAAAGAGAAGTTGAGAAACAGCGAAGAGGAGGAAGAAGAGCTCATTCACATCCCATCGCATTCAGAGGCAGTAGCACATTTTGATCAGTACCTGCTCTGGATGGAAAGCCAGCCTGATTGTGATCCTCTAAATGTCATGCTGGTATGCAAACTGAGATCGTAAGCTGCATGCAAGAGAGTTGTGGCACTACAGCAGAAGAGTTTGAAGAACTTCTTTAAATAAATAAATAAATAAATAAATAAATAAAGCACTGTGCTGACAAGCAGTTATGCATCTAAGCACAAACACCTGCACAACAGGCATAAAGAAAAGCAAAAAAAAAAGTTTAAACGCACTTAAGCACTGATCTCTTTAACACACAACCAAAAATGGCTTCTATACACTTAACCCCACATATATGAACTCCCGTTTATCTGACCTAATTAACTGTCGCTGTGGCAGGTCAGATAAATGGGACTGTACTGTACCCTAATTGGACATATACAATAGTGTTTCCCATGATAAGGCCCCACACACACACATATCTATCTATCTATCTATCTATCTATCTATCTATCTATCTATCTATCTACCTATCTACCACATAGTAAGGATTAGGAAGGAGGGGGGTTGGGTGGAAGCAGGATGCAATAAGGTAGAAGCACTAAATGAGTACTTCTGCTCAGTATTTACTAAAGAGAAGAGGGGGTGACACCCAAGGGGGGAAAAATGGCAGAAACAGGGGGAGGGGGTGACAGATGGGGAAGTCATGGAGGGCAGAGTTCGGGAGGGTTTGAAAGCACTGAGGGTGGATAAGACGCCAGATTCAGATGGCATCCATCCCAGGGTACTGAAGAAGCTGGCAGAGGTCCTTGCAGGACCTTTGGCAGACCTGTTTAATGCCTCACAACATTCGGGGTGTGGACCTCAGGACTCGAGGATGGCTCATGTGGTGCCCCTCCACAAGAGTGGCCCCAAGGATGAACCGGGAAACTACAGACCAGTGAGCCTCACATCCATTGTGCGTAAGCTAATGGAGACTATCCTGAAGAAAAGGCTGGTGGCCCTCCTAAAGGTCAAAGGACTACAGGACAGCAGACAGCATGGCTTCATATGGGGCAGATCCTGCCAAACCAACCTGGTGGAGTTCTATGACTGGGTAACTAGGCAGCTGGATAGGGGCCATGCAGTGGATGTCCTGTATCTGGACTTCAGTAAGGCATTCTACTCAGTGCCGCATGGAAGGCTGGGAAGTAAGATAGTAGGCACAGGGGCAGGTGCAAAGCTGGTGAGATGGGTGGGGAACTGGCTTCAAGGAAGGCAACAGAGGATGGTGGTGGGTGGGGAGCTCTCACACCCAAGGGTAGTGTCGAGCAGTGTTCCACAAGGCTCGGTATTGGGACCAGTGTTGTCTGGGATATTCATTGCAGACATATCATTGGACATCAAGAGCAAGTTCAGTCTGTTTGCTGATGATACCAAGGTAGGAGCAGTGGTGGATGACCTAGGGGGATGGCAGGGGTTGCAGGATGATCTGGCAAAGCTTGAAACCTGGTCAGACACCGGGCAACTGGGGTTTAATGCCAAAAAGTGCAAGGTGCTGCATTTTGGGATGAAGAACCCAAGGAGGAGTCACCAGCTGGGGGGAGTGCAGGTAGCCCAGACAGAGGAGGAGAAGGGTCTGAGGGTGTTCATTACAGGGTCAATGAACAACTCAGCACAATGTAGGAAGGCAGCTGCAAAGGCCAACAAAATGCTGGGTTGTATTGCAAGAGGTATATCCTCGAGGAGGGAGGAGGTGATTCTGCCACTGTATAGGTCATTAGTTAGACCACACCTGGAGTACTGCATGCAGTACTGGCACCCGTATCTGAAGAGGGACATTAAGTTACTGGAGGGGGTGCAGTGCAAGGTGACAAAGATGATCAAGGGGCTGGGGGACTTATCATACGAGAGGAGGCTGAGGGAGTTGAACATGTACTCACTAGAGGAGAGGAGGGACGGGGGGACGTGATTGAAACCTTTAAGTACATGAAAGGAATAACAAGACAGGTACAGAGTGGCTGTTCAAAGTAAGGGAGGGGAGGGACACCAGGGGCCATGATACGAGACTGGAGGGAGGAAGGTTCAGAAGGGACACTTTTTTAAAGAGAGGGTGGTGGCTGGGTGGAATGCATTACCTGCAGAAGTGGTATCCAGTAGAACAGTGGACTGCTTCGAAAGGGGATGGGACAGGACAAGGGGGAGGGTCAATGAAGGGGAAGGGTGGAAGGGAGGGGCAGCTGCAGAATAAGGGGTGCTAGTTGCACATTCGAACAGACTTGATAGACCTCTATCTGCTGGCAAATTTAGTATCTTCATATCTATCTATGTGTCTATCTGTCTGTCTGTCTGTCTGTCTATTTATCTATCTACCTGTCTGTCTGTCTGTTTATCTATGTATCTATCTATCTGGTATGGGCCTAATAAAAATATGTCAAATATTTTTATATAGGCCTAATACAAAAGTGTTTAATATTTTTTTATGAGTGTTCTGTGACCTCATGACCTCACAAGTCATGTTGTGATGTCACAGCAGTTATGAATGACAAGTAAATTAACAGGCATGTATTTAATGGGACCATGCTATACTGATTCATGCAGTGGCATGACTTCTCTTGGTAAAATGTTTGGATGTGCTGCTGTTTTAATGAAGTTAAAGTTCTGTAAATAGAACTTTCTGAGAACAATCATATCCTGGAATGAAATAATGTCAGTCTTCCATTGTGAAGGACCGACAGTGAGAATATTTGCATTGTCATCCACATACCGTATCATGATATTCTCACTGGAGGTGCCTGACAAGGAAGACTAACCTTGACATGTGTGGCTTTTTATTTAAACTGTCACTACATGATTATATACAGTACTTACATTACTGTGTCAGAGATATCCATTGGGGCTAGGAAGGGATGGGATGGATATACTGTAGTTGTGTTTTCATAATCAGAACTTCATCACTTGGTGATGCACCGTGTGTCATTTGAGGGGAGATGTTCTGAATTAAGTTGATAAAGAAATGTAGGCACACAGGCGGTTGAGGTGTTTTGTGTGCTGTGTTTGTGCTCGTGTTGCTCAACACTTGTTCGTGTGTTCAGAATTTCGTTGTATCTCGTGGAGCTTGTTTGCTCTACGGAAAACTGACTCTTGGGTTTGTGATAGTATTTTACATGTTTTGAGGCTGTGAAATCACTGTGTCAGTCCCCCAGCATATTGTAGTGCCCAGGTCCAGGGTCCTTATGTGTAGATGCCTATCTTGCGTTGTGGACTGCGTTTACAAGTGCAGACATTGTGCATGCCCAGCCACACTCTAGATGACACTTGACGTGTTGAGTTTGAGGCCTGGTGTGTAAGGCTTCTGCATGTTGCATACCTGAACAGTGAATATACAGTAGGTATTGCTAAGTTCAGTCGCTTCACAACAGAAGTGCCACAGCATTCACACTATGTGGCCCTCATACACCTTAACAATATTTATGGATCTGGCCTTAAGTTAATATATTGGTGGCACATTGAAGAGTAACATTTCTGACATTTACTATAGTTCCAGAATAACAAAAACACTGCTAATTCCAACTCTCACATTCAATAATGGTGAACAATCAAAGTGTTTCTCACAAAAATAACTGCATTTAAATGTCATAGATGTAAACATAACTGCAGATATTTCTCCATTTAAATCATTATAGGAAAACATGCATGCTTACCAAAGCTCTCGTTTACATTTTAAGGTTCTTAATCTTTCAAATATTTTGAAACCTTGTTAATTAACCACTTTTGAAATTGTATTTGCTCATTGAATTGACTGAAACATTGTTCATTTATGTTGTACTTTGACAAGTCTCATTAAATGTCATATTAATAAATATACACTGTGGTTCTAAAGTAGTGTCTACATGAAACTGTACATTACAAGAAAAGAAAACCCTTTCTAATTGCCCCTGTTCCTTTGGTAATATTGGCTAATACCTTTGAAGAGGACAGGAAATAATTTCTAATTGGCAGCTGTTTATGAATTTCTTATTCTCAGAAATGATATGCATTCTCTTAAATTACCCATATTCAACTGTATATGAATAAAAAGTGATAAAAAAATGTATTTAGCATTGTTTTATTTTTTGGGGCAGCATTCTATTACAGTTCTGTTCATGGAACCAATAATTTAGAGTTTTAGGTATGTCACGGTTTGTGCACAGAACTCTAAGCATAGTTCTGATAGGTCAACAGCTCATAATTAACATTCTATACACAAACCATGACATAGTAAACATTCCCAGCTACTGATTCCATGAAGAGAACTGTAACAGAATGCTGCCCATAAAAACAAAACAATGCAAAATACAGTTTTTATAGCACTTTTTATTCAGGTACAGTTAAATATGGATAATTTAGGGGCATACATATTTCTGAGAATAAGAACTTTATAAACAACTACCAGTTAGAAATGATTTCCTGTCCCCTTTAAGAATTCTGGACAATTTTCTTCTTGTGTTCAGTATTTTCAATCTGTGTCCAACACAGTACATAATCTCTTATATCATCTGATTTACTGCCAAGCAATGTAAATTTCAAAAAAAGAATATAACTATAGGCAAAAACTAGCTGGCATGGCAATTTGCCACCCTACTGCACTGTGGTTAATAGCTGTCAGCTACTTTCACAACCCCATATTAAATGATTTGTTGGATTTTCTGGGCAAGCATTCATATTAGTGACCAGTTGAAATTGTCCAACTGTGACATTGAAGGAGTTACGATTTTAGTAGTACCCTTTGGCCCTGAGCTGTGTTTTAAGAAACATAAAATGCTGATGTCTTGTTCACTTACTATCCATCCATTCAAATGCAGGTATTAAAAAAGCAACTAGTGACCTTATCAACTATGAGATTCTAAAAGCTAAAAGAATAGGGACATAAAGAGACAGCTTGGAGCAATATAACTGGTACTAAGTGATAACCAGGTATGGAATATTACTTGCATTTGATGAAATGCATATTTTCAATTTGTAATATTAGCCTATTACTAGCCAGGATTTAAGACAAATCTGGCACATTTCATCCATTACAAATACCAAAATAATTTTTTAAAGTAATATTTTTTCTTACTGCTACATGGCACCACTTTATTAATAATGAACAGTTCATTTTATTGAGTTACTACATATATGACCTCATAAATCATAAAGATTACTTATATGGTGTCCTAAAGAACTCATCATGAATAAGATGGTTCTCAGTCAATGTGTATGCCTTATAAATGCACTTGCCACTGATTCAATTGTTATAGAAATATGATCCAAAACAATATTGTTGGGAAGGCAGTTTATACTAATCCCTTATCCCCCACAATGCTTAATTTGGTTTCCATGACCATATGTTTCCCTAACATGAAATGGGTGTGCAGACCATACCGTACTACACAGTCCAGATATGTGAAATTCACATATCTGAACTGTAATAGTACAATATAGTCTAGTACATGCTAATATGTGAACCAATGGGCGTACAGCCGTACTATGCAGTCAGTTGGTGGGCTTCTGGGTGGCTTGTGGGTGGGAACTGCCACTCACCGCTGACTGGAGGAGTGGGGTGATGGGGCTCAGTGGGCGGGTGGGGAGGGGGTACTGTTGGACCACCAGGGATTTGGGATGTTTATGGTTTAATACTTATGCCTGTGATCAGGCATGGAGGGGTGCTACCATGATGGATGGTGCCACCGGAGCTCGGGTCGCCACCCACAGCTGGCAGTTGCCATGTTGCACCCTGCAATATGGCAGCTCACCTGTGGGGGGCCAGCTTTTGCTCCTTTATTTCATGGCTCAACTGTGTGTGGCGCAGCTAGGGGTTGTGCCTGCATCTGCTCAGTACATCCCAGGCTGAATATCGGGATATGCTGAGTATGCATGGGCATGCCCCCGTACTTGCGCCACATACATTACTGATGTGCCCCGGCGCATCGGGATTTGTGCCACAAACGTTCTCCTTTTGAATATCGTGCTGGGGCACATCAGTGGGTTGCGCATGGTGCAACTGTGTTGCGCCATGTGCAACCCTTCTGAATATCCCACCCTCAGTGTGTGTTAGATTCTTCAGTGGTTCCACTGATTTTGTGACACATCATGGTATCTTTTCTATCCCTTTGCTTTCTCTTTTTTAAGACACCACATAAGAACATAAGAAGGTATTGACAGAAGAAGATCATGTGATCCATCTAGTCTGCCCATGTAGGCTACCCCTTTCCTAGTCTTTTTTGTTTCCTATGTTTCCACATGTGGGTGGTATTGCCTAGGTGGGGAAAAACATAGTGTCTTTGTAGGGGAAATAATACTGCAATCTCCCATGATGTAATATTCTTTTGATTTCCCAGAGGATCCTATTTGCTCTTACAATTGCTGCACTGCACTGCCTCCAGTTACCAAAATCCCATGTGATGGTGATACCCAAGTCTTTTCCGTTAGTTGTTGCTGCTAATACTATGTTTATCAGTTTATACTCATGACAGGGTTGTTTTCCCCTAGGTGCATAACCCCACACTTATATGGGTTAAACTTCTTCTCCCAATGTACAAAAGAAATCAGTACTCCAGGAATCTTACAAATTAAATTTTACTACTCAAAAGTCACATAGTAAGTGCAAATTTACATACACAATTTGCAAACGCAGTGAAGCTTCAGAACCACAGCTATGACCAGCCCTAGTACTTCAAGGCACTAAAACCTCTTCACCAGGGGGTGTCAAACTTTTCCCATTTGGTGGCTTACTGTTGTATGTAATCAAGATCCTGTTGAATTGATTTGTGATCTTCCATAAACACAAGGACCCCCTTAGCTTTGTATCATCCCCATATTTTACAGCCTAATTACGTAGTCCAAAAGTTAAATCAGAGCTCAATATGTGAAAAAGTTGTGGTCCCAAAACTAATCTCTGTGGGACACTGCTACTGACTGGATGTGGTGCAGAATGATAGCCGTTAACAGCCACTCTTTGAGTTCTGTTATTTAGCCATTCACTTGTCCAGTTAATTAGTCTTCTGACAATTTCTAAATCTTTCATTTTTGGAATAATGGCACAGTGTGGCACCAAACTGAAAGCCTTATTAAAATCTAAATAAATGATATTACAAGCAGTCTTATTGTTGAGCAGGTTACTACATTTTTCATAGACACAAATTACATTAGTCGTACGTGGTATGTTATCCGATATCTTCAATAAATACATAAATAAATGATCTTCTGCTACTAAAAATCATGTTGTTCTGGACAGATTTTTGTAATATCAGTGTATTTTTATCTTTAATAATCCCCTCCAATTTTTTTCTCACAAAATGAGGTTAGGCTTATAGGTCTATAGTAACATGCAATTATTTTTCTTATTTTTTGGTTCATTGTGCTTTTTCTCCTGTGAGGACCTTTACTGACTTGAATCTAAGGCTGGCAACCTTTTAAGCAATTACTTCATCTGAGTAGTAAGCAAGACTCTGAAAAGACTAAAATGGCTTGTGCCTGACTGCATTGGAAAAACATTGTGTGTGCCTTTCAATTCAGTCTGAGGCACATAGTCCAAAAGTACATTAAACTTAAGGGGAATAGTTTCATGTACTGCTGACTGTGAAAGGCTTTTGGCATGGAAGGAGTTGAATCTAGAAGAGATTAAATTAACAAACAGTGAAATCTTTCAGGCCTGAAATCCCTAGAGATAGTGGTATAATAAGGCTATGGAACGAGTGAAGTATCAAATTGTATGGGTTGGGAGAAGCAAGGCAGAATTTAGGTGAAGAGTATAGTAAAGTATAGCCATTCCCCAGAAGAACTGAAATAAAAATGTACAGCAGTAAAATATGGGGTTTAGACTTCTCCTGGTATGGAAGATTGGTTATAACACACAATGAGTGTATGTTGACTCCCAGCTCATGGTTAATTACTTCTGTTTTTGTTACTACCTTTGTATTTAACCTATTCTACCATGCATGTAACCATGCTTGCTATGTAATGATGTTTATCTTAATGCAGTTCTGCTGTGTAATGTCATACTGCTAAAGTTAAGTTATTTTTAGTTTTTATTGCCCACTCTGGGACTATGAAAAAATGAGATGCTGCATCTTAACATGTTATCCCTGTTGGAGAGATTTCAAATACATGGTCCTGCTCTTTGGGGCACTGTGGCTTGTCCCAAAAAAGTTGAATTACTGTTGAAGTTATAATTGCAGGGTCATTAATTTTACATTCAAGGTCCTAACTGAAATAGGTACCGCTTACCTCTGCAGGCTTCTGACCCCTTACCACCCAGGTGGACCCCTTCAGTCTAGGGACCTGAGGCTGCTTAATTGTGCTCCTCTCACGATTAAAATCAGCTGGACATAGTGTTTAGTAGTGGCAACAGTCTTTCAGAATCTCCTCCTGCTGTCAGTCTGGAAGATTTTCAGCTTAAGCCACTTCAACCCACTGGTCTGGAAGTGACTTTTGAGCTTGGCCTGCCCTCACCCCATTATGTGACTTTGTCTCTGTCAGCCATTCTTGCTACTATGTCAAGTTAGTTTAATTGAGATATGTATTAATGTCTATATTTATTGGATTGATTCATGTAGTTACTGAATACTGTACTTTTCCATAGCTTTGTGTAATGAGCTTTGGATATTAGAAGACTGTTTCATATAGAAAATCTATACAACCATTATACTACATTGTAAGTTTATCATTTTTAATCTTTGATTTCACATGAAAAAATGCTCTCCCTGTAACATGGTTTAATTTTGCTGAAGTACATTGGATTAGTTTAATTTAAAATGTCCTCAGATTTTGTTTTGCAGAGTTTGCACTGCCTGACTCTAGGAGAGAGCAGTGCATGGTTTATCATAATCACATGGCTGAGGTTATCTTCCTAACTGTGAAACTTCACAAAATGTACAACAGCCTGGAAAATAAATGTAACATCATTTTTCTGTATTTTATTTTAACAAATGGAGGAAATGCATTGCAAAGCATAATTTCTTTGTCAATAGAGTTTTATGGTGGTATAGAGAATGACAACTGACATTAGCGTGCTTATAGTTGCAGCAAATAGCATGGGCAGATATTTCCCAGAATTTCTGTGTTAGCTTTACAGAAATTCCCTCCTGCCTGCCATACCACCACAGGGCCACCAGAGAGAATATTTTTAGAAAAATTGCAAAAAATTTCTAAATATGAGACCATGTCAATTGCTGCTGTTGTGTGTGTGTGTGTGTGTGTGTGTGTGTGTGTGTGTGTGTGTTGGGGTGGTATAAAATGTAAACTAGTAAACTTATAGCTATTGGGAGTCCATGGTAAGTTCCCACTAGGACACATAAATATCACTGTATATAACTGCTAAAGTAGATGAGAAAAGGGAGGGAACATGGTGTATGCCTGAAGTAGAAGACAAAATATTAAGACAAACAGTAATATCAGGTCTGAGTCACTGTGAGGATACAAACAAAAAGTGGAAAAAGGCAAGCAAAAGAGTAAGAGTCATTGCATAGCTTGTGGAGTGCTCACAGTGAGAATTTTTAAGTTATGTTTTGGAAAGGAGAGCTGGAGAAATGATAATATGGCATGGGGAATCATCCAAAAAAAGGAGACAGACAGACAAAAAGTACAGCATGGGTTGAAAACTTTATATGATAGTATTGGAGCTCGTACCTGAAAATCATTCTTCTACAGTAAGTTAAGAAAAAAAGATTTTGAAAACTTAAGGTGTAAAATAATACTGTGATGTCAGAAGGGACTTAAGGGCCATCTTGTTTTCCCACACTACTTCACAGCAATGACTACACTCAACTAAGTAGAGATATTTATTCAATTTAACAGGTACAGTAGAATGGTACCCCAATGGTGTTTATGCTGTGTAATAGAAAGGCAAAGGATGTGGTCATTCTGATTTGAAAAGGGTCATCTTCTACACCAATGTTTCTTTAGATTAAAGTCTTTATTTTATTTATGGCCAGCTCCAAGGTTTCACCAAAACGCTTCTTCAGGGGGCTATAAGCAAATGATAAATATGCATTTTTTACTAATTGTACATTGTTAATGCCTAATACATGTTTTTTAAGAAATTTCTTCTATATGATAAATCTTCATTTTTAATCAATGACATCAATTTTCTACTGATATGCGGGCATTAATTCATATTATCCAGGTGTTATTTATAATGCATTCTAATAGTCATATTCAAAAAACTGCAGCATACTTTCAACAGCCACTTGTTCTCATATTCATATCATAGATACTGAATGACATTTTTACTGGCCCATGGGTTCCCTCTGGTCTGTTCCATCTGTGTATTATTTCCTTTAATACAAAACTGACTTTCAGGAATATATCACCATTTAATATAAGTTCCTCTAAAACTGTTCTAAACTTAAATTTCATTAAGAAAATATTATTCTTGTACCTTTTTTGTACCCTTTATAGTGTTAGCTCACTGAAAATATTTCTTGTATTCTGTTGCCTTCAAGCTCTAAAATGTATTTTGTTAAAAATAAGAGTATTTGTTAATATATATACAGTATATAAACTTTCATCATTTTCTTTGTAATCAATGCAAACGAGCTTTCAGTACATATTTTTTACAGCTCATTTACATTGATTACAAGGAAAATGACTTTATCATATAGAAGAACTAAAGTTATCCAGAAAATGGTAAGCTCCACCAGAAAATAATATTGACAAAAATAAGTGATTACCCCTAAGACTCCTCCTTTGCAATTTATGCTGCATAACCCTCAATGACATTCAACCCAGGAATATGTCTAGCCCTAAATTGAAAGGCTGAACATTGCTAGCTCCCAGAACCTCACCATATAGGTTTTTCTACGTTTGCCACTCTCTGTATGAAATTAGACTTTTAATGTTTCCTTTTATTGTGTCCTCTCCTAGGCTGAGTGCATATCCTCTAGTATTGCTTGTTCTGCCTTTCTGTTAGAAGAATGTGACAATACATGTTAAAGCAACAGTGCAATGAAACTGTGCAATAAATTTTACCCTCCCCCTCCTTTTTTTCTATAAAAGATTTCAGGTGTCTTGGTGGTAAATTAAAAAAAAAATATTGCCACCACATTTGAGTTAGAAATAACAAATTGAGACCTGGCAAGGGGTAGAATAGAAAAAGGGTGAGCAGCACAGTAGGAGCCTCAAGAAGTAGATTTGACAGGTATGCAAATATTTGTATTAGTTATAGTTGAAAGGAGTTTTTTTGGAAAAATCAGTTTGCACTGCACACTGAAGGATTAAGTATAATTTATTTAGCTGTTATGATGGTTGGGGGTTGAAATCATCTTGAGAATATATAGCAAAGATAACAGATGGTCAATGGTTGTGAAAGAAACTGCAGAGTGAAAGCATTTAATACCTGCTTGAAACATGAACTAGCTAAAGCCATCATATTTGCATAGCAAGTATGAGAACTAAACACAAGTACTGTATGTAGGTACATGCACACACAGATACATGTGAACCAACATAGAAAACCACACACACACCGAAGCATAAATGCATGGATATATACTCATAAACACAAAGAAACACATGAACATCAACCCATATTTTGTTTTAAGCTTCATATATGTACTGTAGCCCAGAGGAGTGTCAGTGCTGATCATCTTTATGTAGCTGGAACTGTTATCTTAAGGCCTGTATTTCCCTGCCTTCCTACCTCTCATTTGATAAGGCCAGGGAACCAGAGCATAGTCACATAGTGTCTTGGATCATGTGTGCTCCAGAAACTGTACACAGGCATATAGGTCTTGAAAGGTGGCACACCTTCCCCATCCCCCATGGTTTGACCACAGCATGGCCTGCAACTTGTCAGTATAAAAATGTACAGCCGCTGAAAAAATGTCACAAATATGTAGCACATTTTGTAAGAATAATAATAAAATTTGTATCAACCAGTACAGTATGTTTAATGTTAAAGAATGTTTCCAAAAAGTTAGTTTAAGTTTTAAATGGTTTACATGTCTTTAGATGACTTCATCAATATGCAGAATGTTAGGATACTTTTATGGAGGAAGGGTACATTTGGGTATACACTTCATAGCACTTCAATGGAAGGCAATATGCAGGAAAACAAAGACTGATGTTTCATTGGTATTTTCATTGTTATTGTAAAAATCCTCAATAAACATTAAATAAAAAATATATAGCACTTGAGAGGTATGAGCTCAGGCTACCCTATTACTGATGCTCAAGCAATAGTAAAAAGTACAGTACCATAAAAAGCAGGGGTTGTTGCTGGAATCGCTATCTTTAGGAAGAAAAGGAATATGGCCAAATACTTTGTATTTATTTTGTGTTATTTTATAATTGGGTAAGTACACTGGGCAAGAAGCATGTTTTAGTCATTACCCAAGCCAGTGCATGTACAACAATATAGAAGCACAGTGCATATTTCATAGGCAGGCACAAATCCGAACTATCTCTCTGACCATTACCAGTCAATTTAGGTTGGTGACTCAGTTTCTCTCCTTCCTATCCAGACTGGATACTCCCAAGATTCTGTTCTTGATCTCATTCTTTTCTCTCTCTTTTTTAGTAACCTCAGTTCTGTCTGTGTCAGTGCCAACATACTGTACACATATATGCAGATGATACAGTCCTCTATGCTACAGGTCATTCTGCATTGGAACATAAACCTCTGTTTCAATAGAATTTTGATAAGGTTCAGCACTGGTTCTTCTAAAACTGGCTTCTACTTAATGCTAAAAAAAACTGTTCCCACATCTGTTGGTAATAGGCAAACACTCCTTGTAGGGATTTTGATGCAACCCCCTGCAATATTTGGGTTGCCCTCCTCTGGACTGCTTTTACCTTAGGTCCTTTCTGAGCTGCAGCCTCCTGAACTGGACACAATGCTCCAGGGTGGGTGTCATAAACAAGCAATACAGTGGCTACTCCACCTCCCTCTCCCCCACGGAGATACCTCTCCCTATGCATCCCAGCATTCCACTGCCCTACCCACTGCCCTGCCACTTTGAGGTCATCATATATGATAACTCCAAGGCCCCTCTGCTGTGTAGTGACTGTCAGTACCTCCCACAATTCTGCACACAGCTCCTGAGTTTGTACACCCAGGTGCATACTTTTTCACTTTTTGAATACTGAACACCAACTGCTATGCTCTTGACCACTCCTCAGGTTTTCCAAATTACACATTCTCTCCACACCCTCCTGAGTTTCTACCCTGTTATCTATTTCAATGTCATCTGCAAAAAGGCATACCTTTCCTTCCAGTTCTTCTGCAATGTCACTTATGCAGACATTAAAAAGGGCAGATCCCAGTACTGAGCACTGTGGCACCCAGTTGATCACTCTCCCCTCAGCGAGAGTACCATTAACCACCATTCTCTGTCACCAGTTTATTAACCAGTTCCTTACTCAGTCTACCACATTAGATTCACCCTCTTTGCTGTTTAATGTCTTTATCAGTCTCCTGTGTAGCATTGTGTCTTGCTTCTTAATACATTTCAGATAGGCCCTATCCACTGGCCTCTCATGATCTATTTCTCCAGTCACCCCATTGAAGAAATCAATCAGATTTTTCTGTCATGCCATCCACACATGACACCATACTGAATTAAGTCTTATAGCCCATTGAATTCAAAATGCTTTACCAACCATTCCTTTAACAGGGTTTCCATTCATTTCCCAACCACTACTGTGGCACTTACTGGCCTGTAGTTCCTACAAAATGGCACAAAAAAGCCATGCACTCAGGAAAAACTGTGTAAATAATGCCTCATATGACCAGAACACACAATAAAGTTGCACAACCAAGGAAATTTGTAAAATAATAAACTGAAGTCAGAAAAGTACTTAGCAACTAAACAACATTTATTATAGCAGAGCTCAAAAGAACAACCTGCTACTGATCTTATGGAGAGAGACCACATCTGCTCTTGTCCCAGATTCCCACCTTTTCCCCCACAAAAGACAGAGACCACTGTGTGTTGTAGTGCTTAGATTGGCAATCAATTTATTATATACCATGATTCCATTTTCCATCTCATCTTTTATTATTATATTTTCACCGTTGCATTTTTTTGCATCCATATATCCATCTCTGATCATCCCTCTTTCTTCCTCTCCTCGCTCTCCCTGGGAAAAACCTGGGTGCTTTCTTCTTCTCTTTTCCTATTAGGTAACGGTGAGAACAGAGATTGCTTTTCCTCCTTCAGCTTCTCCTTCTTCCTTTTTCTTTCCCCCCTCCCCCCCTTTATCCCCTCTCTGACATCCACCTTTGGCAGTCCAATAACCGTCCTACTGGACAAATTCTGTCATCCACCTTTGACAGACCATACACACAGTCCCTTTTGACTGTTTTCCACATACACAGTCCATTTTGACTGTCTTCCCCACATGTTCCATAGTTAAAGGGTGGGTGGGAGGGATCAAAGTCCATTATGTACCTCCTTTAGCCCCTACCCTTCCTGTTGCCTGCCTATTATTCTGTCCCCTTGTTCCACCCCTTCCCTTCCCCCCTCCCCTCTGAGCACACCATGTTCAGGTAAAGGGAAGGGGTGCACCAGGACAACTTGGTCTGCCCCTTAAAGGGCAAACTCCATTGTCCCAGATTCCCCCCTTTTCCCCCACAAAAGACACAGACCACTGTATGTTGTTGTGCTCAGATTGGCAATCAATTTATTATATACCATGATTCCATTTTCCATCTCCTTATCTTTTATTATTATATTTTCACCATTGCATTTTCTTGCATCCATAAATCCATCTCTGATCATCCCTCTTTCTTCTTCTCCTCACTCCCCCAGGTGAAAACCTGGGTGCCTTCTTCTTCTCTTTTCCTATTAGGTAACGGTGAGAACCGAGACCGCTTTTCCTCCTTCAGCTTCTCCTTCTTTTCATCCTCTTCCTTTTTCTTTCCCCATCCCCCCCTTTTTTCCATTAGCCAGTCTCCAGCTCATGTTGGATGGCTGGCTTTCCACCAGCTTAGGCTAGGGGACCTCCTTCTTTCTTTTTCTCCATATATATATATATATATATATATATATATATATTACCATCTGCATGTCTTTTCCATGCCTCTACAAAGCCCATCATTTCTGTATTAAATATATCTATGGCTAGATCTGACAGGTACACTCCATCTGACCTGTAGAAATCTTCTACCCACTCCTCCACCCCCCACCGTATTACCTCCCCTCCCATTTTCTTTATCAGTGTTCCTACCCTTCTATTCATCTTCCTCCTGGCCCTGTCTAATGCCTTATGGCTGTGTTCCTGTCTCCAGACCCTTCTCAGGATCATATCCAACGAGGCAAGGCATACCCCTGGCAACCACTGTTGAATTTTCTCTAAATTCCTTTTTACCTGCATATATGTGTCCACCCATGGTTTTCCCCCAATGTCATTGCCCCCTAGATATAAGACAATTAGGTCCAGAACTGGCCACCGCTCTTTCATCTCTCTTAGCATAGGAAGTAGCTGCTCCCATCTCATCCCTCAGATGCCATGCCAAAATAATCTACATTGTCTCACATCTTGGTATAACTGTTTCCCCCTGGGCTTTTTCTCCGCTCTCCTTTCCGCCCAGTAAACGTATGAGTGACCACAGATCCATACTTCCTTGATCCTCCCTCTTCCTACGGGAATTAAGCAGAATAAAATACTTAAACATGTTCTTTGTTCATGTTTATAGTCCCCTTTTTCTTGGCCTTCCCCCCCTTGTGTCCTCGTACCTGTAACAAAACAGATGACATGTTAGTCTCCGTACTGCAAAGCCCGAATATACCTCTTGTAACTGGTAGACTGCCAGCGCATTTTTGCCAACATCTTGGCACCGTCTCCCCTGCAGCTGCCTACTGTGATGCAGCTCCTATTTGAAAAGAGTGGGAAGAGTAATTGCCTGCGTCCTCCACCAAGAATCATATGCCTTTTTTGAGCATGGCTGTGACCTGATAACTGGTTACTCTCTTGCTGTCCCCATGCACAAATAAACTCCCTGTTCTATATCCACGGTCTGCGGCATAAGCCCACAAAGCTTTTATATGGCACACTGTGTCCTCTTCTTGGGATTTTAGGGTCACCTTGCAACCTTCCCCCCTTGATCTGTCTTTGATTTCTTGATTAGTATAAGTATTTCCTTCGTCCACTAGCTTATATCTTCCCATGCCAACCCCACCTTCTTCTTCTTTCTTGCCATGTCCGACCACCTCACTCACTCTCAGAGCCTCTGCAAACACTACCAGGTAAATTGTGTGAAATAACTGTGCTTCATCTTTTGATCTGCAAATTGCCAGTAGTGCCCCTTCTAATTTTGCCAGCCACTGTTCCCCTATAGCCCATCTACTATCTGCGGGTCTTTGCTTCAGTCTTCCCCATCCTTGCATCATTTTGCTGATCAACATTGACTTTGTTGGTTCCCCCCATTTCTTAAGGCTGCAGATTAAGTTAATCCCCGCTAAATACACCCCCATTGTGTTGTGAGCTGTTCCTCTCTCCCACTGATATACTGTGAGCTTCCTTAACTGCTCTTCTGTGAAAAAATGAGCGCTGCCCAGAACCGAACCTGGCACCCTCCCAGCCCTAGCCTGCCACCAACCCACAATGCCACAGGGCCAGCTAGGCAGACTACTGTGGCACTGCACCCCACAAACCCTCCCCCCTTCTGCCTGTCGCACAGTGTGGTCCCTCTCCCCCCACACGTGTGTATATATAGTGATATCCTTTTGTTGTATTTGCAGCCCCCCCATCCATTCACCCTCCCTGCCCGGTAGCCCTGTGCATAGGTGCCGTGACTACGTTACCCTTTTTTAAAGTGCTCTTATCATGGTCACCATCATCACAGGCTACCGGCAAATAAGGATATAATTATACTATCTCAAAAAGTAAGGCAATACATTGAAAAAAAACTGTGTTAATATTCTAGTTAGGGATAAAGCCACAAAAGTAGGGAAATGTGGCATTAAGGTTTTCAAAGCTAGCACCCCACACCCACCCTGCACACATCAACAGGCACTGGGGGGTATCTTGGGGTTGTCAACCCTAACACCCACCCCATTCTCCTATACTGTACCAATTTCAGCTTATTTACTTATGGAATGGGGTGAACATTAGAGCTGACAACTCCAAGGCACACCCCTGATGCCTGTTGGTGTGTGGAGGGTGGGTGTGTGGTTTTAACTTTGAATCCCTAAGCCACATTTCCCTACTTTTGTGGCTTTATCCCTAGCTAGAGCATTAATGCTGTTTGTTGCAATATATATATATAATATATATATATATATATATATATATATATATATATATATATATATATGTATCTATCTATCTATCTATCTATCTATCTATCTATCTATCTATCTATCTATCCATCTCTATATCAATATATGAATGATAGCCCTCTATATAAAGGGTTGCAAATGAATTTCCATGTTAAACTTCAATTTATATACTGTACCTTAATAATCTCACTTTCCTCTATATCTTCTAAAGCCTGTTGCTATTGTTCCTCAGATATAGTGTCTGAGTCACGCTGTGTTTTTTTTTCTTCTTACATTTAATTTCTGTTTTTAAAACTCTAATGAAAGTAAATAGGGTATCTGCAGGGTGTTTGTTATGGAACTATAATTTATCCATTCTCAACTAGCTTTGATGTCAAATGTCCCATGCCTAATGTTCTTGCACAATAAACTGATTTGTACTGGATGAGAGGCATAGAGGCTTTGTGGGCTGATTGGTTGAAGTCACGTAAGTGATTTATAATTCTTCAATAAAAATGATTGTGCTTGCACACATCAGAGTATAGTATTTTGATCTCAAGCTTTATGAACACAGATGCAATGAACTTGGTACTCCCAAAGACTATCCCAGTGGGTACAGTGTTTTCTCACTGTGGTTATATTTGACACAGGTTTATAATCAGTCTTTTAATACTCTTATTTGGAACAGGAGCTAGATATCATAAGTAGATGTGTTTTGCAAGTCTCCTCCTCAAAAGTACCACTTTAGATTTGTCATCAGTGCCACAACTGGGACCTTTTTTGCTAATGGGTGTGTAAAGAACAAATCTATTATTTGTACCTGATTAGCTACTGACAGAAACTTTTTTTCCTACAAGCTTCTATAAATTGTGCAAAGTGATGCAAACTATGGCAGTTTTATAACACTAACTTTGTACCACAGTTTTTGCTATCATACAGTATAGGGACTCTTTGCCATTTTTATAAGCATGTCCCATTTCTCTGTGGCCAAAACACTGAAGATCTTGTAGTTTTTTTTTCTGACTTAGAAATTAATTCACCCTTGAGACGTATAAAATTATTCTTTCAAAGATTTTTTTTTTTTGTTTCTACTGTGAAGATGTCAGTAAATGACCTTATTGTACTTTGACTTGCTCCCATCAATGAAACATGTATATTTTACAGGCTAGTCACGTGTCAAATTATGCAGTAGCATTTAACTTTGTAATTGCCATGACAAGTACATCACTTATCAGCCTAGTCTTATCTTTGTTTAATGTATAGTGCAGAGCGGTCAAGGTAACAACAGCAGATTGAAAACAGTAGTATTACAAAAATAAGTGGGACCTTAATATTAAAGGTGGAGGGAAAGTTGTGCTAATTGCAGTGTTTCTAATGTTCCAGTTTAAAAAGATGACATTCAATAACTAAAAACAATCCACATTTAACTTTACCTGAATAAAACGTGATGTGAAAAGCTGTATTTTAAATAATTTTAATTACATTTATTTTATTTTACTCTTTGGTAACCAGGTAAGGCTCACTAGGCACAAGTGCCTGTTTACTTGGGTGACCCGGAAGAACTGGGTGGTGAAGTGACTTGTTCAGAGTCACACAGTATGCAAGTGGAGGTTTTGGGAATCAAACTCAGGTCTACTGGATGTACCAAGCTCATTCACAGCTCGTTACTCTAACCTCTAGGCTATACTGCCAGCCCCATGGACAACATGCTATACTGTTCTGCACATGGAAACACTAATATGAAGTTTTCAATATGTCATTGCTTCTGTACAGAGTACAGGGATTGAGCTGTTTACCTTATAGAATTGCTTCCAGAGTTCTTTACAATAACCATTACAGAGTAAGCATTCCAAATTACTGTTTTCGGGAAAGGAACTGCCCAATTTTTTCCAAACAAACAATGAAAAATAAAATTTTCAAATGAAATTTTAATTAGGTGTAGTTAAATACAGATCTTTTTTTTTTTGATGGGTCTCAAATATGATTTTTGAAAACAGAATATTACAAACAGTTACAAATTAGAAATAATTTCCTGTCCTCTTAAATTTGAAACATTTTTGGAAGCTTTGAACTGTAGTACAGATGTGTCTTCTGATGAATTCAGTCACAAAACAATAACTTTACAGATGTGAATTGTTCACCGTGTGTTTTCCTGTGCTATATAGTGACCATGAGAGGCACAGTGAGCTGAAGCCATAAAGTGCAGATTCTTCTTTAAGGAGCAGTTTTCCCTTCAGACCCTGTTATATCCAGTGAGCTCTGTGGTAAACCTTGGTTTTAGCAGTGAACTTGTGACGCATAGGCTTTGCCCTAGTATCTATACTGTATGGGTAACCATAACCACTGCAGGGTGGGACAGCTATCAGCTTTATGGTCTGTCGCAAGGCTGAGTAAATTCTGTTCTTTACAGACTGACAGCCTTAGCTCCAAGGCTGAGATCACAGTTGATGCCAACTAATAGGAAGGCAGCCTCTCAGCTATATTCTGATATTTCTATGAATACTAAATAGGAATGCTCAGTCAATCAGAAGTGATCCACCACTTAGCCTTGACTGCTTTATATCCTTTCAACAGTCAAGAACAAAAATAACGTATTTGCTAAACTACCATCCTCACTAAAGAATAAATCCCTTCTAAAAAAGTAGAGAACACTTTGGTTGGGAATAGCAAATAATCTTTCTCTGGATTTAAACAGAGTTGAATTTTTGTTGTTGTTGTTGTTGACCAGGAGAGGAGGACTAGGCAATACTGCCTATTTTCAGTCTTTTTCATTGAAGAGAGGAGAGATACAGAAAGAAAGCAACAGAAATTAATCCTGATTATGCTGTTGGTGGTATTTCAGTTAATGGGGGTGATTTGGCCAGGGCACCGGGGATTTGCCTAAATCTTTTCTTTCCACATTCCCTGGATATATTAAAACACACATAGGTAAGGTCATAAAGTAGAAACTGAGCTATACATCAATGTGCAAAATAGGTTGGAAGGGAATCTATAAGAATATAATTCTTACAACCTTTAGTTTTCCTACACCTTTACTTTACTTGGCTGGATATTTTAGAAAGAGACTATGTGCTAACCTACTGAAAAATGCATATCCCCTAGATTGTGGGATGTCTCCTGGCTATATTTCCATGGGAGGTTGGACATCAAAAACATTAAAATAAATACAAACTTAGAGAAATTATTTTGCTCCTAGACAAGGATGTGTATGAGACTGAAACCCAAGAGCATATTTTCTTTCAATGCCCTTGCATCAAAGATTTCTGGGAAACAGCTGCTCCAATGTGGAAGGAACCTTTGTTTTTCCTCTTTAACACATGCAAAATTTAAATTTGGCCTTTTTCAGCCTGCATGGCTAAAATACCATAGGAGCTTTATTGCAGTGTGGTTTTCTGTCATACATTTTATATGGCAAGTACGTTGCCACATTATTTGGCAACAATCCACAAATTCAGTGGTGGAATTTGAGCAAATGATTTCCTACAATATTAGGGGGATGTACGTTAATGAGAGGAATAGCCTTCATGTGTAATCCTGCAGGAACTTATAGAAACATATGTCTTGGATTTTTAAGGTTTGATGCTTTAGCTATGATGGGAAGTTTGTTTTTTTCATTCCCTATCTAACTGTTTGATTTACAAATGTACATTGTGTTATGCATATCCTTTATTGCCAATGTTTCAGGTTTCTTTTTTCCATTATTTCTTTTTTTCCCTTTGATTATTTTCTGTGAATTTTCATTTTTCTTTCCTTTCTTAATCTCATGTATAATGCTATACCATGATATGTCACTGGCTTCCTTTTTAGATCTTTTTTTGAAATTGTGAATGTATGTTTCTTTGTTTTATTTTTTCCTTTGTTGTTTCTTATTTTCAACAAAATTCACCTTTTTTTATACTAAGGTTCATACTAAGGGTAAAGGAGCCAAGGAGGTGGATGCCCATGTGTGCACCTGCCATTCACCCATAATAGCAGAAACTATTTCCTGCTATTATATAAGCATCAAGTCTGTTTTTAAACTGCTTGTTGTCTTTAGTAACTATTACGTCTATTGGTAACTTGTTCCATGGATTTTTTTTTTTTAGAAGTTCCCCGGATCTTTAATGCCCACATGAATAAGCACCACAAAGAGGTGGACAGGACCTTGGTTTAACATCTCATCTGATAGCGTGAACCCCAGGGGTGCATCATCCCTTTTATGCTGCACTCATAAGGGGTACATATTGGGACTTAACCTGATGTGGTGCTAGAACCCACAGCCTTCTGATCTTCCAGCCTCAGAGGTGAGTGTGCAACCTACTGAGCCATGGACACTGATACATAGTGATAGCTAATGCTCAAAATCAGAAACTCAACATTGTGTTAGTTCAAACTAGCATATTTAGGGAATTTCTCAGAGATGTCATTTCAAACAAACAATCAATCAATCAAAATCTTTATTTTGCCAGGTGGAACATCATTGAGTCAAGCTCATTTACAAGATGGACCTGGGGCAAAACAATTGCCAAAAGGGTTAAGACATAACAGGTTGAGTGAACATGCATAACAATCACATAGTAATAATAACAACATAATAACATATAACCATCACA
This sequence comes from Neoceratodus forsteri, assembly GCA_016271365.2. NCBI lineage: Eukaryota > Metazoa > Chordata > Ceratodontiformes > Ceratodontidae > Neoceratodus > Neoceratodus forsteri. The sequence goes on along the minus strand of CM028135.1, from coordinate 536,727,076 downwards.
TGTAACAAAATACTTCCACCAGAACATAGCAATAGGTTCAACAGGAGGTAATGCCATTTAAATACAATTGCATAGATGCAGATATATGGGCATAAGGTAATGAGCTAAAGTTTATACAGTAAACATCATTGGAGGAGTCATAGTGAGCAGGAGTGGCAGTTCCTCTAGTGTCAAAGTATGAAGAAGATTGAGATGTAAGAGTCCTTTGATAAGTACTGTAGGCATGGCCTGGTAAGTGGGGTGGGAAGGAAGGGGAGTATAGGGAGTGGGGAGGGAAGGTCAGGTGAGACAGGAGATGGTTGGACATGATGGCATAGGGAGGAAGAACTGTTCTAAGGGAGAAGCACGACAGATGCCACAGGCAATGGTTGGGGTTTAAGTCCAGTATTTGAAGCAAAGACATTTAAGTGTTATTTCATTACCACTATTAAAAAAACTGCAAAACAATGTGTCTAATGAGACTTTTCCTGTACTGGCTATTTAACAAATTATGTAACAAAATGAGCAGTAGGAAAACAGTTCAGATTTTGATACAGAACTGTCCTGCCCCTTCTAATTTATTACTGGTAGCAGCACAAATGTGTGTAAACTGAACACAACTGCTAAAAGTATATATAAAAAATGATGCATGTCATGGAGAGGGCATGTGCAACAGAGGCACAATACAAATCAGGATACAAACAGGACTTGAACTTGTCTACATATTTGAAAGTGCTAGCAGTGTGGGGTGGGGGGGTTAGGAGTGCAGTATGGCATTGTGCCAAGCACATGGCACTACCCCTTGCTGCATGTCAGTGGGACTGCCACTAACATTGTCATCTCACTGAGCTGAGGAGTTGAGTCACCCTCTCCTCTTTCACCATGTCTTTGTGAATAGCTCAGACAGCCATTTGTTTGACAGCTCAACCTCCTTTCCCGTAAAATCAAGATGTCATATATGACCATGCAGGAACGGTTTGTGATTCCACTTGAGCATAACTCAGCAGGGTTGCAAGGTCACTGATAATAGAAACTGTGAATAAGGACTCTAAACCTTCTGGGTCTGAATCATAATTATGCTAACTCTAAAAAAGGGGGGTGATTGTGGATCATCTCTATACCATAAGGTTATAAAATATGGCTGTGAATTATTTTTCATTCTGTAGAGCAAACTCTCTCCAGTTGTTACTCAAATGACTATTATAAAATTAACACACTCAGAAAAACATTTCTTGACAGTTGTTTGCCAGTAAAATCTGTTATGCAATAATACAGTGTTCTGTTCTCCCCAGTATCATACACACATGCATCACACACACACACATACACACACACACAGAGTCCTTGGGGAATAAAATGAGCAAGTAATCCACTCTCCAGTAAAAGAAGATGAGATGCTCCTTATATAATGTAGTCACTTTACATTAGAAATTGGATGTGATTGACAGATCATCAGCAAGTACAGGATTTTTTTATTACCTTCCAGAAGGTCAGTGACAAAAAGGTGAGCTAAAAAAATTCTTAGTACATGTTCCCTTAACAATTGCATTGCTTGCATTATCATACTAATGAGGGCTTCTGGTCACCAGCAAATGAACCACAGCTGGCATTAGCAGAACTCAGTCACACAACATTTCAAAGACACTTGACTTTCAAGCCATTCAGTTCTGTATTGCCAAGGAAATGTACATGAGAACTGCTTGTTTATTCCTCAGAGACAGCTCACTTACTGCTGAGGCTTATTCAGCAACTAAAGCCCCAATGCCTTGCTTATGGCATCATAGTCCATTGCTGTGGAAATAACTGTGATGTCAAAGCAGGACAGTTTACCTTTAGCTACAGAATAAGCCTCAGCTGTAGATAAATGATAAGTAACTAAGCTCATGTTTTCATCCAAGTAGTCTAAGTAACATAAATCAATGGATTGCAATTCTATTTTTTTAAATATAGTGCAGCTGGGCTCTACAGATCCCTAGACTTCCAATGATGCCAAATTGCAGTTTTTTACTATTGTGCAGATTCCCTCTGTTTGATTTACATTACATACTGCATTTAAGCATTGTACCATGACAAGGTGTGGGTTATATAGCAATTTACTCATGTCTGATGTGGTTTGGTCACAAGGCTGCAGGCTGATTGAGTAAACCACACCAGAAGTGGGTAAATCCCAGCATAACCCACACCCTGGTGTGGTGTACTGTGATTTGTGATTACACAATGTCCCCCTTTTTTAAATAATTTGTTTAAGTTTAAAGTGGTTTTACTTGAAAAGAAACTTTTTCTTTTCATTGATTTTCTTTGTAATATCCTTCCTCTATATGTTAAATAGTTCTGTATTGCTAGGTGAATATTTTTTGTAAGAGATGGCAGCCCCCCAATACACATCTCTACCCCATGTCTGCTTGCTACAACAAATTTTTTTTAAGCCTTTACCACTTTATCCTCTCTTGCTGTCTCTGCCAGAGGACCCTGTTCATGATTTGATTTGCGAATCAGTGCTGCCTCCCACTGTTTCTGTCATTGCTACTCTACATGCTCCTGTGAGGAAGGAACACTTACTCTGTATGCTCCTGTGGGGCAGGAACACTTTACTCTGCATGCTGTTAGTGGGGCAGGAAAATTTACTTGGCATGCTCCTGTGGTGCAGGAACACATTACTCAGTATGTTCCTGTGGGGCATGAATGCTTTACTCCGTATGCTCCTGTGGGGCAGAACATTTTACACCACTTGCCATTAGAGGGCTTGCTTCTGTGCTCAGATTTGCAGTAAGGAGAAAGGAATTGGTGTGACTCAGCAAAGTATTTTTTTTTTATTTTTGAAATGCTGGACAGACTTGGGAGGCAGTGGTCACCACAAAGGAGCCAGAATAGAATTACTGTTAGTGGTCAAAGTACTGTAACAATATGCATAGCAGCTGAGATGAGAGATCAACAATGTTCGGTGAGGGAGAGCGATTGAGCAGCAGTGTTCTCGAAGCTGATGTTTTTTTTTTATGATTTAGAGTTTTGGTACTGGACTGGGAAATTGTATTGCACCAGTGGCTTGTATTGGGACTGGGGAGATAGTGGAACTGCAAGAGAGGCAGGATGGAGTGACTGTTAGAGGAGCAGCACTGACCACAACAGAAGGTGGAGGGAGCGAGGGTCAGAGGAGCTGGCTGCTAATTATCTCATGAGAATGGGGGGACAGAGTCAATGAGTTTATGAGACAGGTGAGGTGGGTAGTTTTATAGGTAATTACCAGCCTTTGTTTTTTTTCTTTTTTTTTGGATACTTGTTTCTGGAACATATATAAAATGGGTTTGGGGACTGTTGTCTGTACTTCGTTTGAAACTTGCACTCCAGCATGGTTTAACTGGGAAGTCAATATGGCAGTTTTCCACTTTCTTGTTCAGGGCTCAGATGGATTTTAGAGAGTGGAGCTTCCAGATATGGCTGGCTGGAGCTCTTTCCCATTGGTCATGCCAGGATTTACAATGGGTAAATTATGCCAGCCACCTAATCAGATTAGAGGATTTTAAAAGTCGTTATATAATTAAAGATCTAGTGCATTGCCTGAAATTTATATTAACTTTCAAAAGTAGTATATATCAAAATTATTTTTTTTTTACTTTTGCTACATTAATTAGAAGATTTTCTACCTGACAATACGTGGTGTGATATGTGGAATGGCACTCTACTTCGAGGCTGACTGAGCTAGTTATAGTCCTCCTCATGCATCTTCAGCCCTATGACCTCAATGATTGTGACATCACAGCTGACAAAGAAGAGCCAGTCACCAGCTACCAGATCAGACACTTGTGATGTCATAATCAGTGAGGTCACAATGCCAATGAGGACTGAAGAAAAACAGAAATAGATATGTCAGCTTCCAGTTCAAGTATTGCTCTTTACATCACACTAATATTATTAGGTTCAACAACTTTTAATGAGAAAATGAAAAATGAAAAATACTTCACAATTAAGAAGTAATAACTGACTACTTTTCAAAATTAACAATATTTTTTGCCAGCTATTTTTGGTGCTACTAGTTCTTTAAGAAATGTTAAATTTGGTTGGTTATAAGCTATGAATTGAAACAAAAATGCACTGACAACAAAACAGAAGTGAGTTTTAAACAGGTTATCAGTGAACTGCATGTGCCATTTTGTATGCATTTTGTTACAGGCATTGCATTAACAATGCAGTCAAAATGAAGTTGAACATTTGGGCTGGGATATTGGAATGTCTTTAGTGATCGTAAAATGGGTTAGCCATTCACTAACACCATTCTGCAACCTCAAAGCAGGGAAGGTGTGCAAAATGTCATTCTTGACAGTATGGTCAGTGAGCTTTTAACCTGTTTGCGACTGATCCTAAAATATGTTGGTGCACCTGTGCAAATCAGCTGATAGTGTCTTGCTTATAGGCACACAAGCATATTGGCTGGTTTCGGGAAGCAGTAAGTAGCGGCCAGTGCTGTGCTAATTACCACCTCCCCAGTCCTGCTGTTACGGACTGCACCCCCTAATTGCAGCCCCACCCTTCATGCTCGAATACTCCATCCATATCATGAAACATCCTTGTGCTTAGTGGTGCAACTGGCCTCTGAACACCCCCCCATCCATACTGGAAAAGATCCTGGTGGATAGCATGCCCCCATAACACCTACCAACTCCACACATCCCTATTTATATTGGGAGAGATTCTGGTGGCTACTGGTGCAACCTTCGTCCCAAGAACTTCCTGATCCATATTGGAAATATCCTGAAGGTTAGTGGTCTGCCCACCCACCCCCTGGGTTCAAATCCACTCTACCCTCTCTATCCCAGTGTACCCACCTCAGGTCTGATCCCCTTCTGATCACGTGCGCTGCCCCTAGAGGCCCCACAATAGTGACCAGAGCAGACCTTCCACTCATCTCCACCCCATCACGAGTTAGCATGTTTTTACTGGGAGCAAACACACTGTACAAGAATTTGTATGCTACATCATTCATAGCAGCTGGAGTGGGCAAAAGTGTGGATTTCCACCATCGAGGAAGTTCTGTGAAATTTGGAAAATTTCCTGGAGGTTTCCACTCTTTCGCCTGTTGCGGCATTCTGAACTTTCATCAAATAACTGTGGATTTCTGCCTAGTACTGCAACATTTAATTATGAACTGCAAACTTTTTACATGACATGCAGAAATAAAGTCTCTTGCTTAGTATTTTGTCATATATCAGGTAATTACTTCTGACTTACTTTTGCGGGTTTTTTTCCCTGCAGTTTAATAGATAAGCAGCAGTGATCAGTTTTGTGGAGTTTTTTCCCCACAGTTTAATACACTAACCCTCACTTCTTACATGCATTCCACAGTTTTTGGCAGAATTTCCACGAAAGTTCGTGAAATGATTTCCAAACTTTCGTGAAATTGAAAATCTGACTTTCACCGAAATTCTGATGGAGGAATTTTTTTCACACACTCTTAATAACAACCAATTAGTGGTGCTGGAGATCAATAACTCCTTGCACTGTACAAGTTCTTGTACCATTTCCAGCTCTTTCCCAGTACAAAAGGACATTCCCTTGACAGCCCTTTATTTTGTTTGCCAAAAGAGAGATTTGTGATCAGAAATAGTTAAAATCATCAGAGAATCATGCATTAGCATTCTAGAAGCTAGAAAACAGCAGTTAATTGTAGTTTCTGTCAGACAGTCAGGTAAAATCACATGCGGTCACAGAGGAGAGTACATGCAGCGTGTGTGCTTACTGCTGCTGGGGAATTATTTTAAGGCTTTATTTGACTTTTTTTGGAACTGCTGGTAGTAGAGGGAACAGATATCCATCTTTTTATTTATTTTTTATTTTTGTTGCTGTGTGTGACTGAAAATGTGAAATGTTTAATGCTGTATGTCACATTTGATATGCTGCATCATGCTTGTGGAACTAGGATATACAAATGGAATAACCTGTATTCAGAATACACAACTTCATAATATGAGAATAAGACACTGGATGACTGTCATCACCACTAACCTCTGCTTTAGTCTTTCAGCAATTAGATAAGCAACACTTTCAGGAATAATGGAACAAAGAATTAGAGATAATGGAAATGGAGCTTGGGGCCCATAAGCAAGAGGAAATATGTGGGTTTTGATCTAGGATTTGAAGAGGGATGTAAAATCAGTGCAGTGATAACAGCGTGTGATGCTGTTTCTTCTAGTAGGGCTAAGATGCCACTGGATTGCTTACCATAGGTTGAAAAGGGACTATGAGGGGATAGAAAAAGGTCTAGAGCTACAGAAAAAGAGAGTACTGGGTGAAGAGTATAAGGTCAGTGAGACAGGAAAGGGAATGTCCATTAAGAATTTTGTTAAAAGGTTCTGAGTTTACAGTTGATAGGGTAGTTGATAGAGCCAGTGATGCTAGCAAAGGATATGAGTAATACTGAGTACTACATCTGAAGCAGGGTGAGCAGTCAAGGAGGTGCACTGTAAACAGTTTTCAGACTTATGGAATGATTAACCCACATTGTCCTTTCTACTTGTACCCTGGTACCTTCTGGTCCTCACTGGGACTTCAATGCCTATATTTTTGACGTGTGTGTGTGTGTGTGTATATATATATATATATATATATATATATTTATTTATTTTACGTTTATGTGCCTGCAACTTGTGCTGCTTTCAGAACATCTGTACTGCATTTGCTAAATGTTTTTGCTACAACTAGAATTCCAGCATCATCTGTATTTAATAATGCTCCCCTCCCATTATTTCCTCTATTTACTCCCAACTTCCTTCCAACCAGGGCACACCAGGACATGACCTTTCCCAGCTCTGTATTCCATTCTGGACAAATCTTCCTACTGTAATCAGTAAATCACTGAGCTAGATATAAGCAATGTGGGGAGTCCATATAAGAGGAAATTAAACTAAGACAAGGAAAGACGATAGATATGCATGAATAAGAGTTTCAAAACAGAAGGGTGTAAGAAATGACAGATGTGGAGGTGGACTCCAGAGGACTATTCACGCTGAGCAGAAATGTAAATAGCAGAGAGAGAATAATAAGAAACTGCTTGAGAAGGCTTAGTATTGAAATAACAGTACTACTTCACAAAGAAGGTGGTGGAGAGGTGAAACAAGCTATAGAAAACATTTGTCAGTGTGCAAAAATTGTGACAAGCTTTAAGAAGGGGTGTAATAGGTCTAAGGGTGGACCAAGAGATTAGAAAGAATGGGGAGGGGGTATGATCAGTCATGAATGATCCCTGAGGGGAACATGTTTAATCTCACATGGCATTCTGGATAAACTGCAGTTCCATCTTCTACCAGAAATTTCTCTGTTTCTATGTGGGCAACAGTGTGGAGATTAAACTGGACAGATCTGTACATTATAGAGATGTAGGCAGCAGAAGTATATTATGGGTTAAGTCAGACTCTTAGATTTTGGACAGAGTGATGGGTCACTGTAAGGGATGTTAATATAATAAGTCGTATTGTAGGCAAATATATTTTTTTACCAAGGGAGAGTATCTCAGTCCTGTCAGTATTAAGTTGTGTGATACTGAGTTGTACCCAGGAGTTGATTTTTGTTAAGATCATAGGATGACAGGCAGGAGAGGTTAGAAGTAGAAAATATGTTGAATGAAATGTATAACTGGCAATCACTAGTGTGGAATTTGCAGCAGAGGTTGAAGTTAGACACAAAGTGGCAGTGGGGAGTAATGCAGTGTGAAATTTTTAGTACTCTTGTGAAACTGCTCAAATTTGCCAATTTTGTTTTAGCACAATTTTGGGGAAAATGTGCCAACATCTAGCATAGATTCACCAGACACATTTTGAGATAATGCACCCGTTTGCTTTGCGATCCTGCCTTATTTAAATTTGAAATGGTGCTCTTTCAGTGTATTTTTTAAAATATACAATTTTTTTTTGAAAATGCATGACACAGTTCGTGTCAGTATGCATGAAATACATATAAGGTGAAACTGGGAGAGTTAGTGTGTGTGTTTGAGAGCAGAGAGTTAAGTGAAGGATTTATAGTTTTATATCTAGTTAATTAGATAGATAGACAGATAGACAGGCAGGCAGATAGATACATACATAAATTTTCTTTGGGTATATATATAGATATAATAGATATAGATATAGATATAGATTAGATATATCTATATAGATATACATATATTTATATATATATATATATATATATATATATATATATATACACACACATATATATATATATATATATATATATGTATATAAAATACACTCACAGTAGTGTCTACATATTAGGAATGATGAGAGTCTTTAAAGTTAAAGGACAATTTTTTCACCCTTGTAACTTTGTAATGGTTGATGTGATTTCTATGAAATTTGCCATGTATAATTGCCCTGGGAAGGTGTTTGTATGTGGGAAATTTTGTCTCAATAGCTTTAGCCATTTCCCAGACACAAAGTGTTAACAATAAAGAAGGTTTGGGGTTTTTGGTACTTTTTTTGTCCACCTGTGTCTCAGAAACAGCTTTAGCTTCTGGGCTGAAATTTTCAGAGTAGAAAGCCTTGGCCTCAGAGATGTGACTTTGGAAGGTTTAACGAAAAAATATTAATCTGTTCCAAAATTATTAAATCTTGAATTTCCCATCATTTCCTATGGGAAAAAAGAGATGTATAGCACAAAACAGGATTCGGTGTCAAATTTCTGCACTGAACAAGGCTTCTGTGTCACATTTCTGCACCAAACAAGGATTCTGTATTGCATTTTTTTCAGGTTAACAACTTTAGAATAATTCAATAGATTTGTATGAACTATGACATGCATCTACCTAAGGTACAGGTCTCTGGATTTGGCACATTTGAATCCCTTATGTGGTTTCTGAGATAAAGAGTGTTGAAAACAACAGGTTTTTGAGGTTTCTGCAGTTTTTTGTCAACCTGTACCTCAAAAACGGCTTCAGCTTCTTGGCTGAAATTTTCAGGGTACAAAGCCCGGGTCTCACAAATGTGCCCTTTGAAGGTTTGGTGAAAAATGTGAATCAATTAAAAGTTATTCAGTTTTGCATTTCCCATTATTTCCTATGGGAAAAACAAAGATGTTTAGCTCAACAAAGGATCCCAAGTCAAAGGAGCAGCTGCAATGTGGGATTCTACGTCAAACATAATATACTGCCAGCCATGTTGTTTCTCCAATTAGTGACAGAAATGAATGAAGTTTGCTTTTTACAATGGGTATAATTATGGACCCTCCACTACTGTGGCACACTGGGGTGCCCCCACCCAGTGCACTGAAAGCATTAACTTTTTTAGATATTGTTTCCAACACTGGGACACCTACCCCTGGTGCTGGATGCTCCCTCAGCCCATTCTAATATTAACAGTGTTCGCCAACATCGGGGTGCCCAATTCCTGTGTCAGCATTTAAAACTCCTCCTAAGTACAGTGGGACACTGGGGAGCCCACTGTCAGTGTCCCCAATCATATGTTTTATATATTTGCTGACAGGGGGTGCCATATCTACCTGTCAGCACTAGAAACCCGGGCACCCCACCCCCCAGCAAGTGTAGAGACACTGGGGAGCCCACTCCCAGTGTCCCACAAACTCATTTAATAATGCCCTGTAAAGAAGAAAAACATCCCCAGAGATCTTTTGGTTTTTTTACACCTGGAAAAAAGAAAATGGTCCACTGTTGTTCCTGTAATCTCCTTCCCCCATCCCAACCCTCCCATTTAGCACCCACCTACATACACACACCCTCACCCTATACTTACCCCCTGGAGGTCAGTGCTGTCATCTTCGGAGGACCAGGACACATCTGCTCCCTTCATTGCCAAACCATGAACTGAAAAATCAAGGTATGCTCCATATAATAGCAGTCAATGGCATTTTGAAATATGTTTATATCTACTATAGGCCATTTTTGGGGTATTTTTGCACCAAAATTTTCAACATGGGCTTTTTGGGACCCCACCTTATGAACACTGGCACTGTCATTTTGTTACTCGGCCCCAAAAAGCGGTTTTGTGATCACTGTCCAGAATAACCTTTTGGGACTGATTGACAAAATAACAGTGCCAGAGTCCATGAGGTGGGGTACCAAAAAGTCCATGTTGAAAATTTGGTGAAAAAATTTCTAAAATTGACTGCATTACAAGCATGCATTGAGCAGTTTCTATGCAGGTGCATAACTTTGGTAATTTACAATATTATAACTCCAAATTTTCAACATTGCCATTTTTGCACACCACCTCATGAACAATATAGCTGTCATTTCTCACATCCTTCCCAAAATATAATTTTGCACCTGTGGCACACAATGGCGCAGTCACTGTGCGAAATCACATTTTGGGATCAATGAACAAAATGACAGTAGCAATGTTCATGAGGTGGGATCCCAGAAAGACCTTGTTGAAAGTTTGGTGAAAAGACTCCTAACAATGGCCAAATTATGAGTGGTTGTTGAATATTTTGTATGCACCTGTGTAACTATGGCTATTTTCCATATTTTCACTCCAAATCTTCAATATAGCCATTTTGTGACGCCACCTCGTGAACAATACAGCTGTTATTTTTCATATCCTGCCAAAACACCTGTAGCACGTAATGGCATTTTCCCACGGATTCCAAAATTGTCACCTACAGGGTTCATGAGGTTGGGCGATAAGAGGACTATGTTCAAATGTTTGGTCAAAATATTAAAAAATGACAAAGTTATGCCCATTCATTGCAATTTGGGTATGCATGCTTGTAACTGCAGTTCTTATTTAATAAGGGACAAAACTGAGTTCTCCCAGACCCAATAAGGATATAAAAAAAGTTGAAAACATAAGTAAATTCATGACAAAAACTGCATTTCATGCACCAGTAAGGTAGAATAGTTAAAAGTAGGGAAATGCAAACTTAGGGTTCCCAAGCATAAGGCCCCACTCCCACTGTGCATGCAGGAACAGGCATGAGGGGAACTTAGGCTTCCCAACCCCAACACCCCACACACACCCTTGGCTTGAAATCATAAGACCCCACCCCCACCCTGTATGCAGGAACAGGTGTCACGGGTGTACCTTGGTGTTTTGAATCCTAAAGCTCACACCATTCCAAGACTAAGTAAGGTAACATGGGTACAGAATAAAAGAATGGGGGTGAGCATTATGGTTCAAAATGCTTGTCTCTACAGCCTGAACGGTTTGTTTGTCTGGTCTGAAATTTTCATGGTATATGGGGACTGGGTCAGAGAAGTGCCTTTGAAGGCTTGGTGAAAAAATATTAATTTGTTCAAAAATTATTAAAGTTTAAAATTTCCCATTATAGCCTATGAGAAAAAATATATGTCGTGAAAGTGAAAATAGGTAAACAGCGCCAAAAAAACAGTTTCTTTGCCATGTCATAGCAAGAAATTGGTTAGGAATTTTGGGCTAAAATTTGCATTTTGCTGGTTTGGTGAAGAAATGGACACCGGTCCATAGTTACAGTACTTCAAAGTTGCAGATTTTTCCATAGGAAGACATTGTGGTGGATGTGGTGCCTTTTGGAGGATATATCTCAAAAACGGTTCAAGATATAGATTTTTTGCTAAGCGTAGCTTTAGGTGTACTAGGCACATGTGGAGGTGGACAGGCCATGAATGCAACTGTGAAGGAATTTTTTCCAAAGTTCATATGTTTCTTGAGATATTACAACTTTTGCAGCACAAGAGTTACCTGGAATGGCTCTAGGTGTGTGCTGTGTCTCTATACTTATGGGTACATGGGAGTGAAGGGCCCTACACCCTGTGCTCCCCACAGAGATGTAATATCATTAAAATATCAGTACACTTATGTATAGATGGGAGCAAAAATCAGACAATTACAAAATGTGTGCATCCCACAACCACATGTGAGTAACATTATACTTTCTCAAAAAGAAGGTAAATTCATTGCAAAAAAACTTTGTTAAAGCATTAGTTAGGGTTGTCATTACAGTGACAAAAGTTTGAAAATTTAATGTTAAGATTACCAGCCCTACTCCCCCCACCCCACGCTCCACACAACAGCATGCATCAAGGTGTGCCTTGGGGTCATCGGGCCTAACCCTCACCCCATTGTCCTATACTGGACCACTCAGCTTCCTTACAACTGGAATGGGGTGAGAGTTAGGGCCAACAACCCCAAGGCACACCCTGATTCCTGCTGGTGTGTGGAGAGTGGGGATGGGGGGTGAGTAGGGTTAGCAACCCTAGCATTGAATTTCCAAACTTTTGTCACTGTAATGACAACCCTAACTGATGCATTAACAAAGTTTTTTGCAATGAATATATATATTTATGGAATATGATTTGGGCTTACATAAGGTATAATTTTATTTTCATGAGAAGGTACTCGTCTGCTGATATTTCACAAGTGGCAAAGCCACAGGCGAGAAAGCAATGGACCAGTGCCCTCAAATGAAGATAAAAATTATATCATATGTTAGTCTTTGGCATATTTGATTTATACAACAGGTGCTTCAGGGGTCTGTGAATGAAATGGTAAAAAGCTACAAAAGTAAAAAATATAAACTACATAGACTACTGTATATTTGGTCAAAAAATACATGGCATCTCACATTACATTAAAGTTTTATCAGAAGAAGATTAAAGGGACACTGTCAACCTTCTTAGGCCTTAAAATGTCCCTAGCTTAAAAAAATAATTTTATGATTACCAACATTCTGAAAAGATTGCTGATGTAGCTGGCAGTTTGATTCTGACTCTTTGTTTCTTTAAAAATAGTGAAGAATAGACTGTCCACTATACTGGTGTTACCACACAAACACAGGTTTGTTTACATTTCTTGATCAACTCCAACTGCATCTTTCCTGGACTTGGGAACACCCACAACACAGTCTAGCCCATCATGATGCAGTGGGAGGAAAGGAGCCTAATGAATCATGAGTGACTGTACTGTTTGGGAGTGTTTCTAATGCTCAGGATATATGCAGTAAGAACAGATCCAAGACTGTAAACAAAACAAGGTTGTTTATAAAATATACATTAGCATGCATTTCAGTTCTACTAAACAAAGACAGACAAAACAAACAGCAACATCAATGAATTTTAGAGAAGGTAAGCAATCATAAAATGTAGGGTTTTAACTAGAAATAATATGATGAAAAACAGGTTGACAGTGTCCCTTTAATAACCAATTTCCATAGCTGTCATGGGGAACTAAATGAAATTGGTTACTGAGCATGCTCAGAAATGTATCTGCATATGTGAGAATAATTTTCTGAGCATGCTTAGTGTTACAGAAATAAGTGAGATTAATGTCTGGACATGCTCAGTAACCAGCTTCATTTATCTTGCTCATGTTGCCCAAGATAGCAAGTTTATCTGGCAAATTTATTTTCACACCTGTTGTATGAATGTATATATGTGCATATATATATATATATGTGTGTGTATACACAATATATATTGGGAAATAGTGGCAAATAATGCACCTGAATGTAGCAGGCCACTACCCTATTAAGTGTAATCTGGACATAAAAATGCCCATTAACAACCAGCCCAACTTGTGTTGGACTAGGAATTTAAGTCAGTTTAAAGCAGAGTCTTTTAAAAGAGATCTGGTAAATATTAGATGGGACAGGATATCGTTAATTCCAGATTTAAACTTAGCAATTCAAGAGTTCACTATTCAATTTAAAGGGATAATTGACCTGCATGCTCCTGAGGTGTTAAAAAATAGAAAGGGGAAGGTTGTGGATTGGATAGGTGAGAAATTGAAAAAAAGAATGAGAGTACAAAATTGATTATGGAAAAAGGCAAAAAAGACAAAAGCTCAGGATGATTGGAATAAATGTAAACAATGGAGAAATAAGTGTAAAAAGGAAATGAATCAGGCAAAGAACAGACACTATCTAAACTGTATAAATAAAGCTAGAGGTACTAGACAATTTTGGGGATGTATCAGAAATTTACAAAATTCCACTAGTGGCAACATCCCAATTAAACTATTAGAGGCTAATGGGTTAGTAGACAATCAAGTTGAAGTAGTTAAGATCTTTAACAGTTATTTTGTTGATTTACCAGACATAAAGATTAAACAACCAGATCTAAAAAAACTCTGAGATTTCTGTAATTGAAGTGGTAGATAAGGCGAAAGATAACACTAAAGAAAGCTTGGAAAGTACCACAGGCCCAAATTTCAGATTTACAAAGATTAGGGTTAATAGTATGGAGAAAGAACTGAGAAATGTAATGGTTACAAAGCAGGGGGCTGGATGAAATAGATGCAAGGTTTTTGAAAGTTGGAGCAGATCTTTTGGCTCCTATGGTGACACATTTATTTAATTGGAGCTTATGCTCTTCTGTTTTTCCTGATTTATGCAAACTGTGTAAGATAATTCCGGTATATAAGGGTGGTGATACCTCTATTCCATCAAATTACAGACCCATACCTCTTTTGTTGATTTTAGCTAAGGTTTTAGAAAAATGGGTCCATGGTCAACTAAATCAACATTTGGAACACATAGTTTGTTGATCAATTTCCAGCATGGTTTTAGAGCCGGGCGATCCACAAACACCGCACTAGTAGAGTTTAAAAATCTTGTTGCAGCATCTTTAGATTTGGGACGAAAGACTGATACAGTGTTCATGGATCTAAGTAAGGCTTTTGATTTTGTGGACCACTGTAATCTGATAGAAAGATTATGTATAGTAGGAGTTTTAGAAGAACCCTTGCACTGGTTTAAGTCTTACCTATCTGACCGATATCAATGTGTCTCCATAGGAGCAGCTGTCTTGGATTTGGTAGGAGTTGGGAGAGGTGTAACTCAAGGCTGAATATTGGGTTCCCTATTGTTTAACATTTATATTAATGATACCGTATTTACAATATCTAAAAGTGAAATTCGGCTATACGTCAATGACACTGTATTAGTGTTGTCAGCTGATAGCTATGAACAATTGGAAAAACAACTGCAGATTGATCTGTCTAACATGGATGAGTGGTTTGTTGATTCTGTCTTGCAAATAAGTGTAAAAAAATACCAATGTATGACCATTACACCAGGTGTAAGAAAGTCTGAAATTCCTTTGCTACAGCTAAGATTGGTTGATGGCACTCAACTAGCAAATGTAAAGTCTTATAGATATTTAGGGGTGTTAATGGATTTGGGATTATTATATTCCGAACATATTTGGCATCAAGTAAACAAAGTTAATCAGAGATTGGGAACTCTAAGGAGGCTGCCTGGTTGCTTCACAACCAAAACAAGTGAAAGGCAGGTGAATCAATTGTTGATTCCTGTTCTGGAATATGGATCCAGTCTTAATATGAATTCTACTCAGATTTATTTAAATAAAATAGATCAGGTATATTATAAGCTTGGTAGAGTGGTATCTAATGCTAAATTTGGAACCCATCATTGTACAATTTATGGAAATCTTGGGTGGCTGCATCCAGCCTCAAAAAGATTATACTGCTGGTTGACTTGGTGCCACAAATTAATCTTTAACATACATATGCCTCCTTTAAATTAAATACATCTTATTAAGATCCTCACAACTGCTAACAACTGCCCTATGGTATTCAGATTTATATATTCCCAAAGCAAAATCAAGGATTAGATTAGGTGATATTACCCTGCAGAATAATCTTACTGTCCATTGGAATAGATTACCTTGAAAATTAAAACTAATACATGGGCATCTTCAGTTTAAAAAATTCTGAAAACTCACTTGCATGTGAACTGGTAAAAAATTGTGGAGACTCTTATTAAAATTATAGAACATCTTAATACAGATCCAGTATTTGACATAAATCAACATGGGTTCAGGAAGGGTAGGTCATGTACAACGCATTTACTGTGTTTCTATAATAAAATCAGTAGAGTATTGAATAAAGGGATACCAGTGGATAATGTTTGATTTTAGTAGAGCATTTGATTTGGTACCACACTGGGCAATTAGTGCAAACCTTTCCGAATATAAAATAGATCCTTTTATTATAAGATGGGTGGAAAATTGGTTACAAAAGAGAAAAACAAATTGTACTAGTACATGGTCATCTATCAGCAGAAGGTTCTGTGACTAGTGGTGTCCCACAGAGATCAGTCATTGGACCTATTTTATTTCATATTTTTTTAGCAGAGTTAGACGATAATATAATCAATGAAGTAATAAAATATGCTGATGACACTAAATTGTGTGCCCCTTTTAACTCGGTTGCTGTTAGGGAGTCTTTGCAAAAAAGATACTGATACTATAGCAGATTGGACAAAATCTTGGGGTATGAAATTAAATACAGATAAATGCTGTGTTATACATATAGGAGTGCTAAATGAATAATATGATTACCAATTAAATGGTGCAATCATACCAAAAAGAGTATCAGAATGGGATTTGGGTATTACCCTAGATTATGAGTTTCTTTTTCAAGAACATCTCACATCTATAATTTCTAAGGTAAAGAGGGTCATTATGTCAATTGAAAGAAATATTAAAAGTAGAGCATCAGAAGTTCTGCTCCCCCATATTTATCATATGTTAGACCCTTAATGGATTTTTGTAGTCAGGTACGGTCCTCTTATAAAAAGACTGAAACAGAAAGATTGGAAAGAGTCTAAAGAAGATATACTAAGTTAATAATAGCTATAAAATGATAGTTATCCACAATGCCTGTGCAAATTAGGACTTTATAGTCTGGAAATAAGGTGACAAAGAGGGGACTTATTACTTTATTATGATATTAGGTGACCTCAGTGGGGAAAGCAATGGACCCCAGAGGAGGAGGAAGCGAATCCTGGTGGGGGACTCCATCATAAGAGGGATCCAGCTAGGAACACAGGAGGGGGAGGACAGGGAGGTGAGGTGCCTACCAGGTGCCACAGCATGGAGAGATGGAAGGAAGATCCTGGGGCTCACTGGGAAGGCAAGACAGGAGGGTGAGCTGGATGTCATTATCCACCTAGGTACTAATGACCTGGCAAATGGGGAGCCAAAGGAAGTTAAGGAAGAGTTTAGGAGTTTAGGAAACTGGGAAGGGGTCTCAAGCAAGTAGCTACTTCTGTCACTTTCTCAGAATTACTACCTGTGAGAGGCAAGGGAGAGCATAGGAGTGCATGCACCAGGAACTTTAACTCATGGTTGAAGAACTGGTGCTGTGAGGAAGGGTTTGGATTCATTGGTGACTGGGGACCCACCTGGAGGATGGAGGTTTGTTCAAGCCTGATGGCCTGCATCCATCCTGGAGGGAATCCAAGCACTCAATGATAAGTTTAATGCTACATTGACAAGCATTTAAACTAGCAAAGGGGTAGCAGGCCAGCAAGGAGGGTACCTACTTGCTCACCCCCACAGCTAGCAGTGGAACCAGTGAACCAGAGGGTGGCTATCTCTGCAAAGCAGTGTGCAGAAGATGGAGATTAGTGCCCAAGAGGTGGATAAGCAGAAAGGGGCAAAATTCAGCAGAAGGGCAGACAGCAAGGAGAACAAGGGATAAATGACAACCAAGGAAGGGCTGGAGTAGAACAGTGAAACAGTCTAGGAGGTCAAATCATGGAAAGCCATGTGTGCAAATGCCAGGAGCCTTAGCAACAAGATGGAAGATCTGGAGGCTGTCATGGTACAGTCAGACCTGGGCATTGTGGCCATCACTGAAACCTGGTGTAATGATAACCATGACTGGGAGATGGCCATACCTGGCTACAACATATTCGAAGAGACAGAGCAGGCAGGAAGGAGGAGGAGGAGGGCACTGTATGTGAAAAAATGACATAAGGCCACAGAGATCCAGGAGGAACAAAATGGGGAGAGATACTGTGGGTTAAGCTGGAAAGGAAAATGGGGACAGCCATCCACACAGGTGTGATCTATAGACCACCAGCCCAGGAGGAAGAAACAGATGGGAGTTGATGCTAGCCATCCAAGGATGGCAGACAAGGGTGAGGTAGTACTGGTTGGAGACTTCAATATTCCAGACGTGGACTGGAGCATCCCAGCAGCAGCATCAACTAGAGCAGATTTATCCTGACTCCTTCAGGGTGCCTTCCTCAAGCAACTGGTCATGGAACCAACTCCGGCAGAAGCAATACTGGACCATGTGCTCACAAACAGGGACAGTGTGATGGGGTAACAGTGGGGAGCACCTGGGAAACAGTGACCACCAGTCATTGTGGTTTGAAATCACAGAAAGAGCAGAACCAAACCACACAAAGACACGTATCCTGGATTTTAGAGGGGCAGACTTTGGGAAAATGGGGAGATACTTGAAAGAGGCATTAAGGGGAATGGGACAGGAATCAGGGGTTGAGAAACAGTGGGCAGAATTTAAAATGGGGATTACAAGAACAACAGAATTATGCATTAAGCAGGTTAGCAAGAGGAAAAGGAAGAGGAGACCATTATGGTTTTCCAAAGAGGTAGCAAAGAATGAAAGCCAAAAGATTGCATTCAGGCAATACAAAAGACACAGGCAGAAGGGATAGGGAGAAGTACCAGGCTAAGCAAAGGGAGGCAGGAGGTCAGTATGGAAGCCAAAGCTCAGACAGAAGAACACATTGCAAAATCAGTGGTGAGGGGGACAAACCTTTACAGGTACATAAGAAAAAAGAAAGACAAAGGAGGGATAGTGAGACTGAAGGGGAGGATGGGGGCTGCATGGAGGATGACAACAGTAAAGCTGACATATTGAACAGGTATTTCTGCTCAGTCTTTACTGAAGAGGAGGAGGGTAATGGGTCTGAAGGGAGTACAAGGGGTGAGAATGGTGCAGAAATGGACACAAGTCCCTTTACACGAGAAAGGGTCCTGAAGGAACTGGAAGTAATAAGAGTTGATAAAGCAATGGGGCCAGATGGGGTGCACCCCAGGGTCCTTAAAGAACTAAGAGAGGTGCTGGCTGAACCTCTGGCTATCCTGTTTAGCCAATCACTGGAAACAGGGGAGGTACCCAAAGACTGGAGGACAGCAGATGTAGTCCCCTTATACAAAAGTGGGAACAAAGAGGAAGCAGGGAACTACAGACCAGTCAGCCTCACCTCGGTAGTGGGGAAGATCATGGAAGCACTACTGAAGGAGAGATTGGTGGAACATCTGGTTGTCAATGGACTACAGGACCCAAGGCAGCATGGTTTCACCAGGAGGAGGCCATGTCAGACCAACCTGGTTGAATTTTTTGACTGGGTGACTAGGGAGGTGGATCAGGGGAGGGCAGTGGACATGGCCTATCTGGACTTCAGCAAGGCCTTTGACACTGTGCCACATAGAAGACTATTACACAAACTGGGGAATATGGGTGTGGGCAGGACAGTAGTGTGGTGGGTAGGTAACTGGCTGGGTGGCAGGACACAGAGGGTGGTGGTAAATGGCTGTCACTCCACAGAGGGAAGAGTGACCAGTGGGTACCACAGGGATCAGTGCTGGGACCGGTCCTATTCAACATCTTCATCAGTGACATTTGCGGACCTAGAAGGCAGAATTTCACTGTTAGCTGATGACACAAAGCTCTGTAACAGAGTAGACACACCAGAGGGTGTAGACAAAATGAGAAGCGACCTGCAGAAACTTGAAGAATGGTCAGGGTTTGGCAGTTGAAATTCAATGCAAAAAGTGCAAGATAATGCATATGGGCACAAAAACCCTGGCACAATATATCAATTGGGGGTGAGGATATAGCATGCACCAAGCAGGAAAGGGATCTTGGGGTTGTCATCTCTGATGACCTCAAGGTAGGGAAACAGTGTGACAAGGCAGCAGGTAAAGCAAATAGGATGTGGATGTATAGGCAGGGCATCACCAGCAGGAAAAGGGAGGTCATAATTCCGCCATACAAGACACTCAGGAGGCCCCACCTGGAGTACAGTGTACAGTTCTGGAGACCATACCTACGTAAGGACATAGACAGGGTAGAGAAGGTTCAGAGGAGGTCAACAAAGATGGTGCATGGATTGCATCACAAGTCCTATGAAGACAGATTGAAGGAACTGAACATGTACTCCTGGAGGAGAGGAGGGAGAGGGATATGATAGAGACATACAAGTATCTTACAGGGAGGAACAGGGTGCAGGAAAACACTATTTTAAGCAAAAAGATGTTCCAGGACTAGAGGGCATGGGATGAAGTTGGAGGGAGGACGATTCAGAGAAAACATGAGAAAGAATTTCTTCACAGAATGGGTGGGACAAGTGGAACACCCTGCCAGAGGAAGTGGTGGGGGCTGAAACAATCACGGGATTTAAGAATGCATGGGATAGACATAAAGGAATTCTGGAGGTCAGGGGTAAGGGGCAACAGACTTCTAGGAAAACAAACTGAACTTACAAGCTCAAATGGGCAGACTGGGTGGGCCATAGGCCCTTATCTGCCGACACTGCCCATGTATCTATGTATCTATATTATGAATGATCCAGTATTAATGTCAGAATTGTACACTGATTACAAAAATTACACTCTCAATTTAAGAGGTCACCCTCTTCAAGTAAAAATAGATTTAAAACTGTCAAAAGAAAACATTTCTTTAGATTACGAACTTCTAATTTGTGGAATGGACTACCATTGGAAATAATAATAAGTTCCAATAAAGAGCAATTTAAAAACCATTTGGATAGATATATCTCTGAAGAGGGAATATGCAGTATTTTGTTTTTTCATAATGGAACTGTTTTTGGGCATTAGCCTTTTTTGCTCAAGTAAACAAAGTAAAACTAAGTGAAACTGTACTTGTTTTATTTGGTAGATAGCTATTGATTTGATATCAGTTTATTTTACTATTTAAAATAATCATTGTGTAACTTATTTGTATAATAGTGTGAGTGAAGTGTCAAATGTATGTTGTTGTCAGTTAGGAAACTTGTTTAATATGTATTGTCGAATGTTTGCTTGTTATATGAGTGAGAATCCACTGGACACTGTTGAAAATGGGCTCCAACCCAACAGTTTGTATCCAGTTTAAAAATAAAATTTTTATCATCATCATCATATTCTTTGCAAAAAAAAAACTATGTTAATGAGTCAGTTAGGGCTGATATCAAACTGTAAAAAGGAGGGAAATATGACATGAGGTTTTCCAACCCTAACACCCCACCCCCACCCTCACACACACCAACCGGGTGAGCGAGTTAGTCATCAGCCCCAACATTCACCCCATTCCAAAACTAAATAAGCTGAGATGGGTACAGTATAGAAGAATGGGGTGAGTGTTAGTGCTGATGACCCTAAGGCACACCCCCAACACCTGCTGGTGTGTGTAGGATGGGGGTGAGGTGTTAGGATTGGAAACCCTAATGTCATATTTCCCTCCTTTTTATGGTTTGACATCAACCTCATGTAGATTTTTGCAAAGAATTTCCTTACTTTTTGAGATAGTGTAATCATAGCCTTATTTGCTTGAGAAGGTCCTAAGCACCCACCCTCCATAGATGCATATATGTAGGTTGCTGTTGAAGAGCCCTGCACTTCCATTTAAAGGACAACAGTTGCCAAATTGCCAGCATTGCCATCTTAGTACCCCACCTCATGTACCTAATATAGAAAATGGTCAGATCCTCACCAAAACATAATTCCATGCAACTGCAAAACCATTCTGCACCACAGGTGCAAAAACACATTTTGACTAGGATTTAAAAAATGACAGCTGTGACATAAATGAGGTGGGGTAATAAGAAGTCTATGTTTGGAAATTTGGGATCAAAGTGTTTTAAATTTCCAAAGTTACATGCATGCATAGTGAAATTGCAATGAATGGTCATAACTTTGCCATTATTACATATTTTAAACTCCAAAGTTTCAGCATTGCCTTCTTATGATCTCACCTCATGAACAAAATGACTATCATCAAGCAAATCCTGCCTGAAAGGTGAATTTGCCAAGTGACCACAAAATCACCTTTTGGGCAGGAGTTGTGTAATGACACCCCTATTGTTTATGAGGAGGGGTCTCAAAAAGGGCATGTTAAAAATGTGGTGTCAAAATATGCAAAAATGGCAAAGTTATGCACCAAAGTTGAAAATCCCATTGAAATACATTGATTTCCCAAAAGAAAAAATATATTTTTTCATGAGTCGTCATACGAAACAAGATCTTCTTTCATATGACACTGATATGAAAAAAGAATTTATGCAGCTGAGGGAGTATGGATAAGCAAGCTACATGTGTTGGTTCCTCCTCAGAATATCATTTTTTGGGGTTTCCAAATTTGAATTTCTCATGCTATACTGAAAACAAGACCATAGCCATAGGAAAAAGGATTTTCCTCAAATGAAAAAGGATGATGTCATATGAAAAACAGAATTTTTTTTGTTTCATTTAGCCATCTTTCAAGGCTTACTGAGTATGCTCAGAAATTATTTTTTCAATTTTTTAAAATGCAATAACTTAAAAATGGCTTATTATTTTTTCACCAGACTAGCAAAAGGCACATCTGTGGGCTAGCCCCTTTTTGTTCTGAACATTTCAGACCAAGTTTCAAAACTGTTTGGGCTGTAGGCAAGTTCAAAGAAAAATTCCAACAAAGTCAATGAGCAAAACAATGCATTTTTCACCTCTCCAGAGCTCAGAAACCACACATCTGACCAGAACGTAACTTGCCACATTATACCCTGGGCAATGGCGCATGTGAATCTGCATGCATATATGCATATATATGACATGTGATGGGGACCTGTGGGATAACATATTTATCTTCACAAGAGCAATTTGACCTTAGGTAACCTCATTTGTGGCATAAAAGCCATGACTGATGTGCATGAGGTCAAACTTTTCAAGTGAAGATAAAGCAGTTATACCACAACTTCCCCACTGCATATTTAATTCATGCAATAGGTAGGGCTTTGTGGGTATTTTAAAGTTAAGTCACAATATTAAGATTAAGGTGCCAAGTCTGCGTGCATCATTTTTAACAATAAAATTGACTTTTTTTAGACTCCTGTTATCCATGTAATTTATGGTGCTGAGTGCTCAGCTTTTCCTGTATTAATATTATGATTATGTAGCTGGCCTGGTAGCACAGAGGGTTGAGGTGCTTAAAGCACCTCACCCCTCTCATGCCAGCAACCCAACTTTGGGAACAAGCTCTGGCTACCAGGGTCAGTTGGGAGAGAGGGTTGAGAGTAGGATTGAGCAGCCATCAGGCAGCTTTCCTCTCCTGGACAGGGAGGTTGGCCTTCCTGGTGCTTGGCTGCCACTCAGTGGGTGCTCGGTGGTAGTGCCACAGAAATGGTGGGCTAGCATTAGGCTGGATTAGTGGAGTGGATCCACCAGTTCTAGTGTGCATACATAATTCCATGCACATGTGTGACTGAGTTTGTTGAAGCCTTGGGGAGTGGTAGGGGAGAAATGATGGAGGAAAAAGAAAGGGCACAGTGAGGATGTATAATGCCCGTTCACCACACTTCCACCCACCATGACACCAGGCTGGCCTATGCGAGGCACTGGGTTATGTGCTTTGGGGTGGTGGAAGGACCTCTCTCCTGACTCCACCATGGGGAGTAATCTGTGGTGGCACACTCACCACTGGGGTCCTGGGGAGACTGTGGACGGTGGAGGGAGAGTGGAAGCTGGTAGAAGGGAGCCCTTCCTCGCCAAGGTCCCCTGAGAGAGCAGCAGAGTGTGGGAAAAAATATTATGATTATTTTTTTAATACTAGTGTGGGTTTGTTTTGTGATTTGTCATATTAGTCTGCATATGTGAAGTAAGTTGCTATACAGTTGTTAGGAACATGCCATCAGTACAATGCCTTGATGTGATAACACAGCTGCTGATTGTTTGAAGGACTGGAAAGGTGTGGGGTTTAAAAAAAGAAAGAAAAATGACAGCATGTTTTAGCCAGAGAGTCAATGAGGCCATTTTAATACTGTGACCTGTGCTGCTATGCTTTGGGAAATTAGTCACTTATTTGTTTTTATTTTCTGAAAAAATATTTGTCAGCAGATTGTGAACGCTAATGTGGCAATAGTAAATGGTTGTGAAGGAGAATGAATGGCCAGAGTAAGCAGGACTGCGAGAAGTAACAAAAAGTCTAGTAAGATTTGCAGCAGACTGTCTCATTGAGAGAATTTCACATTTAAAAAAAACTGCTGTGGATTTGGATTGGTTTTAGAGATGCTAATAGATCATCAACATCACTGTGAGGATCATGATTGAACAGCATTGGCAAAACGCAGGTGGATGAGTGGCCAGAGTGAGCAGGACTGGGAGAAGTATTGATAAGAGGAGTACAGCCTGTGTTGTATACAGCAGTTCACGTTTTTCCAAACAAAATTAAACAAAAAAAAATAATAAACTGCTCTCAAGTGGGCTGCTTTTAAAATGGTTAAACTGAGCAGAGTGTAGCTAGACATCAGTGAGACCAAGCAGAGCAGTAGCAGGCTATCATTTGACTGCAGCATGTAAGCTGTAAGAAGAATATAACTGGGAAAACTTTTGTTTTTATGTTATAGTGCTTTAAATTATGTTCATTTTTTAGACTTATAATGTGCTGTGGATAAGATGAGAGAAATGTGTTTGGGAATCATAGAGGTTGTGGGAAGGAGTGGGTGGTTGTGAATGAAGTAAAAGTAACTTTAAAGTAATCAATCCAGAAAAAGCCACTCACCACTGTTGCAGTGCCTACAATATACTTAACTAAATCCAAAAACAACAAACTGTAGCACTGACTCCATACCAGAGATAAAGGTAACAGCTCAGCACAATTAGATGTTGTGTCCAAATCTGTTATTAAATATTAAAAATGAAGCTCAGGAATTTAATAAAGGATTCAGACCCAACATCTAATTGTGCTGAGCTGCTATCATTGCCTCTGATGTGAAATAAGTGGTGTAGTTTTCCATTTTTTAATTTTAAAGAAAGTAGTGTCAGCTTGTTGGGGGAATGATTGACAGGTAGCATTTATATAATGTGTGATACATTCTGGGTTCTAAAATTTATCACACATAAGTGGCAATAAATGGATTAATGTGATTGGCTTCCAGTCCATTTCTATTACATAAAATATGTATGTATTTGTGAAATTTTTGGTATTGTTATTATTTTTCAGGTTGTGATTGTGTTTCATTTTCAAAAAGAATTTCAGGAAAAAAGCCCAGTGTTTAGTACAATGGAGATTGTGGTATTTCTGGACCTTTTGTCTACATACCATAAAAAGCACCATTCCACGACCAGGAGGAAATCTGGATGAAGGTCCAGAATAAAATGAAAAGCACCACAGGGGTGGAATGCAGCTCCCCCCCCCCCGAAGAAGTGTCTTATCAATGTGTGCCACCATGACCTGGACAGCTACAGAAAGATCACCAAGGTGCAGGGCAGGTGATCCTGGTCCAGGACAGCAGTAAATAGGAAGAAGGGAGAATCTGCTCCACTGAATCACTTGGTAAGTGTTACATTTTAACATGATCTATAATCTATCTACAGTATTTAATATCAGATTCAACTTTTAGTGTGAAAGTCCTGAAAATGTGTTAGATCACTTGCTCTAATTTCTCTCCATAATACCATGGGCCTTTTCCCAATGGTCCCCAGAGGCATGCCATATAAGGCATAATGCTGAAGACTGGCATGCACAGCTCCTCTGCCTAGCACTGTAATTCATAATGTTCTTGTAGTGTAGCACCATGCTTAACTAGACTATAAAACTATTAATGTTCATATCTTAAAATTAAAATTTTAAATTTTGGGGTGAGGTGAATACTGATTAGCCAGTAGATATATGGTTATTGCATTTTAATTCAACCTCTACCTAGTAAAAGGATTTGGACACAATTCTCTGATGATAATCTCTTTTGGGGGGGGGGTTCGCTTAAAAAGTAAAACACAAAATATGTTATCTTAAAACATGATCATAAATAATTCTTACATATACTGGGTGAGATTTTAAGATGGCCTCCAATGCCACAAGTCATGATTGCGCTGAATATATGGCAGACGGCGCTTGTGGCATTCTCCCAGCCAGTGACCATGATTTTCTATCTTGTGCACCAACTGCTGCAAGTTAGACCAACTTTTCTGGTCTAGCCTGTGGCAATCCCGGGAACCCTTGTTACAGGGCCTGCACCAAATATTTGGCACAAGGTGCCATAAAATGGGTAAAATGTTGTAAATGCACCTCACCTACCAAAATCAGGTGCAGTTGTGGCAAAGGTGTTTGGTACAGCTGCACCACAAAAAAATGGTTTGACACAGGGCTTGATGTAAGCCCTGCATCTCCCTTTGAAAATCAGGCTCTCTGTATTTACTAATGTACTTTTTGTGCTGTTATTATTTCATATAACAGAACATATCCTGAGGAGGCAGCTGCACAGCCAGATGTGACAGGGACCAGTGAAGTTCCTCGAGGTGGTAAGTTGCCTTTCTTTCTTCTGCATTTCACAAAACATCCCATGCCATACTGATATTGCAGATGTGGCTGTGTCTTACTTAACCAATAACCCAGGTGATGGAGTGAGCCTGAGTCACTGACGGGCAGGCTGGGAGAAGAGGATGGAGCATCTAGTAGACACGTGTCTTCTCAAGGGTATAAGTATGCCTCATTTCCTCTTCGGGTAACACTAAGAGAAATATTAAAATGACAAAAATGTACCGAGCAGTGCTTGACAATTTTCTTTTCTGCACCCTATTTTGTGTGGGAAGTTATACTATGTGGGGCCCATTGAACTACCCAGCTGATCCTTTCCCTTCATGTTGCTTGCCCCAGTTCCACGCTGGTGCATTCTATGACATATGCATGGCAAGGTGCTGGACTGCATGCTTCATTATAGTCAGTGGTGAATGTTCTTAATGCAGATTTTCTTTTGTAAATTAGCAATTGTTAATTAACACAAGTAAATCAACATCTAAAACTTGCAACATTACTTACAACGGACTGCACAGTCTCATGCTTCACTTTGCATACATGGTAGTATATGACAGGGTGGGACATGGGCATGAACCAAGAACAGAAGGTATCAGCTGGACAGTACATTGGGGCAAAAATAGTACTGCCTCCCAGACAGCAGGCTATGAAAAAAAAAATCAAGCACTGGTAGGTATGTTTTTGCCTATGTAAGCTTTCCCACAGAGGAGGCATATACTATAACTCTAAAAACATTTAAATCACTTTACTGTCCAGCTGTAAGAATGGTGGCAGCCAATCAGAATGTGGTCACTATGGGATCATTTTCTGAGATAATGTTTAGTAATGAAAGATGAAAATGTATTTATAATCTGGTAACGAGAGTGAGAGAGAGTGAGAAATAGAGAGAGAGACAAGCAATAAAGCTCAACAGGCTGTGGGTTATTGCATAAAAACATCGCACCTCCAGTGATTGAAGCACAAGGCCGCATGCCGAATGCTTTCAACACCCTATAAGTGACATTATGCAAGCAATAATGCCCGACAGGGTGGGCGGTATTGGGCAATATCGGACCAGCCAGGGGTGTAATGAGGCCAAACGCCGCAGGCGGAGGACCCTATAGCTCCTGGCAGGTCTGGTATTGCCCATATCGCCCACCCTGGAGGGCATTATTGTGCTTAGAAAATGGGCTAACTGTATCATTTTTTTAGGATTACAAAAAACAAAGAAGTAGTTCTATAGAAAATGATTATAAATGTATGTTTGCCCCTTTTTGGGTAAAGTAGTCCCTGTTTCTACTGTATTAGCCAGGACTGGGCTCTGTAGTGTTTGCTGCATATATCTGTCTGGTCTTACCGCTACCTCCCCCACACCACACACACTTTTAGAATGGAAAAGAAACATGATCCAGTGTTTATTTTTGTGGTCAGTGAGAGAGAAGTCAATTTCTCACAGCCCCAGTCATTTCTAAAGACAGTACTCTCCTGACGGCGCTGTCATGCAGGTTTGCTGCATATTTCTGTGTAGTTCGTAACCCCCCACCAGCCACTCGTGGCCGCCACCACCACTACACACACACTTTTAGATCACAATCCCTGAACGTGTGAAATGGCACAATGGCAAGGTTACTGTATTACTTCCTGTTTTTTCTAAAGGCAGAGGAGAGATTTTTGTTCAGATATTGCAGTCTGGACTGGGAGGGAGACCAGTGTAAAGGTTGCCTGAAGCATCGAGAAGTAAGCATGGTTGCCACTTAGGGTTAGAGGTTACAGTGTGGTGGTTGTGCATTTACTGTATCTGTACATATTTCTTTTTAAACTGAAATCCATAGTCAGAGCCGTAGGACGTCAAGGGCAAACAGTTTAAAAGAGATGGTTACACAGCGCGAGACCACTGTTGGGAGAGTACTGTCTTTGGAAGTGATGGCAACTGTGAGAAATGATTTGTCTGTCTCTGACTACAATAATAAATACTGGATTTTTTTTTTTTTACGTAAATAAACAGCAGCCTGCTTTGAAAGGACGGGGTAGCCAGTGGCTGTACGAGGTAACTCACTTAGCGAGAGACAACGTGGCAGCAACTACGTTTAAAATTGCATCGGCACAAGGCTATGTGGAGTGGAGAGTGTCGGGCCATGGGAGGACAGAGAAATAATGTAAGTAAAAAAAAAAGAAAAAAATGTAGCCAAAAATAAGGACATCTGAGAGGTTGATGTGTAGTTTTTGTCAGGCAGCTGGAAGTGAAGTAGGGAGCTTTGGGGTGCAGTATCTCTCGCTAAGCGAGACAAAAAAATGGCAGGGATTTAAAATTAAATTGGGTGCTTTTGGTCAATAAGGAGGCATGGTGGGCACAGGGATAACCTGAGTGGGTGAAGGGGCACTGGGGTCGGTACTTTTTATTTCCTGGTCGTCTATTGAAAGTTAATGTACCCCCCCCAGCAGGGGTACTAGCCATTCAGAGACCAGGAAATAAAAAGCCCATTTTCTAATACAAAATAACAAACATCCCTGAGTGCCTTATTGCTATTATACAATGGCTCCTTTATAATAATTTTTTTAAAGATTAAAAACAGATAAAAACAGATTAAAAATATGTTTAAAATATTTGTTGACATATTTTTTACTGGATAGGCATGCATAATAAAGCAATAGTGCTGCTGTATTGTTCAGCCCAGTAGGTGGTGCTGCCGCTAATATGGTGGTCTTGTTGCACACCCCCTCCCACATACACACTCACTTTTCTTTCTGTGGTAACCTCTTCTTGTCCTTAAACTTTAAGTGACTTGATCCTGCTGTCTGGCTTGGGACCAGGTGAAGATGTGTTTCTTTTTTGTTAAAACTGTATTGATGTTTGGGAAACATGAAAAGGAGCCAGTTGGAGACTTCTTGGATTCTCACTCTGCTCGGTAAGTCAGCTTCAGTCAGAACGATCAACTAAATTACCGAAAGCAGGTTTTGTTTTCCCCTTTGGAAAAGCAGTTTTATCAATTTTAGAAACCTTTTCTTTTGAGAGAAATGGGCAACCGTGGAGGAATGAGCACACACTGCATGGAGGCAGGGACCAAAAAAACAGCCACATGCAGTGGCTATTTCTGTCATTAAAATAAATTGTATACCAAAATATGGTATTTTCCTTGTCTGGAGGACTAAGGAACAGAATTAGTGTTTGGGGGAGGATGGGGGAGTCATGATGACTTACTTAAATGAAAATGTGAGCCCGGAATACCAGGTGGTGCAACTGGGCATATGAGTAGTGATTTCATAAATGTTTTCTTTCTGTGAGGTGGTCAGGTGTGTGCCTGGATTGAATATAGTTATGTTACTGTTGGATAACATTACTGGTCCAGGGGCACAATGACCAATCAGGTTTTCAGAAATTTCCCTGCCATTGTATAATATGTAATTACTAAAATATTTTTGTGTGTCTGTCTCTTCCTCTATATAGGAGATGTGGGGCCTTCACTATCCTGCAGACTGTCCAGCAGCCCCACAAAAATAGAAAAAGAAAACCCAGTGGCAAAAAATGGTGGAGTATAAGGAGGCCAAAGTTTCGAGGAGCTGGTACACTGCTGAATGGAGGTGGCGCTCAGGAATAAAAAGGAGTGGAGAAGCTGGAGAAGAGGAAAGAAAATTTGAAGCCAAAAATTAGAAGGGTGATGTCCCCCAACAGCCTGTGCCAACAGAACAGCAAGGGACATTGGGAGGAGGGAGGGAGGAGGGCAGAATAATTAATCTGGGAAACAGCTGGTAGGCCCTCCCAGCCAGTCCCAGCAGAGAACCCCAAACACCACAACTGGCTCCTGAGCAGCCCTTCAAGATGGTTGTTATTACATTGCCGTGGGAAGCTGTCAACTTGAGGAAAGAGATGATATGGATGGAGGTACACTGGAGGCTAGCCTTACCTGGTTGCTGCCAAGCCAGGGATGGTAAATTAAAGGCTGAGTCACTGAGGCATTTGGGGTGGATGTTATGTATCCAGCATGTGTCAGGCTATGAAGTTAACAGTTTGACATCTCCCAAGTGCCCTTTTAACCCAAACCCTCAGTAAGAAATGCAACAACATTCTAGGAAAAAAATGTCCCTGGTGCCTGAGAGATTTTGTTTGTTTTTGTTGTTTTACTTTTTTTTTTGTTTTTTTATGTAAATAACCATAATTTGTTACTTTTAAAATATATATAATTTCCATTGTTTAAAATGACTTTGTATATTTTTTTCCAAAAAACACTCATTGGTGGCGCAAGGGTCTGAAAAGTGATACGGCCAAGGATGTCAGGGATAAATTCTCCTCCCCCCAAGTCAAGTGGGTACACCCACACCCTTATTTTTTCTTGATCAAATTGGTAATAAGTGCAGTAACACCTCTCACCCATAAAACAGTGTCTGCCATAACTATTGTGTTGATGCCCCCCACAAGAAGGCAGGACCTTCATTTTAATTTTTAATGCTGGATCATTGTGCATTAATTCAGTTGGCCATGACCCCAGCCCACTACCATTAACACTACTGAGGTCTTCACTATACAAAATGACGCTGGCATCCTGCAAGCCACAATGGGATGATTCATAACAAACCCTGTTTACTGCACATCCTGCATTCCAGAACTGCTAAAGGCAGTGCAACCAATACCAACAAATTTTAGTGTTACAGAATAATTATTACAGTTCTGCAAGCTTACAGCACTGTAATGCAATATGCAGGTTACTCTGATCAATACAGCATTTGTAGGAAGTCAAAAAAAGTATTTGTTTCTTAATCATTTTGAAATATGGGAATTCATCTTTTCTAAATAAACACTACAAAATATAGTGACTGAAACAATAACATAAAATAATTGACACTCTTTCCTTGCAAATTTGAAAAGGAAAACTATTTTATGCTTTCTCTGATAGAAGATTGAACATGACTGTAGCTCTATAGTTCTAACTGCTCTGACAGCTCTCTCTCGAATGCACAGAGATGGCTGACCAACATGGGAGCATGCTCAGTCTAAAGTACAAAGGATTCATTGGAAACACCTCCTTCCCCCTCTAAAAAGGCACTGTACATTGAGAGTGTGCATGTTTTATATTGAAATATTGTGCATTTTAGAAACTGTGTATTCTTTTAAAAAGTTATTATGAAAGTTGCACATTTTCCTTCAAATTGTGCCAACATTTGCATGGTTGGCATAATTGATCCAATATTACATGTTGACATCTTGGTGAGTCATGAGACTTGTAACACCATTTAATTTGCACAAACTGAATGAGAATGTGCAGTGCGCAGGGTTAAAAACAATTTCTGTTTTTACCCCTGCCTCACCTAAGCCCTCAAATCATCCTATTGCTGGTTCTTCCCCAGTTAATTGTGACACTAACTCTATCCTCCTGCATCAGGCTGGATATCCTTTCCTTGGTGCCTTATGATATTTGAATTTATCCCTCGGTGCCAAATCTAGATCCTCGTCTGTACCCTAGTTGCTCAGCCCCTCACCATTCACACTGCTTAATCCTTGCCTGTTTTCATCCCTGCCCCCACGTAACATTCGCCTATGCCCTGTAGTTTAGCTAAATTGCCTCCTTTTGTTCTCTACCTATAACCTTCCTGTCTCCCTGTTCTCTTCCTAGGCTGAGCCCCTGATTGAGCAGATGAGCTGCTTGCAGCATGGCTGGATCAGCACCAGTCAGCCACCCTTCCTGCCTCCTGGACACAGATCCAGCAACCTAGGTAAAGATCCTAGATGAGCCGGCTCCTAAACTTGAGATCTAATTGGTCGCTTTCCACCAGCCATAGACCTCGATTGGATACTGAGTCCTCGGTGCTGCCTGCGATTGACTCTTGGCATTCTCAAGCCAAGAAGGCAGTGGCAAGCTGCTAAGTTCTGCAATTCTTTCCAGAGCACCTACCTTAGCTGCATTCCTCATTCCTTCTCTGTGTTTAGGAGAAAATCAGCCCCCCACCCCTGCCCGCTGACCCTTTTAAATACACTCATTCCCTTCCTTCTTATTCTACTTTCTCCAACCACTTGCTACAGATAACTGTACATAAATGTAAAGGGGACTCTGTTTAATCTAACCCTATTCTATGTTAGAAGATCCCTTCCAGTATTATTCTACGGTAACTGTTCAGTCTGATTAGGAGACAATGTGAGTTTTCAGTATTTCCTTGTTGCCTACTTGGACTACTTAGTATCCCCATTCTGAACCATGCACCCTTTCACCTCACCCACCCTTCTTTTGCCTCAGCTCCCACCGGCTGCCACACTGCTGTCCATGATGTGCCCTGCACACAGTTTCTCAACCTCTCCTCAATTGTAATGTGTTTGTTGTTGCACCAATCTCACTATAGCGGTCCTTGCTCACCTCTGTCAAGCACCAGGACTCCTTCTGCTTTTCCTCTTCCTCACTTTGAGCTGCTATCATCTTCAATACCAGGATGATCTTCTTCACCTCATTGTGCTCATATGGGCTTTGGTTTGTAAATCCTATGCCTAATTCATAGCACAGATCCAAACGGGGGCGTACCTGTATCCTAAGGCTTCTCTTTAGCACCATCAAAAAATCTTGCTGTTATTGTTACTTTGCTCAGGCAATGTTGAGCTGAATTCTGGGCCATTTGCCCCACTACAGTCCCCTTCTCAAATAGTCCAACTTAAGGGGCTGAGCTTGCTCCATATAAATGCCTGCAGTCTGCTAAAAATAATTTAACCATTTTCAATCCTTGTGCAGCCACTGAAATCCAGATGTCCTGGTTGCCTCTGAATCATGGCTTAGATCCACTGATCAGGATTCAGACATAAATGTTCCTCGGTATAATGTCTTCAGATCTGATAGACACCCTAGAGGAGCAGGCGTAGCCATATACGTCCACACCAGATTCTCTGTTATGGTCATCAGTTCCACTGTGGAACCCAAGGAATTAGAATCCCTCACTTTAAAATTACAACTGCCACTATCTGTATCTCTTCTTGATACTGGCTGTTATAGACCCCCCCATCACAGCAGGACTTAAGGTGCTATGTCACCTGAGTAAACTTCTGGATGCCTCTGCCGCTGAGGTTGTCATCTGAGGAGACCTAAACCACTTTTGGTTTTCCAATATAGCAAAACCTTTAAAAGACTTCTGTGACTCATTCAGGCTAGTGCAACTAATCAAGGAGACTATAGGTCCTAATACTAAATTTCCAGAGTGTGGTACCTTACTTGACCTGATCCTGGTTAACAAACCTCACCTCTTCACTGACTCAGGTGTCCTCTTTAGTGACCTAAGTGATCACTGTTTTGTTGCATGTGTACCATCTGCCCCTAAACCTGTGTCAAATTTGAGATTTATTTTCAAAAGAAGTCACCACAATCTGGATTACTTAGCCTTTATCTCTGACCTACAACATTCTAATAGGCAAGATTTCTACCTGGTCCCTACTGTGACGGTAGCCTTCGTGGCATTCCATAGTATTGTGCTAAATGCTATAAATCATCATGCTCCACTGATCCAAGTATGAACTAAGAATAAATCATGTCCATGATTTTCTCCCTATCTCAAATCATCACTTCTTCTTTGCAGAGACTCCCTCTGAAAGATTGCTCATGGAACCAAACTTCCTGCTGACCGGACTGTGTTCAGGGCAGCCAGGAACCTCTGTAAAAAACTAATTAGGAAAGCTAAAGCTGACTACTTTTGTAACAGACTGGATTCAGCCACTAATTACCCAGCCAAATTTTGGCAGACACTAAAAGAAGTTGAGGGCCACAGCTGTCCCAACTCCCTTCCTGCAAAAATAATTTCTGGTGGCACACCTTTCACCGACAAATAACCTGTACTTGAACTCTTCAACAACCACTTCACCACAACCGGACTGGCATTCAACTCTTCCCCTGCCATGACCTTGCGAGACCAACTATGCATTAGGGCCCAACCTAACCCCATTCAAGCCACCCCAGGACTGGACCCTGTCTTCTCCTTCTCCCCTGTTTCCTTGAAAGAAATGGAGAACCTCTTACTAAAACTTGACACCAAAAAAAGTGCTGAGGTGGATTCCATTGACCTGTACTTTCTCAAGCTAGGTTATCACATACTGGCAGTTCCCTTAACTCACCTTTTCAACATGTTGCTAGTGCAGGGTGCCCTCCCCAATATCTGTAAAACTGCACAAGTCATACCTCTTTTCAAATCAGGTGACCCCACAGACTTAAATAATTATAGGCCCATTTCTCAAATTCCTGCACACTCCAAACTTATTGAAAAAGTAGTCAATGCACAGTTGAGAAAATACCTTGAGACTGCCAACCTACTCACCCCGGTACAGTCAGGCTTTAGGCCTCACTACAGTACCATCTTGGCCCTGGTCAAAGTTTCCAATGACTGGTTGAAAGCCCTGGACAGTAAAATCCACATGTGTGCCTTGTTCCTCAACCTAAGCAATGCCTTTGACACTGTGGATCATATCCTTCTTCTGGGCATCCTTTAAAACTTTAGTCTTGACCCTATAGCTCTGAAATTGTTTAATAGTTACCTTACTGGATGGTACCAACAAGTCAAAGCTGCATTCAACATCTCCTCTCTAAACCAACTCTTGAGAGGAGTCCCTCAGTGCTCTATTCTAGGTCCCTGTGACTTGCCATCTATATTAACAACCTTGATGATTGCATAAGCCCAGTGGCCATCCATTTATTCTTGGATGACACCATTATCTACATTTACAGACCTTTTCCAGAAATCGCATGCAGGGACTTCCAAATTGATTTCAACTGACTTCAGCTAAACCTGTTAAACTTTAAACTGTAACTGAATGCCAAAAAAACAAAGGCCATGCTTTTCTTGCCCTCTGGCAAAGTAGATCGAGCTTCTACCATTCACAATCATCCTAAACTTACCACCCTCTTAGGCGAGCCGCTCGATTAAGTAACCAAATTTAAATATCTAGGCATTTAGGCATTAAGGCTGATCACAAGCTGACATTTTTACAGCATATTGAGGACCTAGTGAAAAATCTTAAGTGGAGGCTAGTCATTTTCTTCAGAATTAAGCACCTACTCATCAAACAAGCTAAGATGCAATTAGTCCAAGCTACTTTTCTTCCGCTTTTAGACTATGCTATCTTGTACTGTGAAGGAATCAGTACCACCCTCTCTAAGCTAGACACACTCTACCACCGTACTCTATGGTTCATCATTGGTACACCTTATTCCACACACCACTGTGCCCTCTATTTCCTAGTAGGCTGGACTTCACTAAAGCTACAACAGCAAAAAAATGCAATGATCTGGACATTTAAAGCCATCACACAAAAGTTTCCTCAAAACATCACGGACTGCCTGCCTGTATGCACAACTGGTTGGTACTCACTGAGAAGTTTCTAATATATCTCTTTCATTATTCCCAAAGTTAGAACTAACCATGGCAGCTCTTTCTTAAGCTTTGCTTTTCCCTCCATGTGGATTAAACTGCAAAAAAAACTCAAACTGGTGGCAGCTATAAAACTATCTACATTCAAAACTATGCTTGTGCAATCCTTCTCAGAGGTATGCAAATGTAACCGTTGATGGTCTATTTAGCACTTTGCTTGTTCACTACCACTGACTTGCCCTGCTGGACATCCTTTCTGGCCCTTATTCCCATTCCCGTCTCCTGCTTGGATCTCTGGTCTCAGCAGCACATTTGCTAGTGTATCTAATTTGTTTCATCTATTTTCTCATTACTATGTATCCTATACTGAGTCACGGGGCCCTGACTTTATGCTGCTGCTGTATATAATTTATCTATTTTATCACTAGGTAATCTGCATGTACTCAAAACTTGTAAAATGTATTCTGCTGTTACATAATTATATAACTGTACCTCTGAATCATCTGCTCTGCTTACTTATATCATGTAAACTTTTTTCCATGTTGTTACTTTTGTATATATGCTGTGTACTTGCATCTACTCAGGTCCATCTTGAAAATGAGATTTATCTCAATGGTGCTTCACCTGGTAAAATAAAGATTGATTGATTGATTGATAAAACAAATGTATTGCTTTTTAAAAATTGGGCTTTTAAATATAATATAATCATGTCACAAAATTGTACCAAAATTTGCAAAAATGGTACATTTTTGTGAAAAGTGCATTAAACATGTTTGTGCAATTTTGCCCGCCACTAGTGAGGAGGCGGTAGATAAAGAAGAGAGCTTTCAGAGACACCATGGAGAAGAGGCTGCTGAAAGAAGAAACAACAACAAAAGAAAAGGAAGGCATGGTTTGGGAAATACTAAAGGAACAAAACCAGGAAACATGAGTACCATAGATCCTAGCAAAGTGCTGTAGATGGTCAAGGAGATAAGGTGGCCAACTCTGTTAAATACTGCACTCAGATCACGAACAAGTAATTGAAATAATGTAATTATCACAATAATTAATCAGTAACAATTAAATCATTTGAATCACCCCTACTGCTCAGCAGAGGGATGGAGTCTTGATGCTGGTCCAGTGTACGTCTGTGTGTGTGTGTCTGTTGTGCCACAATCACAGGAAATTAATGTTCTTTACCATTTGCTGCTCATGGTTGGGTAGATGCTACCTAGTCAATGCTTTTCAGCTCCTTTAAGCTACAACTGTGAATTTAGCCTTGCCTGTTCCTACATCTCATTGAATATTAAAGTGTGTGTAGCTTACAACTTTGTGTATAAAATTGGTTTTCTAATCCTGGTTGCTATATTTGTTGTGTGAAATGTTGTACTTTTTTATTCAGTCACCCATAAAAATGAGCATGTAATGCCCTCAGGGTTTACTCGGTTACTAAAAAAATATTTAAAAAAAAAGAAGAGAACACAGCTAAGTTCTTTTTTGGAAATCTATTCCACAAGTCTGCTACTTTTGCTGAGAAATAATGTTCCTGAATATAATTTTTCTAACGCTTCCTCTTTAAATTACCCACTTAACTCCTAATAATTCTTTTATTTACAAGTTGAAGACCAGGAAAGGCACACTGAGGTGGATCTTATTTTCAAGTATGATGTCTGGCGAAGGGTAGATTATAATGGGAGGGAAGCACAACAAGACAGAAAACATTTACAAATATACAAACATATGAAGCAGCCAGTAGAAGGCAACCATTTGTTCTGTCTAGTCTGCTCATACTGCAGGATCCACAGCTTGAGCTACTATCCATGCCCTCCATCCTCACTCTTCCCACCCTTCTTACCCATGACCCTTACCTTCCCCCTATACCTATCTCAGCCTCTCTTGAAGCTGCCCACTGTATTCAATGAGACCACCTCTTCTGCCAGTGCATTCCAAGTGTCCACCACCCTCTCTAGGAAGAAGTGCTTCCTGACCTCTATCCTAAGGCCCCCCCCCAGCTCAAGACTGTGCTCTCTTGTATTATGGCTGCCACTCAGCTTAAAAAGACCCTCCTTAACCACCTTATTTATCCCTTTCAAGTACTTAAAGGTCCCAATGTTGTCCCCTCTCTCTCTCTCTCTCTCTCCCTCCTTTCCTCCAGGGAGTTCATGTTCAGTACACTCAACCTCTCCTCGTATGCCTTACTCTGCTGACCTGCTATCATCTTTGTAGCTCTCCTCTGGACTTTCTCCAGCAGATTAATGTCCTTTTTGAGGTGTGGGTACCAATACTGAAATTCATACTCTAGATGTGGCCTCACCAGGGACCTGTACAAGGATAGTATAACCTCCTCTCTCCTACTACTGATCCCCTTAGCTATGCATCCATAGAAACATAGAAACATAGACTTTGAACTCAGATAAGGACCACTTGGCCCACCTAGTCTGCCCATTTCCCTACCTACAGGATAAGCTGCAGATCCTAGTTAACCAACAGCCTATTTCTTCCTACCCTCCACAAGAATTGCCGTATGTCTGTCCAATGCATTCTTGAATTCTCCCACAGTTTTAGAACCCACAACCTCTTCAGGAAGGCTGTTCCATGTGTCCATCACCCTCTCTGTGAAAAACATACTTCCTCACATTGCCTCTGAACCATCCCCCCTCTATCTTCAAATTGTGCCCCCTTGTTCTTGCACATCTCTTTTTCTGAAAGATGCTACCCTCTTGGACTTTGTTGATTCCACTGAGGTACTTAAAAGTTTCTATCATGTCCCCCCCCCCTCCTTTCCTAAGGGTATACTTGTTAAGTTCCTTTAGTCTCTCCTCATATGGCTTCTCTTTCAGATCCTGAACCATTTTAATTGCCCTCCTCTGGACTGCCTCCATCCTGTCTTTGTCCTTGTGGAGATGGGGTCTCCAGAACTGGACGCAGTACTCCAGAAGGTGTCTCACCAACTGTCTGTTCAGAGGGATGACATTTTCCTGTTTTCTGCTGGTGATGGCTCTCCCTATACATCCCAGTATCCCCCCAGCCCTCCCTACTGCCTTCTCACATTGCTTGCTAACCTTAAGGTCATCTGATATGATTACCCCCAGGTCCCTTTCCATTTTTGTTGTTGTTACTACCCCCCCCACTGTGTAATCTTCCCCTGGGATTTTTTCCCAGGTGCATTATTTTGCACTTCTTTGCACTGAATCCAAGCTGCCATACTTCTGACCATTCCTCCAACTTTGTCAAGTCCCTTCTCATCCTTTCCACACCTCATTATGTATCAACCCTGTTGCAGATCTTTCTGTCATGTGCAAAGAGGCATACTTTTCCTTCCAGTCCCTCTGCAATGTCACTTATAAAGACATTAAAAATGACTGAACCCAGTACTGAACCCTGCGGTACCCCACTAGTAACCCCTCTTTCTTCAGAGTGGACTCCATTTACAATTACCTTCTGTGTCCAGTTGTCCAGCCAATGTTTTACCCCGGCTACCAGGCTACCTCCCTGGGACACACTCTCAGGCTGGTTAATTTGATTATTAATCTTTTGTGTGGGACTGTGTCAAATGCCTTGTTAAAGTCTAGGTAGGCCATGTCCACAGCCCATCCCTGGTCTACTACTTTGGTCACCCAGTCAAAGAAATCTATTAGATTCATCTGAAATGACCTTCCTGCTGTGAACCCATGCTGCCTTGGGTCCTGTGCCTCTCTGGCCTATAGGTACTCAACAATTCTTTCCTTCAGAAATGATTCCATCACTTTCCCCTACCACAGAGGTCAAACTGACAGGTCTGTAGTTTCCTTCCTCTGTTTTGCTCCCACTTTTGTGAAGGGGAATCACATCTGCCTTCCTCCAATCCTCAGGTACCACATCATCCTTCCATGATTTGTTAAAAAAGGTAGTCAGTGGTATCACTAGTTCTCCCCTTAATTCTTTTAGAATTCTGGGGTGAATTCCATCAGGCCCCATTGCTTTGTCTGCCTCAGTTTTAGGAGTTCTTTCAGAACTCTTTCTTCTGTGACTGGACTGGGATCAACCCCCATTTCCAGAATGCTTCTGTTAATTGGATTAGGCACCTTCCCCTCCTCCTCTTTTGTAAATACTGAGCAGAAGTATTCGTTCAGTATCCCTGCTTTTTCACTGTCCCTCTCTGCCCACTCACTGTCCATTCTATTCAGCCTCACTATCCCTCCCTTTGTTTTTCTATGCTCCCTGGTGTACCTATAAAAGGTTTCATCCCCTTCTTAATCAAGTTGGCTATCTTTTACTCAGTTTGGGCCTTTGCTATTCTGACTTCCCTCCCTGCTTCCTTCTGCCTTAACTGGTACAGTTCTCTGTCCTGCTTCTTCTGTGTTTCCTTATACTGTACTTCCTAAATGCTATATTTTTTTCTCTGACTTTCCCCACCACCTCTTTTGAGAACCATATTGGCTTTTTCTTTCATTTTGATTTGTTTACTTGCTTCCCAGCATCTTGTCTGCCCTTGTTGCTGCTTTCTTGCACTGCATGGAGTGCTTCAGGTCACTAGTGATCATCATTCCCAGGCCCTTCTCCTCCTCTGATGCTGATATTTGGACTTCAACCAGGTAGTACTCCATCTTGGGATTATTGGTGTCAGTGTGCATAAGTTTG
This sequence comes from Neoceratodus forsteri, assembly GCA_016271365.2. Lineage (NCBI taxonomy): Eukaryota > Metazoa > Chordata > Ceratodontiformes > Ceratodontidae > Neoceratodus > Neoceratodus forsteri. Next base: position 536,686,925 of record CM028135.1, on the reverse strand, counting down.
CATTTCTTGGCATTGAAACCTAGTTGTAGATCCCAAAACCACCTCCCCAGATTTTCCAAATCATCCTGTAGGTCCTGTATCCCTTCAGCTGTGTCCACTCTTCCGCAGAGCTTTGCATCATCTGTGAATAGGCACATTTTGCCTTTAATGCCATCACTAATGTTCATTGATGAAGACATTGAACAACACTGGCCCCAGCATTAAGCCCTGTTGGACCCCATTGTTGACCTCTCTGGTGCCAGATTGTTCTACCCCCCAAAACCACCCTCTGGGTTCTGTCCCTCAACCAGTTTTCCACCAATCTGGACATCTTATCCCCAAGGCAAAAGAACAAAACAGGTGGCTGCAAGCAACAAAAATGGAGTCACAGTATGAAGTACTCACTGAGTTTGTGCAGACAAAGAACTCGGCTTCACCGTGGCTGTATTGACACAAATAAACTGCTAAGATGCATCTGGGTAAGAAGACAGAACACTTTAAATCCAAAAAACAGCAGCAGGATGAAGACACCCCTCCCCATTGGCAACAGAGAGAGGTGTCTGCATCCTGCTGCAGTTCTTTCTGATTAAAAGTTGTTTGCCTTTCTTATCCTGATGCATCTTAGCAGTTTATTGGTATCTTATCCCCAACCCTGAGATCCACCAACTTCCTGATCAACCTTTTCTGGGGACAGAGTCAAAGGCCTTGCTGAAATCCAGATAGAGGATGTCTACCATTTGGCCCCATCTACTGTCTTAGTAACCCAGTCAAAGACGTCAATCAGATTCATTTGACACAACCCCCCCACCCCAAATGAACCCTTGCTTCTTCACATCCTGGAGACCATGATCCTCTAGATATTCAATCAACCTTTCCTTAAGTATGGTCTCCATGAGACTGCACATGATTGAGGTCAGACTGACTGGTCTGTAATTCTCTGGGTCATACTTGGGACAGTTTTTGTGGAGGTGTACTGCATATGCTGTTCTCCAGTCCTGCAATACCATGCCTGATTCTAGTTAACTGTTAAATAGGCCTCCCAGTGGCCATGCCAGTTCCTCTGCCAGTTCCCTTAATACCCTTGGATGTACTCTGTCCGGGTTTGGGGATTTGTCAACCTTCAATGCTAGCAGCCCTTCCCTCACTCTATCCTCCTCTATCAGTGCGTCTGTGTTTCCTTCCCTCCCAGCTTCTCTTCTCTCTCCTGAAGGCACTGGTCCATCCTTCTCTCTGGTGAAGATGGAACAGAAGCATTCATTTAGTGTCTTTGCTTTTCTCCCATTATCCTTTGCCCACTCCTCCCCATTCTTAAGCCTAACAATTCCATCCTTCTTGTCCCTTTTCTCAATTATATAGCAAAAGAAGGCCTTCTCCCTTTCGTAATTCCTTCAGCTCTCTGTAGCTTCTTCTGTGCCTTAACTTCATTACTTGCCTCACTAGCCAACCTTAGGTAATTTTCCCTATCCACCTCTCTTTTGGCCTCCCTGAATTTTCTATAGGCTAACCTCTTTTCTCTTACTGCCTAGGCGACCTCAGAACTGAACCAGCTAGGCACTTTAACCCTTGTGTTCTTCCCCCTGAGTCTAACACACTCCTCAGCAGCAAGTATTCCTTCCATAATGATGAACCACCTTTGGTCCACGCCCATATCTGCTCTGATGCCTGTCAGGAATCCTTAGCACTTAATTTATACATTGTTTGCAATTTTATGACCAGGAAAGACATATTGAACTGTAATAGCTTGCTTCCGTTTGTGTCCTGAAGTGGTGAGTTCCTTACATGAATGAGTTTTATTGACTTGGTATAGCTCAACCAAAAATAAGGTGTATATAATGTGCAGTACAAACTTACAGTTACAGGGCTCCAATATAAATAAGGTGCAGGTAGTATTCAATAGGTGAGGTAGGTAAAAGTGCAAAATAGGAAGCAGCTAAAATCTATAAATATGATAAAGCATTGAGCACAATCCTATTTTCAAATTTTGTATAAATGAGAATGTGCAAGTAATAATGCACAGTAGCAGCTTAGGGAGGACAGAGGGGTCACTGGAGCAGCATAGGAGGAAAAATGAAGGTGAGAGAAAATGGACATGAGAAACAGGAAGATTGGGGAAAGAGGCCTTAATGCAGGAGCAGGTACAATGTTGGTTAATTCAGCATGGAGGAGGGCTTTAAAAAAGAGGGAGAAAGTGGAATAATGTAGTGATGGGGAAAAGTGTTTCTTGTGGGTGGGAGGAGAAGGCAGATTGCCAAGCTATGGTTTTAAAATGGGAGACAGAGAAGGACTAGGAATCAGTGAAGGGAGTGAAATGAAAGAAAGGAATGGACAGGAGAGAAGTGACAGGGGAGATTGAAGGGAAATGAGCTGGTCTAAAATTTGGAGAAGAAAGAGGCACATTTGGAAAGGCACTTGGTTATGAGTGAGGGAAGGGAGATGTTGAAGAAGAGGGAGCTGTGTGGAGAAGGCAGCTGAGGGCAAAGTGGCAGAAAAACTGGAAATGAAGTTCCAACCTAACCAGGGTGGTTTGGGGGCAGTACTGCAACGTCCATATAGACAAATCCAGGAAGATCACCTTTAGGACAGTTACTCAGACAGTGGGTGGCAAGTATTATTGCTTTACAGTTCACCAAGTTTGTAGAGAAGCTTTTGATGAATGTAATCACTGTAGAATGCAAAATGAAGGTTGTTATACAGGGACATGCTAATGAACTTAAATTGGGGGACTTCTTCAAGGAGTGACCTATTCAGTGCTATGAAGACAGGGATTATGTGGAGCCATGTGATGCTCTGTTTTGTCCCCAGGGTCATATAGATAGTTTCCATGGCATTAGCTCAGAGATGATTTCAATGGAACCAGCACTGAATGTGGTCAATGTAACACTGCATTCAGTTCGGGACAGAGGCAAACATTTCTGATATATATATATATATATATATATATCAATCATAACACTGAATAGGTCACAAGTGCTGGTTCCATTGAAATCATTTCTGTCCTTTATCTTCGAATGTCTCTCCTTTGTCTGATATATATACTATATATATATATATATATATATATATATATATATATATATATGTATATATATATACACCAAGGGGAGGACATCTCAGAAGATAAAGGACAGAAATGATCCCAGGATGAAACCCTGGGTACTCCTGAAGTAATGGAAAGGATCTGGGGCTTGACCTAGATAGATCAATTGTTACCTATTGTATCAGACAAGTAGAAGTGTAATCATTTGCCTATTCATGCTCCAGTGAGTTTGTTAAGTAGGTGGGGAAGGAGGAACAGTGTTGAAAGCCTTTACCAGATCAACAAAGACCATGTCTGTAAATATCCCCTGGCGTTTTCCCTACAGGGTGAAGTCAGACAGCCATAGAAGTAATGCGATGCTGATGTGAGTTTTGTGGAAGTGAGACTGATAGAGAAAATTGAAGGAGGTAGATGAGTCTGGACAGCAGAAGAGCTGATAAAGGAATAGTTCCTGCACTTGGGCAAGAAAAGAAAGAAAAGACACAGGCAGTGGTTTCATGGGATTTCATGGGGTCGCCCACTTTATCATTTATATTGAGGGATCATCATAAAAAAAATAATCTATATAAATGTTACTGTGCAGGCACATTAAATATTAAAAACATAGTGTACTGCCTAAAATGAATATTAGTTTTTAAAAGCAGTACTTGGATACCTTTTATATCTGAGATACTTAATCTTTTTTTTTTTAATTAAGAGATTTTTTTTTTAAATTGATGATAGTGTAATATGTGAAATAGCAGCCTGTCTGGCAGCTGACATATCTAACTCTGTTCCTCCCATTACATCATCCACATTCTGAACTCACTGATTGTGGCATCACAGAAGCTCATGAATAGCCACTCAGTAGCTGCCACGTCAGTCACCTATGATGTCACTGTCACTGTCAATGAAGTTGCAGTGCTGATGATGAAGGGAGAGGAATAGGTCTACATATATCAGCTGGCAGGCAGAGTGCTATACCACACTTCCAGCATAATACTATGACCCACACAACTTTCTAATGAGTAAATGGAAAGACAAATACTTCAGAAATAAAAGGTTAGAATTGACATCTTAGAATTTGTAACATTTTCCTGTCTGTTGTTTTTGGTGCCCTAACTGTTTAATTGTGCATACAAATTTAAAGGTGTGTCATCCTGCTTCAATATTCTATGTGATTAGCAAATTGAAAAAGAAAATTAAAAAGCAGGGAGCTACTAAAATAAAATATTTGAATCCATTATGTTTATAACAATTGCATTTTCCTTTAATATATTGAAGGCTTTTTCCCCAGACAATCAGGCTTACAAAAAACGCACATTTACAAATACTTATCCAATTATTAGTGCCCAGATCATTTGGCTATCCCCCAATGAATCTCACAGTTACAGTTTCTGTGTCAGTAAAGTCAGTTACCATGGCAAGAATGGTAATGTCATAACAAATGCACAATGAGATCATAAAATCCTTATGAAAGCTTTTTGAACAGACTTCATAGATAAGCTAACAAAAATGTACTGCAAAATTTGAGGAAATCAAATGAAACAGAAGAAGATATTTTCTGATAAATCAATAATTGGTGCATAAAATGAAGAGTAATACAGAGGGGATGGTGCATAACAAGATTTTTTACACACCTGAAGTGTATGATGCTACATAAGCCCAGTCAGTAAAGCTCTAAGAGTCAATATAAGCATTGCATGTCAACAATGCATACAAAAATTGAGTCTGGCACAATCTCCAATTTATTTTTGTTTTTGGTTTTTTTAATAGTTGCTCTTGCAAAGTTGTAATAAAAATCATTAATGCTTCACTTTCCAACTTAATAAAAAATGCCAACTTTAGCTCTCTGTACCCAAATCAACAATTTTCCTGTAATCCAGAACTCCCAAAGAACTTTCTGTTTCACTGAAAAAACTATCTGGTTGATTCTGTCAAGTTTTGTTTATTTACTAACTTAACATAAAAAGTGTAGCCACAGTGCACAGTTTTTTGTCCAGAGATGGAAACTGAAAGAGCCATGTGATGTGGCTTTGCTTTTCAGTTTAAATTTATAAAGAAAGGAAATGAGTCAGGATTAAGCAAATATGTTTTTTAACTAAAACATAAAGAAGGTACTGGTGTTTTGGATAATTGGAAGAATGTTTATTGGGGGAGGAGAACAAAAACTGGCATTTTCAATGAGTTTTAGCTTAATTGACAAGTCAATTTTACACATTTATGTATTTATTTGTTTATTTTGAGATCTTGGATTAAACCTTTTGAGTACAAACTCATTCCATACTGTAGGTTCCATGTCGAGTGATACAAGATGTGATACAATGGGTTGAATACAGACATCAGGTTACACTAATACATGATGGAGTACATGGAAAACTTTATGGAAATATTTACCAAATAAATGGAATTTATCAAGGCTAAAGAATATGTCATATACTGTATTGACTCTGGGTGATTTCCCAGCCTCAGTGACGAAATAAAACATGCCTTTTTGTGAAGCAAATAAACAAAACAAAATGAAAAAAACACTATGGTTCTCAAATGAGTTGACGGGGAAGGATAGAGAGAAAAAAGATAGCATTCAGGAAGTATAAGGAAACACAGGAGGAGCAGGACAGAGAACTGTACCAGTTAAAGTAGAAGGAAGTGAGGAAGGCAGTCATAATAGCAAACATGCAAATGAAGGAAAAGATAGTCAACTCAGTTAAGAAAGGGGATAAAACCTTTTACAGGTACATTAGGGAGTGTAGAAAGACCAAGGAAGGGATAGTGAGGCTTAATAAAGGAGAGGGGGTGGGCAAACAGTGACAGTGAAAAAGGAGGGATACTAAATTAATACTTCTGCTCAATATTAATAAAAGAAGATAAGGAAGAGGTACCTAAACCAATCAATAGAAGCAATGTGGATAGAGGGGTCAATACAAATCCATTCACAGAAGAAACATACATGGGACAGACATAAGGCAATTCTTGTGGAGGGTAGGAACAAATAGGCTGTTGGTTGACTAGGATCTGTGGCTCATCCTGTAGGTAGGGAAATGGGCTAGACTAGGTGGGCCAAGTGGTCCTTATCTGCCATCAAAGTCTATGTTTCCATGTTTCTATGTAAAGGGTCCAGAATGAACTCCTGAAACTGAGGGTGGACCAAGCAATGGGGCCTGAAGGAATTCACCCCAGAATTCTAAAAGAACTAAGGGGAGAACTAGTGACACCACTGACTACCTTTTTTAACAAATCATGGAAGGGTGGTGTGGTACTTGAGGACTGGAGGAGGGCAGATATGATTCCCCTTCACAAAAGTGGAAGAAAGGCAGAGGCAGGAAACTACAGAGCTGTTAGTGTGACCTCAGTGGTAGGGAAAATGATGGAATCACTTCTGAAAGAAAGAATTGTTGAATACCTAGGGACCAGTGGGGCACAGGACCCAAGGGAACATGGATTCACAGTGGGAAGGTCATGTCAGATGAATCTAATTTTCCTTTGACTGGGTGACCAAAGTAGTAGACCAGGGATGGGCTGTGGACGTGGCCTGCCTAGACCTTAGCAAGGCACTTGACACAGTCCCACACAAAAGATATACAAATTAGCCAGTCTGGGAGTAGGTCCCAGAGTGGTAACCTGGGTGAAAAATTGGATGGACAACAGGACGCAGAGAGTAATAGTAAATGGAGTCCACTCCAAAGAAAGAGGGATTACCAGCAGGGTACTCAGGGTTCAGTACTGGGACCAGTCCTCTTTAATGTCTTTATAGATGACATTGTGGAGAGACTGGAAAGAAAAGTATGCTCTTTCAGATGACACTAAGATCTGCAACAGGGTTGATACACGGGGAGGGGGGTGGAAAGGATGAGAAGGGACTTGGCAAGGTTGGAGGAATGGTCAAAAGTACTGCAGCTTAGATTCAGTGCAAAGAAGAGCAAAGTAATGCACCTGGCAAACAAAAACCCAAGGGAAGCGTACACAATGGGGGGGGTGTATTAACAACAACAAAAATGGAAAGGGACCTTGGGGTAGTCATATCAGGTGACCTAAAGGTAGGCAAGCAATGTGAGAAGGCAGAATGGAGGGCTGGGGGATACTGGGATGCATAAGGAGAGGCATCACCAGTAGAAAACTGTAAGTTGTTATCCCTCTGTACAGACAGTTGGTGAGACCCCATCTGGAGTAGTGTGTGCAGTTCTGGAGATACCATCTCTGCAAGGACATAGGATGGAGATAGTCCAGAGGTGGGCAAGTAAAATGGTGCAGGGTTTGCACCATGAGCCATACCAACAGAGATTAAAAGAGCTTAATATGTATACCCTTGAGAAAAGGTGTGAGAGGGGGAATATGATAAAAACTTTCATGTACTTCAAGGGAATCAACAAAGTCCAAGAGAGTAGCATCTTTTAGAAAAAGAGGTGCAAGAAAAGGGGGCACAATTTGAAGACAGAGGGGGGATGGTTCAGGGGCAACGTGAGGAAGTATGTGTGTGTGGGGGGAGCATTCTATTGTTGGAATAATGCCTGCAGATAGTATTTGTCCTGTACAATGCAGCGACTGTCATGACATTTCTTCTGAATTAAGCAACATGGACTTACCAGACCAGTCAGTTATGGCTGTGTCACAGTTTTTGATTGTTTTGTACACTTCTCCATGTCGGCTATCAGAAATAGAAAAGTTTTATGCTCAATTCGCAGCAGAAGAAAAGCTGTTTTTGAAGCATAAAGAACCACTGCAGGCTGCTATTGTTCAAATGCAAACCCAGACTAACATTCAGAATAAAAGCCAGCACTCCATTGACAAGCAGGCCTAGCTGACAACCTATAATGCACTAGCATCAAAGGAACTGGCTGACAGTGAGCTAGTATCTTCTGATTCTGTCAGTCTGCTGCACCTCCACTTACTGTTTCTGGTAATATTGAAACACCTGCAAAAGCTATTCCAATCATATGGGACATGGTGCCCAAGACCAGACATGCAGCAACTACTTCAACCGGTGGTATTTCATCAAGAATGGCACACACAAGCTATAAGCAGCTTGGCCTAAGACAACCTCCACTTTCCTCTGCGCCACACTTGGAAACACTGCCATGGACAGTTGACACAGCACTCCTGGCAGTGGGATGGGAACATTCTCCTGAGACTGGAAAGTGGGCTTCAGGATGCTCACTGATTTGGATGCCACAGCATGAAAAGTCTGTGTCATTAGGTACTGCCGAACAGCTTGCTTATGTTCTTTCTAACAGAGACCATAGCTTGCAAACTGGCTGGGAAACTATTTCTGAATCAGGGACCCCTTTGTATTTGTCTTCGGACATGCTGATCACCCAAAATTCAAAATTCAATATTGCTGATTGGGAATACTGAAGGAGCACCCCCCTCCCACTTTCCTCACTATACACCTTCAGTGCCTACAGAAACTGCTCCTGTATTGCATAAAGACCATTCTTTGCCTGTTCCTGGCATTTCTTCTGACTCTGCTGATCAGGGACATTCATCTAGTTCCATCTTTGCTTCTTTTCCTGCTGCACCTTTAGTGAGCATAAACCTCATGAATCCTAGGCCCTATGCTTCTTTATTCCACAGCCTGATATACCCTGCTAAAAGACATAACGCTGTGTGATTTGTTATAAGGGATGCTATGGATGAAGCATATGATAGGCTTTTCTTTGCTTGAACACTTATGAAAGATTCTGTGAAATTTTTTGCCACTGATATCTACACCTTAATACATGTCTCCAGTGAGGCCACATTTGATATTAGCTTGAAGATGACCAGTGGTTCAGAACATCTACCATGTCCTAAAAACTTCCCCACTGTAATCTCCATATGAGACACGCCCTCTGACTAAACTTACATTAAACATGGTCACCATTTTATTCAGAAATGAAGGTGTAAGTGTGACTGATATGATTTACTGGCTAAAGCAAAAATGTATTGTCTTTGGAAATTCGGAAGCAATCCTTGATACTGAGAATATTTGGACCAGTGGATGGAAAGTGTGAGTCATACTGAGATCCATAGCCACTGGGTTTCAACATTTGCCTAATGGCTTTTTTTGGGGGGATGAAACAGAGGGGTATTATTTTAAGCAGGACAGCCAAAGGCATGTTACAAATGTGTGTCTACTGGTTATTTGAGTGGGACATGTGATAAATTAAGATGCACTTTATGCAATGAATTGGGTCTTACTACTGGTCATTGTGTTAATGACAGGATAAATAATCTTTGTGATGAAAAAGGTCACTCCTACCCGAGCGGTCCATGGGCTGCACATAACTAGTCTGACCAGTTGGATAGTGCAGAACAGAGATTGTATGTTGCTGTGGTGCAAAGGGCCAAATCAACACCTGTACCACCCAGTACATTGCCTCTTTTTGCCTTAATTACAGAGTATAAAGTGCCAGAGACAGTAGTTCCTGCACCCGCACCCAAGCATTGTCAGCTGCAGCACCTACTCCATTAGGGATGCCTTTTGACTCTAATGTTACAGACTCTTTGCTTAGCATGCAGATTAATGTTTCCCTTCTTGCAGTGACTATGTCCACTGCCCTTACCAGCATACCCCCTGCTCCTCCAATCTAGAACTGAGTAAAAAATAGATGGTTGCCAGGCATAGAAGCCAGCCTACACCAAAAGTACTTAAAACAGATTTGGTACCACTCAAGAATAGATATGAGACTTTACAAGACATTTCAGAAGAATCTGGCAATGATTCAGACAATGCTTCTCTCTGGTCCTCACAGCCTGACCTAGGGTCAGAACCAGAGAACAATGTATTCACAGGCTCAAGTAAGTCTCAAGACACAACAGCCAATGCAAAAGCAAAACCTACTGCTAAAACCAAGACTGGGCGGTTGAGGAAGAAACCAATCTAGGTTGCAACATAGCATATTTTTTTTTTCTTCAGTGCTTTCTCTTGCATACATGGTGTCATCCCTACAAATCCATACTATTAATGTTAATGGTATAAAGAATGATTAAAAAAGAGGCGCTGTTTTCTTCCACTTAATAACACAAAATGCAGGAATCTATTTTCTGCAGGACACCAGATTACTCACTATCTGACATTGCATTAGCATGAAAAGCCTGGTATGTTGGCCTTTCATACTGGTCTCTAGGACCTGATAAATGTTCAGGAGTGGGTATTTTATTCCACCATACTGAAGTTCATATTTTAAAACTCATCAATTTAGTTCCAGGACAAGCCCTCATAATAGACAAAAAGATTCATAATATGCTTTTCAGATTCATAAATGTTTATTCACTAAATACCAAAGCTGATAGGATTGATTTATTCAAGTTAATACAACCTTACCTTTTTTTGGCACAATACATAATGGTTCCATTTCATAACGGCGGTTTTGGAACCATGAATAACATATAACTATTCTGACATCCACAACCATGACACTCTATCACACCAAAAACCTAATGTTTTATGCAGGGGGCTATGACCCATGCACCCCCCCCCTTTCTTTATATAATCAACTCAGAGGAAGGGGCCTGACACTTGGTGAGAGGCAAACCCTTGTGAGGGGGCTATTCTGGGGGGGGGGATCTGCAGGCTGGGGCACACAACCACAAGGATCAAGACTGGGACAACAACAAAAATGAAGTCCCACACTACCAAAACCATAAAAAGTTACCAAGCCCTTACCCAGCCCTGAACCCTGTACCTTCTTCGGCATAGCTATCAGTGTGATCCACCACACCAAGCGAGCAGCTCGACAGCACTGCCCACAGTTCGTCCCATATTCTTTTCTATGTCATGTCCACCACTATCGCACCATCCCTTACTTGCCATTATCTACCTCCAATGGTTGCTGAAACCCCTTTCCCGAACCCTCCATGCTCGCTTTTTTCTGGGCACTGATAATGAGTCACACAAAACCCAATCACTCATTTGCAGTCACCCATTTCATGGTATACCATACATAATATTTTGTGATGATTTTAATTATGGGTTGCCACTCCAAGACAGGGTAAACAAACAAAAATTAAAAAAGTTTTCTGTGATATTTTTTTTTTTGTTGAATTTAATAAAAATGGCAAATTAAGTTCATACTTATTATACAGCTACATGCAGCCCTGATCCCACACTTCAGAAGGCCCTTTAGCCACAATAATTGATTTTTTTCTTATCACTGCTAGCTTACAGATATACTTTGTAGCTGTTGAACTAGGAGAATTTTCCAATCATATCATCCTGAAGTTACATATAGGTCATGTGACAGTTACATCCGATGGACCTGGTACATGGAAGTTTAACTCTTCTCTGTTGTTGCAAACTATGGTTTCCCAGGCTATTTTATATTACACAAGTGAGAAAATCAGTTTTTATACTGCATGACGACTTGACTATTTGGTGGGAGGACACCAAATTTGAGTTAAGAACGTTACTTAAATCCTTTATAAGAACTTCTGGGAAAGGCAAATATTTCTAATATTTGTATAAGAGACAGCAGTTACAAAACTGTTGTCTCTAGCTCAAGAAACTGGACATGATTACTCTGTGCAAATAAGCAACTCTAAGAAAGCCGTGGTCCAGTTTCATATGCAGAAAATGGATAGTTTATGACAATAGCAATTATTTGGTACACAAGGGAAAAATGAAAGTTCTTCTTTCAGCATACAACAGAAAAATATAGAAGGTCTTCATGACTTCCATAACACATAACGAACAGATAATATAGATATTTTAAAAATAGTTACACAACATACCTCTGAATTATTTCAAGCTCCAGATACCCCTTTAACTGGTGTGGAACAGTTTGTTGATGATTTTGCCATCCCAACATATCTGACAGAGATTAATACTCTTTTGACTGCAGAAAATCAACCCTTTGAAATAGATATTGCTGTCTTCCAGTTTTCTCAAATACCTCCAGTCATATTCTGCTCAAATAGGATGTGGCTTATAAAAACATATGTTGCTTTGCTCTTGATAGCAATCAACTAATCCACCACTGCACCCAGTACTCAAAACTTGGATGGCTGTCCCCGCTGGTCGATGAGACTTTTCCCTTGGGTGTGTCATCAATGGTGCTCCAAATAACCACTCCCCCTTATCTCTATCTTCTCACTCAGTGCCACACATAATCATCTGCCCTCTAAGGTCTATGGATCTTGACTTTCTCACTACACCCAGAACAAACACCAAGCTTGGAGAGACAAGTTTCACTGTGTCAGCACTGAAACTGTGAAATAATATTCCAGCCAATATCGTACACTGTACAACTGCTGGTGCTTTCTGGAATAAATTCCAATTTTACCTACTCCAATCACATGCATGTTCCTGCCCCTATGCTTCATAACTGTGATCTCTTAATTTATTCCTACCAACTGCATCTACAGTGCATCTGACATAGTGTAATCGAATAGGCTAGTGCACTGGTCTATGTAATTGTCTATTCTTGAGCTGCCTTGCCCTCTTTTATTCATTTGAATGACGTGCGTACTGATGGACCTGCAAATTTTGCTCATTATTAAACAGAAACTGCTGCTTCCCAAGTGTCTATGTATACCTGATTGATATTATGTCTGTATATACCAGTGGCTATCTCTGCTGAATTGGACTGTATTGTTAAATATAGATTTTTGTACTCTCTCAGGTCATACCTGAAAATAGGTAAATGTTTGCCTAGTGCACCTTACCCGAGAAACAAAAACTAGATAGATACATACATACATACATGCATAGACAAATAAATACATGCATACATACTGTACGTACATATATACATATATAAATCTTTTCATCAAAGTCTGACAAGTCCCCTGGTAAAGAAAGTCTCACTGGGGAACTTCATAAATTATATGGTTTTGAAATAACCACAGAATTAACAGCAGTCTTTACCAATCTTCTTGCATTTTATTCTTTACCCCTTAGCATGACAGAGGGAATTTTGATTTGGTTCCACCATTGGAATGCGCCCATCTGGGTGCACCCGTCATTAGAATGCATGGATTTAAATTTGCTGATTTGTTTATATGCAGGGTCTGTGCCTCCTGCACCCCTCCTTGTGGAGGGCTGTGCTCCCATGCCCCCCTAACTAAATATACAGTGAAGCCCACCAGGATGAAGTGCAGCACTGCAAAATTCTGTAGTAGAGTTACTGCTATAAACAACGCAATTTCAATGGGAGTTAATCCCTTTTGTCATGAAGTAAACCTGTAACACTGTGCTTCATCCTGGCGGGCTTCACTGTACCAACTCCACGGGGGGTGGACCTTGCGGAGGGGGTGGCAAATTTGGCTAATAGGTGCCCTAATGATGGGTGCACTTGGACCGATGCACAGATGGCCCGAAGGGTTTTGATTTACCGGTATGAAAAATGGAGACAAAAGGAACATTCAGAACTGGAGACCTATTAGTCTGTTGAACATGGGCTTTACGATATTAGCCAAAATCTTGGATGCAAGACTGTTTCAGGCAGCTAAGTATCTCATTGTACCTGCACAGTCCTGCTCCATACCTGATAAACATGTCATGGATCACTTAATACTATTACGAGACATTGTAGAGGGGTAATAATTAGAGATTTACAGGCTTTCTGTTATTGTTAGACCAAAGAAAAGCATTTGACTCTGTGAACCACAAATATTTATTGTTTAGATTGGAAAAATATGGGTCACCTGTAGATTTTATCCACTGGCTGCAGTTTTTATGTTACTCTGCCACAATTTCTCCTATCGTTAAGGGTTGGTGTGGCCCTTTCATTCATACAAAGAGTGGAGTGAGACAGGGATGCCCTTTAAGTTTTGTTTTGCATGTGTTTTGTCTGGATCTTTTATTGAGAGCATGGAATTCCTCCCTTCTGCTAGACCCTCTACAAAATGAGGAAAGGAGTATTCCATATAAAACTATAGCATATGCAGATGATATCTGTACCTGGGTAAAAGATGAAACTTCATCTAAGGAAGCATTGAATATCTGTGTCAGATTTGGGTTTTCTCAGGGGCTTCCTTAAATATCAATAAATGTGTTGGCAAACAGTTGGAAAATCTGGCACGACCAATGCAACAGGTAGCAGGAATCTGGATCCCAGAGGAAACAATCAAAATTCTTAGCACTCACTATGGAACTGAACATTTGGATACCTTAAATTGGTAACCCAAACTCATTCATGGGAAAGCTCTACTGGCACAATGGAACAGGTGGTGGATGATGGGCAAGAAAAGCGGATTAGTAAATCAAACATACCTGATTCCTTTGTTTTGTTTTTTTATATTAGTTATGTTTTCCTGCCACCTAAGTTATTAGAAATGCCTTTATTGAGCACTTTTTTTCAGGCATTATGGAGTAGCAGGTTGATCCCGATTAAAAGAAATGTAACATTTCTTTCTTTCAAACAAGGAGGCCTGAATATGGTTGATCCCTTATTTTTTTCCATAGCATTTTTTCTTCTTATGAATTTACGACCTTTACTTTTCAATACAAATATATTTAAGGGACCATTACTTTTTTAATTGTCAGGTTCGGCTACAGAAATGGGATACAGGTAATTTACAGTTTTGAAGAAAATCTACTTTAGCTCCTTCTTATATCAGAGAAACCTTTTTTGAAATTAAAAACATGGCATGGTACTAGTCATCAGATTTGGTCTAGTACAAGGAAATCTATATGTATACCTGGATCCTAGACATACATTTTTTCGATCTGTATGATATTTGTTTATTGCCCTCTTGTCTTACTTCCATCCTTATCTGATCTGTTTGTAGAACCCAGGTTACCTCCCAAGATATGGGATATTCATTGGCTATGCTGCCATGAGAAGCTAAATGTTAAAATAAATCAGAAGCATAAACAGTTGGAAGAAATGATGTATATCAGAAGGTCCTGGTCTCAACAATTGGAGACCATGGAACATCTTTTTTTTTTTTTTTTTTTTAACCTGTCATTGTATTTTCAATTTTTGGAATCTTGTAGCAGACAAATGGTCTGATAAATGTTTTTCATTTGTTATTTATGACATATTGGTGTATGGCAATTTCTTGGGAATGTGGGGGAATAGGAAAGGAGCACATTACAATTATTCTTTACTGTTTTTAAGTGGTACAGTATATTTGGAAAGCTAGATTTTTCTACACCCTTCTTCAGAAACAGACCTTGCTGGATGAACTTTTCTTTCAAGTCACATATGAGTTACAATGACTATACTATGAAGAGGCAAAGCATACTGATTTATGCAATCATCTGAACTCTTTTTTTCTAATCATGCTTGAAATATCATGTTGTATACCTATTTCCTCCTAAAAATGTATGTATTGCACAAATGTTTTGTTCGATATACTGTATTATTTACTACTGTCTGCTGCTTGTTCTTCTGTTGTACCATTGTTCTGTAACCTCCCAGGTCATGCCTGAAAATAGGTAATGTCTTGTCTAGTACACTTACCTGATCCACAAAAACTAAATAACTAATAAAGAAACACTACTCAAATGTTTCTGTATAAATCATGGAGGGATATGCCATGAATTACAGATTCTGATCAATGAATTACGTAACTGTAGTTTACAAGTGTTTATTTTATTTGCCCTACATTTTATGATGTATTTTTCTCCCTACATGGTGACTCTCCTGTAATTCTGTACTGTTGGTATTATAACTCTATAATGCATGGGATTTCTGTATAATTTTCTATAATAAACTCCCCATATCTTTTGAAGAAGTGCCATGGGATCTTTAAGGTTCATCTGAACTACAGGCAAAACAGGCAGACAGGACATCAATTTAACATTTCATCCAGAAGACAGCACCTCAGGAGTGCAGCGTCCCCCTCATGATGCACTACAGCATTAGTACTGGGATTTTATCCCAAGTGCCTAGTGTGGGGCATGAACCCACAACCTACTGATCTTCCAGCCTTAGAAGCAAGTGTGCAACCTGCTGAGCCACTGACACTGACTTTAATAGAACTTGTCTTTTGATAACATGCTTCTGTGAAGACGTACAGTACTGCATTTCCTGTTTTTGTTGCTGTTGCAGTGGAACCACTTCAGGTAATGAATACTGTGCAGGCTGAGCACAGCAGTAAGCCATAGCTCCGATGCCCCCTGTAATTCTTTTAGATTTCTAATCTGAATGGACCAGTATTCAAAAACATGCTTTAAACACATGCTTTGAACTTTATCCAACAACGTAACCTTGAAATTAGATTTAACTGGCTTTATTTTATACTGCCAGATAAAATACTGACTTTCCCTACCCCTCTTATGACACTGAACAGATAGTGCACATACCTCATTAACCTACAAGCAATCCCAGTGAGCTCTACAAAAGTGAATATGTCAAGGATACCTTTGTGCAGAACCTCTCATGCAAACAACATGGCATCTGAAACTACATAAAAAGGCAACAGAGTTTCAAAACCTCCTCCTGATAATTACAATCTAAATTTCTTCTTCACGCTTAGAATCAGTTGCTTGAGAAAAAAAAAAGCCACTGACTGAGACTCTGACTACATCACTGTTCCCTCTGCTGACTCCAATCCTAACGCCAGACCCAGCAACTCTGTCAAAAGTTTGACATGCAGAAAAGCATTTTTCATGTACCTGGCTGTACCAGCTAATGAGACAGAGTGCACAATGACTGACATGTCGAGTTTGCTGACCAAAAACATTTCTAGAGAAGGTAAACCCTCTCTTACTACACACAATGAATTGCTTCACAAAAAAAGAGATGACAATTTGATGTTTATTTCTGTGCAGTATTAGCCACAACTTAGCAACTAAGTTACAAACTGTAGTGAGAAAGAAATAATGTGACCTACGTGGAACTGAACCCAGGCCCTTGGAATACTGTCCCAGTGCAGTAACCACTGAGCTGTGGGTTTACATAGTTGGACCTAGGGTTCATCAATGCATTACCATGGGTGCAGAGGTGCAGGGCCCAATGCCAAGAGAAGACTTTTCTTCACTGTATGTTAACTGAGCCCATGCTGACAAACCTGCTCCTTCTCTTACCAAGCTGGCAGTTAGTGCCACAAAGCACCACTGCCCCCCAGCCTTGACCTATCCAGCAGGCTCACTGAATTCACCCCCAAATGCAGCTTGTGGGCATGGGATCAGAAAACAGTACCTTCTGGGGCAAACTGTGGCAACACAGACAACTTCTTGACATTTTTTTTTATTTTGATGCCAAATTTTCAACATAGTCGTTGCATGACTCCACTTTATAAACATTGACATATGACATTCATAGACTACTCACTGAAATGTAATTTTGCACAAGTGTGACAATACATTTCAGACAGGATTCAAAAAATGACACTAGTCATGTTTATAATGTGGTATGAAAAAATGGTTATGTTGAAAGTTTGGAATCAAAATATTGAAAATTACAAAAGTCAGTGAGCATGGAAAAATGTCAACCCTTATTTATAACACTTTAAAAAAAAAAACAATATTTTGACCCCAAATTTTGAATGTAGTCTTCTTATTATCCATATCATGAACCCAGCAGGAGGAAATTTTTAAAGGCTGTTCAAAGGGGATTTTGCACAGTGACTGCAAAATCACCTTTCACCTCAGATTTGAAACATTTCACCTTGTTTGATTATGAGGTTGGGTCCCAAAAATGCCGTGTTGAACGACTGGTGAAAAAATAATGAAAATTAGTGAAGTTATGAGTGAATGTTGAGGCTAGTAAACTCCCTATTAGAACCATCAACAAGTAGTTTTATTTATTTATTTAGTTTTTGTTGACCGGGTAAGTGCGCTAGCCAACAAGTGACTATTTTCAGGCACGACCCGGGAGGTACAGTTACAGAACACAGTGATACATAAGAGATTACACAAAGCAGGATACATTTGCAGGATACATAAGAAATTACACAGAGCAGGATACATTTGCAAAGGACAAAGTCACACAGTGTAGTCAAGCATAGCAATAAGGATAAAATTACATGTATTCAGTTGTTGAGAACTAGGGGAGAGGTGGTAGGGACAGGTGTAAGGGTAGGGCAGGAGAGATGGAGACAGGGGTGGTAGGGCGAATAGCAAAGGAAGGACAGGAGGGAGGTTAAAGCGCAAGTGCAGCATTAGCGGAGAAGGTTACCACCTGTGGCCGGGACGGTGGAAACGGGAGTCTGGCAAGAGAGACGGAGAGGTCGGGAACAGGACAGTGAAGCTATGGGTGCAAAAAAGAGAGGGAGAGAGGGATGCAGGGGAGGGGGTGGGGGACTAGGTGCAAGGGTGAGGAGGGATTTGAACTAAAGGAATGGGGAGGGAAGGGTAGGGTGGGAAGGGTAGGGTATAGGGGAAAAGGGATGAAGGACACTGGAACAGATAGGGAAATGAGTGGGGGTAGGGAGATAGAGTGCACCTAGTAAGAGCGCTAGACAGAAGAAGGGAGGAGGACAAGAGCGAGGCGGGTGAAAACGGCATTGGCGGGGTACAGTAGTAACCTGCGGCCGAGGCGTGGAACCACGAGATGGCAGGAGAGAGGGAGTCACGCAAACTGGTGGGAGGCAGGATAAAATAGGAGAGGGAGGGTGAGGACTGAGCATAGGGAGAAGAGGAAGAATAAAGAAGGAGGGGAAGCTGGCAGGAGAGGGGCAGAAAGGTGAAAGAAAGGTAGGAGGGTGGCGGCAAGTTACGCATTAGCGGTACAAGGTAGCAACCTGTTACGGGCCGTGGAACCGAAAGATGGCAGAGATGGGAGTGGAGGGTGGTTAGAGGGGAGTGAGGCGGCAAAGAGCAGGAGAGGGAGGGGCAGGAAAAAGGAGGGAGTAATGACAAGGGGTACTGAGAAATGGCTAAGTGGGAAGGGAAGGCGGGGGCTGGGAAAGTAAGTGTTACAGGAACAGAGGTGCAGGATAAGGAATGAAGGTGGGGAAACAGCTCAGGAGCGAGGGCAAGCTAAGTGACTAGGCAGTAATTAGAGAGCTTTACAATTGGCATCAGAACAACAATGTTATACAGTATCAACAAACATGAAACATAAAGCAAAAACAACCAAGAATAAAAAAGCCAAGTGCCTATAATACATAATAGGGAGGAGGAGAACAGGTTAGGAGCATGGGATTCAAGAGGATCAAAACAAACACATTTGTCCATCGAGGTAAGGAAAGCTCTGAGATTGTGCTTAAATGCATCGTGAGAAGGAGCATTTCTTAGTCCCTGGGCAGCAAGTTCCAAAAGTGAGGGAGCATAACTGAAGGCTCCGAGCCCTTTAATGCGGCAGAGAGGAATATTCAATAAGGACTTGTCAGAGGATCTAAGGTCCCGTGAAGGTATAACCGTTGGAGTAGTTTTGAGAGCTCAGCTGGCTTTGATGCTCTGATGATGGTGTCCGAAAGGTTGCAGAGGTAATATTGCCTGGTGGAGGAGGGAGATAGCCAGCCCAGGTCTTTGTATAGCTGACAATGGTGCTTCAGGAGCGTGCTTTAGCCGCATACCTGCAAACATTGTTGAAGTGTGTGTCCCATTGGTGCAGAGCAGTTTGCTGGCCATGGTTAGGATGGGAGCACCGTGAGGTGAGGTTGGTAACAGGATTCTCTAGCAATTGCCAGTTTAGCGGCAGAGGTAAGCAGATAGTTAGTCCTGTAAGCAGCCCCTAGCTTACAATTGACAGATTTACAAGTTTCCTGGATGTGTAGCTTTAGGTCAAGGTGAATGCCCAAGTAGTGAAAAGAGCTAACAGACTCCAGAGGGTTACCATTAATGTCAGGCACAGAGAGAGAAGAAGAGCAGGTTCTTAATTTGTGTTGGGATCCAAATTGCATGGCTTTAGTTTTATTGGAGTTAAGGACAAGGCGTTGGGTGTGTAGCCAGCGCTGCACCAAGTGGAAGTCTGTGGTAAGGGCAGCATTCAGGTTGGTGATATTGTCAGAGTGGGCATAGATGACCAGGTCATCAGCATAAAGTAGTGAGTGGCCAGAGGTTACTACATCAGGGAGATTGTTTACAAATAGTGAGAAGAGAAGAGGACTGAGAATGGAGCCCTGAGGGACGCCAATATTGATAACAGCACTGTCAGAGATCGCTGAGTTGAATTTCACTGCTTAAGTCCTGTTGGCAAGGTAGCTGCCGGAACCAGGTAGTGACAGGGTAGGAGAAGCCCAGATTTCTGAGGGAGGCAAGTAGTAAAGGATGGTCAACAAGGTCGAACGCTTTAGTGAGGTCGATGAAAACAGCCCCTGTTAGCTTCCCTTTGTCCATGTTGGTAAGAATGTCAGAGGAAAATTTTGCTAGTGCAGTCATGGTGCTGTGGTGTTTTCTAAGTTTTCTGTAGTTAGAGGTCTGGTACAGGGATAAGGGCTATGGTTTCACTGGGGACTGTGGACCCGCCTGGAGCGATGTGGCTCTGTAATCTGGTGACAGGCTGCATCTGTCTAGGAAGGGAAAACAGTCCTAAATGAATGGTTTAAGAGCTTCCTTGCAGAGTATTTAAACTAGCCAAGTGGGGGGGGCAATGGAAGCATGGAAGATACAGCAGTCCACCCCCACGAGTTAGAGGAGCCAGAACTGAGAAACATGGAGGTACAATGGAAATAATAACGCCTGTAACATGCATAAAAGGGAATGCAGAAGAAGAAAGGCAGGGAAAAAAGGAAATTGGTGGTGAGAGGAAGAGGCAGGGGAGCAAAGGCACAAATAAAGGGAAGACAGGCAGCAAAACATGGTTGCTAATGCATGCAGCCAGATAAATAAAATCCCAGACCTGGAGGCATTGCTAGTAGAGGCAGACCTAGACATAGCAGCAATAACTGAGACTTGGTACACCATAAATCATGACTGGGATGTAAATGTAGCAGGGTATGCTCTATTCAGGAGGAGTTAGAAAGGGTGGGGAGGGGTGGCCATGTATGTCAGAGAGGACATAAATGCAATGGAGGTACAAGGTAGGCAGGGGGAAGCTGAGGGACTGTGGGACACCCTTGAGTCTGGCAGGGGCACAGCAATCCACACAGGAGTGATTTACAGGCCTTCAGCACATGAGGAAGAGGTGGATAGACAGCTACTGGAAGAAATACATGAGATGGCAACAAAAGGGGAAGTATTGCTGCTGGGTGATTTCAGTTTGCCAAATGTGGACTGGACCATCCCAGCTGCTGACTCAGCTAGGAGCAGAGACATCTTGGATTCCCTGCAAGGAGGCATGCCTCAGGCAGCTAGTGCTTGATCCCACCAGAAACAGGGCAATTCTGGACCTGCTTCTGACAAAAAGTGACACAATCACATAAGTCAGGGTAGGAGGTCAGCTGGGATTCAGTGACCACCACATAGTGTGACACACCTCTTGGAAGACCTAACAGTCGAGGCACAAGGGGCTTGCTTTCATTCTTTTATTCTCTCGACTCTGGTATTATACCATGGAATAAATATACCATAAGTGGAACAAGCACTTTCTGGAGTGCTGGTTTTTCATACATAGTGTGGTTTAACCTGGGGACTGGGGCACAGTCCAGTCACACAGAGGCAAGAGTCTTGGGTTTTAGGAGGGCAGCATTTGATAAGGTGAGGAGGCGTATCAAAGAAGCACTGGAAAGGATGAAGGAGTGGGGGAGGGGTTGAGGCCCAGTGGGAGCACATAAAAGTAGCCATAGGGGAGGTAACAAACTAATGTATGAGGGTGATAAACAAAGGCAAGAGAAGGAGGAAACCACTATGGTTCTCTAAGGATGTTGCAGAGAAGATAAGAGCCAAATGGGTGGGATTCAGGAAATATAAGGAGATTTAGAAGGAAGAAGATTGGAAGGTGTGCCTAAAATGTCTAAGGGAGGCAGGGAAGGCTGTGAGGAGCACAAAGGTGAGGACAGAGGAAAAATGAGCACAGACAGTAAGGAAATGGGACAAGACATTCTTTGGGTACATCAGAAAAAGAAAGAAAGCCATGGGAGGGATTGCAAGGCTTAGAGGGGAGCAGGGGGAGCATAAGGAGGAAAACCTGGAAAAGGTAGAAATACTGAATAAATACTTTTGCCAGAATTCGCTGAAGAAGGGAAGGGACAGAGACCATAGCTGGACAACAGACATGAAGGGGGGGGCCGACACCAGTCCATTTACTGTACTTTGGAGAGAGTCCTGGAGGAACTTGCAAAACTTAAGGCGGAGAAGGCAGTGGGGCCATATGGCATACACCCAAGAATATTAAAGGAGCTATGGAGGGAGCTAGCAGCACCACTAGCAGCTCTGGTCACAGAATCCTTGTACACAGGGGTGGTTCCTGAGGACTGGAGGATGACACATGTAGTCCTTCTTCACAAAAATGATAGCAGATAGGAGGTGGGAAACTATAGGCTGGTCAACCTCACATCAGTAATAGATAAAATCATGGAGGCACTGCTTAAAGAAAGAATAGTGGGGCACTTGGAATCCCACTGTGCCCAAGACACAAGGCAGCATGGATTCACTGCAGGAAAATTGTTGCAAACAAATCTGATAGATTTTTTTCACTGGGTTATGAAGGAGATGAATCAGGGGAAGCAGTGGATGTGGCTCACCTCGATTTCAGCAAGGCGTTTGACACTGTCACACATAAAAGGCTGGTAAACAAGATAGGTAGTCTGGACATAGGTCACAAAATGGTAAACTGGGTTAGAAACTGGCTAACAGACAGAAGGCAGAGGGTGGTGGTAAATGGAATCTAATCCAGGGAGAGGGGAGTGACAAGTGGGGTACCTCAGGGATCAGTCCTTGGGCCACTACTGTTTAATGTATACATTAGTGACATAGCAGAAGGGCTGGTTCTGAGTCAATATCCCGCAACTAGAATCACACAGCAATAACCATGCCAAGCAGAGCACGTATGTATTTAGAGCGACAGGGGTATGATAGCAGAAGGGAATTACCACTACCTTTGTCACTCTATGTGTCACTAAGGAAGTTCTAAGTTGCCTTGTGCTGGGTACCTGGTCAAGATGCTCCTGTGGTGGAGTGGCTAAAGCACCAGCACAGGGTGAAATCAGGAGACCTGGAACCGTGGTCCGGTTCCTCCCCCCAGGTCTCCCCATGCTACTACTTTTGCCGGTGTTTTTTTTTTTAATAAAAAAAAACAAAGTTCTCCTGTCCCAAGTTTCTTCCCATCCCTGAAGTCTGCCCCCACCTTCTCCGGAGTTATTTATTTAAGTTCAGGGGGTAAACATAAAGACCCATTGTTTTTAATGGGCACACGCTTTTGGTCTGAGTATTCATTTTGCTGGACTCTGTGTGTGCTCGGTGCTGTCTTCCTTATGGCATTTGTAGTTGCCTTGTTTTTGTGTGCGGTAGTATGACCCCATGCTGAAGGGCTGGAGGGAAAGGTCTGTCTGTTTGTAGATAACACCAAGATCTGCAACAGGGTAGATACTACAGAGGGGGGTGGAGAAAATAAGGCAGGACCTAAGGACTCTGGAAAACTGGTCCAATGTGTTGCAACTGAGGTTCAATTCCAAATATATGCAAAGTAATGCATGTGGGACATAGGAACTCAGGTGAGAGCTACAGCCTTGGGGGGGAGGGAGTTGCTGACAGTCACCAAGGAAAAAAGGGATCTGGTGATTATCATTTCTGACAACCTAAATGTGTCTAAGCAAAGTACAAAGCACAAAGGCTGCAGCAAAAGCCAGTGGCATGCTTGGATGCACAGGCAGGGGTATCACTAGCAGAAGGTGGTGATTCCGATGTGTAAAGCACTGGTGTGGTCTCAGCTGGAATACTGTGTACAGTTCTTGGTGCTGCATCTTCAAAAGGACATAGACAAAGCGGAGGCAGTCCAGAGAAGGATGAGAAAGACAATACATGGCTTGCACCAGAAAACATTTGAGGAGTGATTGAAGGACCTTAATATGTACTCACTGGAGGAAAGGTGGGAGTGGGGAGACATGACAGAGAAATTCAAGTACTGTACCTTAAATTCATAAACAAGGTGCAGATGACGAACATCCTTCAATACAGAAGTACAAGGATGAGATGACATGATATGAGATTGCAAGGGGGCAGGGTATAGGGGAATGTGAGGAAGTATTTTTTCATGGAAAGGGTGGTGGGCACATGTAACAGTCTACAGCAGGAGGTGGTGGGAGTGAACATAGTGGGAGGTTTCAAACATGCATGGGACAGGTATAAAGGAACCCTTAGAGTGGGAAGAAAAGAAGACAGCCATTGACCAAGTAGGGACAACGGTCACAAACAAGGATAGACTTATGGGCAGACTAGATGGGCCTAGCGGTCCTTATCTGCCGACAGTTTCTATGTTTCTATATTTCAATGTTCACTCATGACTTGGTCATTTATCATATTTTTTCACCAAGGTTTCAACATAGTCTTCTCATGACCCACCTTATGAACCCAGTAGGTGAAAATGTCCAAATTCCACTAAAAGGTGATTTTGCAGAGTAATTGAGAAATAATCCTTTGGGCCGGATTGGAAAAATGTCACCTACATTGTTCATGAGGTGGAATCCCAAAAAGGTCATGCTTAAAAATGTGGTGAAAAAATATTTAAAATTGACAAAATGCATTAAAATACATTAACCATACTTACTATACCTGATTTCTCATATCGCAGTTGTGGATCCACTCTCTGATCTGAAAGATGTCCTCCCAGAGGAGGACATCTTTCAGATCAGAGAGTGGATCTATGATGTTAGACCAAATTTAGGTGAGTGAGAGTACATGGGGTGGGGGGCAGGGGTCGTGGTGAGGTGGAATCAAAGATAGTGTTGTGTGAAACTGAAATATTTTGCCCGTGAAATATTTTGTGAAATTCACACATTTTGCAAAATATTAGCAGGGCGAAATCGAAAATTTCACCCATGTAGTGAGCAACATTTGGCCTGCGAACTGGCAAAATTCACCACTCATAGGTGCAATTTTGTGTCTGTGGGTGAAATTTCACAAGTAATCAAAGACTAGAGTAATTTCCCTGTGTCTAGTGCTCCTCCACCCCCCCACCACACACCAGCCCAAATTAGAGCTTAAATCTCTCTTCCTGGTGTCTAGTGGTCCCCCCCGGCTGATCACCAGCCAAACTGAATAAAGCCACTCCCCACACATTTAGCTCATTATTGTTAATAGGATCCCCATGACCCCAACACTAATCCCCAAAATTTGATACAGTACTCCTGGTGTCTAGTGGAGCCCCCACTCTGTCATCAGACAGTACCTACCCCTCCCTCCCAATACCCCAATCAGACCATCTGCAGCCATCCACTCATCTCTATGGCGTCAGCATGACTGAGTGATTCAATGAATGAGTGCATGCTTGTACAAGCGACGCTCATTCATTGAAGAACTCAGTTGGGCTGCCGGCCATGGAGGTGAGTGGAGGGCTGTGCCAGTGGCCTGATCAGACTATTGGGGAGGGAGCAGGGTAGGCCCTTTCTGATGATGGGGAGTTGGGGATCCACTAGACACCAGGGAGTACTGGGGATTTAATTTGGGGGATTGGGGGTCCGGGGTCCGGGATCACATTAATAATAATGAGCTAACTTGGGGTGTGGCTTTATTCAATTTATGCTGGTGATCAGCCAGGAGGATCACTAGACACCAGGGATTTAAATTTAATAGAGATTTAATCTCTAAATTGGACCAGTGAGTGATGGGGGTGGGGGCATCACTAGACACCAGGGAGATATAATTATAATGAGTTTTCAGCAGGCAAAATTGTGGGTGAAATTTTGCAATTTCACAAAAAGTTTCATGTGGCAAAACTGCTGATTTTGCTGCCAATTTTGCTGGCAAAATTTTATTTTGCAACATCTCTAATCAGAGATCAACAAGGGACTGTATTTTTGTTTTCAAGTTTAAACTGAATAAAAGAGAGAGACAAGTTATAGTATTCTGCTTTTGCAGTGTGACTAGACCTGACACAGGGTATTGGGCACCCCAGTGCCACCACCTATGTGTTCTGGGGAAGGGAGGTGATGTGGAGGGGAGGGGGTTGTGAGCAGTATTGGAGCTGTGTACCCTACTGTACTTAATGAAAAAATATAAATCAGCATTGTGAAGGTTAAGGGAGGGAAGGTTGAGCTCAGAGGGGAAGTACAATACAGCATGTAACTTTTCAGTGTGTTCTAGGCAATAACATCACCGACAAAAAGACTGTGGTGCAATACACTGCAACTATTATATTGCCAGTCGATTTCAAAGTCAGTAAAAACACGGACTTCACAAATACCACACTAACACTAAAAATACATAAAACAATGGCAGGATTTCTTTTTTTCTGGGGGGCCTCTGCCCCCAACACCCCCAATATAGGGGGGGCTATGGCCCCCACATCCCTTGGAATTTTTGTAATCAACTCTGAGGGGGTGTGAACCCCTGGGATTGGGAGAAAGTTGCTGGGTGAAAATGACTTAAAAAAAAAAATAAACCAACAGTCAGTGTTGGGAGATAGGGAACCAAGTCCTGCTCTCCAGGTCTCCTCTGTTGCATGAGCCAGATGCCTTGCCAATCCACCATGGGAGTGGCTCACCAGGCATTGTAACTCCTGCTCCCTTATCGCTCCTCTATCACTGCTTTCCCCTCTCCGCCCATACATACTGTGACAGGGACAGATGGAACATCGTAACAATGTAATGCCCTGTCACTGTAATACAGCACAATGTATTGAGCAGCGATATAATCATGGCGATGTTATTCCCCCGATATTATCAGTGGATACCTTTCGGTGTTAGTAACTTTCAGTGTTTTGGGTGGAAGCAGAAAATTCCTTTGTCACAGCACTTTGCATGAGATAGGGGAATTCCCAGTCCACAAGCTCAAAAATGGTTGCTCTTGCTAAGATGTGCAATCAAGATTTTGGTGTGCCCAGAAAATTTATTTCTAGACTGAACTGGAAAAAAAACACAAGTATCATAATCTTGCTAAATTGTTCCTGTTTACCTAGGCTAAGGTGTTTGCTTGTTCTTGTTTTTGGTTTTTTTTCAAAAAATCAATTCATTCATTTATTTATTTCATTAGGAAAAAGCTTTGTTGAGCAAGCTCATATACAAGGAGATCCTGGGCAGAACAGCATACAGAATTTAAAACAATTAATTACAGAGCATGGAGGTATAAATACACAGTTCAACTGACAAGGATACAAGTCACAAAAGAATGAATACAGTTTACATTCAGTTGCATGTATATCATATCCATTTAGGCAAGTTATAGTAGACAGAAATGGTGATTTGTACAAGTTACTGAGCATGGAGGTATAAAGACAGTTCACTCACAAAATAATTTCAATTTACATTCAGTGCCTGTTTGTCATAACTATTTTATACAGCTACAGTATAGGAAAAGCAAATGGAAGATTAGATACCAAATAGCTCTTTAATACTGCAGTCTGTACAACTCTTTAAGATGATTGCTAATACAGTACAGTGGATTTGAGTACTTCATGATATGATCACACATAATTTAGATAAGAACTAGGCACACATACAGGTTTTAGCGTATACCTTTATGATGAGCATCTTAAAGGTATTTAAGCTTAGTAGTACTGAAAGTTTTCAGGCGGACTGCAGTGAGTTCCAGAGAGTGAGAATGGAACAACTAAGGGCAGTCTTTCCCATCCGTGTGGTTCATGCCAATGTGTTTAGAAGCATGTAATTGTTTTTCCAAAGTGATATAACAGGCAGGTCATTTAAGAAAATCTTGTATGCCCATGTACATGAATTTATTAGCCTCCTGGTTGCTAGTGAGGGCCAACCTACTGTTTCATACAACTTGCATTTGTGAGTTCTATGTCTTGGATCCATTATGAATCTAAATGTTCTGTGGTAGAGTATGTTGAGCTTTGTGAGACAAATGACTGAACAATGATGACAAAGAAGATCTGCATAGTCTAGAACCGGTAAAAAAGTTGTCTGGACCAAGTGCTTTCGAGTGTCATATGTAGAACAGTGCTTATTTCTATAATAAAAGCCTAATCTAACCCTTAGCTTTTTACAGAGCATGGCAATATGGGCAGTGAAGTTCAGTTTGTTATCAATCCAGACCCCAAGGTATTTGTATTGTTTAACTTCTTCCAGAGTCTCACATAATAAGGCAGTGATGGTTGGGATGTGTTGCGGCATTCCATTTTGCAAAGTAATGAACATGACTTTTGTATGTAGTGGTGTTTAATAGAAGTTTAGAATGATATAGATTTAACTGCAGACAACTGAATGCTTTTTGAAGGTCTAAGCATGTAGCACTGATGTTAGGCCTGGATACATAAAATGCAGTGTCATCTGCATAGAACTGTAACTTGGCATCAGTTCCTGATTCTCCAAGGTCATTAATGTGTAAGAGAAACAATAGTGGGCTGAGTACTGAGCCTTGGGGGACACCTCTAAGTAGAGGCATACAAGTGGAACACAGGCCTTATGCTTTGATCTGTTGAACTCGGCCAGTTAGGTATTTGGTGAACCATATCAGTAAGGCAGTGCCAAAACCAAGCATAGGTAACCTGTGTATTGGCTAGTTATGGTCTATGGTGTCAAATGCCTTGCTGAAGTCAAGAAAGATAGCTCCTGTGATTTGTTTACTGTTGACTGCCCGTATCCAATCATTTGCAACCTTGGCTAAAGGTAGATATCATGTTATGTTTTGTTCAAAAATGTGACTGTAGGGGAGTTATGCCATTTGATATTCCAAGGATAGCCCTCACCTGATCACTAATAATTTTTTCTAGAAGCTTTGCCAACACTGGCAGAATTAATATACTGTAAGTCTGTAATTGTTAATCTGCATTGTTTCACCTGATTTTATGAGGGAGATGATATGTGCAGTTTTCTGTAATATTGGTATTTTTGTTACTCAAAAGTGCTGATTGAAAAGATGTGTTATGGGTGCCATGAGGTACCTGTAGCCAGTTCAGAGGAAGAAGGGGTCCAGGCCATTGACACCCACACTTTCTTTTGTGTCCAGCCCTAGCAGGAGTTGATCTATGTGGTTGTGTGTGATGGGGTAGAAAGCAAAAGTAGCTCAGGTGGGAGAACTGAGGTATCCTATATCTAGAATAGGTGGCTAATAGGATGGCACAGGGGATTTATCAAAGGCTTGTCCAGCAGATACAAAGTAAGAGTTTATTTCTTCCAATATAGTACGTTTGTCAGTTATAAGGTTGCCATTTACAGCAATTTTCTGTGGAAGGGTTGGGACAGAAGGGTCTCCTTCAACTGATCTTATAAGCTTATTGAACTTCATTCAATCATGTTTGCTGATGCCTAGTGAGTTTAAAATGAAAGAGGCCTTGGTATCCCTTATTAATTTGGTGTAGTGATTTCTTGATCTTTTAAAAATGGCCCAGTCTACTTCCAATGTTGCGCACCTTACAGTTGCCCAGAGTAGGTCTCTATTTCTCAGAGCTCCTTTCAGTTCTGTGGTGAA
The DNA here is from genome assembly GCA_016271365.2 of Neoceratodus forsteri. Classification (NCBI taxonomy): domain Eukaryota; kingdom Metazoa; phylum Chordata; order Ceratodontiformes; family Ceratodontidae; genus Neoceratodus; species Neoceratodus forsteri. The sequence goes on along the minus strand of CM028135.1, from coordinate 536,657,652 downwards.
CCTGCGGTATCTGTGGTGAACCTGCAGCAGGTCACTTTCTTTACCCTTTACTTAACCAGGAGATGTGTTTGTTTATCGCTTTCAGCAGCAGCTTATTAAAAATATTGGTTCCCTCATGCACTGTGGGGGCAAGGTAAAATGCTTGCCAGTTAATAGATGCAAGTTTTTGAGCATTTTAGGTATCTTCTATGTTTTTTGTTTAAAAAAATATAGCAGCCATCATGACCCAATAATTTGTCTCACAACCCGAAAAACATTAATTCGTGTAAAAGCAAAATGTTCACAAAAGCGTAAAACCCTACTGAGCATGCTCAGAAAAATACTTCAAATCCTTATAACTCTGGAAAAGATTACTATATATTCATGAAGCTTTTAAAAGGCACTACCTTGTCACAAACTGCTTCTATCCTGAAAGTTTTAGAAAAAAATTCTATACTGTTTAGGAGGTACATGAGGACCAAAAAGGTGTAATAAAATCCTAAAAAAAGTTTAGACTTTTCTGTCAAAACAACACATTCATATCTGAGAAACCTCATAAGCTACCATTATGATACTTACAATGTCTTGAGAACTTGCTTCCTGAAAATCACATGGCAATCTTGGGCAAATTTTGTCAAATACCACCAAAGTTATAAAAGTACAAATTTATGGGTTTAACGTAGAGCACTGTACTCAACCCTAACTATACTGATGGAGTAGAACAGATAATGGGTTGCGACTGGATAATACATTTGTATAAAATGGGTAGTTAAAAGCCTCAAAAATATAGAAACATTATTGACCAAAATGCAACTCCTGACTATTGATTAATGCAACACTACCATACAGTATCCTGCCGAACTACAGGCTGCCTTAAAAAAAAGCATTTGTACTTACATCTGATCAAGGCAACCCCACTCCCCCCAACCAAAATAAAAGACTGTCATTATTATTCAGGACTTCAGAGAAGCACAGCAGAAACTCTTTTAGTAAACCATCATAAGAGTGATATACCAAAACACAATTTGGCATTCTTTGGACATCTCACACTAAGTGACTGAGTTGATTACTATGCCAATGACAGCACTGACATTCAGAGGAATAAAAAACAGTGGCAAAATCATGTTGAAAGTCATGAACTGATAAAGCAAATCAGAATGAAAGAAAGCATTTAAAACAGCATCACAATGAACAAGCATTTGTCAATGCCGAATGTTTGCTTGCTGGCATTGGCATTGGTAGTGCAGGAGTTAGAGAGATGCATAATAGGAATGGCAGTGAAGTTCTGAACTGAAGCCAACCCCACCACCACCCTGCAGAGATTGACAGGTATGGGGGTGTGCCTTTGGGTCATCAGGCATAAAGGCCATGCCATTTCACCACACCCCCACCCTGCAGACACTGACAAGTGTCACAGTGTGCCTTGGAGTCTTTTGGCCTTAGGCTCACCCCATTCCATAAGGAAATATGATGAGATGGGTGCAGTATAGGAGAATGGGGTGAACTTTGGGGCTGAAGAGTCCAAGGCACACCTCGATGCTTCTCACTGGCTGCAGGGTGTGGGTGGGAGTGGAATGGCATGAGCATTACAGGCGACAATCCCAAGTCATGCCCTGATGCCTGTCAGTCTCTACAGGGTGAGGAGTTATGGTCAGAAACTCTAACGCCCCAGGCTTTCTTTGATATTTTCACTCCAAATTTTCAACATGAGCTTTTTAGTGACCCTCACCTCATGAACAGTGGCAATATCAGTTCGTTAACCGAAAGCTGATTTTGCACAGTGACTACGCCATGTGGCACCATAGGTGCAAAAACACATTTTGAACAAAATGTGAAAAATGACAGCTGTGCTGTTCATGGGGAGGTGTAAAAAAATGGCAATGTTGAAAATCTGAAGTGAGAATATAAAGAAAATGGTGAAGTTATGAGCATGCAGAGAAACTGTGCAACGCACAGCTGTAATGTAATTAGTTTGGGGATCTTTTTTACAGCAGATTGTCAACACAGGCATTTTGGGACCTCCATTTATGAACAGTGTCACTGTGATTTTCTTAATCTGTCCCAAACACTGATTTCCCACAGCGACCATGCATTTCTGTGCCGGAAGTGTGAAAACACATTTTGGCCAGGGTGTGAAAAATGACAGCTGTACTGTTCATAAGGAGGTGTGGAAAAATGCCAGTGTTGAAAATCTGGACTGAAAATATTACAGATTCATGAACTTACGAGGGTGTGTGGAAACTGCAAAATGCACGCTCATAACACAGTCATTTTAAGGACTTTCGTCACCAAATTTTCAACATAGCTAGTTTAAGACCTCTGCTCATGAACAGTGTCACTGTGATTTTCTTAATCTTTCCTGAACATTGCTTTAGCATGCCAACTGCGCCATTGTGTGCTACATGCAAAAACACATTTTAGGCAAGATATGAAAAATGGCAGCTGTACTGCTTATAAGGAGGTGTGGTAAAATGGCAATGTTGAAAATCTGGAGTGAAAATATGAAAAATATGCGAAGTTACGAACGTGTGTAGGAACTGCAGAATGCACACTCATAGAACAGTCATTTTTGGAGATTTTTTCACCAAATTTTCAACATAGGATTTTGGGGGGCCTACCTCATGGACTGTGACACTGTCATTTCATTACTCAGTCCCAAAAGGTAGTTCTGCACAGTGACCGTGAAATCATCTTTCTGGACTGAATAACAAAATGACAGTGACTGAGTTAATGAGGTGGGGCCTCCAAAAATCCCATGTTGAAAATGTGGTGAAGAAATTCCCCAAAATGGCAGAGACATGCACCAAAGTTGAAAAAAAAACAAAAACATTTATTCCATTATACAGCTTACCAGCATTTCTTCAGTTCGCAGTCGGCTTTGAAGGGTGTAGACGTGTTCCCAGTCCACCGAAGATCATCGTGCCGGGCTCTGGAGGTAGGCATGGGATCGGGAGGGAGGTGGGTGCACAGAGGGTAGGTGCAGGTTGGGGAAGGGGGTGAGACAGTCAACGAGGGACCTTTTTTTTTTTTTACAGTTTTTTTTCCCTTATTCAGTAAGATGATGTGGGACTTTTGGTGAGTTCCCAGCGTGGCAGCTGGAAGTTTATTTTGGAGGGCAGTGGGACCAACAGGGGATTGGGCACCCCTGTCAGCCATACTGAACTTTGTCACACTGGGGTGGGCTCCCAGCGTGGCTCCTAGAAGTCTATTTTATTTGGAAGGGTACAGGGGAGCTGGTGGGGGATTGGGCACCCTCATCAGTCATACTGACTTTTGTCATCCTGAGATGCGCTCCCAGCATGCCACCTAGAAGTCTGTTTTCTTTGGGGGGGTACAGTGGAGCTGATGGGGGATTAGACACCCCTGTCGGCCATACAGATGTTTGCCACACTGGAGTGGGTTGCCAGCCTGGCACCTGGAAGTCTTTTTGGGGAGGGGACAGTGGAGCCAATGGGGGATTGGGCACCCCCTCATTCATACAGTGTGCGGGGGTGGAGGGGAGCACATGGGGTGGGCTCCCAGCATGCTATGTAGGTGTTCGTCGGGTGGGGGATGATGAAAATGTCTATGACAGTTCAGATGCAGTGCTGACGTGTAGGCAATTTGAGTACTGCTGACAGTAGTATGCAAATTGCCTACACATTACCACCCGTGATTGTGACAGTGTTTTCCTCAGAACTGTATGCCACTGCATCTGAATGGCTGTCATAGACAGCTCAGACATTCATTGGCATGGTGCAGCCGCACCTGCAAAAGGGAGCAAGGCATTGGAAGTGGGAGTGGCACACCTATGAAAACTCATATGGTGGCACTATGTTTCTTGCACATGCATGCAAGCAAACATAAAAATGTTTTACTAATAAGCTAGTTCTAGCTAAATTTAATAAAAATATAAGTTTATCTGTCAAATCTACTTTTCTAGTTACATCTGTATGCTGTGCACCGTTAGTTTTTTTTTCTCAAGCCTAACTCTTGTAAGTTTTACAATGTTTTTCTAAGCCAAATGTGGCAGACATCTTTTTTCCTTGAGGAAAAAAAATAAATACTTACATAAAACATTTATAAAATATTAAAATGTTGGCAGAACCAGAAAATTATACCACCAAATAAAACTGGAAGATGATGGGCATCTTTTATAGTGAAAAAGGGTAGGGTCATATATTTTGCCCGCACTGCTGCTTTAAGACTGCAACTTCCATTTAAGCAAAAGTTAAAGAAAGTATTACTTTTCACTCCAGTTACATTATTTCACATATTCTTGAACAAATAAAGTAGTTACTGTAATTCCTTCCAAAAGTGAAATAATAGAGAGTCATTGTTTGTCAGGACTTAAAAGAAGCACAGAAGAAACTATTTCAGCAAACGGGTGTAGCCAGTAAATTCAGATTTACACAGTATCCTAAAATGCTATTCCCCGTGCTAATTTTCTTATTTGTCCCTATCCTGCTGTCCTTGATGCCATACACAGTAGGGTTGCTCAGAAATGCCAACCAGAATTGGATTCTTCATGCAAATGTTTCCACTAAACCATAGAACCTAGCCCTTTTCATACCACCCACCTGGACACTAGAGATATAGCTTCATTGCCCCCCCGACCAGTAGTTCCCACCACCATTCCCTCACCTGCATACCCCCAGACCCTTGTCCACCCACCACACCCCTCTTCCTACTTCTACCTACCTACTCCACTGTGCCTCTCCTCCCCATCCTCCTTGCCCCCGACAATTTCCCCCTACCTACACATCCTCCTACCCCTTCCCCATCTGCCAACCTTACCACTTTGTGGCTCCCCTATCACCCTCCTTCCCCAATACACACACCCTTTCTCTGGATGCTTCAATACTGAAGAATGATGTGGATCCTTAGTCCTCGTTCTTTACCCTGCACTTACTCTGTTATTGCCTTAACATACATATAATCTGTTAATGTTCAAGATACAGTTCCTCAGTCTTGCACTGATTTCTAATCCTAGATCTGGCTTGCCTGGTTCACTATCTTCCTATGCAACCAATGAATATATATATACATATATAAATACATTGTTTGGAACCTGCAATGTAAACGTAGTATATATTCTGTGGAACCTTATGTAACCTATGCGTTGTCTGTTTGTCCAATGTATCTGTGTGACCTGGAACCTTTGTAAACAAGTTTCTGACTCAAAGGTATTAATCCCAATCTGAAATAAATAAAGAAATAGAAAACAGAATCCAAGATATTTTTCAGAATTAAAAATTTCGGTATTCAAGGCCCAATATTCGAATTCCAAAAACCCTTTTCAGATGTAAAATCAGAATAAGATTTTGATTCAAATTCAGCATCTGAGTGTAGTAAAAAACCTTCACTCCCTTACCTGCTGCTGCTTAGGTCCTACCTGACTCTGGTCTAACATGGAGGACGCTCAGGTGGCTGTAATAGGGTGGCAGTCTGTGGTGGGCCAGTGGCAACTACCTGGTAACTTCATTACTGTTAGCTCTTCTCTTATCAGATAATTCCATCCACAACATTGGACAAATGACCCCCTCCCTGAGTCCCGAAGCAAGCCTCCAGCAGTCCAACAGCATAGAGCACCCCCAACAGGATCCTCTGGCCTCCTTTGTCTGACTCCCCTATCTGCCCCAAGTCTGGCTCCATCTGGCACCTTAGACCTCCCCCCTTCGGATAAGTTCCAAAGCCTAGGTATGTAGTGCTCCCTGCTTTCTAAAAAGTGCTTCAAGCACACTAGACTAGAAATACTATGTCCCCAAACTCTGTATCCTCTCCTGGCTCACACAATCTGCCACTATTTCATACAGAATCCTTTGGTTCTCACAGAGTTACCCAGGAAGTGGCTGACCTAAACAAAGCCCTAGGAGCAGGCTCTGCCAGACATCTTTTACCATATGCATCTGGAAGAACCTGCTCCCAGGGCTTTGCTAGGGTTGGACACCTTGCAGGTAACTCTAGGAGAACCAAGTGATTCTGTATCAAATAACGGTAGGCCGTGGTGCAGACAGAGAGAGAGAGAGAGCATGGAGTCTGGATGATAGAATATTACCACTGATAATTGCACTTAAAATGCTTGTTTGAATATGGGGGACATCAGTCCTTATGAAGAAAATTAATTTGTCCTCCTCAAGCCAAAACTAAACCCATACAGAAATCAACCATAAACCAGATAACCTGCAGTTTGCATTCTCCCACCAAATACACCAACCGAGGATGAAATATTTGCAGACAGTGCCAAAAATGCTTAGAGTCCACCTCACTGCACCACTAGATGGTGACTTCCTGAAGGTCAAGGGCCTTAAATTTACAGCCCCTCCCCACCACCACCATCATTAGCTATACTTCCAGGTTCAGCAACCAGCCCACCCCAGACACATTTTAGAGGTTCAGCATGGCTCCACCACATACAGGCTATCCTAGACCTCCCAAACACACACTGGTTTACCAGCAGTTTACAGTCCCAACCACATACCCCATTAGAAATTGAGAGTAATGTGACACATATAAAGAGAAAAGAACAACAAGAATTACAGAAAACAGCAGCAATATGTACATTGCATTAGTAAAGGCAAACTATGAGCACATAAAATATTTAAATGAAGCTAATTAAGTTCCTGGGCATTTCTTAGAGTTTCTAATCAAGAGTCTTTTTTTGTGTAACAAGATTTTATTCATTTTTATGTTGGCGCACTTGTGCAGCCAACATCGTGGGACAGTGCAGCTTTGGAGGCACGGTCGCTGTTGGGCGAATGCAGGGCATGCACCAGTAGGTGCGTCCCGCATTCCCCAATCAGCCTGCATGCCAGCGCCACACCATGCATACATAATGTGGCGAGCACATCTAAGAAAAGGTCCGCTGCAATCTGAGCAAAGCTCATCATATGCAGCGGTCCTTTTCTTGCCATGCTTGCCGCCATTATGTGCATGGTTAGGGAGCAGGTGGCCGCCTAACTACTGCCGATTTCGGGGGTGCCTAATCCCCCTGTCGGTTAACCTCCCTCAGCTTTCTTTGTGTGTCAATGGGGGAGCCCACTCCCTGTCGGCATAACCCCCCCCCAATTGTTGAATGCCAAGGGGTGCCCAATCCTCGGCTGCCACCCCCAGCTTTCTTTTGTGTGCAGATGGGTGCCCAATCCCTGTCGGCATGCTTCCTCCTCCCCCGTGTTGTGTGCTGATGGGGTGCCCAATCCCCATCAGCTCACAGATACCCCCAAACAGTTAGGTGGCATGCTGGGAGCCCACCCAGCGTGCCAAATCCCTGCAAAAAACTCTTCCGCGATGGGGTTTTTTCGTTTTTTTCCCCGTAAAATGAAAACAGTCCCTTGTAGTCTCGATGTCCCTTCCCCCCACCTGCACCCACCCACTGCGCACTCTGCCTCCCCTCACCCCATACTTACTTGCGAAGTCTGGCACGATGATCTTCTGTGGACCGTGAAACCGTGAACACGTCTGCACTCTTCAAAGCCGACCGCGAACTGAAGAAATGCTGATAAGCTGTATAATGGAATGAATAGGGTTTTTTCAATTTTAATACATGTCTCGAGCATGTTTGTGAATTTTGGCCCCAAATTTTCAACATGGGGTTTTGGGACCCTTCCTTGAATTCTTGCACTGTCATGGTTGATCGGTCCCGAAAGGTGATTTCACAGTCACTGCATGGAATCATCTTTCGGGACTGAGTAATGAAATGACAGTGCCGCTGTTCATACGAGGGGCTCTCAAAAAGCCTATGTTGCAAGTTTGGTGGGAAAAATCAAAAAAATGACTGTTTTACGAGCGTGCATAGCAACTGCGCAACGCTCACTCATAAGTTAGCGCATTCGGACTATTTTCATGCCAGATTATCAACATTAGCATTTTACCACACCTTCTTGTGAACCGTACAGCTGACATTTTTCAGATCCTTGCCGAAATGTGTTTTTGCACTTCCAGCACAGAATAGCGCGGTTGCTGTGCAAAATCACTGTTCGGGACACATTACGAAAATGACAGTGACACTGTTCATGAGCAGAGGCCCTAAAATGCCTGTGTTGAGAATTTGGTGACAATACTCCATAAAATGACTGTGTTACGAGCGTGCATTGCGCAGTTTGCGCGCACGCTCGTAAGTTCGCAAAATTATATTTTCACTCCACATTTTCAACAGTGCCACTGTTCTACACCTCCTCATGAACAGTGCAGCTGTCATTTTTCACATCTGGACCAACATCTGTTTTCACAGTTCCGGCGCACAATAGCACGGTTGCTGTGGAAAGCCCGTGTTCGAGACACATTATGAAAATGGCAGTGACACTGTTCATTAGCAGATGTCCTAAAATGCCTATATTGAAAATTTAGGGACAAAAGTCAATAAAATTAGTGCTTTACAAGTGCGCGTTGTGCAGTTTGCACTCACGCTCGTGGCTTTGTGAATTTATAATGCTTTCGCTCTAGCTGTTAATCATTGCCATTTTTCCATACCTCCTTATGAACAGCACAGCTGGTTGAAATGTGTTTTCGCACGTCCGGTGCAGAACTGCACAGTCACTGTGCAAAATCACTTTTTGGGACACTTTCAGGAAATGACGGTAACACTATTCATCAGCAAAGGTCCTAAAATGCCTATGTTGAAAATTTGGTGGTGAAAGTCCAGACAATGACTGTGTTGCAAGCGTGCATTGCGCAGTTTCCACGCACCCTTGTAACTTTGTCAATCTGCAATATTTTCATGCCACATTTTCACCACTGGCATTTGTGCACACCTCATTATCAACAGTCCAGCTGCCATTTTCCACAGCCTGCCCAAAATGCATTTCTGCAGCTCTGCCACACAGTGGCATAGTCACTGTGCAAAATCACCTTTTGGGACACATTAACAAACTCACAGCGCTATGCCTCTCCACCTCCACCACTGCCAATGCCAGCATGACAACATTCTGCATTGACAAATGCTTGTTTGAGAGCCATGCAGTATAATAGTCATAACTCATTATTAAGACAAGTTAATATAGTAGAAATATCCTAGCTGGGGGAAAACCCCTTGGAGGTACATCAATCAGCTGAAATTCTTTAGGTCGTGAGGATTTGCATGTTAATGGAGTTCATGCATATTAATGACACGTGCTTGGCGTGACATCACCACTTTTGAATCTCTATAAATAAGGCTTGTCAGGCTACAGCCCGCCAGATTAACATTAAACCTGACACTAGATGCATCTGTGTGTGCTAAACTGGGAATAATTAGTAAAGTGCTTCAAACTAATTTTATCTGCCTCCACATATAACACTGGTTACTATTAGATTGTTATTGAAGATGTGGTGATTTGGAAATCTTGGCCATTTGCAAAGGATTGAAAATAGGCCAGCAAATTTGGCATTTTGTAAAAAAATCCTTTGTGAAGTTTGGTAAAGGGACATTGCTGGAAACATTTTACCAAATTCACCTGCAAGGTCTGTTGTCTAACACAGTGGACCTTACAAACAAATCACCAAAAGGAAAAATAATTAAACAATCTTCACTGAACTCTCCCAGCACCCATCTCACTTTCATACCTCCTTTAGCTGCACCTACAGTCCCCTCCAAAAAGAAAATACCAATAGAAAGGTTGAAGAGTGATGGTAACAAGGTGTCATAGAAACATAGTAGTTGATGGAAGATAAGGACTGCTAGGCCAGTTAATCTTCTCATATTCCCTGCCTGCATCAGTGGTCGCTGACCCTAATTGGTCATTAGTTATTGCCTCTGTTCACCCAATATAGAGTACCCTTATGTTTATCCCACGCATGTTTGAATCTCCACACTGCATTAACACCCACCACTTCCTGGGGTAGGTTATTCCAAACATCCACCACCCTCTCTGTGAAGAAAAACTTCCTCACATTTCCTCTTATCCTGCCCCCTCCAATCTCATATCATGTCCCCTCATCCTTGTACAACACTTGTATTAAAAGATGTCACCCACCTGCACTTTGTTCAACCTTTAGTATACTTGAAGGACTTTATCATATCTCCCCATCCCCTCCTCTCCTCAAGTGTATACATATTGAGGTCTTTTAATCTGTCCTCATATGCTTTCTGATGCAAGCCCTTTACCATCTTGGTCATCCTTCTCCTGACCACCTCCACCAAGTCCACCTTGCCTATGTCCTTGCGAAGATGCGTCATCCAGAACTGAACACCGTATTCCAGATGTGGTCTCACCAGTGTTTTGTTCAATGGCATCACCACCTCGCTTCTTCTGCTTGTGATACCACTTCCTATGCACCCCAACATCCTACTGGCCCTCCCCACAGCCTTCTTACACTGTTTGGCCACCTTTAGGTCATTTGAGATGATTACTCCTAAATCCCTCTTTTCCATGGTGACTATCAGCAATTCCCTCCTCATCCTGTAGTTCTCGGTAGGGTTTCTTTGCCCTAGGTGCATGATCCTGCTCATCTTGGCATTAAACTTTAATCGCCACACCACTGATCCCTCCTCAGTTTTGTGACCCCCTCCAGTGTGTATACTCTGTTGCAGATCTTGGTATCATCTGCAAATAGACAAACCTTCCCCTTCAGCTCTTCAGCAATGTCATTGATGAAGACATTAAAAGGGACTGGCCCCAGTACTGATCCCTGAGGTATCCCACTGGTCACCTTCCTTTCCTCAGATTTGATCCCATTTACTACCACCTTCTGCTTCCTGTCCCTCAACCAGTTGCTAACCCAGTTTTCCACATTAGGGCCCACCCCCAAGCTGCCTAGCTTGTTCACCAGTCTTCTGTGAGGTACAGTGTCAGAGACCTTGCTGAAATTGAGGTGGCGATATCCAACACTCCTGCCTGATTCATCTCCTTCATCACCCAGTCAAGAAAGTCAATCAGATTTTTTGACATTACCTTTCTGCTGTGAATCCATGCTGCCATGGATCCTGTGCTCCCATGGTTACCAAGTGTTTATAATCCTCTCCTTAAGCAGCAACTTCATGATCTTACACACAGCTGAGGTGAGGATAACCGACCTGTAGTTTCCTGCCTCCTCCCAGCTACCACTCTTGTGGAGAAGGACTGCATTGGCCCCTTTCCAGTACTCTGGAACAACCCCTGTATCGAGTGACTCACTAAATTGTGCCACCAGCAGTGCTGTTAGCACAGTCCATAATTTGTAATTTAGAGTTTTACAGGAGTGCAGAGCCTAGAGGTTACAGCACCACACTATGAACCTCAGAAAGAGCAAACTTGGGTATTAATCTAATAACCACTTGCATACCGCATGACTTTGAGCAAATCACATAACCTCCCAGTGCTCCCAGTACATATCAAGAAATGACCCACAGCTCATTCTAAAAAAAAAAATATCCTTGCCATATTAGTACATTAACAACCATTTAATCTCTGACCAGAGTTTGTTTTCTTGAGAAACCAGTACCACCATTGTCTCAGCCCTCCCCCTACAAGGAGTAAAGAGGAGCTTAATTTACAGACTGACCTGAAGGATGTAAACCTGCTGATTTCTTGATGCCTTCCCCCCTTAATTACGTTTGAACCATTTTGCGGGACCCCAAATTAAAGGTGGTGGTTCTCACCCCCACACATAGCAGAGACAAACAAGAAATTAAATTTCAATCAGATCTCCGACATACAATGATGCTGCTACTTCTGCTTCTGTACCCAGAAAGAGCTTCACTAAGAGCTGATCCTTACACCTGTGCTGCTACATCCCTGCCAATGTACAAACAGGAACTTCTCTTCTGGCTATAGCAGCAGATCCTTTGATGTTGGTGCCCCCTCCCCCACTCCAGGAACAGGATCTTACCTAATCCTCAGCCCTAACCTAACAGCTTGGATCCAACAACTCTCCCTGTGGTGAAATAAAATCACTCAAGCACAGAGACAGGAAAAAAAAAAACTCATGGCAGATTGGTGATTATGATGCTGCTATCTGATCTCTCTAATAGACATGGGGCACCCCAGTGAGCAAATCATATTGGTCAAACTCCAAGACAGGCCTTCACTTCATGCACTTCTCCCATCTCTATGTCTAATGTCAGCTGCCTTGGAGGAAAGCCATGCCAAATAACAAAAGGTTCACTCTGCAGCACTGCTCTTTTTCAGCTTTGTAAACTTTTACAAGCCTGCTGTTCCATCCCAGCTACCGACTCTCTTTACATATCCCAAATGCTGACTAGTCATGCTCCTGCCACCTCCCCCCCCCCAACTGCTGCACACAAATAGGTTAAGGCTGGGACAGCATGCAGGGCATGGTGTGCGTAACAAAGTCAGAATATGACATAAAGGGCAGCAGCAAAGAACTAGGAGGACCTAACAAATGCTACCCCTGGTAAAAATTAAATGTACACAGTAGTGCCAGCCTGGTGGTGTAGGGGGCTGAGGTGCTGTGCCTTACCTCTTACCACGTCGATGACACGGGATTGGGAGTAGTGTTGTGAGAATTAAAAAATTCCACCAAGTGAAATATTTTGTGTAATCCCCACATTACGTGAACTATTTATTGGGTGTGAAATGCAAAATCCCCCAGCAAAATGTGGAATTTCACCCGTGAAATGCTAATTTTGCCACCCACAGGTGAAATTCTGCATTTGAGAGCAAGGGGGGAACAGCTAGATAAAAAAAAATTAAAAAATTTATTTCCCCCCTAACGAAGACCCCACATCCCTGGTGTCTAGTGGTCCCAACCCCCAAGCCACAATAGGAAGAACCCCCTGCCACTGAGATTCAGCCCGGTCCCCATCCACATAATTTAAAATGAAAATACATTTCCCTGGTGTCTAGTGGCCCTACAACCTGGCCGATCGCCGACCAAATGCAGAATGAACCCCCCCACCCAGAGATTCACACCCATCCCCCTCATCCCCCCAATTAACCATAAGTGCTGACATCAGTAATTACTCTGAGTTCATTGAATAAAAAAAAAGAAAAACCTTTCCTGGTGTCTAGTGGACATGTTCATTCATGAAAAGGGCTCACTCACTCCGCCATTTAATAAAAGTGTTCAATCAGGCTGCCTGACATGGAGGTGAGTGGAGGGCTATGCCAAGTGGCTCACAGGGGTACTAGATGGGGTGGGTGGGGTTGGGTGGGGTTACTAGTACTACTACCTACTACTGGACAGGGTGGGGGAGTGGGGGGGGTCCACTAGACACCAAGGAAAGGTTTTTTTTTTTTTTTAATTTAATGAACTCAGAGTCATTACTGATATCAACACTATGGACAACAGGGGGGATGGGTGTGAATCTCTGGTTAAGGGGGATTCGTTCTTCATTTGGCCAGTGATAGGTCAGGGTGGTGGGGCCACTAGACACCAGAGAAATGTATTTTTATTTTAAATTATGTGGATGGGGGATGGGGCTGAATCTTGTCGGGGGGATTCTTCCTATTGTGGGCTGGAGGGGTGGGGCCACTAGACACCAGGGATGTAGGGTCTTTGGGAGAGGGAAAACACTTTTTTTTAAATATTATGCATGAAACACCACATTTTGCAGTGGAGAAATGTGTGAATTTCATGGAATATTTCACTGGGCGAAATTCCCGATTTCGCCAAAATTTCACCGGCGAAATAAAATTTTGCTGCATCTCTAGTCAGGAGCAACCTCGAGTGTCGGAGAATCAGCAGAGGGGAGGAGGATCGAGCATCCCATGAACTACTCTCTTCCTCCGGGGAAGGTAGGAAGGGTTAACCGCTGAGGTACTGGCTCCTGTAGGTGGTCAGAAGTTGGTGCATGCTTGTGGTCCAATGTGGGTCGGTGCGGACCGACGTTGGAAGTGCAGTGCACAGAAGCATGCGTGGCAGCGTCTCTGGTGTCATTGCATGCCCATGCCACTGGGGGGGCAATCTCGGGAGAAACAATCCTCCTGTGCACTCGTGAAGGTTGGCTCTGACAACACTGTGATGGATGCACTAATGTCAGCTCCCCCCAATCCCTCCAGGTCTCCGCTGCATGAGGGTTAAGTACCCACTGTGAAGTGGCCTGGGGAGGGTAGGATAAGGGGGTTACAGCTCTGATGCATCTGGGGCGTCAGCTGAGGAAACCATTCTGCAAAGTGGGGAACCATAGGTACACCCCCAGCCAAGGAGGTACTACAAAGAAATAAACAAAAACAAAATACAGACAGTAGTGTACACTGCGTACACCTGCCGACATCCATGTCAGCAAACAATAAAAATAGTGAAATGCCAAACCTCAATATTTCAGACACTGGACATTTCATAGTAAGTGACTGCTTTAATTACTTTTTTTGATGATTTGCTTTGACATTTTGAGGAAAATAGCAAAGCATCTTGAAGATGATAAAGCAAATCAAAATAAAAGCAATCATTTAAGAAGGAAACTGTAGCTTATTTAAACACTTTTGTTGACCAGCATCACAACAACAGGATTTATGTTGACCACAAGCTGCGGAAGACATAAATCCTGTATGTCTCTTGGTCCTGTGTTTCAATCATCCCCAGAACCCCCCCTACAGGTGGCTCTGCCCCCCGCACCCCAGTATTACAGATTGTCAACTCTGAGTCGGAGTTGATTCAGGGAGGGGGTGCAGGACTGGGAGACAGTGTGCCCCTGTCTGAGGCACACCAACACAGTGACCTGTCTGCAAAGTGCTGAATTTGCTGACAGCGAGGTACGTTGCTGTGTTGGTGTCGCCGTCGGGTCAGCATACCATTTAAAGGAACCATACCAGGACATATTATCTTTTACTGCAGTTATTTTTTCTTGCTTTAGTTAACATATTTTTGCAAAAATAAAGTTGTTACTGTGCTATATAATAATGAACTACTTTACCTGAACTATCAAAGTGGAAAGACATAAATATTTTTCTTTTCTTCAGCAAATAGACTCATAAGACTTTGAATTTTTTGAACATTTATCCATTTTATCAGTGTATTAACCCATGACAAGGCATGGGTGTATCAAGCATTAATGCATGCCCTGGGTGATTATAAGGGCACTTGGCCTTTCGCCTTATGCCTCACAATCACCCAGGGCATTCATTAATGCGTAATACACCAATGCCCATTGTAGGTTAAAGCATACATCTCTACTAGTGAGTGGTAAGCCAATAACTCACTTGTGGTGAAGCTACAAATTATTATTATTATTTTTTTTTTGTAGACTCTGTTTCTTACCAGATCCCCAAGAAACTCTCTCCACTGACCTCACAGCCAAGGTTCTACCTCCCTGTCTGAAGCTTGCTGATCCAGGCCAACCCAGCCCAGCAGATCTTCTGACTCTGAGCCCCCCAAGGTGGGACTGCCTTATGCTCAATCTATAATCTAATATGCCAGGCCAGTGTCAGGAGGTGAACCTGGAGAGTGAGCTCAACGTTGAGAGTGTGGCCAAGACTGGCGGTGCCTTCGCCTAACCCCAAGTCTGGGGATTTCTTCTTAAGTTGCCCCCTAGGAGTGCAGCCGTGCAATGACACCTGTACATAGGAGCCATAGGCATCAGCCGCGCTCCTCCCCTCATGTTCACCAGGCACAGGTAATACCTCTGGTCTCCACCGGGGGTCTCTACTGCAACATGGAGCCCCAGAACCCACCCCAGGGAGAGGAGAGCTGTCCTCTGGATGCTTGATCCTCTCCCTCCCCTGCCGACTCCCAATGACCCGGGCTCGTTTCTGAACCCGGGTCACCGGCATGGCACGAGTTGTGGCATCCAGCACCTCAACCCTCAGCGCCATTGGGCCGGCAAGCCACAAATTAGTTATGAAGGTCTTACCACTCGTGGAGATAAATGTGTTGTTTCACCGCATCCATTATGTTTTTGACATGTACCATACTGTTTTAATGTTTCTATTAGTATTTTACCTCATTTTCCCTAAAAAAATAGCATTTTCTTCCATTGTAAAATTTCTGTGTGACCCAAAATTCTATGCATTCTTTTTTCAGATTAAAAATGGAAATAACTTGTTCTCAGGAACTGCATGTGCTCTCAATGAAATAATATGTGTTCTAAGTGAAAATAAATGTATATCTCTAAATAAAATCATTTATTTATGTAATATACAATGTTTACCATCTGGTATATAAATGGATAATGACTGTTTCAAGTAACGGAGCCTTTACATTTGCACTGAACAAACACAAACAGTATTTTGTTAGCAGAAAAGGACCTTTAGGCCCAGCAAGAAATTTTTGGGATGGTCTATGAAAGGCTAAAGAACTAGATGATCTGAGGAGACTTAATACGTTATTAATTGGTTCCAAATAAATTTTGAATGCTATGACTTTTATTCAGTTCATGTGTAGAGAAACCTTTTAAAAGATGACTTTCTATCATCTCTTTCCATAGCTGTGAAGCAAACTGACTCCCAAAAGCAGTAGACTATCTGAAACATTGCAGCAGTGGGAATTTCTAACAAAGGATCTGAAATCTGGGAGACACTCAAACTTCCATGTAAATTGTTAACAAATGTATTATATCCTGATGTGAACATAACGGATGGGCCAAGTGGTCCTTACCTGACATCAAATTATATGCTTCTATGTTCATGTTTCTCTGACACTTGTGAAATATCTACAGTTATTTGCAATTTTTTAAAGCATAACAATTGGGACTCTGTCCCTTGATAGCGTTTATTAAGATTTCTTTTTAGACTGCCCTAGTGACTTTTTCAGCCTTAAAATTAAAATGCTGACTGTTCAAGAAGGATTGCAAACATTTCTTGTCACAATGTGATTACAAACTACAGCTCCCAGCACTCAGCAGAGGCAGGATTGTGTTATCAGGAAGCAGCAGGAGAAAGCAGCTTACAGGTATTACAGAAGAAAATGTATTTCTATTGCTACAAACATCCATTTACTAGTGTGATTGCAGTAATACAACAACAAAAGTGATAAGATGTTATATGAAAGTCTCATTATGAAGTCTGTGTTCTAAACAAGACATTTTTAACATTTTATAGCAAGCATTTGACTTTAATGTAATTACAAATTATACAACATTTAATGAAGCATTATACTTTCATTATGTCAAATATTATATTCACAGACATGTTTTATCTTCTTCAATATACTTCAGAGGCCGTGTCTTTTATAAACTGTTGGAGGAAAAGGTAGCATTAACAAGGGATCCTAAATAAGGAAATCAGAGAACTGTTTCCAAATACAGTAAAGGCAGAAAGTACTTCACTAGAGCTATTAAACAGACTTAAAACATGTTCAAATTTACAACTGCATTATAAATGTTATATACAGAATATGTGTTCTCTTTAAATTAGTATATTACTTCAGTATTTACATGAAAAAGGCATGAAACAGCATTGGATAGTGAAAGGTTGTGTACAGAGTTGTGTGGTGCCTATCCATAAAGCGGGGCCAAGGGAAGAGCCAGATAACTATAGACCCATCAGTTTGATATCGGTGGTGGGTAAATTAATGGAGAGTATACTGAAGGAAAGATTGGGGGCGTTCTTGGAGAAGGAGGGGTGGCTGGATAGTAGGCAACATGGTTTTTTGCCAGGCAGATTGTGTCAAACTAACCCTATGGAGTTCTACGAATGGGTAACATATGAACTGGACAGGGGAAGGCCAGTGGATGTACTGTTTTTAGACTTCAGCAAGGTGTTTGACTTGGTCCCCCACTATGGCCTGGTGGGGACTCTGACATGGTTGGAGGTGGGCCCATTGATGGTTTGATGGATAGGAAACTAGCTAACTGGTCACACCCTGAGAGTCTTGGTTGGTGGGGAGCTCTCGAACCCTAGATGGGTACCATAAGGCTTTGTCCTGGGTCTGATCCTGTTTAATTCATACATATATGACATCAAGGAGGGAATAGGGAGTGAAATGAGTCTCTTCTCTGATGACTCCAAGATGGGAGCAGTAGTTGAGGGGGAAGAGGGGAGGTTGGCCATGCAGGGGGATCTGGAGACCCTGATCAGGTGGGCTCACACCTGGAAATTAAACTTCAATTCATCCAAGTGTAAGGTATTACATCAAGGGTGAGGAAACCCCAAACACATTTATACCCAGGGAGGAGAGGCACTGGAGGGCTCAAAGTGGGAAAAAGACCTAGCGGCCATGGTGGATGCAAGTATAAATAACTGAGCAGTGCAGTAAAGCAGCTGTCAAAGCAAAAAGGATGTTGGGATGCATCGTAAGGGGTATCACCTCGAGGAGCAGGGAAGTGATTCTGCCACTGTACAATGGGCTGGTTAGACCACATCTTGAGTACTGTGTGCAGTACTGTAGGCCACACTTAAAGAGGGACATACAGCTCCTGGAGAGGTTCCAGAGGAGGGCTACCAAGATGATACAAGGACTAGGGGTTTGACATACAAGGGAAGGACTAGAGGAGCTTGGCCTGTTTTCATTGGAGTAGAGGAGAGACAGAGGGGAGATGACTGAGGCCTTCAAGTACTTCAAGGGAATAAATAGGGTAAACATGGAGGGGTTATTTAGACTAAAGGAGAGAGGTATCAGCAGAGGACATGATTTGAAGTTGGAAGGGGAAGGATGAGAGGGGAAAGAGGAGGAGGTTCTTCACTGAGAGGGTGGTGGAACCTTGGAACACGCTGCCTGGCGAGCTGGTTCAGGCTTCCATGATGGAGGGATTTAAGAGAGGGTGGGACAGATACAGAAAGGGAAAGTACCAGGGGGAAGGCCTGGCCTAGTGGGGCAGGGAGGGATGATAGGCATTCGGGAACACATGGGGGGAAGGCCTTGGTACCCTGCTAGGGATCTGAGGTTCGAGTAGACTTGACAGACCTTATGTCCTAATCTGCTGGCAATTAGTATGTTAGTATGTTAGAGGGAGCAGCAGGATGCATTAAAGGACATATTTCATGTGTGACACACCTGAAGGGGTTGAAACAATGCTGACGACTGCAAACATAACCAAGACAATAAGGCCTGATGAAGATACATGCCACTTTGCCCCTGTACACATTGAGCACCTCATCAGTATGGTTCCCTTAGGCAGAGGGGGCTAGATTGTCTGTGCATATGTACAGTAGCTACTCTAATAGAAGTGATGCTAAGCATACTTATTTTACTAATGAATATGTCATGTCACTGGTCAGGAAAACGTGTGGAAGGTAATTCATATACTATTCATCAATGGTGAAGTTTATGTGAGGTGAATTTAATAAGGATATGCCAAACCAGAGGAAATCACTGAAGGACAGGAGATAGTGGTGTGTGAGCAATGAAATATCCCCAGTTTTTCAAGGGACAGAAACAATAAGGATTTCATAAAGCTTATTTGAAAGGTGTGAGCCCTCTGTCTTTGATATTTGTTGTACTACTTGATGGTTGGTACAGAGGCCATCCCCAAGACCAAATCAAGGTTCATCTCTATAGAGGTGTGGGCATCCTGGAGACCCCCTCCCCCTGAGTAATATGATGGAATACAACTCAGAGTTTCAAGGGAACAAGCCAAGGAAATAGCTGCTCCCTTGCAATAAACCTGCATGAATCATGAAGAACTGTGTACACATTGTAGTATTATTTAAACAAGCATTTGTCAATACTGAATGTTTGCTAGCTTGCACTGGCATTGGTAGTGTAGAAGTTACAGAGCTGCATAATAGGAATGGCAGTGAAGTATTTAACTGAATCCAACCCCACCTCCACCCTGCAGAGAGTGGCAGGCATTGGGGTGTGCCTTTGGGTCGTCAGGCATAACGACCACGCCATTTCACCACACCCTACCCTGCAGACACTGACAAGTGTCACGGTGTGCCTTGGGTCTTGGCCTATGAACACCCCATTCCATCAGGAAATATGGTGAGATGGGTGTGGTATAGGAGAATGGGGTGAACTTTGGGCCTGAAGAGTCCGAGGCACACCTTGATGCCTCTCACTGGCTTCAGGGTGTGGGTGGGGGTGGAATGCTATGAGCATGACAGGCAAGAATCCCAAGTCACACCCCTGATGACTGTCATACTCTACAGGGTGGGGCGTTATGGTCGGATACTCTAACGCCTCAGGCATTCATTGGTATTTTCACTCCAAATTTTCAACATGGTTTTTGTGACCACCTCATGAACAGTGGCAATATCAGTTTGTTAGCCGAAAACTGCTTTTGCACAGTGACTATGGCATTTGGCACCACAGGTGCAAAAATACATTCCGAGCAGGAAGTGAAAAATGACAGTGGTACTGTTCATGGGGAGGTGTAAAAAATGGCAATGTTGAAAATCTGCTGTGAAAATCTTAAAAAAACTTGTGAAGTCACGAGCATGCGTAGAAACTGTGCAACGCACACCCGTAATGTAACTAGTTTGGGATTTTTTTACAGTAGATTGTTAACACAGGCATTTTGGGACCTCAGATCATGAACAGTGTCAGTGTGATTTTCTTTATCTGTCCTGAACAATGATTTACCACAGTGACCACGCATCTCTGCACTGAAAGTGTGAAAACACATTTCGGCCATGTTGTGGAAAATGACAGCTGTACTGTTCATAAGGAGGTGTGGAAAAATGCCACTGGTGAAAATCTGGACTGAAAATATTACAAATTCATGAACCTACGGGGTGCATGAAACTGCATAATGCTCACTTTCGTAACACAGTCATTTTATGGGTTTGTCTCGAATTTTCAACATAGCCATTTTAAGACCTCTGCTCATGACCAGTGTCACTGTGATTTTCTTAATCTATCCCAAACATTGTTTTGCAAACCGACTGACCATTATGCGCTACATGTGCAGAACCACATTTGGGTGAGATGTGAAAATGGTAGCTGCACTGCTCATAAGGAAGTCTTGATGAAATGGCACTGTTGAAATCTGGTGTGCAAATATTACAAATTTGCAAACTTGCCAGCGTGCGTGGGAGACTGCACTAGCGGCCGCCTCCTAAAACAGTCATTTTGGAATTTTTCACCAAATTTTCAACATAGCCATTTTAACACCTCAGCTCATGAACAGTGTCACTGTGATTTTCCTAACGTGTCCCATACATTGATTTCACACCGACTGCGCCATTATGCGCTACATGGCGGAAACACATTTGGGTGAGATGTGAAAATGACAGCTGTACTGCTCATAAGGAGGTGTGGTAAAATGGCAATGTTGAAAATCTGGAGTGAAAATATTAAAATTTCGCAAACTTACGAGCGTGCGTAGGAACTGCACAATGCACGCTCGTAAAGCAGTCAATTTTAGGAATTTTTCCACCAAATTTTCAACATAGCCATTTTAAGACCTTTGCTCATGAACAGTGTCACTGTGATATTCTTAATCTGTCCCAAACATTGTTTTTGCAAACCGACTGACCATTGTGTGCTACATGTGCGGAACCACATTTTGGGTGAGATGTGAAAAATGGTAGCTGCACTGCTCATAAGGAAGTGCAGTAAAATGGCACTGTTGAAAATCTGGTGTACAAATATTACAAATTTGCAAACTTGCCAGCGTGAGTAGGAACTGCGCAACGTGCGCTCCTAAAACAGTCATTTTTGGGAATTTTTTCACCAAATTTTCAACATAGCCATTTTAACACCTCAGCTCATGAACAGTGTCACTGTGATTTTCCTAACGTGTCCCATACATTGATTTCACACACCGACTGCGCCATTGTGCGCTACATGGGCAGAAACACATTTTGGGTGAGATGTGAAAAATGACAGCTATACTGCTCATAAGGAGATGTGGTAAAATGGCAATGTTGAAAATCTGGAGGGAAAATATTAAAATTTTGCAAACTTACAAGCGGCGTGAGGAACTGCTAATGCACAACAGAGCAGTCATTTTAGGAATTTTTCCACCAAATTTTCAACATAGCCATTTTAAGACCTCTGCTCATGAACAGTGTCACTGTGATTTTCTTAATGTGTCCTGTACATTGATTTCACACACCGACTGCGCCATTGTGTGTACTACATGGAGGGAAACACATTAGGGTGAGATGTGAAAATGACAGCTGTACTGCTCTAAGAAGGTGTGATAAAATGGCAATGTTGAAAATCTGGAGTGAAAATATTAAAAATTATGAACTTATGGCGTGTGTAGGAACTACTTAGCATACCTTTCGTAAAACATTCATTTTAGGAATTTCACCAAATTTTCAAAATAGGCTTTTTGAGAGCCCACCTTATGAACACTGGCAGTGTTGTTTCATTAATCATTCAGAAAGTGATTTCACACAGTGGCTGCGAAATCACCCTTGAACCAGTAACACCATGACAGTGACAGAATTCATGAGGAGGGGTCCCAAAAACCCCATGATGAAAATTTGGTGCAAAAATGCCTGAGATATGCAACAAAGTTGAAAAACCCCTATCTATCCCATTATGCAGCTTACCGGCATTTCCTCAGTTCGTGGTCGGCTTTGAAGAGTGCAGACGTGTTCCCGGTCCACCGAAGATCATCGCGCCGGACTCTGGAGGTAAGTATGGGGTGAGGGGGTGTGGGAGGCAGAGTGAGCAGTGGGTGGGTGTGGGTTGTGGGGCAGAGACTGTGTGGGACCATTTTTCTTTACAGGTTTTTTTTTTGAAGAAGGCAGCAGGACGTTTGCCACACTGGGGTGGGCTCCCAGCATGGCAGAAGGATGGCTGGGAGGCGTGGAGCTGAGGGGATTGGGAACCCCCATCAGCCATGGCATCTGTTGCCATGCTGGGGTGGGCCTCAGCATGGCACCTTGTACTGGGAGATGGCGAAGCCGACGGGATTGGGCACCCATCGGCCATTACATCATTTTGCCATGCTGGGGTGGGCTCCCAGTGTGGCACCTGGATGCTTTGGGGGCGTGAGCTGATGGGGATTAGGCACCCTCGTCGGCCGTACAGTGTGGAGGGAGGAAGGCACATGAGCACACAGTATGCGTGCGTGCAGCGTTTGTGTGGAGGGAAGGCTCTGCTCACTCAAGCGGAGCTCTCCCTTTCAACTGTATGCCACTGCATTTTTCAGCTGTCATAGACAGCTGGAGCAGTGATTGGCGCTCTGTGACCGCGCCTGCAAATACACTGACTGAATTGGAAGAGGCTGACACACCTCTGGAAAACTCGTATGATGGCACTATGTTTCTTACACATGCGTGCAAGCAAACATAAATAGTGTATGGGAATGAACTTGGGAACAATAGGCCAATCTGTTTAACATCAATACAAAGGACATTGCTTAGGACAGCATATTTGGATGTCAGCAAAACTCTGTACTCTGTGCTTTCATGAGACTAGTTCATACATTGCAGAACCTAGGTATATGCAGCAATGGAATAAAAGCAGGTTACAGGACAGGAAACAAAGGGCTGTATAAATGATAATTTATCCACATGGGGGCCAACACTTTTCAAGTATAGTTATATGTGATCTGCAGGTGGGCAACAGTAGCTATGTTGCCAAGTCCGTTGATAAAACCAGTACTGGAAGAGTAACTGCCCATCAGCAAGACATAAATAAAATACAAAAAGACCTGGACTTACTCAGGAAGTGGACAGAAAAATGGCAGATAAGCCTGAACATTGAAAAAATGCAAAGTGATGCATCTATGTTATAAGAATATAGAAACAATATACCACCTATACATAGCAGAGACTGCTGTAACTGCAGGAAAAGGACCTCAGGATATGATCAGAAGCTACTTTAAATGGGACAGCAGTGTGGTGATGCAGACAGTAAAGTAAATAAAATTATGTAGACAGCAAGAGAAAGTTCATAAGCAAATCAATAGATATTAGGTCTCTGCATTAATCACTGGCCAGAGCCCATCTTTAGTACTGTGTACATTTTGGTCAGCATTCCTGAGGAAATATATCATCAGGATTGAGATGGTGTTGAGGTTGGTGCCCAATGCTGTTGAAGGCTTGGGAAATGCGCAATTTAAAGAACAACTGGAAGAACCAAGACTGTTCTCCATGAAAAAGAGGAGACTCAAGGGTGACATGATTATAATATTCAAATATCTAAAAGGGGTAATTCCATCAAAACAAGTGCATTCCTAGAGGCTCATAAGGACAAGAGGACAAGGGAGTACTCAATGTCATTGAAAGGAGGGACATTCAAGGGAACTATAAAGAAGAATTATTTCACAAAATACATACCGAACACTTGGAAAAGATTTCCATAGCTCGTGGTGTCAGTCAACAGTGTTTCCGTCTTTAAGCTTAAAAACCTAAGTACCTTGAAGAAAAAGTTGGGGGAAGGTTACTCACACTGAGATGGTTAGGAAACAACTTTATTTCCTTCCTTTCTCCCCTCCCTCCTTCACTCCCCCTCCTTCCTTCCTTCCTTCCTTCCTTCCTTCCTTCCTTCCTTCCTTCCTTCCTTCCTTCCTTCCTCTCTTTCTTATAATATACAACCTTCCTGGACAGCATTTCTCTGTGCCATAATCTTTCCAGTGCAAGGGTTCTGTGGGCTGGATTCAGGAATCCAGGCCCTACCTCCATAATTACCAACAGAACTACCACTGCCTTCCTGCCATGGGATAGAGGACCCCTAACCCTTTGGGTAGCAGGCAGCAGTAGCCCATCTGTGCACTGGATGGACAGCTGCTCATGAATGTGCATGAACCACTGGGAGCAGTGCAGTGTTTTGTGTATCACCTGCCACTGCTGTGCTGTGTATGTGTGTTGGGGCAGGGTGGCAGCTCTGCATACTGCAGCCAATGCCCACAACACCCCAAAATTGGTGGCATGCATCGCTAGGGCAAGGCACATGGAAGAAGGGGGGGACTTTATGTGTAGTCCCATTAATGGTGCTTCTTCCAGCTAATACATGCCATCAGCTACAATGCTTGTAACCATGGGCAGTTTAGTGTTGCTGGTTATCAGAATGAATGGAAGGTATGCACCTACTGGGTGGGTGCTAGTGGTGGAGGGGGCAGGCAAACAGCTAAGTCAGATATTTTCCCCACTTACCCTATACCTGCTTGTCCACCAGCCAGCCCATCATATATGCAGTACTCCAGTACAGGACAAATGCAAATGTGTTTGTCAGTCCCCTGGCGATGGGGCACATAAAATCTGCCCTGTATTATGTGCTGGAATCTGACTGCAGGTCTATGGTGGTGCAGAGTGACAGGGCCAGTCTTGTATTGGGTGGTACTTACTGATCAGAGGAGTAAATTTTACACCAGTGGAATGTACCCTGAATCTAGCCCAGTGTATTTGATTTGTTGCTTAATATTCATATGCATCAAAACAGATATTGCCAGATTGTCTAGTATCCTTAAACACGCAATTCTCCATATTTCTATCACCATCTGTAGAAATGACAGTTACACAACTATTTGTGCTGGTCAATCCAGTCCATGACCTATTGCTCCATCCTCTAATCTCCAGCATAAACCACACATCATAACAAATCATCCCCTTACACTTCACTCCCAGCATAAATGCAATAGAAAAAAACTCTGGGGGCACACATTGGGAATGAATTGTTCAGGAAAGCAACTGAAGCCAGAGCTCATAGTCCAGAATGAGTTGTCACGGTGTAGAATGACCACTGCGAGTTAACTGGTCCCCAAAAATCACAAAATGTTGGGGGACGTATGAATGCTTTCCTTAAAACATGGTTGAATGTAATACAAATAAGGAGCTATATCATTCAGTTACCATTAGTTTATCTATAAATATCAGCCTGCCATATAGAGCAGATAATTTTGCAGACCAAAGTTGCAAGAGCATTGAAGATTACTGGACACTCATAGAGAAATAGATTTTTTTGGATGCAATTCACCAGTTTAAAAAGTTAGAAACCTCTGAAAGCAATATCTTTCCTATTTTAATAATGCAAACTAAAATCCAAAAATCTTGAATAAAACAGAATTTTCAAAAATCACACTTTTAACAATTCAAATACACTATATATCAACTCATTCTGAGGTATATCAACATGGCTTTATTATACAGAACTGACTCCAAGATTTCACGTACAGTAAAATCAGTTTAACACACAGTCACAAAGGACTAATATTATGATGACAAATTTGCACCAGTTTATTTCTTATGACTCCCTGAACAACCCTCAAAGGGTGCTGCAGTCCTTCCTCATCATGGTTGTGAACTCCACTGTAAACATGTTTGAAAGGATTGGGGTTTTCAATGCAAGTGGCCTAGCCCACAGGGTAATCCACAATCTATGGTGAACTATTTTTAATGACACCCCTCCTTGTAGAACTATTACAGGCACTTTTAAGAGGTGTAACTGAAAAGCAGCATGAAACAAAAAGGCCAGTGAGGACTCAAGATTGACAAGGGACCTAACATTAGGAATTGTATGTAATGGAATAGGGCTCTAGATGGGGGATCCACTGGATGGCAATGACTGCAATCTGGGTTGAGGTTAAAGAGGTGGAACAGCGGATCTCCAGGAAACACCATCAAGGGAACAGAGGTGAAGGTACAGTCGTCGCCTACACCTGGGCCTACAGGCACAGATTGAG
The DNA here is from genome assembly GCA_016271365.2 of Neoceratodus forsteri. Lineage (NCBI taxonomy): Eukaryota > Metazoa > Chordata > Ceratodontiformes > Ceratodontidae > Neoceratodus > Neoceratodus forsteri. Next base: position 536,631,377 of record CM028135.1, on the reverse strand, counting down.
TGGGTGGGGAATGTTTAGGCAGTAGGTCTTGTGTTGCCTATTTCTTTGAATGTCATAGCACCATGCAACCTACACTGGGCAATCTATTTAAGGCAGGGGGTGTTCTTAATTAGGTGTTTATCCACACACTGACATGCACTTTAATTTGCATTTTGACTTAGTTACAGGGAGGACTCTTCCACCCGATGACTACATCAAACCTTTATGGATAGCCATTGCATTTCTGAGCACAAGAGGGAGCTTGTCTGTATCCTGTTTTGTGACTCTACATCTAGTGACTATGGGCTTGATTTTCCAAGGGGCAAGAATGCCAAAAGCCCTAGGATAAGGTGCACTAGGCTTGGTGGCAATCTAATGGGATTTTCTACTCTGTGTGACAATTGATGCAAGTTAGACCATCTTTTTGTGATCTAGTTTAAGTATGTCAATCCAGGGACCGTTTTTACGAAGTCTGCATCCGAGATTTGGTGCAAGCTGCTGTAAAGCAGGAAAAAAACTGTAACTGTGTCTGACCTATGAAAATCATGAGCAGTTGTAGCGAACAGCATTGGCGTAGTGGCAGCTTCAAAGTGTTGTGGTGCAGGGCTTGACACGAGCCCTGTATCATCCTTCAAATATTCAACCCAATGCACTGGACACCAGGTTCCTAGCTCTCATAGTTCTAATGTTATCCCCTTTTCAAAGAGATTTACTTAGAAAGTGTTAACTTCAAAACTGTTAGGACTAAGACTATTTAATACCTATTTATTTGTTAATTCAGAAATATCATAAGTATCATAAGTAGGATTACAAGTTTTTAGCTTTCGCCATTATGGACTCGGTAGAATTTCATTTATAAATCCCCCAGATATTTGTCCAATCTATTTTTAAATATACTGATGTTTTCACTGCTTATTATATCAACCAGAAGTGAATTTCGGACTAATACCACTCTCTGATTGAACCATGATCCTCTTTTATTGGTCCTATAATGATCACCTTTTAGCTGTAATGAGTGTGCTCTAGTTGTTATTTTAATCTCTCTTCTTACTAATGCCACACATTCCTACAGATCCCAGTTTTTAAATGCTGCAAATACAATGCACATGTCACCTCATAACCTTCTATATTCCAGACTGAATAATTCCAGTTGGTTTCTCCTTTCATTATATGTAAGATTATGGAGGTCTTTAACTTTTTTTGTTATTTTCCTTTGTACACTCTCTAGTTTGTTACTATCCCTTGCATGAAGGGGGTTCCAAAACTGTACTCTGTACTCCAACAATGGTATAACTAAGGAAACGTACAATGGCATAAGCACAGTTTTGTCCCTACTCTCAATGTTTCTTAATATACAATTTGTAGTTTTGCTAGCTTTTTTGACAATGTTGATAGTGATCCTGAAAATGCCACATCATTTGAGACCAAAATACCTAAATCTTATTCTGAAGTTGAATTTCTTAATTCATTTCCATTTAATTCATAAGTGGCTTGGCTTGTGTGTTGTTTATTCCAAAGTGTAAGACACATTTCTCAATGTTAATGACCATCTTATGTTTAACAGCCCAATTGTTAACATTATCCAGTTCTTTTTGGAAGTTGTCTATGTCTTTATTAGTACTCACAACTGATCCTATTTTACTGTCATCTGCAAGCTTGGCAATCCAGCAGTGTTGTGATGTTTTTAAAGATGACACGTATATACAGTATGAAATAGTGTTGGCCCCAAAACGGAGCCCTGGGGAACTCCACTAGACACTACATCCCTGTCCAACATATGGCCTCTAACGTGTACATGTTGTTTCCTATCTGAAAGCCAGGCTTTTACCAATGTAATAATATACTGGTTAATATTCAAGTCTTCTAGACTCCTGATTAATTCTTCATGAGGGACACTATCAAAATCTTTGGATAAGTCGAGATACACAACATCAACTGAGAGTCTGTGATCAAGAGCACAGCTGACTTGTTCAAAAAAGCATAGCAAGTTGCTTAGGCAGGCTCTCTTAGGTGTGAACCCATGTTGTGTGTGATCCAATTGTCCTGTTTTCTGTATATGGTCCTCTAAACTTTCTTTGATATATTCTTCCATAATCTTAATCAATATACAAGTGAGACTGATCGGTCTGTAGTTTTTAACAGAAGTTTTAACTCCCTTTCTATGAATAGGTGTCACATTTGCTGTGACCCAGCCCTCAGGTACCTCTCCTGTCCCCAAAGATAGTGAAAGTACACCTTTAACCACAAGCGCTCTTTTACAAAGGTTCTATGTCAGTGAGTAGCTACAGAACAATCTGACAATTCAGGATGGTAGAATGCAGATCCATTGAATCATTGTCATAGTGTACACATTAGAGTCATGCATACAGATTAGGAATTTCCGAGTATAAAACAGCAAGAGAGCATTAGTATGAACAGTCCTATAGGAGCATTGTAAGAAACAAAGCATGCAGAAAAGCTTACTGTTAATAGCTAAAGGTTACATGTTGTAAAGAATTACTTGAAGCAGTTACAATGGATACATTTTAACAGCTAATCAATTTAAACAATGACATTGGGACCCTAGTGACAGAGCCATTCTCAGTCCCCTCATAAACTGGACTATTTTAGGAAGGCCTAGCAGTGGTTCAGGTAATTCATTCAGCCACTGCGGAGCTCTGACATTGAAGGAGCTCATGGCCTAACTTGATTTACGGCAAGGTACTGATAGTGCATTTGTGGTCATGCTCCTGGTGGAGTATTGGTTACGGACAGGGTGTATTTGGTTTTGCACAGCAGGTGGTGTGAGGCCCAGGACTGCTTTTCCCAAGAAGGCATGTTTGGTATTTGATTCTATCCTGGTGGGAAAGCCATTTGGTTTGGGAATAAAGGGAGCAGGTATGGATGAGTCTGTCAGCCCCAAGTACAAAGCGACAGGCTTTCTTTAGTACTAGCCTGACCCTTTTAAAGGACAGAGTCAGTGGCTTCTCCATACACTGGAAGGCCGTAGTCTATTATGGGAAGGATTGTGCAAGTTACATCAAAATATTTGGCTTCCAGTGAGATGTTCTGACATTGCCTGTACAGTGCACCTATATTTTTATTGGCAGCAATAATAATGTTATCAACATGGGGTGCAAAGGAGAATGTGTCATCAAGGGTAACTTCTAAGTATTTAAATTAGCCTACTTGTTTCAGTGTAGCCCCATTCTCATTTATAATGGTAAAGGGGAAGGGGAGACTGCCTTTCTCACGATTTGACCAGCAAACAACATGGTTTTTGTTTTCTTGTAGTTCGGTAGTAATTTATTTAGTTTGCATCAGTTTTCCAATGACCCAAAGCTGCATTGTAGTTCACGAGTCAGCATTTCCTGGTGTGGGCTACTGAAATAGATGGCAGTGTCATCTGCATATGGAAGTACCTTTGAGGTGTGGCAATATTCTGGAAGGCTATTTATAAAGAGTCTGAAGAGGACAGGACACAGTATTGAGTCTTGGGGTACCCCAACCAATACACTTTTGACATTTGATAATGCTCCATTAATCTTTACCCATTGTGTACATCTGGAAAGATAGCTGTGGAACCATTTCATTGTGTCTGGAGGAGAGCCCTAGTGTGTGTGGAGTTTAACCAGCAGTAGTGAGTGGTTTACCAAGTCAAACGCTTTTGTTAAGTTGATGTAAATGGATCCCACCAGGTGTCTGCTATCTTGGGCCTCATGCAGGGAGTTAGTATATTCAACAAGGGCAGCATTGGTGCTGTGAGGCTTCCTAAAACCATGCTGTTGACTTTGGATATTATATTTACAGAGGTGGGTGACTAGTTGGTTGAATACAATCCTTACTAGGGCCTTGGGCAGGGGAGAGAAGATAGATAGCCTGTAGTTGACGTTCAGGGATCAGTCTCCATTTTTATGTACTGGGGTGACTAAGGCAGTTATCCAGATTTCTGGGAATTGTGAGTACTGCAGGAAGAAATTAAGTAGTTTGGATGGGGGAGTGGTAGTTTATCCAAGGTCAGGGTCACAAGTTTCATATCCAAGGCATCACTTCCCACTCCGGTTTTATAAAGCACCCATTTTATATACTTGATTGTGTCCTTTATGGGGACTGGTTTAAAGCAGAACTTTGGTATTTTAGGGATATGGGCAGGGGTCGTGGTTTAGTCGTCACTCTGTTTTACTGTGGGGTTAGACTCAGTGTGAAGGGGAAGGACAGCGATGAGGTCTGTGAATGCATTGCTGAAATGATTTGCTATCTCTTCTGGGTCCAAGGTGATGGTAGCCTGTGAATGATGGTGACCGTAATTGAGCACCTTCAAAAAGGGTGACTCAATCGTGGTGCCTGTGCACAGGGCTACTGGGCAGGGAGGGTGACTGGATAGGGGGTTGGCGAATATAGTGACAGGATGTTGCTATATACATGCATGCAGAGGGGTTGGGGAGAGACTACTCCATGTGACATGTGGAAGAGGAGGGAGGGTTTGTGGGTTGTAGTGTGGTGGTGGGCTGCCAAGCTGACTGTATGGCATGTTGGGTTGGTGGCAGGCAAGGATTGGGAGGGTGCTGGGTTTGGTTCTGGGATCACTCATTTTTTGCGCCGGTCCAGGATTTTTATTTTATTTTTTTTTTTGCACCCCCCACCCAATACGCACCCCCCTGGAGTTGAGAATCTAAGTCTCCGGCACCCTTTTGCTGTGTGCCATGTGTATACATTGCTGAAACTGATTTTCAGTGATGTATACTCACCCAATAGGTGATCGCCTTTCTGCAATCACCGTTATCACATGGAACCCAAGGTGATAGTTCTATTTGCACTGAGCATGGTGGGCTGAGATTTGTCATCCTTACCCAAGAGTTCCTTTATGTTTTTCCAGAATTCTTTCCCATTACTCCAGTTGTTTGACTGTTGCTCTTTATAGAAGGTTGCCTTGGCCAGCCTTATTTCTTTTGTACATTTATTTCAGGCAGCTCTATACTTTTGCAGGTATCCAATTGAGCCAGAGGCACTTGCCTGTAGCCACAAATTATCCCTGTCCCTCATCTGAGCTAAGAGAGATGGGGTAATCCACTCAGTGGTAGTACCTCTAATCTTCCATTTTTTTATAGGGGCAAATTTGTCACAGGCAGCATTGAATTGGCTTGTGAAATAGTCCAGTGCAGAGTCTATATCTAGGATGGAGTCAAGGTAGCTCCAGTCTACTTGGGCCAGTTAGGCTTTGAATTCACCAAGTTGGCCCTTTTGAAGTACCCTGCTGTTTTATTGTTTTCAGGTGAGGTGCTTGGAGAGCTTAGCAGACCAGGCACAGAGTACTGGAGAGTGATCGCTGATGGAACCCGACATCACTGATACCTCAGGTAGCCTTTCTGGGTGGGTGGCCAGTATCCAGTCAATGAAAGTGCTGATTCTGGTTTTGTAGTTAGTCTTGGTGCAGCTTTTTACTACCTGTGTGACGCAGAGGCTTGGCACCATATACTTATGAGCAGTATTAGTTCTAGCAACCTAATTTATGTTGAAGTATAAATATATATTTTTTTTAAACTTGAAGCTAGGTAGATATGACACATCATTGCTGTTTTTATGCATCTATTGTAGATGTGTCAAACTATATTAATATATTCCCTTCAAATATGTTTTCAGTATTGATATGTATTGATTCACAGCACTGTACGGGATCTGTATTAATATGACTTATCCATTTTGAGCTGACTCCAAGCACAGATCTATAAAATTCAAGTTCACAGTCATAAAGGTTCTAAAGTTATCCATTTTCAAAGCAATTTTAAAAGGACAATACATTTGGAATCCTTACAGCTTGATGATTCATTTTTTTTTTAACACAAGAAATCTTGGGAGTCAGGACAGCATGATTGTTTTATAACAGTCAGTTGTAATGTATCAATATGTGTAGCTTGGTTGGGGGTGTATACTGTAGCTCTGCCAAACCTTTATATTTTAAATGCCAGCTTGGAGTCAAGGCAACATGGTTGTGTCACATCACTACAGTATCAGTACAGAATCCCGACAGTCAGAATACCAACCCTCACAAAACCAACACCGAAATCCCAACAGCCAGAATCCTGATGCTGGAAAAATCCCAATGTGTGGTGATGTGTGCATTTTCAGGAGATGTTTATATATATGATGGGGGTACAGGGAGCAAATTTCCCCACAAACACTTCTTTAAAATTTCACTTATCTGCCATTGGGATTCTGGCTGTCAGGATTTCAGTGTTGGGCTTTCAAGGGTCGGAATTCTGACTGTCGGGATTCTGTACTACAGTATATCTCATTGTTATAGCTTTCATTTATCAATGTGTGCCAGGTACAATAGTATTAATATTTTGTCTCCATGCATTTTTTTCTAGATTAGTACAATACGTACTGACACACAGAGATGGAGAGAATGAGTGCCGGCATGACCATATTGAGCTGTCTTAAAGCATTCATTATAAGTGGAAAATGGCAGGTTTAATGTTCATTCATTAGCTGTGGGAGACACAAAACAGAGTATATACGGTTTGCCCAATATGACCACACAAATAATGGCTGTCCTGAAAAGGGGTGACTTATTCATTGGGTGGAGGAGTCCTCATTGTAACTAAGTCACTATGCACAAGTGTGAATCAATATATTACTTTGTGCAAACAGGGTTTGTAGACACTAACAACTGAATAAGAACACTCACAGCATTTTGCGGAAGGTACAGCCAGTCCCAGTGTGCTTTGTCATCTAAAGAAGGCCATGGGAAATGTTCTACTGTCTACATCTTCCTCACCTGATCCATAGTGTTGTATACTGTTGGTTTACCTGGTGTTAGAGGGTGGAGTAATTACAAGAATCATCTTGTCTTTCATTGTCCACCTGGGAACAAAAGTAGGAGGTTGTTTAGGAAAGAGGTTTGGTTTATATTCTGTTTTAACTTATATATTTGAATAGTTTTGTACTTGAAATTAGTTCTGTGTGTTAAAAATTACTACTTTGAGTTAGAACTGTTACTTGGGCTGAGATATTGTAACTATTGTGGCTTGTGGGAACACTTGTTTTGCAGTGGTAATTAGAGTGAAATTTAATGTGATATTTGCCTGGTGTTAGGGGGAGGGGTAATTACAAGAATCGTCTTGTCTTTCATTGTCCACCTGGGAACTGAAGTAGGAGGTTGTTTAGGAAAGAGGTTTGGTTTATATTGTTTTAACTGAAATATTTGAATAGTTTTATACTTGAAATTAGTTCTGTGTATTAAAAATTAATAGTTTGAGTTACAACTGTTACTTGGGCTGTGATATTGTAACTATTGGGGCTTGTAGGAACATTTGTTTGGCAGTGATAATTAGAGTGAAATTTACTGTGATGTTTGCTTGGTGGTGGAGCCCTCCACCCACCCTGTTTTTAAGCTTTCTTAAATACTGAAAAGCCACTGGGGTTGGGATTGAAGGGCTGTGCATTTCTGTTTGTGACTGAAATTTGAAGCAACAGGAACTGGTGGGTCTGTAACATCATACGGTACCTGATGTCTGCATGCACACACTGTTAGCAGGACTGGACACATACTGGACTGTATGTGTTTGTGAGACTTGGGAACATTATTGTTGGGGTTGAAATAGGGTTCATAAACAACTGCAGTCAGTATAGAGAGAGAGAGAGGGATGGTATTCCAGGGGGAAGGGACTGAGAAAAGGGGTGTGAGCCATTATGAACAGAGAAGGACAAACAGGGTGGCCACATTCCACCATGGCAGGCATCTTCGGAAGGGTTGTAGACTGCACAGGCTGTGGGATGGCAATAATTCTCCATTGGGCCTGGAGAAAGGGAGGCTGCCCACTTTGTAGACAGCTATCTCATATCAGGAGTGAAGTATATTGGTTAAGGAGTAAGCTGGGGGAGTTGTGGGGGGCGTCCAAGGATAAGGGGTGTGGATATGGGTGGCTGAATGGTGGGCTATGGGGAGGCTGGGGCAATGCTCAGAAATTACAGGATGTTATGTTACACCAAGCAGGAGGGGGGATATTAGGTACATAGGGATGTTGATGCTAAGGGGAAAATTTATGGGGTAAACATTCTGAATATAAACAGAGTGGAGGGGGAAGAGTCAGGAGGGGCTGTTGTGGATAAGCCTAAAAGAGAAGACTGTGGGAAGGGAGCTCCTAAGGAGAACATGGCAAGAGGGAAGGAAGAGGGGCAGTTTAGAGGGGCAGTAAGGGGAAACTCAGGTTACTTGATGGAGGCTGGCATAGAGTGTTACAATAAATTTGAGCTACTAAGCAACCTAGAGGGGGAGGAAGGGGTTGGTGGAAATGGAGAAACTGATACAGAGGCTGGGGGAGGGAGTCTGATACCCATAGGGCATCACAGACTGGCAACGGAAAGGATAGAAATAGTCCCAGAGGGAGAAGGGGAATAGTAAATGTTAAGCAGATGGGGGAGATGCAACATATTGCAGACATGAGGGAGGAGAGCATGACTGGAGAGAAACTGGAAGACAAGGAGGTGGGGAGGGGCCCCCCTTCAGGAAGGAGTCTGTATCAAGGATGGGGCCCTAGATAAAGAGGACCCACAGAGGGCTTCTGGAGGCAGGGGTACTATTACAAGGGAGGATGATAGTGGTGTGGGGAAAGGGGAAACCATCAGGGCCAGGATAAATGGTTCTGATAAGAGAGGGTTAAAGGGGACACCTATTCAGGGGGGTCTGAGTTAAGTGGGCAAAATAACAAAGGAGGTGGAAAGGGTAGGGTGACAAGGGGGGTCTCTAATATGGTGGGAAAACCCCCATGGAATTGAGATCACGAAAAAGGGGGGATGAGGGGGTTGACAGCACATAGTGGAGGTAACCATAAGGATGATGGTGGTGTTAAAGTTCTGTTATTGGGAGACTCAATGATTAGGGGTATCTATTAGGAAGGACAGGGGGGTGGATGCCATAGCCAGGTGAAGGTAGTGAGTGTCTCTGGGCTGACGGTGCACAGAGCAATGTTCATGGTGTATGAACTGGTTAAGGATTGTGGAGGGAAACCGGATTTTCTGGTGCATTTGGGAACTAATGACCTAGAGGGAAATAGCATTTTGGAAATCCAAGCAAGGTTCCGAGAACTTGCCAGAATCTGTCGGGATAATGGATGCAACATTTCCTTTTTGGAGATATTGCCAGTACAAAAGGCCTCAGTGGAGAAAAAAATGAAGATCACAGAGGTTAATGACTGGCTCAGGAAGTGAGGTGAAGAAAGTGGGTCTGGGGTGTTAGGGAACTGAATAGAAGTTTGGGAGGATAAGGGACTGTATGCCAAGGACAGGCTTCATCTTGCCCCGTTAGGGAAGGAAGTCCTTAAACAGGGGGTGGCTGCCTACATTCAAGAAAAGTGGGGTTTAAACTTGTGAGAGGGGGAGGGATAAGGGAGGGGCTGACCAGAAGCCATCTCTTCCAGATGAGGAGAGTAGCCTTCAAACCCAAGGGGGAGGAGGTTTCAGGAGGAGCAGAGGGTGGATGGAAGTATAAGGAATCTGGGTGGGGTTTGACAAAGGGGATCAGGGATAAGGGTTGGGGGATGGTGTTAGTAAATGCCAGGAGCTTGGGAAACAAGTTGCCAGAGTTCCAGGCCATGCTGTTCAAGGGGGGGTGGATGTGGCAGTGGTCACGGAAATGTGGGCCAACAAAAACCGTGACTGGGACCTAAACGTGCGGGGGTACACTATGCTTAGGAAGGACAGAAAGGAGGGCAGAGGGGGTGAAGTGGCTATGTTTATTAGCGATGACATGGAAATTGCTAGGGTAGAAGAGGCAGAGGGAAACATGGATGCCTTATGGGTCACCTTACAAACCCCGGCAGGAGGTAATGTCAAGCTGGGTGTAGTATATAGGCCCCCCAGGATGGGTGATGTACTGGAGGATGGTTTGCTGGACAACATCATTGCCCAGTGTGGACCAAAAGGGGAGGGAGTGGTGTTGATGGGGGACCTTAATATGCCAGGTACAAACTGGGGAAGCATGTCCTCTAAGGTGGCCAAGGAGCAGAGGCTGCTGGATGGCTTCCAGGATGTGTTCTTAACACAGCACGTGATGAAGTCCACAAGGGAGGGGCATGTCCTGGGCATGGTTATGGCAGATGGGAATCTGGTAAGGGACCTGGTTGTATAGGAGCCCCTGACTGGGAATGACCACAATACTGGCTGGTTTCAAATAAGCATGGGAGGAGGGGGGGAGAGATCTAGGACACTGGCAGTGGACTTCAGGGGGGCAGACTTTGTGGGCATGGGAAATATTCTCAAGGATCACTTGAAGGGGATTACAACAATGACAAATGTGGAAAAGAGATGGGAGGTCATAAAACAGGGACTTCATGAGGCAGTCAGGACCTGCGCTAAGGTGAAGTGTAAGGGAGCAAGGTCACATAAACCATGCTAGTGGTCCAGTGAGGTTCAGGTAGTGGTCAGAGAAAAGAAGGCTGCCTACAAAAAATATAAAACAAAGAGAGGGGATAGGGAAAAGGAAATGTACCATCTTGTATCTAGAAAAGTCACCTGGATGGTGCGGGGGGCAAAGTCCAGTAAAGAGTGGCGGCTGGCACAGGGGATATGGGGAGGGGAAAAGGGGTTCTTCTGGTACATTGGGGAGCAGAGAAAAACTAAGGGCCATCTTGGCAGGTTAAGATCAGAAGGAAGGTGGGTGGAAGAGGAGAGGGACCAGGCAGAGGTATTAAACGAGTACTTCACCTCTGTGTTCACTAGGGAGGGGATGGGACATCTACAAAGCAAGGCACAATGGGGATAGAAGTGGTAGTGAGTGGAATCAGGGGAGCAGCAGAAATGGAACAAGAGGGAGGGAGGGAGAGGTACCCCAGGGGTGTCACATCAGGATAAGGATAAAAAGGCCAGTAAGGTGGAGGGGACGGATGATGCTATCTCCACCGAAAGGGTGTGGTTAGCCCTTAAGGGCCTAAAGAAAGGTAAATTTCCTGGGCCAGATGGCATTCGTCCGAGAGTACTATGGGAATTGGCAGACATACTGGCTGCACCACTGGCGGAGCTCTTCAACAGGTTGCTTGAGACAGGGAGGGTACCTAGGGATTGGCGAGAGGCACATGTGGTGCCAATCCATAAAGAGGGGGTCGAGAGAAGTACCAGATAACTATAGACCCATCAGTTTGACCTCGGTGGTGGTGAAAATTAATGGAGAGTATACTAAAGGAACGATTGGGGGTGTACTTGTAGGAGGTGGGAGGTCTGGATAGTCGGCAACATGGGTTTGTGCCAGGTAGATCGTGTTAAACCAATCTTGTGGAGTTCTACGAATGGGTAACATCAGAACTATATCAGCCAAAATGCTTAAACAAGCAGTCCGAATGCACAGACCCCAAAAGAAGTTAAATAATAGACCACTATGTGGCACGGCCTACCGTATCTTCAAATTTTATTGTGGTCACAACTCGTTGTACAAACAGCAGACACACGGAGTGCGGCAGCGACTTACTAGACAGAAAATAAACACTTTAAACACCACATTAGTGCATAAACATAAGAGTGAGCATTTAAAATGACCGAGTCAAGCCGAGCAGAGACCAGCTCGCGTGCGTGATGACGCACGGAGAAACAGCTGACGCCGGGCTGACGCCTCAGAGCTGATTGGTCAGTGGAAACACCAAACATTTAAAATGAACTCATAAATGTTAAAATTACGGATAACCAATTAAAACAACCGCTCATAAATATTCATATCTGCCCCGATTTCACTATAAATAACTCTGTAATAGTAACTCCTCATTTAAACCTTTCGTTGAGTGTATCTAATTTATAGATCCAGAAACATTCCCTCTGATCAAGCTTGTTTGCTAAATTTCCACCACAATTCAATTTTTATTTTTCAATACCTATAAATTTTAAATTGGCCGGTGAACCATGGCCTGCAGATGCAAAGTGTCGCCATTGCATTGGTCATCACATTATTTCTAATTGCCGATTTGTGCTCACTTATCCTTTCTCTCAACTGGCGTTTAGTTTGCCTACATAATTTAAACCACATGGGCATGTTAACATATATATTACGCCAGTGCTCTTACGATTAATAAATTACTTATTTCAAACTTCTGATTAGTATGTGGTGCAAAAATACTTACTGTTATAGTATTATTGCACTGTGCACAATTACCACATTTATAATTTCTTCGAAAATTTGGAATCCAAGTTGCCCTCGACCTATCCAAATGCTGCACACTGTGCACCAGCACATCTTTTAAATTATTCCCTCCTATATGTGATTTTTAGGCTTCTTGTAGATATCTTTCCTAAAGACAGGATCACCTTTGCAGTACTTTCCAATGTTTCCAACCACATTTGAAATTTCGTATGCTTGATTAGAGAACTCTGTACTGAAATAGATACATCCTGAACATCTCCAATTTCATTCTTTGGTTTTAATAATTATTCCTATCAGTCATAACAGCCTTTTCTATCCCTTTATAAATGCAATCAGTTCCATAACCTCGTGCTTTAAAACGCCCTGCAGTCTCTTGAACATTCTTTTAAACATATTGTCATTACTGCAAATTCATTTTAAAAGCACCATTTGCCCACTAGGAATATTCTCCTTCAAACTTCTAGGATGACTGCTTTCAAAATGCAATAATGTGTTTTTACTCATAGGCTTCCTATACAACGTAGTTCCTAATTTTTGTCCATCCTTATATATCATTAAATCCAAAAATGGCACCTCCACAAAATCAGCCTGCATAGTAAAATGTAGATTGGTGTCAAAAGTATTTAACAAATTGACAAATTCTTGCAGAGCTGCCAGATCGGATTTCCAAATGAAAAAACAATCATCAATATATCGTTTCCAAGATCATACAAACTTTTTGAAACTGTCACATTTATACAAATAAGTAATTTCCCACTGCCCAACATACAAGCAGGCTATGCTGGGTGCAAACGTGGTACCCATCGCAGTACCCTTCTGTTGTTTGTAAAATTGATCTTTATACATAAAATAATTCGATACTAGAACCATATTAGTCATATCAGTAATCAGGCCCAAATCTGAAATCACATCTGATTGTAATGTCGCAAAGAACTTACTGACTGATAGGAATGAATTGTTAAAACCAAAGAATGAAATTGGAGATGTTCAGGGATGTATCTATTTCAGTACAGAGTTCTCTAATCAAGCATACAAAATTTCAAATGTGGTTAGGAAACATTGGAAAGTACTGCAAGGTGATCCTGTCTTTAGGAAAGATATCTACAAGAAGCCTAAAATCACATATAGGAGGGGGAATAATTTAAAAGATGTGCTGGTGCACAGTGTGCAGCATTTGGATAGGTCGAGGGCAACTTGGATTCCAAATTTTCCGAAAGGAAATTATAAATGTGGTAATTGTGCACAGTGCAATAATACTTATAACAGTAAGTATTTTTTGCACCCACATACTAATCAGAAGTTTGAAATAAGTGAATTTATTAATTGTAAGAGCACTGGCTTAATATATATGTTAACATGCCCATGTGGTTTAAATTATGTAGGGCAAACTAAACGCCAGTTGAGAGAAAGGATAAGTGAGCACAAATCGGCAATTAGAAATAATGTGATGACCAATGCAATGGCACGACACTTTGCATCTGCAGGCCATGGTTCACCGGCCAATTTAAAATTTATAGGTATTGAAAAATAAAATTGGAATTGTGGTGGAAATTTAGCAAAAAAGCTTGATCAGAGGGAATGTTTCTGGATCTATAAATTAGATACACTTCAACCGAAAGGTTTAAATGAGGAGTTACTATTACAGAGTTATTTATAGTGAAATCGGGGGCAGATATGAATATTTATAAGCAGTTGTTTTTAATTGGTTATCCGGAATTTTAATATTTATGAGTTCATTTTAAATGTTTGGTGTTTCCACTGACCAATCAGCTCTGAGGAAGGCGTCAGCCGAAACGTCAGCTGTTTCTCCGTGCGTCATCACACACGCGAGCTGGTCTCTGCTCGGCTTGACTCGGTCATTTTAAATGCTCACTCTTATGTTTATGCACTAATGTGGTGTTTAAAGTGTTTATTTTCTGTCCAGTAAGTCGCTGCCGCACTCCGTGTGTCTGCTGTTTGTACAACGAGTTGTGACCACAAAAATTTGAAGATACGGTAAGTCGTACACATAGTGGTCTATTATTTAACTTTTGGGGTCTGTGCATTCGGACTGCTTGTTTAAGCGTTTTGGCTGATACATGTATTCTCTGTTCCCGAAGTGGCACCAGGTTAAAATACCTCACATAGAGTGAAGTTGAGCACCTCGGAGTTTTGTTGGTTTCACAATAACATCAGAACTAGACAGGGGAAAGCCTGTGAATGTATTATTCTTGGAATTCAGCAAGGCTTTTGACTCTGTCCCCCACAATGGTCTGGTGGAGAAACTGACCGGGTTGGGAGTAGGCCTTTTGATGGTCAGATGGATTGAAAACTGGCTAGCTGGATGCACTCAGACAGTAGTGGTCAGTGGGGAGCTATCGAACCCTAGAGAGGTCGGTAGTGGGGTACCACAGGGCTTGGTCCTGGGTCCAATCCTGTTTAATGCTTATATTTCAGACATCAGGGAGGGTATAGGGTGTGAAATGAGTCTCTTTGCAGACGACTCCAAGATGGGAGCAGTAGTTGAGGGGGAAGAGGGGAGGCTGGCCCTGCAAGGGTACCTGGACACAATGGAAAGGTGGGCTCACACATGGAAATTAAATTTCAATATCACCAAGTGCAAGGTGTTACATCTTGGGCGGGGAAACCCTAAATACAGGTACACCCTGGGAGAGGAGGCGCTGGAGGCCTCAACAGGGGAAAAAGACCTAGGAGTCATGGTGGATGCATGTATGAATAACTCCGAGCAGTGCAGGAGAGCGGTTAGCAAAGCAAACAGGATGTTGGGATGCATCATAAGGGGGATCACTTCTAGGAGCAGGGAAGTGATTCTGCCGCTGTACAATGGATTGGTTAGACCACACCTCGAATACTGTGTACAGTACTGGAGACCACACTTGAAGAGGGACATACAGCTCCTGGAGAGGGTACAGAGGAGGGCAACTAAGATGATACGAGGACTAGGCGATCTGACGATGAGGAGAGACTTGAGGAGCTCTGCCTGTTTTCATTGGAGGAGAGGAGAGACAGAGGACATGATTGAGGTCTTCAAGCACTCAAGGGAATAAATAGGGTAAACATGGAGGGGATCTTTAGACTAAAGCAGGGAGGTATCACCAGAGGGCATGGTTTGAAGTTGGAAGGTGGAAGGGTGAGAGGGGAAAAGAGGAGGAGGTTTTTCACTGAGAGGGTGGTGGATCCTTGGAACATGCTGCCTGGCAAGCTGGTTCAGAGATCCACAGTGGAGGACTTCAAGAGAGGGTGGGACAGACACAGAAAGAGGATGTATTAGATGTTGGCCTGGCCCAGCGGGGTAGGGATGGATGATAGGGGTTTCTGGAACACAAGGGGGGGGAGGGCCTCGGTACTCAACTAGGGATCTGAGGCTCGAGCAGACTCGTTAGACCGTAAGGCCTAATCTGCTGGCAATTAGTATGTTAGTATCTCCTCTGCCCTTCTGATGATCCATCCAGTGCCTCCCATAACCCTATTCAGACCAGTAACAATCACTGACATCCAGTGGATCAACACTTCTCTAGCTCCATTCCCTTGTGTGTGATTCGCAGGCCACTTTAAACTCCAAAGTTTCAATCATAACAAGCATTTGTCAATGCCGAATGTTGCTTGCTTACATGTGCTGTTTAGGTATTTGGAAGTGATAGTACCATGCCTAAGAACTGTCATGTGCCCCCTCCAAGACATCCACTGTGTCTTTCTGTTCAGTATTCACAGAAGAGGGGGATGGGCAAGAGCCACAGCAGTACAGCAGTTGCAAAGGTGTGAAGAGGTGGACAATAGTCCATTAACAGGCAGAAGAATCATGCAGGAGGTGACTAAATTGAAGGTGGACAAAGCAATGGGACTAGATGGCATACATCCAAGGATATTAACAGAACTGTGAAGGGAGATAGCAGTACCTCTGGCAGCCATGTTCCCTGAGTCATTCAACACAGGGGTGGTACCAGAGAATTGGATAAGGGCACATGTGGTCCCACTATACAAATCCAGCAGTATGGAAGAGGCGGGGAACTATAGGCCAGTCAGCCTCACCTCAGTAATGGGAAAGATCATGGAGACATTGCTTAATGAAAGGATAGTGGGGCATCTAGAAGCCATCAGAGCCCAGGACCACAGGCAACATGGATTCACAGTGGAGAGGTCATGTCAGACAAATCTGGTTGATCTCTTTGACTGGGTGTCAAAAGAAGTAAATCACGGTGCGTCAGTGGATAATGCTTACCTTGATTTCAGCAAAGCCTTTGACACCATCCCACATAGGAGGCTGATGAACTAGCTGGATAGGCTGGGCATGGGGGAAAGGGTGGTAAACTGGGTTAGAAACTGGCTAACAGACAGGAGGCAGAGAGTGGTGGTAAATGGAGTACTGTCTGGGGAGAGGGGGTGACCAGTGGGGTGCCACAGGGATTGGTCCTGGGGACAGTCCTGTTCAATTACTTCATTAGTGACATTGCAGAAGGGCTGAAGGGAAAGGTTTGCCTGTCTGCAGGTGACACCAAGATCTATAACACAATGGATACCCCAGAGGGGGTGGAGAAAATGAGGAGGGACCTGGGGAAGCTTGAAAATGGTCTGAGGACTGGCAACTGAAGTTTAATTCAAAAAAGTGCAAATGATGCACCTGGGACACAGAAGCCCTTGGGAAAGCTACAGGATGGGGAGGGGAGGGAGTTGCTGACAGTCACACAGAAGGAAAGGGACCTCAGGTTCGTACTTCAGATGACCTGAAAATGTTAAAGTGGTAAGGCAGCTCAGAGGGCCAGTGACATGCTGGGGTGCATAGGCAGGAATATCACCAGCATAAGGAGATAGGTAGTGATGCCATTATATAAAGCCATGGTCCGGCCTCACATGGAGTACTGTGTGCAGTACTGGAGGTCACACCTTCGTAAGGATATTAATAGGCTGGAGATGGTCTAGAGAAGGGTGAATGAGATGGTACAGAACTTGCAACACAAGACTTATGAGGAGAAATTAAGGGACCTCAATATGTACTCACAGGAAGAGAGGAGGGAAAGAAGAGATATGATAGAAGCATTCAAGTACTTTAAGGGTATAAGTATAACTGCTGAGAAGCAGGAGACAGCTGCTATAGACACATGTGCCAGCTTCTGTGTGATATTCTTTTGTTCTTATAAATCTGTACTCACCAGTATTTCAGTAACCACATGACCACACTGCCTTCTTTAGGCAATTTTATGCTGGTGTCAGATGGCAGATAGAGGGCTCACCAGATTGTGTTGCCATTTGAAAAACTTCATAGAGTGCCCTTTTACTGGTAAGCATTTTGGAAAACTGGTTAAGGTCTCACAATTTTTATTATGATTTTATCTCCTTATGTCTGTCCTCTTTGGTTCCCCCATCCCCACTCCCCAAAAGTCATCGGTGGCCACAGCTGCAGCCTTCTTCTTGCCAAGATGGTGGGCGAGCAGCTGCCTTCCCAGTCTGTGAAGTCTGACATCTTTCAGTGCCACTTACTGATCATCTTCCAACACAGACAAGGTGCTGCCAGCCCAAAACTAACTCAGGACATGCAGCTTTCAAAGTGGGGAAGAAATGGAGTGAGCAAGAATCAAGTACTCATTCAGATGTGGCGTTGATTTTAAGATCAGCATACTAGTGTGGACACTGCAAATAGAACCCCAGGTCTTTAAGCAGCCTTATGAAGCGTAAAGGCTTCTCGAAGCACTGGGGTTCTGTTTATTGTACTGTAAGTGGGCTGCATCTAATTCAGTAATTTACTGTACCTTACATCTGGATGTATGGTAGGCCCAACTTTAAATAAACACTGCACCTGAATGAACACATGATGCCATAGAAACATAGAATTCATCAGCAGAAAAGGACCGCTCAGCCTACCCAGTCTGCCCAAGTGTTCTCTACCTACTTGTAACTCCTGCCTGTATATGTTACTGCATGTCTTATTCTGCTTGCGTCCATCAGGACCTCCTTGTGAATGAGCTTGCTCAATGGATTTTTCCTGCAATGAGCTTGAACCTACTCCACCTCCATAGCCCTATTGATCTCCATTGACCACCTCCTTCCCCTTTTCTAATATACCCCTATGTTTATCCTATGCATGCTTCATGCCCCCTACCATTTTAGCTTCCACCACTTCTCCTGGTAGTCTGTTCAAGGCGTCTACCACCCTTTCAGTAAATAAATATTTCTTCACATCTATCCTGAATGCCCCTTCCCCAAGCTTCATTGTATGTCCCTTGGTTTGGGTGCTCATCCTTATTTGAAGGAAACTCCCCCACTGTGCCCTGTTTACCCCTGTGAGGTACTTTGTAGGTCTTGATCATGTCACCTCTCGCCCTCCTCTCTTCCAGAGTGTACATGTTGAAATTTTTCAGCCTTTCCTTGTAGGGATTCCTGTGAAAATCCTGAACCATTTTAGTTGCCCTCCTCTGGAAAACTTCCACCTTATGTCCATTCTGAAGTGTGGAGTCTAAAACTGGACACAGTATTCCAGCTGGGGGTATACCAGGGAGTTATACAATGGCAGCACAACATCCCTTCTCCTCCTACTGGAGATGCTGCTCCTTATGCACCCCAGAATCCAATTTGCACTGCCCATAGCCTTGTCACGCTGTACTGCCACCTTGAGGTCCTCTGATGTAGTAACATAAAGGACCCTTTCATGTCTAGTGAGTATCAGTACCTCCCCCCATCCTATACTCAGCATCGGGGTTCCTATGCCCTAAGTACATGATTTAACACATGTTGGAATTGAACCCCAACTAAGAAAGAAAATGGAATTGATTTGAATGAATTGCAGGCTTTTAAGCAGCTTTTTGGGGAGTGTGTATGTGTGTGTCTGTGGGGGGACTCTGCTACTATAACTATTTGCTTTTGATGTTGGCCTCAAATCAGGTGCGTTCCTGTAAACAGAAAAAAACACATTTAAGAAAGACTCAAAAGAAATGTGATAAAGTCTTTGTACGTTAGCCTGGGCTAAGCTTGCAGACAGGAGAGATAGAAACATAGAAACATAGACTTTGACAGCAGATAAGGACCGCTTGGCTCACCTAGTCTGCCCATTTCCCTACCTACAGGATAAGCTGCAGATCCTAGTTAACCAACAGGCTATTTCTTCCGACCCCCAACAAGAATTGCCTTATGTCTGTCCCATGCATTCTTGAATTCTCCCACAGTTTTAGACCCCTCAAAACTCATCAGGAAAGTTGTTCCATGCATCCACCACCCTTTCTGTGAAAAAATACTTCCACACATTGCTGCTGAGCTGTCTCCCCCATCTTCAAATTGTGACCCCTTGCTCTTGCACATTTCTTTTTCTGAAAGATGCTACTGTACCTTCTCGGACTTTGTTGATTCCAATGAGGTACTTAAAAGTTTCTATCATGTACCCCCTCTCCTACCTTTCCTCAAGGGTATACATGTTAAGCTCCTTTAGTCTCTCCTTGTATGGCTTCCCTTGTAGACCCTGCACCATTTTAATTGCCCTCCTCTGGCCTGCCTCTATCCTGTCTATGTCCTTGCAGAGATGGGGTCTCCACAACAGGACCCAGTACTCCAGATGGGGTCTCACCAACTGTCTGTACAGAGGGATAACAACTTCTTGTTTTCTGATGGTGATGCCTCTCCCTATACATCCCAGTATCCCCCCAGCCCTCCCTACTGCCTTCTCACATTGCTTTCTAACCTTACGGTCATCTGATATGATTACCCCCAGGTCCCTTTCCATTTTTGTTGTTACTACCTTCCCCCCCGTTGTGTAATCTTCCCCTGGGTTTTTGTTAACCAGGTGCATTATTTTGCACTTCTTTGCATTGAATCCAAGCTGCCATACTTCTGACCATTCCTCCATCCTTGCCAAGTCCCTTCTCATCCTTTCCATGCCTCCTTGTGTATCAACCCTGCTGCAGATCTTTGTGTCATCTGCAAAGAGGCATGCCTTTCCTTCCAGTCCCTCTGCAATGTCACTTATAAAGACATTAAAAAGGACATGCATCCTGTTCCTAATTAGTGAGCTTCCCACTGGTTACCTGTGAGCCTCTTATGGGCCAGAGCTTACTACACAAGCATTTGTCAATGACGAATGGTTGCTTGCTGGCATTAGCAGTGGAAGTGCAGGAGTTAGACAGATGGGACCTGATTCTCAAAGCCCTGCATCAGACGCAAGACACCTGCACTGAACAGATATGGTGCAAGGTGCACCTTGCGTCCATGACTGCCCTCCGTGCAATTTACAAAGGTGGTCTGCATCGACCGCAGTCCAGCTGCCCCAAACAGGGCCTGCACCTGCAATGCACTGCAGCAAGATGGTAGGAGGACTGCAGCCGATACAAGCTGCATCCTACGATTCACAGACATAACCTGGTGGGAGAAATTCTAAGTGCCCTTAGAACAGCCAGGGCAGGTGTAAGAGGACTTAGACATTCTCCCCTGGGTGACATGCCTGTGTGTGGCACACCATGAGTGATGGTCCACCCACCATACACCTCTGAGTGTGGCCCCATATGTGTGGCCCCCATCCTAGTGGTCCAATGGCACCCCTCACAGCTCCCGATGCCACCTATGTACCATGTTGGTACCCCCGTCCTGATGCTGCCCATACTGGCAGTGGCTCCCCTGATCCCTGATGGCTGCCCCATCGGCACTACAGCAGTACCAACTTATTATGGTACAGTGCCCACCCATGCCCCAGCAGGTGGTGTCCAAACCCCCCCGTACACCAGTCCTGACTGTTCCCCAGCACCCGGCACATCCCACCACTCACCTCCGTGGCCAGGCACCAGTTGCACCAAACATGGTGGGGGGACACTGGCCCACCAGGTTGGGTCCACAGGCCCATTATCTAGTGGAATAGGGGTCCTGTGTTAGTCTCTGTTGGCCTGCGGTGGACCTGTGCGGTGCATCAGGGGTTTGCCATAGGGTTCTGGTCAGCACAAGCATGGGGACTTAGCCACTGAGACCCCTCCTGTATCTGAGTCAGGTGCAGGGTCCCTGGTGCACCAGGCATTGGTGCAAGCTGCTGTTTGTCGCAGCTTGTGTCAGATGCAGGCCCCTATGAGAATCGGGTCCATGCAGTTTAGGAATGGCAGTGAATTACTGAACTGATGCCAACCCCACCCCCACCCTGCAGAGGTGGACAGGCATTGGGGTGTGCCTTTGGGTCATCGCCCATAACAGTCACGACATTTCACTTCACCCTACCCTGCAGACACTGACAAGTGTCGAGGTGTGCCTTGGGTGTTTGGGCTTTACTCATCTGATTCCATAAGGAAATATGCTGAAATGGGTACAGTATAGGAGAATGGTATGAACTCTGGGGCCAAAGAGTCCAAGGTGCACCTCGATGCCTGTCACTGACTGAAGGGTGCAGATGGAGATGGAATGGCATGAGCATTATTATTGACAATCCCAAGTCACATCCCTGACACCTGCCAGTCCCTACAGGATAGGGCGTTATGGTAGAAAACCCTAACATCCGGGGCATTTCTTGGTATTTTTACTCCAAGTTTTCAGCATGGGCTTTTTGTGATCCCACTGCATGAACAGAGGCACTATCAGTTTGTTAGCCAAAAGGTGATTTTGCACAGTGACTGTGCCATTTGGTGCCACAGGTGCGAAAACACATTTTGAAGAGGACGTGAAAAATAACAGCTGTACTGTTCATGAGGAGGTGTAAAAAATGGCAATGTTGAAAATCTGGAATAAAAATATAAAAAAACTGGTGAAGTCAAGAGTGTGCGTAGAAACTGCACAACACACACCCATAATGTAATTAGTTTGGGGATTTTTTACAGCAAATTTTCAACACAGGCATTTTGGGACCTCCGCTCATGAACAGTGTCACTGTGATTTTCTTAATCTATCCCAAACACTGATTTCCCACAGCGACCGTGCTATTCTGCGCCGGAAGTGTGAAAACATATTTCAGCCAGGGTGTGAAAAATGACAGCTCTACTGTTCATAAGGAGGTGTGAAAAAATGGCAATGTTGAAAATCTGGACTGAAAAGATTACGAATTTGTGAACTTATGAGGGTGCGTGGAAATTGCACAATGCACACTAGTAACACAGTCATTTTATGGACTTTTGTCACCAAATTTTCAACGTAGCCAGTTTAAGACCTCTGCTCATGAACAGTGACACTGTGATTTTCTTAATCTGTCCCAAACATTGATTTTGCACACCGACCATGCCACTGTGCGCTACATGTCCAAAAACACATTTTGGGTGATATGTGAAAAATGACAGTTGTATTGTTCATAAGGAGGTGTGGTAAAATGGCAATGCTGAAAATAGGGAGTGAAAATATTAAAAATGCTCAAAGTTACAAGCGTGAGGAAGAACTGTGCAGCACACACTCATACAACAATCATTTTGGGGAATTTTTTCACAAAATTTTCAACATTGTTTTTTTGAGGCCTACCTCATGAACAGTGTCACTGTGATATTCTTAATCTGTCCTGAATATTGATTTTGCACACCAACTGTGCCATTGTGTGCTACATGTGCGAAAACACATTTCAGGTGAGATGTGAATAATGACAGCTGTACTATTCATAGGAAGATGTGGTAAAATGGTAATGTCGAAAATCTGGAGTGAAAATATTAAAAATGCTCAAACTTACAAGTGTGTGTAGGAACTGCACAATGCATGCTCATAAAACAGTCATTTTTTGGAATATTTTCACCAAATTTTCAACACAGGGTTTGGGGGGGCCTACCTCATGGACTGTGACACTGTCATTTTGTTAGTCAGTCCCAAAAGGTGGTTCTGTGTAGTGACCGTGAAATCATCTTTCGGACCGAATTACAAAATCACAGTGACTGAGTTCATGAGGTAGGGTCCCAAGAATCCCATTTTGAAAATGTGGTGAAACAAGTCCCAAAAATGGCCTCGATATGCACTAAAGTTGAAAAAAAACATTTGTGCCATTATACAGCTTACCGGCATTTCTTCAGTTCGCGGTCAGCTTTGAAGAGTGCAGACATGTTCCTGGTCCACTGAAGATCATCGCACTGGGCTCCGGAGGTAAGTATGGGGGTAAGCGGTGTGTGTGGGGAGGTGGGATATGCAGAGGGTTGGTGCAGGCTGGGGGAGGGACCACCGGAATGGATGATGAACCATTTTCTAGTTTACAGGTTTATTTAAAACAAGAAAAAAAACACATCTCTGGAAGGTTTTCTTTATTACAGGGACATTTCATTTTGGCACGCTGACATGGGCTCCCAGTGTGCCACATGAATGTTTGTGGAGGGCTGTAACCAACGGGGGATTCAGCACCCCCGTTGGCACATATTGAGTATGGGGGGAACAAGAGCCGAGGGGTATTGAGTACCCCCTCAGCACACAAGAAACTGGGGGGGGAGCATTATGCTGACAGGGAATGGGCTTCCCCATCATCAAAATAACAAGGAAATGGGCATGCCGACAGGGGGATTGGGTACCCCTGTTGTCACATACAGTAGTAGCCAGATACATTGCCAGCTATTTCCAGATATTTCGCTAAATTTCTGAAGAATTTTCTCTCTGCTGCCCCTACTGTGGGAATGCAGAAAGCAGGAGATATTTCTGGAAATATCACAGAAATTTCAGGAAATATCTGGCAGTGTCTGTGGCTGCTACTGTATAGGTGCGAGGGGGGATGGCAAGAGCCAAGGAGGATTGGGCACCCCCCTCGGCACACAAGAAATTGAAGGGAGCATTATTTATTTATTTTATTTATTTAGCTTTTGTTACCCGGGTAAGTGCACTACCCATAAAATGACTATTTTCATGCACAACTCGGGAGAGTACAGACATGCAGAAACTTAGCAGGATAACAATTTATAAGTGCTTTACATACAACGAATTAA
Organism: Neoceratodus forsteri; assembly: GCA_016271365.2. Taxonomy (NCBI): domain Eukaryota; kingdom Metazoa; phylum Chordata; order Ceratodontiformes; family Ceratodontidae; genus Neoceratodus; species Neoceratodus forsteri. The sequence goes on along the minus strand of CM028135.1, from coordinate 536,607,467 downwards.
AGAGGATACAATATATTGGAACATACAAAGTAAAGCACTTTACCTACAAAGAGTTAAAGTGGATACAATATATCAGAGACATACAGAGTAGACCATTCATAAGTTCATTGGTGCCTACCTATGCAATGAATAGAGAGGACCTTGGACAATAAATTATCAGGCTACATATCACATAAACAGAACAAGGTAGACAAAAACAGGTAATACAACAGGAAGAAATAACCATTGAGAGCAGTGGGTGTCATTAAGAAAAAGGTTGGTAAGTGAGGAAAAGGGGAGCAAGCCATGAAATTAGATTATATGAGTATACGTAAGTGGAAGGGAGATGCCTGCAGTGCAAGATTATATATGGTCAGGGAAAGGGAGCCGGGACAGGCTGAGGCAGCAAGAGGGTTATGTAGAGGAGAGGAAATACTATTGTATGGCAAGAGACATCAGTCATTAGGTAGGGTGAAAGCAGGAACAGGTATCAGCAATCATCAGATTTGAGCACAATTTTCTCTTAAAGCATGTGTGGGAGCTAGAAAGTCTAATGTCGAGTGGAAGGGAATTCCACAGCTGTGGAGCCACATTCTCAAATGCAACAGTTCCTTTCCTAGTGTGGCACCTCGGCAAATTCAGAAAGGATTTATCAGCTGATCGCAGACCATGGAGTGTGTCCTGAGGAACAAGCATAGCTGCAAGACACCTAGGCGTTTGATTTTGAATTATCGAATCAATAAGACAGCCAAGGTAGTATTTCCTACTAGCTAATGGAGAGAGCCAACCAAGATCATTACAAAGTTGACAGTGGTGTTTAAGCCAAGGAGCAGAAGAGGCATAGCGACATATGTTGTTATATGTAATATCCCATCTGAGTAGGTCAGTTTTATGAGCAGCCCCAAATAAGGGAGCCCCATAGGTTAGAGTGAGGAGCAGAATCCCTCTCACAATGGCCATTTTAGCCAATGGCATGAGCATATAACTAGTCTTATATGCAACATCCAGTTTGGAGTTGACAGCTCTGCAAACAGACTGTACATGAAGACTAAGATCAAAAGGTTGATCTAGCAGGATGCCTAGGTACTTGAAAGAGGTCATACATTCCAGCAATTGACCTTCTAAGTCCTGCACCATCAGTGCTGTTGTGCAAGCCTGGAGCTTTGGGGCCAATCCAAGCAGCATGGCTTTAGTTTTGCTAGTGTTGACAGCCAGTTTGTGGTCGTATAGCCAGTTTTGGATATTGTTAAAGTCAGAGGAAAGGGTTGTATTGATAGTGTCTATATTAGTAGAACTTGAATTGATGACAATATCATCAGCATATAGAATAGCAGAGCAGGATTTTAGAGCAGTTCCAATGTTATTTATATAAAGAGAGAATAGGAGGGGCCCTTGGATGGAGCCCTGAGGTACACCAATGTTAATGGTGGTACTGTTCGATAGAGAGGAATTAAATTTCACCACTTGAGTTCTATTTGTCAGGTAGCTTTCGTACCAGTCAACAACAGAGGAGGAGAAATGCAGGTGTCGAAGCAGGGAGAGAAGCAAAGTGTGATCAACAAGGTCAAAAGCCTTTGTGAGGTCAATAAAGACAGCCTCAGTCAGATTGCCAGTATCCATTTTTCAAAGAGTGTCTGTGGTGAATTTAAGAAGTACAGTCATTGTGCTATGTCCTTTCCTGAAGCCATGTTGGGTATCCGAGAGCAGACTGTGCTTAAGTAGATAGTCAGTTGTCTGAGTTGCGACAATTTTCTCCAGGATTTTGCTCAGTACCGAGAGTATGGCAATTGGTCTATAGTTCATTACAACCTTAGGATTCCTTTTCTAAGTACAGGTGTGATCTAAGCATCTTTCCAGAGGTCAGGGACCATTCCACCTGAAAGTGATAATGTATGAATTTTAGCCAGCGGTAATGCAATAAGGGGAGCTGCAAGTTTCAAGAGGCGGAGTTCCAGGGAGTCTAAGCCAGAGCTGGTGTGATCAGAGATGGACCTCAGGAGCTTCAGGACTTCCTTTCTAGACACAGCCTTAAAACAGAATGGAACAGTATAAGGAGGCACAGGGGACAACACTTCTAGCTTATCCAGACAGGTTCCTGATGAGGAGTGGGAGGACACTGCAGTGGGACTGAAGGAAGAGGTATATTGGGAGAGATCAGAGAAATGCAGGTTGAAAGAATTAGCTTTGATTTGTGAGTCACTGCAATGCACATCATTTATTTGCATATCAACATTATGCCAACAGGGAGTGGACTACCCTGTAGGCTTTTTTTTTATTTTTATTAAAATGTTTCACCAGAAAGGCACGCTGAAGGGCAGGTGGTGGCTTCCCATCGGCTTTGTAGGGATTGTGAGAGGCCAACTGAGAAGCCTTCGCCATGGAAACACAGCATAATGATGCTGTGTAATTGGCTGCTACAGCCCGGGAGGCCCGCGTACAAACAGTTGATTGCATAGTGATGGGGCACTCCCTGATTGCAGCGGTTCAGTTGCTTTGATGTAGTGGCCTGCTCATTAACTGTGGTGATCTACGGCATGCTCCTCTACTGGCTGAGGCAGAGACCAGCCCATGAATGAGCTGCTGTCATTTGACACAACACTGCTGTGCCGCCACAACCTGCTTGTGAAGAAAATGTGATGCAATGTGTTTCTTGCACATGCATGCAAGCAACACAAAAATGATTGTTTTCAAGGAGAGAGGACCTGTTTAGGCAAATACTAAAACTATATAAGTAAAAATTAGTACTATGCCATGTCAAACTCAAAACATAGCTGCAAATATTTCACAATTAGGTATTGTATGTATCAGCTGACACTAGATGCAATTCAAATAATTCTCAGTTACAGGTTTCTAGCAGAAACCATCCCTCAAAAGATGTTTAACTTTTCAAAGAGGTTTTAGAAACTTGATTGTGACAGATGCCATGCCAGAAAAGCTATGCTGGCTTGGCATCTAAGTGTTCCCTTTTGAAGCAGCTTGCTGCCTGCAAGCAGCAGCGCATTTGCAATGGGCTGTCCCATGACATCATGATGCCACTCATATCATGATGTCACAGGCTGACAGCTGAGTGCACTGCACTCCATATGCTAGTCCCAAGTATCGAGTGCTCCTTGATGCACAGGCTTTCCCCAGCCTTACAAGTCTTGGTATGTAGCCGAATCCAAACCATATATTTAAATAAAAACTAAAGCTGTCAATTATAAACAAGTTTGTGAAAGATAAAGTGGGTATTTATGTATGCAAAGCTTGAAAAAGACTATGAAGGCTTGATGGGATCAGGCTCCAAAAACAGAAAAGAGGATAATTTAACCATAGAGAAAAATAGGGATGAAATGTGTCAACCACATGTAGCTGTACTCATATAGAAAATATCATTATACAAATATTATAAACACAACTCATTATAGCATAGGAAGATCACAAAGGTCAAAGTGTGCACATCATTATTAGAAAGATTTCCGTAACATGAATAAAATCTGATTGATGCAAACTACCATTCAAGACCTGAACTGGTTAATTAATAATATTTAGGCACACTGTCTTGCAGTAAATTAACTCAAAAAGTGAAACATTAAAAAGTATTTATACAAATCAGATACAGGCTTCAAAGTGAGAGCAGTGCAAACACATTAAATCAGATCATGATAATACAGATGTCCAATCAATGGACTCATTAAGCCCATATGGTGGCAACAAAGCTCCAAATCTTTGTATCCATACAGCTTCCTTTTCTAATAATTTACAATCCCAAATAGCTCCCTGCCAGGGCATAGAAACTCTTTCTAAACCTAGAAGCTCAATGAAGTAATGGGGTATTATTTTTCTTCCCAGTGTTTAGCAACACTTGAATTTTGATCTCTTGTCCTTACAGTATATTTCTGTTCTGATACCCTCTGTTAAAGCATCCTTCTTGTGTTTCCTATGTAATACAAGTCACAAGGACATTAAAGAACGTAAATGACATGAGCATATTGCGAGTGATATGCTGATGAATCACAATTTCCTAATGTTTAAACTTATTATCGCTAGCTTTTAGATTGTATGTATTAGAACACTGGACACCGGGCACAGCCCCCACAAGGAAAACTCTCCAGTCGTGCTGTGCCAAAATGTCATTCTCCTTCCCTTTTTCCTGGCAGTTAGTGACCAGTATGTTGTAATTTATCCTTTAAGATTTGACACTGTTTAGTTGCCATAAGTGGTGCTTTAGAAAAGAAAACTGCCCTACAGTACTCATTCTGAGAATAATCCAGTACTTACTGTATGTAAGGCATCTTTGTCTTTCCTAAAACTGGTTGAAAAAGGTGTGGCAAATACTATTCAGTCAATTTGTCTGTGCTTATCTCTCACATTATGAATGAGGTCTGACCTCTGTCTACGGTTGGCCTCTTCTACAGCCTTTTTATCACCTTCAGTGGGTACACCCTTGCACATTGTTTATCCTCCCTTACATTTTTATCAAGATTCTAACCATGTTAACTGGAAATGTTCCTGCGAGACCTAAGGAACTTCCCAGTGGAATGACATCTTTCTGCTTTATCAGCTTGCCAGTGAAGTGGTGAAAACTGTTCACTTGCAGGATTCCATAATTTCACTCCAGGGGAGTGAGAGAGACTGCAAGTTTTGTGTATCCAAGAGACAATCCCCTGAAGGTCTTGAAGATACAGCTGCCTAAAGGGAGGAAAATCTGTGAGGATCTGACAAGCTACCAAAGAGGAAAAAAGTGCCTTTCTGTTCTTTCCATGCCTGGGAGGAAGAAGCAACAAATCTCTGAATACAGTATTTTGAGACTGTTGTCTTAGGGAGTTGTCTGAGGTGTGTGAGTGCCCAAAGACATGGCTGGATTGTACCAGTTAGGACCCCTTTCACCACAACTGTGCTGAATTTGAATTTAAAGTTGGGAGTCTTTAGCAATTCATTGGAGATTGAAGGCTCATTTGGGGTAACCCTGAAGGAATGGCAGAGGCTGGTTGGGGCAAAGGGTGGGTAGGCCCCCATCTAGAGTTTCAAGCAGGGCTAAGTGGTTCATGGAATGGCACCAGATTTCTCTGGGCAGGTTAAGTGCCAGCAGGATTGTTTAAGTGTGTGGTACATCCAACAGATACCCACTTTGGAAATGGAAATGTGTTCTGGAAATGTTTTGAGTGTGTAGCACATGCCACAGATATACACTTTGGAAATGGAAATGTATTTGGAAATTTTTAAAGTGTGTGGCACATCCCACAAGCATGCACTTTGAGGGAAAGGAGACGTTTCTGTGGAAAACAGTACTGCCTAGCAAATTGTTTCTGCAAAAGAGAGAGTACTTGTGTTGCAATGACAAACCTTTGGGGTACCACCCTTGCTTTAAGTAACATCTGTGAATGAAGCCATACTGCACAATTCCAGTTACTGCTGTGGACATTTAAATTATTGCTTTTGGTGTCAATGGTTGTTAGGGCCCTCTCAACAGTTAGGTCTAGCATACACCTAGCAACCTCTCCTCTGGACCTGTTTTTAAATACAAAGGTTCATTTTAGTATTTACCCTCACCTCCCCCCTCTAGATAGTGACTGATATACACTCCAACATCAGGGGTGGTACCATTTTTGTAATTATGCCAGGAGCAAATTGCATGCCATGAATTGGGCATGGGTTCTTTTTGAGGGGTGCCAGCTGAGAAAAATGTGCTGTGAGGGTCACAAATACATGTGGTTCTCATCTGGGATTTGGTGAGGACATTATAAAAATGTGGGAGCTCATCCAAGGATTTTGGGTGAGAGGAAAATGCTGAGGGTACATCTAGTCTCTTTCTGTCTGGTAGGGTGCACCATAGCAGAAAGTGTTGCCAGAAAAGTAAAGTCTGTGCCAATGAAAATACCATCTGAAAGGAATATGCTGCCTGTGTTTCCCATGAGAGAAAGTGGGGAAAAATGTGCTGCTTGTGTGAATAAACTGTGCTTTAAAATGGAGTGTTGAGCTGAGCAATGTGTGCCTTTGCCATGCAAAAAGTGCTAAAAGAATTGTTAAAAGACACAAGTTTCAAGTAAAAACTGTTTGTGGACTTTAAAAAAACAGTAATATCTAAGTGCCCAGAAAATTTAAAAGTTCTTAAGGTAAAGATTGGTGGAGTCACTATAGGAAATGTGCAAAAAACTGTACTGAAATGCCCAAAAGCACTTTGCCCCACTGAAATTGCCAGCCAAGAAAAAAGCGACAGTTTGCAGTTTAAATTTGCCTGCTTGATGATAGTCGTGAAGGAGTGCATTCGGGAGGGAGAGAGAGAGTGAGCTTATTTGTATGGTGTTGTGTGATTGGTCTAGCCAGCCATGTCCCACCCTTTGCCCTGAGCCTCTGAGCCACAGGAGTGTTCGAGGAGGAAAGCCAGTAGCGTGCAAGCAGCACAGCAGCATGAGAAATTGTCAAGAAGGAAAGAGTGCTTCAAAACTTTACTTTCTGGACATTAAAGGGTAAATCAGGCTCAACCCATTTTCTGACCATCTGAGTAGTGATCGTGGTGAGTGCTTAACTGATCCGTGGGTCCGCCAGCCCAACCAACTGAAAAGGCCCATCCAAACCAGCAGAAGGCTGCATATCATCCACATAGGGAACCAGCTACTGTCTGAGTGAGTAAAAAACCAAAGTACAAATGAACTGTGTGCAACACTAAAAATTCAAGCTAATGCAGTACAGTTTGAGAAAAGAGAGACTATGGGATTTTAAAATGGACTGAATGCAGTGACTGTGGCAGTAGCTACTTCCAGGGCACTACTGATCAAGAGTTCAAACAATTTGCAGAAGAGTATGAATGTGCTGAATTTGAGTCAAAAGAGATACTGTTATTGTGTGCAGTGTAAAATAGTAAAATACAAGGTCGGAAAGCAAATTTCCAGGTAGTAAAGTGTGTGTATGATGCAGAAAAGCTACAGCAGCCATTATGGGGCGTAGTCAGCATTTTAAACAAAGCAGCAGGTGCCATGTTAAGCAAGTGTCTCAGAAGCAGCAAAGTTTTATATAAATGTGCTAAAGTTGTGAAACAAAAATGCAAGTCAGGAAGCATGTTTCAGCAGCATAGTAAAAGCAAATGAAGTTGTGCACTGTGTTCCTATGTCAAACCCAGCCCTAAGTGTAGAACGGTAATATGAGGGGGGGGGAGGCACTGGAAAGGAGCAGAAAAACCTAGCCCCAAATAATCATGGTAGGGCGCAAACACCAACATAGAGGTGCCTGAGGGAGAAGGGAGGGTAATGAGAAAGTGACAAAGGCAAGAAGGACAGGGATGGGGCAAAGGAGTAAGGCCATCAGGAAATGGAGGTAATGAGTACAAATGCCCGTAGTCTGGGCAACAAGCTCCTGAGCTGATGGCCTTAATGGAAGAGGGATGCCTGGATTCATAGCAGTCACAGAAACATGGTACACAGAGAACCATGACTGGGATGTTAACATACCAGGTACATAACCTACAGGAGAGACAGGCAGGAGAAGAGGGGAGGAGTAGCTCTCTATGTAAAGGAAGGGATAAAAGCAACTGAACAAAAGAGTAAACAGGGAGGAGAGGAGGCACTGTGGGTCACCTTGAGACTGGAAAGGCACCACAATCCACACAGGGTTGTGTACAGACCCCCATGTCAGGGGGAAGGAATGGACAAGGATATCATAGAAGGCATTCTTAGAATGGCAGAGAAAGGGGAGATACTGTTGATGGGAGACCTGAATATGCCAGATGTTAACTGGAGCACATTTGCTGCAGCTACATCCAAGAGCAGGGACATTCTTGATTCCCTACAGGTGGCAGGCATTAGACAGCTAGTTTCAGAACCCACTCATGAGGGAGCAATCTTAGACCTCGTACTCTCAAATGGGGGCAGTGAGAGGATCTCAGATCTAGAAGTGGGTTGCCATCTGGGGACAAGTGACCATCAAACAGTATGGTTCATGTTAAACTCAGCTACAGAGTCAAGCCATACAATACTGAGGGTACTGGACTTTAGGAGGGCTGACTTTGGCAAGATGGGAGAGTGCCTCAGAAAAGCACTAGCAAATAGGCTAGAAGGAGGTGTGGAGCAACAATGGGGAATTATCAAAACTGCCATCACAGAGGCAACAAGCCTTTGTGTGAAGCAAATAAACAAATCAAAATGAAAGAAAAAGCCACTATGGTTCTCAAAAGAGGTGGCTGTGAAAGTCAGGAAGAAAAAGATAGCATTCCAGAAGTATAAGGAAACACAGAAGGAGCAGGACAGAGAGCTGTACCAGTTAAGGCAGAAGGAAGCAGGGAGGGAAGTCAGAATAGCAAAGGCCCAAACTGAGGAAAAGATAGCCAACTCGGTTAAGAAGGGGGATAAAACCTTTTATAGGTACATCAGCGAGTGTAGAAAGACAAAGGGAGGGATAGTGAGGCTGAATAGAATGAACGGTGGGTGGGCAGAGGGGGACAGTGAAAAAGCAGGAATACTGAACGAATATTTCTGCTCAGTATTCACAAAAGAGAAGGGGGAAGTGCATAATCCAATTAACAGAAGCACTCTTGATAGGGGGGTCGATCCCAGTCCTTTCACAGAAGAAAGGGTTCTGCAAGAACTCTTTAAACTGAAGATGGACAAAGCAATGGGTCCTGATGGAATTCACCCCAGAATTCTAAAAGAATTAAGGGAGGAACTAGTGAAACCACTGGCTACTCTTTTTAATAAATCATGGGAGGATGGTGTGGTACCCAAGGACTGGAGGAAGGCGGATGTGATTCCTTCACAAAAGTGGGACCAAGACAGAGGCAGGAAACTACAGACCTGTTAGTCTGACCTCTGGTAGGGAAAGTGATGGAGTCACTTCTGAAGGAAAGAATAGTTGAGTACCTAGAGGCCAGTGGAGCACAGGACCCAAGGCAGCATGGGTTCACAGTGGGAAGGTCATGTCAGATGAATCTAATAGATTTCTTTGACTGGGTGACCAAAGTAGTAGACCAGGGAGGGGCTGTGGACATGGCCTACCTAGACTTTAGCAAGGCATTTGACACAGTCCCACACAAAAGATTAATAGTCAAATTAACCAGCCTGGGAGTGGGACCCAGGGTTGTAGCCTGGGTAAAACATTGGCTGGACAACAGGACACAGAAGGTAATTGTAAATGGAGTCCACTCTGAAGAAAGGGGGGTTACTAGTGGGGTACCGAAGGGTTCAGTATTGGGTCCAGTCCTTTTTAATGTCTTCATCAGTGACATTGCAGAGGGACTGGAAGGAAAAGTATGCCTTTTTGCAGATGACACAAAGATCTTCAACAGGGTTGATACACAAGGAAGCATGGAAAGGATGAAAAGGGACTTGGCAAGGTCGGAGGAATGGTCAGAAGTATGGCAGCTAGGATTCAATGCAAAGAAGTGTGAAATAATGCACCTGGGAAACAAGAACCCAGGGGAAGAATACACAATGGGTGGGAAGGTAGTAACAACAACAAAAATGGAAAGGGACCTGGGGGTAATCATATCAGATGACCTTAAGGTTAGCAAGCAATGCGAGAAGGCAGTAGGGAGGGCTGGGGATATACTGGGATGTATAGGGAGAGGCATCATCAGCAGAAAACAGGAAGTTGTTATCCCTCTGTACAGACAGTTGGTGAGACCCCATCTGGAGTACTGTGTCCAGTTCTGAGACCCCATCTCCGCAAGGACATAGACAGGATAGAGGCAGTCCAGAGGAGGGAAACTAAAATGGTGCAGGGTCTGCAAGAGAAGCCGTATGAGGAGAGACTAAAGGAGCTTAATATGTATACCCTTGAGGAAAGAAGGGAGGGGGACATGATAGAAACTTTAAGTACCTCAGTGGAATCAACAAAGTCCAAGAGGGTAGCATCTTTCAGAAAAAGAGACTTGCAAGAACAAGGGACACAATTTAAAAGATAGAAGGAGGGTGGTTCAGGGCAATGAGGAAGTATTATTTAACAGAGAGTAGTGGATGCATGGAACAGCCTTCCTGAGGAGGTTGTGGGGTCTAAAACTGTGGTAGAATTCAATAATGCATGGGACAGACATAAGACAATTCTTGTGGGGGGTAGGAAGAAATAGACTGTTGGTTAACTAGGATCTGCGGCCTATCCTGTAGGTAGGGAAATGGGCAGACTAGATGGGCCTAGCGGTCCTTATCTGTCGTCAAAGTCTATGTTTCTATGTTTCTATGAGACTTGCGTGTTTGTTTGTAGAAAATGGCATCCAATACACCTAGGAACCCCCTCCATGCTAAGGCATGGATTTCACAGCAAGAGAAAGAACTAAGCCATTTTGAGAAGCTATATAACTATGAAGCAGCACCCACTGATGTAGCCCTACCAAATTTCCCAGTAAATGTGGGCAATGTTTGTTTAAAGTCAGGAAGGGATGTTCTATTAATTCCACACTGTAAGGACTGCAGAAGGCAGTATGGGATGTGTGAAGCAGGTGGCACAATAAATGCAAAAACCAAAACCATTTTCTTAGCCGCTATGTGGACACTGGCAGGGGAACAAGTTAGTTCAGAGAAGTAAAAGGCTGGGTGCAACCAGTGAGATTCTGCTGAATTTGTCAAGGGTTTTTCGAGAGAGTCTTTGAGAATACCTTGCAAAGGCGGGAAGAAATGTTCTTTTCCACACCAGAAAAAGTGGAAGTAGATACTGCAGAAAACAAATTTGTAGATTGGTGGGTAGAAGTCCCAAGTCCAAGCCTCGTGGGAGAAGATGAAGAGATGAAGCTCCGTGTTGGGAGACAACTGCCTCCATATGTAGTGAAGAATGAACAGTTTTGAGAGCTGAAGCAATTGTCAGCTTCTGGACAGAGCTTGTGGAACAAGAGGAAATGGAAGAAGTTGGAGAAGCAATTGGTGGTCACCAAGAGTCACCACTAGCCTTGGCTTCAGTGGAGCCTTCACAGACAAAGGAGGGCTCCAGCAACATGCAACCAAGTACAGAGATGGACTGCTTTTTCTCTGCACTGAGTTTGCAAAGCTGACTTAACCAGGACTGGCCACCCCCAAGCCATTACACTAGATTAACCCTGCCAAAAAGCAGCAAAGTAGAACATTTGATTAGATGTAGGGCTGAGGCAGAATATGAACAGACTTATCCATTCTTTCCAAGATGAATCTGGGAAGAGACTGGAAGAAATAGACATGCCTGGTTGTGGGAAGAAGCTAGTGCCAACCTTCATCTTAATGTAAACAAGTTTCTGAGAATTAAAGTATGTCATGACAGACTACAATTTTGGAAGCTTGGCAGAACTCTGTTTACTGACTCTGAAAGAATAGTGGACAAAAACTCTAAACCTAGCTTTAATAGATATTACTGAAACCTGGGGTAATTCAGATAAAAAGTGGAATGAAGAAATCCCTGGCTTTAAGCACTATTTTAAAAATAGAGTGGATACATGAAAAGGAGAAGGGGTTAGTCTATATGTAAGGGATGATATTACATCATATAAGTCAACAACTATTGTAGAATCTGAAAGTGTTTGGGTCCATATTAGACCCATTGGTATCCTCCAGTTTCTTATTGGAGCTTGTTATCATCCTCCTTCTTCTGATATTGACCAAACCAAGTAACTTTGTAATGAAATTACTCAGATAGCTTGCAAAGACTCAGTTCTCATTTTAGGGGATTTTACTCTTCCTACCATAAATTGGGATGCACTCTCCGATACTAACCAACATGACAAACAAATTCTCTCAGTCATAATTAATCTGGGCCTTACTCAAATTGTCAGAGAACTGACCAAGGGAGTGAACATATTAGATCTAGTTATAACCAATCCTGAGACCCATATATGCGACATTCAAATACTTAACCCCCTGGGAAATAGTGACCATATGTCCCTGCTTTTCTCTATCCAACTGCCCTTACTACCTGAAATCAATAAATTTAAAATAAAACAATATAATAGGGCTAATTTTGAAAGCATTAACCACCAGTAAAAGACCCTTAACTGGGAACAAATACTTTCTCCATTGAGCACTGAGGAGGCCTGGGACTTTCTAAAATCAAAAATACTTGAACTTGAAAAACAATATGTCCCAGACAAATTCAAGTACAATAATAAAAGGAAAATTCCCCATTGGTTTAATGATGATATTAAAAAACTAATCAAACTCAAAAAGAAATTATTTTTAGTTCTAAAAAATGTTTAGCTGATCAGAAAGACACTGTCTTATCTAGATACAGGGAGGTGGTTAGACAATTAAAAAGGGTAATTACTTTAGCAAAATGCAATTTTGAATTCAAAATTGTTCACACTAAAGCACTATACACTTATCTAAATGGTAAGAAAATCAATAATAATATGATTGACCCTTTAGTCTGTAATAACATTACTATAACATCTGATATAGAAACAGCTACAGAATTAAATAAATATTTTTCATCTGTTTTTTCTCCGGAGTTATCTAATATCTCACCTATCCCAGTAGGATTAAACTTAGAGCCATGTAAAATCTTTTTCCATGATATACAGTGGGTTTTTGATTCATTGAAACACTATATAAGCTCTGGCCCTGATAATATAAGCTCTAGATTCTTTCTAGGGACAAGGGACGCAAGTATCCTGCCTTTGACTATTATTTTTAAAAAATTGTTTTATGAATCTTCAGTTCCAGCAGATTGGCATACTGCCATTGTTACACCTATTTTTAAACAGGGCTCACATTCCAAAATTGAAAATTATCAGCCTATCAGTCTCACATCGATACCATGTAAACTCATGGACAAAATAATTGTACAACAATTAGAAAATGAAATGTCAACATTAAATATTAATGATGTGTATCAACATGGTTTCAAATCAGGATTTTCATGCACTACAAATATGATCTCTTTCTATGACAATATTAGTTCTAGCCTTGACTGTAATATGCTTGTGGATGTTATTCTTTTGGATTATAACAAGGCATTTGATAAAGTATCATATGGGATTTTGGTTAATAAATTTAACCATTTAGGCTTTTCAGCACCTATTATATCTTGGATAAACAACTGGCTGAGTAAAAGAACACAAAGAGTGAGGGTGAAGGGTGCATTGTCAGAAGTGGGTGTAGTGGCTAGTGGTGTGCCTCAGGGAACTGTTCTGGGACCAGCATTGTTTAATTTGTTCATCAGTGATATGTACATCTTACCAGATAATATTATGGTTAAATTTGCAGATGATACCAAACTTCTTTTTTTTTTTTTTAGTTGTTTAACCAGGTATAGCACACTAAGCTGAAAGCTTTTTTACAGGAGCAACCTGGGAGCACAAGGAGGTTAAGTGACTTGCTCAGGGTCACACAGTATGCAAGTGGAAGCTGTGGGATTCAAACCCAGGTCTGGTCTGCTGGATGTCACCAGATTTGCAGCTCAGAGCCTTAGACCACTGCACTATACTGCCTCCAAACTTGGGGGTAAGGTTAATACCCTTACTAATTGTCATAATTTAAGATCTGATCTTGCCTTAATTGAGCAATGGGCATGTATCAATAAAATGCATTTTAATATATCTAAATGTGCAGTGCTTCATTTGGGAAAAGATAACCCCAAACAAGAATATTATTTAAATAACACTATCATTAGGACATCTTGTGTTGAAAAAGACCAGGGAATTTTGGTAAATGATAAATTATCCTCAACTTCTCATTTTTTCAGACTTGCAAATCAAACTAATGCACTATCACATAGAATAAATAAAACATTTATTTCCAAATCTGAAGAATGCCTTTTAACTTTGTATAGATCACATATAAGGCCTTACTTAGACTATGGATCTCCATTTTGGGGTCCTTATCTAAAGTCAGATATTAATAAAATGAAACAAGTCCAATGCAGAGTCACAAAGCTAGTACCCCACCTTGCTCACTTAGAATATAATACTAGACTTCAAAAAACAGGATTACATCACTAGCGGTGACCTTCTACAGTTGTTTAAAATTCTTAAATCCCCAGTCCAAATGGCTCAATGTGGCATTGTTTATTCATTAAGGAAAATTGTGCCAAGACTTCATAATAAACAACTGGAAGTTAAAAAAGTAAACAATAATAAGATGTTAAATTTCTTTACTATCAGATCTCCCAAGATATGGAATACACTACCCCAGGATATTGTTGATTCACCAACTATCACAATTTTCAAGAATAAATTAGATAAATGGATGGATGGACGGGATGTGGGTTAATGTTCCATTTATATGGAGGACAATCTCGATGGGCAAACTGCCTACTTTTGTCCTTTAAACCAAGTAAGACCAAGTAAACCAAGTAAGACCAAATAAGACACAACTGGCCAAGAGACAATTTACAATGTTAGAATGGTTCGTCTGGATGGAGAAACAGTTCTTGCTCCACATCCTGAGTGGTATTACCCATAAAAGTGCCATTAAGCATCAACCATGCCAGTAACGCCGAGCAAAGAAAACAGTGCCACTGCAGCAATGAGCAACTAAAGTGGCAGCAACTAAGGAGGGTGCAGGTCCACTGGTGATCCAGGTTTGACTCCAGCAGCATCCAGGTTCAATTCAAGAAGCATCCAGGTTCATCTTCAGCAGCATTCAGGCTCATCAGCCCAGCAGAGGGAGAAGATTTTCTAGTCCAGGTCCAGCAAGAGGCATGGAAGAGTCTGATCCAAAGATTTCATCAGCCCGGCAGGAGGAAGAATCCAGCCCAGATCCAGAGAGGTATTTAGATATTCAGTCTGCACTTAGAGTATGGTAAGGAGTATTTTTTCCTCTTTGACTTTTATGTTTATTAACTGTGTCACCCTAGTGAAGATATCCATGGGACTATTGGTCCTGAAAGGGACACTTCTGGATCTGGATTGCAGTTATGCAGGCCTTGTGTCTATGCAAGAACAGTTTTTGACAGGCTTTGGCCTAGGAGAGACTCTTCTTGTTTAAAATGCCATGTGCACTCTGGACATTCTTTCCCTTAGAGTAGGAACATGGTAGGGACTTTGCCCCCCAAAAATGAATTGTAAATGTGTTTAATTTTTATATTGTTTTGTAGAAACCCTTTTTTAAAAAATACCTATTGGGATTGTGTAGTATCTGCGGCGGGAGTTTTAGTCACTGTGTGTTTTGCATGTTGTGATTTTTGTGTTTGCAGGGTGTGTTTTGCAGTGTTTTATTTTGCAGGTGTTCCTGAAAGAAGTAAAGAGAATAAGAAGATGATTTCAAGGGCTCTTTGGAGTCCTCTTTTTTTAAAGTTGCTAGGCTTTGTGTAACTGTGTAGTACAATGTCTAACCAACATTGCTTTGCAGGTGTAGAGTTTGTAGTTCTTAGATTTAGGAAACGTAATGCCAAGTGCATGTTTCTAAAGTGGGCTACAGTTCTAAAATGTGTGAAATAGTTTTGGGTATGGGCATCCGGTAGGTGGTATAGGTCAGATAGCTTTTTCCTAGAGGGCAGGGAGATAGACAGGCTGCAGGTCCTAACTTGGGTACGGGCCTTCAGTGCTGATCTGTTAGGGCATGCTTCAGGCAATCTCTTGGCACCACTGAAAATCCAGATAGTTGTAGGGTAGGAGCTGAAATCTCTTCAGTGGGCCTCGGTTTCTTCTTGTGCAACCTGCCTGTACTTCAACGTGGGTAGAGGTGAGCCTTACCACCTCATCGCGTAGGGCATCCAGAGGATAGCTGGCCTGTGTTCCAGACCATAGCCTTGCTGCAGACAGCAAGGGTGGGCATCGGGTTGGTGGTGTGTGTAACCAGCTACTCCCCTGGGGTTACTAGAATCCCATCAGTGCTAGTCTGAGGCAGATAGTAAAAGGCAACTGGTGGAAAGCTGATTAGGAGCTTTCTACATAATGACATCATTGTTTACTCAGCTAGACTGAGCTAAGGATGATTATGTCATTTAGAACTCTTGCTGCAGCATTACCATTTTGGAGTAGGCTGCTCAGAGGGAGTTTGGAATGCTCAGTAGTTAGTCTGAATGTGGCAGTCAGAGTGGCAGGAGGTCTGCCAATGTGGCTCTGTCAAAGGGGGCCCTGGTATTTCTCACCCTAGTTTGGTAAAAATGATCAGCTTGCCAATGAAGTGGTGGAAACTGTACACCTGCAGGACTCCATAATTTCACTCCAGGGAGTGAGAAGGATTGCAAGTTTTGTGTATCCAAGGGGCAATCCCCTGAAGTCCTGAAGATAAAGCTGCCTAAAGGGAGGAAAATGTGTGAGGATCTGACAAGCTACCAAAACGGAAAAAGGTGCCTTTCTGTTCTTTCCATGCCTGGGAGGAAGGAGCAACAAATCTCTGAATACAGTATTTTGAGACTGTTCTCTTAGGGAGTTGTCTGAGGTGTGTGTGCCCAAAGACATGGCTAGATCACATCAGTCAGGACCCCTTTCACCAGAACTGTGCTGAATTTAAATTTAAGGTTGGGAGCCTTTAGCAATTCACTGAGGATTGGAGGCTCATTTGGTGTAACCCTAAAGGAACAGCAGAGGCTGGCTGGGGCAAAGGGTGGATGCACCCCCATCTGGAGTTTCAAGCAGGGCTAACTGGTCCATGGATCAATCAATCAATCAATCAATCAATGTTTATTTTACCAGGTGAAACATAATTGAGGAGAACTCATCTACAAGATGGACCAGGGCATGTGGTTAGCAATAGCAACAGTGCAAAACAATGGATGTGTGGAAGGTTTCCCTGAGCAGGTTAAGCACCAGGAGGATTATTTAAGTGTGTGGCACATCCCACAGATATACACTTTGGAAATGGGAATTTGTTCTGGAAATGTTTTAAGTGTGGCACATCCTGCAGATATACACTTTGGAAATGGAAATGTGTTTGGAAATGGTTAAAGTGTGTGGCACATCCCAAAAGAATACACTTAGAGGGAAAGAAGATGTTTCTGTGGAAAACAGTACTGCTTAGCAAAGAATTTCTGCAAAAGAGTGTACCTGTGTTGCACTGACAAACCTTTGGGGGGCCACCCTTGCTCTAAGTAACATATGTGAATGAAGTCATACTGCACAATTCCAGTTACTGCTGTGGTCATTTCAATTATTGTTTCTGGCATCAATGGTTATTAGGGCCCCCTCAGAAGTTAGGTCTAGCATACGCCTAGCAACCTCTCCCCTGGACCTGGTTTTAAATACAAAGGTTCATTTTAGTATTTACCCCAACCCCCTTCCTCTAGATAGTGATCCTGGTATACACTCCAATGTCAGGGGTGGTACCGTTTTTATAATTCTGCCAGGAGCAACTTGCATGCCATGAATTGGGCACTGGTTCTTTTTGGGGGGATGCCAGCTGAGAAAAATGTTGTGGGGGTTACAAAATTATGTGGTTCTCATCTGGGATTTGGCAAGATTGTTACAATTATTAATTTGTGTATATATATATATATATATATATATATATTAAATATTTGTCTACATTGGTGAACTCTCCTTGAAAAAGCACCTTTTTATGTGTGAAACATTGGAGTTTAAAGTGGCCAGTTGAATTATGTGTACAAAAAATGTATTGAGCTATCAAGAGTTTGTGAGATGATCTTTGGTGTTGGACTTTATCTGATTTATTTGAAGACTGGCACATTATCAGGCCTAGATTACACTATTTTTATGGAAAAAAAACACTCCAAGAGCCTTGGGAGATATTTGTTTGTATTTCTGCTTTCTCTAATCCATTGCCAGTCTCAGACCCCACTAGCTCCTCATGATATGATATGATATGATCACACCCTGAGTAAGATCAAAAGAACTGCCTGTTCCAGTTCTACTGGTTGGGACTGCTGCTCAAGACATGACTGCACCCTGCAAAGGTTGCCATGATTTGTGAATGGCTCTGCAGACCAGTTTTATGGTGAACACTGCCAATTTCCCTATGTGGCAGCAGTGGAGTTCGTGACCACACAGGGAAGACCAGTGATGTCCTTTGAAGATTGCTACTAAGGGACTGGAATGAAACCATTGTCCCAAAGATTTTGTGAATATTCATTGCAACTGTGTATCAGGCCCATAATTCCTAGCCCTAACGGTTCAAAACGTGGCCATAAGAAGTAGCCTTAGACTGATTTGGAACCATTAGGGTATGGTACTTATTATTTAAAGTAGAGCTTGGTATCAGGTCAGAAGGGTTGTGCCATGTCTATACTGTTGCTGTTTATCTGTATTATTCCTTGGATGGGGGCCTATAGCTCTACTGGACATCAGCAAACAGTTGTACTGTACCTCATGCTTAAAAAATACAAAGCTCAATAAATTGTTGCATTGCAGAAAAACCTTCACAAAGTCCACAGAGACATGGCTGTATCGCAACACATTTCACAAATGCTACAAATGTAAATGTCCAGGAATTCCACACTTAGCTATATATATTATAAATTAGCACATTTTAAGATTGAGCAATGTACTAAAATAGATTAGAACATTTTAAAATGTATCACAAAAGTGGGTCTAGCCTGCTTCACAAAGTTGCAAAATATTTATGAGAATATTGGCCACTGCATCAAGGCATTGATGCTATACTATAAATCAGGACAACACTCATTTTCTGTCTTGACTCCCCCTGCCCAAAGGTTCATATTTGTATAGTGGACCCCTCAACAATTATGAATCCATGAGTGGGGTCCAGAAGTATAGGCATTATCCTGATTTTTCAGTTGTCTCCCCTTCCAAACTGCAGTGCACTTCTATTTTTCCTAAAAAGTTGTCACCTACAGTGCTCCAGGAGTAGAGAAAGCAGGCTGCTCATCATTGAGTTACACTAGGCAGACTGACCAGTCAATCAGCCCTAGCATTTCTCAATGCCAAGCAGACTGCTCTCTCTTCCTCTTCCCCACAGTCTTATAGTGTTTTAGGAAAGACAGCAGCATTCTGTGGGACGGACCACTGAGAAGTGGGTAATGTCCAAACTATTATTCCACCGTCATGAATCTGGGGGCAGGGTCCCAACATTACTAATCTGATCCTTTGGGAATGATGGAGTTTAACTAGGGTTGTGGGGCTAGGGAAAGGGAAACATAGAACATATAATTTGACAGCAGATAAGGACCGCTTGGCCCAC
Organism: Neoceratodus forsteri; assembly: GCA_016271365.2. Taxonomy (NCBI): domain Eukaryota; kingdom Metazoa; phylum Chordata; order Ceratodontiformes; family Ceratodontidae; genus Neoceratodus; species Neoceratodus forsteri. The sequence goes on along the minus strand of CM028135.1, from coordinate 536,588,523 downwards.
CAAGTCTGCCCATTTTCCTACCTAACAGATAAGCTGCAGATCCTAGTTAACCAACAGCTTACTTCTTCCTACCCCCCCACTAGGACTGCCTTATGTCTATCCCATGCATTCTTGAATCCCCCCCTGTTCTTGACTCCATGACCTCCTCAGGGAGACTGTTCCATGCATCCACAACCATCTCTGTGAAAAAATACTTCCTCACATTACCTCTGAGCCATCCCACCTCTATCTTCAAATTGTGCCCCCTTGTTCTTGCACATCTCTTTTTCTGAAAGATGCTACCCTCTTGAATTTTGTTGATTCCCTTGAGGTACTTGAAAGTTTCTATCATGCCCCCTCTCTTCCTTCTTTCCTCAAGGGTATACATATTAAGCTCCTTTAGTCTTTCTTCGTATGTCTTCTGGTACAGACCCTGCATCATTTGGGTTGCCCTCCTCTGGACACCCTCCACTCTATGTCTTTGCGGAGATGGGGTCTCCAGAACTGCACGCAGTAATCCAGATGGGGTCTCGCCAACTGTCTGTACAGAGGGATAACAACTTCCTGTTTTCTCCTATTGCTGCCTCTCCCTATGCATCCCAATATCCCCCCAGCCTTCCTTACTGCCTTCTCACCTTGCTTGCCCACCTTTAGGTCATGTGATATAATTACCCCCAGGTCCCTTTCCATTTTTACTGTTGTCAGTTTCTCACCCCCCATTGTGTACTCTTCCCTTGGGTTTTCATTTCCCAGGTGCATTACCTTGCACTTCTTTGCATTGAATCTGAGCTGCCATACATTTAACAATTCCTCCAACCTTGCCAAGTCCCTTCTCATCCTTTCCACACTATCTTGTGTATCAACCCTGTTGCAGATCTTTGTGTTGTCTGCAAAGAAACATACTTTTCCTTCCAGTTCCTCTGCAATGTCACTTATAAGACATTAAAAAGAACCAGTCCCAGTACTGAACCCTGCGGTACCCCACTAGTAACTCTCATTTCTTCACTGTGGAGTTCGTTTACTACTATCCTTTGCATCTTGTTATCTAGCCAGTTTTTTATCCAGGCTACCACCTTGAGACCCACTCCAAGGCTAGCTAACTTGTGTATTAATCTTTGTGTGGGACTGTATCAAATGCCTTGCTAAAATCTAGATAGGCCATGTCTACAGCCCCTCCTTGGTCTGCTGCTTTGGTCACCCAGTCAAAGAAATCCATTAAATTCATCTGACAAGACCGTCCCATCATGAATCCATGTTGCCTTGGGTCCTGTGCCCCACTGGCATCTAAGTACTCAACAATTCTTTCCTTCAGAAGTGATTCCATCATTTCCCTACCACTGAGGTCAAACTAACTGGTCTATAGTTTCCTGCCTCTGTCCTGCTCCCACTTTTGTGAAGAGGATCACATCTGCCCTCCTCCAGTCCTTAGGTACCACCCCGTCCTCCCATGATTTGTTAAAGAGAATAGTCAGCGGTGTCACTAGTTCTATCCTTAGTTCTTTTAGAATTCTTGGGTGGATCCCATCAGGCCCAATTTCTTTGTCCACCTTCAATTTTATTAGTTCTTTCAGAACCCTTTCTTCTGTAAATGGACTGGTATCGACCCCCATCTTCAGAATGTTTCTCTTGTTTGATTTAGGTACCTCCCCCTCCTCTTCCTTTGTGAATACAGAGCAGAAATATTCGTTCAGTATCTCTGCTTTTTCACTGTCACCCTCTGCCCACATTCCCTCCCCTTTATTAAGCCTCAGTATCCCTCCTTTGGTCTTTCTTCGCTCCCTAATGTACCTATAAAAGGTCTTATCCCCATTCTTAACAGAGCTGGCTATACTTTCCTCTGTTTGGGCCTTTGCTATTCTGACTGCCTTACCTGCCTCTTTCTGCTTTAATTGATAAAGTTCTCTGTCCTGCTCCTTCTGTGTTTCCTTATATTTCCTGAATGCTATCCTTTTCTTCTTAACCTTCCCTGCCACCTCTTTTGAGAACCATAGCGGTTTTTTCCTTTGTTGTGTTTTGTTGATTTGCTTTACACAAAGGTTTGTTGCCTCGGTGATGGCTGTTTTGATTACTCCCCATTGTTTCTCCACCCCTCCTTCTTGCTTGTTTGCTAGTGCTTTTCTGAGGCAATCTCTCATTTTCCCAAAGTCAGCCCTCCTAAAGTCCAATACTCTTGCTTTTGTATGGCTTGATTGTATGGCTGTGTTTATCATGAACCACACTGTTTGGTGGTCGCTTGTTCCCAGATGGCTACCCATTTCTAAATCTGAGATTCTTTCTCCGTACCCATTTGAGAGTACCATGTCTAAGATTACTCCCTCCCGAGTGGGTTCCAATATTAGCTGTCTGAGGCATGCCTCTTGTAGGGCATCAGGAATGACTCTGCTCTGGGATGTACCTGCAGCAAAGGTGCTCCAGTTAACATCTGGCATATTCAGGTCTCCCATCAACAATATCTCCCCTTTTTCTGCCATTCTAAGGATGCCTTCTATCATTTTCTTGTCCATTCCCTCTCCCTGAGATGGGGGTCTATATACAACCCCCATGCGGATTGTGGTGCCATTTACTGTCTCCAGGGTGACCCAGAGTGCCTCATCTGCTCCCTGTTTACTCTTTAGTTCCGTTGCTTTGATTCCTTCCTTTACATAGAGAGCTACACCTCCTCTTATTTTGCTCACATTTTCCCTCCTGTAGATTGCTTATCCTGGTATGTTGAGATCCCAGTCATGGTTCTCTGTGTACCATGTTTCTGTGACTGCCACAATATCCAGGCAACCCTCTTCCATCAAGGCCACTAGTTCAGGGAGCCTGTTACACAGACTGTGGGCATTGGCACTCATCACCCTCCACTTTTTGATGGCCTTACCTCTTTTAACCCCATCCCTGTCCTTACTGCCTTTGTTGGTTTTTACATTTACCTCTATCCTGCTCCCTAATGGCTTCTCTACCTTGGTGTTTGCCTCACTAATTACCATGTTTTGTGGGGGGAGGCTGGTATTTCCCTCCTCCTTTTTAGTGCCTCCCCCCTTGGCTAGTTTAAATGCTTGCCAATGAAGCATTTAAACCTCTCACCTAGGACCCTGGTTCCACCCCCCCCGGACAGATGCAGACCATTGCGCAAGTGTAGGCCTGCATCCCTCCAGGTGGCTCCGCAGTCCCCAATGAAGCCAAAACCCTGAGCTCCATACCAGTTTTTCAACCATTCATTGAATTCCCTGGTGAGGAGTACCTAGCATCACCCTTGCCATAGACAGGCAATACCTCTGAGAAGGTTACCATATGCACTACTTGTCTAAGGCCCCTCCCCAACTCTACAAACTCCTCTTGCACTGCTCTGATCCCACAGTGGCAGAAAGCCAGCAGGGTCCTTTAAAACATAACTTTGTGTGGGTGGATAATTGTGTTGGAGGACTGGGTGTGGAGGGTGGGAGATGTCTTGAGGATGGCCAGAGGATTAGCCCTGACTACTTAGGGATGGTTAGAAAGCTTTAGAAGTTTCTTGTTTAAACTCTGTTTTGTAAATTGAATTCATAAGTACTATTACCATACATAAAGAATGCAGCTGCTTCAGCTCCCCCATCGTCGGCTGGCACCCAGACAGCCACCAACTGAGACTAGGGCATCCGCCTGCAGCTCCTTGGAAGCTGCCTACCCTTGAACGGGGCTGCTTCAGCTCCCCCACGGTCGGCCGGTACCCAGACAGCCACCGACCGAGACTAGGACACCCGCCTGCAGCTCCTTGGAAGGTACGGCAATGGGCGCTTCCAGCAAACCCGCTCTGATTGGCCAGGACTTTTCCCCTGCTTTGCCACCTGCTTTGTCACTTTTTACAAATAGATTTTAGATAGAACTACGCACATTTCAAGTGTGTAATAGGAGGTTTTCAACTGTATTAGCTGGATTGTAATTTCTACTAGTAATTTAAAGTACTTACAGTTCTGTTTCCTGCTTTTTATGCACCCCCCCATCCAAGCACTCTGCCTTGGGTCTGAAAAGTCTAACTTTCCTTTGTCCTGCTAAACTGCTCACACTAAAGCTATCCTACCTCCATGCTATTTAAACCCTGCCATTTTTTCTTCTCTCCAGCTGCCTGCCCTTGAATGGGGCTGCTTCAGCTCCCCCACGGTCGGCCGGCACCCAGACAGCCACCGACTGAGACTAGGACACCCGCCTGCAGCTCCTTGGAAGGTACGGCAATGGGCACTTCCAGCAAACCCGCTCTGATTGGCCAGGACTTTTCCCCTAGCTTTGCCACCTGCTTTGTCACTTTTTACAAGTAGATTTTAGATAGAACTACGCACATTTCAAGTGTGTAATAGGAGGGTTTTTTTTTGTTTTTTTTTTAAGTGGCTAGTTTTCCATTAGCAGGTTATACAGACCTGCCACTAGAGGGATTCTTGTTCTTTCACTTAGAAGAAAAAAAAGAGAAAAAAAAGTCTACCCTCTGAAAGACACAGTTTCTTTACTTGCTATATACCTTCCTTCCTTCCTTCCCACCCTCAAGATCCTCTCGAACCGGGTAAGATTTCCCTGAACCCCAAATCATACTTTAATCATGCACCTCCACCGTTCTCTACCCCCTATTCTATTTCTTCTTGCCTGTCTTCCTCCCCTACTGCACTCCCCAAAAGCCTGCTTTCCTTCCCCCACAGCTTCCACATTCCTACATCCTTCCTCCACATAGGCACGCTGCACACTGGTCACTGCCCCTTGCCCATGGTCCATCCTCCCACCATGAAACTTTCCTACACCCACACTGGTCCTAGCCCTCCACTCTGGTCCTCCCTGTCTATGCTTACCCTCACCCACTATTGTCGATGCTCGGCAACTTCCCGAGATGCCAGCAGCCGAAAACATTCCCTTAAAGAAATATGCCGCAGCTCCTTGAGGCTAGTCCTCCTCCTTCTCCTAATGCTGTCAGGCAACTTACACCCAAACCCTGGCCCATTCTGCTCTAAAGCCACTAATCTGAGCAAGCCTTCGGGTGCCCTCTCATTCATATCAATCAACATCTGCAGCCTCCTTCCTAAAATGGATGCCCTACAGGCCTTCACCAGCCAACACTGCCCTGACATCCTGGCAGTTGTCGAAACCTGGCTCATGCCATCAGTACCAGACCATGCAATCAGCCTTCCTGGCTACAATGTCTTTAGGCTGGATTGCCTCTCCAAAAGAGGCGGGGGGCTGCGCTCTCTACCTAAAAGACTCCATACAAGAGCACCACATCATTACCTCAATCCAACCCACAACTGCTCAGATACTGCCAGTGAGAATTCTCCTCGGTGCCCAAAACAAAACCTTCACTGTTGCCACCATCTACATCCCTCCCAAAGAACAGGGAACTGGTCTAACAGCTGTTCTTGACTTTGTAAAGTCACTCCCACCAGACATTGAATCCATCCTCCTAGGTGACTTCAACATCAACTGGCCTGCGGCCGATGCTGGTGCACACAGGGATACTGTTGCTGCGGCGAACCTCACACAAATGGTTGACTCACCAACCAGGAAAAATTACAGGACTGGCACCAGCACACTCTTGGACTGGATCCTTACCAGTCACCCATCACAGATATCTAACACTAATGTCCTCCCTGACTCTCTCAGTGATCACTCCCCAACAACCACCAAAAACAATCACCAGCAGGGTTCTACCCAGTGGTCACCTTCCTCGACTCAAATCCCACCTCCTCCACCAAGACTGGTCCCCTATCTACAATGCAACCAACGTAAACACTGCCCTTGACCATTTCATAAACATCTTCACTGTGGCCTGTGACAAGTATGCTCTTATTAAGAAACGCAAAGTCAAATCACTGAGTAACCCTTGGCTCACAGGTGACCTCCTCAGGATGCTAAAAACAAGAGACCACCTATGGGAGCTGGCCAGAAACTCTGGAAGGCAAAATGACATCCAAAACTACAAACATGCCCACAATGACTGCACCAAAACCATCCGGCAAATGAAGTCCGTCTACTATAATCATTCCCTCACAAACTCCTGGGGCAATGGTAGGGAATTCTGGAAGAACATAAAGGAACTCACTGTGAATCCACCCAAAACCCCCCCATCAATACTCAACATCAACGGAACCACAACCCTCAACCCAAAAACCATTGCGGATACCTTTAACAGAGCCTGTACCGACCTCAGCGCTGTCCTACCTCAGGACTACTTCAAAGATGGTGTAGCCCCCCTGTCTGCAATGAACACTACTCCCACCAGCTCCCCCTGCTTCTACTTCAAAGCAGTCAAGGCTCACCAAGTACGCAAATATGTTACCATAGCCCTTGGTAAATCAAGATTCAGTAATAACTCCTCGATCTCAAAATCCTGTCTCTCACACTTGATGAAGTGCTTAGTCCTCTGACCAGAATTTTCAACCTCTCCCTCAGCCTTAGCCAGTTCCCGGACAGATGGAAATCTGCCACTGTCACCCCAGTCCATAAAAGTGGTGACAAAACTGCCCACAATAACTACAGACCTATCTCCCTACTACCCCCACTCTCTAAGGCACTAGAACGCATCATCTCAGACCAGCTCACAGAATTCCTGGATACGTACAACATCCTGTGCAAGCAACAACACGGGTTCCACAAAGGTCACAGCACCTCCACAACCCTACTTGAATTCACCAGTGCAATCCACAATGCACTTGATTCCGGTGAACTACTAGGCTCAATCTACATTGACTTAACTAAAGCCTTTGACACCGTCAATCACCGCCTCCTACTTATCCAGCTTCAGAACACTGGGCTGTCAACCGACACCATTGGCTGGTTTAAGAGCTACCTTGAAGAACGGTCCCAAACAGCAAGAATTGCTGATACACTCTTGGACCCTAGACCAGTCCACTCGGGAGTCCCCCAGGCTCCATTCTGGGACCCCTCCTCTTCAGCCTATTCTTAATCTCACTACCGGACAGCTGCCCAGAACAAATAATTCTCTATGCCGACGATGCTGTGATCCTCACCTCAGACTCTGATCCAAACCAATTACAAAATAAACTTCAGCAGGCCTTCTCCTCCATTGAATCCTGATTCCTAAATCATAAACTGCTTCTCAATCAAAAAAAAAAACAAGTCTATGGTCTTTTGCAGCCCCCACAACAAAAACAAACAACTCCACCTCTCCATTGCAACCAAACGAGGAGCCATCCTAGAGCAAACACAATCGTTCAAGTACCTTGGCATCACCCTTGATCCCCACCTCTCATACGCTGTCCATATTAGCAATGTGTCAAAGTCTGCCAATGCGAGGTTAGGCATATTATTCCGGCACAGGAAACACCTAACCCCAGAAGCACTGTCAGTGGCAGTCCAAAGCTCCATTGTCAGCATCATAGACTATGGTCTTATCATATATGGGTCTGCAACTACCACTGCTCTCAAACGTATCATGACCTCCCTGAATAAGGCCTGTCGTCTCATCACTGGATCACATCGCCATACCCACACATGTGACCTTTATTCCCAATCTGGATGGCTTCAACTGGACAAATGCATAAAATACCAAACCTGTATCACGGCCAAGAAAATCATAATGAGACTTGCCCCACCTGGTGTCTGTGCCCTCCTTAGCCTAGACATACGAATGTCACTACAAGAATCCAATTCCCATCTACCACATATCCACGATGTCATACGACCCAAGGACAAAGATCATTTGCCTATCGGGCATCCAACTGGCTCAACTCTCTTGCAGCGATATAGTGACTGCTCCAACACTCGGCCTTTTCAAGTCCAAGCTGTGCCTCACTGCTTTATCTCCGCGATTGCCCATCTTAACATTTCCACCCATTCCAGCTGTACATGCCCCAGCACCCAGCACTTACAATCAGTCTTTGCACTTCTTAACCTTACCTGGCATATTCCCTAAACAAGGCCCCCTGACTGCACTGTCTCCTACCTCGCCCACCTCCCCTTATCTCCACCTGCCCTGCCCCCACCCACCTCCTGTACTCCCCTTACTCCTGCACCTCCCACCCCCTTGATCTCCTACCTCACTTCTCCCCATCGACCCCTCCTCCCTTGTCTTGCTCATAGCTCAAGTCTTTGTACTGGTTATTACATGTCTGTAAGTCAGTGGCTTTATGTTTGTAACTAAAAATGATGACTGTTGCACACGCTGACATGGAACCTTTGTAAAAGAGCCTCGGCTCAAAGGTATCGTAATCCTAGATTGAAATAAATAAATAAATAAAATAAAAATAAATTATTATTCATTACTCTTACAGTATTAGACACTATGTTTACTTGTAGTGGGAATCAATGACTTTGTAATCACTTCACTTCATTTAAATTGTAATCATTTCTGGTTTACATTATGCTGGATTGACAAGAATGAGCCGAATTGATTACAAGGTAATTGAGTCCCATTGCCTATAGAAATGCAGAAACTGAGGATTGAGACTCTAATTGGATTCCTTATGTTGCAGTGGCAACAGAAAACAGAGCAAAATCAATTCCCAATTTGGTTTACTTGCACAACATAACTGGATCCAAAACAGTCAATGCACCTGACCTACTGCACTGCACATGAGTCTGCCTTCAAATCAAAACAGGAATCCAACTCTGAGTTTATGTAAACTTCCTATTGTGGATTGTTGCACTAATTCCACTTAAAGGATACCAAAAACCCACATCAATTGTAAATTTTATATAGAAGCATAGAAACAGATAATTTGCCAGCAGATAGGGTTTGGCCTACACCATCAGACAATTTTCCGTATCTTAGTAGCACCACAGTCCCAAGTTGATCTCTCGCTCCCCCCCCAGATTCCCTTGTGCTTATCCCATGCATTCTTGAACCCTACACCACTGTTTTCACCCCCACAATCTCTGCTTGATGGCTGTTCTATGAATCTGACACTCTTTCTATGAAGAAATCCTTTCTCACATCTCTCCTGAATCTACCCTCTTCCAGCTTTGGTTATTTGTCCACAGTTAGTTCGATTTCTATAGTTGTTAGGGGTTTGAAAAGTTGGAGTGGTTAGTTTTTATTGACAGTAGTAACCCCCTGCAACTATCCTGGATGCCTCCATTTGCCAATAAGTAAAATAGTGTCTGTCCTTGAGTGCTGCTTTGACAGATGAGAAGATGTCATCTTGCTAGTGGTCTTTATAGCATCCTGATAATTTGGAATAAAAAAGCAGGCAGCAGCAAAGGAGTGCAATACTCTGGTTACCTTACATTTTCTGAAAAACCACTCTAGCATATGTTCTTGTAATTGTTTTCAGTGTCTTTTCCCAAGATTGTGACAGCAGTGGCCCCACAATCAGTTGACTCGGCAATGCAGGCAAGCATAAGAGAAACGCACACCCCAAACATCAAGAATCAAATAACATTTAGGGAATGGCCAACAAATCTATATACTAATAGTGGGCAAACCAGTAATACACAGAAGAAGGTGAAAAAAAAAAAAGGAAAAAAAAATACTAGAAAGTTCAAAAATGCACAGCATTCACCATTTGAAATAAGGCCTTCAACAGAGTGAAATGTAAGGGGCTATTTATGCTGTTGCTGCGACTGGCTGCTTTTGTCAGCACTGTGTTTTAGGAATGAACTGAACATTTCCAGTACCCAGGTTGATGCTTCACGCTTACTTATTTCTAGTAACAAGTGCTACACATTTTTGCACTACCTTGTTTTTTTTTTAACTTTTGCACTTAGCACCAGTAGTCCAAGAGTGACCCTGTTTGCTCTTGGTGATATAATTTACTACTTAGTCAGTGTATTGTAATGTTACACTGCACCGCTGTTTAAGTTAGGGCAAGTCTATTTTATTTATTTATTTATTCAGGATTCAGAAAGTACCTTTGAGTCAAAGACTCATTTACAAAGGTTCCCACGTCACATAGATTGGTCAATACAGTATTAAGGTAACATACAGTGCAGGAAACAGAACAAGCTAGATACATGGTAAAAGTACAAAATAAGGCTCTCAAGCTGGACTCAACAAACTTAGGGTGACACAGATAAGCATATAGAAAAAAAAGGAGGGGGGGATAAGCCAGCCAGAGGCCATTGTAATTATGGGGGGAGGAGCGAGTGACAGTTCAATAGCAGTCACAGAAGTTTGAGGACTGGAGATGTCCCTTAAGGCGGGTTTTGAAGAGGCCAATAGAGTTTTCATTTGTGATGAAGCTGGGTAGGCCATTCATCCATTTGACATCGGGGAACAGTGAGAAGTTTCTTGCTGGAGTTACGAGTTACTTTTGGGCTGTAGATGGATAGATTAAGGAGATGAGACCCGGGGGGGGGGGACCTAAGGTGATTTTTTTGGCCATAAGATACTTGTGGAACTTGATCTTGTTGTCTAAGTTAAGCCACTTAGTGGAGTTATATAGTGAGCAGGTGTGAGTGAGGTGGTCACAGTCCAGTACAAGGTGACAGGTTTTGTTGAGGGAGAGATGGAGCCTATTAAGGGCCGAGGTAGTGGCAGCGCTATAAATGAGTATGCCATAGTTGAGGAGGGAGAGGATAGAGGATGAGACTGCAAGTCGGAGGGCGTGGACAGGTGGTATATGTGCTGGTGGAAATTGAGAGCCGGGTCAAGGGTGATGCCTAGATATTTGAAGGAGTCCACTTGCTCAAGAGTGGTTAGATCACCAGTTAGAATCTGGGGGCAAAGTTTCTTCCTAGAGTTCTGGGGGTGGGAGAAAATTATGAACTTGGTCTTCTTGTAGTTCAGTATGAGGCGCTGTGCAGTGAACCACTGTTCGGCTTCATTAAAGGAGGACTGGAGGGTTTAGTGGAGTTGCAGAGGTCAGGGCTGGAAGCATAGAGGACAGCATCATCTGCATATTTTTTTTTATTTATTTATTGAGAGTATCAGCTTACAACCTTTGAGCCAAGGGCTCATTTCCAAAGGCTCCAAGTCAGGTACAATACACAACAACAGGCATTCATAACACAGTAAGAGACTACAGACATGGTATTGGCAATTTATAAGGTTAACAGAATAACAGTGAGGACGTAGTTAAGATAGCAACAGGGTAAGAGCATTGCAGCTAGTTCTATACAGTAGGGAAGCCATACAGGTCCTGAGTGGGGCTTGCAAAAGTAAGTGAGAAGTACAAACAGAAGTAAGGGTGTGGCCTGAATGCTGGTAGGTAGTGTGAGCAGCTGGCATACCAACTTTGTCATTAATACACAAAGTAGCAGGGTGGGGAGAAATCTGCTAGCCCAGCATCTCCTCATCCATTGGCAGATTCCTTTACTTATTAGGGACACTGACAGTGATGGGTTGAGATTATGTGGGTTTTGAGGGTTGTTTTGAAGGGGCCTAATCTGGGAATGGAGGTGATGGCCAAGGGGAGCTCATTGTACCAGGATGGTGCTCTGTGGGAGAAAGACCATTGTGCAAGGGTGGTTGTGACCCTAGGAACAGCCCATGTTTGTTTATCTGCCACGCAAGTGTTTGCTGCGGTATGAGCTGTGTGGAGGGAGGAAGAGACTCCAAGGGGATTGAGGTCTAGTTGGATTTTCTTTGTAATGAGACATGTTTGGTAGTGTATTCTTTTGTCTAGGGTGAGGATTTTTGTTAGCTCATACAGGGTATAGCTGTAGGTATGCTTATCCACACCAGCAAGGATTCTACAGGTTTTATTAATGGCTAGGTGGATTTTATTTAGTGCAGTGTGGTCAGCGGCCAAGTAGATAGCTCATAGTCTACAAGGGAGAGGACAGAGGAGGTGATGGCAAGGTGCAGGGCCTCTGGCGGTAGGTAGGCTTTGTGCAGATACAATAGACCTGTGTGCATATTTATGTCAGAGGCAAGATTACTAATGTGGGTGTGGAATGATAGATTAGCATCGAAGGTAATGCCTAGATATTTATATGTGTGGACCTGTTCCAGTAGGAGATGGGATTTGGACATGACTGTTAGTTGGGCATTACAGTCCTTACTCTGACGATGGGAAAAGAGCATTGTTTTTGTCTTTTTTATGTTTACCACTAGTCTGTGGTCAGTGAACCAGTTTTCAGCGTGGTTGAAGGCAAGTTGAAGGGTGGATTGAAGATTTGTGGGATCCGGGTGGGATGCATACATTACCGCATCATCTGCATGTAGTAGAAGGTTACATGGACAGGATTTAGGCAGGCTATTGAGGAACATGCTGAACAGCAGTGATACAAGGATGGAGCCCTGGGGAACCCCCGAGCAGACAGATAGAGCGGGTGAGAGAGTGCTATTTATCTTAACACATTGGTACCTACCTGTGAGGTAGCTAGTGAACCAAGCTATGGATCCAGGGGACAGGCCGGTGCAGTGGAGAGTATTTAAAAGCAGAGGGTGGGAGACTGTGTCGAATGCTTTTGACAGGTCTATGAACACGGCTACCTACCATTAGCAGCTTCTTATCGAGGGCATTGTGCAGGGAGTTGGAGAACTCTACGAGGGCAGTAGTTGTGCTGTGACCAGCTCTAAAGCCATGTTGTTCCCTACACAATATGTTTTGTTCAGACAGGTAGTCTGTGAGTTGTGTGGCAATGATTTTTTCCAGGACTTTAGAGAGGGGAGGGAGTATGGAGATCAGCCTGTAATTATTAGGTAAAGTTGGGTCCCCACTCTTTAGTATTGGAGTGATGGTGGCTACCTTCCAGATAGTTGGGAATTGCCCTAGGCACAGGGAGAGAATAAGGAGATCAGACAGTGGGGGGAGCACACAGTCCGGTACCAAGTTAAGGATTTTCATATCAAAGGAGTCTTTGCAGTAGTTTGAACCCTCTAAGGCTTTTTTTCAGGTAAGATCTTGCTTCGCTCACATTAATAACTCTGAGGTAGAAGGGGGGGTAGGTATTGCTGTGTTCTGTGGTCATTGGTGTGGGGTCGAAGAAGTTGTTAGGGAGAACTGTGCTCAAGTCGTGAAAGGATTCATTTAGTCCACTGGCTGTTGTGAGTGGGTCCGAGGTGAAGTGATTGTTGACCATTAGTTGGGATGGGGGGGTGCATTTTGGTTTTTCCATTCAGCTCTTTTAGGCTGTCCCAGAACAACCTAGCATTCCCCCAGGATGAGGCCAGGCTGGATCTGTAGTAGCCTGATTTAGCCATTCTGATAGCCCAGGTGCATTTGTTGTGAGCCATTTTGTAGGCTGTCCTGTCCGCCTGCAAACTAGAGGCAATAGCTTTGTACTAGAGGTTGTCACGGTTCTTAATTTGTTGGATCAGAGCAGATGTGATCTAAGGGGCATTTTGCTTTTTTGTTTGAACCTTTGTGAGTGGGGCAAAAGTATCATAAGCTTTGTTGAAAGTGTGGGTGAATTACTCAAGGGCTACATCTATTGAAGTGGCACGTCTGATGGGGGACCAGTCACATTGAATCAGGTATTGCCTAAGTTTACTGAGACCACCAGGTTGGAAACGTCGTCGGGTAAAGCTAGTTGGTTGGGGTAGTTGCCGTTGGCATGACCAGGTGAAGAGGATAGGGAAGTGATCACTTAGTGAGTCTGGGAGTACAGTTAGGCCTGAGAGCAGTAGGTTGCCAGAGCAGGTGCTAGGAAGGGAGTTAAGGTAAAGACTGAAAAAAAGGGGACCAAGGATGGAACCCTGTGGGACCCCTGAGAGAACTATTTCACAGTCTCCTGAGACTTGTTGCATCCTGGGAAGCAGGATCAGAGAGCAGCAGCAAAAACAATTGGACAATGGAAAGCCTGCATTCTTAAAAAAAAATATAGTACACATAGAAACATTGACACATACAAACTGTTGGCAGATAAGGACCGCTTGGCCCACCTAGTCTGCCCATTTTCCTTACCTACTGTAATACCGCAGACCCTGCTTGATCTCCAGCTTAACCCATACTTTCCTTAACCATGAAGGTTTCTTTATGCCTGTCTGATGCATTTTTGAATTCCATTACTGCTTTAACTCCCACCATCTCTGCTGGGAACTGTTCCATGCATCTACCACCCTTTCTGTGAAGAAATACTTTCTCATGTGCTTGCTTACACAAAACACTACTAGCAGAGAAAGCATAGAGAGATTCAACTGGGCATACTGAAAACACATCTTTCTGAATTATTTGATTTTAGTGCTCTTTTAAACTGGAGTTTGAATCTGACTGCAGTATGCATGAAAACACAATGTGTAGTCTGCTCAATTTTCCTTCTGAATTGTATCTTTTTGTCAATTTTAACTAAGATTTTTTCCTTTGCAGGATCCCTTTTTTTATGCCACCTTCCCCCTTGGATCCCCAGGTTTTCAGTTATCCATTATTCTAAAACCCTATGACAACTGTTAACTGGAAGTCTGCAGTGAAATTTTAACTTTGGGCTTCCACTTTACTGATTATAACCTAAGGCAAGCACTGGTCAGTAAACTAAATCCTAACTTTGAACAGGAAGAACAGCTACCCATGAACTAAAGGTTCATATTCATGCTGCATTGGCATATGAGAAAATATCAACTAACCATTAGTCTTTAAACATAACATCCATGGTACGTGATTAACCATTCTGCCTATATGCCCAGGTTTTTCTGCCTACATGCCCAAATTTTCTATCACATACAATAAAGATAATACCAAGTTTATATTTGTTTTAAGATTCTTTCTGCTATTTCCCTTTCTCTAGTGACTCTTGATATGCAGAGGAACCCTTTGCCTTGAAAACTGAGTCTATAAATGATCTCACTGTAAAGAAAATAACATACATTCTGAGCCTAGAAAGGCGACTTCAGGGAGTTTTGCCTTTGGCTTTAGGGAAATTAAGATCTCCAGTCTGTAAATAGTTACCTGTATTTACTTTCTGCTGAGGTACAAGAGGTTGTATTATAATTGTTCATCTATAATGTCAAATTTAAGTCTTGCCTGTGTTTCTGTTCGGTTAATGTTTTGACATATTGAACTGCTTAATCCACATGGCACAAGGTAATGATGCTAAGCATTTGAACCAATTGTCCATACTGGAGATAGGGGTAGAAAATAAAAAAGAAGGGTTTGAGTGTTCTAAATCTTTTTACTTAGATTAAGAATCCCCCGCATTAGCCTATTCTCATAAGCCTTTACTGCAAAAGAAATGTCTATTTTTGTCAGGGAGCTTCCTCTAGCGTCTAAGAGAGGTGAGGATAGTAATTCTTATTAGGAATGTTCCCTGATGGTCAGGTAACTTTGGAAGGCTACAATGTCAGTGTGACTTTTTTTCTCATCCCAGTGGATGAATGTAAAGATCCATATATAAAATGAGGATCCGGCCTCTCCTCAAGACATGAAATATCTGATGGAGTACCACAAGGCTCCTTCCAAGGTCCTTATTCTTCTCCTAGTTTATCACTGAACTGCCTTCAAATTGCACAAGGCTAAAGCACGTCTGTACTTAGATGATGCTGTGCTATCCAGAACTGACTTTGATGATTGATAAATCGGTAGAATCTGGTCTATGTGCAGATTTTGTGATCTTGAAAAAGTGGATTATGACTAACAACCTTGTTCTAAACACCAGAAAAACTAAGACAATGCTCCTTGGATCCAGAAAACTGTGTGTGATAGTACAGAGTCCCTTAGTATCATCACCACCAGTGGTACTAGGCTTGAGGTACTTAACAACATAACGTATAGTACCTAGTTGTCCTAATAGATCAGAAGCTTTCCTTTAGGCCTCATTTAGAATGCGTTACCAGGTCAGTCTCTCAAAAATTAAGCCAAACCTATTGACTCAGTGCTTACCTTACAAATGAGGCATGACATTCAATTGCTGTTGACTACTACTTTCAGTTCTTCACTATGGAGCTCTTAATCTCTCCACACCTAGGGAAGCTGAGCTAAGTAAACTCAAACAACTCTACCATAGGATAAACAGGTTTATGGCATGTGCTGATAGTAGTGAACACCACTGTGCTATCCTACGTAGCTTTGCTCAATTTGCCAACCCTTGAAGAGAGACTAAACTACCTTTATGCTATGCCTTACATACAAAATCCTGCGTGACTAATTCCCCTAGGGTAACCAATGAGCAAGGTGACCACAATTGGGCTCCTACAAAATCAGCAACTCAATTATGGTGCCTTTGTTCAGGGCTACCTGGCGGGGGGGGCAACTGGATACCGGGGTGGGTGACATACGGCAATGGGAAGTACACATGTATATGCGCGGGGGGGAGAGAAGCAGGGGAGGGATGATATGTGTGAAGGGGTGTGGCAGGCAACTGCTGAGCTGGTCCACTAGTGTGGTGGGGAGAGTGGTCATCTGAGAGGTGCAGGGTGCAGGGTTTGGGTCCAGCTTTTTGCTTTTTTTTTTTTGGCAGACAAATTTCAATTTTTCAAGTTTTTCACCCCCTCCTGACATGCACCCCTCTGGAGTTGAGATCCCATAAGTAGGGGTATGTGGGGGTCAAAGCCCCAGCATTAAAAACAAAACCCACAGGTCTCGGGCACCCTCTTTCCACTGAAATTGATTTTCGCGATGTACACTCACCGTAATGGCGATCGATATTCCGCGATCGCTGTTATGACATGGAACCATTCCTTAACCTCAAGAACATAGCGGTACAAAGACCCCACAAGAAAAACCTGCACTTGTCTGCCCAGTCTCGCCTGGATGTTCCCAGAGCCAAGACTCTGACTGTCCAGCAATCTTTCTCACACCAAGCCCCTTGAATCTGTAACAATCATCCAGAAGAGTAATTCATTAGTAACTTTCAAAGGTCTGATCAAAGAGTACTCCTCCCCCCTTGTAACGAATGTGTACCTGTGCATGCTGATCAATTGGTTTGGTGGCTATCTCCACCTTTATTCCCCTCCTGCATGAACTGACGAGCCTAACTTTGTCTAATACTTCTAGAGTCACATAATGACAGTATGGCATATTGGACTGCACCTTTCGTGTAGTATAATATCATGTATTTCAATTAACTGCAATGCTACTGTCATAACACTTGTCTCCTTGTTTATCTCTGCTGAACTGAACACTGTATTCCTTGCGTAAGTGAACTGTTTTCCCTGTTGAATGTAACTTATTCCAGGATGTTAATGAAAAAAGTACATCTGTCTCAGTGAGTTAGCCTGGCTGACAAAATTTGGTAAATAAATAAATAAACAAACAAACAAGCAAACAAACACATGTATCTTGATATAGGGTCCTAATCTTCCAAACAATTCTGATGGTAAGAAAAGGCTCAAAGCATCAACATGTCAACGAGTGCTGGGTCACCATGCCAACATTGTTTTTGTTTTTAGTCCTTGTAATTGTGTCATGCTCATAAAGAAGTAACATCATTATGAAATCAAGGGGGTAGGGAATCCCTTAAATGTTTAGTTTCAATTTGATTGAAAAATGTTCAACCTCGTCTTTAGGGCAATGTCAAGCTACAGCAATTTCATCCCATTATTCTGAAAAAGAAAATGAGTTGTGCAAATGTACATGAAATCACTTCATCTGTTATTCAAACAGAAAGTTGTAAAATAAAACAAGAATAATTGTTATATTTTTAAAATTACATAGTATAGTTAATTTTAAAATAAGAACACTTGTTTTGAAAGGGCTAGGACAAAAAGCAACTTCAAGAGAAAGAATGTGATTGAAAAGCCTTCCCACAGAGGCACAGACATAGATCTAAACAACTACTGTATAATTCAGCAAACTGAAATGAAAGCAATAGAAAGTGCACTTGCTCACAGCAGGGGACCAGAAGTACAGTGGGGAATGACAATGCACATTGCAGCTAGAGATTCAGTACTGGTGGAAACAAACATAATAATTGTGATTGGACCATGTCTGCTGACTGAGTACCAGGCTTGTTTTGCCCCAGTTCCCTAAAGAGGCTTACAGTTTCCTTCCCAGAAGGTCCCCATCCCAAATAAAGCACACAGAACAGATCAGACTGTGAAATTAATAGTCGAAACACATTAAGTTCACTTTTTTTAACAGCTGAATCAGAACACTGATAGTTTAATTTCCCAAGGAGCAAGAAATTACACACACACTGTAATAACAAGTCGTTTTGGGTAGTATACGTAAATCACCACAATAATTTCAGTTGGTTTAGATGTAAGCAGTATTGTAGTGATACCATGTGCCTCACAAATAATTTGCAAAATCTATATTGCAGGAGAAGGAAAGTACTGCAAAATGCCCAGTTCAAATCTACACATACCAGCACATATTTATTTGTCTTGTATGTCTCTATGTTTCTGTCTCCACAGTTTTGAAATCCAGCTCTTTATGCCCCCGTCCCCCATAGTACCATCAGAGGGACTCAAACTAGAGACATCAGCAGCAGCAATTGGTCCATGGCTCCTGACGTTCATACCAGCACTTTCATTAGCTCCCAAACTAATACAAACAAAGCACACCGAGGAACTGCTCAGTCATCACAGAAACATAAGCAATGTTGGCTAAAAAAAGACAACTGTTCCATCCAGTCTTCCCTGCTTTACCTTTTCTTTCCCTGGGACTTAATGTCTACTCAGGGTTATTTTCCCTCATCTCTCTCCCCCTTGCCCTCTGCCTTACTACTTTCCATGTGTAACTGATAACCCTTTAACTCATTCCCAGTCATGTTTGAAACCATTACTGGCTCTTGCACCGATCACCCCTGCTAGTAGGCTGTTTCATGGCGCTGCCTCAGCCACTCTCTCTGTATGACAGAACTTTTTCACATCCTTCCTGAATCTCCCCCTGCCAGCTTCAGCTTTTGCCCCTCATGTTTTGGTTAACCAGTCCTGCTGAATAGTTCCCCATAATCTACCCTGTTCATTTCTTTCAGGAACGTGAAGGTCTCTATTACTGTATATCTTCTCTCTCTGTTCTGGTCTCCAGCAAGTTCATGATCAGGTCCTTAAACCAATCCTCAGGATCTGCCCTGCTGGCTCTGAATCATTTTGGCACCTTATGCTGTACTGTTTCTAGCCTATATTTGTTCTTTCTTAGATGGGGGCTAAAGAACTTGCACAGTAGTCCATACGTGACCTCACCAGTGATCCATACAGAGGCAGTGTCACCTGCTTCCTCCTGCTGTCAAACCTACTCCATTACTCCTCAACATCTTGGCTGCCTTGCTGTAGGCCTTGTTACATTGGCTAGATTGTTTTAGGGGATCATGCATGATGACTCCTAGGTCCCTTTCCTCAGTAGTAGTCTCCAACTTAACCACACCCATACAATGTTCCTTCCTAGGGTTCTTGTTTCCTATCTGCATCACCTTACAATTTTTGGCATTTAATTTTAACTGCTAAACTTTGGACCACCTCTTTAATCCTTGCAGGTCTCTGCAGCTCCATAACCCCTTCCTCTCTGTCTAGCCTTTCACAGAGCTTTGTGTCATCTGTGAAGGGAATCATCTTGCCTTGTATTCCTTCTATGCCACTGACGGACCTACCAAAAAGGACTGGCCCCAGGACTAAACACTATGGCATCCCACTCGTGACCTCCCTCTTCCCTGACTTGACTCCATTTACTACCACTCTCTGATGTCCCACCAGCCAGCTTCCAACACATCTTACTAGATAATTCACTGTTCATGGATCCTCTAACTTATTCTGCAACCTTCTGTATGCCACAGAGTCAAATACCTTGTTGATGTCAAAGTACAGCAAAACCCATGCTTGTCCATTCTCCACTGCTCTAGTAACCAGATAAGAGACTAGAGTACTACCAGATTATTCTGAAAAACCCTTCTTGGCACAAAGCCAGGCTATGTACTATCCTGGAGCCCATTTCTCTCCCGGAAGTCCACCAGATCCTATTTGACTAGTGTCCCTATTAGTTTACCGGATATGAAGGCAATGCTAATGGGTCTGTAGTTTACTGGATGCTCTTTGTCACCTCCATGTCTGCTATCCTCCAATCTTTTGGAACCACTCCTAAATGTAAGAAGTTACTGAACAACCCTGTCAGCAGTTTAGTCAGTTTACAGCCAGTTCCCTGAACATCCTTGGTACATCTCATCTGGCCCTGTAGCCTTCTCGATTTTCAGGGTTGATAGCCATTTTCTGACCCTTTCTTGCATAAACACCACTTGTCACATTCCTCAATCCCACTTGCAGCAGCCTTTATGCTGCTTTGGGGCAAGGGCCTGCTATCCTGTACTGTGAACACAAAGCACAAGTAGACACTAATAATGGCTGCCTTGTTGTCCTGCTCTATTACCCTGGCAATCACTTTTAGCCTAGCAATTTATCCCCCTCATCTTCCTTTGTTCTAAAATGTATCTAAAGAACTGTTCTCCCATTTGACCCCTTAAGACTATGCTGTTATGTATCTGTTTTGCATCCCTGACAGCCTTCTTGGCCTCCTTCATCCTTAACTGGTATTTCCACCATTCCTCATCTCACTGTTTCTCTTTGTAGCTAATGAAGGTGCTTTTTGAGCCCTCACTGCCTCTCTGACTTTCTTTGAGAACCAGATTGGTCTTTTGTGCCTGTTACTCATGGTAACCATTTTCAGGCATGACACGCTTGCCTTTAAAATGGCCCCTGTAATTGCTCCCCACCTGTCCTCCAATCCCCTCATTTT
Organism: Neoceratodus forsteri; assembly: GCA_016271365.2. Classification (NCBI taxonomy): domain Eukaryota; kingdom Metazoa; phylum Chordata; order Ceratodontiformes; family Ceratodontidae; genus Neoceratodus; species Neoceratodus forsteri. The sequence goes on along the minus strand of CM028135.1, from coordinate 536,568,100 downwards.
ATCTCCTCCATCAGCATACCCTTGATTACTTCTCTCAACTGATCAAAGTCTTCTGTTCTGAAATACACAACTACAGCCTTCAACAAAGGTACACTGGTACCAGGGTCAGTTCAAACCATATGGTGTTACAGTTACTAGACCCCAGATGTTCTCCAACCCTCACCTCACCTACCATTTACAAGTTGTTGCACACCACTTAGAGAATGGCAGTTTGCCTTATTAGTTTCTGCTCAGCTGCCCCAGCAGGCAGTCCTGCAATGTAACAATGTTTAGCAGGTCCTGACTGCTGGCACTCTTAGCTGTTAGAATGTCCCAATCTATGTCTCATAGAGTGAGATCCCACACAATCACTACCTTCTTGATGCCCCTTTCTACATCTCTACCCCTAGTTCCACATCTCCCTCATCCCTCTGTCCTTTTAGTCTATAGACCAACACGATGCACAGTTTCTTAACAGATGTGGTCATGAACAACACAATGGTGATTTTGTCCCCCTTCCCTCCCCTCATGGATCCCTCCACAATTGTCTTTATGTCTTACTTGACAAAAAGTGCTACCCCATGCCCTATTCCCATATATCTAACTTGTCTACAAATGGTGCACCCTGGTATTTCTATGTCCTAGTCAGTATTGCCAGTGGCAGGTGTTTCTGTGATTAAAAGGAGGTCTAATCCCACATCATCCACCATAATCTAGATCTCAGTAATTTTGTTTCCTAGGCTCCTGGCAGTTAGTTAAATTGCCTTCCAACATTTGCCTATACTCCTCCCCTTCTTGTTAGGACCTCCCTCCTTGTCCTCCTATCCCACCTTAAGTTTTCTACCCCTTGCTCATTCTGTGTGTCCCTGCACTCTGATTCCTCTTATTACTTTATAATAACAGGTGTGTAATGATTTTTAACTGTGGGCAGAAGCTGTCAAATCCAGGTATACATGGCTGTGTAAAATAACCCATGTATAATGGTGTTTGATTCTGCATGGCCATGTATAAACATCAGTGCATAATGGAGTTTGATTAAACTCCTAATCCAAACATTCTTAAATCACTCTTGTGCTAATACTACTGACTCCTTATACTCTCAGCTTGTGCAGTAAACTTGATCATGCTAACCTCACTGAAACTACCGAGTGGCAATCTAAGTTATGCTCGGCTGAAGAAAAACACATTTCTCACAGAAATTAAAAATAACCAGCAGTCTACTAATGTCTGTCTATCCAAAATGGCACATTCATCACCATTTCAGCAACCTAGGGACCTAGAAATACAAAAATTCATAGAGCAACAAGAAAATAGAAACACTCAAGAAAAAACAAGACCAACGTTAGTCTGTTCAACAAGTATCTGTCCAACAAAAAAAAATCAAAGGAATCAGTTATTATAAAAAATATTACTTGGGGAAGTATGTGTAATGAGGATTTTATGCTCACCCTCAGTGTGCGATACCCTGATAAACCTTTTGAGTTTCACTCTTGGGGTTTATGGGGCATTGTACACCTCGGACGTGCATAAAATCCTTGTTACACATACTTCCCCATACACTATTCTATATATTATGGACCCCTGTTTGGAAGCCTACCTTACTGTTTTAGCCTAATAAGAAACACTTTAGAATGTCAATGCAAGAGATCTTGTATAGAGATGTGTAAAACTGAGAAAACTTTAGTTTGCCAGAACTTCAATGAAGTTGGCTGACTTTGAAATTTGAAGTGCCAACTTCGCAATGTTTTGTGCCAGGTGAAGTGGCACTTTTTTCCATAAAGTGACCAAACTTCACTCATGAAGTTGCCATTTTGCAGAAACAAAAGTGCCACTTTGCCTTAAAAAAGGTTGCAATGTCAGAGAAGTCAAAGTTGGTGATGTCAGTTGTAACTTTGCAAAGTCAAATTTTGGCAGCTTCACTTCATCTTTATTCTTATATGCACCCACATTACATTTTATACTTGTTTTGTAATACTACCATTACAAATAGAAGGTGTGGGTTTTGGAAAATACCTAGAAAGCAAAGCTGTGTTAGAAGGTTGCTTAATAATGCCCAAAAAACACAAAAAGTCTCTCTGTTACTGATATGTCTGCTTTGCACAAAGTCCACCAGCACAAAAAAGGCACCTGTCTGCTATACTATTATAGTTTATTCAGTGCAAAGAACTATACAAAGTGTTAAAAACTTACACAGAAACATAGACTTTGATGGCAGATAAAGACCACTTGCCTACCCAGTCTGCTTATTTCCCTACCTATTGGATAAGCTGCAGATCCAAGTTAACCAACATCCTACTTCCTCCTACCCTCCCCACTATAATTGTCTTTTGTCTGTCCCATGCATTCTTGAATTCCCCCACTGTTTTTGATCCCACAACCTCTTTAGGATGACTGTTCCATGCGTCCACCACCCTCTTTCTGAAAAAATACTTCCTCATGTTGTCTCTGAGCTGTCCCCATCTATCTTTAAACTGTGCCCCTTTGTTATTGCACATCTCTTTTTCTGAAAGCTGCTACCCTCTTAGACTTTGTTGATTCCCTTGAGGCACTTCAAAGTTTCTATCATGTCCCCCCTCTCCCTCCTTTCATAGAGAGTATACATATAAAGCTTCTTTAGTCTATCTTCATATGGTTTCTGGTGCAGACCCTGCACCATTTCAGTTGCCCTCCTCTGGACTGCCTCCATTCTGTCTATGTCCTTGTGGAAATGGGGTCTCCAGAACTGCATGCAGTTCACCAGATGGGGTCTTATCAACTGTCTGCACAAAGGGATGACAACTTCTTGTTTTCCACTGGTGATACCTCTCCCTATGCATCCCAGAATCCTCCCAGCCCTCCTTATGGCCTTCTCACATTGCCTGCCTGCAGGTCATCTGATATGGCTACCCCCAAGTCCCTTTCCATTTGTATTGTTGTTAGTAACCCCCCCCCCCCATTGTGTACTCTGACCCTGGGTTTTTGTTTCCCGGGTGCATTACTTTGCACTTCATTGCATTGAATCTAAACTGTAATACTTTTGACCATTCCTCCAACATTGCCAAGTCTCTTCTCATCCTTTCCACCTCCCCTTGAGTATCAGCCCTGTTGCAGATCTTTGTGGCATCTGCAATGAAGCATACTTTTCCTTCCAGTCCATCTGCAATGTCACTTATAAAGACATTAAAGAGGACCAGCCCCAGTACTGAACATTGTGGTACCCTGCTAGTAATCCCCCTTTCTTCAGAGTGGACTCCATTTATAGTGCTATTACCCTCTGTACCCTGTTATCCAGCCAATTTTGTACCTAGGCTATCTCCCTGTGACCCACTCCCAGTCTGACTAACTTGTTTATTAATCTTTTTTTGGGACTTTGTCAAATGTCTTGCTAAAGTCTAGGTAGGCCATGTCCATAGCCCTCCCTGGTCTACTACTTTGGTCACTCAGTCAAAGAAATCTATTAGATTCATCTGACATGACCTTCTCACTGTGAATCTATGCTGCCTTGGGTCCTGTGCCTCACTGGCCTCTAGGTACTCAACAATTCTTTCTTTTAGTAGAGATTCCATCATTTTCCCTACCAGTGAGGTCAAATTAATAGGTTTGTAGTTTCCTGCCTCTGCCTTGCTCCCTCTTTTGTGAAGGGGAATCACATCCACCTTCCTCCAGTCCTCAGGTACCACACCATCCTCACATGATTTGTTAAAAAGGGTAGTCAGTGGTGTCACTAGTTCTCCCTTTAGTTCTTTTAGAATTCTGGGTTGAATCACATCAGGACCCATTGCCTTGTCCACCTTGAGTTTAAGAGTCCTTTCAGGACCTTTTCTTCTGTGAATGGACTAGTATCGACCCCCTATCTGGAGTGCTCCTATTGTTTGGTTTAGGTATGTCCCCCTCCTCTTCTTTTGTGAATACTGAGCAGAAGTATTTATTCAGTATCTCTTCCTTTTCACTATCATCTACTGCCCACCCTCCCTCCCTTTATTAAGACTCACTATCCCTCCCTTGGTCTTTCTTGGCTCCTTATGTACCTATAAAATGTGTTATCCCCTTTCGTAACTGAGTTGGCTATCTTTTCCTTGGTTTGGGCATTTGCTATTCTGACTGCCTTCTCCGCTTCCTTCTGCTTTAACTAATAGAGTTCTCTGTCCTGTTCCTTCTGTGATTCCTTATACTTTCTGAATGCTATCTTTTTCTCCCTAACCTTCCCCTCCACCTCTTTTGAGAATAGTAGTGTTTTTTTTTTCTTCATTTTGTTTTATTTGCTTCACACTAAGGCTTGCTGCCTCTGTGATGGCAGTTTTGATTTTTTCCCATTGTTCCTTCACCCCTTCTTCCTTTCCTTTTGCTAATGCATTCCTTAGGCACTCTCCCATTCTGCCAAAGTCAACCCTCTAAATGTGCAGTACCCTTGCTTTTGTATGGCTTGACACTATGGCTGTGTTTATTGTGAAGCACACTGTCTGGTGGTTGCTTGTTCCCAGATGGCTACCCACTTCTAAATCTGAGATCCTCTCACCATCCCCATTTGAGACTGCCAGGTCTAAGACTGCTCCCTCCAGAGTGGGTTCCAACACTAGCTTCCTGTGGCATGCCCCATGTAGGGCATTGAGAATGACTCTGATCTTGGAAGTGGCTGCAGCAAATGTGCTCCAGTTAACATCTGGCATATTCAGGTCCCACATCATCAATATCTCCCCTTTTTCTATCATTCTAAGGATGCCTCCTATCATTTTCTTGTCCATTTCTTCCCCCTAAGATGGTAGTCTGTATACAAACCATGTGCAGATTTTGGTGCCATTTCCTGTCTCCAGGGTGACCCACAGTGCCTCCTCTCCCCCCTCTGTTTACCCATTAGTTCCATTGCTTTAATCCCTTCCCTTATGTAGAAATCTACTCCTCTTCCTCCTCTTTTACCCTCCTTGTCCCTTCTGTAGATTGTGTACCCTGGTATGTTGTCATACCAGTCATGGTTTTCTGTGTACAAAGTTACTGTGACTGACACGATATCCAGATGCCTCTCTTCCATCAAAGACACTAGTTCAGGAAGCGTGTTACCCAGACTATGGGCATTGGTACATTGACAGAGTTTGGAACTGTCTGATTTTGAAAGCAGCACAAGGGAAATCACAGAGTTTGGAACTCAGTGCTTTGGCTTCTCAGAAGGAACTAGAAGGGGGACAAGATCAGATCTACAATACAGTAGCTTCTTGTTGTTTTACATTGTTTCTTGTTGATTCTACTTGGTAGAAGGTTATTTCTTTTCATTCTTACTACTAAGGGGCTAGCAGGGTATTGTTTGGGGCTGTTGGAATTTTCAAAACCTGTTTTGGTAGCTATAAGTGGGCTCATTTGTTTGATTTACTGTGTGGCAGGCTGCATTTGTAGAGACCTATTTCTTCTGTTTTAAAACATAATTGGTGTGATTTAACTGGATCTGTTTCTTTGAATTGGAGACATATATCTTCTAATTCCAAGCCTATTTTGATGTGTTGTTGGTGAAGCTGTTTGAATTGGAGTCCTGTTTCTTTGGGTAGCAAACCTATTTTATGGGCTTTGAGTAGAATTGTGATTCTTTGTTGCTGGCTTCACTAGCTGCAAAGTTTGAGTGCAGAGTGGGGGAAGGGTGCTAATGGTCTGACCAGAGGCCTCAGCTACCTGATTGTTTCTGGAAGACTTGGGCTGATCCCACCCTTAGTCCATTATTTCCTTTATACCAGGGGTTCTGACATCACTTCCTCAAACAGGCAAAGGATATGCACCTGTCATAGCCAAAGCAGACATCCAGGAAAGGAACAGCAGCAAGTGAAGAGGTGACTGCTCTCTCAGTGGAAGGAAAGTAAATGCAAATCTAGGAGCTTTCATTATTACTTCTTCACATTGATATTGCATTGGGGAAAGGAGGAGTAGGAGTTTGAAGAAGGTTGTGCAATGGCTAGTTAAAGTCTGTTTTTGAGTGTGGATAGGAAGGATAGGAATATAAAAAGCAGTTGCTCAATATATCTAAACGTGTGCAACAAAGGAGGTAAGGTAAATAAAGAAAATGTTTTGCACTGATAGAGGAGGGAGAGGGGAGACTTGGGGGAGTGTTTGGTATCCTGCATCTGGAAGGGTGGGGGGTCACTGGTGGACAACGACAGCAATAGGTAGGGTGGTAGGCTGCAACAACTGTGGTGCACCAATCTTTCTAAAAATTGCCTGGAGTGTGGGAGGATGTTTAGTGTGCAACCACATAGAAAAACTTAGAAAGGAGATTGAGGGTCTGCAGGAGGAACTAAGACAGGCAAGGCAGATTGGGGGTGGGTTTAGCCAATACTGGAGGGAGAAGAAGGGAGATGAGGAGGGCGATTTAAGCCAACAGTGGTGAGGAGAGGGTCGAAGAAGGAAGCAGAGACAAGGGCCCAGGCCAGGAAGAACAATTGCCGGGAAACCAGGTCAGGAGACAAAAGACAAATGGAAGGAGGAGATAGGGACTTGTGAGGGGAGGTGAAGAAGTGGCAAAAGTCATGGAGTGGAAAGGAGAGAACAGGTTACTATGAAGAGAGAGGGAGTGGGCATTTGTGAAGGGCCTTCAGAAAATAGTTGTGCACTGCTAGAGAGGAAGAAGGTGGAGGAGGGAAATTATGAAATTAGAGGAGTAATTGATAAATGCCTGGACCAAACTGGAGCAGGGGGTAGTTCTGCTGGGAGAATTACAACAGGGGTAAATGGGGGAAATAATGTGCAGGAGGAAGAAGAGGAGCTGGAAATGAGAGAGGGAGATGAATGGAAGCAAGCAGGGAGTAAGAGGGGTGGAATCTTAGTGCTGGAGGACTCAATACTAAGAGGAGTTAGGTGGGGTAGCATGGGGGAGAGGCATAGTCGCATTTGGGTGGAGGCCATGCCAGGAATGACAGCGGAAAGGGTGGGACAGTCTGTTCTGAAGTATGCTAGAAGGGGTAGGGACAAGCCTCATTTAATTATACATCTTGGGACAAACGATCTGGCTGACAAGACAGTAGATACAGTCCAGAGGAGGTTTGAGGAACTAGCACAATTATGTGAGGGGGCAGGAAGATCAGTAACTTTTTCAGAGATACTTCCCATGCCAAAGGCAAGCACAACAAGAAAGCTGAGAATAGAGGAATTTAATGGATGGCTAAGAACCTGGTGTTGTGCTAAAGGGTATGGGCTGTTGGGGGTGGGGAGGGACCTGAGAGGACAGTAGTCTCTATGCCAAGGACAGACTACACTTGAGTGAGGAGGGAAAGAAAGTGTTGAAACAGATGATGGAGGAGTACATAGAGGAAGCTGGGAATTTAAACTAGGAGTGGGGGGTGGCAGTTGGGGAAGAGATATGCAGAGACCACAGGTTGGGAAACCATATGAACTTACCCCCTATAACAGTGACAAAGGACAAATGGCAAGTACTGTTGGTGATGCTAGGAAAGGAGGGCATGATGAGAGGGAGGGAAAAGGGTGGAAGGTGGTTACCCTTAATGCAGAGTTACAGGTTCTCATGGCAGAGGGAGAGGTGGACATTGCAGTCATCATGGAAATATGGGCCACCCAATACAATGACTGGGACCTGTCTGTACCAGGGTACAGATTATTTCGTAGGGACAGGGTAATTGGCAAAGGGGGGGGTGGCACTATATGTGAAGGAAGGACTTAAGTGTGTAAGGGAGGAAGGGGAGGAGGGTAGTACAGAGTCACTTTGGATGCAAATCCAGGATTCCAAGAATAGGATTCTTAGAATGGGAGTGGTGTACAGGCCACCATCTCAGATGGAGGATTAGATAGGGAACTAGAGGGACAGATCAGGAGGACCTGCGAGAAGGGTAGTGTGGTGATTGTGGGGGACTTCAACATGCCAGGAGTGGACTGGAGCACCCCAACAACCAGGAACAGAAAGGAGCAGGTACTGCTGGATGCCTTCCAGGACAGCTTCCTACTACAAATGGTCAGTGAACCAACCAGGTTAGGAAATATCCTTGACCTTGTGCTGACAAATGGGGACTTTGTGAGAGAACTTAAAGTGGAGGAACCGCTGTCAGGGAGTGACCACCGCTCAGTATGGCTCACATTGGATATGGGCAAGGAAGGAGTGGAATCTGGCACAATAGTGCAGGACTTCAGGAGGGCCAACTTTGGGAGGATGGGGGAAGTGGTAAAAGGGTACCTGGCCAGAATTCAATCTAGTATGGACACTAACCAGAGGTGGGAGCTCATAAAGCTGGGGATAGTGGAGGCAACCAAAACCTGCTGCAAAGCCCAGATCAAGAAGGCTAGGGCTAAGAAACTGATCTGGTTGAGCAAGGAGGTCATGGAAAAGGTAAGGAGGAAAAGAGCTGCCTTTAGGAAGTACAAGAAAACAGAGAGGGGGGAGGACAGGGAGGAGTACTTGACAGAATTGAAGGAGGTGACAAGGGCAGTAAGGGGAGCCAAAGCATCTATGGAACTCAGGCTGGCACAAGGCATTAAGAAGGGGGAGAAGGACTTCTTTAAGTACATCAGGAAGAAAAGAAGCTGTAAGGACCACATAGTAAGGATTAGGAAGGAGGGGGGTTGGGTGTAAGCAGGGTGTGATAAGGCGGAAGAACTAAATGAGTACTTCTGCTCAGTATTTACTAAAGAGAAGAAGGGGGTGACACCCAAGGTGGGAGAAATGGCAGAAGCAGGGGGGGAAGTGGTGACAGATGGGGAAATCATGGAGAGCAGAGTTCGAGAGGGTTTGAAGGCACTGAGGGTGGACAAGGCTCCAGGCCCAGATGGCATCCACCCCAGGGTACTGAAAGAGCTGGCAGAGGTCCTTGCAGGACCTTTGGCAGACCTATTTAATGCCTCACTACATTCGGGTGTGTACCTCAGGACTGCAGGATGGCTCATGTGGTGTCCCTCCACAAGAGTGGCCCAAGGATGAACCGGAAACTACAGACCAGTGAGCCTCACATCCATCGTGGGGTAAGCTAATGGAGACTATCCTGAGGAGAGGCTGGTGGCCCTCCTAGAGGCCAAAGGACTACAGGACAGCAGACAGCATGGCTTCATATGTGGCAGATCCTGCCAAACCAACCTGGTCGAGTTCTATGACTGGGTAAATAGGCAACTGGACAGGGGCCATGCAGTGGATGTCCTGTATCTGGACTTTAGTAGGCGTTCGACTCAGTGCCACATGGAAGGCTGGAAGGAAGTTAGTAGGCACAGGGGTGGGTGCAAAGCTGGTGAGATGGGTAGGAAACTGGCTGCAGGGTAGGCAACAGAGGTGGTGGTGGGTGGGGAGCTCTCACACCCAAGGGCAGTGACGAGCGGTGTTCCACAGGGCTCAGTGTTGGGACCAGTGTTGTTTGGGATATTCATTGCAGACATATCCCGGACATCAAGAGCAAGATCAATCTGTTTGCTGATGATACCAAGGTAGGCACGGTGGTGGATGACCTAGAGGGATGGCAGGGGTTGCAGGATGATCTGGCAAAGCTTGAAACCTGGTCAGACACCTGGCAACTGGGCTTTAATGCCAAAAGTGCAAGGTGCTGCATTTTGGGATGAAGAACCCAAGGAGGAGTTACCAGCTAGGGGAGTGCAGCTAGCCCAGACAGAGGAGGAAGGATCTGGGTGTGCTCATTACAGGGTCAATGAACAACTCGGCACAATGTAGGAAGGCAGCTGCAAAGGCCAACAAAATGCTGGGTTGTATTGCAAGGGTATATCCTCGAGGAGGGAGGGTGATTCTGCCACTGTATAGGTCATTAGTTAGACCACACCTGGAGTACTGCATGCAGTACTGGCGTCCGTATCTGAAGAGGGACATTAAGTTACTGGAGAGGGTGCAAGCAGAGCCGACAAAGATGATCAAGGGGCTGGGGACTTATCATACGAGAGGAGGTTGAAGGAGTTGAACATGTACTCACTGGAGGAGAGGAGATGGGAGACATGATTGAAACCTTTAAATACATGAAAGGAATAAACAAGACGGGTACAGAGGGGCTGTTCAAAGTAAGGGAGGGGAGGGCCACCAGGGGCCATGATATGAGACTGGAGCGAGGAAGGTTCAGGAGGGAGATGAGGAGACACTTTTTTACAGAGAGGGTGGTGGCTGGGTGGAATGCATTACCTGCTGAAGTGGTATGCAGTAGAACAGTGGACTGCTTCAAATGAGGATGGAACAGGACAAGGGGGAGGGTTAATGAAGGGGAAGGGTGGAAGGGAGGGGCAGCTGCAGAATATGGGGTGCTAGCTGCACATTCGAGCAGACTTGATAGACCTCTAGGCCTTTATCTGCTGGCAAATTTCGTATGTTCGTACTCATTGCCTTCCATTTTTTGATGGCCTTACCACTTTTAGCCCCATCCCTGTACTTACTATCTTTGCTTTTTTCTCCATTTACCCCTGCCCTGCCTCTTATTGACCTCCCTACCTTGGTGTTAACCTTGTAACTACCCTGTTTTGTGGTGGAGGCTGGGAATTCCCTGCTCCTTTTCAGTGCCTCCTGTCTTGGCTACTTTAAAAGCTTGCCAGTGAAGCATTTAAACCTATCATTTAGGATCCTGGTTTCCCTACTGGACAGATGCAGACCATCATGCCAGTATAGGCCTGTATCTTTTCGGGTGGACCCCCCCATCCCCAATGAAGCCAAAACCTTGTGCGGGGCACATATGGTGCCAAATACAAGAGATGCTACACAAGATCACACCAAGGAAGACCCTGACTGGTTTCTCGCAAGCGTGCTTTGTCAAGGAGTCCAGTCTGCATCCAAAACATCGCTGACATAGAGTACAATTAAAGTGGCAGCGCAATAAATATGTGTTAGCAAACCTTTTAGAAAAGTAAGTAATTAGATGCTACAAAAATATATTCTGTAGTGTAATTCATTAGGTCTTTGGTGATAAATAATTTTAAATATGAGATCTATCATATATTGTTCAAAGATCATAGTATTAGCCTGGTAGCAGAAGAGGAGGGTATTTAAAATTAGCCTGGAAGAACATCTGGGGGAAATAATGACACAAAGCATGAAGAATATCCTGGCAAAACAAACTGCTGATTGTGGCAATTATGTCAATGATCAGTTTAACTTACATGGTATTGTAAAGGTCACTTTTGGCCAGTTCCACCATGCCGCGGTGACACAGATTTTATCGACCATCAGAACAGTGACAGCACAATACCGCCAATTGGTGTTGTGCCATCACTGGGGTTAAGTGTCTTTTCTGTGGGGAGTTTCGCCCCCCACTCTCCCCATGCAGGGGGCTCTGCTTCCCACACTTAAGATAACCAACTTCGAATCAGAGTTGATTCGGGAAGGGGATGAACACCCAGGAGGCAGCAGTGTCGGGAACCCAGCAGACCATCACAGTGACCTGTCGAAAATGTTGCTGTGATGGTCTTTGCTGTTTTCCCATTATTGTTGCGATGCAATACCCTATTGGCCTACAAGGGGTAGACCTGAATAATAAAATCAAGTGCAGGGATCTACAAATTAGGATTTTGAATCTACAAATTAGGGGCCCTGGAGTTTCCACGTCTCAATAATAATTTTGATATAGTGCCCTTCTTAAAAAAGAGATACGTCATTGTATACTGATGTTTCCACTTGTTGCAGAATGTATATTTCAGTGTAAGTGATGGAATGTGTAGATTAGTTTACATCTTTAGTTTACTTCTCTTCCTTCCCCCTCCCCATCTTCTCCTTTATTGTCACTTTGTAATACCACTGCTTGCAATTTTTAACAATGCTTTCCTTCTGTTTACTTTGTGTAGCTCCTGCTCCTGGATCTCAGCTTCATGAAGTCTGTACACAGAATAAAGCAGTTTCCTAGTCTGGAAATGAAAGGAGTATGGACTTGTGCAGCTACTCCCTAGTCTAGCATAATGACCTTTGAACAATACATGATATATCTCATATCTAAAATTATTTATGGTGAGAGTACTGATGAACTAGGCTGTGGAATAGATTGTTGTAGTATGTAATTATTTTTGTTTTAATTTGCTGACACATACTTATTGCACTATCACTTTAATTGTACCCTACATAAACACTGTTGTGAATGCAGACCGGACTCCTTGGCAAAACGGGCTTGCGAGAAACTGGTCCGGGTTTTCCTTGATGAGAACTCATGTGGTGTCTCCTGGATTCAACACCATAGGTAAGTTTTTAGGACTTTTTACACTTCTTTCACAAAATGAACTTATATGTTGAATTAAAGCATAGCAGGCAGTGAGGCAGTGCTGCTTAACAATATCCTCTGAGTTTTGTAAAGTGAATACCAATTTTTGCATGAACCACTGGTAGTTGGCCCGGCAAAAATCTGTAGGTAAAACAGCAATATATTCACCCATGCTAAACCAAAACAAAATGACTGCATTTATGACAGGTTGCTTTCTTGGAGAAGAATTTTACACTGTTGTCCCCCCAAAAAAAAGCATCATTTCATTAAGTGAGTATAACAGATTATGATCTTAAGTAGTTTCAGAAAAGCTACTATAGTGAATTTACTTGGTTTGCATACTGTACTTAAGTTGTACTGTACAAGACGAGGACTAGAGAAATGCAACAGCTCAGACCAGAGATCCAAGTTCAAAAGGACTTACTTGACTTCATCAAGTGAGTCTGAATTGAATTTTTGCTGGTTTCTAGTAGCTGGCATTTTAAATCACCATGCTTAACTACAAACCTCTTCCCCAGAAAATCAGGAAGTGACAGGATGCAGAGAGACCCAAAGATAAGAGCGTGGACTTAGGGAATGTCATGTGATTCTGTGAGTGATGGCCTGGCCAGGAGGCAAATTATTAGAGAAACTAAGGTATACAGACACAAGAGAATGCAACCAGAACCCTTTTTGTGTCCCACTGCATCTCTGCTGGAGAGCTGGCACCCTAGATTGTTATAGTCCAGCTGGGCATCTAAGGGGATACATTGGTAGTAGAAGAACAATTCAAGAGTGGCATTTTTGGTGAAAGTGGGTTGGGCTGATGTGGTGACCACCATGACTGTGGCTGTTTGTGGCCATGGGTAGGGATAGGCCAGGATTGGGTAGTCTGGTCACCTGGGTTCAGACCAGCATCCTCACCACCCTGTCAGAACATACTGCATGTTTTATGTGGGTTGTGAAGCACAAGTCACTGCCAGTGGGGGGATTTAAGAGGGGATGGGATGGGGGGGTTAAGAGGAGGGAAGGGGAGGGCAGCAGCAAGTTGAGGGGTTAGCTGCACATTCAAGCTGACTCAATAGACCACAAGGCCTGTTTCTGCTGGCATTTCATATGTTCATAAGTAATGCATTCAACCACCTCGGAAATGCAATAAGATCTATTTTATTACACACCCCAGAGTGGGTTACTGTAGCTATAAAATGGCTCATTTAGGCAGGAAAATGTCTGAAAGAGATGTTTTAAATTTTTTTGACAGTCATTTGTACAGAATGACAAATCTTACCACACAGTCTTGTGATGTGTATCAACCAATCACATTTGCCCTTTTTTCCCCTCCTGTTTTATAGAATGTTTTATACTGGAACAAAAAGGTCAGTGCCAAAATGCTTCAGCATTTAAGTGACAGAACTGTAGCACCTTAGTAGCTGAGGTTTAACCTTATTATCATAAAACTAGCAGGAAATATCCTACAACTCAATTAGTCAGTTTATTTGGTCTATGGGTAAACCACGTAACGAACTACGGCTAAACGACCAGTTAGTCATATCACCCACACAAAAATCCTAATACCTACCTCTCGGAAATTTAGCTTGTTGAAAACTTTCAAATGTCAGCCATTTTTTCCCTAACAATAATCCTTATAAATGGGCATTTAAAAAATACATCTCCATTAAATTAAAAAAATAAAAATGCTGCATCCCCTCATCATCACGTTTTTACACATGTTTGCAAATTAAAATAAAATGAAGTGCTACAGTTCACGGTTTTATTATCTGCTGTTTCTTTGCTTACCATTAGCCCCTACCATCCTCCACTGCTTATCAGGAAATCTCTGCAGCTTACCTTATACAATGCCTATAAAAGGTCACTTTAAAAAAAAGTAATAACATGAGTCTAATCAGCTATTGAAAAAATTGCAATTTGTGAAAAATATCGAACTGTGGTTACTGTGCTAGGTACCTGTCAGTTACTTTTTATCAAAGATTTTCAAGCACCTATTACAACTGAGCACCTTACAGAACTTGCTTACCCTGGCTACCACAGATAACACTGAAGCCCTATTTCCATAGTATGCCTTCTATTGTGAGTGTGTGTGAGTGGGGAGAACATTTTGGCAGCAGAATTATACAGAATTTTAGATTCTTCTAAGGTAAACAATGATTCCATATATTGAATGTGGGAAAAGACAGAAAGAAGAAGCAGGATGGGAAAGGAAGGCCAACCCTAAATGCTTTAAAAACATTTCTGTTAAATGCACAAGTATAGCCGACCCAGTGGTGCTGAGGGCTGAGGCTGAGGGCTGGTGCCTTACCTCATGCGACACCGGCAATGCGTGTTTGGGAATGAGCACAGGCCATTGGGGGTCGGCAGGGAAGGAGAAGGATTGAGCATCCAATGGACTGCTCTCCTTCTCTGGGGAGGGGGGGGTCCTGGTGGTTGGCACTTGTTCACCCCCCAGTGGAGGCTGGAGGACAGGGCACCATACCACAAGATGGGGAGGAGTCAGGCCCGATGTCTGGAGGAAGCACGTGTGGAAGCATGCATGCTCCCCTCCACTGGCAACATTACACGGTCCCGACTCCTGGGGAGATAACAAGAGGAAAAAGACAGAGCCATGCAGGGTGGCAGAGGCCACCTTGCAGGCTCCGCCCCTGGCTAGCCACAGTGCTGACCAACTATATCCAGACTTCGGTGGGGGAGTTGGGGACCTCCCACCAACCCCGCCGGGGGGGGCAAGCCCTGGAATCAGGTCAGCATTGGCTGGTAGATGCCGGGGGACAGGGCTGGGGATGCCCTCCTGAGAGAAATAGCAGGCAGTGGGAGAGAAAAAAATAACAAAAAAAAAAGAAAAGCACACGTACTGGAAGCAAGAAATGTCAGTGAACCTCTTCAGGAAAAATCACTTTTCGCTTTGTGAGACACAATACTGCCAGCTGCCATACCTTTTTAATTTGGAATTAATTTATTAATTGGTGTATGCATCACATCATTATTCATTTATTCATTTATTTATTTAAATAATTAGTCTTTAATTTTTTTGCTTTTTTTTTACAGATGGGTCCATCTTACTGCAGCATAGCACTACAGGGTCTGGTCATTGTGGTACTTACCCACTTCTTGTTGTTTAAGGCACTTGGGTATGCCTCTGCCATACCACATGAAACATAGGCAAATCCCACAAAGAGCCACACACTGCTGAGCCTTATTTCTTCAATACCCCAGCACCTATGGGTCTGCATTATATACTTGCAAAGCACTTAAGTTTCAATATTATAAAGGAGTTCTCAGTTTTCTGCATATGGGTATTAACATAAAGGTACAGTAACAGCCACAGACACTGCCAGCTATTTCCCGAAATTTCTATGATATTTCCAGAAATATCTCCTAATTTCTGCATTTCCACAGTAGGGGCAGCAGAGAGAAACTCTTCAGAAACTTCATGAAATATCTGGAAATAGCTGGCAATGTCTGTGGCTACTACTGTATTGACAAGATCAAAATAACAGAGATGTTTGATTGGGTGTCCTCAAACAAGACACAAGAAAATGCCCAAGTGGTAAATTCAGGGGTAACATCAGGAAGCACCTCTATTTATTGAGTGTGGTGAACCTATTGTTCACATACATCATTCAGACGAGATGTTAAACTGAGGTCTGGTCTGCCTGTTCTGGTGATGTTCATGTGGACTGTAAAGGTCCCACGGTCCCTCTCTAAAATTGTAGGGAAATTTCCCCAGTATCCTAGCCAAATTTCCCCCATTCACTAAAAATGCCACCAACAGCTTTTATTTTTATTTATTTATTTATTTATTTTTATTTTATGTAATCAGATGCATACATTTGGACAGACATGCTCATTTGCAAAGGTTCTTCATCAAAATCTAAAACTCTACAATAAGCCTTTGGTACAAAAAATATGAAAGATTACAATGGATAACAATCAACACAGAGGTGGCAACCAGTGTATTAATCTGGTTTAGTGTCAGTTGGTTTCCACTGGTATACCCTTCCCCTGGGATGGGTATGCAAATAGGCAGAAGTAATTAGTCCTTCTTTCCCAATCAACAAAAACTAAATACAGTGCACCCTCTATTATCCTCCCCTCTATTATCAGCCACCTTCTTTATCTGCTGGCCTGACAGCCTGTACGGTTCTCTCTCTATGGAAATTCCCTCTGTTTCCACCACTCTCTCTGACCACCAACAGCCAACACTTTCTCTTGTATGAGGCTGTATCTTTCTCATGTCATTCTCCTTCTATCATACGCCACATCATTGGCACTGACGCAGTGCATTATGGTCCCTATTTTTTTGGTTGTTGTAAATGTCTTAATGAGAAATATTGTACTGTGCACTGCTGAGGCTGTGCTACATTTGAGAATGGCTATGAGGTTTTTAATATCAATGAAGAGATTATTGAAACTGTCAGGGGTAAATAAATGGAATATTTCTTATTAGAAGCAGGGGTAGATTTTAACATTGTTTTGCTTGTCTGCGACCTTGACTTGTGTAGCTCACCTTTTACTTGTCCATTTTGGCCAGTGCAGGTCTTCAATAGCTGGCAATGAAGTTAAAAGCTCCCTACTTTACCAGGCTCTGGTCCTCATGCTAATAACCCTTATTGTTTCAGATGACCAGTAATGATTAACAGTTGTTTAAGACATGCAGTTACCTGGCACCTGGCAGTGCAAGGTGGGGTCCCTACAAAAGACTCACTGTGAGTCATTGACACCCCATTAATAGTTTCTGACTAGTGCACAAGCTATGAACAGGGGTAAATGCTGTTAAGTCACTAGCTGTCAGTGTTCTGGGTTTGTGTCTCCACATGTGTGTTGATAGGCCCAACATTAGTAAGGCCAGTGTCCCTCATTTTTTTACATTTTGAGTATCATTGCTCAACTTTTCAGTGACAAAATGCTAAGAGTTATATAGTATCTGCCAAGCAGGTGGTGGGTTTTATCCCAGCCTCCCCACAGTCACTCCCTCTGTCACTTCCCATTCTCTCAGATAAGCACTTTCCCTGGACAGCCCTGCACGCCAATGAGCAAGGAGGACTTGGATGCTAAACTGAAATTATTTATAGCAAACAGAGCTAAACAGATGACCATCACTGACTACCTTAAAGCTGAAAAGTCATACTATGGCTTTGAAGCATTTTTGTTGCCACACTGTACAGAAGTAAACTGAATAGTTAATATCTAAATGAAGTCCTGTGCTAATCTTCCTATATTTAAACTACTGTACTAGCACCAACTGTACAGCATTGCCTTACCTGTGTCTAATGTTGTCTTCTGTTGTAGCTGACTCTAAACCCTTTGAAAATAGGCTCTGCCTAAAGGGTTTAATGCAAAATAAAAAACTAAACTAAATTATTTTACCAATGCAATATAACACACCTCTATTATCCATCAGGACCGTCATTCTCAATTATCCCCCAAAACGTTGGTGTACCGAAGTGGGTGGATAATAGAGGGTGCACTGTAAATCAGTCAATAAATTATAGCAATTGTTCTAAGATGCAGTGATATGTCAGGGTCCTGTGTACTGGTTGCTAAAAGAAGTCCAGAACCATTGGTATTTGCTCCATAAATGCATGACTTTGGAATCTTTTTGAACAATCAGGATTCAGGACAACCCCTACAAATTTTATCACACAGTTTAGTGCACACCCTGTTGAGTGCTATTTCTTACCTACAGTAGCATGTGAATCAATGTCATTATAACCCAGCACCTATGGTTTACTGTCAAAATAATCCAACACCTAGGGCACTGCTTCATAACACCCTAGCACCTAAGTGTCAACATCATAACTCCCAAGTACCAAATGAATGGGTCAGCTCCTCAAAATCCCTTCAGGCATCAGCTGCCTGCCTGCTCCCCACTGCCTAAGGTATGGTGCAATTTGAAACTGAAGTTGTTCTACTGGACCTGGAGCCAGCTTAACAGAGTCCCTCTCCAATTGTGCAGTGCCCTCTGACTGTCCCTATTATTATAGTATTACCTTGGGTAAAGTTCTTAAGCAGGGTGAAGGGTTGGGATCACTGCAGCTTTTTCTCTCTGCAGCTCTTTCTCTGGGTGATTTTTGGCCCACCCCCCTCCACCACCTCCTTCTTTTAATAAATACACTTTCTCTCTCCCAGTGACCCACCCCTACTTCTCTCAGGTTTCACTCTCTCTGTCTGTCTCTCTCCCTCTCTTAGAGGGGCAGTACCTCATTCCTGAGGCATTTCCTTTTTTACTGTGAGATCATTGCCTGTTAAACCTACAAGTGCTGTCTATCCCATCTGCTGATCTACCAGTTTAATTAGGCCCCAATATGGTCTTGAACCCTATACCTTGTACACCATAGTTGGTACCTATTCCACTGTGCTAACCGAGCACCCTACCTTGACACTGCCTATTTCTGTCCTTACCTTTTTTTGTTTTCTTTTTTTACCTACCATGTTTTTTCTCTACATTCTCCTGTTGTTGCTATCAGCCTCCCTATCCTCTTGCTGTAACCCCTTCAGACATTCTAGTCCCACCTCCACCACCCTTGAACCCTCCGCAACTTTTTTACCTTTACAATTCCTCCTGACACATCCTCCCACACATGGCCCCCTTAAAATCCATTCCAAGATTATCCCATGCCCCCTTCCCCCCCCACATCCCTCTACTGCCCTTGGTGTCTCACCAAGCACACATGAGTCACTATAATAAAATGCCTCAGATCTAAAAATCTTAAGTCACATCCCCTCATTTCATATCTCTCCAGGACCTTCATCCTGCTCTTATTCCTCTCTGGGACCATCCATCCCAACCTCGGTCCAGAATTCTCTGGTACTCCCACCTCGCACCCTTACCCCAACAAAGATAAAAACATAAGCATAGTCCACCTCAACATTCAGAGTCTCCCAGCTAAATCTGACTCTTTACAAGCCTGGGTAGCCATGCACAGTTTTGATGTGATAGCTCTCTCTGAAACATGGCTTTCCCACAAGATTGCCAATGGGGAGATTGAGCTTAGGGCTACTCTTCTATCAGAAAGGACAGACTAGGAAAAAAAGGAGGTGGTTGCATGTTCTATGTCTCCAACAAATTCTCCTTCACAGAGCACAACCCCAGTTATGAATCTTCCCTCCTTGAAACCCTCTCCATCCACCTCCACCTCCACCTAGGACCAAATAAAACCCTTACCCTCATGACCACTTACCTTCCCCCAAGAACTCTGCACACTGACTTTGAGTCACTTCTGGTCTTGAAGCACTCTCTCCCTATTAACAGAGAGTGGATCGTCCTCAGAGACTTTAACATCAACTGGGATCCCTGCCAAGCTGATACAGCTAAATCTTGCATTGCAAATCTCGGGCTCCACCAGCTTATCGTCTCATCAACCAGACCTAATTATAAAACAGGAACACAAATGCTAATCGACTGGATCATCGTGACACACCCTTCCCACATCACCAGCGCCAGAGTCTTGCCCAACTGTATCAGCGATCATTGTGCCATGTATTGTCTATGGTCCGCTTATCTTCCCAAGCACCACCCTAAATTCATCTTCACCAAGAAAAAAACCGATCTGAAAATCCAATTAATTAACCATGATCTCAGCCTAGTTGACTGGTCCTTCACATATGGGCCAGATGACTGCAACGCCATCCTGGAGAAACTCTCCAGTATAGTAATTAACATCTGAGATAAACACACTCCCCTCAAAAAAATTAGGACAAGAGGGAAAATTAATAAATGGGTCTCCCCAGATCTTACTTTGTTATTGAGAACAAGGGTCAAAGCCTGGGACCGTTACCACAAACACAGAGACCCCGCTCAGCTCACCCTTTACAAGTCCCTTAGAAACAAATGCAAATCAGCTCTAAGAAATACAAAAATAGACTTCCTACAAAACAGGCAACTCGGGGAATCCTCGAAACCCCATCAGCTTTGGGGTACCCTCAACTCTCTTCTCGGCAAATCCAGAAACTCTGACCCCATCACCCTGTCTCATGATGATAGACTAACCCATGACCCCACGAAAGTGGCATACATCTTAAACTCTTTTCTCAGTGACCTTGAAAAGTACAAACCAGCCACCACTTCACCCTCATCCATCTCCCCCCCCTGACCTTACCAAAACCCCAATTCTGGGCCTCCTCCAAATTCTTCTTCTTTAAGGCTCTAAAACCCATGGACACTATCAAACTTATTCAAGGGAAAAACCCAAAACCCAACAAAAGGGCTGACAGTATCAGCTGCAAAATCCTTAAATGGTCTATCAATATCCCTGTAATCCCCATCACCAATCTTCTAAACAGCTCCCTCTGTTGTCGTACCTTCCCCAATGCTGGAGATCTGCCACCATCAAACCATTATTTAAATCTGGGTCCAGAAGCGAGATCAGTAATTACCATCCTATCTCCCTTCCCCCCCATCAAAGATCATTGAGAAAGTTGTCCACTCTCAACTTACTGCCTACCTTAAAGCCAACAACCTACTCTCCTGTGCTCAACATGGCTTCAGATCTGGTCACAGCACAGAAACTGCCCTGGTCAGGTTCACTAGCGACATTCTTAAGGCCAATGACAAAGGCCAATACACTAGGTCGGTAATTGTCAACCTGACCTAGGCATTAGACCTTGTGGACCATGAACTCCTACTCAACACCCTCAAAGATCTACACCTCTCCATCAATGTCCTAGATTGGGTCAGAAGCTACCTGTCCAGGTGATCCCATTAAACTGCCATTGAACGTCATCTCTCCGTAAAATGCTTGACTAAATATTGGGTCCTCCAGGGCTCGATCCTGGGCCCCCTCCTGTTCTCATTTTTCATTAATAATCTCCCCTCTACCTGCCTTAACACAAAACTTGTCCTCTATGCTGACAACACGGCACTATACAGTAGTGATGTCAACCCCACCACCATGTTCAGCAATCTACAGTCTGATTTCACAAAGTTGCGCTCCTGGTTCTCCAGAAACAGTATGGTCCTAAATTCTAAGAAGAGCAAGTTTATAGTCTTCTCAGGCCCTAGAAAATCCACCATCACTAGCCTTACATTAGTTGATAACTCTGGCTACCCAATTGAACAGGTGTCTGAATTTAAATACCTTGGGCTCCTCCTGGACCCTCACCTCTCCTTTAATCTCCATGTTAACAACCTTATATAGAAGACCCACAACAGGCTTGGTATTCTCCATAGGATAAGAAAGTTCCTTATCCCTGCAACCAGGCTTCATTTAGCTAACTCTCTTCTCCTGCCACTCATCGACTATGGATCCATCATCTTCTGCCCCCCACCACATCTCTATTCTACCCCAAGCTAAGATCAACCTACAACAACATTGCCCATTTAACCACTGGTTTACCATGGAAAACTCACCACTGTACCCTCTACTCCTCCCTTAGCTGGCCCACCCTTAAAGGGCAGTTCCAACAAAAAATGCTCTCCTTCCTCCAAAAGATACACCTGGATTTGCTGCTGCCCAGTGTGATTTCCCTCTTCCCCATCACTACTGCTGTGTTGGCAACCAGAGGGGCCTCATGTATGGTTTTTGACACCCCTTTCTACCACACTAAGCAAGCTCAGAACTTGATCACCTGTAAGGGCACTAAGCTGTACATCCAACTGCCCCCCAATATCCTAGCCTGTAGGTCCATCCACACCTTCAGCTCCTACTTCAACATTCACATACTCAATTCTTCCATCAGCATCTGCCCCAGCTGGCCCTCCAGCTAAACCTGGCTGCTCTTCACCTTGCTTATCTCTAGTCCCCCTTCCTTTACTCTAGTCCCAGTTAGAAAACTGGCATTTTTGCTCACAGACCTTCCAGTATACAAAAAAAGGTTGATTGATTGATTGATTAATTGATTGACTGGCAATGATTGAGAACCTTATGATCAGTATTGTAATGCCCTAGCATGTAAGGGTTAAAGTCATAATACCCTAGCACCTAAGAATCAGAGTCATGATACCTGAGCACCCAAATGTTAGCATCATTACAACCATATCACATAAGGGTCAGAGTCATAACACCCCAGCACCTTAAGAGTCAGCATTATAATTCCATGGTACTTAATGGTCAGCATCATAATCAGGGCCCTTATTTCTCCATGACACTTCAGTCCTGATTTCTGGGGCAGGACTCTTAGGTTTCTGTGGCAGCATTTGTTGATTCCTGTGGCATGATTGTTTTTTTATTTCTGTGGAAGAATGTAATTTTCCCATTGGCAAAAACAGGATGTGATGTCATTAATGGCATCACATGCTGAACACAGAGG
This sequence comes from Neoceratodus forsteri, assembly GCA_016271365.2. Classification (NCBI taxonomy): domain Eukaryota; kingdom Metazoa; phylum Chordata; order Ceratodontiformes; family Ceratodontidae; genus Neoceratodus; species Neoceratodus forsteri. Next base: position 536,545,757 of record CM028135.1, on the reverse strand, counting down.
AGGGGCTTCAGGATAAACAAGGGTGATTATGTAAGGAAAACCAGCAATTATATTGCTTTTGTTGGACTAACAAAATTGTTTTTGAGACTAGTTTTCAAGAGTTATACTCTCTTCAGCAAGTCAGTGGAAGAAAGGCTGAGTTATATGCCTGATATGCAAGGTTGGATGTTGATTTAAGTAAGACAAGGTGTAAGTAGCTTGCTCCGAAGTTAAAGCACTTCAGAGCTGATTCAGATTAGCAAGACACAGGCAGTAAGTTTTCAGAATATTCTATTATCATTCCGGAAGTACTGTAGGAGGATGGGGTGGGGGAGGATTGCTGTGAACATTTGGGATCCTCGAAACAACCTCCTCTAAGTAGACAACAGGACAGACAGGATAGACCATGGGGCCTTCTTTTACTATTAGTTTTCTATTCATCTATGTTTTTAGGCAGTGGTAAAACTGGAAATGTTAAGAAGGAGGAACTCACATCTAGAATTCTATGTGGTGGATCTGTCATTTATAGCTGGTGCAACTCTTCTACAATGGTTAATGGAGAAAGATGACACACTTGGTGGGATCCTGGCCAATTTAACCTGCATTTCTATGTAAGCAATAACCAAGAACCCATAACTGGGCATATGTTTCTAGAGAATTAATGTATGCCTCAGATTACTGGAATGAATAAGTCTAATGGTACAGTGACTTTCAACACATACAGGAAGTGCATTAACTCTAACAGAAGCTATGCCCTGAAGCAGGTTCTTGTGTTTATAAAATGGAAAACTGTTTTTAATAGAAAACGGTTTTATTTTTCAACAGTTAGGTTGTTACTAGTAAAATATATGAGCTTGACAACAAAGAATGTATGTCTTTAAATGAACACAGAAAGTGAATTTATTTTGAAACAGAACATGGGTGGGTAGAATTCTACTTTCTGACTTGGTAGTATAACCAACTAGCTGATCCAATGACAGGCAACAGAGACCAGGAGATAATGAGTCCCAGTCTCTGGCTGCTTGATTACCTTCAAATATCAGTGTGCCTTTAGAATTTTCAGTTTCAAATGCCACCATTTTTCTGTCTCACATAGCGAGAGCTACAGTTACCCCCCCAATCCCACCTCCTGGAAGGACACTTCACAAAATAAAAAAAAGCATTCTAGTGAAAAACATTGCATTTGGCACACATTATATGAATTTGTTCAACATTTTCAGTGACATCTAGGGTTTTTTTTTGTCAGTACTGATAGCACTAGCATGTGGCATGCTAAGCATTGCCAGAGACAGCGTCCCTGGCTCCAACCCTGCTTGACCCAAGATAACATATAATTAGCTTTTTTTTTAAATTCCCATTACACATCTTGTCCCTTGGCCTCACCTAGTATCTCCTCTGCAGTAATGAATGACATCCTCTTCCTCACTCATGGTATATTTCTTGAATCTCTAGAAATGACCAGATTAATGGAAACAGCCATGAACAATAAAAAAAAGAAAAAAAAAGATTTTAAACCTCACACTTCTGCATCTTGTTACTGCGACTGCCGAGTCTAATGTCACTGCTGGCAATTACATGATGAGACTGCCACTACAGCCCGATCAAGCTCCTTAGTTCCCTCATAATGAAGCAATTGTATTAAAGGTCTGTCTTGAGCATGGTCTATAGAGAGTGGACTGTAAGCAAGATAGCTCTAATGGCTATCACTTTGCAAAAACAAAACAGTCCTTTTCTGTAAACAGCACTGCTACTCGGAGACAAACAGACATTGACTGCAATGGGGGGTCAAACTGAAAGTAGCTGCATGAAAGAAAAAAATATGGCAATGCTCTCTACTAGCAATTCTAGCTGTGGAGGGCCTCATTACACTCCTGTGTGGTCCAGTATAGCCCAATACTGCCCACTCTGTCAGGTATTATTCCTTATGAAACCTATAACCTCTTGGGGATTTTTGTGTTTAAACTAGAAACATATTTTTTAATGGAAAAAGGGTTTATTTTCATTTAGTAATGCTGCTGCAAGGCAGATGAGGGCAGGTTAGTTATGAACTGTGTGCATATCAGAGATTAATCAATGGTCAGGTGATGTGCTTAGACCAATAAAGTTGCTTGCACTCTGAAGGAGTCTGAACATCATTTTACAATCATTTATATGTGGTAATGTGCCAAAGTGCCTGATCTCTTTATCACATCCTCTTTCTCTAGTGTCTGACAGTTAAATCATGGCTACATAGAAACATATCATAGAACACGATAGAAGATAAGGCCCACGGGCCCACCAAGTCTGCTACACCACCATGAATCAACATGCAGCTTGTATATGTAGAGTGCAATTTACTTCTTCTTCTGCTGACTTCATAAAGAAAGTATAATTTTCAATAGCTAGTCTCAAAAACACATTGTTTAGTCCAATAAAAAGTATAATTTGCAACAAAATATGTTGTATTTTTCCTGCATCGACTGCCATAGCTTTCAACTGCTATGCATTTCATGTAGTGCTATGTATTTTACATCTAAATTTACCCTCACGTCTTGAAGATTTGCTGTAATGATAGTCCATACAGTGTTAGAGCTATTTCTGGACATACAAACTATTAAAACACACACACTAACTTGGTAGAAACGTTCCTTAATACTAAATATAAGGGGCTAGATTTTCAATGAATTTTAGCATGATTTTGTAAAGGTGCACTACTTGAGACATGACTGTTAGACCATAGAAAACATGGTCTAACTTCATGTTACTCGTGCCACAAAATATGCATCAACAATAATGCTTGCATCAAAATTATAATACATTCATTATTTTTTGCTATAAAGTGTTTCTAATACATCAAAATGTTTGATAATAGATAATAAACATTTAAACACATTTGCTGTGATGCAGCTGCTTTGGAAGAAAACTTTCTCAAGTCATGTGTCCAAAACCTTGAGTATCCTGGTCATGGTATCCACTGTTCTTAAACTTATTATTCTTTAAACTAAAAATGTGCTATGAAGTCTGGCCATTTTGTTTAGCATTGTAAAGGCCAGTGCTAAGCATTTTAATGTTGAGGGGTTGAGAAGTACCATTATCTCACATGGACTAGCACTGCTACCACTTTTCTTCATTTTACATCTGCTGCAAACTCCATTATGCATATCATAGTGTAAGTGTTATTATCTTGATGTTACTCTCACACTATGGCACTTTTATAACTGGTGCGTGCCAGCTCCATATTGAACTCTAGAAACAAACTGGACTTATAGCAGCTGCACATACTGTATGGGGTCTTAAACCACTAGTGTGAGGGTTCCTCATTGCTTTATTGATCTTTAGGTCCTCTTTATGTCCTGGTAGCTTTATGACTTCTTGGTCTATATTCATGAAAGAAATACCACATGGTAAAATGCACACTACTTCAGGAAATGTGTGTTATTTATACTTCCTGATTGAGGAAACAGCTCTGAAAGGAAACAATTGCAATCAGCAGGGACAGAACATCACCCTAGCCAAACAGTATCCGGACAAGATCATGACACCCAAAATCCTGTGGATTGAAATCCCAACACCGATATCCCAATGGCCACAATCCCAGCGTTATGGTAGACCTCCCAACAGCTGCATTCCCCATAGTATGGTGACCCCTTAGGTGTTTATATATATTTTATGGGGGGGTTGTGTGGGGGCATAGTCCCCATGGAACAGTATCAGAAAATTGTACTGTTAGCATTTTCTTACTGTCAGAATTGTGGCTGTTGGGATTTTGATCCATGGGGTTTTGCTTGTTGGGATCTTGTACAATATCAAGCCAAATACTGTGGAAGTAACACATGCTAATTGCAGGAATCCACCAGATGAAGGATAGCAGGGCAGGACACCACTGTCAGAGAGAACAAAAACACAGCCAGCAATGCAGGCACAGTAGCAAAACATGCACACATAGTGCAGTTCATGTTGGATGAAAGTGCTGCAGCACACAAAACTACTGTAAATGGAGCTGCCTTCACTAGCATGGCCATGATTAGCATACTAACCATGCCCTCAGAACACTATAACACAGCACTCAAGAATCAAATAGCACACTGTTCCTGCTGTGCTAAAAAAGGGTGTTCTTAAGCACCCTTTAAATAGCAGAGAACTGCACCAGGATGCAATACTGCCACAAAATGGCAGCTGTATGGCTCCCTATGAACTTGCATCAGCCCATGAGGAGGGGGAAAGGAATTCAGTGGTTTATTTTAATTGTTTTTATTTAGAAATTATTCACCCAGAAAAGCCCATCAGTTGGGCCTTTCTCTACCAATTTCCACAACTGGGTGGTCTGGATCACTGAGAGGGTAAATGACTTATCCAAAGTCATACAGCGATAATTTGGTTGTAGCAGGGTTTTAACGTGTATTTTACTGGTTCTTAAGTGAAGAAGTCAAGAGACCACACAAGATACTAAAGCCATGTTTGTCCATGAAATATAATGACAACTGCATACTGGCTGATTGCTTTTAATAGCCAATAGTGTGTGCTCTTTGTCCATTCAGAATCATGTGCTACTTGCACTACTGCAGGCTCCTATGTAGTAGTGCCTGCGATGTCATCTTTTGCAGCCCAGATAAGCTAATGACCTCATTAATATTGATATCCCATTTACAAAACTGCAGCATGTGATTCATGAACACAACTACCCTGCCTCTCAGAAGTGCTTCTGTCTCTTCTTAAATCTTGTGGCAGTGCTGACTTGGTAGTGGTCTCTTTATTTAGCATGTGCCACTTTCACCTTCATGGATCTAACCCCTTTGTTATATTTCAGAGCTTATTCCTGCACCTAATAGATTGCCATGTACATTATGTTTATAGCTGCTCAACAAAAAAAAGGCATTGAGGCAGTCAAGCGGGTGCAATGAAGGGCCATCAAAATGATCAGGAGTACAGGGGACATGATCTATGAAGAGAGGCTGATAGCCCTCAACATGTGAAAAAGAGAAGATTGAGAGGGGACATAATCACAGTGTTCTGTATACTCAAGGGTATTACCAAGACCAAACAGGCAGAGATCAGTTGTCCTTCAGCAGAAAGCAGAACACCATGATGCTTGGGAAATTCAGGTTAATATCAGAAGACACTTCTCACAGAGGGTGGGGAATATATGGAACAATACCTCTTTTATTGATAGTTCTGACCAGGAAGGCATGTAGAGGTGCAAACATATTGTTTCCAGTTGTGTCCTGGGATGAATGGTATCGGGGAATCAACAATATACACCACATGGTACAAATAAAGTGCAAAAGAAGGAACACATTATATCAAGAGCAAAGTATGCACTGTGTTCAAACACAACAACACTAATGTACTGAAGCAGAGGACCATATTACAAGCAATCAATGTGTTAATTTGCACTGTATGTATATGTAGAATGTGAGCAACTAGAAAACAGATACTTGATTTAATTAGGCAGAGTTTTTTATGGCAAAAGAATTAACTGAAAGAAATGATCAGAACCTAACGGTTGTGGTACCCACCCGCCTTGCCCCCGGCTCGACAATGTCCACTGGACAGCCTCTCCCTCCCCCAGACCTACCCCTTTCCTACTAGGTCCAAACAGGGATGTAACCCACTGTCTTCTCTGAGGATCTACTATATCCATGAGTGTAACTCACAATTTTGTAACATTATGTAACCTAAGTAACATACAAATTACTACATTATGTAACCTAAGTGTACCTATGTTTAATGTTCCTTTTACTGGACTTGTAATGTTATCCTCTGTTTTAATCTGCACTGTAATATCTGTCTTGATGTCTCCCCCCCCCCCACTATGAGGTGCCTTTGTAAATGAGTCTCTGACTCAAAGGTTGCAAACCCAATTTGTAATGAATAAATGAATAAATGAAGAAAGAGAAAAGGGAGTAGAGAGGCTTATATGCAAGTATAGACATGAATAGTATATGCACCTTCAACGTAAGCCTGGTTAAAGTTCTACATAACAAAAGAATCAAAGGATACCCTGGATAGTAGAGTGAGTACAGAATCCCTGTAATGTCACATAGTATGTATTTGCACTATCTAATCATTCTTCCATGAACATGAAGCAGGAGATGGGTATAGAAATAATAGACTCAGACACCCTCCAACCTTCTATTCCTGTGTTACTGTGTATGAGCTGTGTAATTTATTTTATAGGAACATAGAAATATAGAAGTTGTTGGCAGATAAGGACCACTTGGCCCACCTAGTTTGCCCATTTCTTTCTGCCTATAGTATCTCTGTAGACCCTACCTGATCTCCGGTTCTTCCTTCCTCTCCCCATGTCTTTCATTTTTTTTTTCCAATTTAAAGTTTATTGATTAGTTTCACAATACAGAGGACAAGGCAACATACATGTGACAGTGTACAGACAGTGAATACAAAATGAAAAGACTTGTCCTCCCCAACCCCCCTGATCTTGCACTTTTAAAACATATATAAAAATATGCAGAAAATCAATCTTCTAAATATAGCATTACTAGGCAGGTTGTAGGGAATACATAGCTTGTAAGGTGGCCCAGAGCTTTTCAAACTTAGAAGTACAAATATGAAGGCTTGCAATCATTCTTTCAGTTCTCAGGTTAGCTAATAATTCCTTCAACCACTCAGTATAGGAGATCACCTCAGTATCCTTCCAATGTCCTAAAACTAGTTTTTTGACAGACATGGAGATTAAAGCCATACAGAACTTATGGGCTTTAACTGGAATCTCTGAAAAATCCCATAATACACACATTTTTGGAGAAAATAAGTCATTAAGTCCTAAAAGGGGGTCTACTCTTTGTTTAATAAGGGATCACAGAGGGAGTATCATAGGACAGGACCAGAAAATATGCAATACATTGCCTTCACCTTTTAAGCATCTCAACCAGGTGGAAGAAGGGGCAATCCCATATTTGGCTAACATTTGAGGCATGTGATATAAATTGTGTAATATATTAAATGGAGCAAGGCAAAGCCTATCTTGAGTAATGTACTTATGACAGCCCTGCCATAAGGTGGGCCAGTTAATGTTCTCCTCAGAAAAGAGAGAAGACCAGTAACTGGATGGGCCAAAGTGCCCTGGGTACAGTTGTGTAAACAAAAGATTAAATATCTTAGACGCGGCATGGTAGAAGCCAGCTAGGGGAATAATCTCGGTTATAAAATGTAAACCTAAAAAGGGCAAAGGGGCTTCTCCTAAAGTTTTTATCAACAGGTGACATAATTGAAAAATGTTAAATATGTTGGAAGTGGGAATACCTGCTTTAGCAATAATTTCAGTAGAAGATGACCAGGAACTATCTTCTGTATGAGTAAAATATGAAAGTGAACAAGCCTTAAAGCATGGGAGCCAAGAAGGAAGAAGCATCTTGCCATCTATTTTGAGATTGGGATTGTCAAACAAAAGTTGTCAAATCCCAGGAGTGTTGATATTTAAAAAAACACACAATTGAGAATGAACCTTAATAGAAATAGAACTTGCAGTGTTGCACAATGATTTAGGAAGTACTTTTACCTTAGTATATAAAAGTGCAGAAGGGGAGAGGCAATACTGCTTTATCTGGGCTAGTTCTATTTTGAGCCAAACTGGAGTATAGGGAGTCATGTTTGAACCTACCTCTGGAAGTAACCATCTAAGGTATTTACTGGCATGACTGGCCCAATAGTAGAGACATACATGTGAGAGACGAAGGCCTCCACTGAGTTTAGCGGCAGTTAACTTATAAAAAGCTAGCAGTGGATTTTATTGGCCCAAATAAAATCAATAAAAAGACTGTGTACCTTTTTAATCCAAGACAGTGGTAGCCTTAAATTTAGCAGATTAAGTGGATAAAAAAGACAGGTAAAATCATTCATTTTTATCAGGTTAATTCTACCCCATAAAGATACTGGGAGAAGGGGCCATCTTTTAAAATCTTGGGTGAGAGTGAGCAATAAAGCATATAAGTTTTGCTTTTGAAGAAGGATTGCATTTCTAAAGAGATCTATCCCTAAGTATCTTAGAGAATGTTTTCTCTACGACAGACCAAGATTTGTGACATCTTGTCTTAAAGTTATGTGATTAAGAGGAAATACAATTGTTTTATCGATATTTAGTTTAATTAGAAAGAGCACTATATTCTTTGATGATCTCCAACATGGGCGGGATGGATGGGAAACATGACAACTCACTCCCGACAATTCTACCAGCATCAACTCACTCCCAGCAATTCACCCCAGCGCTAATTAGCTCCTCCAACACTCACTGCCCTACGACAATTCGCTCCCACGTAAATCAAACAATTAAATCAGTAAAATATATAAAATGCTCTTATGAGTCTCCACGGCTAGTCGTGTTCCCACATAAGTGGTGGGATTCAAGTCAGTCTGACCAGTAATATTAGAGCTATTGGATCCCACTGTAGGCTTATCTGTTGTGGTCTGGCTTTCAAACCCCCTCTGTGACAATTCGTTCCTTCGCCTGCTTCCATTCTGTAACTGACAGCGGTAGCAACATCAGAAACCATATCCCAGAGGGCTACAAGGATAGTATTTTTCATTCAGAAGAGCCAGAGTGCTGGCAAAGAACATTAGAGCAGCTTTTATTTTTGTGAGAGAGAGAGTGTGAGAGCAAGGAGCGAACATGCCACATACCCAGTTCTTCTAATTGCTGTATAAACAGTCAACTTCCTCTCTGTCTTGTCACCCATGGTCAATCCTGATTCAATTCAGGATTTACTCAATCTCATCAGAGAAGCTTTTATTTTTTTAAACACAGCAGCTTCACTTTGAGCAGCCCCACAGTGCACTAGAGAGAGAGGGAGAGAGAAAGAGTGTGAGAGCAAGGACCGAATACACCCTTCCCCTCTCTTGCCACCCACTGTCAATCCTGATTAATTTTTTTAAGACAGAGCAGCTTCATTTTGAACAGCCCCACAGTGTGCTACAAAGAGAGAGGGAGAACGAGGAGTGAATACGGCCCCCCCAGTTCTTAGTCTACTGCCTCTCTCTCTTTGTACTTTATTTTTTAAATAGAAGCAGCTCTTCTCGGCTGCAATGTACATGTATTCTCCATGGCTTGACTGGCATTAATATTTAATCCTGATTCACTGCGGTGCCAGAGAAATTATTTCTTAAATGCCTGTACTTATTGACCAGGAGTGAATTGACTCAGTAGCGAGTTGTTGTGGGAGTGAGTAGTCTCCGGAGCATACAGTCAGGAGTGAATAGCTGGGGAGCAAAAAGTTGGGAGCAAATTGTCATGTACTAGATGGATGAAGCTGGGTGGAATATTTGGAGTGGAAGGTCATCAGCATAAGCCGAGACCTTAACCTCATGACTTAGTATGTTAATACCTTGAATCCTGGGACAATTAACTAACTGATGAATTACAGGTTCCAAATATAAGTTAAAAAGAAGAGGAGACAAGGGACATCCCTGTCGTGTTCCAGAATGTAAAGGGAAAAGACTGGAGATGACTCCATTACATGTTACATGGGCCAATGGGTATTTATAAAGAGCCCCAACCCAGTTCTGAAATTAGTTAGGGAAACCAAATGCATGCAGGGTACAAAACAAAAAATTCCAGTTGACCCTATCAAATGCCTTCTCAGCATCCAAGGAAATGAAGGCAGCTTGAAATTCTGCTTCCCTGGATGCCGAGAAGACATGAGCAAGGGTGTGTAAATGATCAACGGAGGATCTGCCGTTCATAAATCCCACTTGCTCATGTCCTAGAAGTTCAGGGAGGACTAAATTTATGTGATCATCTAATAATTTGGACAGAATTTTAATATCCTGATAGAAAAGGGAAATGGTCTATAACTAGAGACATGTTTTAGGGGTTTGTTAGGTTTGGGTAGAACAATAATTAGGGCTTCTAATAGAGACCGATCAACTTCAATCCCAGACAAGATGTGCTGATATGAGAGTAACAACAAGGGAACTAATTGTTTGGCAAAAATTTTATAAAAGTTGGGAGAAAAACCATCAGGCTTCTCAGTAGAAAGCTCTTTTATTATTCTAAAAAGTTCCATTTGGGAAATAGGTGCACGTAAAATTAACCTTTGAGAGTCTGAGAGGGAAGGGAGGTGAGAGCCCTTAAGATAACTGTCCAGATTATCTAGAGAGGGAGGATTTACCATTGAACTGTATAATTGTTTGTAATAAGTCTGAAATTCTGTGGTAATGTCAACCAGGCTAAGTTTCTGGGAGCCATCCACAGATGATTTAATAGCCATATTAAGTCTAGAGGACACTTGCTGTTTGAGGCGCAGGGCAAGCAGATGACCAGCTTTCCCTCCTTGATCAGTACATGATGCGTTAGTTTTAATAACTGTAAATTCTGCCTTCTCTCTCAGAAGAGTCAGAACTGTATGAGTTCTTGCCTGATAAAATCCTGAGTTGTAGGAGATATAGTGGATTCTATATTTCTAATGTGAGAAAGAAGGTTTAGCAATAGGCCTTCCCTCTTCTTTTTCCGATAAGAAGCAACTCCGATCAATAAACCCCTTAAATATGCTTTTAATGCACACCACTCAATATTAGCCTTACCTATGGAATTATGATTAGCAGACAGAAATTGCTGAATAAGTTTGGAGAAATATTGAACTATTCCTGGATCTTTTAAAAGCTGGTTGTTAATCCGGCAACACCCTCCAGCTTTAGGGAGAGAGGAAAATGTAAGCTGACAGGTGATGAGAGCGTTATCAGAAGGAGGACCTGGTTGTATAGCTGAATCCACGATCCCAGGGAGCAGGTTGTGTGAAAGCATTGTATAGTCAATTCTAGATGATGTTCCATGGACCAGGGAGGTGAACGTGTACTGTTTAGCAGATGGGTGGAGGATAAGCCATACATCATATAGTCCAAGCTGATCCAGCATATCCCTTAGTCCTCTTTGCGCCGGTGAAAGACACTTAAACTTGCTCCCAGTACAGTCCAAGTTTGGGTCAAAAGTTACATTTAAATCTGTTCCCAAAATCATTGGGATGGATAAAAAGGGAGTCAATATGTTAATCAGTTGTACAAAGAACCCAGGTGAGTCAGTATTCAGGCCATAGATGCTGCCTAATAAAAGGTTAGTGGTGTGCATTTTCCCCTGGACAAATATGAATCTATCATGTGGATCAGAAATAATATTCAACAGGACAAATGGAGTGGATTGGGCTACCAGAATCATTACCCCACAACTTTGAGTAGTCCCTTCAGCTGCAAAAACTTGACCAATTTGCAGTCATCTCATTTTTGTTGCTTCATGGATCATCAAATGTGATTCTTGTATAAAAGAGACATCTACTTTAAGTAGTTGCAAATGCTTTAGTATTTTGCATTGTTTTAACTTATGCCTTTCCCCTTTGACATTCCACAAGGCAAAAGATAGGTCCCTAGCCATAGAGCCTTGATACTTAAATCAGGGGCCCTCAAGTGAGTGAAAAAAAGACACCTGCCCTAAGTAACAAAAATCTAATACTATCTGTGCAAGATAGCTCTTTAACTATGCTCATATCCCTATCCCCAAGTCCCTTCCCCGATCCCCTGCCCTTCCCATCAAAAAGTCTCCAAAATATCAGAAGACTGAACCCCTTCAACAAACTTATACAGTATTCCCAACCCTCCCACCTCCCCCTTTTATTATGAACTTTGCTCTGCAGTGCACTTCGTCACCACTCGCCCACCCTCCAGCCACCCAAATAACCCCTAGAATTAAACCCAGTATATCAATTTCAACCAATGTACGTGACAAAAAACCTAATTAAAAATTAAAATAAATTCCAAATACTTCAGATCTAACCAATTCCTCAACACTGTGTAAAGTGGCTTCCATTGAGGGAAAATGTAAAATTCGTGCACTAATTAAACTAATATAAAAATAAACTAAATTTTTACCTAAAACCAGAACATGTAAGAGAATCAGAAAAATCATGCATCACATATTAGATTGAAATAATACTGTGTTCCCTGAACTCGCTGAAGCAGAATAATAGCCTTGAACATAGACTATTTTTGAAACAAAAATCTTAATAAAGTTCCAATGGAAGACCCTCCCCCACAACAACTGGAATAACTAACATTCAGGTTTAACAGAAAAAAAATCTATTTTTGGATATAATATAACATACAAAATTGAGTCTGTGTATAAACATTTTAAAAGCATGTATTATAAAGAACTTTACCCACCCATACAGACATCTATTACTTTAACAAGCCAATGGAAAGTGGTAAAATAAAACCAGACAAGAGAAACATAACAGATTTTCTTGCATACCTCTGAAAAGCTGCAAAAAACCAAAAAAAATTGTTTATTGGATGGAAGCCATCAAAAGTACAATGATCGTGTACTACGTGCCCCCTCTAGTGGCCAAGTAAATGAATGCCAATGAAAATTTCCATAAAACAGCCTTTTAGCATTGTAAATAGTCATACAGAATGATAATGTACCCATCAGTCTAAAGTATTGTTAAAAAAGTGACCAAAATTAGACAGTATATCCAGGAAATAATGTAGGACATCTGGGCATACAGTTCAGATCCAGAACTGAGAAGTAGCTATGACGCCCTGCGATGTTTCACAAAGGTAACCAACGGTGGGGTAAACTGCAAGAGGAACAAGTACCAAATCACTGATTAGATGTAATACTGAAAAGAACATCAGTCATTTAGTGATAGGAAGTCCCAAATCAACCCTCACACTTTGCAAAAAATGCAGTTAAGAAAGCCCATATTTCAGATCCATCTTAGGAAGGACGAAAGAGGTCAGGGAGGGCAACCTTAAGTCCTGTCATTGCAGACTCTTGATCCTCATAGGAAAGCCAAACTCCATCAACCAAAACTTGTAATTTTGCGGGGTAAGCCATCTGGAATTTTATCCCAGCTGCTATAATTTTAGATACAATGGGGTGGAAAGTGGATCTCTTCTGGCACATTGTGGCTGGTAGGTCTTGTCCCACACGAATGTTATTGCCCTCCCAGCACACTTCATGCATCTCTTTAATTTTGAGCAAGAAGTATTGGCACTCCAAAAAGTTTAAGAATTGGGAAATTAAAGGACGTGAAGGTGCCCCCATTTGTGGTTTTGGGCGGAGAGCTCTATGGGCTCGCTCAATGATATAGCTTGATCTGAATGGCAAGAGGCCTGCCATCTTCTCTATTAGCTTTTAGACAAATACAATGGCATTTGGCCCCTCTTCCCCTCCACAAGACCCATGAGGACCACATTATTCCTATGGCTGCGGCCCTCAAGGTCTTCTACCTTCAGCTCCAGGCAGCCATTTTCTGCCTTATTGCTACCAACTCTGGTTCAATTTTCTCTTTGTATTTTTTCAGTAGAGCAGAGTGTAGTGATAGTATAATATGTTGATTATTGTTACTCCATTTTGTATGCTATTTCATGTAATGTATGTCATTTTATACTCCATTTTGTATTGTGTGACTCCATTTTACATGCTGCTTCATTTAATTGGTGTTTCGCTCTTTAGATAGCCTCATTATTATGTTTTGCTTCAGACAGTGTATTTTGCTGACTTGAAGGTCGCATATTATCAGGCAACCTGTTTTTTGTAGTTTTGTTTAAACTTCTGCTTAGCTCATAGTATTTCTAGGCACCGCCAGTGTTTGGAGCACAGTGACCTAGCAGGTGTAGGGAATTCTGAGCAGTCCTTATCGTGTGAATTTGCAGCATCCTGGGAGCCCGGCCAGCTTCTAGAATGGGAAAACAACACTATGAGGGCTGCACGATTATTTTAGCATAGAATAAGATATAAATGTAGCTTTCTCAATGCCTGGTTAGAAGCCTCACCTGCAGGGTGGACGACGCTGTGGGGCCAATTCTGGTCTGTGGAGACTCTAGCCAGGGCTGACAAGGGGGCTTCCCAGCCATTGGAACAGGCTTGGATGTAGCTTTTGGAATCGGTGATGTATAACCTTTTGTATTATATTTGCTATAATAAAGCTTTGGCTTGCTATACTTATTGTACTGTTATTGTGTGTATGTGAGTGTGAATGGCAAATAGCTGCTTGGTTTGAGTTGGCAGAACATTTTTGGCGTAGTCGGCAGGATTTGAAAATAAATGTCTATTTTTAGGAAAAAGATGAGTTCTTTTTTTAAAGGTGTATTAAGGCTTAACAAGCAAGGGCAACTGCCCTTTGTACTTGTAATTTGTGCTTGCTGCAAGTATATACTGTTAGAGCCAATGATGGCTTTCACAGTTCAGGCTGCTTTCGGAGAAAGCAGCGCTGAAGTCAAAGTAAAGTTAGATAAGCAACATCTAGAAAAATAAAAATAAACTACTGTGGATGTACGCACAGTAGGTGACTACAGACGGGATGATTTGAAAATCCTCCCCCATGTTTCCTATCTGTGTAGTTTCAAGTTTTTTGTATCAATTTCAGTTCCCTTGCCTCCTATAGAGGCTGAAACATTTGATCCTAAACCTAGTACTGGGACCTCTACCAGATGGATCTCGACCTAGTACTGTTAGAGATTTTGTTTGTTTTGTTTTTTAAACTGCAAACCAGAGCTCTGGAAAAGACTTGGTTTGGCAGGTTACTAAAATGGCCAAAAGAAAACCTTTGAAAGGGTTAAAACCTTTGAAAGAGTTAATAGCTGCAGCGTTTGGAAATTATCACGAAGGTCCTGCAGTCAGTTTTCTTACTTAGACTAGTGTATCAGAAAAGAAGAAGAAAATACCTTGGCACCGGGTAAGTCTGAATTTTTTTATTCAAAGTTGTTTTATGTCTGTCTGTTTTATTTCTGTAATACGTATACTAAACAAGGTAATGCTCAGTCTTTCTCATGCATATTTTCTAGCTTATATCTGTGTTCTGTAATTATGTTCTATTGTCAAGGTTGCGAGATAGGATTGACTGCCTTCAGTGCACAACATGTTACAGAAAAAAAAAAAGAAAAAAGAAGCTTCTTTGCCTCATAGCTGACTGTTTTAATTGGCTTTATTTGTAATGGAACATTTGTGCTGCCTAGATAGGGTCAGTGAAAAACTTTGTTTGTAGTTGTTGCTTGGAGCAGGTAGTGTTGATGGTGAAGAATTATGACGTCATATAGATTGCAATGTGCAGAAAGAGTTGTAGTTTGCAAGCAACGCCAAGCCACTGCTAGGTGAAAATGTAATGTGTTAACAGCAATAAATGGCTTTATCATACTTCTAGTTAAAACCAGAAACTTTTGCAAATGGCAGAGTGCCATATTTTAGTTATGTGCCAAAGGTGTAATCATGTTATCGAGATGTGTCCACTTACAGATGATGTGTTTAAACAGTGTTTTGTTCTGGAAAGATTTGGCATGGCAATATGTATAAATGTGTTGGTTTAACAATTGTCAGTGTTACAAGACAGGCAGGAGGCAGCACATATATCTAAACCACGTACAGTTTTCTAATGGAACTATGGGCATTACCTCAGCAAATTGGTGTGAATCAATGTCAGTCTTATTTTGTGTTAAGTATTTCTTTTTGTGTATGTGTATGTGTGTGTACTGTCTTGGCCAGCAGTTTCATCATGTGCTCTATTGTTATTTAAAGATATTTTAATATTGGTGGTGTTCAAGGACACTACAGGAATGGCTGGGTTTGAATGACCCTTGCATGCACACTGTGACCTTTTGCACGTTATTTGACCTTCTTGTGTTTCAACATTTTATGTTACTACCAGTTCAAACTTGATGTGTATTCCATGCCTAAAGCACAACTTTTCACACAAAATGTATGTTTTCATGAAAGCACACCAAGAGTGAACCATGTAATTTGACTTTTATTGCAAAACTAGTATTCTAAGTGAAGAGGAACAAACTTTTACAATTTTGAAAAGAGGACTATTACAGCTGTTTTGAGAGTTTACCATCTACAGAGATAATGCGTACGGTATTACCATCAATCTGGACATTTTGTCATGCTTAGGATAAGGGAACCCAGGGACGGCTTGCTTTTTTATCCTATGGAAATAATCTTGTTTTATTTTTAAACTGATGTGTGTTTGTTTTTTGTTGTTTGTCTGTGTTTCACAGCTAACCTTTTATTGCTACAGTATTGAGCTGTCTCTTGCACCTCGAGCTGTGTCTTCCACCAGTAGGAGCTTGGAGGAGGGGTAAGCTACCCTTCCTCCCTTCCAGTGTAATACCCACAAAGGTTGCAAGGTACATGTCATATTTATACTGATTCATGGTCTGTAGCCAATGGTTTAACAACCTGGCTGCCCACTTGGGCTAAGGATGAGTGGAAAATTTATTCGAAAGAAATATGGGGAAAGAACTGTGGCAGGAGATATGGACTATGGTGCAAAATACTCAGACCACTGTATTTCATGTTGATGCTCATTGTGCTTCAGATACACTAGAACGATGGTATAATTCTATTGCAGATGAAAAAGCTAAGATTCTTCCAGTGGATATTGAAGAAACTCAAAGTCAGCAGTTATCAGGGCTGGCAAAATGGGCACATCAAAAATGTGGACATTTGGGAGAGAAAGCCACTTACAGGTGGGCATATAGTAGGGGTGTACCCCTAACATTGGATTTGGTTAAAACTGTTATTGCTCAGTGTCCTATATGCCAACATGGGCAACAAAGACCAATCCCTCATATTGTGAAAGGACAATTGGGGAGGGGAAAATTACCGACAAATTTGGCAGATTGATTACATTGGACCTCTACCCCTTAGTGGAGGATGTCGATATGCTTGCACAGTTGTAGATACATATTCAGGGTATTTATTGGCATACCCTTGTAAACAAGCTACACAGAAAACACCATTAAGGCAATTAACTTAATTATGTTGTACTATGGAATACCCTTGCAGATACAAAGTGACAATGGTTCCCATTTTAGGGGAAAATGGTACAAGCTTATGCTCAAGCCCATAACATACAGTGGGTATTTCACATCCCTTATTACCCGCAGGCAGCAGGGTTAATTGAGAGAATGAATGGATTGCTGAAAGAACAGTTTAGGAAATTGGGGGAGAGCCTACGAAAATGGAAAGAGAATTTGCATGAAGCATTACAGATTTTAAATAATAGACCAATTGGAGAATCTGAGACCCCCTTAATGCGAATGATAACTCCTAATTTGCAAGTGCAGGCTTACCCAACTACAGAAACAGTGTTATATTGGGAAATTACACCAGGAGCTCTGTCTCCTTGCAGGGCAACCCCAGAAGCTGCTGGACTTGATTTACATGCCCTTCAAGAATACAGAATAAACAGCAGAAACATTCAAGTGATAGAAACTGGTATTGGAATACAAATTCCACCGAGACATTTTGGTTGGATAGCACCTAAATCAGAACTAGCCCTCAAGGAATACAAATTTTGGGAGGGGTGATTGATTGTGATTACCAAGGAGAAGTGAAAGTAATTTTGTTGAATAGTAGAGAACAAAATCTGTTAATTCAACAGTATGACAGAGTGGCTCAATTGTTAATTATTCCAGTTAACAAAGTGACCCCTATAAAGGGACAAGCCCCCACACTCTTAACAGCAAGTGAGGATAAAGGTTTTAGATCTACAGGAGGTTTTAACAATGGTGCCAAAATATGGGTTACAAACCCAAATGGCCCTCCTGAACCAGCTGAGGTGATAGCCACCGGACGAGACAACACAGTGTTAATTATCAGATCAGGGAAAGAAAAATGGGAATATGTGCCTGCACATAAATGTTATCTTTGAGAATAATGAAATTTGTGTCTTTCTAGGTCCAGCAATGGATTTTAAAATGAATGCTGGTGTGTCTTATGGTCCATTTGGCAGAGCTAGTTACCCCTGGAGGAAGGATTCAAAGGGTTAACTGTAATGACACTGGTTGTAAAGGAACCTGGAGTTGGAAAAATGATACCAAAGATAGAACCCAGGGGAACTTTAGCTTCCCATGCAGACAGAAGTGTGTGGTACTGAACATGACATTTTCACCAGGGGTCAATCTCTGGATGACAACTGGTGGCTCGGGACAATATGCCTACGAAACAGATGAAATCTCTTTGCAGAATAAGACTGTTATTAAATGCTGCAACTTACCGAATAGTTGCATGGTGACTGTACAACATAGACTTGATTGCTGCATGAATCAAACAGACATTTTCAATGCAAGTATTACTTTGATTGACATAGACACGTTATTCTGCATGAATGCTACTGCAATAACTAATAGAACTACTTGGGCAGATCACATTACAGTGTTGAAAAATCATCTTGTAATTAGCAATGATAGTATAGTTAAGGTTCCATCCACATGTACATCAGTAGCGCAGCGGTATCAGAAAAATGTAATCCATTTTAACATAACGTTTATGTTTAGTAGAAAATGCAAATATAAAAGAGCTTGGTATGATACGCTATTAGGTGGAGCAGGGGCAGACATGGGAATTTTAAATAGTGTTGATATAGAAACACTGACTAACAGGCTTCAGGCAGTAGGAATTGATGTATTTAGCTTAATTAACTTACAAGCTCAATGGATGCCAACTGTTTTCTTACCCCAAAGATTAACTTTGAATTATGATTTTGAGTTCTTGCAGTTATTTAATGCTTCACAGGTATGGGGAATGGGAGTAGCAGAAAATATTTCGCGATTTATTGATTGGACAGAATGCACAATGCGACATATGTATTCTATAATGCAAAGAAATAAGGTCCAGAGTGATTTAATGAGTAATAATGAATATGTGTGGAGGACCGTGTTCAAATCATGGATTCCTAGTAATCATTGGATTGTAATGTCATCCACCACAGTAAAATGCATAGGTCCCTGATAATGAGCAGAAGCTTATTTTGTATTGGCAGCCCAATATTTTAGATCAATCAAGATTGAGTATCTCATTCAGGAAACAGACGTAATGCAGGCTCATTTGGCAATAAGAAATAAATCATTAGTGCAAAGTCAGATGCAAACTATGATAGTTAAAAATAAAATGATTGATTTAAGTTCCAAGATTCAACAAGAGACTACTCATTATTGGTGGGATATTTTTACAGGATGGTCTCCATCAGCTACAAAAGTGTTAAATATTCTGATACACCCTATCATAATCATTGCTGTAGTGACAATTATCTTGCTTATTTGGACTTGTTACTTATCATGTTATATTCGTAGTAATTTTGCTATGGTACCAATATCATACAAATCGTATTCACAATAATCAAAGGACTGAATGTAGTGATAGTATAATATGTTGATTATTGTTACTCCATTTTGTATGCTATTTCATGTAATGCATGTCATTTTATACTCCATTTTGTATTGTGTGACTCCATTTTACATGCTGCTTCATTTAATTGGTGTTTTGCTCTTTAGATAGCCTCATTATTATGTTTTGCTTCAGACAGTGTATTTTGCTGACTTGAAGGTCGCATATTATCAGGCAACCTGTTTTTGTAGTTTTGTTTAAACTTCTGCTTAGCTCATAGTGTTCTAGGCACCCGGGCAGTGTTTGGAGCACAGTGACCTAGCAGTTGTAGGGAATTCTGAGCAGTCCTTATCGTGTGAATTTGCAGCATCCTGGGAGCCCGGCCAGCTTCTAGAATGTGGGAAAACAACACTATGAGGGCTGCACGATTATTTTTAGCATATAATAAGATATAAATGTAGCTTTCTCAATGCCTGGTTAGAAGCCTCACCTGCAGGGTGGATGCATCGCTGTGGGGCCAATTCCCGGTTCGTGAGACTCCTAGCCAGGCTGACAAGGGGGCTTCCCAGCCATTGGAACAGGCTTGGATGTAGCTTTTGGAATCGGTGATGTATAACCTTTTGTATTATATTTTGCTATCATAAAGCTTTGGCTTGCTATACTTATTGTACTGTTATTGTGGGTATGTGAGTGTGAATGGCAAATAGCTGCTTGGTTTGAGTTGGCAGAACACAGAGTCGGGCAGAATTATTGGATGATCTTTGTGCGATATTTTCTACCGTTTGAGATAGCGATTTCAGATCCTTTGTGAGGCTGTGTAAAGCATCACTAAAGGGTCTAAACTCTTCAAGTACTATAATCTACTGAGCATGAGGGGGTTTTGTTCTGTTGACGAAAGTCTTGCAGATGATCCCACAATAGAGCTGGAAGCCTGTTGTTTCTTAGGGGCCTTTTCAGGAGTGACCAGTGGGGTATGTCTCGGCTGAGATTTCCTTATGTCTACGTCCATGATACCTCTGAAACTTTCACAACTAGATCTCAAAAGTAAGCACTCTTACTGTATTTAGTAGCAAGAAAGATCTATCATTTTATCCTTGGTATATTAGATGAAATAAAGCTCGGGTGACTGGAGAGTTCTGCAGAGGCTGTTACTCCATGTTCTGCATCATGTGGTCCTCCCCATACCTTTCCACTAAGATTTCCTTATGCTTGTCCCATGAATTCTTGAACCCCTCCACTGTTTTTGCACCACTACACTGGCTGTGTATTGATGGCCCCCTCCTCCTAATTATATAGTACTGGTCCTTGTCCAGTTCCACTTTGCTGACTTAGCTTGGTACATATCCAACTTGAAAATATGACCTGTAGTTCCCTAACTGAGATTGTAGTCAATGGAGAAATCTGGTTGACAAGGCTCTTTTTCAGAGAAAAGTTTCCTTCATTTCATCAAGGACAACAGTTCATCTGTTTTCCTTCTAAGTGTCCCTTATAACAGGCTTCTCAGAGTACCCAGAAATGGTGTTAATTATAGGAAATTAGCATGATCACCCAAATTTGCTCATTTGGGGTGAAAAGGGGTAATGCAGTGTCACAGAGCAGCAGCGGTGTAGCATGAATTTCCTGGAATTTGTTATAATTTTAAATGCAGCCTATGAAGCAGAACAGCTGGGATCTTTCTAATTTAGTGTTCAAACTAATATGCACATGATTTGCTAAACCTCATTAACATTTCTTCTATTCAGGCAATTGTTCCCAGTGAGTAGGTCAGAGATGTGTTATAGGGGCTGCTGGTTAAATGTTATTTCTTGAGAGAAGGAAGGGCACAATACACTGTCAGTGCCTTTCAGACAACAGTTCTTGCCAAGGAGGGCATAATGACAACTGTAACATAGACATTATTCAGTTATGTTTAGAAATCCACAGATTATATTCTAAAACTAGTAGTCTTCTGTAATGGACAGAAGTCATCTTGTTCTTTGCTATGATTGGTCAAAATCCAAGGACTGCAGCTCGAGTGGAAGAGTCTATAAAGGGTCTAGAAAAATGTTTCCAGTTCCAAATTCTGACTGGGTGGTAGTTGTTAGAAGCAAGATTGGTTCACAGAAAAAAAAATGCTGCCTCTTTAAATATCAGCATATTTTAGTAGTCAGAAGAGAAAGCTTTCGCCACTATTACAGAGGCACAGCAGTCAAATGCTAGATCCCAAGTCAGTGTCTTTTTCAGTACTATGAGACCATTTATCATTTTGAAACAGCACGACAGTGTAGTGTGCTTCCCACATACCATGCTGATTAATCCATGCTGGCATTTGGGGCCTATATTCTAGCCTGCACTTCTGTTAGGAAACAGAATGAAATTGCACATATAGATTAATTAATGCTGAAACTACAGGAAGCAGTAGTCAGTCTTTCAATTTGCCCCCCTCCCCAAATGTGTATTTTTTTCCACCTTTCTATTTGCAGTTTTGAAAAAAGTAAATCACTCAGAAGAGTTGCATTCCTTTAGTACTGGAAGTTTCTTCTGGCTCTGTTCTCTAAGGCCTTTTTTTTGCCTTGTAATGTAGGGAAAGAATGTATGAGTGGTATTGGTATTCTCAAATGCTGTACAACAGTGGTGGAGCAGTGTGCCAAAAAGTGTGTGGTGGTTGTGGCAGAATTGCACAGAACACCTTAGCCCAGGGTGCTGGGAAAACAATTGCCTTCTTGAATATATTTTAGTCAACGTACCTTTTTATAGCCATGAATCGTACCATAGCCAGGTCGCACCAGGAGATGAGCAACGTGTTGTTCAGTGTGCCTTCCTGGTGAAACATTTCAATAAATAAATAAAATAAAAAATGAATAATCCAGGCATTTTGATAAATAATCCATGATTTATTAACAGAAAAGCATGGGTTATTCATGATAATGAAAACAGAACATGATCCAGAACTGTAGCTTTTGAAGACGTTTTGAAGAAGTCATAGTTGAAGATCACTTGCACTTGCTGTGGATTAGATTGGTTTTAGACTGGAAATCACTATTTAATTATCTATTAATTTATATTTTTTATTTATTTGTTTTAGATACTAAGGAAAGCATTTTAGTTTTTTTCGGAAGTATTGTATGTTGTTCTGTCCTGACTCTGTACAGCGCCCTGAGGCTCAGGGAATGGACACTCAACAAATGAAGTTGTACTTACTTTACTTACTTAATTGAGAAGAGAAAGGAAACAAAAATAACTATACAGTATAACACAATCAACATCACAACAAAATATTCTGTAGAGTTTTTACAAAAGGTTTGATCTTGATTGCCTGGATTTTCAGTGTATGTTGAATATCAAAAGGTTTAAAAGCAGCCTCCCTGCTGTCATTGGAGAGATCCCACCAGCCTCATTTTAATGCTGCTCCACTGACTGAAATGTGTGTGTGTGTGTGTGTGTGGTACCAGAATTCATTGTCTGATCCTTCAGCTTCAACAGTGAGGGGTCTCCTGAACCCTCTGACCTTCTGGTTCCACTGCCTACGCTGTACAAAGATCTCTACTCTCCAAAAGCAAGTCCAGCAAGAATGTAATAGAAATATGTGGGGAGGGAAAATCGCTTTATGAAATTAAACTCGTTGGAAAGACCCAAAAGTACTATAGAGGATGTTCATTGTGGTGTGTACAGTATGCACTTTTCCACAAAAATTAAAAAAATGGAGGCCCAATACAAAGCTGCAAAACACTGATGCAAAGTTTTCCAAATGAATGCTTTGAAACAGTTTTCTGTTGTGTACCCTATCGTGCTATGCTGAGCAGTGTTGCAAGCCTCTCCATGTCCTGTCACCAAGTGCACTGAGACATTGTAGGGGAGCAGCGGCCAAGAAAATGCAATTACTGGCATTTTAATGAGTGGCTGAATCATGCACAGCTGCTCACCAGCCACCACACCACTGGTTGCAGGCTACAGTGCCCACATGCACTGTAAAAAGGACAGTTACCTGTAACAGTTGACCTTTGAGGGAAGATCCTAGATGCCATTGGCATTAGGCCTATCCAGAAATGTTTTACCTATCAGGCCACCTATAATGACTTGCATCATTGTGCCTATATAACCTGGGTGACTCCAGATCTCCTCAGTTCTGCCTGTCCACTGGAGACAAAGAAAGAACATCATGCCAAACTGACAAATAACAAAGACAAGCACACTGAAGTCCCAAAAAGACAGTGATGAAAACCAGAAAAGAAAATCCAGTACAGGGTAAATGGGGCAAAACCCACACTAGATCCACCAAACCAAGATTTATGATGAGAACATGCAATGTGGCTCACTGAAGGAGATTCCCTCGACAATGTACTATAACTGGTAAGTAACTATCCTATCTTGTTTGGGGATATCGCCCTCCAGTGAGCCACACCCATGAAACAATTTCCAAGCATTACCCCAGACAATTGAGGGAAAGGCCAGCAAGAAGGCATATGAGCCAATCTACACACAGGTCATTACTTCAGTGAACAAGAAGAAGGGAACCACAATAGGGTGACCTCACTAGAGCATAGGGGGTATGGGTAGCAAGACACCTAGAAGCCTCAGCCAATGTTGCAAAAATAGCATCAATGGCAGAAACACAACATGGCCAGTGTGTAGACATGGAGACCCAGTATAAACAGGGGGAAGTTGATGGGGCCGGGTCCTGTGAATAAACCACAATGTTAAAAGGAAACCCATGACAAAGAATACTGCTGAGGCCTGGCCCGGCCCAGTTAAAGGAAGACATGTGAGTCTTAACTTGGTGCTTGGCAAAATGTCTGAGTCAAGTTTAAAACATTCAGTGGTAACAGGCAGCTCTAGGCAGTGACCAGACAGGTTCATGCACCAATAAACATGTGCTGTGCCCAAGGTGTGCCACAGCAATGACACAGAGTTGGGAGCATAATTCAAATTAAAACCCACCTACTGTTTGTGTCCAGACACATGCTCTCCATTCCTTGTCTGTGCCCCTGCCATCCTTAATTTCAGGAGCTGAAGCTAGTGTTGGTTTAGCATCAGATGGTGGATATAGTTATCTGGACTTCAGCAAGGATTTTCACAATGTTTTGCAAGGAAACCCATGGAGAAAGCATCACATTATGGAATTCTCAAAATGTACTGGAGATGGATAGCAAATCAGATGATAGATACTGTAGGAAGTACAGAGTGGAGGTGGATGGTCACCACTCAATGTGAAAGGCTGTAATGAGTAGAGTATCTCATGGGTCTGTGCTTGGTTTATTGTTCTTAACATATTTAATGACTGCAAGGAAGGGATCGGCAACGGTGCTTGCTATTGACAATAAATTGGTAAGAACAGTGGACAGAGCAGAGGACAGTGATGCACTACAAGGGAACCTTCACAATGTAGGGGTTTTGAGTGAGAAATGGGTGTCTGGAATTGACGCAGGAAAGAAAGTATGAGGTACTATAGGGCAGGGGTATTTATATTACACATTCATCCAATATGGTGCAACAGTGGACTGCACAATCAAAGAAAAGGGTCTTTACTAGCAAATACCCTGTTCGCTGATTTGTGTTTATCTTAAGTTCCCCAGGTCCCTTATTCCCCCCAAATCTTCCCTTCTTCTTCCATCCCTGATTCCCCTTCCCCCTCCCTCTTTTGAATTGGTTTTAGGTAACTGTACATTGAATGTTTACCTGAGAGCCTAGGCCTTAAGCAATATGTTTAGTCACCTTATTTTGGAAAATAAAAACATTATAATAGCCGGCCCGGTGGCGCTGAGGGTTGAGGCACTGGATGCCACACCTCGCTCCATGCCGGCGACCTGGGTTTGGGAATGAGCCAGGGTCATCAGGGGTTGACAGGGGAGGAAACGGATTGAGCATCCCTTGGACTGCTCTCCATCTCCGGGAAGGGGGTATCCTGCCTCAGTGCCTTTGAGGCCTCTAGTGGTGGCTGAGGGCACTGCAGGGCACTGGCAGAAAATTGAGGGACCTCCTATGGCCGACGCTGGGGAGAGAGCATGTGGTAGCATGCGCGCCCCTGTCCATGGGCATCATTGCATGCCACGCACAAGGGGAGAACATGGAAAATTGGGCTCCAGTCACGGCAGCATAATGCCCATCTTCACTGGGGATTGCTCGGGTTGGAACATGGCACTGGATCCTGACTGGGTGGATGAGTGTCAGGGGACCCTCTGCCTCCCCACCGCAGGGGTAATCCACAGGAGGACGCCGTGAGGCTGATCTGGGGATCCTCGAGACAGTGGCCGGAATCCTGGGGTAGCCATGACATGGTAAGGCAGACTGGACCCAGGGGGAGAGAACGAATAGTGTAAAAAACAAAAAAAAAGAAAAGGGCCTTTGGACAACTGCAGAAGCCAAAAAGGTAGTGTACCACTGCAGTCAAAACAGCAAATGCAAAGCTGGGAAGCATTAGAAGGGGTGTAAGAGAAGGTTTAGGACATGATTCACTCCCTGTTTAAGATCAAGTATTGATGAAACCCGGAGTACTGTGTCCACTTCTGGTATCCAAAGTACAGAACAGACAGTAGAGAGCTCAAAAGGGTTCAGCACAGAGCCACAGAAATGATAAATGGCTTTAGATGCATGAGTTATAAGGAGAGATTGGATATATTCAAATTGCTACAAAGAGAAATTGGTCATACCCTATTTAGCCTAGAAAAGAGAAGGCTGAGTGGAAACAAGTGCATAGCTTTTTTTTTACTTGCAAAAGGGGGCAGACAGAGTGGAGGATATACAGACATCTGTACTGATGAGTCCAAGAAAACTAGAGATTATGCCCTCAAACTGAGGGTTGGGGTAGATTAAGGGGACACATTAGAATGCATTAGAAAGTGATAGTTCATTCATACAGAGACTGGTTAAGAAGTTCTAGTTTATGTTTACTGACATTAAACTTGAACTAAACTAACATGGTTAATTTGTGGCACAGCCACCTAGTGAGTTTGTGGAACATAGTACTGTTAAAACTTTCAAAGTGGGACTAGACAGATCCATGAGGGAGAATGACATTGAATCTTATGAATGGGTAAACATGTGCAATAAGTTGCACACATTTGCACCCTGACAGCACTACAAGAAGCCTTGTGGGATCTATTTTTATTGACCTAATGAAGGCGTTTGATATGGTCAACCATACGATTCTCCTACAACAACTGGCAGATCTGGGCCTGTCACCAGTCTCTGTGGGCTGGTTTAGTGACTATCTATCTGCCAGGAACAAAAGGGTAAAGATCAGAGCAGTGTTATCTACTGCCAGAGAGGTCTTCCTAGGTGTCCCTCAGGGATTCATCCTAGGCCCACTACTGTCTAGTCTCTTCATAAATAGACTTCCCACATCATGCCCCAGTAGAGTCATCCTTTATGCAGATGATGCAGTAATTCTGAGCTGAAGCCCAAATATAAGTGAACTCACAAGTAAACATAGAAACATAGAATTTGATGGCAGATAAGGACCGCTTGGCCCACCCAGTCTGCCCATTTCCCAATCTACTGGATAAGCTGTAGATCCTAGTTAACCAGCAGCCTACTTCTTCCTACCCCAACCCCCCAGAATTGCCTTATGACTATCCCATGCATGCTTGAATTCCACCACTGATTTTGACTCCACAACCTCCTCCAGAAGGCTGCTCCATGCATCCACAACCCTCTCTGTGAAAAATACTTCTCTTAAATTACCTCTGAGCCTCTATCTTCAAATTAGCCCTCTTGTTCTTGCACACCTCTTTTTGAAAGATGCTACCCTCTTGGACTTTGTTGATTTCCTTGAGGTACTTGAAAGTTTCTATCATGTCCCCCTCCCTCCTTTCCTCGAGGCTATACATATTAAGCTCCTTAAGTCTCTCTTCATCGTCTTCCAGTGCAGACCCTGCACCATTTTAGTTGCCCTCCTCTGGACAGCTTCCATCCTGTCTATGTCTTTATGAGATTGGGTCTCCAGAACTGCACACAGTACTCAAGATGGGGTCTCACCAGCTGTCTGTACAGAGGGATAACAACTTCCTGTTTTCTACTGGTGATGCCTCTCCTATGCATCCCAGTATCCCCCCAGCCCTCCTTGCTGCCCTCTCACATTGCTTGCCCACCTTTAGGTCATCTGATATGACTACCCCCAGGTCCCTTTCCATTTTTGTTGTTGTTAGTATCTCACCCCCCATTGTGTACTCTTCCCCTGGGTTTTTGTTTCCCAGGTGCATTACCTTGCACTTCTTAGCATTGAATCTAAGCTGCCATACATCTGACCATTCCTCTAACCTTGACAAGTCCCTTCTCATCCTTTCCACCCCACCCTGTGCATCAACTCTGTTGCAGATCTTAGTGTCATCTGCAAAGAGACATACTTTTCCTTCCAGTCCTTCTGCAATGTTGCTTATAAAGACATTGAAGAGGACCGGTCCTAATACTGAACCCCTGGCAATTCTACTAGTAACCCTCCTTTCTTCTGAGTGGACTCCATTTATTTATTACTCTCTGTGTCCTATTCTCCAGCCATCTTTACCCAGGCTGTCATCTTGGGACCCACTCCCAGGCTGGCTAACTTGTATATTAATCTTTGTGTGGGACTGTGTCAAATGCCTTGCTAAGTCTAGGTAGGCCATGACCACAGCCCTCCCTGATCTACTACTTTGGTCACTCAGTCAAAGAACTCTATCAGATTCGTCTGGCATGACCTTCCGCTGTGAATCCATGCTGCCCTAGGGTCCTGTGCCCCTCTGGCCTCTAGATACACGACAATTCTTTCCTTTAGAAGTGATTCCATCATTTTCCCATCACTGAGGTTAAACTAACAGGTCTATAGTTTCCTGCTTCTGCCTTGCTCCCACTTTGTGAAGGGAAATCACATCTGCCCTCCTCCAGTCCTCGGGTACCACCCCATCTTCCCATGGTTTGTTAAAAAGGGTAGCCAGTGGTGTCACTAGTTCTACCCTTAGTTCTTTTAGAATTCTGGGATGAATCCCATCAGGCCCCATTGCTTTGTCCACCTTCAGTTTTAAGAGTTCTTTCAGAACTCTTTCTTCTGCAAATGGGCCGGTATCAACTTCTGTATCCAGAGTGTTACTACTGTTTGTTTTATGTACCTCCTCTTCCTTTGTAAATACTGAGCAAAAATATTTGTTTAGTATCTCTGCCTTTTCACAGTCTCCCTCTGCCCACCCTCCCTCCCTTTATTAAGCCTCACTATCCTCCCTTGGTCTTCCTTCGCTCCCTGATGTACCTATAAAGGTTTTATCCCCCTTCTTAACTGGGTTAGCTATCTTTTCCTCAGTTTGGGCCTTTGCTGTTCTGACTGCCTTCCCAGCCTCCTTTGCTTTAACTGATACAGTTCTCTGTCCTGCTCGTTCTAGGATTCCTTGTACTTCCTGAATGCTTTCTTTTCTCTTGAACCTTCACTGCCACTTCCTTTGAGAACCATAGTGGTTTCTTACATCATCTTGTTGTGTTTATTTGCTTCACACAAGGCTCGTTACCTCTGTGATGGCAGTTTTTATTATTCCCATTGTTCTTCCACCCTCCTTCCTGCCCATTTGCTAGTCGTTCCTTAGGCACTCACCCATTTTGAAGCAAAGTCAAGCCTCCTAAGGTCCAGTACTTTTGTCTTTGTATGGCTTGACTCTTGCTGTGTTTTTATTGTAGAACTATACTGTTCGATGTCGCTAGTTCCCAGATGACTACCCACTTCTACATCTGTGATCCGCTCTCCATCTCCATTTGACAGTATCAAGTCTAAAACTGCTCCCTCTCGAGTGGGCTCCAGTACTAGTTGTCTAAGGCATGCTCCCTGTAGGGCATCTAGAATAACTGCACTCTTCGAAGTGGCAGCTGCAACTGCACTCCAGTTAACATCTGGCATATTCAGATCACCCATCAGCAATATCTCCCCTTTTTCTGCCATTCTAAGTATACTTTCTATCATTTCCTTGTCCATTTCCTCCCCCTGAGAAGGGGGTCTGTATACAACCCCTGTGCGGATTGTGGTGCCATTGCCTGTCTCCAAATTTACCTACAGTGCTTCTTCTCCTCCCTGTTTACCCTTTTGTTCTGATGCTTTTATTCTTTCCCTTATGTAAAGAACTACTCCTCCTCCTCTTTTACCCTCCCTGTCCCTCCTGTAGATAGTGTATCCTGGTATGTTTACATCCCAGTCATGGTTTTGTGTGTATCATGTTTCTGTGACTGCCACAATATCCAGATGTTCCTCCTCCATCAAGACCACTAATTCAGGAAGCTTCTTACCTAGACTACGGGCATTGGTACTCATTGCTCTCCATTTTTTGATGGCTTTACCTTCTGTTGCAGCATCCCCCACTGACCGTTCTACCTTGGTCTTTTTCTCATTTAGTACCCTGTTTTGTAGGGAGAGGCTGGGATTTTTCTGCTGCTTGTCAGTGCCTCCCCTTTGACTAGTTTAAAAGCTTGCCAATGAAGCATTTAAACCAATTGCTCAAAAGACTTGTTCCTTCCTGGACAGATTCAGACCATCCTGCCAGTATAGGCTGTGTCCTCCAGGTGGAACCCCAGTCCCCAATGAAGCTAAACCCCTGTGCTCCGCACCATTTTTTCAACCATTCATTAAACTGCATGGTGCCAATTACCCTTGCCTCACCCATGCCTTTGACGCAGCACCTCTGAGAAGGATACTGTGTGTGCTACTTGTCTTAGGCCCTCCCCAACTCTGCAATGTCCTCCTGCACTGCTCTAACCTCATGATGAGCCAAGTCATTTTTCCCTAGGTGGACAATTCGTCCTGCTCAGAATCCTTGCAGCTGTTGTCGTGATCCTGAGGATGTGCTTCCTGTCCCTCCAGCCATGGCACCAGGCAGGCACCTTACTTCCAGTTTTCCCAGCTCCTCCCAGTTCTATCCCCTAAAATTGAGTCCCCCACCAGGTGCCTTCCTTTCCTTGTGGTGTCCTCTGCCTCCTTCCTGTGGGCCTCCCTGTGACAGCTGTCCTCAGCCTCCTTAGTCTCCTCTGTGGGTGCATCCATAGGGGAGCTATGCTCCCCCAGAATGGTGTATGGATTGTGGAGTGGAACAACTGACTGGGTGTGCCTCCGTTCCACCATCCTCACCCTTCCTGAGCCCACTGTGGTCCAACTGCTGTGTTTTCTTCGCAACCTCTGAGTTAGTGGTGGTGGCTGTGGTGCTCCCTGGATGGGGGACGTTCCCTTCCTACTGTCCAGTGTGGCCTAGGGGAAGGTCCCCGTACTACTGTCCAGTGTGGCCTGAAGACGGCAACTTCCTCCCTCAGGGCAGAGAGTTGTTCTGCAAATAGGCATCTCAGCCTCCAGAAAGACCCCGAAGACTGCTGCCCCAAAAGCCATTACATTGCACTACTCCCACATTTGTTTTTTTTGTTTTTTTGTGTGATTGGTTTGTAATATAGAAATATATATTTATAATATACAATGTGTATGCTTATATTGTCAGTGCAGTGTGCTAGAGAGGATATGACAGGTGACATGCACCTTGCACTTTTGAGAAATGATGTCAGAACCCCAGGTATAACGGAACTATTTCCAGGGGTGCAGGGCTGATTAAGAGGGGGCAATGGGGCAATTTGCGCTCTCACCATGGGGGGTGGGTACTTCGCTGGCCCGAAAACACCGCAAGTTTCCAGTTTCGTGGCTCGCTTGCTGCCCGCTGCCACACCGGCGCTTTAAACTCTTTGCTGCTGGCGGCAGCCCCTGCAGTTCCTGCTTTTGCCAGTGTCGCCGCCTGTGCTGCCTCTCCTCCACTGCATGGCTGCAATAGGAACGGCTGGGGGGGGATCGGGATCACATGATGTGCAGAGAAAGTTGAGAAGTGGTCATGGTGGTCCGAGGTCGCTCGCAGTGCGCTGCCTCCCCTCAGGGGTCAGATTAAGAGGGGGGCAATGGGGCAATGCTCCAGGCCCCCACCATGAGGGGTACCTCGCGTCCCGGAAAAACACCTGCAAGCTTTCCAGTTTCGTGGTGGCTCGCTTGCTGCCTCGCTGCCAGACCGGGCGCTTTAAATCCCTTTGTTGTTTGTTGCTGGCTGCCTCTGCAGTTCCTGTTTTTTTGCCAGGTGTCGCTTGTGCTGCCTCTCTAATTCACTGCATGGCTGCAATAGGAACGGCTGGGGATCGGCACACATGTGCAGAGAAAGTTGAGAAGTGGTCATGTGGTGGTCCGAGGTCGCCGCAGAGGCCTGCCTCCTCCTTCCTCATCGCCGCTGCATGCTGCTCACGAAGTCCTCTGGTGACCCTCCCCGGACCGACTGCGCCCGCGCATGGCATCATCATGGTCATCATCACAGGCCGCCGGGGAAGTCAAAACTCCAGCTGGTATGCGTACCACCACGCAGATGTAGGAGAGAGCTGGCACTAGAGCAGACGGTGTATTGTTGTTGTGTTGTTGGGACCTCGACTGGTGGTATTAGGCGCTGCAGCTGGGTGGACTTGCCTCGCGATCGGTTCCGCTTCCCGCTAACCGCTAATCTCTATCTTGTTGAGTTCAATCTTTAATCTTGTTGTTTTACAGTACTGGAAGTTCTTGCACGGGCCTCCTCTCTGCCTAAAAAGTTAAAGTAAAAAAAAACAACATTATTTATTATTTTTAAAAGTACTGTCAGAGGGACTGGGGTCTGGACCGGTCTGAGACAGGAGACTAGTAGAGAGCACACTGCAGAGAGAGAGGTGGTAAACAAGTCAACTGCACAGCCCTAAGAAAAAAAAATAGCGTAGTAGGCTACAAGCGATCAGTGACAGGAGGTTATGCACAGGATGGATAATGGATTTATTATTTATTGAGTTTTTTTGCACTGGCCAGGAGTCTGAGTTATGGTCCCAGCCCCAGAAAGTTTGCCAGTCAACTAAACATGCACATGTACAGTACACTGTAAAATAATTTCGGATCATTTTATAGTTATGTATGCTTTAGTTTGATTTTTAAAACAAATGCACAATGATGTTGTCTATGAATAAAATTAAAATGATAAAAGACAACAGAGTCCTTATAAAAAGAAGGCTCATGCATTCCCTTGACAGAAGATAACATAAGCATAAATAAAACGCACAGATCTATTCTGGATCCCTGTCCTTTTTTTGGGGCATAGTTTCTTCTGACTAATTAAGTCGTCTCTGGGGATAATAAAATTACATTATAGTAGGCAGTTTATAAGGCCAAAAAAAAAAAAAAAAGATTAATGTATATGTATGACTCCCACAATAAACAACAAATGTCCAAGAAATCCGAGAGTTGTTACTGCAGGGATCACACGTAAAAGCCCCTGCTTTTCTTGAGTTTTCCCTCAACTGTTCAAGGCTGACTCTGAGACGCAATTATTTCGGGTTCTACTTTATAACAACAATCTTAATTTTACCTACCAGATGAGCATGCATGGTTAAATATTAGAAAGTAAATCCCTACAAGGTACAGTTCTGAAGACCTTAAAGTCCCCACTTTCAGGTTACACCATGCAAGTCATTATTGGGCATCTTAGACCACAAATAACTTTCAATATCAAAGCACAGTCAGAAACATAGAATTTGATGGCAGATAAGGATCGCTTGGTCCACCCAGTCTGCCCATTTTCCTACCTAGTGGATAAGCTGCAGATCTAAGTTAACCAGCAGCCTACTTCTTCCCTACCTCAACCCCTAGAATTGCCTTTATGACTGTACCATGCATGCTTGAATTCCACCACTGTTTT
The DNA here is from genome assembly GCA_016271365.2 of Neoceratodus forsteri. NCBI lineage: Eukaryota > Metazoa > Chordata > Ceratodontiformes > Ceratodontidae > Neoceratodus > Neoceratodus forsteri. The sequence continues at coordinate 536,513,036 of CM028135.1, read as the reverse complement.
GGATCAGTAACTTCCGGAAGGCCATTCCATGCATCCACAACCCTCTGTGAAAAAAATGCTTCCTTAAATTACCACTGAGCTGCCCCCTATCTTCAAATTGTGCCCCTTGTTCTTGCACACTCTTTTTTAGAAAGATGCTACCCTCTTGGACTTTGTTGATTCCCTTGAGGTACTTGAAAGTTTCTATCATGTCTCCCTTCTCCTCCCTTCCTCGAGGCTATACATATTCAGCTGCTTAAGTCTGTCTTCATTGTCTTCTGGTGCATATCTTGCACCATTTTAGTTGCCTCCTTTGGACAGCTTCCATCCTGTCTATGTCTTACGGTGACTGGGTCTCCAGAACTGCATGCAGTACCCAGAGATGAGGTCTGACCATCTGTCTGTACAGAGGGATAATAAGTTGTCTAAAGACTCTCTCGAGTGATTTTATTTTTAATTGAATCGCCTCATGTTCTCAACCTCCTCCTCCTCCTCCTCCTCCTCGCCTCATAAATCAGGGACAAAAAAACAAGGCTTAAAAAAATCAGGACAAAGCACAAAAGGCCCAAAATCAGGGACACTTAAAAGTTTTAGAATTGGTGCTATCCAGTAACCAGTAATCCAGTATCCAGTCAGATTAATGCTGGCAGAATATAAGGGACTCGGTGTATAATACATTTTCTGAAGAATATAAGAAGTCTGCAGCTTTATTGTTTTTGACATAATTTATTCTTACAATCATCATTGTTTAGTCAGGGAAACACAGATTTTGGAGGGACAGTCTGTCCCGACAGAGTAAAATTTTGAGGTGAAATCAGGGACATCCCTGAAATCAGGGACACTTGAAAGGCATGGACCACCATCCTGAATGAATTCTTACTCGGGGTGGGGGCGGAGAGGGGGTAGCCAGCCAGGCCGGGTAGGTACCATAGAAAGAAGTTAGATGAACTGGTCTGGCAGGTTCTAGCAGCCTTGCGTATGTGATGTTTTTTCTTTTCATGTTAAATTATTTGAAGTTCAAGTTGTGAATTAATTTCTGACCTGCTAGTATGTCCTCCGAATACTTCCATACTCCGTGGTCCCAATCTCCAGTTCCTTCGGCCGCCACCTCTCCCTCTCTCATTCTCTCTGAGATGACGGTCAAGTCGAGTGGACACTAGTACTCCCTCTCTCTTGTCTGAGTGCCCTCCCCACCTCCAGAGTCCCTAGTACTAACTCCCCTATTGCTGTTGCTCTTGATCCGACTCCTGCTGCCCGAGGATCTGACGGCAGGCAGTTGAACCAAAAAATATGCACAAGTACAGAAGCACTGTAGCAGAAGCAGAAAACTGACACACACACACACCAACCACTGTGCACTGTAATTTCCTTGTTGTTGATGTAATAGAAATGCCCTTCCTTCCTTCCTTTTGAGAGTGAATCTACATGATTTCAAATTCATTCAACTACTTGATTTTAAGTTGTTTAAATGTATTAAATGGAATTGTACTTTATTACCTTAACAACAAATTACAGACAGAAATTACTTGGAGGCTATGTGTGTAATTCAGGTTAATTTCCTTATGACAGGACTAGAAGGCTAAGTCGAATTTACTAGTCCCGTCATGAAGGAAGGAAGGAAGTTATTCACAGTTTACATATCCCCCATACCAAGATACCATATGTGGCTGATCATGGTACCCCTTACGCTACCAGGGCAGGGAGGAGGAATTACGCAATTAGGCATTTCTTTGTGATGGAGAACGTTGAGTTAAATGGTTAGTGACCTACCTGCTTAACTTGACAACTGGTGTCGTGTTACTGTCTCCCAAAGCAAACATGTTCCTTGACCTTCCTACATAATAATGCAAGCTTCCTGTCTAACTACAATGCAGTTACTTATACCGTTGGGCCCTCGTGTGAGGGAGGTCTTTCCATAGAAACATAGAAACGCAGAAGTTGACGGTAGATAAGGACCGCTGCAAGGCCCATGCAGTCTGCCCATTTCTTTTTCTATCTTATAAATGTGCCATTGTCCTTTGCTCTGTCAGTGGCTCATCTATTCATACTCATTTTGTATTGCTCCCTTGTGCCTATCCCATGCCTGTTTGAAGCACTGCACTGTATTCACAGCCACCACTTCCTGAGGTAGGCCATTCCATGCATCCACCACCCTTTCTGTGAACAATAATCCTCACATTACCCTTAATTGGCCCTCTAATCTCATGCATGTCCTGTTGTCCTGCTATTTTTCTTTTATTTAAACATGTTAGACTCTTTCACCTTGTTAATGCCCTTAAGGTGTCCCTCCCTTGCTCAAGGGTATACATATTGAGGTCCGGCAATCTGTCCTCATATGTCTACTGATGCAGTCCCTGCACCATTTTGGACTTTGGTTGCTCTTCTGTGGACTGCCTCAATTTGGTTAATGTCCTTGTGAAGATGTGGCTCAATACTGCACGCAGTACTCCAGATGGGGCCTAACCAGTGTCTTGTAAAGAGGGATTATTACCTCCCTTTTACGACTTGTGATACCCCTACTAATACACCTTAACCCCCCTCCCAGCCTTACCTACTGCATTAGAGGTCTGCTTGGATGATTTCAGGTCATCAGTGATGTCATTTACAGTTCAGAGGGCTTTATTTGGCTTCAAGATACAGTATTTATTTTTCTGTTTTCTATTTTCAGAGCATTTGCTATCGAGTCTGAATAGTAAAAAAGAGAAGATCACAAGCGCAGGGCCAACTCGAGCAGTTCATTCATTTTCAGGCAGAGAGGAGACTAGAGAGTTTATCAGAGGTAAGTAAGACTGCATTTTAGTTGTCATCATCATTTTGTACTAAAATTTATGGGAATAGTGTACAGTACATATCTGTATGACAGGCTACATCATGGCTTACCAATTTCAAATAAAAGCATGCTTGATACATGCCTGTGTGCAACCAATATTACCCAACAGGGTGGGCTGTGTGGCTGTACCCGCCCACCAAGAGGCGTATGATGTTGATGCCACAGGCGGAGGGTCTTATAGCCCTGAGAGATATTCATACCACCCACCATTTGAGGGTGTTATTGTGCTTAGAAAATTAGGTTATATGTGATTGGAAAAATAGAGTTGCTTGTGTCTTGGGTTAAGAGACAGGTGAGCATCGGATGTGAGTGGTGGTGAGCAGACAGCATGGTAGCTGGTCATAGTCTGAAAATGAAAACTGCTGTTGTTGTTTTTGAAATCTTTATTTAGATTGTCATTTTGGTGGTGTCTGCATATGTGTGCATGAGGGTTGGAGCTTTGCCAGCTCAGTGGCTGTCTTGGTGACTCATAGAAAAAAATGGTGGTTTTCAGTTTTGATTTTAAAAAGTGACCAGGATTTCGTGGATAATGGGCAAAATGCCACGTTGTCCATTGTACTGTCAAATCGTGACAGCTCAGGTGTGGACGGGAGATAAGAAAGAAAAGTAACTTATTTATTTCTTTTCTACTCATTATGCTCTGCTTATTTCAGCAGGGATACGCATTAGGTTCATAATTTTATTGGGAGAACATGTTGTGGACTGGTATGTGGTCTCAGCTCTTAAGACAAATACAATGGCGGAGATTTGAAAATGAAATGAGGGTGATGGTCATGGGGTTGGCTGGGCTGATACTTTTAATAGACGGCCATCAGTTGTGTGATAGATGCCCAGCTAGAGAAGTACTTTCAGCCAATCAGAAGCTATGTTGACAGTTAACTGTGTGATTACTAACACTACTACTGTATGCAGTTCTTTCCAATCCTCATTTGTTTCCAGGTCTGACTGGGACGCATGGAGACAGTGTGCATATAAGATTAAAGAAAATGCCATGGAGGTTTTGCAATCAGGTGTTTGAAACGTCAGATTGCGAAAGAGAAGCAAGATAAGCTGAATTCCGTGTTGGCAAAGACCCTCGACTCAGTCAATTTTTCACGATTAATGCTTCTGTGTCAGCTGATGTCCTTGTCACCCCAACTAGTTATCCTCAGCAAGTGTGAATTCTACTGTCAACTCTGAAGTTTCACAGGCACATGATCTTAATGCGGAATCTGATTTAGAACATTTTAAAGACAATACTGTGGTTGTCCACCAGTGTCCTTTGACTGCCACTTCCACAAATGAAATGATGAAATGTTTTGGGACAGAAGGAGTATCAGCGATTCATCACACTCAGTACATGATGAATATGAATGTCGATCAACTGATCCTGCGAGTGGTTCCCATACGCTCTGCCACAGTGGACTTCTGGATTGAGAAAGGACCAGACAGTTGCCAGAATAAGACTGACTCTGACAGTTACATGAAGTCAAGCGCTATTACAACCCAACACAGAGACAGCCAAAGGGGCATTTCCGCTTCATGAAAAATCACATGTTCTACACCAGGCGGATTTAATGGTGAGATGCATCTGAGGAAATGGATGCTATATAGTCCTTCAAAAGGATCTGTATACTGTTTCTTCTGCACGCTGATGACAAGTCAGAAGGATCAGTTTTCGCAAGTTGACGGTTTTAATGACTGGAAAGTGGACGAGAGAATCCGCGACACATGAAGAAAGTGATGTGTACAGAGACTGCATTCTCAGCATTTGCAATCCACAAAGAATATTGCCATGTTGACCGTAGTTTGGAGAAGCAGTGTCAGGAGAGAAAGCAGTATTGGCGTGATGTATTATTTCGGTAGTGGCTGTTGTTACTCATCTGGCTGAGAGAGGCCTGCCCTCCGAGGAGATGATGAAATAATTGATCAAAACATAATGGCAACTTCCTTGGTTGTATAGAATTGATAGCAAGTTTGATCCCTTTCTGGCAACACATATAGAAAACTTTGTAATGCTGGTCGAGGAAAGCCCTGCTTACCTGTCCTCAACTATATTTGAAGAATCTATTCAAATCATGGCGAACCATGTTCGAGGCACTATCATTAGAGAAATCGCGAATGGCCAAGTATTTTCAGTATCTGTTGATTCAACGCCTGATTTAACTCACGCTGATCAGCTAACTGTGATTGCTCGATATGTTTTAAATGGTGTTCCAGTTGAGCGTTCTTGACTTTCCTGCAAATCAGCAGTCATATGGTTGAAGACCTAGCAAATACTCTGCTAGACTACCTGAAGACTGAAGCCATTGACTTCATGGATTGCCGTGGCCAGTCTTACGACAATGCAAACAACATGGCTGGATGATACTCTGGCATGCAAGCACGACTCAGACAAGTGAATCCTCTAGCAATATTTGTACCTTTGCGCTGCCCATTCTCTGAACCTAGTTGGTTCTAATTCTGTTGATTGCTGTGTCGAGGCAGTCAGCTTTTGGCTTTCTGCAGAAAGTATACACTTTCTTCCGCCTACACACCGTGGTCAGTGTTGATGAAACACTTAAAAGAGAAAGGTGGTGGATTGACACTGAAGTCACTGTCTGACACACGTGTGGTCTGCAGGGGCTGATGCAATGAAGGCACTCTTTGACAGCTATGCCGACATCAAAGCTGCTCTAGAGGAAATGGCTGATGATGAACATCAGAATGGCACCTCAAGACATGAGGCAGACTCGTTGTCCCACACAATGGAGTTAGCTAAACAGCATTTCTTTGTGATCTGTGGAATACCATTCTTGTCAGATTTAATGCGACGAGCAAATCTTTGCAACATAGCAAATTGATCTTAAATCAGCTGTTGAATTACTGATATCTCTCAAAACCTTTGTCAACACATTACGTGATAGTTTCGATATATTTGAAATGCGTAGCACAAGAATTATCTGGCCTCTACTTACAGAACTGATCAGTCAAGGAAAAGGAAAAGAAACATGCAGGTATGACAACGTGCAATCTGAAGGAGTTGTTTTAACTGGCAGAGAGAAATTCGGACTGAGACCTACTTGGTTATAATAGATTGCCTCATTATGGCTTTGAATTACAGGATTTCAGCTACCAAAGTGTCTATGATCGCTTCAAAGTTATAGTGGACTCTGACGCCTTAACTGATGAGGCAATACATCTTGAGGCTCAGAAATTAGCTCAAGAATACCCATCAGACTTGTCTGTTGAGGTCTTCCCTGTGAAATGTCTCAGTTCATCAGCTTTGCAAAGGCAAGAGGTTGTGATTCACCACTATCTCGAGTATCACTACTTCATACTGAAGAACTGCAAGAGACCTTTCCAAATGTTTCTGTTGCTCTTAGCATGTACCTGTCACTGATGGTGACTAACTGCTCTGGTGAACGCTCATTCAGCAAAATGGCCCTCATTAAAAACAAACTGCGATCTACAATGCGAGATGACCGGCTCAGTGCACTCACTTTCTAAGTATTGAAAGTGATCTACTTGACAAACTGAGCTGATGATATTATTGATACATTTGTAACTGCTAAGTCAATGTAAATGCCATGTTCTAGTAGCATAAATTGATTTTGTTTTGGGGAAATTATGATGAATAGAGAATGGGGTGACAAACGACCAAGTGTCAGGGTTAGGATCCCATGGGCCCTTCCACCAACCAAAACAAGGATTTTTCTGAAACGCAACTTATTTCTACCTTTTCTTTCTTGTCCTCCTCCTCCCCTGCCTGGGGTATATTCCTGATAGTTACTAAATGTAGCACATGCCCCGCGCACTATTCATGTGTAATCTGTGCTTGGAAGTTGTCTCATGGGACATCCTATGCACCTTTTTGATTGGATTACACTACCTCTTACAGAGGGTACATCCCTATGGTTGATGGAGAAGCTGGCCCATTTTCTTGATGAAATTGTTTCTTATTGACTATGTCAGACTGTCTTGATTGGTATTCCTTTCATTCTTGTGTAACTGGGTTGTTTGTACACTACCTGTAAGGATGCTGGGGTAGATGAACACATCTCTACTACCTTTGACTGTGTAGTCCAGTCCTGCAAACCATATTCATCTAGGTTCTCCCTTTCTAAGTTCTCCCTGATGTACACACTGAGTCTTGTCTTCTTCTGGGCCTCACCACTTTTACAGAGGTTGTCCACATTCAGGCCCGGATGGGCCACTATAATATAGGAGAAATACAGAGATTTTTTTGTTGCCCTACAGATCTTCCATAGGGGACTCTGACGTGGCAAGTTCTGGCCCTTTTCTTGGCACCAGCAGAAGTGATGTGAGGTTCTTGACACCAACAGACCCTGAGTCAGTGCTTTATCCCTATCACCGGCCACACCCAGTGGCCAGTGAATCATCTTTACACTTGTCTTTGGCTGCTGAGTACTCTGTACTAGCAATTCTTTAGGCACTCCAAGATGTCACCAAAAAAAAACAAAAGAAAAAAAAATGGGACCCTCTCTGTGCTCAGAGACTCAATAAACTGTTCTGATAATGGTTAATGGCCATCCTAGCTCCAACCTTAGCTCCTTTAGTACCCTGGGATGTATGCCATCAGGTCCCACTGCCTTGTCCACCCTGGAACTTAGCGAGCTGTTGTAGCACCCTTTCTTTTGCGAATGGAGTAGTAAACACCTTCCAGACTCAAGCCCCCGCACCCACCAGACCTCCCCAAAGTTTGAACACTGCCCTTATCCTACGCTGTCTCACTTTGCAAATATTATATTTGTAGTAATATCCACTGTATGTTTATATATTCATATTCTGAAAGCACATACAAATTTGTACTATCCATATATGTGAACATGGAAACATACAATATTTGATTTGAGGCAGTGGCATGTACAGTATTTTTCCAGCATAAAGTGTCACTTTTACAGTAGGAAAAAATCAGAAAACGATAAGGAAACCCCTAAAGTGCACCATTTTCAACCATTTTTTTCGAAATTTTCTGGGGGCATGCCTCAGACCCCTAGATGGGTTGGGGATTTTCACATGTCATAAACACTGCACATGCATGGGCCCCTCAGAGGTCCAAGTGCCCCAGGCCCCCAGGAGCTTAATCTGGCCCTGCAGGGGTGGGTCGGTGAGGGTGGGAAGGGGTTGGGCCTAAACTGTGCCCTCGCAAAACAATCAGCTAAAAGCTCTGACCCACTGCTCCAATGAGTGCCTTCCTTTCAGCAAGATGCCCTATACAACAATTTGATAGAGAAATACCCTGCTAATCAAACAGAGAAAAATCCACACATCCAAGTCAGACACAGGTAAACCTTCCCAGCACCAAAACAGGCCTGGTGGTTTGTAAACTGTAAACTACCTTCAACTTGTTGGAGGACTAGTTTACAAACTACAAACTTCTCCTCAACTATAAAAAACAAAGTGATGTTACTAACCAGCCCCCACATTAGGAAAAAGAATCCCACGTTGACCATCACCAACAACAAGAACACCCCACTCAAGCAGATACTGGTATTCAAATACCTGGGTATTCACATTGAAAAATCCTTCACCTTCTCCTATCACATTGATCAAGTTAAAAAGCATTATCACTAAGTTTGGAATCCTGTATAGACACAGGAAATAACTCACGCCAGATGTCCTGAGACTGACGGTCACGAGTTCTGTACTGTCAGTGGTTGATTATGGCCTAGTGTTATACAGTGCAGCCTCTGACATTGCCTTAAAAAGTGTCTCCACTGCACTAAATAAGGCCAGCAGGCTTGTCCTAGGGGCTGACAACCAACTGAACACATGCCTGCTATGTAATCACACAAACTGGCTCAAACTTAGAGACAGGATACAATTCCAGACCTGCATCCTAGGTAAAAAAGCACTGCTAGTTCTTGTTCCACCTTGCATCCAACAAATATTTCAGGCAACTAGTTCCCCGCACAATACCCGTGGGACTTCACGTTGCACTTTCAAGGTACCTTTCAGAAGAACATCCCTTGGGCAATGATCCTCCTACAAGGCTCCACAATGGTTGAATGATTTTCCAGTCTGCACAACTGACTTACAGAGCCTGAGGATCTTTAAAACACAACTTAAACAGCTCCTCATCAACTTATCCACTTGCAACTGCTTCAAGGAATACCTACTTCTGTATGGGAGATCCATCTCTTCACTTAGTAGCAGCACTTAGCCTCTCACCCCAACCACCTCTACATATAGTAACAACCCTTACTCACAGCACTTGCCTTGTGAGTCTCCAATACCCCCACCCCCATCCCTTCATGTATCTGATGACACCCGCAGTCAAGTCTAGGGCCTCACCACCTATGCCTGTGAGGCTGTTCCTCCTACTACCCTCTCTCTCTCCAATTGACCTCACTTTTCCCTGGACACTTCCCCTCCCATCACACTGCTGACTCCCCTCCCACCCATTCTGCTTAGCTATATCATTGACTAAGCACTGACAAAGCCTTCCTTTGGCAGCACAGGATTTCTCTTTCCAGCTCTATAATCCTTTCTATTCTTTCTCTTTCTCCTTTAATTAAGATCATATAGTAGTCCAAACTCTATACGTATTATGTCTCTGCTCTTTACACCAGAATGTATAAACAACTCCAAAGTCTGTAACTGAGTGAAATTATTATTTAGAACCTTGCCAAGTGACCTTGTAGTTGATTCTTGTGACATTGCTATTTTTCTATATTGTATGTCCTGCCTAGACTTGGAACCTTTGTAAAGAGCTTCCAGCTCTAAGGTTGTTTCTGAGTCAACAAATTTGAAACTTAAAACTTGAAACAAGTACTGCTTCAACACTGTAACATTTTTTTTACCTGAAGGGGCAATTTAAATTAGCTCTTTTTAAGTGTTTGGAGATTAGGTGTGTGTGTGTGGGGGGGGGGGGAGGCAGCAGCCTTGACAAAGAGCCATCTTTTAGGCTTGAAATGTTGGTTGCTCCTGGAGGGGTTCACTTGAGTGTCACTTTGTGAATTAAAGTGTTTTACCTACAGCTCAACATTTTTGAGTTATTTTGGTAAGTGAGAGCTACACTTTCCTTTCTACCCTTTTAATAAGAAAATGAGATCACAATAATAATCTAAATTTTCAAACTTGCATATTGTAGTAGAAATACTACATTAGAAACAAAGTATTATATTCACTTTAACTGACTACTGCCCCCAACTTTCCAGATAGTGATAGGAAAACTTTCCTTTACTTTGCTCAAATTGTGTGTTTTTGTTGGGGCTGGGGTAATTTGATGTGTTCTGTAGGAGTTCTGTGGGAAGGAAGATAGATTATCAAGTTACTCTCCCTACTGTCCTAGCAGTTGTATCTTGTAATATTATTGCCCTTCAGGAACTCAAGTCAGTTGGCACTCAAAGAACTCAGCTGAATTTGAATTGATGCCACCTGGTACAATCTACGCCACAGAGTCCTACCACCCTCTGAGTTCAGCTGAACAGTTTGGATTTTCTCATAACTCATACTGAGAGAACTGTGATAAGTTTTCACAAAAGAAATGTGTTTAAGTGATCTGAATCCCAGATCTGGAACTAGCAGACTGGCTAGAGGCATAGTGAATCACCCCTATCTGCTCCATCCTCCTCACAAATGCAGGCTTGTTGGTGGACCCCCAGTCCAGCTTGAAGCTTTTTGGGGTTGGGTCATTTGGGGTGGCAGTCCTATTCTTCTAGAATTCTTCAACCCATGATGTTCATTTTGCTCACTTGGTGGAGGCCTTTAAGAGTTTTGAAATTTTTTGTATTTGAGCAGGCCTACTGCTTAATCTAATTTATTATGGCTATTTATCATTGATTATGAATGCATGTTATGTGCCCTGTTTTCCATGTACAGCACCTGATCCTTTCTGCATAGCGCACCTTTTAAATAAATTTTGCCTTGCCTTTCCTTGCCTTGGATTTATGTAAAGCAGCAATGAGCTGGTAGAATTTGTGACATTAAATTGTTTATGCACAGTTAGGTTAAAATCCATAGCCTTTCTAGTAAATCAGTGAAGTCTAGCACAGATAAAAGATCAGTTTAAATGACATCTACCATCTGAAGAGACACAATTACGCTGATCCAATGATATGGAGGCATGCGGCGTTGAATGCCATACATCCTGCCACACCAGCAACCTGTGTTTGAGACAGAACATGGGTTGCTGGGGGTTGGCAGGGTGAGGAGACCATCAAGCATCCCACGGTCTGCTCTCCTCTCCTGTGGTGGGAGGGCATGTCAGTACTGCTGCAAGACTGCCACCAGGTGGAGGCCTGGGTGGCAGTGCAAAACAGGACTGGCAAGTTAGGGAAGAGAGCTGCAGGACTCTGTGATGCATGTGCACCTCCACATGTGCGTGTCAACATATACTTCCCAGCTATGGAAAAAGAGAGAAAAATAGTAGAAAATGGAAGGCAGTGCAGGTGCATATGATGCTCTGCATGTTGATCCTGCCCACATCACTGACGGGATCCATCATCCAATGTGGATGTGTGTCTTGGGGGGGGGTCCTTCCTCCCTCACCCCACCATGGGGGTAATCTGCGGGGGACTGTTGCAACAGTTATGTCCCGAGGAGGTAGTCACCAGTGGGGGCAGAGGTAACAGAGCTGAGGGGATCCATCGTGCCCGACTGTGGCAGATAAAATGTATATGAAAAAAGAGAGACACAATTTCAATGAGTGTCCCAAACTGCCATGTTCAGTAAGGATTAGCTAATGCCAAATGTTTATTCAGTGAATGTTAGAAAATGTGACACTTCTACTGTAAATTAGCCCATCAGACTTTCTGGCCACTTCAGGATCACTTCACACTTTGGCCAGTTAATAAACAAAAACCTTTAACCATTCCAAGGTGTCAAGGGCTAATCCCATAACCACCCATTCACCAACCCAGTCATGTTCACCTTCCTTCTTCCAACCCAGAACTTTTATGTTTGTTTTTGTTAATAAAAAAATAATCTCTGGCTCCTGGCATGGAGTTTAAAACAAATCTACCTGAGGACTAGGGGAGGGTAAAAGAGATTGTAACTGGAGAAGGCAGATGAGAGGTGGTTAAGGAGTACCACTCTAACTTTGGTGAAATAGAAACATAGAAACATAGAATTTGATGGCAGATGAGGACTGCTTGGCCCACTTAGTCTGCCAATTTCCCTACCTAACAGATAAGCTGCTGGTCCTAATTAACCAACAGTCTACTTCCTCCTACCCACTCTTGAATTGCCTTATGTCTGTCCCATGCAATCTTGAATTCCCCCACTGTTTTTGACTCTACGACCTCCTCAGGAAGGCTGTTCCATGTATCCACAACCCTCTCTGTGAAGAAATACTCACTCACATTACCTCTGAGCCGTCCCCTCCTCTATCTTCAAATTAAGCCGCCTTGTTTTTGCACATCTCTTTTTCTGAAAGATGCTACCCTCTTGGACTTTGTTGATTCCCTTGAGGTATTTGAATGTTTCTATCATGTCCCCCTCTCCCTCCTTTCCTCAAGGTAATATATCTTTAGTTCCTTTAATCTTTCTTCACATGTATTCTGATGCAGACCCTGCATCATTTCAGTTGCCCTCCTCTGGAAAGCCTCCACCCTGTCTATTTCTTTGTGGAGATGGGGTCTCCAGAATTGTACACAGTACTCCAGATGTGGTCTTACCAACTGTCTGTACAGAGGGACAACAACTTCCTGCTTTCTACTGGTAATGCCTCTCCCTATGCATCCCAGTATCGCCCCAGTCCTCCTTATTGCCTTCTCACATTGCTGGCCCACATTTAGGTCATCTGATATGACTACCTCCAGGTCCCTTTCCATTTTTGTTGTTGGTATCTCACCCCCCATTGTGTACACTTCCCCTGGGGTTTTGTTTCCCAGATGCATTACTTTGCACTTCTTTGCATTGAATCTAAGCTGCCATACATTTGACCATTCCTCCAACCTTTCCAAGTCCCTTTTCATCCTTTCCACCCCACCTTGAGTATCAACCCTGCTGCAGATCTTTGTGTTATCTGCAAAGAGACATACTTTCCCTTCCAGTCCCTCTGCAATGTCATTTATAAAGACATTAAAAAGGACCTGCCCGAGTACTGAACCCTAAGGTACCCCACTAGTATCTCTCCTTTCTTCAGAGTGGACTCCATTTACTAATACCTGCTATGTCCTGTTGTCCAACCAGTGTTTAATCCAGGCTACTACCCTGGGACCCACTCCCAGGCTGGCTAATTTGTTTATTAATCTTTTGTGTGGGACTGTGTCAAATGCCTTGCTAAAGTCTAGGTAGGCCACGTCCACAGCCCTTCCCTGGTCTACTACTTTGGTCACCAAGTCAAAGAAATCAGTTAGATTTGTCTGACATGACCTTCCCGCTGTGAATCCATGCTGCCTTGGGTCCAGTGCCCCACTGACCTTTAGGTACTCAACAATTCTTTCCTTCAGAAATGATTCCATCATTTTCCCTACCACTGAGGTCAAACTGAGAGGTCAGTATTTTCCTGCCTCTGTCTTGCTCGGACTTTTGTGAATGGGAATCACATCCACCTTCCTCCAGTGCTCAGGTACCACACCATCCTCCCATGATTTATTAAAAAGGGTAGTCAGTTGTGTTACTAGTTCTTCCCTTATTTCTTTTAGAATTCTGGGGTGAATCCCATCAGGCCCCATTGCTTTATCCATCTTCAGTTTTAATAGTTCTTTAAGAACCCTTTCTTCTGTGAAAGGACTAATATCAACCCCCCTATCCAGAGTGCTTCTATTGACTGGATTAGGTATTTCCCCCTGCTTTTCCACTGTGAATACTGAGCAGAAGTATTCATTCAGTATCCCTGTTTTTTCAGTGTTGCTCTCTGCCCAACCACCTTCCTCTTTGCTCAGCCTCAGTAACCCTGCCTTAGTCTTTCTTTGCTCCCTAATGTAGCTATAAAAGATTTTATCCCCTTTCTTAACTGAGTTGGCTATCTTTTCCTCGGTTTGGGCCTTTGCTATTCTGACTGCCTTACCTGCTTCCTTCTACTTTAACTAGTACAATTCTCTATCCTGATCCTTCTGTGTTTCCTTATACTTCCTGAATGCTATGCTTTTAATAAATAAATAAAAATAAATAAAAAATCCTTTTCTCCCTAACCTTCCCCGCCACTTCTTTTGAGAACCATAGTTTTTTTTTCTTTTGTTTTGATTTGTTTATTTCCTTTACACAAAGGCTTGTTGCCTCTGTAATGGCAGTTTTGATGTTTCCCCATTGTTGCTCTACACCACCTTCTTGCCTGTTTGCTAGTGCTTTTCTAAGGCACTCTCCCAGTTTGACAAAATCAGCCCTCCTGAAGTCCAGTACCTTCACTTTTGTGTGGCTTGGCTCTACAGCTAAGTTTATGGTGAACCACACTGTTTGGTGGTTGCATGTTCCCAGATGGCTACACGCTTCAAGATCAGAGATTCTCTCTCCATCTCCATTTGAGAGTACCAGGTCTAAGATTGCTCTCTCCCGAGTGGGTTCCAAAACTAGCTGTCTGAGGCATGCACCCCATAGGCCATTGAGAATGGCCCTGCTCTTGGATGTGGCTGCAGCAAAGGTTCTCCAATCAACATCTGGCATATTCAGGTCCCCCATCAGCAATTTATCCCCTTTCTCTGCCATCCCAAAGATGCCTTCTATCATTTCCTTGTCCATTTCCTCCTCCTGAGATGGGGGTCTGTATACAACCCCTGTGCGGATGGTGGAGCCACTTCCAGTCTCCAGGATGACCCAGAGTGTCTCCTCTCCTCCCTGTTTACCCTTTAGTTCTGTTGCTTTGATCTCTTCCCTTACATAGAGAGAACTACTCCTCCTCCTCTTCTTCCCTCCCTGTCCCTCCTATAGATTGTTTAGCCTGGTATGTTGACATCCCAGTCATAGTTCTCTGTGTACCATGTTTCTGTGACTGTCACAATATCCAGGCTTCCCTCTTCCATCAAGGCTACCATTTCAGGGAGCTTTTTACCTAGACTATGGGCATTGGTACTCATTACCCACCATTTTTTATGGCTTCATTTCTTTTTTCCCCATCCCTGTCCCTTCTGCCTTTGTATTTTTCTCCATTTATCACTGCCCTTTTCCCTATCAACTGCTCTATCTTGCTGTTTACCTCACTAATTACCCTGATTTTTGGGAGGGGGGCTAGGATTTCCCTTCTCCTCTTCAGTGACTCCCCCCTTGGCTAGTTTAAATGCTTGCCACGGAAACATTTAAACCTATCACCTAGGAGCCTGGTTCCCCTCCCAGATAGATGCAGACCATCATGCCTGTATAGGCCTGCATACCTCCAGGTGGAGCCCCAGTCCCCAATGAAGCCAAATCTCTGAGCTCTGCACCAGCTTTTCAACCAGTCATTGAATCCCATGGTGTGGAGTACCCTAGCCTCATCCTTGCCATAGACAGGTAGCACTTCTGAGAAAGTTACCATGTGTGTTACTTGTCTAAGGCCCCTCCCCAACTCTACAAACTTCCATTGCACTGCTCTGGCCCCATTCTCAGCCAGGTCATTCATCCCTAGGTGGATAATTATATCCAGCTCCATCCACCTTGCTGCTGTTCCCATGATCCTGAGGATTCATTTCCTGTTCCTCCAAGCCTTGATGCCAGGCAGGCACCTTACCTCCCTTTCCCCTCCCTCCCCCTAGCTCTACCCCCTAACAAATGAGTTCCCCACCAGGAGTTGTTTCCTTCCCCTGTGGGGTCCTGGGCCACCCTCCTGTGGATCTCCATTGTGGAGGTTCCCAGCATCCTCTTTGGTCTCCACTGCAGGTGCCTCCATAGAGGAACCATGCTTCACCAGAGTGGTGAATGAATTGTGGAGAGGCACAACTAGAGGGATGCACCTCTGTTCCACCATCCTCACCCTCCCTTAACCCACCGTGGTCCAACCACTCCTCTTTCTTGCAACCTCTGAGGTAGTGGCAGTGGCCTCTGTGGTGCCTGGGTGGGGGAGCAGGTTTCCTGAATCCTTGCCAGGTCAGCATGGAGACGAACAGCCTTCTCCCTCAGACCAGAGAGGTGCCTGCAAATAGGGCTGCAATGTAGTCTCCAGAATGTCTCCTGGAAGACTGCTGCTCCACAGCCAGTGCATTGCACCACTCCCCACATATCTGTGTCCCTTCCAGTTACAGATGCTTTTTTGTTCTTGTTTTAGTGTGTGCAAGCTTGTGAGTGTCTGTACCCCCTATTCAGTGTGTTGTGCCTTTAAGGATATGAATAGGTGTATGTTGTTAGCAGTTTGGGAGAAGTGATGTCAGAGCCCCTGCTATAAAGGAAGGTATGCATTTGGGGTGGGTGGGTGAGGGGAAGGGTGTGTGGGAGTAAACCTATGCTGTCCAGAAACAATCACTTACAACTCTTACCCTCCACCCCGGGGAGTGCCTTCCTTCCAGACCCTGATTTCACAAAGGCTAAGCAACAGGTCTAGTCACAACTGACTGCAAATATCTCCCAGCTAGAGTTCCACCTTGGCAAATTTAAGTTAAAACTAAGAAAAGTCCACCCCAAAAATAGAATCAATACTAGTTACTTACACAGATCCAAAAAGTAATAATTCAGTTCAGTGTAGTCTAGAAAATAACCTCCTTGATTCAAGAAAGCTGTGGCTGCTTTCTCACTCTCTCTCTGTCTCAGTCTCAGCAGACAGAGACCACAAACAACTCCAGTAATAAATCCTCAGTTCAACTAGGCCAATTTCATCTCCTCCCCTTAACAGACACCTATTTCACAAAGGCTAAGTAACAGGTCTAGTCCCAACTGACTGCAAATATCTCCCAGCTACAGTTCCTCCCTGGCAAATTAAAGTTAAAACCAAGAAAAGTCCACCCCAAAAACAGAATCAATACTAGTTACTTACACAGGTCAAAAAAGTAATAATTCAGTTCAGTGTAGTCTAGAAAATAACCTCCTTGATTCAAGGAAGCTGTGGATGCGTTTTCACTCTCTCTGTCTCAGTCTCAGCTGATAACTTGTATTGACTTTGACCAAGAGAGATGCCAAGCCCTTGTGGAGAAGTATAGAGTGTCCTAATAAGGGGCTCTAAAAACAGATGTACTCCTTACTATTTTGAGCACCTTTTTAAGCCTGATCATTCCATTGATTAGCCTTGATGTGCAATAGCCATCCAGGCAAAACTGAGTTACATAAAAGAGGGGAAGAGTGCAACCCTGCCTGGTACCCTGCTGCAGAGAAATCTGCTCTGACAAGACCTCATTTCACAATAAAAGAGCTGAGAGGTGGGTGCAAAGCACCTTGATCTATTGGACTAAATCTGAAGGAATACAGTATTTAGGAAGGATGTTAAACAGATTGTCTCATGAAACTCTGTCAAACACTTTCTCCTCATCCAGGAAGACCAACACAGCAAGTGTAGAAGACTACCAGGATCTGGATGCAGAGATAAGATGAGAGATCTTCCATAAATGGTCCACTGATAATCTTCCTGATACAAATCCCACCAGCTCCCTACTGATCAAGAATCCCCAGACACAGTTTAGTCGAATGGCCAGTACTTTAGCCAATATTGTGAAGTCCACATTAATGAGTCAAATAGGTCTATAGATAAAAACATGCTGTGGATCCTTACCAGCTTTTAACAGAACAACTATTAAAGCCACTGTGACAGCAAAGTCAGAGATGCCATGCTCAAAGATATAATTAAACATGCTGAGTGATATAAGGACTAATTGCATTTTAAATTTTTTATATAAATTTGGGGTGTAACCATCTGGTCCAGGGGATTTATCAGGAGCCAAAGAATTGATAGTGAACTTTACTTCATGTAAAAACAAGAAGGAAGTTACAGTACAAAACACTCCTACCTCAAAGACTTAATTTCTTCTATTTAAGTATTACCTTGTAAGTGCTGTTTAAGTTAGAGAACTTCTGTCTCAGAGCCCAAATATCATGTGTCACATTTCCCTGATACAATGTTTCATTTTTAACTGTATCTGTCCCACTCCCTTTTGCTGAGGTCAGCTAGATCCTCCCTTAGATTCAATTTCTGACATAGTTATCCCTGAGGATATAAGTCATTGCTTTGAGAAATCTGTAACTAGCCATTTCCCATATATGACAGTCTTTAATCAAACATTTCTGTTTGAAGTCCCTCTGCTGATTTCCTGCTGCTAGTGTGATCTGAGGGTTTTATGACTCTTCACACACTTCTGGCTATTTGTTGAAATGAAAGGAACCAGCCCAATTACCTTTCTTCCTGTAACATCATAAAACTCAAGAGCAGGCCATAAAAGGTAATTAAATGTCCTTCTGTAAGGCAGTCTTAATTAAATGGTTCCCCTGGTCAGTTTTTGACATCATGTGGTTTCAGCTACTGACTTTTAAAGTTAAAGGCCAAATTTCTCACATACTGACATGTCATACACAGACCATTTATTTTATAATATAAATATCATACAATAACCATAAGCAGAGGGCAGAGCGTCACACCTGTAAAAAGGATTCAAAGCGAATTTGACCTAAAGGATGGAGCCTGGGAGTATATAACTCTTGATAAAATGATTGGAACTGAGCCAGAATACTCTGGGGTGAGGTAATCATTTGGCCAGAATCAGTACATAGAGAAGAAACAATTCTATCAGCCATTTGTGATCTTAGCCGTAAGGCTAAAAGCTTACCCGCTTTCTCACCCTGGTAAAAGTATTTGACTCTGGTCCCTAATAATAACTGTTCAGCTCTTTCTCCCAGGGTTGCATGGTATTTTGCCTGAAGGGATTCCAGGCATTCCCAATCTGCACTGGGGACATTGGAGAAAGTTACTTCTCCAGGGTTCTAATTTGGTCTAGGAGCGAAGCTGTCTCTTTCAATTTACATTTTTTGTGCTTCAAGGCCAGCCATATCAGCTCACCCCAAAGGGCACATTTTAAGGCACCCCATGCCATATCCACTTTATGGGTAGAGGTGGCATTAAAATTAAAAATGAGCTGATAAAATGTTGAATGTGCTGTACTATAGCTATAGACTTCAAAAGTTGATTGTTTAATCCCCAGGTTTTAGCCAGCTCTGAAGAGGGGGAAAACTTAAATGGCGAATAACTGGATGATGATCAGAGACCACCATTGCATTGTAATGATGTAAAGAAATACCTGGAAGGTGCTCAATCCCCGGCAGAAAAAAGTTGATCCTGGAAAATGAATCATAGAGAATAGAATGCACCTGTAAACAAGCTTTTAGCTTAGTGTGTCTCACCTGGTTAAACAATTGTGAAAAAAAAAAGAATGAAAGGAATATTCCTGCAACATCGGATTAAGAACTCTCCAGGGATTGATTAAGCCCAGTGAGTCCATGAGGGCCCTCAGGGATGTTTAGCCCGGAGTGAGACTGACATCACCTAAAGAACCTGTCTAAGTCATTGCAGAGGACAGTGTTACAATACCATGCAAGTAACATATTGAGGGAGACCCAGGGCAGCAATAACTGAAGAAAAGTGGAAAAAATATGGTATCATTTATTGCAGGACCATAAACCACACCCAAATCCACCTCAATGTGCCCCAACAGTGCCCTCAGAAAAAGATAATGACCATGGGGTTCTGCCAGTTCTTGTAACATTTGAAATGGAACCCTTCTTGCTATAAAAAAATGGCCACTCCACAATTACAGGAATTCAACCCAGCCCTGAACACTTGCCTTACCCAAGAATGCCTGAGGAGCAAAACCTAAGTGGGGGGGAGGTGTGTTTCCTGAAGTAGGCCAATATCAACCTGCAGGCTATGTAAGTGCACCAAGATTTTAGACCTTTTCGCAGGAGACAGAGAACCCTTAACATTCCAAGAACAGCAACGAAATCCAGAAAACATCAGATATAATATACTTTACCAAAATAATATATGCTCTGACATAACTACTTTGTTTAATGGACCCATGAACAAAATAGACTCTCATCTGAGGCCATCCCATGCCCTTTGCCAATCACACTAACCACCCCCAAGCTCCTCCCCACCACCCCAAACCCCTTTAATATACCCTAGCATAACTATTCTTCTCCCACCCTACCATTATATGACACATGATGGCTGCCAAGGATCTGTTCTGTCTCCCTTTTGGCCCGTACCCCAACCCCAAACCCAACAAGGAAAAACATAACAGTTCCCATCAACTAATTTTCAAGTAAGGTTATCTTAACTATACAAGTATACCCCATGAGAAAAAAGGTAAAAACTCTGTTAGATAGATATTTAATGATATATGGGGTATTTGCCATTAAGTAAACAAGGGCAATCACCCTTCAACAATCTTTCCCTCCTATCACCCTTACAATCATAATCAAAATAACTAAGGAGAGCAGGCCCCACCACTAGTTTACACTTAACCCCAATCACAATACACACTGTTATTTGAGAGGAACTTGACAATACTCCTGGGTACCATCAACATAAATTGGTAACACCCTATATGAGCACCTATTATTGAGTGACTCAATATGAGTGACACAATAATAACACTTGGAAGTAGAAGAAGTGGGGAAAGAAGTTGCTAAAGCGGTAGAGTGAGTGTACCAGGGAGCTACACTCACAAGAGAAGGATATAGCATGATGGTTGGACTAGCACTGCTGAGCTGGCTGTGTAGCATGGCAGTATACACTTCCACCCCTGAAGTGAGAGACCAGTGTTCGGGTCTAGTGGCAGGAAAGGAAATATTTTTGTGTTTTAAATCTTTATGTTTTCCTCTAAGTCCTTGCCCTACGTGGGGCTGATTATCTTTATTTGGGGGGCATGGGGGTCTTGCCCACTGTATTAAAATGCATATCTTTTATTTTTTTTAGGATGCAGTAAGTGACCATCGCTATTTGTGATGGTTGCTCTACTGTCCATCACCCTTTGTCTGTGGGGCAGTTCTTGTCTCGCTCTTTGTGGTTGGTGCTCATTAGGAGTCACCGTTATCACATAAAACCACATAAACCTAATAATCAAATACATACTAGCACTCACCCCTTATAAAACATTCTGTATGAGAAGGAAAAGAAAAATTTAGACACTCCATGATTTACCCACTTGCCCAATAAAATAAAGGTGTGGTATAGTTTCTAGACCCACTAACAAAAGACTAAACAATGAAAGAATCCTTGTCTGATCCAGGAGTAATGTCCTTTAGGCCAGCAATTAACATAGTATATTATGAATCCCAACTCAGGATAATAGTCTGGTCTACAATAATTAAAGACTGGTACCACTGCAACTGAAAATCTTAGTCCGAGTTGTGATCTCTATTCTGGGAAACAGCTAGGAGCGGTCCCCTCATTTAATGGTACATCTGTCTAAGGTAGTCCCAGTAAGACCATAGGAGGTCAACTCCAAATATGTAGTCCTTTCTCCAGTCTTCATTGATGAAAGATCATTGATTGATAAGGAAACGTACATTGGACTGATCCTCCAATCGAGGTATCATGGGGGGACTTGCTCCTATGAGAATCTGAAACACCAAAAGCCAGTTCAACAAGAAACAAGGCGCTATTGCAAGTTAAGTGGGTTACTCATGAGTTCTAAGAAAAGCAAGGTAGGAATTATCTTTTTGAGAAAGGTAAAGTAAAGCAAAACCAGTAATCAGTCCAAGTTAAACAGAACTCAACCTCTAACAGTATCGACATCAAATCCATGATCGGTTCACAGTCTAGAATCAACATAAAACTGCAGATCAGAAAGAAAAAAGAACCGATTGTAGAACCAATAATCCATACACTTGACTTGTTATTAATAGAGGGGAAAATACAGTAAAGAGCATATAATGAATTAAAGAAGGACCACAACAAGGTCACACTAGGGTGGAGATCTTGCCCACTACCTTGAATTAGGTGAATTCTATCAGTCCAAGTAGAACCAGTTGTATGTTCGAAAGCAGGGCACAGCAGGGTGAGTTATGTTTTCAGTGTGAAGTAGGATCCTGGTACAAAGTGTGTCCCAGTAGATCTAGTGATAGTTAACATCAGCACTTCCTATCTAAGACAATATAACAAGATCCTCCAAGTACAGGGTAGTTTGATGTCTTGGAAAAAAAAACAAGAACCAGAGTCTCATCCTTAAAGTCTTTTTAATAGAGAGAACTCAAAAAGCTTTGAACTGAAAATTTGTTCCATGTGTGCATAGCCAGCACAATTAATGGTCAGTGGTCCTTAAAAAGATCAGGCAGTAACTCTTTCAGGGCCCCATTAGCTTGTTTGTCCAACTCCCAAGATCTCCATGAGTCTCCATAATGAACCTAGAGTCGGATGGGATATAATACCTTTAATCGAAGACCAGCCACCAAGATCTTTGTTACTATGGGATGGTATGCCAGTCTCCACTGGTGAACTGTATTAGGTAGATCCTGAATGATCCTCAACAGCGCTCCATCCCAGGTAACATCTTGGATATCTTTTACTTTTTTTAGTAGATGTTGCTTGTCGAGATAATTCAAAAACTTAAATATAAACAGCCATGGTGGAGCTCCATTGATGGGCATCGGGTGGAGGAAGCGGTGGGACCATTCGATAATATATGTGATGCCATTAGGGGACAGGCACACTAATTTAGAACAGAGCTTCTGTGCAAACTGGATCAGATTTGAACCCTCAAATTTTTCTGGAAGATCAAAAACCACTATGTTGGATCTTCGACTTCAACCCTCAAGGTCTTGTACACAATCTATAGGAGGGACAGGGAGGGAAGAAGAGGAGGAGGAGTAGCTCTCTCTATGTAAGGGAAGGGATCAAAGCAACAGAACTAAAGGGTAAACAGGGAGGAGAGGAGGTACTGTGGGTCACCCTGGAGACTGTAAATGGCTCCATGATCTGCACAGGGGTTGTATACAGACCCCCATCTCAGGAGGATGAAATGTACAAGGAAGTGATAGAAGGCATCCTTGGAATGGCAGAGAAAGGGGAGATATTGCTAATGGGGGACCTGAATATGCCAGATGTTGACTGGAGCACATTTGCTGCAGCCACATTCAAGATCAGGGCCATTCTTAATGCCCTACAGTGGGCATGCCTCAGACAGCTAGTTTTGGAACCCACTCGGGAGAGAGCAATCTTAGACCTGGTACTCTAACACGGGGATGGAGAGAGGATCTCTGATCTTGAAGTGGGTAGCCATCTGGGAACAAGTGACCACCAGTGTTGTTCATGATAAACTTAGCTGTAGAGTTAAGCCACACAAAAGTGAAGGTACTGGACTTCAAGAGGGCTTATTTTGTCAAAATGGGAGAGTGCCTCAGAAAAGCACTAGCAAACAGGCAAGAAGGTGGGGTGAAGTAACAATGGGGGAACATCAAAACTGCCATCATAGAGGAAACAAGCCTTTGTGTGAAGCAAATAAACAAATCAAAATGAAAGAAAAAAAACACTATAGTTCTCAAAAGAAGTGGCGGGGAACGTAAGGGAGAAAAAGATAGCATTCAGAAAGTATAAGGAAACACAGAAGGAGTAGGACAGAGAACTGTACCAGTTAAAGTAGAAGGAAGTGGGTAAGGCAGTCAGAATAGCAAAGGCCCAAACCAAGAAAAAGATAGCCAACTCAGTTAAGAAGGGGGATAAAACCTTTTATAGGTACATTAGGGAGCAAAGAAAGACTAAGGCAGGGTGACTGAGGCTGAACAAAGAGGAAGGTGGTTGGGCAGAGAGCAACACTGAAAAAGCAGGGATACTGAATGAATACTTCTGCTCAGTATTCACAATGGAAAAGCAGGGGGAAATACCCAATCTGGTCAATAGAAGCACTCTTTATAGGGGGGTTGATATTAGTCCTTTCACAGAAGAAAGGGTTCTGAAACAACTCTTAAAACTGAAGGTGGATAAAGCAATGGGGCCTGATGAGATTCATCTCAGAATTCTAAAAGAAATAAGGGAAGAACTAGTAACACAACCGACTACCCTTTTTAATAAATCATGGGAGGATGGTGTGGTACCTGAGGACTGGAGGAGGGTGATTATGATTCCCCTTCACAAAAGTGGGATCAAGACAGAGGCAGAAAACTACAGACCTGTCAGTTTGACCTCAGTGGTAGGAAAAATGATAGAATCACTTCTGAAGGAAAGAACTGTTGAGTACCTAGAGGCCAGTGGGGCACAAGACCCAAGGCAGTATGGATTCACAGTGGGAAGGTCATGTCAGACAAATCTAATTGAGTTCTTTGACTTGGTGACCAAAGCAGTAGACCAGGGAGGTGCTGTGGACATGGCCTACCTAGACTTTAGCAAGGCATTTGACACAGTCCCGCACAAAAGATTAATAAACATATTAGCCAGCCTGGGAGTGGGTCCCAGGGTGGTAGCCTGGGTAAAACACTAGTTGGACAACAGGACACAGCGTGTAATAGTAAATGGAGCCCACAGTGAAGAAAGGAGGGTTACTAGTGGGGAATCGTAGGGTTCAGTACTGGGGCATGTCCTTTTTAATGCCTTTATAAGTGACATTGCAGAGGGACTGGAAGGGAAAGTATGTCTCTTTGCAGATGACACAAAGATCTGCAACAGGTTTGATACACAAGGTTTGGTGGAAAGGATGAAAAGGGACTTGGCAAGGTTGGAGGAATGGTCAAATGTATGGTAACTTAGACTGAATGTAAAGAAGTGCAAAGTAATGCACCTGGAAAACAAAAACCCAGGGCAAGAGTACACAATGGGGGGGGGGGTGAGATACTGACAACAACAAAAATGGAAAGGGACCTTGGGTAGTCATATCAGATGACCTAAAGATGGGTGAGCAATGTGAGAAGGCATTATGGAGGGCTGGGAGGATACTGGGATGCATAGGGAGAGGCATCACCAGTAGAAAACAGGAAGTTGTTGGCCTTCTGTACAAACAGTTGGTAAGACCACATCTGGAGTACTGTGTACACTTCTAGAGACCCCGTCTCCGCAAGGATATAGACAGGGTGAAGACTGTCCAGAGGAGGGCAACCAAAATGAAGCAGAGTCTGCATCAGAAGACATATGAAGAAAGACTAAAAGAACTAAAGATGTATAGTCTCAAGGAAAGGAGTGACGGGGGGACATGATAGAAACTTTCAAATACCTCAAGGGAATCAACAAAGTCCAAGAGGGTAGCATCTTTCAGAAAAGGAGATGTGCAGAAACAAGGGGGCACAATTTGAAGATAGAGGGGGGATGGCTCAGAGGTAATGTGAAGAAGTATTTCTTCACAGAGAGGGTTGTGGATACATAGAACAGCCTTCCTGAGGAGGTCGTAGAGTCAAAAACAGTGGGGGAATTCAAGAATGTATGGGACAGACATAAGGCAATTCTAGTGGGGGTTGGAGGAAGTAAGCTGTTGGTTAATCAGGATCTGCAGCTTATCCATTAGGCAGGGAAATGGGCAGACTAGGTGGGCCAAGCGGTCCTTATCTACCGTCAAATTCTATGTTTCTATGCAGATGTTGTATTGTTGCATGTCACTCATCCTGATACTTCCCTGCCTGTGGCCCTGAACATCATTCAGCATTTTGGAAGTTTTTCTAAGTATAAATTAAATCTCACTAAAACAGAAGTCATGCTGCTGAATGTGTTGACTATGAGGGTGAGTGCAGAATGTTTGGGATTAACCTGGACTAAAGATAAACTCAAATACCTTGGGATTTACTTCAGTCTTCCCCCTTCTAAAATGAAACAGTATAACTTGGATTCGATAGTTGAACAAGCTAAACATGATCTAGACTGTTGGAAACTCCTTCCTATTTCACTTTGGAGGTGTCTTAACATAATAAAAATGAATGTGCTCCCACGAATCCTGTATGCATTGTTTATAGTTACCCGAGTTTTACCAAAGGGTTGGTTTGGCATGGTTTACAGAATAATCTCTAACTTTCTGTGGTAGGACATACCACTAAGGAGAGCACTGATCAAATTAATGGCTTCTAAAGATAGAGGAGGACTAAGGGTTCTCAAATTTTTCATGTATTATCTGGCCATACATAGCTCTAAGTACTATCAAGGCTTTAGGCCTAGACCGATAGACCCTTCTATAGAATACGTTCCTCTATGGCTAGATATTTAGCAGTATCAGTCCTCCCAATTAGGACTGGACCTCCAGGCACTACTGTACATTCCCCAGAAAAAAATTCCCAGAACCTTGATGCATACTCTTATATAGTGGTGGGCAAAGTGGCCAAAATTCACTCTGCAAAGTGACTCGTGGAGTAATATGGAATCCACAAAGTACCCGCAACTCGAAGCGGAGTACTTGGTGTCATCATGGGGAATGCGAAGTCCATTGAAAACAATGAATTTGCATTATTCTGCCTTCCCCAAACCACTTCTCCACCAATTTTAAGTCAAAGTACATTGAAATCAATGTACTTCTCCTCACTTCTCCTTGTTTTTGAGCTCCAAAGGTGAATTTTTCAGTGCTTCATGGGATTGCAGTTCACATGGGCTCTAGATTGTTCTGCACAGCCTCAGTTCTGTGTAGTGTGTGTGTAGTGGAAGATGGAGACAGTTTAAAGCTGTTAAAAAGCCTTTTTGAGCTATTTTATTTTGTTCACAGTTTAGTACATCAATTGTAGGAAACCCTTGTATGCTCATATCATTGAGTGTTGATTGTTTGTGTGTGTATTTTGAATGTTAATTTAGAACAGTCAATCTGTGTACTGTGAAGTGTGCTTTGGGGGAGGGGCGTATCTGTGGTGTAGGTAGATTAACTGGGAGAAAAGGCAGTCTTTCTGTTTTGGTTATTTTTTTTTTGTTTAACTGTGTTAATGTACACACAGTAATATTTTCAGTAATTCTTGACATTTTTCTGCTGATTGTTGTTGTGCAGCAGTGTATAATTTCAGTTTGTTTAAAACATTTGGTTATGTTACTAAAGGTTTTCAATTTGATATGCATTACTTATAGTGTGTGTGTGTGTGTGTGTGTGTGTGCAGTGTGTGCCATTAAATCAGACACCTTTTATTGTTCAACAGAGTAATTGCAGCAGTGTGAACCTGCTATCCACCACACCTGCATGCATTTTTTATACTGCTTTGTGGTATCTTTACTGGTAGTGGATTGTTACTGCCATGCACTACCCCCCAACTGGCAAAGGGTATTCTTTTCCAGATTTGGATTTGTGACTTGTGAGCATTGGTTAGGTGTTGTTGTGCCTTTGCATCTGCATCTCTTGTGTGCTCAGCGCAATCTTAATCTGTCTGTGCATTTGCAGAACACCACTAATTCTGGGAGACTTTGCATTTCTTGTTACACTCTCATTTCACTTTGTCAGCACTGGGGAATTTTCTGGACACAAGACAGTAGAATTTTGGGGATGCACATTAATTGTTGTGACTGTGTGTGACCACTGTGCACATGACGGAGTGCACCATTAATTCTGGGAGACTTTGCATTTTTTGTTACCCTCTCATTTCACTTCGTTAGCACTGGGAACATTTCTGGACCAAGGACAATAGCATTTTGGGGATGCAAATTAATTCCGATGACTGTGTGTGACCACTGCGCATATGACTGAGTGTGCCATTAATTCTGGGAGACTCTACATTTCTTGTTGCACTCTAATTCACATGGTCAGCACTGGGGAATTTTCTGGACACAAGACAGTAGCATTTTGGGGATGCACATTAATTCTGGTGACTGTGTGTGACCACTGCATGCATGACGGATTGCACCATTAATTCTGGGAGACTTTGCATTTCTTGTTACACTCTAATTCACATGGTCAGCACTGGGGAATTTTCTGGACACAAGACAGTAGCATTTTGGGGATGCACATTAATTCTGGTGACTGTGTGTGACCACTGCATGCATAACGGAGTGCACCATTAATTCTGGGAGACTTTGCATTTTTTGTTACCCTCTCATTTCACTTCGTCAGTACTGGGAAATTTTCTGGACACAAGACAGTAGCATTTTGGGGATGCACATTAATTCTGGTGACTGTGTGTGACCACTGCATGCATAACGGAGTGCACCATTAATTCTGGGAGACTTTGCATTTTTTGTTACCCTTTCATTTCACTTCATCAGCAATGGGGAATTTTCTGGACACAAGACAGTAGCATTTTGGGGATGCAAATTAATTCTGGTGACTGTGTGTGACCACTGCGCACATGACTGAGTGTACCATTAATTCTGGGAGACTTTGCATTTCTTGTTATGCTTTCCTTTCCCTTTGCTAGCACTGGCAAATTTTCTGGACACAAGAGAGTAGAATTTTGGGGATGCACATTAATTCTGGTAACTCTGTGTGTGTGACCACTGCATGCATGATGGAGTACACCATTAATTCTGGGAGACTGCATTTTTTGTTATCATCTCATTTCACTTCGTCAGCACTGAGGAATTTTCTGGACACAAGACAGTAGCATTTGGGGATGCAATAAATTCTAGTGACTGTGTGTGACCACTGCACACATGACTGAGTGTGCCATTAATTCTGGGAGACTTTGCCTTTCTTGTTACACTCTTATTTCACTTTGTCAGCACTGGGAAATTTTCTGGACACAAGACAGTAGCATTTTGGGGATGCACATTAATTCTGGTGAGTGTGTGTGACCACTGCATGAATGACACCTGAGTGCGCCATTAATTCTGGGAGGCTTTGCATTTCTTGTGTTCCCATTTCACTTCGTCAGCATTGGGGAGTTTTCTGGAACAAGTCATGAGCATTTTGGGGATGCACATTAATTCTGGTCACTATGTGTGTGAAGGGCAGCCAATATTGTTGCAACTTCACCTTACTTCATGTTAAGGTGGAATGACAATGCAAAGTAATAATTACAAGGTGAAGTGAGGCTTTTGCATTGGTCACTCCACATAGAGGAGTGACAACTCGAAGTGCCCACTTCACGGGCACTTCACCAGCAAAATTTAAATTCTCTGCATCTCTACTCCTATAGATATATTGATGCAGGCCAAAAATAGCTATGCTCTTTTCTTAAGGTAGATCCAACCAGAGATACATCCCAACCTCTGCTGGGGAACCCTAATTTTAAAATTGATGGCCAACTCCTTAATAGGAAGTTTTGGCCATATGCTGCCGTTAGTAAGGTAGAGCATCTCTTACAGAATGGTAAACTTCTAACATTTGTAGAAGCCCAATGGAAATATGGGATATCTTCTTCTGGAAATATGTTTACTAGGAGCTTCTGAAGGTATTTTAATGGAAATCAACAACCTCATATGGAATTAATCTCTGATTGCACTAAGAAAGTTATCTTGAGGCACTGGTGCAATTCAGTAGTTCCCCAATACCTAGAGTGGTATAGGGAAATACTGTTCATTCTGCAGGCAGAATGGACTATTGCCAGCTTGGCCATCTGGATGGGTATAAAAAAGTCTGGGAACCTCTATATTTTTTATTAACTCTATAATATGGTATTCTATGTTCTATGGCCTACATGGGGTAGTCCAGTTGTTGGATATGGCCTTAATTGGTCCAGGTTGGCAATCTTAATGTCTAGGGACCTTTTGCTTAGAGGACTGAGCACAGTAACTAATTTAGTTTAGTTTTACTTTGTATACTGTTCTACCCTTTTATGACTTTGTGTATATATGATGTATAAGCTCTCTGGGTTTAAATCCTCATTTCTTCATTATCTTTTTCTTATTTCTTTTATATAGAAGAAACCCAGGGTATATCTATCTCTCAACCTGGCTAGCTGTGGGAGGTGGGGGGGTGCTGGGTAGATGGAGTGGGATGAGCTATGAATATGTATTATGTGTCATTTTAATTGTATTGTTTCATCCTTCTTGGCTTATAATAGTATTAGATGACTCTCATTTTATGTTCACATGTTTTTATTTGGAAAATTAATAAAGTATATTCAATTTAAAAAAATTCAGCTCCATCCCATTTTCTTTATTACTTTATATATTTTCGGTAATTAATTTCCCGATTTCTTTATTACTGATAAGAGGTGCCCAGAAACAAGATCCCTGTCCCTTGGACTATATCTACTTTACCTGCTTTTCTACACGACAACATAATCCCCTGTTATGACATCATAATTATCTCCAGAGCAACATATTTTGATGTCATGAACAGAATTGTGATGTCAGGTGTAAGCAGGTAACCAGAGCTAAAAGGGCAGAGATATTGTATTCATACAAACACTCTTAGTAATAAGGGAATAAGTGTGAGAATTACAGAATAAAATATGAAATATAAGCTACATTTATATGTTAATATTACATTTTTTCAAAGTTGTCTCAACTATGTCAGGATCTCTTTAAAGCACCCTTAGAACCCAAACAATAGCAAAATGCACAGACATGCATAGCTGCATTCTGGGCTTAGAAGCTGAGCAGACAATGTACACTGCACACTACAAAGGAAGATACAAATTCACGCAAGTTTCTAGGGACTAAGAAGGGAATGTGAATTTCAGTTACTAAGACAACAATGTGTCAAAAATGGAGTTTAGCATTTACTCCAGAGTATCTCTACTATAGAGCAACTGTTCTTGTCTTCTAATTAAACAATACAATTTCAATGTCAAAATGAGATCATACACAGTTTTGTCACGTAATGCTACTGAAAAATAGGGTTTCTGTGCATCAATGTGTTCGTAGTGAGACCTATGTTTTTTTTTTAAGTTAATACATTTGTTACTAACAATGAAGGTGTTCAAAAAATAACAGCAACTGTTTGTTGGGGTACAGTTAATTAAGAGTGTGCCTGTCCAGTGTTCTTGCAATTACACCAGTTCAGATATAGTATATGCAGTTATTGTATTTGCCCACCCTGCAGTGCATAGAATTAATTGATAGTTTCTGAATTCTGTCAGTGTGTGATATCAGTGGCAGAACAGTGAGAAACTTACACGCTCCACCTTGCAAAAGTACATGGAAAATGGAAGTTTCCCCACAATATTCTTTTTTCACAGTTTGGTTTAAAGGCAAAGATTTTTGGGAGAAATGCTTCTAAGAAAAACTCAGCATGATGATAAAATAAAAACCTGCCTCATCAGACAATTCTCTTTCATTACTTTTTTGAGAAGAGTTGCATTTTCAATTTTATTTTTTGTCAATATTTATTTAGTTCTAAAATGCATCTGATATAAACATTCCTCACTGCTCATACCCATTACAGGGTATAAATATATATTAATTACTGGTCATAATTTTTTATATGTGGATAACTGTGGTTTTGCCCTCCATTACTAGCCAGTTGATATTTTGCATTACAACCGGGCAGTTGTAATCAGTGGCTGTCAATCTAGCTCATGCTACAGTCAGCACAATTTAATCAAACTGTTCCTAATACTGCCAACTCAGTCAATCCAATGTTATAATAAATGATGACCAGTAATTTAAAATAAATTGGTGGGTGTGTGTAAAATAAGAATTGTATGTTCTGTGATGTACACTGTTTATGTGGAAAATTGAATAAAGTGTATTAAATTTAAAAAAAAAAATCAGAATTTTACACACACCCTCCTTGTGGGATACATTTATAAACCCTCAAGCTTTGCTCTTGAGGTTTATGTAGCATCCCACACTGTGTGTGTGTGTAAAATTCTGGTTACACCCACCCACCCATGTATTCTTCTATATATACTATACATGGTTAATGTGTTTTTACAGTGGTCTCTAAAAATTGTTCTTATATGTCAAAAAACAACTCTCAGAAAATGTTAAGAATAAGTTGCAATGTTCAGTACAAGCTCAGCTTCATATGCAGCTGAGCTCATTTCAAGTGTGCAGCCACAAACAGTGTGATTCATCATTAAAATAACAGTGACTAACTGAAACCATATGTCACAGAAAACAGCATCAAAAAAGGGCCCATCCTATGTTTGTCATGGCTTCCACATCCACCATGACCCTCTATTCCCAGCCATCAGTTTCAGTAGTGCAAGATCCCTGTGGTGGTGGGGGCAACGAGGAGCTCTGGGAGATCTCTTGAAACAGTGCTGGGGGTGCAGTCAGTGCAAGGAAGAAAAGTGCCGTGCTCCTTGACCCAGGTTGGTGACAGTCTGGTGGGGCTGTGGGAATGGACCTCATTTGCAGCTCTAGCCATGAAGACTGTAGCACTTGAGGCTGTCCCAGTGGTGCTGAGGGTTGAGTCGCTGGATGCCACACCTCACACCATGCCAGTGACCTGGGTATGGGAACAAGTCCGGGCCACTGGAGGTCAGCAAGGAAGAGAGAGGATTGAGCATCCAGAGGACTGCTCTCCTCTCTTGGGGAGGGAAGGATTGCCATCCCACTTGTCGATCTCCCTCTGGGAGTGGCCAGGGGATATGCAAGTCAGGAGGGACATTGCTGAAATGCACTGTCAGTGGGGAGGGAAGTAGGGACAAAACACTGGTGGAAAATGGAGCTGGCAGGCTCTGTGATGGCTCTCCTGTGCCTGTCCCAGCTTCCT
Organism: Neoceratodus forsteri; assembly: GCA_016271365.2. Taxonomy (NCBI): domain Eukaryota; kingdom Metazoa; phylum Chordata; order Ceratodontiformes; family Ceratodontidae; genus Neoceratodus; species Neoceratodus forsteri. Next base: position 536,480,984 of record CM028135.1, on the reverse strand, counting down.
CATCTATCTGGATTTCGCTTCTGTGGTAGGAGAAGCTGGTGCCCCTTTGCCTCAGCCCTGTCATGGGGGGGGACCCATGGGAGATGTGGGGGAGGTCAGGTGGAAAATGAAGAGCTGGAGACCAAGTCCCAATCGGGGAGGGACTGGAGCCACCTGCCAGGATCCCAAGGCACAAAAACAGGTAATAGAAACAGAAAAAGAAAAGGGGGCTGTAGCACATGGCTGTGCCAGAGTGTGTCTGTGGCTGTATATGCTGCCCAGCCCCATTTACCAGTTCCTTATTGTGTTTTATGATTATTTTGGAAGACACCTTTGAGCCAAGCTCTTTTACAAAGGTTCCACGTTGGGGAAACAATATAGAACATAGTGAGGATAATAACAAGTACAGTTTCAAGCTTTGTCTGGTACATTAAAGCTTTCATATGGAATTACTGTAGTATGTGCAATGATTCACTGTATGTATGTTAAGTTACAGTAATTTGTGTATATTATTCAAGAACATATGTACAATAAAAAAAAAGTTGTCATGTGGTTCACTAGAATAAATTAGAAACTGCTAGGAGAGATGGTAGACACATGTAGAGGAAGCTACAGTATGGGTAGAGAAGGTAGATAATAGTGGGGAAATAAAAAGGGAGGAGATAGGAGATAATGGGGGTAAAGGTGGGAGGGACTTGGGGGGAGTTAGAGGGAAGGAGAGTAAGTTTAGTTAGGAGAAACAGTCACAGGAGGCCATTGTGACAAGGTGCTGATGCAGGTAGCACTTGAAAGTGCCCAGGGTAGTGTCATTAGTAACAGCAGGTAGAAGCGAGTTGTACCAGGATGAGGCTCTGTATGTAAAGGAGCTTTGTCCTTGGGTAGTGCGTCAGCATGGAACAGAAAAAGTAAGATATTCAGAACTCCTGGTTATGTGGGGACCACAGCTGGGGGCCAGTAAGGACTGAACCCTTGAGGGTAGGAGATTTAAGGTAATCTTTTTTGCTATCATACAGGTCTGGTACTTGAGTCTGCTGGGGAGTTGGAGCCAGTTTGCTTGCTTGTAGATGTCACAGGTATGTGAGGGGTGTGGAGCAGAGGTCAGTAGATGACATGCCTTTTTAAGGGCAATGGCTGTTTGTTGAAGTGCAATGTCAGTGGCACAGTGATAGATCACAAGTCCATAGTCAATTATTGATATAACAGAGCTCTGAATGGCAATGGTTAGAGCTTCATTGGTGAGGCAGCTCCTATGTCTAAAGAGAAGACCTATGTGGGTGCTCACAATCTTGGTAATGCTCTCAATGTGTTCAGAGTATGACAAAGTGCTGCCGAGGGTAACCCCCAGGTATTTAAACCATTGAACGTGTTCGAACAACGTCCCTTCACTGTTTGTAATAGATAGACATTTGTTTTTATGTTTGTTATGGATGCCATGAAACATCATTGTTTTATTTTTTTTTTTGATTTAGTATGAGTTTTTGAGATTTAAACCATGTCTCCACTTGCGTAAAGCTTGTTTGCAGTTGCATTTGTAGGAGGGGGAGGTCAGGGTGGGAGGTGAAAATAACTGCATCGTCTGTATATAACAGGAGTCTGTTAGGGTATGATGTAGGGAGACTGTTCAGAAAAATACTGAAAAGCAAGGGACCCAAGATGGACCCTTGGGGAACTCCAGAGCAAATCTGACAGGAGGGTGAGACTCACCAACTCTGACCTGTTGGGTTTGGTCGCAAAGGTAGCTTTGGAACCAACGTGCGGTGTTATCTGAGAGGCCAAGGCAAGACAATTGTTCAAATAGCAGGGAGTGGTTGCCAGTGTTGAACATCTTCCTTGTTCCTTGGTGGCTGGGTGAGCAAGGAGGAAGTTCATCTCTGACCACTGGAAAAACAAGACACGTGAAGCACCTCCCCACTCCCATGATTAGTCTGAACCTAGACCCCAGTGGATGGTATAATGATTATATACTGTATTTTTTCACATGCTTAAAAACCTTCTACCCAAAATAGTATAAAAAAATTTAAAAATTAATAAAATACACCAAAATGTGAAGAATTTGCTTGTTCACTTACCTTGTGGGTGCTGTGACATCAGAGAGGTACTCAAGTTTTACTCCTACGCCCAATGATGTCACAGAACCAACAAGATGTGTGAACCAACCTCTTTTTTATAGTTTAGTGTTAGTTATTCTGTGTGTTTCTCATGTATTTGATTTATTAGTTGCACTGATGATTGCCAATTGCAACCTTCAGCTTCTTTTGGGAGGGGGGCATAGCTAAGCAGCCAACAATGGTGGATGGCTCTTGACTGGGCTCCTGCTAGCACTAAACAACTTGTAACATTACATTGATTTCAACCATTGGGCAATATGTCTTCACCTACTCTGGTACTAATTTCTTAACTGATGGCATCTGAAAAAAGTAATAAGAGGCAGACTTCTATTGCATTTGAGCTAGTCAGTAAGTATAATCTTCCATCCTGTGAAGCCTGAACATGATCGCAGAGCATGGTGGCAGAGGTGGAAAAAGAAAAAGATAGAGACGGGTAGGAAAAGTTGGTTACTACTTTACTTCTTAACCTGCAGTAGGAGGTCAAGGCTGGGTTTGAGAATATCACAGCACAGATTTCCCACCTTCAATCTATGGTCACTGGTGTGACAGAGACCTCTACTACCCATACCAGGCAGCTTGATGAGGCAGAAACTCACTTTGGAGAACTTGAGGAATTGGTTATTTACCTGTCAAGGGATCAGAATATTTTACTGGAGAAAGTCAGCACTATGTGAATGAGCAGAGGACCAGGAGAACCAAGGAAGATGGTCCAAAATCCATCTTATTGGCTTGCCAGAGAAGTTAGAGGGTAAAAAGGGTGATAGATCCATCCAGTGCATGTTGATGAAAGGTTGGGGCTAGAACCTGAAGCCACAGAGTTTGAAATTCAAAGGGGTTATCACACCGGTACCAAGTCATGCCCTGGGGACAGACCACAGCATTACTTGATTAAACAGGTATCCTAAAAAGGAAAAGATGTTCCAGGAGCTAGACAGCATGTGCCCTTGGAGGTAAATGGAGCCAAAGTATTTGTGTATAAGGACTTCAGTCACAAGCTGCAAATCCAGTGGCAAAAATTCTCTGGAGTCAAAACCAAGCTACGGCTCATGGTTTGGAGTTTGCTCTGCTGTGTCCTGCAAAACTAAGGATTACTTGCACAGGCCGCCTTCCAAAGTTTTTCTCAAAGCCTATTGATGCCAAGGAATATATGAATACTACTGAAGCTGCCCAGGAAGGTAGATCCCAGCCGCAGAATGGCCAGTCTGCTCAATCAGGTATGCATCTGTCTATGGAGTATGTGTTTGTCTATGGGCAGTGGTAACAGGTGCTTAGTGCCAATACTCTCAGATGATTGGTATGAATGGTCCCAGTGGCTCGAAGTCCTTATTAGTATGTGGAAGGTGTTCGATTTTTGACATTACCACCTGCGAATAAGTCTACAACCTGATTTACATGTATTTCTGTATGGGTTGTGACTGTGTTGGACCCCTTGTACCTTAATCCTGAATGCTCCTGACCCTTTGTCACCTGGTGGTTTGGTTTGACTTTTTTACACAGATCTGTGGTTGAAGTCACTATTGAGGGGTGAGACCAGTGTTCCTTTATTGACAAGTCTTGGTGTTCCAGGGGGACATTACTAGCTGGTAAGGTACTGACCATGTGACATAGCCAGGGTAGCCCCGTTGTTCCTGTCCCACCATGAAACTTTCCACACTAATGTGTGACCTAGGTTGCTATAGTTATAGCCCCGTTGCAGTGCAGGAGATTTGCCTCTCTTAAGCTGTGGGCAGATGGTGCCTGAGGCACTATGAAGATGGTATTTGTCCCGATCGCTCCACTGGAAATGGAACTTGGTAACCTGACAAATTGGTCTGATTGCTCTGAGGTAAGTCAGACCTGTATTCATCTCAATCAATCAATCAATTTTATTTATATACTGGAAAGGTATGTCAGTAGAAATGCCCATTTTCATAAACGTACAGTGTTGGAAGAAAACAAAACTAATAACAAAGACATTGGAGAATTTATTACAGAGGCCAAAAAGAGTACATAGTGTGAACATCATTTAAACAGTTATAAGATTTACAGTAGTATATGATCATACTTACAGTGTTAAAAGAATCAGATGATGCTAACAGGTATAAACTATGGACATACTAATCACAGGTGTATTACAATAAAAACTGGTACAAGAAAGGCAAACCAGAAGGCAAAAGGAGAAAACAAAAAATAGTGTAGAAACATGGGGTAGAGGTGATGCATTGACAGGGAAGGCAAACAAAAGTCGAGGCTGGGCAGTTAGAAGGAGATGAGGGAAAAAAATAGAGTTAACAGGAGAGATTGGGGTAATTTGAATCTGCAGCATTTATTTATTTATTACTAGGATTACAAATACCTTTGAACCAAGGGTTCTTTTACAAAGGTTCCGCATCAGCAATGGGTGCATGCAAAACAGTGCTAAGATACTACACAAGGTTAGGAGGTTAGCATAGAAGCAAGCAGTGGTAAGATACAATACAGGTCAGGAGGTTAACTTAATAGCAAAAGACAGTACATGTGTATAGACTAGCACAGTAGCAAACAGTCAGTGGCAAATAATGCACAATTAACAATACTGTTGTGTATATATAGCAAGACACAAATACAAATAAAAACCATCCTAGGGGTGACATAAGTGGAGCAAGGGATGGGGGATAAGAGGGGGAGGTGTGGGGAAAAGGGGGGTAGGCAGTCAAGGATTTGACATTGTCGTACAACTTTTTAACTTGAGAGAGTGAAGGAGAGAGTGACAGGAGGACAGGACGTTCATAGAGCCGTCTAATTAAGTGTTTTGGGGGGGAGAGGAGAAAGTGCAGGAATTGGGGATGGGAGTGGACCACTGGATATTAATGAGTGGACTGGGGGAAATGGCAGATGGAAGACACAAGGAGGTACTCTTTAAGGGTGGTGTTAAAAGAGTACAGCCCTGGATTACGTAAGGCAGATTGTTGTACAGCTTCGTGCCCCTGTAGGTCATTGAGTTCTGTGCCTGGTAAGTCCTGTAAAAAGGGGTGCCAAAGACAAGACTGGCAGAACCCCTGGTAGCCCATTCAGGGCTGACAAACAGGAATAAGGAGTTGATGCTGGGTGGAGAGTATTGAGGGAAATCTTATGTAGGAAGGAGAGCATCTTGAACTGCAACCTCCCCTCTGAAGTGGGCCAGCCGAATGTGGAGTAGAGAGTGCAGTGATGTGTATGCCAGGGGAGACCAGTGATGAAACATGCTATGCTATTGTAAGTGGCTCTGAGTTTAGTGTAGAGGATGGAAGAGGTGGGAAGAGAGAAGATGATGGAGCCATAGTCGATAAGAGGCAGGATTAGAGAGCTAACTAGATGAGATCTGGATCCGGGGATCAGGAACTTTTTAATCCTGTACAGAAGACCAAGCCTGACATGTCCCTTTTTAATAAGGTAGCTAACAGTGTAACCATGGGCAGCAAGCTGCCATATGGTAGCTTTTGCTGTATCCTGCTGGTCTACCTGAGCTGTCGTGTTCAAGGCCTGCCATGGCCTTCCCTCTGACTGCAACTGGTGTTACAGGTACCAAAGGAGGGGGATGCCTTTCTAGTTCAATGTATCAGCTGAACTCAAGGGACTGTGGCAGCACTTAACACTTTTTCCTTACTGTGACTGATATGACTAGCTACCCATTTTTGTTTATTCTATCCTCTGCAGCCATAGCTCTGTTGCCTGATAAAGGTACTCCATCAGAATCCACATTTCTGACTTTATTGGTGGTGGCAATCTACATTCTGCCAACTGGGACTTTGCAGCTGGGACACTTCCTATCACATTATGTTTAAATGTACATAGATTATTATAACTAATTTCTTTCTTAGTGGTACATAATTTGGCTCTTCTTGCCTGCCTAAATCTATTGTATGCTCCAGTTGGAGTGCTAGTGGTGTGCTGATCTCCAGGGACTGCACTCTTTACAGCAATGTGTGTCATTTGTGGAAAGCAGCACTTTGCCTTTTATTTTAGGAGCTACTTGCTTCCTGATTCAGCTGGATTAGAAGTTTGCCCTGGCTGGTGCACACTGTATGACTACCTGCATTGTTTAGCAGCTTGCTGCCCATGGTTACACTATTAGGCAGCCATGGGGAGGGAGGGATTGGGTTATGCAAACCTTCTTCATGGGGGGACACCAGACTTCCCCTCTGTTTAAGTGATTATATTGCTGCACTCATTAATGTTGTTCATTCTTTGGTTCTGTTTTTTTTTTTTTTTTTAGTTGCTCAGCGCCACTAGTATACCCACTACAGTACAGGTGGGATGTTGCACCATTTGCATGCAAAATGGGATGGGGGTGGCATTATCACAGTGTTGTATTATTTGGTTGGTGTGATGTGTATTTTTCTTAAAGAATGGGAGGGTCACAGTGAGGAGAGTGGGTGTGAGGAGTGCCAAGTGTTTGTGGGGTAATGTAGCTATAAAATGAGGAGGGAGAGTGGGTTGGGGAGTTTCTATTAGGGAGTAGCCTAACTGTTTATCAATTATGGGGGATTTATGGGTCTTGGGGGAATTGGGCGGGGCATTGATTCACAATGTTTCAGGTTTTTTCTTATTGCTTGTTTCTGTGTGAAAGTGGTACTTGCAGAAGGGATTCAGCATCTCGCTATGGCATCCTTTATGGGGCAGTTTCAGAGGAACTCTACAGGTTTGGGAAATTACTGACAATGCTCTTCATATTAGGTTGTGGAATATTAATGTTTTAAAATTGCATCTCAATTTAAAGAGGTTGTTATTTAAAATCAAAGCCAAGAAAATGAATGTTACCTGTCTGCAGGAAACACACATGGGGAATAAACTGGGCTTTCAGATGGTAAAGAACTGGGGGGGGCAAATGGTATGGGTTTTATTTTTCCTCAAAGGCTAGAGGTCCTGCAACTTGAGTCCAACTACATTTCCCATGGTAATAACTAAAGTCTGTGCTGATCAAGGGGGAAGATATGTTTTGATACAGGTGCAGTTGAACACTGGAGAAAAGTTAGCTATTGGCTCAATATACAGTACAGGCCAAATATTAGCTGTCCAGATTTTTTCCACAGACTTTCAGTTCAGATCCTGACTTTGAGGGGCCATGGCTGCTATGTGGGGACTGCAATTGTGTTCAGGATACCACCCTGGACAGGTTATCCAAATCTGTTGCTCCGCTGTCCAGTAATGCTAAGGGTCTTATACACTTAGTGAGCAATCATTCATTTATTGATGACTGGAGGTATTCTTCACCTACTGGTAGAGAATACACTTATGGGGAGTCACGTGATGCAGTCACCGAAGTAGCTGCTCTAGAACCATGCTCCCACTCTGAACGACTTTAAGGTTTAATTTTCTGGTTTTGGTTGTGCCTGTTACCTGCTGGACGATACTGGAACTTCAAATCCTCCTCCAGGGATCATTGATCTGGTGTTTTCCAGGGAAATGTTGCTAAATCCACAAACATGGATGCAGAGATGTGGCAGGGCCCTCCTCACCACATGCCACCAGCAACACCGGAATAAAGCACTTGGCACTCTAAAGGCCAGAGCGCTGCATCTGGTAAAACCACTACTTCAAGCTTGGCTACCATTCTGTTGCTGGTCATCTTCGCCCAAAAGTTCCTGGACAAAATTGCTGGTCCCTCACCAAATAGCCAGGTGTACATAGTGGAAAAAGCCCACAGATCTCTGCATCCTAAACCACCAGTGGACTGTCCTCCATGAGCTTTTGTTATGCGGCTGATGAACTACCTTGATAAACAGCACATACTAGCAAAAATCAGGGAGCTCCACTAGATAATGTGGGAAGGCTCTCAGCTGTGAGTTTCCCAAGAGCTGCCTACAGCTACCCGACAAAGGAGAGCAGCACATCATCCACTTGTAATCAAACTGATAGTGGGGATCTGTTTTCGAGTTCTATGCCCTGCAAGGCTGTCTGTTTTTCATCAAGGCTCTTGGATTTCATTTGATTCTGCAGAACAAGCCTCCTCTGAGCTGAAGAGGGTGTCCCCAGAGCTTTTCCTAAGAACGCTAATGGTTTACATGGTGGACTTACTTGTTTTGAAACAGGCTGTGATGGACTATGAGTAGTATTCTGAGATATCGTTTTGTACCAGCAGGTTACAACGTGCTGCTTGGAAACAACCTTTTACTTATGTCTAACACCCTGTTGGGATTGTTATTGTGGCGCCCCCCCCCCCCAGTGCTGTGTATGTATTTGAACATTTCATTCAGACAGTGGCACTGCTTTCTCCTCTTGGAAGGCCCGGGCCTGCCTGGGCTCTGATAGACCTGTGTGGTTGACTTGAAGTAAAGAATCCAACTTTGGCATTTGCGGTACATCAGGTTTCACAACGCAGCTTTTGATATCGCACAATTGAAGTGAATTTGAATGATGTTGGTTTCCTCGGCCATCGATCGCCTCTACAGAATTGTGTGATCCCTGACATTTGCTATAATAACTGAACTGGACTGTCTTACCAGATGGAAGGTTTACCGCACCAAAGGCAGCCGGCATATTGACTGTGACCCTGCATGTCCGATTTTATTTGTTGTTGTTCACTGACCCTCCCAAGCAAGGTCTCTGTGTATGTTCTTCTACATTATGGGTCATTTTTTGCTTCTGCCTGATCCCAGAAGACCCCTCCTTGGATGGTGTTTGGACATAGTTGCTTATACAGTATATGCCTCTCTCATTTCCAGCATTGGTGTTTCTGCCGCAGTTGATAATTCTGTATGAGTTAGACTTTGCAGCAGTTTTCTAGAAGCCTAGAAGGGTTGGATCTCAGGAACCAGATTACTTTAATGTAGTTGTATATAGCTGCTTCTGTGTTCTTTTTTGATTAATGTGATTCATTATCGTGTTATTGCATTGCTCTTTGTCCATTGGGGGTCGTTTGGAGTGGGGGCAGGGGGTAGGGAGGTCCATTGCTACAGTGGAGATGGCAGTCATGAGCTGAATCATGGGCAGGAAACTCCCTACCTTTTGGCTGCTGAATAATAATAATAATAATAAGCTTTATTTCTTTTGCACCATTCTGAAACCAAGGCGCATTAGAAAATAACATCATAAAAACATCATAAAACAAGTTAAAAACCAAGCTAAAATATACAGCATTAATTAAAATCTGTATCGTCACCAAATGCCTTTGTCCATAAAAAGAATTTTAGGCCTTTTTTAAAACCCTCCACCATCGTGCACTCTCTAATCCAACGAGGATGAAAATTCCAGAGAGTCGGCGCCAAAAAACTAAAAGCGCGGGTGCCGGAAGATTTTAAAACTACTCTCGGAATCTCCAGCAACCCCTCGTTGGCTGAGCGGAGCGATCGCATCGGAAGGTAAGGCACCAGAAGATCTTTCAGGTAATCAGGGCCCAAACCATGTAGGGCTTTATATGTCAGTAAACCGACTTTAAAGGTGATCTGCCACTGAACCGGCAGCCAGTGCAGATCCCGCAGCACCGGTGTAATATGGGAAAAACATGAGGTCCCCATTAACAACCGGGCTGCTGAGTACTGCACTAGCTGCAAGTGGTGGATATCAACCCAGGAAGCTCAAATTAGAGGGAGTTGCAGTAATCCAAGCGGGAGGTCACAAAGGCGTGGATCAAAGAAGGCAGGTCACCAGATGGAACAAGGTGCTTGATTCTAGCGATGTTCCTAAGATGATAAAAGGATACCTTAACAACCGCTGACACTTGCGCATGTAATGTCAGCTGATCATCAAGGATCACCCCTAGATCTCGCACCCATTCAGAGACAGGGAGCTCCACATCCCCCAGGTGTAAACCTGAGGTTTGATTTGCCCCCGTCCCCTCAATCCGGTGGCCAGGATCCACGACCATCACCTCCATCTTCCCAGAGTTCAACTTCAACCAGCTGGACCTCATCCAACCCTGGATCTCATTGAGACAGTTGTTAAACACTGAGAGTGCTCTATTCTGGTCAGGTGCAAAAGACAGATAGAGTTGGGTATCATCGGCATAACAATGAAACTCCAGCCCATATCACCTTACAATGTCTCAGAGGGGAAACATGTACACCACAAACAACATGGGGGACAGCAGAGCCCTGAGGCACCCACAGGTCAGAGTGGTAGGATCAGAGGAAAATATCCCCGATACAACCCTTTGAGTTCTACCTGTGAGGAAGGAGGAAAACCATCTGTCTACCAAACTAGACAGCCCACAGATGGATCTCAGATGCTCGAGCAGCACCCCATGGTCTACTGTGTCAAATGCTGCTGACAAATCCAAAAGGACAAAAATGGACCATTTTTTCTGGTCTCTCGCCATCAGGAGATAATTGAGCACCCAAACCGGTGCAGTCTCAGTGCTTTGCCTCTTTTGAAAACCTGACTGAAGAGGATCATAGATGTTATGGATGGATAAATGGTTGTCCAACTGGGCTGCCACCACTTTCTTGATAACCTTCCCCACAAAGGGGAGGTTCGAGATGGGTCTGTAGTTGGCTAGGGAGTCTGGGTCCAAAGAAGCCTTTTTCAACACTGGTGTCACCACCACTTCTTTTAGGGAGCAGGAATATTCACCAGAGTCTAAGGAGCACCAGACTATCCTAGCAAGAACCGGAATGATAACCTCACCACAGCCCATAATCAGGTCAGTAGGACCCGGGTCTAAACTACAGCTTGTGGTACGCATGCCCTGGACAGTCCTCATAACATTACCGATATCCAGCCTTTCGAAGGAACTCCAGGTAAATGGGGTACTTGAAGCCGTAGGCTGGACCACAGCAAATCCCATGGTGAGTGCTGTGCGAGTCTCGGCCCTGATGTCAGCCACCTTATCTGCAAAGAATCGAGCAAGTTCCTCACATCGTATTTGTGAAAAGGCTCGATGAACCTGCAGACAGGTTGGATTGCACAGCCTGTCCATGGTTCAAAAGAGCTGGGCTGCTTGATTCTGTGCAGCAGCAATTTCTCCGGACAGGGATACTACCTTTTTATGAGAAATTGCTGACTGATAGAATTTATAGTGCTCTAAGAGTCTAAGATGGTTGGCATCTAAGCCAGATTTTTGCCAGCACCTCTCCAACCTGCGTCCTAGTTGCTGCTTCTCCCTCAGATCCCGATCAAACCAAGGGGATCGAGGATGAAGGGAATGAGGGTGCACACGGGTGGGAGCAATTAAATCCAACGCAGTGGTAACAGCCTTGTTATAGACTAGTACCAATTCTTCAGGATTAGAGCTCATCCTAGGAAGTTCTGATAGGTCAAGAACAGCAGTTAGACCTTCGGGAGTAACATCCCGTAAAGGGCGGAACTTGACCATCTCCACAGGGTTAGGCCTAGACAGGGGGTTCAGAAATTGAATCTCATGGTGTGATGGTCAGACCAACCGACAGGTTCCACCCCCACATCGGAGGCTTCCATCCCCAGCAGGAAGACCAGATCCAGTGAATGGCCATGTTTATGAGTGGCAGAGGTAACCACCTGTGTGAGGCCCAATGAACACATCAATTGGAGGAAGTGCTGACCAAATTGCGAGAGTTCGTCGTCGATCCAGGCATTAAAATCACCCAGCACCATCAACCTGGGTGATTCAAATACCAGGTCGATGACGAAGTCCACTACTTCCTTAAGGAATAGCTTCTCGTCACCGGGTAGACGATAAACGAGTGCTATCCTATAGTCCCCACCTGCTACTACAACACATTCAAAGGATCTGGTCTCCTCTACTGGAACACTAGTGAGATCCACTTCGCTCTTGAAACAGACTGCAACCCCCTGCCCCTGCAATCCAATCTCGGGCGGTATATCACCGAATACCCGACTGGAACTGCTGCCTCAACTACTGGGCTGGCATTACTGTCCAGCCAGGTTTTGGTGATGCAAGTCAGGCCCACAGTGCACACTAAGTCTGCTATAATGGCAGTCTTGTTCACAATGGACCTGGCATTGCAAAGCACCGCCCAGGTTGGATAGGACTCCTGGGATGCCCCAAGCACTTGCCCACCATTTACAAAGGTGGTGCCCTTGGGTATGGAGACCAAACAAGGAAATCCCCGTTCAGCACTCCATTTCACTCCAGGGCATCTCCTGGACTTAACCACTCAGATGTGAGCACCCCACTCATCCATCATCCACTGTTCATGCCCCTCGCCCCTCTGACACCTCCCATGAGCTATTCCCAGGGTCCTACAATGTTGTTATATAGGGAAAAGCAATGGACAGGGAAAGGAAGGGCAGAAGGCATGAAGAGCAGCAGATGAATAGTGCAAGACGGGGGAGTAGAATGACAATAGATATTATCATCCACAAACATGGAACCAGTGATGATAATCACTAAACTCCCAATAATAAAATAAAATAAAAAAAATACAAGAATTACAAATCAAACTAAAAAGAAAACTAAATCATAAATAAAACAAAAACTTAACAAACAAAATCCACTAAATATAAATTAGACAACACAACCAACAACAAAAATAATTAATTAAACAATATACAGTCCAAGTGAATTTTAAAGAGTCTTTTCCAAACAGTGGAGCTCCCGCCTTCCACTGCCAGAATGTCCAACTATGAAGTCACAGACTCTCACTCCATGAAATTAGTCACCAAGGGGACACAAATTAAAATTAATTCCAAAGTGCCAGAGAAGCACCCCAGTTCAGCCCCCCCAAGGAGCTCTCACCATCTAAGGGGGGACAGTACCGGTAGGAAGCCCTCCAAGACAAAATAATAAACTAAGGCAGGCAGATCCAGGAGCAGTTAATCAAGGTACAGTGCCAGAAACAAGCCTTCGAGGGCTCTCACCACCACGAAGTAAAGTACACCGACCTGTATCCTTCAAAGAACCCCACTAGGATCAGTTCCACCACTAAAAAATAATGTAGCAGCAACAAATAGGAATTAAAAAGCAGAGGTCTTACTTTCTTGTCGACATCCAGGAGTGAGTCAATAAGAAGGGAAAGGACTGGATAAACCACTGCTTGCACCAGGGACCTACTTCATGGACCGACCCACCTTGCCACGGACCTTACCGCCACCAGGTCAACTCTCCAGTTGCTCCAGTGCGAGTCAGAAGTGCTGGGGGAACTGCTGTCAACTAGCAGCAGTCTCCCAGCCCACCACCCTAGAGAGGACAGGTGTCTGAAGTGAAAACCACTGGCCACAAACAGAGACCCTAACACATCCAAGAACTTACTTCCTCTGACTCTTTTCTTTCCCAGAATGGGTAGGCTGAGTGCAGGTCCACACGCTGGATAAACAGGACCCCGCTCGGGAACAAGAAATCTGGGAAAATCCAGGAGGCAGCAATGCCTCCTAACACACAGTTCCTGGGCCCCTCCGTTGCACTCCAAAGAACAATGGCCCGAAAAAGACCACTTATCTCCTTAATCCCCGGAGTCGGACCTCTTCAGGTACAGCCAAAACCAGAACGCCAACAGCCGCCAAAAAGAAACAAAATCTCCAGAGCTATAAATTCTCACTCCCCGATATTCATTTCTCTGATTAAAACCTCTGCTCCCCTCTATTAGGCAGTGCCCTATGGTGATATCCTCAATCCTCAGCCAACAGTCATATTCACTGTTCCAGTCTTCTGCTCCACACCACTGTAGCAGGTCCCAGATGAACTACACTAAAAACTGAGCAAGCCGGAACTCCAGAAAACTCCTCATGACACCAGGAAGCTAAAATAAGAAAACAGAATGCAAAAAATGGAGCAACAGAACGGAGCAACAAAACGCACTCACAGATCGTGGCACAACACCGCTGCCTAGTTCAGAGCCGCACATGTGTAGATCTCTTTCCGTTGTTCAAAGGCTCTATATGGTTTACTGGGCATGTTATCTGAGACTTGGTAGGGGGTTCAGGGTTTCTTTAGTTTGGGGGGTGGTTTTATGGATTATAGGGATTTTCTTGTTTGGTTTATGAGGGGATGAAGTGGGTGGGTACTGTGGTTTTGGTTGGGACATTTTGTATGGGGACTGGGAGGGGAGGGAGAGGAGTGGGAGGTGGTGGGGGCTTGGGGAGGGGGTTGGGGAAAGTTGATCCATCTGAAGGGAATGGTTGTATTCTGTTTATTTATGTATCATATTGTCAAGGTTTCTTTAGTTACTTTATTTCAGTGTCTAATTATCTGAAATGTGTTTCACAGAATGTTAAAAGAGCCAGATCTCCTTCCAAACACTTACAGGTTCTTAAGCACTTGTCATACTCAAAATGTCATATTGCCTTTCTGCAGAAAACCCACCTTCATTCTTTGGAAGGCAATTTGTTCTGTAGGCAGACAGTGGGTCAGGTCTTTACAGCTGGTTTCACTAATTCTAGCAGGGGTGTAGCTGTATTGGTTAATAGGATGGTCACTTTTCAGAGCCAACAGTGCATCCAAGACCCATAGGCCAGATATGTTTTTGTGAGAGGTATCTTGGAAAGGTCTGTGGTTATTCTGGGTAGTGTATATGGCCCCCAATATGTCAGACCCGGCAATTTTCATGAAACTGGCAGCTCATTTATCCCTGTTTCTTCCCATTCCTCTCATTATTGGGGGAGGGATTGGAATGTTACCCTCACCCCTGATCTGGATAGATCTGGTGGGCCCTCACAGGGATTGTCTTCTGTCCAGCATTCCATTCAGGACATGATGGAATCCTTGGGGCTTTGTGACCCCTGACAGATATACCACCCTCAGGACAAAATATATACAATTTTCTCCCCATACATGGGTCATACTCCAGACTTGACTTTGTTTTGATTAGCCAATCTGTACTGAGTGGGGTGCTGGATGGAGACATAGATGCCACGATCATCTTGGATCATTCTCCAGTTTGGGTGAGACTTTCCGTCACCTCCACCTCCCAGAGAGACACATCTTGGAAACTTAATAATGAGCTTCTTACTGACAAATTCATAATAGAAAGAATCAATGACCAAATTGCAATATTTTCTCAACACAATGTTGGCTCCACTGGGAAGGGAGATTTGGAGTGGTCAGCTCTTAAATGTTTACTTGGGGGGAGTTCATTAGACTCGCCTCTAAGTGGAAATGTCAATGTACACAGGTGACCAAAGACCATTAAAGGCATATCACTGTTATTGAATGCTATCTCTCCCCATTGACCCCTGAAGCTACTCTTAGGGAGCTGATGGTCTTGTGGGACAGGTATGCTGACCTTTTGAGGGAGAAGGCCAAATACACCATCCTTAGAATGCAGTCCACATATAATGATTAGGGTGAGAAAGCAAGCCACTTGTTGGGAATGTGTCTTGAGAAACAGGAAGCCTCTAGGCTAATTTCTGCCATTAGGGCTCCTGATGGTACCCTTCATACCTGGCCAGAGATATTGCTCAGGAATTTTCATTCTATTACAAAGAGCTTTACAGTCCTGGTCCCTCCCTCCCTACCTTCACAATCCCTCATTGCAGAATACTTAGACACCATCCTTCTCCCGAAGCTGACTGAGTCTCAACAGATGTCTTTTTCTCAGCTGATCACAGAGGATGAAATTCAGATGGCCATCTTGAGTCTGACCTCGGACAAAGCCCCTGGACTGGATGTTTTTTCTGCTAATTTTTACAGAATATTTGCTAGTGAATTGGTCCCTCTTCTCCACTGTTTCTACACGTACATTTTTGACTCATGTATTTCTGACCCCCACTATACTAGAAGTGCTGATAATCCTCTTGCCCAAACCCTGGTAGGTCTCCAGATTCTGCTTCCAACTACAGACCTATTTCTGTCATAAATTATGACATCAAGATCTTAACTAAAATATTGGTATGTAGGATCTATCAGGTTTTGGTGGGGCTTATAAGTTGAGAACAGGTAGGGTTTGTTTCCTCTAGGACTTCTGTGGAGCACTTGTGGAAACTGGTCCATGTTTTCTCTCTGGCCAGGGATTCCATCACTCCTATGGTGCTGGTTTCCCTGGACATGGAGAAGGCCTTTGACAGGGTAAACTGAGACTTGTTGGTGCTGATGCTTGAGAAATTTGGTTTCCCAAATTATTTTCACCATTAGATCCAGGTAGTATACTCTTCCCCAACAGTTTATATATATTAGAATGGAGTTTTCTCTACTCCATTTGCTTTATTTTCCAGTACTTGTCTCCCCTTTCCTTTTTAATCTGTATTTGGAACCACTTACTCTCCAGTTAAAATCTTGCCCAGTTTTGTCCGGTATCCCTGTGGGTTCCCATAATTTGAAGCTTTCTGTGTAAGTGGACGATATCCTGCTGCATATTGCTCATCCAGTAACATGCCTGCCAGCTGCCTTACACATTATAAAAGAATTTGGTCAGCTATCTAACTACAAATTGAATCTTAATAAGACAGAAGTTATACCCCTTACATCAACAGTGATCAAAGAAGATATTCTCTTGCTGGGTATGAAGTGGTCTCCCCGTTCCATTAAGTATCTCGGATTGCACCTTTCCAAGAACACCTCATTAATGTGTAAGCTTAACCTGGATGACCTGGTGGTCAGGCTTCAACAGAATCTCCAGCAATGGCAGGCTCTTCCTCTGTCTTTGTAGGGAAGGGTTAATATTATTAAGATGAATGTCCTTCCCCTCATTGTTTATCCCATCAACATGTTGAATTTGTGACTTCCCTTGGCCTGGTTTCAATGTGTCCATAGTATGATTACCGAATTTATTTTGGCTAAAAAAGTTCTGAGGCATGCTTACAACAAGCTTGCCTCTCCTAAAACTTGGGAGGCCTCAAACTTCCTCATGTTCTTATTTACTGCTTTGCTAGCCATTTTAACAAGTTGTTTCGGAGATCACGTGATGCAGAGCATGAGCTAACTGCTTCTTTTCTGAGCTCCGTCTATCCAACCTACATTTTACTGCTATTATAGTCTTTTTTGCAAGCTGTACTGCCCTAATTGTCTTATTTGTGCTCCAGGAGAAGTCCGCTTTCGACTGGTAGTGCACAATGGAGGTTGAATTAAAAGAAGGTTTACCTCGGCACACTCCCCTGTCTACCCCAGAGAAGGCCCCAAAGAAAGCCAGGGCCTCAACTACACAGCCAGGGTCAAGTCAGAACGCTGATCCTTATGAAGCAGAGCCGCTTACTTTAGCCAGTTTTCACAAAGAATTCCAGCCTTTTAAAGAAGAAATGAAGGAGCTGGCGGGAGAATTTAAAAATATAACCCGAGCCTTGGAGGATTTAGCACTGCGAACTACCAACAATGAAGCCCAGATCAAATCAGTGGAGCGGAGAACCGAGAAGCTGGATCCCGAATTAACTTCAATGAGGCAGCGTATTTCTAGGCTGGAAGCCAAAGTTGAAGACCTAGAAGGCCGGAGTCGCCGTAACAATATTGTTATTATTGGCCTCCCAGAAAAACATGAAGGAAGCGAACCCATCAAGTTTGCACAGCGATTAGTTGAAAAAATTGCTGGTCCATCACCTTTTGGGCATGCCTACATAATAGAGAGAGCCCATCGTGCTTTAAGAGCTTCTCCACCGACTGGATCCCCTCCTCGCACTTTTATCTTGCGCTTTCTTAACTACCTAGAGCGCCAACATTTTCTGATTAAAATAAAGGAAATTAAAGAACTGACCTGGGAGGGAGCGACATTGAGGGTTGTACAAGATTTGCCGCTTTCAATTAGGCAGAAAAGAGCAAATTATCACCCCATCATTACTAAGCTAATTGCTGCGAATATCAAATTTAGAATGGGGTATCCTGCTCGTTTCCAGGTTTTGGTGGTTGGATCTTGACGCAGCTTCGACAGCTACGATTCTGCTCTGGTTGCCCTTAAGCACGCTTTTCCGGATCTTTTTAAAGACGCTTGAAATCTCTCGCTGTCATTTAGACTCAAGTCATTCCAATCTGAATCTCTTGATTACTTAAGCATTTTGTTTGTAGGCCCATATTTTGTTCCGGAGTGGGACTGATGTAGACCAACTTTTTTCAAGCAGGGGTCACCCCCCTTCTGGCTTCCTACCTGGTTTCCCCTCTCTCTCTCAGTGATCCTGGTTTGGGGATCCCGGTGCTTTCTGGGCTGCATGTGTTGTCCCTGTTGGCCTGTGGGATCTGGTTTGGGCAGAGATTGCCCGGTTGGTTTTGTCTGCTCTGCTGCTCTCTTTCATTTTGTGCTGACCCCTTGGTGGAACAGTGAACATGATGACATTAGGAGAGCAGGCATTATTAATATTCCCCGCTAGATGGCGCCAATGACCACAGGGCTGCCAAATCACTTTTGCAGATCTGATTTTATTATTTTATTTGGATCTGGACTGTGCAGTTAATTTTCACACTGTCTTTGTAAATATGTTATTATAGGCTGTCTAATTGTTTCTGCTGATTTACATTGATGGTTATAGGGAGGTGGGGTTGTTAGGATTGGGTGGGGGCTGTGGGTTGGGGGAGGGTTGTGTTTTTTTTGTTTTTTTTTTGATGATAGAGGGCTGAAGCGTC
Source organism: Neoceratodus forsteri (assembly GCA_016271365.2). Lineage (NCBI taxonomy): Eukaryota > Metazoa > Chordata > Ceratodontiformes > Ceratodontidae > Neoceratodus > Neoceratodus forsteri. The sequence goes on along the minus strand of CM028135.1, from coordinate 536,462,546 downwards.
AAGCTCTATAATACTGTCTTAAGGGTTCAGACAGTTATCGGGATTTTGTACATACGGATATATGAATGGCTACTGCATTTATAAGAAAGTTATCCTACTTTACTTATTGTTACCTTATTAGACCCAAGTTAGGTTGCGGGTTTTAATAAGTTAAGATTTTTGAGGCTTTCTCAATTCATATTTGGGCAGGGCTGACTTAGGGAGGTTGGGTGGACGAGACGGAAGGGGCAAATCTCTTTGCACTGCAATCATGTTCATTGATAGATCGGGAGGGATGTGGATGGAGGGGAAAAGGGGGTTGGGGATTTGTTGTTGTTGGTTTTTGAATTGAGGTTTTATAAAGTTGGGAACGGAAGGGGGGGTCTGCACAGCACACATTGAACTGGATATGGAAAGTCGGGTTGGTCATACAGTCTTTATTACCTGGAATATATTAATGCTCTTTGTATATGGCTAGGAATATAAACTTTGTGAGCTGGAATGTTCATGGTCTTCACCATAAAACAAAGCAATACAAGGCCCTAAAACATCTTGAATATATGAAAGCAGATATGTTCTTGCAGGAGACCCATCTACTTAATACTGAGTGTAATCAGCTTCGTAGACTTCAAATAGGTCAGGTATTTGCGTCTGAAGGTAATACTCAGAGCAAAGGGGTGATGATTATGATACGTAGGTCAGTTCCGTTTAATCCGACTCAGGTAATCCATGATAAGTTTGGGAGATATATTTTTGTTAAGGGTACATTGCACACTTTAGAAATTCTCCTGGGTTCAATATATGGCCCCAATCTCGATAGTCCTGAATTTTTTGTTTGGATATTGGAAATACTCTCACCCTATTGCAATCTACCTATTGTATTAGGATGGGATCTTAATCTGGTAATGGACACTGCTATGGATAGATCCGGTTCCAGTAGAAAGGGTTTATCCTCTGGTCAAAGGGCGGTAAGAGAAATGATGGACCAAATGGGCCTCTGTGATGTATGGAGGATTCTCCACCCAGAGGTCCATGAGTTTACTTTTGTTTCTCCGGTACATAATACCTTGTCTAGAATTGATTATGCTTTAAGTAAGCAATAACACATGATGAGATGTGGGTTACGTGCTGATAAGAGCACGCCTAGGGGTGTACTAAGGCACGAGGCGTTTGCGCTGAGTGCCTTATGCCCCTAGGCGTGCTCTTATCAGCATGTAACCCACACCTCGGAGTGTGTTATTGCGCTTATAAAATGGGCTTTTCTATTGATTATTTAATGAGTAAAAAGAAAAAGTGATAAAGTAAAAAGTGTATAAAAAAAGATGGTTTAATTGTTCATATAGGAAAAATAGTCCTCTTAGTCCCCTATGTAGTCACTGTAAAAAAATGTTTCATTTGAATTACAGCTGGCTACTGGGAGTGAGAGTGTCCCTTACTGGGTACCATACATTTGCGGTTCCTGGTTTTGTGAAAGTAAGTGACTCTGTTTGTCCACCAGTATATTACTTGAATCATGTAAAAAAAATTAAATCCCCAGCAGCTGTTAGCGTTACGTGATGATCATTTTTGGTGAGTGAGTGTCTCTCCCTTGAACGCATACATAGTTAGCTTTCTCCTGGCGCTTCCTGCATTCTCAGTTGATTTATACAATATTTTTGAAAAACTGTTTAAAAAGCATCAGGTTGATTGAGAGCAAGTGTCTCACTGGAACCACCGCTGTATGAGGAACCAACCGCCGTTAGAAGGAGAATCCGGAAGCGCTGTGAGAAAAGCGCTATTACGCGGTTACAGTGAGAGACACTCGCTCTCACTAAGGTGATGCTTTTTAAACAAGTTTTAAAAATATTGTAGAACGAAATCTTGTATCCGAAGCAGCCCGGCGTTAGGAGGAGAATGCAGAAGCTGAGAAAAGCTAATTACGGCGGTTTCAGTGGAGAGACACTCGCTCACTGAAATGATTGTCGTGTAACGTTAAGAGCTGCTGGAATTTGCAATTCTTTTGTTTTTCATGATTTGCCTTTATTGTTGTGTGGTTTTGGAGTATTATTTCTTTCCTTTTATACAGTCGTGGAGTTGCGGTTCTTGGTTTTGGCCGCTGCGTTTGAGTTCGTGCTGTGAGGCGAGAAGGTGTCGGTCTGTGGCATCAGTGAGCTCTGCCAGTCAGCGTTGTTGTTTTCAGTTGGCAGAGCTCACTGATTTTTGAGGTCATGAGGCACGTTGCTGGGTGGTAGTTCCAGTTGGCTACAATATCATCTGATAAGGACACGGCTCAGATGATGTTGTAGCCAATCAGTGCTTTAGGATTTAGAAGCCCATTTTATAATCTCAAATACTCTTGCCTGGCATTTTGAATGCTGATATATCCCTTGGGCTACCATCGGATCATGCTATAGTCACTTGTTTAATGGCATTTTCAGCTTTACCTAAGTCAGGTGGCAGGTGGAAACTTAATAACCAATTATTGAAAGACCCTAAACTGGTTAAATATATTTCTTCTCAGATAACGGAATTTATTTCTTTTAACCAAAACTCTACCACTCGGCCAGATATAGAATGGGGGGCACTCAAAGCTTTCTTATGGGGAACCCTGATAGGGCTTGCTTCCCGGAGGAAGAAGGAGAAACTGAACCGCATTTCGGAGTTACTTACTCAGATTCGAGAAAAAGAGTCCGGGCTCTCTGCCCCCTCTTCTGATGATTATAGACAGGAGTTAACTTTGTTAAGGGACTTATATCTTAGGCTTTTAAGTGAACAGGCCGAATGGGTGATTATTAAAACAGGGGCAATTTATACAGACCAAGGAGAGAAAGCTGGTCGATTGTTAGCTAGGAGGGTAAAACAACTCGAGTCTTCTAGGTTGATACTGGCTTCCTCCTTGGAGGATGGATTAATTAAGATCTCTCCTGGGGATATCTTGGGAGAATTTAAAAAAATATTTTGAAGAGATTTATGGACCTATGAGAGAGCCACCTTCTGAGGAAAGGATTGACACTTTTTTGAGCGGTTTAAATTTGCCCTCTTTAAGGGAGGCTAGCAGAGCCCTGCTCACGGCACCTATTACAGAGAACGAAATAGGCAAGGTTATCAAATCCCTCCCTTCCGATAAAACTGCCCGATGGTTTTGGCTAACTTTTACAAAACCTTTTCTAACGAGCTAATCCCTTCCTTGGCGAGACTGTTCCAATGTATTTTAACAGGTGCCGCTACCGATGTTTCTCTTTTTGAGGCTTTAATTGTGCTCCTGCCCAAACTAGGTGAACCTCTAGATTTGGTGGCTAGTTATAGACCTATTTCACTTCTCAATCAGGATATTAAAATTCTCACTAAGCTACTTGCTGATCGGGTTAGTAGGGTTCTTCTTGAGCTAATAGGAGTTGAACAGGTTGGATTTATGAAAGGAAGGTCCTCAACTGACCATCTGAGAGTCTTGGCACATGTTTTCTCGGCCTCAAGGGGAGCTGATCATCCGATGGTTTTGGTTTCCCTGGACGCCGAGAAAGCTTTTGACAAGGTTTATTGGAAATACCTATCAATGGTTATGGAAAATTTTGGTTTTGCCCAACAGTTCCGTTGTTGGGTCAATTCCATTTACAAGTTTCCAACTGCAAGAATTACTTGTAATGGTCTAATTTCTGACCCTTTCAAACTTTTTGTTGGTACTAGACAAGGTTGTCCATTATCCCCGCTTCTTTTTAATTTATATATTGAACCTCTTATTAGACAGATTAAGCAAGAACAACGTATTCAGGGTATTCAGGTTTTGGAGCACACTCTAAAAGTACTTGCATACTCAGATGACCTCCTATTGCAAATTTCTTATCCGTCTTCCTCCATTCCGGTCTTACTTGAAACTATTGACAATTTCAGTGCTGTAGCTAATTATAAGCTCAATACTGGAAAGTCGGTGGTTCTCCCTTTAAACTATAAAACATATGCTCAGGATATTACCCCCTTTGGATTCGCTTGGAATCCTGTAGCAATTAAATATCTGGGTCTCACCTTAACCAGGTCGTTTACCCGTTTAGCTCAACACAATTTAGACTCAGTTTTGCAATGTATTGAAGCTGATCTTAATAGATGGGCGCTGCTTCCTTTGTCTATTTGGGGTAAAATCAATTTAGTAAAAATGAATGTTTTTCCCCGTTTGTTTTATCCCATAAATATGTTAGATATTTGGCTCCCCGTAAAATGGTTTAAAAAGTCCATGGTATAATTTCTGCTTTCATATGGAACCACAAGAAACCTAGATTGGCTTATCATAAATTGATTGCCCTAAATTGTCTGGGGTCTGAGACTTCCACGTTGGTTTGTATTACTGGGCCAGTCATGTCAATAAATATCTTAGATGACTTAGGGTAAGTGAGGGTCCTGGAAATACCAACTATGTTCCCATGTGGTTAAAAATTGAGATTTCCCAAATAGTTGCCTCAGGCCTCACACCCAGAGCTTTGTTGTATTGTAGCCCAAATTCCCTTCCCATGTCTCTACGTAATTCCCTTATCGAGACATCTGTCAAAGTTCATATGCAATTATGTACTTTTTTAAAGTATTCTCATACCACAGATTTGTCTCAACCACTATTTGGTAATCCTAATCTTTTAATAGATAGGAAACCCATTAGGGGCGATTGGCTATCTTTACCAATGGATACACTGGTCAAAGACCTCTTATCGCTAGAAGGAAGATGTTTTACTTCAATTGACATTTTAAACAAATTTCAGATTTCTCAGATGATGATATTTAAGGTTTTTCAACTACGTCATCTGATGGTGAATAAATTTGGTACCCTCCCCCCTAACAGGGTATTTCTTGATTTCTGTGGTACATTGGAACCCCTGATTGGGAAAACCCACGCTGTTTCCGCTATATATAGTATATTACTTAACTGGTACACCTTTAATTCTTGCTCCAAACAATATTGGTCTCAGCTCTTTCCAGAATACAATTTTGATTGGGCTAGCATCTGAAATCTTGTCATAAATTTCTGCTACAAGACAGACTTAGAACTATGCAATTCAAACTATTGCATAACATTTACTTTTCCCCTTTAAAATTAACTAGACTTGGCATGATATCTTCTTCTCGCTGTTTCAGATGCCAACAGGTGGAAGAGGACCTACTTCACATCTTTTGGTATTGCCTTAAAATAGCCCCATTGTGGGACACTATTAAACAGAAATTAGATCCTCTTCTGGGGTTGGACAATCTATTTACGGCACAGATATGTATCTTAGAGGATATGACTGCTATTGATGTTAAGAAAAGGAAATATCATATTTGTTTGATTTCTGCTTCGGTTAAAAGAGTGGTCTTGAAGCATTGGAAAGATACTTTAAAGATCACTTATGGCGAATGGTTGCAAGAACTCCTGGCAAACCTTAGAACTGAAAGGACTATTGCTAGTCTTCATAACAACTTGTCTAAGTTTAACTGGATTTGGGGTCCATTATATTCCTTTTATTCTATATCTGATTAAACTGGCTCTACGATAATATTATGTTTCAAGGATACCACGCATGTGTGATGTGCAGAGGGGAGGGAGGGGTTTATATATATTTATCATTTATATTTCTATTTCTATGGGGGATGTAGGGGCTATGGCGGGGGGGATTGGACTGCATCCGGAATGTTTGATTCTTATCTTTGGTTATTCTTATTGTTATATATGTTCTTTCTGGATGTACTCCTGTAGTTAATAATTTTCAATAAAGTTTGAATAGCAAAAAAAAACAAAAAAAAAAAACAAGTTGTTTCGGAGGCTCTCTCCCCCACCACAAGACCCCACCCCCTCTTATATGCCCATCTGGCTAGAGTTGGAACTGGAGGGCCTTTGTAAACTTAGGTTATCAGTGTTATCATTACTTTTTACCACTCTAAAATCTCTCTCTTTGGCTCTGTGTACGACAGTTATGGAGACCTCACTTAGAGTTTACTCTCAATTCTGGGCTCTGCTGAAACATCTCATTTCCAAGGATATCTCCTCGCCTATACTTCTCAACTGTAATTTTCGGATTGGGGAGCATACTCTCACCACTGAGTGGCTCCCCAACTGGCTAATGTTAGAATCTGTGATTTGATGTTAGGGGGATCTCTATTGTTTACTGAAGCAATCACTGATGCTCTTCAATTGGAATGTCAAAATGCCTTTCAAATGTTCCAGCTTAGGCATGTTTAACCTCACTGCTTTGAGACAGGCAGTTGGACCACACATTTCTAGGAGTTCTTATCTGATGTTAAAACTGTGGTTTAAAACCGCATGCAGTGTCTTATTTGTATTCTTTGCTTTTTGCCAGGATTTTCCCCGGCTTTAGATAGTGCCTTACCTTCTTGGGGCACAGTGTTCTCACTTTCCCCTGCTCAATGGCAAACTATTTGAACTGATCTCTACCATTATGTAGCTCAAGATAGGCTGAGACTTACTCAATTTAACATTTTGAATGATGTTTACTACACCCCTAAAAAACTGACTAAAATGGGAGATTATCCTCCCCTGCATGCACTAGGTGTGAACAGGATGAGGGTTCCACTAGGCATATGTTTTGGTCTTGTACTAAAGTCGCCCCTTTATGGAACCTTCTTGAAAAAAAAGGCAGACCCGTTCCTGGGTTTACAAAGCCTCTTTTGGCCTGAAATATGTGGGAATTACAGCTCTATTTCAATTAAGGAGCAGAAATATTACATGGCCTTAATCTCCTTGAATAAAGTGGTCCTATGGCACTGGCTCGACCAGGTTACTATTTCATATCAAGAGTGGCTCCATGAATTACTGTTTAATCTTAGGGTAGGAAACATTACAAAGGCTTCCTCTTTACAATAAGAGATGGGGCAGACTCCATACCCTCTATATCAGTTAGAATTTTCATGTATTAATGTGGGCACTCTTACAGCTGCATGGGGTTATTTTATCTGGTTCCTGTTTTGTTTTTCTGTTTTGGGATCTTCCCCTTCTTGAAGGATATCATGTTGGGTTTATGTGTGGTGGCTCCACTGGGGAGGGGGGTTTGGGTTGGGGAGGGGGGTGGTTACTTTCTTGGTCACATTGGTATTTGTATTTTACTGTTATATTCTCTAATTTTCAATAAAATTTGCCTAATTAAAAAAAAGAGAATATACTTATTACTCTGTGTCAGACTGGATGCTATATTGCTATCCCAAAGTCTGATTCCCTCTATTCACTCCATGGGGCATGAATCCATTACTGTCATGGGTCATGCCCCTGTGCTACTCAATTTGCAGGGTTTGAGGGTTTCTGCGGCCACAAGAGCCTAGGAATTAGACCCTATCCTTTTAAATAAGTCTGATTTCATTGCCCATATTAAAGAGCAGATCCTGCATTATCATAATTCCAACCAGAGGGGCACAACAGCAGCTACCACTAGATGGGAGGCCTTGAAGGCATTTCTGGGGGGGGGGCACTATTTCTGATTCCAGCCACATGAGGAAGGCTGAAAATCAACAGGCTTGCTGACTTGTAAAAGCAAATCATACAGGTTGAGAGGCAGCACATGGCTAATCCTACACCCGCTGACTACCAGCTTCTACAAAAATTTAAAAGTGAATTTAATCGGCTTTCCAATTCTAGAATAGAATGTAATTTTGTACTGACCCAGGCAACTGGTCATTATAATGGGGATTTGGGGTGGGGGAGATATTGGCATGCCAGTTAAAACATAGGGAAAGTGTTAAAAATGTTAACTGGATTGTAGATCAGAATGGGGTGATTTAATATGATGATGATGACATAGGGGAATGTTTCCATAGGTTTCATCAGGAAGTACTGTATATTTTTATTTATTTCATTTTTGTTGACAGGGAAGGAGGACTAGACAATTTTTTGCCTATTTTCAGCCTCGTCCTGGGGAGAGGCGGATACAGATGCATGCCAACTGAAACTGAACCAGATTTTTTTAAGCTGTTGGTGGTATTTTTAGTGAATGTTGTATACCTCTGAGATGCCACCAACTGAGGCAGAAATTCAGGCTTTTATACAGTGCACCCCTCTTCCCAGTTTTAACTCATAGCAGAAGGCTAACCTGGAGGCTGATGTCACTTGGGATGAGATTCAGAAGGCAAATGGCATCTTAATGGAGGGAAGGCCACTGATCCTAAGGGGTGTCCCATTCACCTTTATAAGGCTTTTAGTTTAGAGCTCCATGAACTGCTCTGTGATATGGTCTATGAGTGCTTGGAGAGTGGTGTATTGCCCAGCACACCCCCCAATCTATGCAATCTGCTACTCGTACAGTCATCTCTAAGCTGGGTAAAGACCCAGTACAATGTGGTTTTTACAGGCCAATCTCATTGTTATTGGCAGATTATAAAATAATAATAAGGGTTCTGGCCTGCAGGTTGGAAAAGGTGCTCCCTACAATTGTGCACACTGACCAGGCTGAATTTGTTCAGGGTCACCACGTTAAACATAATGAGTAGGATTTTCAAATGCCCTAGATTGCCACAAGCCCTGGTGTGCTGATGATACAACGCACAGGGTTTGTGGTGACCTAATGTAATTTTCTATCCTATGTGGCAGTTGGTGCAAGTCAGACCCACTGTTTCTGGTCTAGCGTGTGCAATCCTGGAGGCTTGTTTTATGGAGCTTGAACCAAATATATGGCACAAGCTGCCATAATTTGTGAAAACTGTCACAACTGCACCAGAGATTGCAAAATCAGGGGCAGTTTCATGGGAAGGGTTTGGTACACCACCAAAACAAAAGTAACATGGTGCCCTGGATGCAAGCCCTGCGCCCTGATTTGAAAATACTTCCCAATGTGCGGGAAGCAGTAAACATTATTTGGTGGTAGATGGGGGTCGAATTGGCTCTGGGGCTGCAGTTTTGACTCTTGATGCTGAAAAGGCCTTTGACCTTGTGGAGTGGGGGTACATGTTTGCTGCATTGAGAAATTTTGGCCTGGGTAGCAATATGGTAAAGTGGATCTCTATGCTATATCAGCTCCCCACAGCTCAGGTTCTAGTCAATGGTAGATTATTGAAGCCATTTACTCTCGTCAGGGGGATCAGGCAGGGTTGCCCCCTTTTCCCACTGCTTTATGTCTGGTCCATTGAGCCCTTGGTGGTGGCAGTAAGGTCTGATACCCTCATTACTGTTTTTAAATCAGGACAGCATCACTCCAAGATATCTCTATTAGCTCATGATCCTCTCATTTCCTTTTTTTTTTTTTCCATCTACATTTTTCCTCAATCTAACAGAGCTGGCAGGTGGCTCCAGACCCTCCTTCAGAGGAACTCATGCTCTGGTCCCTGTTTCTCCCACTCCAGACCCTTCCAGTAATCCCACACAGGTTGCCCCTCATAACAGGGCTGAGGGTGAAGGGTGCCGACTTTCCCCCCTTCCCCGGAGACAACATCCAGACTCTGGGGGGCTGGGGCAGACACTACAGGGCCATCATGGAGCCTGTCAGCTCACTTTTTCACCATTTTTCTCCCCTCACCTCAGCTGCTCAAGCACATGTGGAGGCAAGCATACACAGCAATCCGTGGCACCCTCCCTATCCTAGCCACTCCCGTCTGCACTTCATTTGGGCCTCTACCAGGAGGCAGCATCACAGCAGTCACAACTGAATCCCCACCAGGGAGAGAAGAGCTGCTCTTTGGCCACTCAATCCATCTCCCGCCCCCCCCATCAATTCCTGATGACCCAGGCTTGTTCTTGAACCTGGGTCTCCAGCATGGCTCAAGGTGTAGCATCCAGAGCTTCAACCCTCAGTGCCACCAGGCGGGCGTCTCTCATTTTCTTAAATTGATTAGGCAGGACTGTGAGAGATGGGAAGGCCTCCTGTTACGTTTTATTAGCTGAATTAACACCATCAAGATGAATATACTTCCCCTAATGTCTCTATCTTTTCCAGAACTTGAATATTTGGATTCATGAAAAATGTTTCCAGTCCTGTATTAGTAGCCTTCATAGATTTGTCTGAGGGGTGGGGAGAGTTCGTATTCCAAGTAACATATTACAGCTTCTCATTCATAAAGGTGGTTTGGCATTACTTAACTTGAAATACTACTACTAGGTTGCACAACTGGCCCTTCTGGTGGATGGTGTTGGGGAGTCCCCTCCTGACTTGTTTCTGTTAAAAGGGGAATGGTATGAGGCAGGCTTGTTACAGGGTTACTTGATTCCTGGACTAGGAGGTGCACCTCTCACATTAAACCGTAATTCACATACCCGACAGCTGGTCAGGATTTGGCTGGGCATCCAAAAATGTATTAATTACTTGAAGGGGTTGTCACCAAGTGCAGGGCTGGTTGCTGTCTGTAATTAGATGAGGGATTACAATATCCCCATGCTGCAGGCCCTTTTAAGGTGGAGCAAGAATAGGTTCAGATACATAGGGGATTTGTATGGGATGGATGCTGAAATTGTTTACTGCAATAAAACAGATATTTCCGTGCAGCCAGGTGATTTCTTTGCTTTTTTACGTGTTAGGCAATATCTTTCCAACAGTGCAGTTTTGTCTTCTCCCATTGAGGAGATTCTCTTCTGGCCACAGCCTGGCTCCTGGCTCCTGACTGTGTTATATAGGTTACTATTGGGAGCAGTTCCTCTTCCTCATATTAAGGCACAGGGGTATTGCAGTGATGATTTAGGGTCTGCTTTGGATCTAGGAGACTGGAAAACTGCAATTAAACATGCTCACATGTGTTCTAGTTCTAACAAATAGAGAAGAATCCAATATAACTTCCTTTATAGAGCCTACGTTATGCCAATTAAGCTGCATCAATATAAAGTATCATTTGATCCTCACTGCCCTAAGTGTTTGGTGGTGGATGGTGATTTCATTCACATTGCCTTAATGTGCAGTAAAATTGCAACATTCTAGAAAGAGGTACATAATTTTATGGATAAGGTAGTGTGGTGTTCACTTCCTTGTAACCCTTCAGAATTTATGCTGGGTATAGGAGAGGCCTGGGCTTCTAATGCAAGGGGAAGGGTGAAACATAGGTTATGGGATGCAGCCCTGATTAATGCTAGGAAATCTGTTTCACAGAATTGGTTAAGCTCCTTGCACCCTACTGTGGCTCACTGGCTAAATAATCCATTCTTTATGTATGAAACTGGAGAGTTACCATATCAGTACTAGAGGTCGGGGCAATTATTTCGCCAAACATGGGATCCTCAGTTGCGTGCTATTAGTAACAATTAAATGTCAGTGTGAGAAGTTTGTTCTGTTCTTCAGCTAGTTTACCCATCCCTGATCGTAAGCATGTTCCTGTTGTTAATTTGTTGTATCGTGTATGACTTATACTCTCAACTATCCCAGAATGACGTAAATGGACCTTTTTGGTATGCTCTAACTAAATTCGCTTATAGTGACCCTTTTTTGTCACTGATAGCTGAAGTTGTCTATGAGATTACTGTCACTTTACATCCATGTTATGTCATGTTATACTTTTGTTATCCTGCACTATTTCAATAAAATATATTTACAAAAAAAGTTCAGCTTCTTTTTTTATCAGTTTACATACTGTATTATTTTGATCTTTACAATCTTAATAAATCAGTAAATAACATGAAATGGACAAAAATAGCTAACACTGGAAAAGCTATGTTAATTTATCATAATGCCTGACCTGGTGGCCTGGCTCGGGGTAATGTATTTGTTTGTCCATATAGGAGACCCAGGTTTGAATCACAAATCCAGTTATTGAAGGCTGGAGGACACTAGGGAAAACCATGAAGATAGCATTATTAGATGCAGTGGGATGGCACTGCTATGCCTCATCCTGTTGTAGTAGAGGTTCCTCAAGGAGGCAGTGGGATAAGTCTGACATAATGGACACCCCCTCAAAATCAACATCCACCCTACAAGAATTGAGCAGTGAGGACAAGCTTACTTTGGTTGGGCATGTGCCCTCCAGACTCTATGGACATTATGGCATGGTTTCAGTCTGGACATAAGATGATGGTTCCCTGGTACTTCTGGGCCACACAGACTTTTAGGCTTTCCTGGGGGATTCTGTTATCCAGCATGTCAGGACCGCTTGGTCAGTGAGGCCTAAACTAGTGGGCTCTGGCAGCAAGAGACTATACTGATGATTGAAATAAATAAAATCACCGTATACCCTATATCTAATACAATGGTAGGTAGGGGTGGTGTTTAATAAATATAAATGTCTTAAACACCATCCCCTGCATTCCAAGTTGGGTATATTAGTTCACTAGCAACTCGTTGTAGGACTCAAATGGGGCCTAAAGTAGTTTGGAACACATTTCAGGATTGTTCACCTTTTGTAGACTTTGCCAATGTGCTGTAGCTGGTGTTGTTTTTTTTTTATCTGCTTTTTTTCTCTATAAATGTGAAACAGTTACTACCCATCCTATAAGTGATACCAAACTAAAACATGATTGTTTACAGTTTTTGATTTTCTTGCACTGCATCCTTCCTGAAGGAAATCCTACCACCCCGTAGCACTGTTACAATGCAAATCAGTAACTCTTTGTTAAAGGTTGCAAATGGGAATTGTAGTTTGCACCTGTTTCCCCGCTGGTGGATGACAATGACCAAGCTGAGTATGGCATAGATTCAGGTACATGGTGTTATGCCATGCTGGTCATCATATGTTAATGAACAACCCATCTGAACTCTCCCCCATAGCCCCTCCTCTGATACCTGTGTGAACCAAGTGGATCAGAGGTCTCCTGGTCTTTGTCCCAATGCCCCAACTCCCTGGCAGTACAGTGCAACCCAATCACTCAGTAGCATGTCATGAACCCCCCGAACCCCCCCAAAAAAAGTTCTTCACCTGCCAACACTTGTCTGTGACCAAGATTGTGAAGGTCACTAGGCTTTTGTAAATAGCATAACCCACCCCCTTTTTCCTCATCATTCAAAAACAGTTTTGCTATCATGGAGGAAGGTGGTGTGTCCCATGTTTAACATCACTCAACAGGGTTACAGAGTTGTAGGTGGCACTAAGTGGTCACAGTGGGTTAGTGACCATTTACTGTATCTCCAGTTAGTTAGGCTAAAAATGTGCCCAGAATTTGATGGTCACGGGCCACAAGGTGCATCAAAGCAACACAGTGACAAATGAATCACGAGTTACTAAGCACACAGTGTAACTTTTTAGAAAAAAATGTTCAAGCAGGTACATTTTTAATTCCAAAGGCTTTAGAGGTTTTCATTTTTAATAACACACTGGATTAGTAATAACTTTAGGTGCCTACTGGGTATCTTGAATCCGCGTATTGCAGAACAGCAGTGCCAATGTCCTCAAAAATGAAAGCACTCTATTCATTAACTTTTGTCGAACTTTATTCAAAAAGACTCCTTAATCAGCAGTTTAAGTTCATTTTTGTGAAGTTCTTGAAAGGATAAATATTTTCCCATTTTGGTTGAGCATTTTCAACTCCCTTTAAGACTCTTAAGCTTGACAGAGGTGACTCACTGGTATTTCACTGATTTTAATTGGTTATTTAAGTAAGACTGAATGAAAAGACCTGGAACAATTTAGACAGCAGATTCAATGATATAAATATATCTCCAGCGAAGTGAAGTAGACTGTTTCATATTTTAAGATCCTTGTCAATGGATTTGCCTTGACAAGTTTTAAAACCTAGCCACTGATTTACATTTTAATCAGTTGAAATAAGAACTCCTGAAAAGATTACATAACAGGATGTTCACTGAGATAAATACCCCTTCCCTCTAGACTAATACAGCTCCACATACTGGATCTTTCTATACCCAGGTTACAAAACATGGATTTGTTGATATGCATTTTGTTTCAAGCTGCACAAGAGCATTACAGTTTACATCCAAACACTGGGCCCAATACACAAAACAATGTTGCACCTTATGTAGACGTACAGGGCTGAGAACAGCCACAGAGTGCCTCCTTTGTACATATGGATCTCTCTGTGGAACCCACATACCATCCATCTCTACCCATACATCTTTGTGGGTGGGTGGGTCAGTTCTCATCCTGGGGTGTAGGTGTCCTTTGCGTGACCCACGGGTACCAATGCTAATCTGGGGAAAACACAGCAGTGGGGTCTGCGAACCCCCATGGCCAGCCACCATGAACATTTATGGGACCAGACTGACCTCAGCACTTAATGTCTCCAGTTCTCCAAGATGGCATGAAGGGCTGGAGGCTATAACTTTTACTTTTTTTATTTAAAAAACATATCCCATATGAGGATTCTTGGAGGACTGCCATATCCCATAATCCCTGGTCTGCATGGAACTGGGAATCTATTCAGGTGCTGAACCTGAAACCTCACAGGATGCCTGATACCAGCCCTGCTCTGTCCCTAGAATGCCACTGGACTCCTCTCTGCTCTACTCCATATGTTGATTAGTGAGGCTGGAGACTGTGAATTCTACCATGTGCAAACCAGAATGGTGGTGTGGGGATTACATGACAAGATACATTCCTTTTCCATGTATCTAGGCCTACATTGAAAATGGGACATAAGAATTTATAAGCACAGTTACATTTTATTTTTATTTTTTTTGTTTCTTTCATGGTCACACTCAATTATACTCTGCAACCCTATAAGCACAAATGTCCTTAAAAGGGGGAGCATAAAAGGTATGTATAATGCAGCAGGAAAGAACTCTTCATGATGTAGATGTCTCTTCCCCTGATGTGTCATAAATAGTTTTATGCATTTCAGTGTGGTTAATATTTAAGCAATAATGCACAACAGGATGTGTGTTGTTGTGGGATTTACTCATGCCTTGAGCGGTGTGTCACGAGGTGCAGCCGAGTGACTTTAACCACATAAGAAGTGTATAAAATCTGCTACTACTTATGCCCTGAATTGCATTATTGTGATTATAAAATGAATCTGTTATCATTATATTTTTTAAATAAATTATGTTCAAAGTAAGTAAACATTTGATCAGCAGGATCTTTAATGGCTGGCAGCTGCAGGATTTACACATGATCATGTGATTGTTTTGACCAATGAGGCTACAGGATTTTCAAGACCTATTTTATAATATGGCTGTTCCCTCAACTTCCTGTCTACCCACTATCATGACACTGTTCACAACCCTAAATGTGATGCCATCAGGTTATAACTGGACTTTTACCTTTAAGAGCAATAATCTCATGACCATACTCTCACCAAAGGCCCATCTCACAGCCTACACCACATAGTGGATTCATATTGTATACTTGCTGCATAGAACATTATGTCATAGCACCTAAAATGTGAAAGAAACATTTTAGCTAGTGTCTTCATAATAAAATATACAATGGCAGTTTGAAATCTAGAAACCTGATTTGCTGAGTCTTATCTGTGAGTAAATCCCAGTATAACTCATGGATAAAGATGCAGTCAGTTGCATCTGCAAAAAAAATCAATCCAGCCCCCCAAAGTCAAAACTTAAAAGGCACCATATTAATTCCCCACTAAATCACAACAGAAAAGCAGGAGAGTGGGGCATTCAAAGAAGTACTTAACTTTCACAAAAGAAAGTCTGAATCAACTTTCTCTGACACAAACACTTTTTTTTTCCCCTTTTTTTTTCAGTACCTCATAAAGTTTTAATGTGACCACTCGGTGCTGACACCTGGCTCACCTGATGGCTGCAGTCCATTACTGCCCCAAGATCCAAATCTCTCCCTCCCCTTCCAAATTTGTTTAAAAAAAATCACTTTAAGATGGAATTTCTTCAACAGTCCCTGCCTGCTGCACACTCATACCCTCAACCCCTCCATTTCCATGACCACTGACACAGGCTCACTCCCTTGTTCATTACAATACCAGTTGCCATGTTTAACTGCAGGATTAATGGCTGGTATCACCTACCACGGACCGCAAAATAAAAACTGGAACCATAGGATGGTTGCTGTCAGAGCTCGGGTTGCTGTCACTGCTCGCAGCTGTTTAAAAGAAAAAAAAGACAGAAGCCTAACAAGCTCTCTTTAAAAAAAAAAAGGCAGCCTCACACACTCTCTAAAAAAACAAACAGCAGCCTCACAAGCTTTACAAGGGTGCATGTGGGGGGGAGGGGTGATGTGTCTCTTTGGAGTAGGTGTGGAATGGGATAAAGACAGAAGCCTCACAAGATCTGGTGTCCATGGTGTATTTGTAGTATGGGACTAGGTATTGAAATGCTGGAGAAATGAGGAAGCTAGGCACTGTCTCCCTAGCAACAAAAACTATTTTTTTTTTTCTGGTGGAGAAATACAATTAGTAAAACTAACTTTTTTTTGCTTTTTCACTTGCTGTTTAAGCCTCCTTCTTTGTCTCTGTGTCCACTCCCTCCTCGGGATTCCAATGGTGATTCTGGCAGTGTGATGGGGGCTTGCCCCAGCCTCGGATAACCCCCCAGGTGGGGTAGGAGGGAGACATCCCAACCCCTCCAGCCAATGTCCAACTTGTCAGTCAGTCCATTCACCCCCTTCCATAATACTGGAACCCATCTCCTTGAGTGGATGCAGGGCTGTTTCCACTTTTCCTATGGAGATGTGGTCATGCAATGACATCAGTGCCTGCACTGGCATTGTTCATGCTCCTCCCCTGTACAGTGGCACTGCACTGCCATGCCCCCAGACTCCACTAGAGGTTGGCCCAGCACCGGGGCTCTCCCCTCACCCTCCTCATCGGAGATGAGCAGTCCTGTGGATGCTCAGCCTCCACTCCCAGGCTTGTTCCTGAACCTGGGTCAGTGGCATCGTAAGCAGCAGTGCTACCATTGCCCCCACGGGCTGGCTAATAAAAATAACTTAAAATACAAAAAAAGTATTTTTCTTTATTTTTTTTCTCACCAAAAAAAGGGGGCATTATATTATCACAATAAACCACTTCAGGAAATGGCACCACAATCCGCATGGGGGTTGTATACAGACCCCCATCTCAGGGGAAGGGAATGGACAAGGAAATGATAGAAGGCTTTCTTAGAATGGCAGAAAAGGGGGAGATATTGTTGATGGGGGACCTGAATATGCCAGATGTTAACTGGAGCACCTTTGCTGCAGGAACATCCAAGAGCATGGTCATTCTTGATACCCTACAGGGGGCATGCCTCAGACAGCTAGTATTGGAACCCACTCGGGAGGGAGCAATCTTAGACCTGGTACTCTCAAATGGGGATGGAGAAAGAATCTCAGATTTAGAAGTGGGTAGCCATCTGAGACAAGCGACCACCAAACAGTGTGGTTCACGATAAACACAGCCATACAATCAAGCCATACAAAAGCAAGAGTACTGGACTTTAGGAGGGCTGACTTTGGGAAAATGAGAGAGTGCCTCAGAAAAGCACTAGCAAACAGGCAAGAAGGAGGGTGGAGGAACAATGGGAGTGATCAAAACAGCCATCACAGAGGCAACAAGCCTTTTGTAAAACAAATCAATAAAACACAACGAAGGAAAACCGTTATGGTTCTCAAAAGAGGTGGCAGGAAGGTTAAGTAGAAAGGGCAGCATTCAGGAAATATAAGGAAACACAGAAGGGGCAGGATAGAGAACTTTATCAGTTAAAGCAGAAAGAGGCTGGGAAGGCAGTCAGAATAGCAAAGGCCCAAACCGAGGAAAGGATAGCCAATTCTGTTAAGAAGGGGACTAAGACCTTTTATAGGTACATTAGGGAGCGAAGAAAGACCAAAGGAGGGATACTGAAGCTTAATAAAGGGGAGGGAATGTGGGTAGAGGGTGACAGTGAAAAAGCAGGGATACTGAACAAATATTTCTGCTCAGTATTCACAAAGGAAGAGGAGGGGGAGTTACCTAAACCAAACAAGAGAAACACTCTGAAGACGGGGTTCGATAACAGTCCATTTACAGAAGAAAGGGTTCTGAAAGAACTAATAAAATTCAAGGTGGACAAAGCAATGGGGCCTGATGGGGTTCACTCAAGAATTCTAAAAGAACTAAGGGTAGAACTAGTGACACCGCTGACTACTCTGTTTAATAAATCATGGGAGGATGGGGTGGTACCCGAGGACTGGAGGAGGGCAGATGTGATTCCTCTTCACAAAAGTGGGAGCAGGACAGAGGCAGGAAACTACAGACCAGTTAGTTTGACCTCAGTGGTAGGGAAAATGATGGAATCACTTCTGAAGGAAAGAACTGTTGAGTACCTAGAGGCCAGTGGGGCACAGGACCCAAGGCAGCATGGATTCATGATGGGAAGGTCATGTCAGATGAATCTAATAGATTTCTTTGACTGGGTTACCAAAGTAGTAGACCAGGATGGGGCTGTAGACATGGCCTACCTAGATTTTAGCAAGGCATTTGATACAGTCCCACACAAAAGATTAATACACAAGATAGCCAGCCTTGGAGTGGGTCCCAAGGTGGTAGCCTGGATAAAAAATTGGCTAGGCAACAGGACTCAAAGGGTAGTAGTAAATGGAGTACACAGTGACGAAAGGAGGGTTACTAGTGAGGTACCTCAGGGTTCAGTACTGGGACCGGTCCTTTTTAATGTCTTTATAAGTGACATTGCAGAGGAACTGGAAGGAAAAGTATGTCTCTTTGCAGATGACACACAGATCTGCAACAGGGTTGATACACAAGATGGAGTGGAAAGGATGAGAAGGGACTTGGCAAGGTTGGAGGAATGGTCAAATGTATGGCAGCTCAGATTCAATGCAAAGAAGTGCAAGGTAATGCACATGGGGAACAAAAACCCAGAGGAAGCATACACAATGGGGAGTGAGATACTGACAACAGTAAAAATAGAAAGGGACCTGGGGGTAATTATATCAGATGACCTAAAGGTGGGCAAGCAATGTGAGAAGGCAGTAAGGAAGGCTGGGGGGATACTGGGATGCATAGGAAGAAGCATCAATAGTAGAAAATAGGAAGGTGTTATCCCTCTGTACAGACAGTTGGTAAGACCCCATCTGGAGTACTGTGTGCAGTTCTGGAGACCCCATCTCCGCAAAGACATAGACAGAGTGGAGGCTGTCCAGAGGAGGGCAACCAAATGGTGCAGGGTCTGCACGAAGACATATGAAGAAAGACTAAAGGAGTTAATATGTATACCCTTGAGGAAAGAAGGGAGAGAGGGGACATGATAGAAACTTTCAAGTACCTCAAGGGAATTAACAAAGTCCAAGAGGGTAGCATCTTCCAGAAAAAGAGATGTGCAAGAACAAGGGGGCACAATCTGAAGGTAGAAGGGGGACAGCTCAGAGGTAATGTGAGGAAGTATTTTTTCACTGAGAGGGTTGTGGATGCATGGAACAGCCTCCCTGAGGAGGTCGTGGGGTCAAGAATAGTGGAGGACTTCAAGAATGCATGGGACATGCATAAGGCAGTCCTAGTGGGGGGTAGGAGGAAGTAAGCTGTTGGTTAACTAGGATCTGTAGCTTATCTGTTAGGTAGAAAAATGGGCAGACTAGGTGGGCCAAGCAGTCCTTATCTGCCGTCAAATTCTATGTTTCTATGTTTCTATGTAGAATGTGGATTATGCTGGAATTTACCAACTTCTGATGTGGATTTGGTCACTTAGCCCATGGCACTGTGACCAAATCAAACCTGTGCTCCAGCTATCAGATCATGCTGCCTCAGTACATGTTTGGAGAACAAATGGTGGGTGTGTCTGAGAAAAGAGTTGAGGCAAGTTGAAAACAGAATCTAGTAATCACAATGTTGTACAATGGATGGATAGCTTAGAAGAAAGTCATACACATTAGGTGTTAAAAACCTGATAAACCATAAACATACCACTTATTTTCTAAGCTTCATTGGTAGCCAGTGCCAAGTTGCACTACAATAGATATCAGAATACTGTATATCATAGAAAAAATAACTGAAGAGCCAGCTCAGGGGCGTGGAGGACTGAGGTTTTACTTCCTTACCTGCTGCCATGATGGCGACCCATGTTTAGAGGTGAGTATAAGTTGCTGGTGGTAGGAAAAGATTGAGCACCTGATGGATGATCTCCTTTCCCAGGAAGGGGGGACCTGCATGCTCCATGGAATGACTGCCACCTGGTGGTGGCCAGGTGGTAGTGTGGGTCTAGGAAGACAATAGAAGGGAGGGCTGCAGGACTCCATGGCATGCATGCACCTCCATGCATGCATGTCTATGTGCATGCCCCAGAGAGGAGAACAGGGAAACAAATGGAAATGGAAAGGCTCCAGATTAGTGATGCCCTGCCTGCCTGCCTGCCCCCACTCCCATATCACCATGTGACCACCATCTTAGGGTGGTTGGTTGGGCTGGTAGATGCCTGGCGGGGGAGGCAGGGAAAGGGCTTAGAACACTTGGGGGCCAACCCACCAAGGTGAAAAAGCTTGATGAAAAAAAAGGAAAAAAGAACTGAAATGAATGTGGACTTCCTGGGATACATCAGGAAACATCTAGATACAGTAGGAGTAAATGACATTTCCTGAAATTTCTGTAATACTGTGTCTCTAGAGAAATCCCCTGCTTGCCTATATAATGACTGTAGAGCCATCGGTGAGACTCTCTTTAGAAATATCATGAAATATCTGGGAGAGACTCTTTTTAGAAATATAGAATATCTGGAAATATGTGAGAGAGACTCTCTTTAGAAGTATTATGAAATATCTGGACATATCTAACCTTCACAGTTGCTGCAGCTGCATCATGTCGCTGGTTACCTCTGTACATCAAGTAGTTTGCTTTCCTCACATCTCCCTTTCTCTCTGCATTTTCAACAACTGTGGTAACAAGTTACTTTATAAATAACTCCTAAAGAAGGCCTATTGCTAAAATATTAATTTTCACTTTATTTTCCATTTGCAGAATGCATTTAATTTTGCCCTTTTCTTTTATTTGAAACCCACATAATGGTACATCATTCTTACAGTATATGTTTTGCTCCCATTGTGTGTGTGTGTGTGTGTATATATATTTATATACGTATGTCTGTATTATGATAGTAGAATATTAACTACTTTACCAAGTCATGATCTCAACATTGGCAACCACCATCTTCATTATACATTCACCAATCTAACTACCAGGGAAGCTATACATAAATAATTATGGTACAGAGTATTATATAATTAAAAGAAACTGCACATAGATACAGTATTAAACAGATATGATTATACAGATATGGCAGTAAATAGCATTTCCATTTTTTTAACATTTCAGATGTATCCCACCTCAAATAATCCTAGTGCATAACTGAAAAAGGAATCAAATTGTTAAACTTCCCAGAGAAAATCTTTGATATTTCACTTATTATCACAGTATTCAGTATACAGTATGTGGCATGACTTACCCTTTGTGATGTATTATATTTTCTTATACTTTAAGATTAACAGATGGTCAAATAACTTCAATTTTCTCTTTACTGTAATTCTCGGTAAAAGCCTTCAGTTTCTTTCACACCAAATATGCATGTTTATTTTGCTTTTGCAATTTTATTGTCCCTCAGCCTATTTAAACATTAATTTGCTGTATTCTAATTTATAATTGGGCAGTAATGTTTTGTACTATCCAACAGTCATTGGCAAAGAACGTTTTTATTTGAGGCAATTCAAATGCTAGCTAATGGAACGGACTGAACACCAATGCAGCCTAAAGCCTGAAATCTTCTATCATATAAAACAGGCTGCCCCAGAGGTATTTAGTTCATCAGTTTTCACTGAATCATTCATTCATACTTAAGGTTCCAAAGACTGACATGATTGCCCTCCATGATTTACAGAGTTAGTATGTCCATAAGAAAATTATGCATTACAATCATGTAAAACTACTTACAGAATGGACAGACTTCCTTTTGCTAACTACAGAAATCAAATTATTGGCTGGCTCCCTTCAGCAATTCTTCATGATATGTCTCAAAACACACTTGCCCTTTAAATGAAAAATGAGGCATCACCCAGTAGGCAGCTTACACCCATAATCTGGCACCCTTAATAAATTGACCTTTTAAATACTAGTGGCAGGCTTAAAGGAATTCTTATGTCCTACAACAGCAATATAAATTATATTGTTCTGTATTATACAAACTGACTGCATGACAAATCAGCATCACCTCAGCCAACTACTAGGATGTTATTGTCCCTGCTTGCTCACTCACTACATGAATTTTGCATTTCACCATAATACAACAGCCAGAACATTTCTGTAAAGGCACTCACATATGTGATTGACACAAATTTAAATTATAATATTTATATATTTGTTTATGTAAATAATTGTAACCACTGCTTATGTGCCTTTATAGATTCCTCCACTTTTGTTGTATGCTTATTTTGTACAACCCATTGCACCCTCCCCTGTGTTGCCCCTGAAAAAGAGACAGTCCTTTTCAGCAGGCTTACCCAGTTACCAAAATTCAAATAAATACATAAAATAAATAAATACCATTGTTCCAGATAACTAAAGATGTGCATAGCCTCAAACTGAAATAGGATGTTCACAAGAGTAAGAGGAGTGGCTTCTCTCTCGTGCCATAGGAATTGGGGGGCCTTCATCAGTACAAATAATGAAACTTTATTTTATCACAAACAAAGATGTGCCCAAGTTTAACAAAGGTATGGGCAACAAGAATGGGCAAAGAACAGCTACTGCATGCCACATAATCCTTCTGGCATAGCAAAAAACTTATTTTCAAGTAGTCTTCACCATGAAATGGAAGGGCAGGACTTTGCATAGTCTCATGATGGGGGAATCTGCTGGTGATGTGCAAAAGCTCCATAATGGATGCTGCAGATAGCAAGACACATTGGTGAATTCCTGCCTGAAAGGATGGTCACATGGAACACAATGCAGTCAATGAATTAGCACAGAAAGTGGGATGGGACTGTGTATGCTAAGCAAAATCAGACATATTAGGTTGAGCAAAATTGTCATTAGTGCAGACATTCTTGCTCCATATGACTGCTGAGACTTCTTAGAATGTATGTGAAAAGCTTTTAGGAAACACTGTGTGGTGTTACTTTCATGGTAATTACACTACAAATAAAATAAGAATTCTTTATAAAGTAATAGGAAGGATTATATCACATGCATTCCTTACTGTACAAATCTGGAATACTTTTTGCTTATTCCTTATGATTTCATATGTGGTTTTATTATATTTTGGGGGGACTACTATTGGCCTGAAAGATGTATTATAAAATGATCCACAATGGGTTAAAATAGGACAAACAGTGTTTGACCCCAGGGATGTCATGCTGGGGGTCCCCCATGGATCCATCTTGGGACCATTGCTCTTCAGCCTGTTCCTAAATAATCTCCCTCAAGCCTGTGATGCCAAGATAATCCTAAAGGTGGACAATGCTGTCATCCTCAACAGCAACTCTTGAACTGAGCCACTCCACACAGCACTTCAGCATTCCTTCAGTAAAATGGAAGATTGGTTCTGCAAGCACAAACTTCTGCTCAATTACAAAAAAAAAAAAAAAGACCATGCTCCTATCCAGCCCCAAGCTCAAGAAAAGGTTCCCCACCATAAACATCACCAACAATGTACTCACCCCCTTGGAACAGGTACACTCCTTCAAATACCTTGGAGTCACCCTGGACAACACCTTATCCTACGCTCAACAGATTGACCAGGTGGTCAAGATAGCCAACTCCAGCCTTGGTGTTCTTTACAGGCACAGAAAACATCTTACCATGGCAGTCATCTGCCTATCAGTCACAAGCTCCATCCTCTGCACGATTGACTATGGCCTGGTTGTCTACAGTGCAGCATCAGACTCTGTGCTCAAGAGGGTGCACATAGCTCTCAACAAGGCCTGCAGGCTTATCCTGAGTAGCGATCAAATGATCCACACCTGTTCCATCTACAGACAGACACACCTGCTGTCTCTCGGGTATAGGACTAAATTCCTCACATGCCTCCTAGGCAAAAAAGCATTACTGAGGAAAGCCCCCCCATGTGTTGCAGGAATCTTCTCCCTCCCAGGCTCAGAATATGTAACCAGAAGCAGAATGTAAGGGGCCCTCGTGGTGCCATTCTGACACACAGCTCTTGGACAGCATGCCTTCTTCTACAGAACCCCTCTGTGGCTTAAAGAGGTACCCGACTCCATTCGGAACTGCACTAGCCTGTTTGGCTTCAAATCAGACCTTAAGAACTACCTGACCTCCAGCTGTGTATGCATCTGCTTCTCCAGCAACTGATAAACTCTGGATGACAAGGCCTGGCTCTGCTAATAGCAACTATTCACATCACAAGACAGAAGCAACCCTCCCACATGCTCCTTGACAATGCCTCTGAATCACCCTAAGGGGTTGTTCCTGTACACCCCTCACCCCCCTCTACCTCCCTCCCCCCGTCTCCATGCTAGGATGGATCTCTGTCTCCCTGGCCTCAGCTCTGCCTCCTTGACCACTTTTACTAGTAGCCTCCATTCTCCCCTACCAAAATCCTGTCCTTACTGACCCTCTGCCCAACTTAACCTAACCTCTAGTGCCTCTGCACCTTACCTGCACTTGTAAATTATAATCAACTAAAGTTGATGTCCATATGCTGTATAGTGTTTTAAATGTCTAAGAAATTATGCAACCTTTTCCTGATTATTGTGCTGTTCAGTGTCTCAAATGTCCTTAAACTCTGTAACCTTCTTGATTGAACTTCTATACTCCGTTCACATGATGTGGAACCTTTGTAAAAGGGCCTTAGCACAAAGGTTATTTTCTGAATACAAAAAAAAATAAATAAAAATAAAAAAATATTAATAGCACACTTACAAGCACACCCAGCACATGAGAAAGACCAGCAGATTTCATAGGATTAGTACATTTTGTTTATTATAACTATATTTATGAACAACACATTATATCTTGGAGTTTTAGTTGAGGTTGTGTGTGCATTCCCCTCTCATGCTTTATATTTGTTTGTTCCAACATCAAAGGGCACCGTACCTCTGATGTCAATAGGTTACACACCCTGCTACTGATCAGTGTGCTCTATGCCTTATTTATCAATGAGTGTTTTCTATACTACGGGCTCCACACCCAATAGCTTCCAAGGAAGTATGTTCCACCTACTCAGGGATTCTGTGTCACATCCAAGCTTGCATTACTCACCCAACAGATTTTAATGTTTCTGCCTGTTCTTTCTGTCCTCCCCCAACCCACCCCCATGCTCTGGTGATCAATTAGGTTGTCACTGGTGCTACCATGTTATCTTTCTCCTTCTGGGAATGGCATCCACTACCTTCTCCTAAGGTTTCTATAGCCACAGAGATAAGTCCATTTGGTACCTCCAAGGGTGGATCACTTTTAGGAGGGTGTCTTTCAGTAATATGGTGAAGGTTTACGGTTCAGGGGCAGAGGAGCCCCAAGCTACGTAAAAGGGTGCATCTCTTGCATCTATCATGAGCACCTCATTTCTCATTTTATTTCCATCATGCCCTCCTCCACTGGTGGCTGATTTGCAGTCCTTTGGTAAACAGCATCCAGCACATTCCCTTAAAATTCCTTTAGCTATAGGGCTGAGTCACACTTTCACCCCCAATGGTGGAATGCTCGTGGAGTGAGTTTGTTTGGTCATACAGAACTCTGTGGAATCATCATGAGGGAAATAATCTCAACAATGAGAGTGAATGGCCAAACCAATGACTGCACAAGCACTGGAGCATAATCATGATTGTCAGTATGTCCAGTGAACCTATTGATTTGCATGCTAATTTTCATTTACTGGAAGGATAAGCTATCTTCTTTTGAGTGATTTGTATTTATCAAGTCTTAATTTGGTACATTTGGACAACAGCTTATACTATTATGGTATGTTAACTGAAATTTATTTTAATATTAGGCAAGCAAAGGAAAGCAGCTTTTAATGAAATGTTAGAAAAGATTAAGTGAACATCAAAATGTAGCAGGAAAAGTCATGCCCCCAGCTTGCATAAATGCAGTGAAAAGACTGCATTAATGGAAGAAAGCTACACTTGAATGCATTAGGGCTAAAGTACTAATTGCTGCTTTGACAGTAATCTTTCTTTAGAAGACAAAAATAAAATGGAGTTCATCTTTTCCTTTTATCTCTAGTGCTCACAGACTAGTAGAGCCATTGCACATTTTGTGTACTAGTTGGATATAATCAGCAGCACTTAATGTAGTAGTGTGTCCTTCTTCTTGCAGTCACTACAAATAGTGGTCCAGTAGCTTGTAAGGCATTCTGCTCAGTAACAAATTCATTTGTTTTTCTTTCTTTTTTCTTTATTTAATTATGGTGATATGATATACTATACATGTGGCCATGGCTGAATCTTATATCATGTCTTCCAATTACTACATTACATTTTATTTCATTATAAGCCTCATTGTTTTATACTGTATCTAAGCAATACAAAATAAAAGTAGAGCTACAAGTTGTTTGTACTGCTAAATTGATTATCTACAACTTTGGGTGTTTGATTTTCAAAGACTCTCACACTTTTGGGACTAAATTCCATGACAGGTGTGAACCTTCCACCCCTTCTTGGTCTTCCCATGGCAAACATAAAACAAAAATTGTGAGGTCCTGGCAAAATGCCAGGAGTTGACACCCTATTTTTATTTAATCCCCCTCCCAAGCCACACACTAAAAAGGCCCCCAAACACAATCATTTTATTTTATTTATTTATTTATTTAGCATTTGTTGACTGGATAAGGTGCACTAAGCAGACATATGGCTATTTTCAGGCATGACCTGGGACGTGACAAGGCAGGGTTACACTCTTAACAATGAGGGCAAAGGCAAACATTGACATGGTGCTTTGTTTTGTACAGTACAACACTAGGCAAGATGAATCAGGTTACTTAGGACACAAGAGAGCATACTGTAACATGAATTTACTGTAATATTAGAGATATGCAGAAATTTCAAGTATGACTTCCACTGAAATTCTGCAGAATTCTGCAAAATTCTGTTGGAAGACGAATTTTAAAATTCCTAAAGCTGATAATTTTAATTGCAGATTACTACTGCATGGTGCACATAAACTGCAGAACAGTATTCAGTGGTTCATGTAAACCATGGATTTGTTTTCTGTAAGCCAAGGGATATTATCCTGTGAACTACATAATCAGGGGAATATGCAAGCAATAATAGCAGACAGGGCAGACAGTACTGGGCAATACTGGACCATGGCGTTGGGCAATATATCCCCTGAAAGGTCCAGTATTGCCCATAACACCCACCCTGGAGGGTATTAAAGCACTTAGAAAATGGTTCTCATTATTTTTTTTTATAATTATTTCATAAGGAAAAAAGAGGGTAAAAATATTAATAAAATTAACAGAAACAGCAGCTTCTGTAAAATAATCCCTTTATTGGTTGAATTGCCACTAGCTGTGCTGCAGTTTATGAGATCACTTTTAATTACATTACAGTGTTTCTCTTCAATTTGTAGTGAACACTACTTATAGTGCTATTGCTAGACATGTTTTGCATAAAAAATGTATTTTGTTGCACCCTATAAGCAGAAGTGATCAGCTCAGCAGTAAAACGAGAAAGGCATAGTGTTCTACTGAGAGACAAATGGACAGGGAACAGTAAAGTCGGTTGATGAAGTGTTTCACTGCATCAGAGGTCAAGTGAGCTGGAAACAAAATCAAAAAGTTAATGTGTGTAAAAACAGGTACATTTCTGTATTTTTTGTGGCTTTTCTGTACCATCATTACTACTGTGATCTGGGCCAGGAGACCGTTGAAGCCTTTACTAGAGAATCGCAAATAGGTACAGTTGACACTGAGGTAAGAGGAGTACATACAACGCTGTAGCTGTTAACTTTGGTGTGACACTATTTTTTCACAACATAAAACTGGAAGCCAAAGCCAGATGATGTCGGGGCTAGGGGACACCAGGGGAAACTTGGAGAAAGATGATACTGGGTGTGCAGTTTGGGGGGTGGTGCTACACTAGCTAGGTTGCTGCTCATTGCTGTGGGTGGCGGGATGAACAGAGGAAGTGGACAGGATGATGAGCAGGTGACCTGACATGAGGATTCATGGCACTATGTAACAGCACTACACTGAATAAAGTTTTTTCTTTAAACTTGAAGTAGGGAGTGTGAAGAGGAAAGTGGGGGGATGGGGGTTAGTCAGTAGGGTCTCACTAAATAAGAATAAAAAATGGGACTTATAAATATGCTTAGAATTTCATGGCACTGTGATATTGGTAATCAGGCTGGGTAGGATTGGCATTTATTTATTTCCTGGGCATCTATTGAAATGTGTTGTACCCCTCTGGATTGGATACCAGCCAGTTAGAGCCCATGAAATAAAAAGCCCATTTTCTAATATTCTATAGTTTACATATTGTTGCTTTTCAAAACTTCGCAGAACTGAAAAAGAAATTCTGATAAGCATTTTGGATGCATAATTGCCATTCTGCATAAATTCTGCAGGTAGGATTTCACATTCTGCATAGCTCTATTTAATAGTTAACTTTCACTGACCTCCAATCTATCATTTGGGGGTGTTAATAGTAATTACATGTCAGCGGAGGTCAATCAGGCCCTTCCTCACCTATCCTTCCATACATTGTGGGGCCAACACCATTTTATTCATGCTCCTTCTCAAGCCCACTGACTCAGAGGTCACAATATTGCTTTATTGTAGGTAAGGGCCCAACCCTCTCCTGTTGTACAAGTCATGATTTCAAGGTGGGGGGTCAATAGTGGAAATCCCCATGCTTGCTCAGTCAGGTGACCATCCCCTCTCTCTAATCCACGAAGCAGTACTCCAAATGTGTGCAGTACACTGAAGACATACACAATAGGGAGGTATGGGCAGAGTAAGCTATGTGCTTTTTGTGAAAAAAGTAATTAAAAATGTTATCATTTGGAAAGCAATGAAATGATCATTTTCTACTCTATTAGTTGGTCTAACTTTATTTGTCAAATGCAGCTAAAGTACTTAAAGTATTAAAGTACTTCTTTATAAAATAAAGTGATGCTAGGTCCCTACACAATTAATACTGAAAATACAAATTAAATGTATCCTTTGTGTAAGACATAGAGAACTGCAACCCAAATAGTATTGTCTTGTAATTATGAAATGCCTCAAAATACTTATTGGATGAATTTAGGTCTTTTTTGCTTCTACTGTATAAAAATCTAAGTTATGTTAGGAAATGTTATTAAAACTCTTATTCACTCCAATAGACAGTTAGCAAGATAATCATTGCATATAAAAAAATATTACTGACACCTTCTTTTTGCTGGACTGTAATTATTTGTCCACATGTTTTGTTTTCTCTTTTTCCTCCTTCATTTCAGATACTGAAGAGTTTCAATTTTGATGTAAAGGAGTGTACTTATGTTTTGAAATAAATGCAAATAAAAAATAAAGTATTAAAAAATGCAGTGTTGGTGAGTCTCTACGTTCTCCCTCAAAATTGGGGGTCACTTTGAAAAACCTCTGTAAGAATGAAAAATAGAAGCTGGTATTTCTGTCCACTGAGACTTTCCCCTACTTCTCAATAGCAGTACCTATTTAGATTGACCTCCCTCAAGTAGCTAGAGTATCAAGGCCTACCTTTAACTTACGAAAGCTCCGTGTACAAAGCACAGCATTGGGTTATCCATTCTAACCATCCATCTCCAACTCTGTGTGATAGTATTTTCTGTGTTCCCACATGAACTGTCATACTTGAATCTGCAATTCACTCTGGGTATAACCAATCTCTCTCTTTTAATTCTATTATTAGGGGTTAGCACACCAAGACCGTATTCTAGTGGCCTGTATTCAATTCCCAGTAGGTCATTTTATTTCTTTCTCACTATAATTTGTGATTTAAATTGCTCAGCAGTGGCTAATACTGCACCAAAAAGCATCTGTCATCTTGATAATTCCTAGTTGTAGCATATGTAATACCAGAGAAAGGAAGTGTGTCTAAAAACCCCAGGTCCAACCATGTGAGCCTGTAGCGCAATGGTTTGGGCACCAGGATGGTATTTCCAAAGGTCCTGAGTTCAATTTCCAGTAGGTCACATTATTTTCTTTTTCACAACATTTTACAATCAAAATTGCATAGCAGTGGCTAATATTGCACTAAAACTTCTGATTGTCAATTCTATTATTATACACTGCAGCCTCTCTGGATCTTTAGATAGGCTAAATATGCCTATTATGTCTACTGTTATCCTCCTCTACAGTTTGAATGTACTCTGAGTCTCCAGAATGTCATCATATAGTTTTTCTTCCTTCCATCTGCCTATCATTCTAGCTGTTTTTAGTGCATCCTCTCAATCCTGCCATTATCTTCTCCATGGTACAGTGCCCAGAAATTGACAACAGCACTCCAACTGGGTTCTCTTACATGCTCTGTACAGAGGTACAATTTCATACCTAGTTCTACTTGCACGGTTTCTCTTAATATACCATCATTTGCCTTTTTAACTTCCTCCTCTGTCTTTCTGTATTGGTATGTTTCTTTTTTTTGTTTTTTTTTTTTTTTGTTTTGCAGCAGGAGTGCAATCAACTATTAATTAAACCACAACACTGGTGTCCCTTTCCAATCCACTGAAGAAGCACAGAAGACTTTTTTTAGTTTGAAAAAAATCTGTGATGTCTGACCTTTCCCTGCTGTCACAGCAGAAATGGAAAGCATAAAACAAATGCATATTGCCTGTCCAGTTTTCTCCTTCACTAGAAAAGGTGAGGGTTGATAGATAAACCACTGGTCTGATGTGCTGCATGGCTCTTCATGCTAGAAAGTGGAACATTTTTTATGTCAGCTCCTCAAAGTGCTCCATTCTCTTTTGATATAGTGAGATTGTTTTAACAAACTATTTTTTATGTTTAGTTTATGTGGAAGAGGTAGTAAATTGTACACCATTCATTCAGCTTAGCCAAATAGGTTTAAATCATTTATGGATTGACCAACAGAAGAGAATAAAAATGTCAAATAAATATAATCAGTTGATTAAAAATAAATTGTTTATTGTTTCAGCTAATGAGGATATAGTGAAAATCAGGTAATTAAAAATTCATCAATGGTATGCACAGAATAAAATAAACCATATTAAGGAACCATATCTAACCTTATTAATGGATAAAAAACTAAGATTCATATTTACAAAATTTTGACTAAAATTATATCCTTCCAAATATAGACAATATTTATATGCAAAGGACAAATCAGAATTTCAGGATTTAAATTGTAATTGCAGTATGAATTGCTTGGAAACATTAGAACATCTTATGCTGCTTTGCCCAACGTATGCAGAGCTACATAACAAAATAGTGTCCTGATACTGCCAGACAGATCAGTTACAGGAAAATGAGGTATTGAGAATCTTAATGAATCCACCATCCAGATATGGTAATGTACACTAACTAGTTTTATAAAAAAAGTGAAACACTGCTAATTGAAAGGATGGGGACTCGGGAGGGATTTTATTGGGATTATTGAGTGAGAAGTGCAATAACTGTGTATTTGCTCTCTGTTTTGTGTTGTTTCTTTTACATTATATTTTTTACCATGTTTGATTGGTCATGTCTATGTAAGTAAATATGTGTAAATTTATATTGAATTTGAGAATGTAATGTGAATTCTGTGGATTTTATAGTGTAAATTTGTAATGACTTGAAAGTTGAACAAATAAAACATTAACTAACATTCAGCTTGTACTGTTTGGTAGGCATAGTTTCAAGTGCATCTTAGTACTAAGGCTACAAAAGATACAACAAGGGTGTCAGAATGTTCCACAAAGTGAGGGGGGGAGCTAATATTTGAAAGTGCACCTGCACATATAAAGGCAGGCTTAATTTTGAAAGGGCACCTACTACTTGAAAAACTTTAAGGATACAAATGCAAAGCAGTTTTGGTAAGGGGGGGTAGGGCTCATGCCCCCCAGCCCTTTGGTGCTGGCACCCATGGATACAAATATTTGATATCATCTGACTTCTCTGTCTAATATTCCATCTGATATGCTGGAGCATGTACTCTGTGGAGAAGATAGTGAGTTATATGCAAAATACCAAATTAAAATGATACACATCTATCAAGTATAGATGAACTTAATATTTACATTTAAAACTGAATGCAAGTATGAACATGTTATATTATTTATCTGTTCTTTTGAGAAGTATTTGTCATTTAATTTTATCCTTGCAATTGGATTTTGACAGTCTGTGAAAATGTTTTTTGATGCAGGTTAGTCTTAAATACCTCTATGACTCTGTTGTTTTGTATCCCCTCTAAAACATGACTTTTCCCCATCTATCTCTCTCTCTCACTTATTTGGATTCTGGAAGGATCTTTGACATAATAAATTTCAAACTTTAAGTACCTCCTAATCACACTTGACAGGGCAGTCTATCATGAGCCACATATTTCCAATCTGGTTAAACCAGTTTATCAAAAACTTAAGAGTATTATTAAAATAAAACCCATTTTTGTGCCAGCTACAGCACTAGAAGGCTGTTACCATTGAGTTTATTTCTTCCAGTATTAGACTACGTTCTTTTGTTGAATTACTCTGCTGGAGAGAGTGCACTGTTAAGGGTCAGAACCTTATATAATAACACTCTAAATTTGCTTCCCATCTCCCTCCATATACTCATCATTGTGATTTATACAATTTCCTTCATTGGTTTTCTTTTGATCAAAGGTACTATTTTCATCTTAGCATTCTGTGAAAAAGAGATCATTGGGATTGGTTCTGATCTCCTTTCACAATGTGTTGGACCTCAGAGACAAACAGTCCTTACTAGATCAACAACTCATCATGTATTTGTGATCCTTATGATTTGGACAACCAAGGGCCCCATTTTATTTATTTACAGGGTGCCCAAATATTATAATTCTTTTCAGCAGTCAGCATCCCAGTGCCACTGAGGTTGAGGTGCTGGATGCCACACATCATGCCACACTAGTGAACTGGATTTGGGAACAAACTCAGGCCACCGGGGGCTGGCAGGGGAGAGGAAGGATTGAGCATCCAATGACTGCTCTCCTTCCTCTGCGGGGGCAGGGATTATCGCACTGCACTGCAGCAGCATCTGGTGGAGGCCAGCCACACTACAGTAGTGTGACTGAATGAGAACATGGCAGGCATCAGTATGATGTGCTCTGTGATGCCGTGCTCGGCTCATGGGAAGTAATGGCGGAAAATAGCGGGGGGCAATCTCTGTGGCTGATGGCCATGCCTTTACCCTGGACTTGAGAAAGGCACCTAGCCAGGGTGAGGCTGGCCCTGATTCTGTGGGTTTGTGTGGCCCATGCACACAATCAGGTCCAAGGGTGCAGATGGTGGCAGCCAGAGATTGTGAGAGTTGCTCCGCTGAGAAGGATAAATGGAGATGTGTTAAAAAAAATAATTATTTTCAGCAGTCAGTTTCTGGTGTGCCTTTGATCTGCAATATTAGACAGATTCTTGAAGTGCATTTTCTGTCAAACACTGCATGTAATTGTACCTGATACTGTCTGTTTTGTCTTGTAATGTTTGAAATTTATTCTTATCTTGTATTTCTGAATTGTCTCTGGTCGATCAAGAAAATAGGTTATGAAGCCCATAGACTTACCAGATATTAAATAAACTAGTCAAATCAAACTCCTGCCTGTTATATGTATGAACCTCAAGTAGGCTATACTATTACTGAGACCTGCACCTACACTCGGGGGTATAACCTTAAATTCAAGTTTTTAGGGGGTTCCAATTCCCAATGTTTGGCTCAACTGTTTACATAGTCTTATTTCTGGCTTTTTATGGAAAAAAAACTGCATCACTTTAACTAAATTAGCTCTGGCAGAATGTCATGGGGGTTTACAGTTGCCATACTTCTTCTGGTATTACCTGGCAGCCAAGGCCAGTAAATTGTTGGCCTGGAGTTTTCCAGAAATGGCAAAAAGCCAGGTTCACATTTCCCTTTTTGATAAGAAATTGAGGTCTATTTATTTCAAACTAAAGGTATTGACTCTAAGGCACTTCCTCACTTATCATGGAGGTACTTGACTCTTTCTTTGTACTCTGGCCCCATAGGTTGGATGGTTCAAGTTAACCTGCAATGGTGTCAAACTTTAAATAATGTTTCTAAAAAGACCCCTTTCAGCTGATTTAAACCCATTCCCTCATATTTTCTTTCTTTAGCAAACTTAGAGCATCTATCCTGTATATTACATGGTGATCAACTAGTCTCTTTTGAGTAATTTCAGTTGACAAATTCACTACCCTCCTCAACAGTCTTTGCCTTCTTTCAACTAACTCACTTAGATAAAGCTGGTCTAGGGCCCTGACCATGGCGATTTTCAGAGAGTTCCTCTTAGAAAGAATTAACTGACTTAGTTACTAAACCACATGTGGTTTCACTACTTTATAAAGCTCTTAGACATTATTATAAGGAAGCAAATACAAATTAAAAGCACTTATTGGGAAAGAGAATTTGTAGATCAGACATATTTATTTGATTTGTCATCTCCTTGGGACTATATTTTCAATTATATTGAGATAGAAAAATTATGTCTCATCCAATATAAGATTCTGCACAATATTTATTTCACCCCTTAAAAGTTGCATAAATTTGGTTGAACACCTAAGAGATGTAACTCCACTACAGGCACTTTAAAAAATTTACTTTGGGATTGCCCACAGAGTCATAGTTTTTGGATGCAAATCCAGTCTCATATAGATCCTTTCTTGTGCCCACAAGATGCCTTCACTCCACAAATTTGTTATTGGGACTAGGTCTTGATCAGCTTGTAGGGGCCCAGAAATTTCATAATGCATTAATACCAGCTATGGAAAAATTGATTATACAGCAACATTGGGCTGATAATGAATCTTCATCATATGGAGAACTTGTTAGCTAGTAGGTGGCATGCCCTTCCTACCTTTTGTAATACATGGGGAAATTATTTAACCTTCTTATGATTGCATGAGTTATATACAATTTGCCCCTCTGATATTTGATAAATATTAGTGTTAGTAACTTTTCTATTTTTAGGGCCTTAGGAGTAATTAGTTGTTCTTGTAATTTTTGCTCTCTTATTTAGTTTATCTCCTATTTAACGTTGGCTGGTTTAAACAAATTTATTATTAGAATTGTATTTGGTGATTTGATTCACATACCCCTGACTTGGGTAGATATAATTACTTTTCCTTTCACTCTACTAAGATGGCTATATTGTATCAATATCCATATTATTGCTCCTGTTGTTTTGCTTTTGTCTTGTGATGGTTGTTCCTGTTCTCATTTATGGTGTTTGGCTGTACTGCACTCAAAATGTAGTAATAAAGAAAAGTAAGTTAAAAAAAATGTAGAGTTGTGGCCTCTTTTGTATAGAGTCCTCACTAAGCTTAAACAGTTGTTGACTATATGCAATGTTTATACCCATCAGATACTTGAAGATTTCAGAGAGTACATATAGAGCCTGCAAGTGTTTTTTAATAGGTCCTTCACTGTCAGCAATGAAGCATCTTGCTTACTCTCCATTTGGACTGCAGCTAGATGGTCTTTGTCCATTTTAGGTGAGAGATGCAGAACTGTGCACAGTATTCCAGATGTGCTATCACAAATGACATATGCAGGGGCAGGATCACTTCCTTCCTTCTACTTGAAAATGCTCTTCTTATGCACCCAGCATCTTGACAGCTTAATCATATGCCCTGTTACAATGATA
The DNA here is from genome assembly GCA_016271365.2 of Neoceratodus forsteri. Lineage (NCBI taxonomy): Eukaryota > Metazoa > Chordata > Ceratodontiformes > Ceratodontidae > Neoceratodus > Neoceratodus forsteri. The sequence continues at coordinate 536,427,089 of CM028135.1, read as the reverse complement.
TTGTTGCTTATTGTGATTCCCAGATCCCTCTTCTCTGTGTTCTGCTTTAGTGTTAACCTCTCATCTAATATTCAGTCCTCAGATTCCCCTTTCCCAAGTGCAAAACTTTGCATGTTTTGGTTTTAAATTTCAGTTGCGAGATATTCAACTACCTTTCCAAGTACTCTCTTGTTTTACATTGCTTTATTTACAGTCTAAGGTCTGTCTGTAACTTACACATTTATTACTTTTCTTTTCTAGTTTTTATGAACTCCATATTGTTAATAGACATTACTGTTCTCCAGTTGAAGCGACACTGGCGTGAAACAATGAATTATACAATTTGGAAGGAATAAATGTACTTACATCTACAAATGTAGACACTGAGCCTTCCTTTTCTCAGCTCTTGATAATTGGTTCACATGGAGGGCTGACCCCATTCCATCATGAGTAGATTGCTATTTTCATGTCTGCTTGGCAGAGTCATTAGGGTCATAGTGAGTATGGGTCTGACAGGAAGGAAATGTAAAATGCAACTTTCCCTCATAGATTGATGTTTTCTCTATGCTACAAAAAGCCAAAATAAACACTGTAGAACATGTAGATATGTGTATAAAGTGTAGGGATGGGCAGATATAACAATGCGCTAGATATCAGATCTGGATATACCCAGGGTACTATTCGACCGGGTCCAGATATTTATCAGGTCGGATAAATAGATAATAAATAGTGCATAGAAAATTATTACAAAAATAAACAGCCATAACAGCAACAGCAAGCAATGTTATGTCAAAGGAGTTGCTTTACTCCAGGACTTGATGGAACAGAAAAGTACGATCAGGAGTGGGCTGGCAGTACTCATGTCTCTATGGAGCATCAGTATTGGCTGTTAGAAAACAACTAACAGTCCAGCACCAGCACCTACTAAAACCCTTACAAAGGTAAACTGTATTACTGACACTACAAGTCTAGTCATGTGTTACTAAAAGCAGCGTTTTCACCAGACAGTGAAATACAGTACCTTCTGTCAGGATCTGTCACGGACACCACAGGTTCCTTTAACTACACTCGTCTTTATAAGACCCCTTAAAGTTTGGAGGTATTGGAGCTTTGCAATTATAAGATCCATACTAGTGGGGTCTTTTAGTGGAATTACACTGAATGTACTCAGCAAACTGTTCTTCTATTTCTTACATGCTTGCCCTGTATGTCTGTTGCCAGAGCACACGAGCAACGTTAAGCCTAAAAACATTCACAGTGATGTGAGCAGAAGTGAGAGTGAGTGGTAGTCACTGCCAGATATGTCTCTCTCACCTGTCTCAGACAGCTTAAAAGCTAATGCAGTGACTTTAACAGCTTTAGCAGCTTTAAAAGCTTCACAGACGCACAGCCCCATTGGAAGTATAATAGCATTGCCGCTTGGCCATTAAAGGGGTCATCTCGATCTCTTTGCTAAGCACAGCTTCTTTTAATATGCAAATCAAGAATGATAGTCCAATGCAAGACTGGTAAAATATCTGACAAGAACAGTTTTGAGGTAAATGTTCAAAATCTGATTGGATCGCTTTATCAGATCGGATATCCACCCACCCCAATAAAGTGTAGTGAAAAGGAATACTGAAGAGTGAAATGTTTGAAAGGATTTTGTTCTTTAACCTTTGATATTGATCTGAAGAGGTTAAAAAGACAGCCACAGGAAAAAAATGGAACCAGAGAACAAACTGGACACCCTTAATTTTTCCATCTGTAACTACCTCTGCGGATACTGAAGCAGCACTAAGTAAAATGGTTGGCTGGGGAAGCCTAATGGTAAAGAGAATTGTAATACCAGTAACAACTTGCCTGTGAGGCTAAGGGCTGTCGGGAGTTCTATGAGGTAAGTGCACGCTAATAGCTTAATCTTACACTCCTATATTACTTACTGGGCTTGATTTTTAAAGCCCTGCTGTTGGCACAAGGTGCTTGCATCAAACAGAATTGACGTAAGAAGCACTTTGCATCAAAACTTGTGGCAATCCCAATTTTCAAACACAGGCTGCATCAAAAATGGGAGCCCTTGCAACAAACCTGTCCTGCACCACCCATGCACCCAATATGGGGGTGAGTCATGTTGGAAGGGAGTGTGAGTCACAACAAGGTTGCTCTGTCCTTTAATTTGGGATTTTCAGAGCCACACTCTGGCTGAAGGTCCCAGCCATGGTTGCACCAACCATGGTCTAACAGCCCTTGCACTACATGTCAGGACAGTTTTGGGTGAGGAGGAAGAAACCCCATAGTCATGACCATGATGTGTAAAATGTTTAATGCCTGTGTCACCAAGCAGCAATGCCAGAAACCTCCAAAAGAATTTCATAAAATGTAAGTAGGCCATGTCATAGAAAGCAGATCCAGTGTATATTACAGTATACATAACTGGCCAGTCCATGTTGCCCCGATGCACAGCTCTATGTGAGCTTGCATAATTTGCACCATATTGCTGTATTAAAAATGGCTAGGCAGGATACAGAAATGTACATGAATGTAAGAATGACAATGACAGAATAGAAAATATACATGACTGTAGCTCTGTGCTGTGAACTGTACCAGTCTATGTTTGAATAAACAAATGTGCAGGTACTGGGGTGTAATACACCAACACATCCACATATTGGAAGGTGTTAAGTCTTCAATATTCTTACAGGGATATTCATAAGCTGGATAATAGTACAACACATAAACTGCTGTCACTACTGTTACACAGCTTAGGAATAGTGCAGCAGTATATCTTCTGATATTGTGCACCTCAAACGAAGTTGAACCCATTCTAGCAGATCCATGCAGTAGCTCTGATGCAGGGGTCAAAACTGGTACTGGCCCACTAGCCAAATGCTGGTACATTTTGTATAGGGTTAGCAAGATTTTCTTAAACAAGCTCTGCAGGCATGTACTGCAAAAGTAACACTTCAGTAAGTATACTAGCTGGGCCAGTGGAAAAGTCTGTGGGGCTAGTGGATTTTCCCAGTCACCAGCCCTGCTAGATAATAGCTGCAAAACTTAATTTTGACCCCTGGTGTAGGAATACTTAAAACTATAACACCTTTTGATATGTGAGTGTTTTACTATATTACACCCCCATACCTGTACATTGGCTTATTCAAACCTAGACTGGCCTAGTACACGGCACAGAGCTACCAACGTCATGCATATTTTTTTATTCTGTCATTGTCATTCTTATATTCCTGTACATTTCTGTAACCTGCCTAGCTTTTTTTTAATACAGCAATACTGCATGAGTTATGCATACTCACATAGAGCTGTGCAGCAGGGCATCTCGGATTGAACAGTTACGTATACTACAATACGCACTGGAACTGCTGTCTATGACATAGATGTCTTACATTTTATGAGATTCTGTTGGAGGTAACTGGCTTTGCTGCGTGGTGACACAGACATTAATGAACATAACATTTTATACATCATGGTCAGAATTATGGGGTTTTGTACACTCCCCCATTCTAGTTCTGGTGCCAGCTTTCCTATTGGCAGAGATGGTTGGTTGCCTCAACTAAACCCCACCCAAACCCTACCTGTTTGGCATACCTCTGTGCTTGTGGTAGCTGTGGGGGCTTTGGTGGTGGAGCACATATTCTACTACAATCAAGTGCAGGGTCCCTGGTACACCTGGCTTTGCTATAAGTGGGGATTCGGTGCCCCATGCACTGATCTCAGGGGGCTTTTGAAACTCAAGCCTACTGAGTAAACAGTGTCAGCAGTTGTGGTTCATTAATACCATCCCCTTGTTACCATGTTTGCTGACAACATTAAGTGTAGAATACATTTGAATCTTATGTATTGCACAGTCATCAAAAATGAAAGCTATAGCATCAGATCTGGGCTTGGCTGTAATTGGTAAATACAGTGTAAAAACTGGTAAAATCTGGAGCACACTATAAATGCGATGTTCCCTCTCAGCTTGGCTATCCAAGGTAAATAACTTGTAAACATGTGTAGAAGCAGAACCCCACTGATAACAGGATGTTGCATCTCTGCTGTGTTACACTGGATAAATACATTAGGCTTGATTTTCAAAAGGCCCTTAGATCACTGCAATTTGCAATGATCTCTGGCTGCAGTGAACTCCAGGTAAATCAGGGACCCTGCACCCAATTTTGTAAAAAGGTAGGTGCCGAAGACCCAGGAGTTGCTGCAGCTGCAGGGCTATGCCAAACATTGGGTGAACCTGCAAAGCTTGATAGAGGAATCAGTCAACCCCCCCCCCCCCATGCAAGGCTATACTACCTATGGACATGTGGAGAACTCTGGCTGAAAGGTGGGGAATGGGGGCAGCTAGGGCTCTGAAGGTGCCATAGAGCATGAGGGCACATGGCAGCAGGTATAGGAAGTGGAGAAGACAACTGGCAGAGGTGTTGTAGAGCATATCAGACAGCCAATTGGACTGGGTAGGGGGGGTTGGTATCACAATACTATTATGACATGGCTCAGGTAGAAGCAGCCCTGGCACCTGCCTTACAGGACTGTGGGTTCTGTGGGACAGGTGCCTGGGCTGCTTCCACTTGGGGCCATATCATATTAGTATCATAATGCCAACCCCACCACCATATCCCCTCAGCTGTCTGATACACACTATGGAACGTCTGCCAGTTGCCTCCTCCACTCCCTAACCTGCTGACATGGCCCCCTCATGCCCTATGGCACCCTTATTGCACCAGCAGCCCCTGTTTCACACCTTCCTGGTCTCATAGCTCACTTTCTGCCCTGCAAGCAGTGGTGCAGGGCCATTAGACCACCTCCTGGCTGATCTAATGTGTGCCCCCTGTTGCAGCCACAATGAGACTTACAGAATCCCAAATAAAAGGATGGTGCAGTCCCGCCATGGCATAATCCCCCTTGAGACCTGGGGCATGGGCACTTTTGCCACAAGGGTGGCACAGGGCAGTTTGCAGCATGGCATCCCAATTTTATAGCCGCCAATGTTTAATTGAGATCATCTCAAACTATGGTGTAAGGTGCAACTAACATCATACCCATTTGGCACAGGCACCTTGTGTCATAGTTTTACATTTAAAAACTGTGCCCATTGTCAAAATGGATAACAACAAAAGATATTGTTTATGCTGTAGTGAGACCACACATGGAATACTATGTGCAATTCTGCAGTCTTCAACTACTGGTGGAATGGGACTGGCTGAAGTCTATCTGGAGGAAGGTCAAGAGAATTAGCCAGGGGCAGCATGCAAAATTTCATGAGCACAGCCTGGCGAGCTTCAATATGTACATGCTGCTGGCCAGAAGAGAAAAGATGGGAAGCATGATAGAGACTTGCAAGTAGTGGCAAAGAATCACTGGACTGCAGTGAACTGTTCTTGAGGGACAATGTTACTGTAATGAGAAGTCAGGCATGTAAATTAATGGGAGGATAGTGCAAGAAGGACACACAAAGTTTTTCTTTAAGGGAAGGGTGTTGGATGAGTGGAACTGAATGCCCAGTGATATGGTCCATGACTGGGTTTAAGCAGATGTGGGACACACAAAAGAGGATAGAACTATGCAGACATTGGGAGGGGTATGCTGTGGCAGAGGGTGTCAAAAAACCTTTAGGGTTATCAGATAATAAATCTGACCCCATGTAAGTCAGGCACTGCTTCTGGTAAGTATATGAATAGATTAGACAAGCCAGTGGGTATTTATCTGCTCTACAATTAGAATATACCTGGACTGAAATATTCTGGGTAAATATACATAGCCCAAAAATGAGAAAAAGCAGTATGCCATGGAAACAAAGATATTGCATCTCATTTGGGTACTGCACATTAAATGCAGTTCAAAATGAGTAAAAGCAGGATCCCGCTGAAAACAGGATAAGATACTGTATCCTCAGCGTATGCCAATGCCGGTTCGATAATTCGATAGTTAATGACATACAGTAAAGCAACAATTCACTGTAGCCACTGTAATGTTGCAGAAGAAACTGGCACTACTTTCTTGGGGTCTTGCACCCACTCCCCGAATCAACTCTGACTCAGACTTGATTATATTTACCATGTGGGGTGTGGGGGCTTGCCTCCTGCATGGGGTGTTAGGGGGGTGAAGCCCCCTGAAAGAAAAGTAATTTTCTTTAGACGGCTTTATGCAGTTGCGGTGAACATAAATTTGTCACTGTAACATCGGTCAACAACTTTATCTATATCTCAGCAGGCTATCTGTGGTTTATACTTTTCCTGATTTGTAAAAATTTGAATTCTGTCCCAATTTCCTTTATCTGTATTTATATTTGCCTCAATCTGTTAACTGTCCTCAATTAACCATCCCCCAGGTCACACCTAAAAAAATGGATAAACACATGATCACATTGAAATTAAGATATGGCACTGCAGATTGGTTATCATGTGTAAACACAGTGTAAAATGAGTAAAAATAGGACCCTACTGAAAATGAGATGTTGGGTATCATATGGGCTATAAAGAGTAAATACAGCCCAAAATGGATGAGCATGGAACCCTTATGAAGCCATGACATTGCATCTTAGCTAGGTTTTACTAGTTACATCATAACATTAGTAAAGCAGGACTCTGCTAAAAATAAGATACCACATCTGAGATAGGCTATTCTAGGTAAATTCAGCATAACAGTAAGTAAAAGTAGAACCTCTGTGAAAGTTTGATGTGGCATTTCGTCTGCATTAGCTTGGGTAAATACATTGTGGAAATGGTAAATTCATGATTCTACTGAAAATTAGATATTGTATTCCACCAGGTCAGGCTATTCTGGGAAGAGTACAAAAATTGGAAAAATTATGACTGCAGTATAAATAAGATATTTTCTCTCAGATGGGCAGTCATTGGTAAATACAGCATAAAAATGGGAAAAATTAAAACGCCCACTGAAAATAAGACTATGCATTGCACCTGCGCTGTCCTGGGTAAATGAACTAGAAAAGTTGATAAGATCCATACCACACTTAAGATACATTGCATCTCAGCTGAACTAACCTAGATAAATGCAGTATAAAAATGGGCAAGAGCAGGAACCTATTGAAAAAGAAATACATCTCACCTGGGCAGATCAACCTTGGGCAGTAGAGTACAGTGTAAAATTAGCAAAACCTGATGAGCTAGTGCAGTGACAGCACTACTGCTTGCCATCCAGACAACTCAAGTTTGTGCCTCAAATTTGAGATGTTTGGTGCTAACTAGTAAGGCACCATTCTGGAACTTGTCTCAGATGCCTCCTGGAGTCCTGTCTTGGGAAGGAAGGCTGACTCCTTTTGCTGTATGACTCCTCTGTGGTCGCCCAGGGGGATGGTATGTCCTGTGGGAAGGAATATATGGTCCTTCTGGAATGGTCTTACATTGGTATGCACTTGCTTGCCTGGACAATGATGTGGAGGTGTCATACACCCAGTGTAGGTTCAGTGGGGGAGTTACAGAGGTAAGGTTTGTCTTCCCTACCTTTCTGACAGCCTTTATGGGCACTCTGACAGGTTGTTCTTCAGGATCATGCCCTGTGGAGGGATAAGGGAGTGCTTAAGCAGGATAAAATAGCCAGCACCCCCATGCAGATGAAGCAGCCTCACCACCCACGCCACAGTAGAGCATGCCAGCTTCTCCCATACCTCTGCAGCTTTTCCTCTCTGACCACAACCACTGAATGCCAATTCTTCTCCAGGTATGGGGAACTGGGGGTTCCACCCATAGGGATAAGCTGTTGGTTATGGACAGGAGTCAGGAGGGATTGTTGAACAGAGGCTGGTGACTTGCTGTACTCATGACAGTCTGCTACAGTAGGCTGGAGTGCATGGGCCACTGGAAGGAGGACCCACAAGCTAGTGAGAAGGAATAATGGTCTAATCAGAAAGTATATAAAATGGGTGAAAGCAGGACACCAGTGAAAACAAGATTTGGACTCTCATCTGTGTTATCCAGGATAAATGCATTATAAAAATATGTGAAAGCTGGACCACACTGAAAAATGATATACTGCATTGTAACTGGGATGAGCTATATCCTGGGTAAATATTATATGCAAATCAGTAAAAGTTGGACCCCACTACAAACTATGTTTTGCATCTCTGCTGGGCTATTTAGGGTAAACACAGTGTGCAAATATGTAAAAGCAGGACTGCAATAAAAATGAGGTTGGCTGGGATCTCATGAGTAAATACAGCAAAGAAACAGACTTTGTTGGCAGAAAAGAACCGCTTGGCCCTACCTATCTACCCAGAAGATCCCTGCCTAGTCTGTCTCTGCTGTGCCTAACAGGTCTCTCATGACCTTCCCTCCTCCCTGCCTGGTTACCAGTATCTCCTTAAGTCTATTCCGCACATGATTGAAGCTCCCTACTGTTTTTACCTACACTACTTTCATGGCAGTAAGTTCCAGACATCTGCCACTATTTCTGTGAAGTAGCACATTGTTACATCCCTCTTTATCCCCCCTCCCCCTTCCAGCTCTATCACATGCCTTCTGGTCTTAGTGCTCTTCCTCATTTGAAAGAGATTCCCCTCCTCTACCCCGTTCACCCATATAAGGTACTGGTTGATCTATCATGTCCCCTTTCATTCTCCTCTCTTCCAGGGTATACATGATAAGGCCCCTCAGTCTCTTCTAGTAGGGATTTTGGTGTAAACCCTGTTTCATTTTAGTTGCCCTCCTCAGGACTGCCTTCACTCTGTCTATGTCCTTTCTGAGGTGTGGCCTCCAGAGCTGGACGCTACCCCAGGCGGGTTCTCATCAGTGAGCAATATGGTAGCAACATGACCTCCCCCCTCCTCCTGGAGAAACCTTTCCCTATACATCCCAGCATCCCACTGGCCCTATCCACTACTTTGTCTCACTGCCCTGCCACTTTGAGGTCATCAGATATGGTGGCCCTAAGGTAGGTTTCCTGATTAGTAACTGCCAATACTTACCCCCATCCTACACTCAGCTTCTGGGTTCCTATGCCCTACTTGCATGATTCTTCAGTCTTTGGCATCAAATCCCAACTGCCATGCTCTTGACCATGCATCGAGTTTCACAAGATCCTTACTCGTTCTTTTCACTTGATTGTCCTCTCTATTATATAAGAGCAAAATATGTACTGGGGGGGGATAACAGTCACAGAGAAGGTTAGTAACCTTGGTGTCATCATCACAGAAGACCTTAAGGTGACAAGACAATGTGAAAGGGTGGTTGGTAAGGCAAATAGGATGCAGGGATGCATAGGGAGGGGTATTGCTAGCACAAGGAGGGAGGTCACTGTGCCCCTGTATTACTCACTGGTCAGGCCTCACCTTGAGTACTGCATCCAGTACTGGAGATCACATCTGAAAAAGGATGTAGAGAGGCTGGAGGCTGTCCTGTGGAGGACCACCAGAATGATACATGTGCTGCATAGGAGGGCATATGAGAACATACTGAGGGATCTAGATGTGTACATGGCAGAGGACTGGGGAGGGTTATTGTGGAGAGTCATGGCCCCATGTGGTTCATTTACCTCATGTTTGTATATTGCCTTCATAGCATAGAAGCATAAAAACATAGAAACATAGAATTTGACGGCAGATAAGGACCGCTTGGCCAACCCAGTCTGCCCATTTCCCTACCTAATGGATAAGCTGCAGATCCTAGTTAACCAGCAGCTTACTTCTTTCTACCCCCACCCCCTAGAGCTGCCTTATGGCTGTCCCATGCATGCTTGACTTCAACCACTGTTTTTGACTCCACAACCTCCTCCGGAAGGTACTCCCTGGAAGAAAGGAGGGAGAGGGGGGACATGATTGAGACTTACAAATGTCTAGAGGAGTCTAACAGGGTGCAGGAGGAAAGCGTGTTCCAAGGTGAAAAAGAGATCAACAGCTAGGGGTCTAGGCATGAAGCTGGAGGGAGGTAAAATTAAGGGAAATACAGAAAGTATTTTTTCATGGAGAGGGTGGTTGATGCCTGGAATGGGCTGCCAGACAAGGTAGTGGGGGCTGAAACAATCTCTGGTTTTAAGCATGCATGGGACAGGCATAAGGGAATACTGACAGTGAAGAGTGGAGTGGTCAACTTACTTTGCTAGGGAGGGATAAAGGGGAAAGCAGGAGAAAACTGGAAGGGGACAAGGGGATATCCAATGCATAAAGGGTATCATGGGGCAGACTAGGTGGGCCGCAATGGTCCTTTTCTGCTGGAAATTATATGTATATATATATTTTGATGTCATCTGCAAAATCTTGATTACAGCTATTTCAAAATCTTTAGTTTGCAATTTCTAGTTTCCAAATGTTGCTCACTACTGGTAAAGGGCTTGCTATGATTTAGATTGATTAAAACACTACCATTTCTGTGCTATCCATGGTACCTATCAGCAACCTCAGATGTTATGTGTGTTGAGAAGTCATATCATGTAATGTGGGGCAAAACAATAAATGAGAGCCAAAGAAATGCAGTGAGCAGTAAACATGGTCCGAAACAGTAAAACCAATATTCCCTTACCCCAAGGTGCTACGAACTCAGAGTTAGATATTAAATAAAGGAGGGTGCGGGGGTTGGGGGACAAAGCCTCCCCACAGAAAAAGCATGGTCACCGTTCCGGTCCTAGATGTTATCCGTTCACTGATATGGGCTCACTCTTTTGAATTTGCTTATATCACATGGAACCATTGCGAGTATCACTGACTACCTATAAAGGGTCACATTGATCCTTCCAACAGCACTTTCAACTGACCAATGAGAGAGAGAGAAACTATTTTATCAGAAAATCTGTCTGTACAGAAGAATTGCTTTAGGTTAATCATCAAGTAGAAAAAGCGTTACAGAGCTGTAGAAATGTCAAGGATTGAAAAGTCCATTGGTGTAGAGTCCTGGATCAGCTATGTTTTGTTCTAGGTGACTGAAAATACATTTTTACTGGTGTAATTGGCAAGCTAAGATTATAGAATACCAGGAGCAGGAGTCTGAGCTGTGATCAAAAGGAAAATAATATATGCCTGTACACAGTCAATATGGATTTACTAGGCCAGAAGGAATGTTTGGACGCTGGGCATGGACCAGGTAACGATGATAGAAATTGATATGGCTCCTCATCTTTTATTTAATTTTTTTTTGCTGAATTGTTTTACCTAAGATTGTGTGGATAATAACTACACTGTTTCAAATAGTTTAGATAGTACCATAAATCTACAAATAAAGCATGAATAGCACACCTTTCAAATTATTTATCCAGGCTAAATAAGTTGACTACTGCTAGATTGCTGAGCCTCTTGTAGCATAGCAAATAAGATAGTGAACTATCTGCATAAGTCTAGTTAGTTAATTAGCTAGTATTTTTATTTATTACATACCCTTCAGTGTGTACATAGGGTGGTACAAGTTCAAAGACACCAACAAAGATAAATAAAATGTACAGAACACATCTCTTTCGAGATGGTAACAAGTAACTGAAGAGTGATAGTAGCCATATTCCAGGCTAGGGAATGCATGCCTCCACAGATGACCCTGCAAATGTGATTTAAATACTAATACTGAAGGAGCAGTTTTGATCTCCAGTGGTAGAGAATTCAATATTATAGGAGCCACTATAGAGAAAGCCATATATCCAGCTGATTTCAGGTGACATGGAGGGATCATGAGCAGGCCCTAAATGGATGGTCTTGTCTTCCTTGGTGCATAAGGTTAGAGGAATTTATGTAGGTAAAGCAAGGTAACTGCACGTTATGAGCCCAAAAGAAACCCAGCTTCTGCTAAGGATAGGCTGTGCACATATTTGGGAGTCCATATTAACCAAACCTTAAACTCAAGGTCGGTTCTTCCCATTTCTATATTTGAAATCAAGTTCAGCACAGATTTTATTTACAATTGCATCCAGTACACTTCAAAAAAAATTAGAGCAGGCAATCACACTAGTTTAAGGAATAAACATGGTAACAATAAAAATGTGTTGCTGTGACAAGGTACTCATTTGAAACATTTATAAAAATTAAACAAGGTATTTCAAATCAAAGATTTAAATTTGTACACAGAAACCAGTATTAACAGCTTTAGAGAATTTTCTGGTGAAAAGAAGAGATGTGTGAAGTTGGGAAATTTTGTTTTATGAAATTAATCATAAAGTTTCCCAGCATCATGTCTAGTTGTTTGCATAGCATCTACAAAAGGTGCTGGTGAACTGCTTTCAGATTTCCAATGCCCTAGGTGAATGACTTTGCACTTTGTGCTATTGAACCCCATCTGCCATGCTCTTGACCACTCCTCGAGTTTCCCAAGATGTCTATTCATTCTTTTCATCCCTTCCTTTTGCTTTTTGCTTGATGAAGTAGCACTTCAACCACAAAGAATTATGTGAAGTCCCATTTACATACTGATTTTCATAAAAAAAAAAACACCTCTCACCCTTTGGGTCATACTCACCCATGCCCTCCCATCACACCATATAGTTTAAAATAGTATCCCCTTTCCCTGCTAGGTCCCAGTCTCCCTTTACCCCTGTGTACCCAGTTAAGATTTCAAAAGCATAGTGTAGACAGTAATCAGTTAATTCCCTTTACATAAAAGCCTGTTTCTACCACCCATCCCTCCAAACAGTTACTTAATCTCCCACCCTTCAACATCCTCTTTAAATGTAATGAGCTGATTTAGCTGCAGGGCATGTGTTCTATACATTCTCTTAACTAAGAAATAAAATAGAAAACAAACCTCCACAAAATTCAATTCCATTATTTCCCCCAGTACTCTCTTGTTGGTGCTTTGCAATATATACTTGGGTAGTGGTGGGAAGGAAACTACTAGTGTACAGCAGGATTAATAGTAATCCTTTCTAAGGGCTCCTCCAGATTGTCTAGGGTCAGCGTGAGCTGGGCAGACCAGACATTCTGTTTTAGTGCATTTTAAATATTTCTTCACTCTTCTATTGGATTGCTGAAACTGGAAGTGCTTGACTAATCACTTCCAGGTCTTCTGTAGTTAAACTAATGTCTGTGCAAGTGTCAGTGAGGATGAGACTGACATTCTGCCATGGCACACTTTGGCAGAAAAAATGCTGCAGTATATATGTTATATATACTCTCTTAATTAAGGCAACAATAAAAGAAAAAATCATCTACAAAAAACTCTCTTTATTCTCTCTCTTCCATTAGTGCTCTACCAGGTGTGTTGGATGGGGTGTATTAGAAACCACTAGTGCATAAGAAACAGATAGTAAGCTCTTCTAAAGACTTTTCCAGCCTATCTGGGGCTAGTGTAATCTGAGAAGACCAGCCACTCCATTTTTAGTGTATTTTAGACATTTGTAACTCTTTGGTTAGACTGCTAAAACCTGAACCACTCAGCTAAGCTCTTCTGGTTTCCCTCTGTTTAAACTGGCAACAGTGTGAGTGTGCACGAGCACTGGGTGGAGGCAGCACTGGCTGACGCAGAGTCACATCTGCCAGTATCAGTCAGGAAAGACATGAAACAAAAAATGTTATTAGTGCAACAAAATATCTGGCAAATCTGTTTTAAACAGTCTTAATATTAAACCTTCCTTTGTGTCACACAGGTTTTGAAGCGAAAGGTTGTTAACTGGATTTCCAGTATGGCTGCTATGAGAGGGTGCATTACTCTAACAAATGGATGCATCAGTATTCATTGTGTTGAGTGCCACAAATCTAGCATCGAATCCACAACAAATTTCATATCTTACATATGCAACCAGTACAAATGCATTAAAGAATTTAGCAGTAAGGTTCATGACCTAGACAGTGAACTGAATAACTAAATAAAATAAGGGCTATTCAGGAATTGGAACTGTTTGTGGAAAAGTAATGATTTCAAATATAAATGCAACAGTAAGTGTTTTGAACCCAAATAAAAACCTGGTTCCAGTGGAAGCTATAGCAAATAATAAAATGGGCTCAAACTCAGCAGGAAAAAGAGAAAGGGAGGATAATGATAAACTTGAAGAAGAATGATGAAGGGTTATTGGAGGTTCCACCATGCCGCAGCAACACGAATTGTGTCGAACAGCATTACAGTGATGGCACAATGCTGACAGTCAGCATTGTGCCATCTGGGAAAGCAAGTGTTTTTAGCAGGAGGGATTGGCCCCACCCCATTACTATAGATAACTAACTCCAAGTAAGAGTTGATTCAGGCAGGGGGCAATATACCCAGAGACAGCAGTGTTGGGAATACTGGGGACAATTGCAGCAAACTGATGATTTTGTTGTTGTAATCGTCTTCGCGGTATTCCTGTCACTGTTTGAATGGGATAACATTATTGGGACTATGAACTTTAAAAAAGGAGAAGGGTGATAGGCTTTAATAAAGGCCCCTGGGATTCTATGATTCTGTGGCCATGACATTTTCTGCAGAATTTACATCATGCCTCAGAAAATATATAGTGTTGTAAAAGTCATTGTTCTTGGTGAATTTTCATTCAATTATACAATTTTTTCATAGCTCTAGTCTCTCTTTCACATCTCATGTATCATGAAGACTCTCCTCAATGATCAGCATGTGATGTTATTGATGACATCATATCATATTACAGCCAATGACAAGACTGCATTCTGCCACTAAAATTAATAAATCATGCCATAGAAATTAGAAAATGCTGCAACAGAAGCCTAGGTGCACTGCTGTACAAATCAGGATGAAGTGCTACAAAGTACAAGGGGCTCTGGCTTTAACCTACAAGTAAATAATTATTACACTCCCATTTAGGATATATCTGTATCACAATAACAACAAAAAATAGTTACCCAGCCTATTTTCTGAGGAAGTTATTAAATCGAAGTTGATGCAAATAAATACAAATCTGTTCCTGGTTCTGAGAAACTTGAAACTTAAATGCTTAGACAGGTACATTAGTGATTAAGACAAAAACATCAGGAATATTAGTTGATTTCCCGGGGATAAAGGAAAGGAAAAGGAAAGGGGAAAGTGCTTAACCAGAAAAGGCACACTGAGCCAGATCGTGTTTCCAGGTGCAACCTGGAAGCACAAGGAAGTTAAGTGATTGCTCAGGGTCACACAGAATGCAAGTAGGGGCTGATAGGATTCAAACCCAGGTCACCAGATTTGCAACGTGGTGACCTTAACCACTACGCCATACTGCCTTTCAAACACAGGACTTTGAAAATATGCTTGGTAATATTTTACTCAAAACTGTGTACATTCAGAAGGGAGGTGTACAGTATATACATGAACCAATAACACTGAAATGAATCTTACTGAGGTGGCCCATTGTGATTGTAATATAATTGGTAACAAAACAGAGACAAATGGGTGTAAGAATGCTATTTCAGAAGTGTTACCAGTACCTAGGGCTAGCAATGAACAACAAATAATCAAGAAATTAAACATGTGGCTAAGGAACTGGACACAGGAAACCGGATATTCATTTATCTGAAAATGGAATATTTTCTTTAACTGGTCAGATCTGTTTAGCAGGGATGGTTTGCATTTCTACAGTAGAAGGAATAGGGTTTTAGGGGGAAAAATTTTAGTCACAGGAAAACTTTAAAACTTGTACACAAGGTGACATGGCTAGCAGACACAATTCCAAATACTAATACAGAAACTAGTCCAGATAAGTATGGCCAAGAGGTATTATCATCAAGAAATACAAATAGGGTATTTACTGGCCAGATGGATGAAATAAAAATAAGATGAAACAAATTAAGCCATTACATGTAAATGCACATAGCCAAAATATATCTAAGAAATCTAAACTGGAGAGTACTATGCATAAAGAACACATTGATGCCGTCAGAATAATTGAGACATATTGTGGAGGAAATCATAGCTGGCAAACCAAATTGATAGATATAACCTGAATAGACAAGACAGAGAGGCAAGGAAGGGGGAGGAAACACAATATTTATAAAAGTCGATATTGACTGCACAGAATTAAAAGGCTATACCTGTGGTTCAGTGGATAAGCACCCAGCCACGCCTACTTCCTGAGCAATATAAGCACTTCCATTTAACCTCCCTCTGAAGCACTTTCTCTTGCCAGCTGGGGGCTTTGTCAGTCACTCTTCTCCCCTGGGGCCTGCTGCCCCCCATCTCCCAGTGTTGCTGTGCTTTGGGCTTTGCTTGGTGTGTGCTGCCCTTCTGTTTCCTGTTCTCCTGCTTTTGGTTTGTATTGCTTGCCTCCAGCTGCTAGGGCTTCCTTGTGTGCTTGTTCCCTCCTGCTCCTGTACTTGTGTTTGCTTTGTCTGTTTCTTTTGGGGTTTTGGTTTTCTAGTGATTGGGGGATTCAGGGAGTTGATAACAACCTCCAGCTGGTGGTAATAGTCAGATGTCTCCCAAGTACATCAGAGTGGAGAGACACTGACCACATTGCTAAAATCATGGAGGAAGCAGGAGAAGACATTGATATCCTGGTACACATAGGGACTAATGATCTCGCCAGCCAGTTATTTGTGGAGACCAAGGAACATCTGACCAGACTGGGAGACAAACTGTCATCCTTTTCATCCTGCATCTCCTTCTCTCAGAACCTGCTGGTCTGGGAGAGGGGGGCAGTTGGATGAAAGGTCGGGGAAGGGAAGATAGGGGAGCTAAATATGTGGTTAAAGGGCTGGTGCCAGGAAAAAGGACACAGATTTGTAGGTAATTGGAAACAGTTTTAGGGAGCAAAAGTTCTTTAAATTCGATAAGCTGCATCTCACTAAGGAGGAAGTCACTGTATTGGGGTAGAAGTTTGATGTCTTTGCAGAATATTTAAACGAGCAAATGGGGAGAGAGGTGCAGCACCCGCTACATCGAACAGGAAGAACACCCCTCTGTCCTCAGCTAGTGATCAAACAGACGTTCAGCAGGTTTGTAGTTCATTTGCATCACCAGGTAAGGAAAAAGGTCCAGCTCCCCATACGACGAGCAGAGGGAAATTCCAGACCTCACCAACTAACACACCACAATCTGGCTAATGGAAAATCATGTACTCAAATGCCGCAGTCTGGGAAACAAGATTCCAGACCTGCAGGCAACAATGACAGAGGCTAAACTGGACTTAGTAGCCATTAGTGAGACATGGTTCTCCAGTAACCATACTTGGGAGACTTTAGTACCTGGCTATGTACTGTTCAGAAGAGACCAAAGTGCAAAAAGTGGGGGAGAGGGAGTGGACCTTTATGTTAATGAAAATATCAAAGCTACAGAAATTCAGAATACACATATGGAGCCAGACGTACTGTGGGTCACCCTGGAAACAGGAAATGGGACAGCCATATGAACTGGGGTTGTCTACAGGCCTCCAAATCAGGGTGAGGACATAGATACATTACTGTTGGAAGATACACAAAACATGACAGCTAAAGGGGAGGTTCTGATAATGGGAGACGTCAACATGCCAGATATAGATTGGTCAATACCAGCAGGAACATCTGCCAGAACTAGACACAGAGTGGATTCCCTGCAGGAGGAGTGCCTCAAACAACTGGTACAACAACCCACAAAAGACAGGGCTATCCTAGATCTAGTACTAACTAACGGGGAAAGGATCACACAGATCTCCAGGTAGAAGGTCACCTGGGGGCCAGTGCCCATCACATGGTATGGTTCAATTTGGCCACTAGAACTAAATCTTCCCATGCCAATGCAACAATATGGGACTTCAGAGGAGCTGACTTTGATATAATGGCCAACAGAGTTAAGCTAGCCCTAGCAAGAAGAAATTCAGGTGAGGGGGTACAGGCAAAGACTGGGCAAGCATTAAGGATGCAATACTTGAAGCAACATCCCATTGTGCTCGGGAGAAATGCAAGCACAAAAGAAGGAGGAAACCTCTTTGGTTCTCAAAAACAGTAGCAGAAAAGGTCAGAGCCAAAAGGCTGGCCTTCAGGAAATATAAGGGAACACAATGCGATGAAGACAGGAAGGCATACCAAACTTCTTTAAGGAATGCAGGGAAGGCAGTAAGGCAGGCGAAGGCCCAAACCAAGAAAAAAACTAGCATGAACAGTAAAAGAAGGGGACAAGACTTTCTATAGATACATTAGTGAAAGAAGAAAGTCCAGAGGTGGTATTGCAAAGATCAAAGAGGATAAGGGGGAGTGTATGGAGGAGTACCAAGGAAAAGCATCTATCCTAAATAGATACTTCTGCTCAGTATTTATTGAGGAGAAGGTAGGGCAAGGCCCACAGTTTAGCACCATTGACACAGGGGTGAGGGAGGTGTGCACAAGTCCCTTGACAAAAGAAAGGGTCCCTACAAGAGCTCGCTAAGCTCAGGGTGGACAAGGCAATAAGACCTGATGGCATACAGTATGCCTTCTATACGGCAACACCAACACAGTGAACTACGCTCCTGTTGGCAAAATCAACATTTTGTCAACAGGTTGCTGTGTTGGTGCGCCCGAGACAGGGGCATGCTGTCTCCTGGTCCTGCACCCCCACCCTGAGTTAAATCTGACTGGAGTTAACAACCCTTAAGTCGGGAGTGTGTGGGGGGTGGACCACCCTACATGGGGAGTTTGTGGAACGAAGCCCCCCCATATAGAAAAACAGGACCGGGAGTCTGCAAGGAATCATGCTGACCACGATTTTTTTTTTTAATTTAAAGTTTATTACATATTTTTAACACATTCATGAGACAGAGCCATGGGTATTAAATCTATACATCTGATTGAAAATCCGCTACAGTGGTTCTGTTCCCTTACCACAGTCCATTAAAAACAAAGTATTTTATTCTAATATAGACATCAAGATACATATCCTTTAGAGGGAATACAAAGCATGTAAAGGATCCCATATTTATTGATATTTAGGCAATTTATTATGAAGGCTTGCTATAACTTTTTCAATTCTGAGATTAGCTAATAATTCGTTAAGCCATTCAGTACAGAAGCTGATATCATTATCCTTCCAGTGTTTAAGAATCAATTGTTTAACAGACATTGATATCAAAGACATGTGATAGTTGTGATTATTCACTGATATTTGTGAGTAATCACCCAGTAAGCATATTTCTGGTTTAAAGTAATCAGAAAGCCCAAGTAAGGGGTGTACCTTGGCTTGGATGTTGTTCCATAGAGGAGCCACCTTGGGGCAATTCCAGAAGATATGAAGAAGAGTTCCCTCCTCCTGGGAGCATTGAGTACATAACTGGAAGATATTAAGCCCCATTTGGCTAGTTTTTAAGGAGAATAAATGCCAACCATGATTTGTGGTGGACATGATTCCTATCTCTGTAACGCCGGTCGACATTGGAGATGTCGAACCAGCATTGTAGAACCATGGCATATAGTACATCCCAGGGTACTAAAGGAGCAAAGGGTGGAACTAGCAGAGCCATTAGCAGAACTGGTTAGTGAGTCTCCGAGCACAGGAGAGGGCCCAGAAGACTGGAGAAGTGCCTACATGATTCCGCTCTACAAGAGTGGTAGCAGGGAGGAGGCAGGGACCTACAGACCAGTCAGTCTTACCTCAGTAGTGGTCAAGATTATGGTGGCACTCCTTAAGGAAAGGATAGTGCAACACCTGGAATCCATAGGAGCACAGGATACAAAACAGCATGTGCTTACAACAGGAAGGTCCTGTCAAACTAATCTCATAGATTTCTTTGACTGGATAACCAGAGTGGTGGACTAAGGGGGTGCAGTTGATGCTGACTACCTTGACTTCAGCAAAGCTTTTGATACTGTTCCACATAGAAGATTGATTAATAAGCTGGGTAGGCTCGGGATGGGTCACAAGTTGGTGAACTGGGTGGCAAACTGGTTGGCAGACAGAAAACAGAGAGCAGTGGTAAATGGTAAACAGTCAGGAGATGCAAGTCACAAGTTGGGTACCTCAGGGATTAGTCCTGGGGCCAGTCCTCCATTTTGCTTGTTTGCAGATGACATCAAGATCTGCTACAGAGTAGATGATACAGATGAGTTGGGCAGAATGAGATGACAGCTGGATAAACTGGCAAAATGGTCAGAATAGTGGCAACTGGGCTTTAACGCAAAGAAGTGCAAGATCATGCACGTAGGGAAGAGAAACCCTGAAGCCACCTATAGGTTGGGAGGGGAGTTGCTGGCAATCACAAGGGAAGAAAGAGACTTGGGCATCATCATCTGAGCAGACCACTAAAGCAGTAGGTAAGGCTAGAGGGATGTTGGGGTGTATTAGTAGGAGTATCACAAGTCGGAAGAGGGAGGTAATAATCCCTCTTTACAAGACACTGGTTAGGCCCCATCTGGAGCACTGAATGCAGTACTAGAGGCCACACCTGCACAAGGACATTAACAAAATGGAGACAGTCCAGAGAAGGACAACCAAAATGGTGCAGGGACTGCATCAGAAAACATATGAGGACAGATTGATGGAGCTCAATATGTATACCCTAGAGCAAAGGAGGGAGAGAGGTGATATGACCGAAACATTCAGTCATCTTAAGGGCATTAACAAGGTGAAAGAGTCTAACGTGTTTCAATATAAGAAAAATAGCAGGACAAGAGGACACAGCATGAGATTAGAGGGGAGGCCAATTAAGGGGTAATGTGAGGAAGTTCTTTTTCACAGAAAGGGTAGTGGATGCATGGAACTGCCTACCTCAGGAAGTAGTGGATATGAATACAGTGCAGGGCTTCATACAGACATGGAATTGGCATAAGGGAGCAAGAAAGATCAGTATGAACAGATAGGCCATTGACAGAGTACCAGCCTATGGCACATTCATAACGTAGAAAAAAAATCGGCAGACTGGATGGGCCTTGCGGTCCTTATCTGCGTCAACTTCTATGTTTCTATGCTACTATGTTTCTGTGTATGTTAATGCCCTGTGTCTACATTGTTTGTTTGAGCTGTAGGTTGCTTATTGTTGTGTTTACCTTATGCAGCCCTGTGCCTGCTATGGCCCCATTTGCTCACTGGATTTTGCAAGCCCTCAGTTCACTGCATTTTTTTTTTGTATGCTCAGCTCAGCCAGCCACTTCCTGCCTTACATTCTACCCTCCATTTTCCTGCTGTTGTTGTTTTTTTCAGCTTCCATTCCACCTTCTCTGCTGCAGTTGCTTCGTGAATTCACTGCACCTGGCCTAGGCTCCTGATCTCAGCTACTGCCACTCCCTGTTGCAGCTTGATCTCAGTTCTCAGTGTTAACTCCACTCTGATTCTGCCAGCAGCCTTTCTTTCCACTATAGTTCTTTCCTACCTATTTACCGCAACAAGCTTCATTTCTTTGCTTTGCTATTCTTTCCATCCGCCCTCAGCTTTTATCCAGCCCTTTTGAGGATTTAATTCTGCTCATCATGTGTATATGTACTCAGTGGGAATCAAACCTGAGTCTCCTGCAATTCCATATTACCTTCTCCATGTAAACAGCCCTTTTTGTGGTTTTTAATCAGCTCAAACATGTTTATTTGTACTCAGTGTGGCTTGAACCAGAGTGTAATTCAATTCTAAATTACTTTCACCATATGACTGAAACCTGCTTAAATGTATTTGTACCAAGCAACTGTTCTTGTTGTTTCAGTGCATTACTGCCCATGCCTACAAAGTCCCATGTTTGTTAAGCTCAGCTACTGCTGTACGCTATTCACTATTTGTACACTGCTTCAATATTCTCTGGAGGTCAGCTCAGCTACAGCTGTTACTGTAAACTAGTTCTAAAATCTGCATGTGGGTCATGGCACTTTACCGTGGCTTCTTTGTTTTTCCTATGGCAGAGGACTGGGGAGGGTTATTGTGGAGAGTCATGGCCCCATGTGGTTCATTTACCTCATGTTTGTATATTGCCTTCATAGCATAGAAGCATAAAAACATAGAAACATAGAATTTGACGGCAGATAAGGACCGCTTGGCCCACCCAGTCTGCCCATTTCCCTATCTAATGAATAAGCTGCAGATCCTAGTTAACCAGCAGCCTACTTCTTTCTACCCCAACCCCCTAGAATTGCCTTATGACTGTCCCATGCATGCTTGAATTCAACCACTGTTTTTGACTCCACAACCACCTCCGGAAGGCTGTTCCATGCATCCACAACCTTCTGTGTGAAAAAATACTTCCTTACATTACCTCTGAGCTGCCCCCCCTCTATCTTCATGGTACTCCAAAGGGCCTTTTGGTACTGTGCAGTGTACGCCATGTAGGCAGCCCACCTTAACTGCAGGATTGCTGAAGTGTACACTGCAACTCTCTTCCTTCTGCCTCTTGGGTCACCCTCTAAAGAGGGTTGTCATAGTAGGAGTAAGGCCTTGGATAGTAGGCCCTGCACCTACCACTCCTTCCTTATAGCCTGAAGGGAAGGAAGTAGAATAACTCTTCTTCTGAGTCAGATTCATATAGGTTGTTTTTTGTTCACCAATCTGTTTCATATAGATTTCTGTTTTGTTCTAGGGAGGGTTCTTGCATGAGAAGTTCTGTTTTTTATGTCCTTAGACAGGATATTGCCGTGAGCCAGGCAAACCTCCTCAGAGCTACTGTATGTGCTAGTACAATTAAGGTTGTGTCATTTTCATCCACAGCCATGAGAAACTGATATTTAATGGCTTCCAGTGCATCATTTGCCAATTATGTTGATCACCGTCATTTTTACCTTCTACTCATTTCACTTAGGGTTTGCATGGTACTCCAAAGGGCCTTTTGGTACTGTGCAGTGTATGCCATGTAAGCAGCCCACCTTAACTGCAGGATTGCTGAAGTGTACACTTTCCTTGCCATATAATGCAGCTTTCTGGAATCCTTTTCTGCAGGCATGGAAACTAGTGACACATTAGAATGTTCAAATGCAGCTGTCAGCACAACTCTCTCATCATTGGGGAGAATATAAGAATTTTACCCCCTGCTTCTCTACTTGATATTTCTTTTACTCTTTGTTTTTGTCAATTCAAGGAGCTCAATTTGAGCAATCCAAAATCATGCTAGAGGATTTGAGTGGTTTGTAAAGGGTACTGTGAGCTTTTTAGATGAGGTATGACCCAGCATACTCATAAATTCTGCCTTGTATATATCTTCCTCAGTATCCATGGAGGGGATATCCACAGTCTCAACCACATACCTTACAAAACAGGCATATGAGGTAAAATCCTTATTGACTCTGGGTGGTGGATCAAAGTCATTTTCAGAGTTTGTCTCTGGTTCTGTTATTGCCCCTTCATCCTCTTCCTCCTTCAGCACAAGTTCCAAAAATACCTGAGACTGGGGGTGGGAATAGTGGCAAAGTTTCCTATAGCATGAAAGGCCTGGACAACTTACCAGATTTTAGTAATGTCTTCTGGTGAGGGCATAGCTTTCTGTTCTACTGCTGGCTCCTGGTCCCTTTTGTGGGGAGGTAAAGTCAGAGGGCAGGATTTTCAAAGGGCTTAGATCACTGCAAGCTCCAGGTATGCCAACAATATGGTGCATGGGAACTGCGGTGATCTAACGTGATTTTCTATCCCATGCAGCAATTTGCACAATTAGATCAACTTTTCTGGTCTAATGTGCAGCAATCATGGTGACCTTTTTTACAGAGCCTGTGCAAAATATTTGGTGCAAGCTGTCATAAATCATGCAAACTATTGCAACTGTGCCTGAGATTGCAAAATTGGATGCAGTTGCGGCAATGGGTTTGGTGAAAACCCATCCCAGAGTATTTTCTTTGGTTTTTTTCTTAGCTGGTGATGATGGCACTGAAGCACTTATAGCTTTGTTTATTTTTGCCATCCTTAGGATCATGGTTCACCCTGTTAGACATCCTGTGCTCTTCTTTCTGAAGTGGATAATGGCCTGGCAGCTTTATCTATCTCTTGATCAGACTGCTGTTTTTCTTTCACCTTACATTTTGTTTGAGGAGAGGTACTTGAAGAGGCCTACTTTTCACCATTCTGAAGTACTTCCCTCGTTTTTTCTTTAGGGAGACCTGTTAGGAGACTCAGCAACAGACTGTGACTCTTTGAGTTTTGCTCTTTTCTTTTGTGTTTTAGGGCAAACAAGTTTACATAAATCACAGTTTTAATAGTCATGGTCAGGGCCCAAGCAGTAAAACACAAATCATGATGGTCTGCCTTCCCCAATGTCTTGTGACAGGATTCACAGTTTTTAAACCCTGTAGGCCCTGTCCTTAGGCTTTTCAGTCATACCAGCAACATGGCCCCAAAAACATATCACTGGCCCCTTAAATAACAGAATTCATAATCTGGTAAGTCAAAATTGTAAAATAAGCACTTATTCTTATGTTTGTAACGAAAATAACTGTTTCCACAGTCAAGAAAGAACCACAAAGTATTTTTTTTCTCTGCTTCCAGAGAACCAATCTCGATCGGGAACAGAATACTGCTAAAATGCCAAAAGTTAGATAAAATAACCTCTCTAACTAATGCAAATGACAAGAAATAAAAAGGCAAAAAGATAAGGAGTTTTTATCAAATAAAATAAATAAAGGACGTAGCCAATGGACTTGGAGATGGCTTCAATGTGACTGTTTTCTTCAGCAGGGAAAAATCTGATGTTAGAACTCTAGAGGGAGCATTACAACACACAGCAATATTAAAATGGAGTTCTAATTCTGCAGCACCATCCTATGCTGCGAGGCAACATCTCAGTGTGGAGATGATGCAGTTTTTTGATGGCATCACTATTGGACTCATGTTGTTTGAAGAGTGCATATGAGTAAGCATTAATAGCCTTAACGGAAAAAACTCATAGTTGATGTTTGTTACATCACAATGGGTCTCTGAAATTTTCATCATAATCTTATCTGAAAATACATTGTAAACAATATGAAAGATGTTCACAGATTGCATAAATATTGGATGAATCCTTACCTAAATAATTTTCTTTCTATAGTAGTCAACTCAGCTGATCTAACAGCCGGCCACAAAGGGTTTGTATTTCATTAAAAGAGCTATAGTATTTCTCCCCCATGGCAGATAAGTAGTTAACCAGTTTTAGGTCTGAAAGATGCCCTATACAGGGATGATTTCACCACAGCACAATTACATTTTCTGACATTTCATCCACCAGCTTCAGGAGAATCATAAATGACAGCAGAGGTAAAAGAAAGTGATAAAAATCAGTTGCTGTATATAATTTTCCTTTGCTTGAAAGGAGATGTTTGCCTTAAAGTAACCCACTTCTGCGAAGAACTTCATAGCCTCCTGAGCAACATATACAAAGAACAGTCTTATTCCTGAAAGGAGCAGTGCCAGTTTTGAGCCATTCTAGCCAGAGATACTGAAGATGTGGTACGAATTGCCATACAAATAGCTGTTTATGGTTTACAATAGATTCCCTGTACTAGGTCTGCCCCTCAGGTTCTGGTGAAGAAGAACAACGAAACGGCAGAGATTATAGAAATGATAATTACCTTTTGAAGCTTTGGCAGGCTTTGCCTGTGACAGCAAGAATGATTAGGGGGTTGGTGGGAGATGAAATGTTATAAAGCCATTACATACAGGTATATTTTTTAATTATTTATTTAGATCAAGATAGGGTTGTGCAGTGCTAGTCTACATGTCTTTGCAAAATCAGTTCCTGCGTATACTGTGACAACAGACAGAATGTAAATAGTGATTATTCTTACTGCTTTGATGTTAACTAGCTCTTCAAAGTTTACTCAAACTTTTTCATTTTTTTCTCTCTTCTTTTCTTATATTGTAAATCAGAGTCAAGTGGACACAAAACAATGTGACTGAGCCTTTCATTACTCAGTGGACTTCTAAGTCCCCATTTCATTCTTGGAGACTAGGGTCATTGGGGATCTCTACCATGCCTGAATAGTGTGTTTATCTGAAAACTAACTGCCTGGAGCCACTTTCTGCCCTGTGATAGGTATGGCCTCAAACAGATAGCATTCCCGAACAAGAACAGAGTGGTAGAGAATGGGGTGGACAACCTAGCACTATATCACACTGCTGATAGATCTTCCTCCAGAAAGGGATTACTTTCATACATGACTTCTGAGGGTGTGCCGGGGGCCACGCCCTTCTCCACATCTCCAGCAAGTGTTAAGTGGGATCACACCATCTGTTTGAGTACTTGAGGGTCTTGTACCCCCAATGCTATACTTTGTTTTCTATTAAGCTGCTGCAGTTATTCTTACACACCCTCCAAGCATCATACCATGTCTCCAGATCTGGTCAGAGACTGATATCCCTAAATCTTCTTCCCATGCTTGCCATGCCCAGAATGTTCAGCCTGTTATATTGTCCCTTATGACTTGATAAATTTTCCCAGTTTAACCTTTTTTAATCTTTAATTAGAAGGAGATTAGGTTAAGCACTTCAGAGGCGGTAGTTTGTAAGCAAGGGATAGGTACTAATGTAATGAACTCCAGGGCTGGAAGTACCACCATAAATCATGAGTAGAAGATGGTAAAGTGGTGGCAGCCAAGATGCAACTCTGTACCTTGCAGTATTACTGCAGTATAATTGCAGAGTGCTGCAGCTTGCAGCACTGAACATGCCCTTTTGCCATGCATTATTTTGTAACTGTTATTTACTGCAAGGTGCTGCATTGCATCATGGCTGGCACTGCTGTACCTATGACATAAGTTCATGTAGTAGTCCAGTGTGTTAGAAATTGGATCTAGAATATCTTTGAGCACCCAAGTGCCTCATGATATCCACCCCCCATGAAATGGCCTGCCTCATCGTGAAAAGCATGATATTCTAGAGGGGCATTACAGCCACTGGAATGGAGGAAAGTTAGAGAAGTTGGCCTAAATGTTTTCAATCTTTATAGGAAGCAGACATACATAAGTTGGACTCAGTAATGTTGGATAAGGTACAGTGTAAACATACACTAGGTAGAGAACATCCTAATAACCCTTGCTCCATATGCAGCCAAACTGGGGAGGTTTCCATAGCTTTCATAAACCATTGAATTGGCCAACCCGGTGGAGCTAGAGGTTGAGGTGCTGGTTGCTACACCTTGCATCATGCTGATGACCCAGGTTCAGGAATGAGCCCGGGCCACCGGAGATCAGCAGGAGAGAGAGAGAGGAATGAGCATCTGGAGGACTACTCCCCTCTCTCAGGGGAGGGAGGGAGGGAGGCTTGTCTGCCCGCTCACTGACTGTGCTTTGGTGGTGGCCAGAGGGCAGTATGGGTCAGGAGGACATGCATTGGTGTCCTCACATTGGTGGGGGGGACATGAGAAAAAAGGAAAAAGAAGCCAGCAGGCTCCATAATGGCCATACCAGTACCCTGGCCAGCCCCCCAATGTCTGGATTTCATTCTGGTGGTGGGGGTAAAGCCAGCACCCCTTCACCCTGGCCCTGCATGGGAGGGAACCTGTGAGGGATTTAGGGGGGTGTTGGGTAAGAGAACGGTGCAACTGGAGACCGAGTCCCTCTGAGGGAGGGACTAGAGCCACCTGCCAGGTTTGGGGTGCCAAAAAATCTATATAAAAAAAAAAACATTGAATTGTATGTGACTCTGGATAGGCTAGGTTATGCCCATTCATCCAAGGGAGATCCCATCCCTTCTTGTTACAATACAACTGCAGTTTACCCCTGCTATATCTCAGGGGTTTGTCCTCCCACAAAAACTCCCCAAACATTTCATCAATTGACTGGACCATTTTTCTGGTAGGGGCTTGGAAAGATATAACAGCATTGCTGCTTACGTTATTCTGAAGACCTCTGTCACTTTTGCAAGTAAAGGTTTAAGCACCTGTCAGAAGTTGCATTCCTCAAATATCTCCACCAGGAGGGATTGGGTGTTCTCAGAGCACATAGTTTAGAAAGGTAATTCAAGATTCAGATACCAATGTACATTCCCACTTATGCCCACCTGTAGTGAACAATTACAGGTCAAGGGGAGTAAATCTGTCTTCTCTCAATTCATCTTGAGCCCTGATATACCCAGAAAACTCATACATGATATGGATCAGGTTCTATATCCCTCTAACTTGATTAGACAGAGTGACGAGGAGATCATCTGCATGTACTATAGTCTTGTAATGTAGCTTGCTTTAGCTACTTTTCTATGTTGTACTTGTATTGGAATATTTGCCTATATTGTTGTACTGTACCATCCCTGGTCGTGCCTGAAAATAGTCATTGCTATGGCTAGTGCACTTACCCGGTAAACAAAAACTAACTAAATAAATAAATAATACTCTCACTATTGTGAGTTATGAAGTGATCTCGAGGGGAAAAAGTTGATGGCCACAATGAAATAGTAAGGAGATGGAGTAGCCCTGCCTTGTGCCTTTCTGGAGTTGAAAACTAGGGGATGAAAGCTTATAGGTAAATATTTTGGCCATGGGTAAACAAAACAAGCCACTTAAGGAATTCAGGAGCCACCCCAAAGGCCTTTCAGGTATAAAAAAGGTACCCCTACTTCACCAAATCAAATGCCTACTTAAAGTCCATGACTATGACTTTTGATGAAGTAGGGGATTTGGGGGCATTTCAGAGCAGATAGATAACCATATGTATGTGGTCTGCACTCTGCTACCTATTGATAAATTCCACTTGGGCCAGGTAGATCATACAGGGGAGCAGTGATTCCAATCTGTTGGCAAGGAACTTGGCTAACACCTTGCAATAAGCATTTGTAACTAATATTGGGTGGTAGCTAGCAGAACTAGTGGCGTATTTTTCCCTCTTTCAAGAAGACTGCTATCACTAACTGAAAAGGTTAGAGGGAGTTTAGCCACACTTTGCACTGACAGGAAGACTTACCAGAGTCATGGATGGATGAAACTTGACATGATTTGATAAAAACCTACTGGAATGCTATCTTTCCTCAGGGGATTTGTTGAGGCTAAGATCCTTGATGGCTATGTTAACCTTTTTAAGTTTCAATGGGGCTTCTAGTGAAGCTATTTATATGAATCTGAGAGACTGGAAAGGGAGCCCTGGTAGAAAACCTTGGATCTATTCTGGGTCCAGTGGGAAGGAAAAAGAGTACAGTTCAAAGTACAGTAGTAGCCACAGACATTGGCAGCTATTTCCAGATATTTCGCAAAATTTCTAAAGAGTTTCTCTCGACTGCCCCTACTGTAGAAATGGAGAAAGCATTAGATATATCTGGAAATATCACAGAAATTTCTGGGAATTGCTGGCAGTGTCTGTGGCTGCTACTATAGAAGGAGCAAATCAGGTCATTATCTTTGTATTTTTGTTTAAATGGCCATGAATAGGGATATAAGGCCCCTTATGGGTTTCCTTGCCTGCTGTTTGCACAAGCTGTATAATAGCTTGCCTGGCTTTTTCCTCCCTTTCCCAGTATCTGTCTTTAGTTGAAATAAGGCCAGTTCCTCTGTCCTTGCCAATTAATAGCATTCAAAATGTGCTTTGATCAATCTTGAACTGATTTGCATTGCCATTTATTTGTTGAGAGTGAGAGCTCTAGTTCCCTGAGCTCCCTTTCCATCTTCTTCCTCCAAAATATTGAGTATCTAATTCTTTTTTCATTCACTACTACCGTGCATCCATCCCAAATGTTCATGGCAAGCATGCCCTATGTCTGACTGGGATGAAATATGCCTTTGTTACCTTTTTTTCCCAGTTCCTGAATATATGTTCCTATAACAGAAGGGGATTCAAACAAATTAAAGAAAGAGACAGGGGATAATCACATATTTCAGTGTTGTGAATGTTCATAGATACATTTTATTTTATTTATTTGCTTTTGGTAACCGGGTAAGCACACTAGACAGCTAGTGCCTATTTTCAGGTGTGACCCGGGAGAATTACAAGGTATCCATGAGACAAATACATAGTCAACATTACAAACCAGAGCAACATGCTCCAACAGTGGATAAAAAACTGCATAAGGTACATACAGGCTCAGAGAAGCGTCTTGGGGGGTGTAAAACAACAAGACGTGACCAGGGATTTTAAAGCAATAGTACATAGCATAGGAATTAGAATAAATGCACCAACAGTGGGTCACACAGCATAGGGTGACATGACCTGAGTTATTCTAGCAGAAGTAAGCCAATGGTCTATATGATTATATACAGTATTCAGTGTGTGGGGGAATCATAGTAGTAATGGTCAGCTGGATGTGTGAGCCTCCAAATGCTAATAATGCATGCTCAATTATGAGCTTTTGAAGAGCTGCCATGTGGTGTACCTCTCCATTCAAATGGCAGATTGATCTTGTGTATGAAAAAGAACAAGTTTGAAACTGCCTCCCATTATGAGAAGGATATTCCTGTCCTGCACAGGATCTTCTACAGCTTGTGCAAAAGATGTGAAGAGGGTTGGACAGTCCTGGTTATGACCAGAGATATTGCCAAGGAGTTAATCCTCTTCAGGAGTTAGGACTCTTTCCATGCCAAACATCCTTCTGTGTTTGTTTGTGAACTAATTAGGTTCCACATAAGCTTGTTGTGAACAAAGATAGACACTCTGTTGTGCTTCCTCTTAGAAATGCTGCATCTCCCAATCCACTCCCTCCCTGCAAAGTTTTAGTGCTTTTGCTTCCACAAGATGAGTTTCTTAAATTAAGGCTGACTCAGCCTTCAGCTTTCAGAGGTCAGCAATGATCAGTTTCTACTTGACAAGCCTTTTTAGCTCCTTTATGTTCCATGGGTTACTGCTACCTCAGTCCCCACATTTGCAGCTGTGTCTTTTATATGGCCTGCAGACAGTTTTGTTACTTAGTCCCTTCCGGTGCTTTCCCCTTGCCACTTTGCCTGAGGAGCGTGTGTGATCTCTGTCAAGTTACCCAGAGTTCCAATACCTATGAGCAGAGTCCAGTTCTGCATCGGTCTCCTGATGCCTCCACCTTCAAATTTTCATGTCTAGGGCCCGCTAGCCCTTATGCTGTGTTGTACCAATTCCATCACCCTCAAGTTCTGCAATGCTTTATTTGCAGAATAATGCATGAGCTGGAGTGCATTATGAGAATTTAATACACACCTGAGGTATGTGATGTTACATAAATGCCAAAAATGAAGCTTGAGGGATTTATCCAGCATCACACACAAAGAGTGTGTATTGAATCCAAGTGATATACTACAGCCCATTCATTCGTTTTGTGTTTTGTTTTATATAATTTCTGGTGTTGCAATCTTTTTCCAGCCAGAAACTATAAAAATGTAAACATTTTACACACACAGTGCACTGAATAATAAAAAGTATAGACAGTCAGAACTATGCAAATGAAATGTATTTTACTGGAAATATAGTACAAGGATTTTCAGTTTTGTACCTAATCAAAAAGTCAGGAATTGAACAGTAGTAAAAAAACAGGAACATGGGAAAAGGGCAACAGAGAGTCCATAGAAGCAGCTGTAAATGTCATTTTTGAAAACTTTTGGGAAACAAAGAACAAAGTACACTGCTTTTGTCATAGTGCTGGCAATATTTTTATTTTTATTTCAGAAGCCCAGTAAAATGTTTCTGAACTATAACATACTTGACTTCAAAGGTGCTGTGCGCAATGTTTCTCAAAGCCACAGCAAGAATGGAAAATGACAATTAAAATGCTTGTGAGAATGGGGCTTCACTCAGTGTCTGAAGCTGTGTATAATAATAATAATAATAACTTTATTTATTTAGCGCCTTTCAAAAACCAAGGCGCTGTACAAATAGATCATAAAATCAAAATATACAAATAAAATCGACAATACAAAACAGCATCAATCAGTAAAAGCCTTGTTACATAAAAAAGTCTTAAAATCCCGCTTAAAGACTTCCACTGTGACGCATTCTCTAAGCCGGCGAGGCAGAGAGTTCCAGAGGGTAGGGGCCACAAAACCAAAGGCCCTAGCCCCAGAGGACTTCAATATAACCCTCGGAACCTCTAGCAACCCCTCGTTGGCTGAACGGAGCTGTCGCAAGGGTCGGTAAGGGACAGAAGCTCTTTCAAGTAATCAGGGCGGAGTCCGTGCAGGGCTTTGAAGATCAAAGACCTACTTTAAAGGTGATCCGCCACTGTATAGGCAGCCAGTGCAGATCGCGCAGCACAGGGTGATATGTGTCCTTCTAGTCACCCCATCATTAACCTTGCAGCAGCGTTCTGCACTAGCTGCAAGCGGCAGATATCAACCCTAGGAAGCCCCAAGTAAAGGGAGTTGCAGTAGTCAAGGCATGTATGTCTGTGCAATGTCTGAGGCTGTGCAGGTCTGGGAAATATTTACTGGTTAAGCCCTTAGAAAAAAATTGCAAATTTATTGTACAGAAATAAATATATGTATATGCGGTAAAGATTAAAACATATTTGAAATAACTGCTGTCCCCAAACAAAGGTAGCTGAGGATCACTTTAGATTTAACAGGTAACTGTGCCCCCTCCCCCTTATCCTCATGAATTCCTCGTGAAGGAATCCTTTTATTTATCCATATATATAAGAATATTTTTTATTAAGTTTCCAAATAGAGACACATCATCCATGCCTTAAATTCTGTAATCCATACATAAAAGAAACAACATTGATAGTACATGGTTTACAATACAGAACATACATAGCATAAAGGCTATAGCACAGCAACTCTCATCTGAGTACCTGCCCTTTACAAAGGTAAAACTACCAAACTAAGAATCAGTCCTTTCAATTAATGTCTATCCATATCTATCACCCCAGCATTGGATAACAAAGGTGGGGACAAGGAAGGCAGTGTGGATACAGATAGGACTGCAATACAAAAAGCTCGAAGTGCAGAGAAAAAGTGGAGGCTGCAGCACACACAACTGTAGCAGAACAGAAATGAGGCAGAAACAGTGTATACACAAATTCAAAAAGCCCTATTGAAGGTTAAAGAGCCAGGTGCTGATTTATTCATAAACCAGACATACAGAAAAAATCAACCCAACAGGTATTCTGCTACAGTACACAATAGCAGATCTAAAGTCGCGGTATAATTCTTTTGATGTAACTTCACCTCACAGTAAGACACCAAGCTAGAGTAATATAAAAATATGATATATCACCATACATCACCCCTGCAAGTGAAAATCCCCCAAAAATGATTAATACTGGCAATTTAATAAAGTTGATACATTGTTGTAAATAATGTAAACTCCACTTGTTTAAAATATTCTAAGTTTGTTAATTTTCCATTGTTTTATGTTTTCAGATATTAATTGATACTTTTCCCAGATACACATTGGAGATATGATTTGCAATAGAAACAGTGACCTAGAAGACAGAAAGATATTAATTAAAAATAGAATGAAAAAGATTTTCTTATACTACTATAGGACTTCTAAAAAGGTCAGCTGATATTGCACTACGTCTCTTTCATCACTTAGGCCATCAAGTGACAAAGCTCCGAGTGTGAAAATGAGTCTGCTTTCTCTTTGGAGAAAGGTTCAGACTCTATTAACTCCATGTGGATATGTGGATGTGTGGGGATGTGATCAATATCTATAAAATGAAACTTTTACAGGTCTGAATCATGTACTCTACATTCTTGTTCCTTAATAGAGCAGACATGTTCTTGAATGTGCCTATTCATTGGTCACATGATCCAACTATTGTAGAGTTTGGGGCGTTCACACCATAAGGCATATATGACAAATGGGGTATAACAGATATTCAGATGATCATTCTGGTAACAACATGAATTGGATGGACTCGAGATAGAGTTGCCCTGTGAACTGTAACATACATGTTACAAGTTCCACATCTGAGGAAACCAATTGGCTGAGCAAGTCCTGTAAGCGATATTGTTTTGGGTGTACTCTGAAACTGACTGTGCACTACTGAATTATGCCATCATGGGGCAATCATTTATTTCTGCCCCCAGATCTAGATCAGTGTGAAGGGCATGCCAATGCTTCTTCAATGTCCCAGAAACCCTGAGAGGTACTGAATTGTATTCAGTGATGAAGTTAACCCTTTGGTTACTATCCTTTGGTCTAACCCAGGGGACCAAGAGCTTGTGTTTCCATTCTTTCTTTCTGGAACTTTCTCTATGTTCACTAAGGACAGCTTTGTCATACCCATGTTCAATAAAACAGTGATATAGTTCTACCACTTGATAATCAAATGTTAGGAGGCTCAAACAATTGTGGTAAAGCCTCAAAAATTGTCCATGTGGAATCCCCCTAGTTAAATGATAAGAATGACAGCTGTCTGACCTTAACAACATTTTACCAGAAATGTTTTTTCTGTAACTCTCTGTGTCCCATGATTTTCAGCTGGTTGTGTGTTGGGTCTGGTTGGCACAGATGGCCCTAAAAAATTCCACCAGGACAACCTAAATTTCCAGCCAGGCTGGTGTGAGGCCTTAATAGCTCTGCTTCCATACCTGTGATATTGGGTA
Source organism: Neoceratodus forsteri (assembly GCA_016271365.2). NCBI lineage: Eukaryota > Metazoa > Chordata > Ceratodontiformes > Ceratodontidae > Neoceratodus > Neoceratodus forsteri. Next base: position 536,393,024 of record CM028135.1, on the reverse strand, counting down.
ACCAGTAAATATATTTACCAGGTTCACAAGTAAAAAAGAAGAGAAAGTAGTCAAAGGCTATGGCATTGTGTGATGACAAAAAGAGATAAAACCAAAGGGAGAAGAGGGCCTGAGCTGAACTCAGTATTAAGAAGATTGCATGTGCCCTCATACTTTGTGACCACTCAGCCCCACCTCAGAGTCTTCGTTGTAATATGGTCATTTTGAACAGGGAAGAAAGAGAAAAGGAAAAAGAAACAAATGGAAGGATGTGAAAATGCCTTTCTTGCAGAAGCTGAGGCAGTGCTCTGACAGTGTCATATTATCAGGTAATATCCTACAGAGGGAGAACTAAGTACAGTAAGTTGCTCATACTTAGGAGTTAATACCTGCAGCTCCTTTCCATCCCTGTCTTCTCAGGCCCTTCCTGAGTAGCTTTGAGATAGGTTTGAGAGGGAGGATAACCAGGGAACATAAAAATATGGTCATTGCTTTGTCAAGTAAATGAAGCATGTATACACTGCCAGTTGACTCAAAAGCATCAAGCCTCATGGTGTGGAGGGGGAGGAAGGAAGGAAGGAAGGAAGCAAGCAAGCATAGGAGTCCAGGGCCTTCCACGATAAGGAAACGCATCATACACCTTCTGCTGGAAGAAAAGAATATAATGGTTAGGTTTAACTTATATAGAACAAGTCCAATGTCCAGATTTAGAATTGGGTGGCCCTGTGAGAAACTGTATGCATATTAACTTGTCTTGATACATGAATCAGTCCACTGCCAGTATTGCACAGGTACAATGGGCCATATCCATTGTCTTTCTAATGATCATGCCGCTACTCCCTGAATGGTCTTGATGGTAGCAGGATGTCAGTGGCAACCGCCACACTAGTCAGTGGGGCATAGCAGTGAAGCTGTCAGTAATTGTCTACCTTCCTCGGGCTGTGTCCAGTTTGAACCATTGTTCCCTTTGGAGTAGAGCAAAACAGTTGCTGCAAATCAGAGTCTTCTGATGATGCCCAAAAGTATGGCTGCAGCTGTGGGGAGGGAGGAGTACATTGCTGCTGATCCAGCAAAGGGGTAACTTTTTCCCATCGGTTGAACTAACTTATCTTTCTTCTACCCTAAGCACCAACTGCTATGGTACAAAGAGAGGCTGCATTAGAGAGGGGCCACTACCCAGGACCATTTTTTCAACCAGCTGTTCCTCATGTACATATGGAGAAGCCAGTGTTGTATCCATTTCTGCCTCCAGAGAAAGTTTGTCACATTTTTAGCCCAGCTATTTGGCAGTCTGTCTGGTCATACTGGACAGCCATGAGCAGTGGAAGAAGTCTTTTGCTGCTGCTGTAGAATCAAAGCTTTGTGACACTCCACTCCTTCTACTGCAGAGCATGGCAGGGGAACCTCATGTTGTAAAACACACCAGTAGCCAAATGTTTGCAATGAATATTGGTGAAGGCCTTTCTCCTCATCACAACCTCTTGAGGGAAATCAAGGTCGATCTTGGTGACGTGGCCTTGCAAGCATAGTGACACCCACTCTCATGCCAACTACAGTGTTCATTCCTTGACTGTGAATTTAAGAAACTTCACTAATAGATGCCATGGCCATTCTCACGATTTGGGTTGACGTGTCAGGGAGAGTGGTGGGCACACTCAATCTCAAGCAAGATTGCAGGATAGCTAGCAGAAAGGAAAGGTTGTCCCAATTTTCACTGCCCTTTGGGTATCCACAAAGCATAAATTGTTTTGTCTGCTCCTATTCTTGAGGCCTTCTACACAGGCCCATCAGAGCTTGCTAGTACAACCTTGATTGTATGCCAGTGACACCAGAACTTGAGTCCCATCTTTGGCCATTAAAATGGAAGTTTCAGCTTCATTTAATCCACAGATCCAAGACCTTCTCCACTATTTGTTTTATGTTTAAGAACATTCATTTAGTATAGCAATGGTTTAAGCAAGTCTTTAATTTGTTTCATGTTCCCTGTTTCTCTGGATCTTTAATCACCCAACCTTGCTGCCATAATGCTGTCATATGCCAGGCATAAATTACTGTAGACAGAGTATTCAAAAGTTACTAAACAGCCCTGATGGACTTCTCAAAAAGTAAAAGAACTGTTCAGTAGCTGAGTCCTTAAAAATGACATCAAGTAAATAAGGTTAATTGAAATGTTGATTAGAGGTCAAATGATGAAGGACAAAGGTGTGTCTGAGTGAGACCATAAAGTTATGCTGCCATCTCTTTACTAAATCTCTAGAGCCTCCTTGGTGTCCATTTTTTGTTTTAGACTGTTTCTTCTCCCTCAGCAGCCCTCGTTCAGGTAGCAATCCAGCCCCATCCACCAATGTCTACCTGCACCAGCTATGACCACCAGGGCTTACCCCCCTTGTGGGGTCAGCGGGGGGAGCACTAATCCCCACCTCAGGCACAGATCCATTCCGCTGGTCCAACTAGCCAGGGGTAGGACCTCCGAGTGCTATCATCATCCAAACACAGGCAGTTTTCCCTTTTTATCCCCTGCAGAGAGGGGCATGCAAGGACTCAAATGGCAATGTCATGCATGCTCCTGTAAGCTGCATGCCCGGAGTCTGCTCCATCTCTGCACCTCTTCTATCAGCATCAGTGTGCCAGCCCCTAGCCTCCATTAGAGGCCAGGCTAATAACGACTGCTGCAACCCCCTCTTCCTGGAGGATGAGAGTTGTCCTGGGGACGCTCAGTCCTCCTCCTCCTCCCAAGTAACCTCCGGTGACCTGCTCACACCATGAACATGGGTCGCCGGTGTGGCATAAGGTGTGGCATTCAGTGCCTCAACCCTCAGCACCACTGGACTGGCCTTGTGTCTATTTTTGATAGACCAATTAATGGGATTTGCAGAGGAAAGAAGAAGTATATCTTGGTGAAAAATGCTACAGTTGCAGCTGTAGTTACATTCAGATATTTCCAGATATTTAATGATATATCTAAAGAGATTCTCTCTGGTGTACCACAGCAGTACAGCAGACAGGCAGTAAACTTCTATACAGATATCACAGAGTTTTCTGGAAATATCTGGCTATGCTTCTGGCTGCAACTGTAGGTATGTGTTAAATGGTCTGCAATTAAGCCAAAGTTCACAACATGTTTGCAAGAAAGAACTTTCTAGAAATAATTTTGGAAATGTAAATATTCTTCAAAAAAGTGTGCCTTTTTGCCTAATCACTTTTGAAAACTACATTATTTAACCTAAACACTTCACATTGCAGCATCCATAAAAACCACATTATCATGAGTTTGAATACACATATCATATGTATCATATTACATAAGGAAGAACAGGGACAAGCTGGAGACAGTGCAGGGCAACCAAGATGATTCAAGGCCAATAGGGCAAATCTTAAAAAAAAAAATCTCAAGGCACTGAACATGTACTCATTGGAGACTAGGTGAGAGAGGGGGGATATGACAGAGACCTTCAAGTCCCTGAATGGAATAAACAAAGTGAACTGCTAGAGTTGACACTAATATGCATGACTGCAGTCATGGCTTCAACTATTACACAAAATAAAATGGGTTAGAGTGCTTATTTTCAAGGAGAAAATGGTCGCCAAGATCTGTGACAAGAATGGTAGGTGCTGCAACATTTTACTAATATACAATCCACAATAACTAACTCGCTCATAAATGAGTTTGTCCATGGCTCACCGCCATTCCAGCTCATGGATGCATGTCACGGGCATTTCGGTCGGGACAACCAGAATATGGTTTTTGCCAAAATAACATATATCTTACTCTTTTTTGCACATCTCTTGCCATCAATGTCTTCTACATTGTTAGTGCTTCTTCCAGACTCATTCAGTACAGACACTCTAAAAATGAGCACATAAGCTAATATTGTCCCTTTAAATTTCTGAAATAATATTGATGCATAATGTTTTGCTCTTCACCATTATAACTGCACAGAATGCAGAATTCAGCCAGCAGAATTCTGGCAGAATGTCAAAACAACTTCTGAAATGCTTTTCAGAAATTTTCAGTAAGTTTCATGGAATTCTGAAAGTCTTTATAAACCATGGATTAGTTTTCTGATGTTTATGTCAACAACTGATAAGTGTTCTGCAGATTGTGGAAACCTGTTCTGTGGTTTACATAAACTGCAGAATACTAGTCCATGGTTTATTTAAACTATGAATTAGTAATCCATGGTTTAAATATCACTTTTGGCTTTCCATGGAATTAGACAAACTTTCTGAAGTACCGTAGGATTCCATCAATAGCGTAATATGAAAATTCTGCACAGCACTAATCACCATATGTAGTATTAGAAACATAGAAATTGATGGCAGATAAGGACCGTTAGGCCCGTCCAGTCTGCCCATTTTCAGTGCCTCCTGTAAAAGCAGCAGACCCTAGTTGATCTCTGTCTTCACCTCCTCGTTCCTGTTGCTAGGGTTCCCCTATGTCTGTCCCATGCATGTTTGAATTCCCCTACTGTGTTTGTCCCCACCACCTCTACTGGGAGTCTATGCCATGTATCCACCACCCTTTCCATGAAGAAATATTTCCTCATGCTATCACTTAGTCTACCCCTTCCAGCCTCATGTAATGCCCCCTCATTCCTGGACATCTCCTTTTCGGAAAGATGCTACTCTCTGGTACCCTATTTAAGCCTTTTAGGTATTTATAGGTGTCTATCATATCTCCTCTGTCTCTACATATTGAGGTCTCCCAGTCTCTCCTCATATGACTCTTGGTGCATGCCCTGCACCATCCTAGCTGCCCTTCTGTGAACTGCCTCCAACCTGTCTATGTCCTTAAGGAGCTACAGCCTCCAGAACTGGATGTATCATTCCAAATGAAGTCTCACCAATGATCTGTACAGTGGCATCACCACCTCCTTTCTTCTACTGGTGATGCCTCTCCATATGCACCCCAGCATCTCACTGGCTCTCCCAATAGCCTTGTCACATTGTCTGGACACCTTTACATCATCAGATATGATTACCCCCAAATCCCTTACCTGTTTGGTGATCATCAGTATCTCCCCCCTGCCCATCATGTAATCCTCCCCCTGGTTCTTGCACCCCAAATGCATGATTTTGCATTTTTCCCATTGAATCTCTGCTGCCACACTCTAGACCATCCCTCCAGTTTACCTAGGTCCCTCCTCATTTTTTCCCACCTTTCCTAGCTTGTCCACCCTGTTGCAGATCTTAGTGCCATCTGCAGAGGCACACCTTCCTTCCCAGACCCACCTTAATGTAAATTATGAAGATATTAAATTGGACTGTCCCCAGAATTGATCCCTGTGGCACCCTTCTGGTCACCCTCCTTTTCTCAGATTGAACTCCAGTTACCACAACCCTCTGTCTTCTATCACTCAACCAGTTCTTAACCTAGTTTACCACCTGGTGACCCACTCCTAGGCTGCCAAGCCTGTTCACCAGTCTTCTTTGTGGAACAGAATCGAAGGCCTTACTGAAATCCAGGTAGGCTGCATCCACCGCTCCCCCCCAATCCATGACCCTAGTCACCCAGTTAAAGAAATCAACTAGATTTGCTTGACATGATCTTCCTGCTGTGAATCCATGCTGTCTCAGATCCTGTGTTCACTGGATTCAAGGTGTTCCACAATCCTTTCTTTAAGTAGTGATTCCATAATTTTCCCCACTATTGAGGTGAGGCTGACTGGTCTAGAGTTTACAACCTCCACCCTACTCCCACTTTTGTGAAGAGGGACTATATCTGCCCTCCTCCAGCCCTCCAGAACCACTCCTGTACAGAGTGATTAGTTGAACAGGGCTGCCAGTAGTGCTGCAAGCACCTCCAGTAGTTCCCTTAATATTCTAGGATGTATCCCATCCGGTCCCATTGCTTTGACCACTTTCAGTTTTGTGAGTTCTTTCAGGACAATCCTTTCCATAAATGGACTGGTGTCCATCTCCCTCCCATATTTGTTCATGTTGCCTAACTGTGGACCCTCACTTTCTCATTCTTCTGTGAACACAGAACAAAAATATTAAATAGCTATATATATCTACAAATATATATATATATATATATATATATATACTATATATTTATAGATAGATATAGCTATATATATATATATATATATATATAGCTATATCTATCTATCTATCTATCTATATATATATATATATATGGGATACATGATGGGTACGAGTGTGATATGAAAAATGTTTTCACTCCTCCAGAGTGTCCTCTGAACTCACGAGTGCCAAAGCCATCAGCGAGGTTTCAGAGGTCACTGTACTGGACTGAACATATTTCCCATATCACACGACTGCCCATCATGTATCAGATATATACAATGGGGGCCTCATTGCTGTAAAATGTACCATTTGCGCTGCTTTGCATGGGTGTGATAAATGTCAGGTCTTATATTTATCACACCCTGTTGAAAGTAACATAATTTATCACATTCATTTACCACTCACCCCCATTGTATGTATATATATGTATATGTGTATATATCATATTGTATATGCTATTAGCTTTTTACACTCAGTCACCATGTGTTGATAAATTTTTTATGTATCAATTTATCCCATGACAGGGAGGAATAACGGAGCTGAATAAAAATTTTATTCAGCCCTGTTGCTCACCTACCAGCTTACTAACATGTTATTCTCCCTGTAGCACAAGTTATTTTCAAAGTAGCAGTCAGGTGTATTGGCTGTCCTGCTATAAAATTGTGGGCTAGGATAAAAATAGAACAGTCCGTATCATGTCCAGGAATAAGTTTCTCATTCACTTTGTCATGTTGTCAACACTGTTGCCATAAGCACTCATGGCTACACTACGGACTGCCACTTGTTGCTAGGCAGCATTGCTAGCAATATTCCAGAGTGAATAAAAAAGCACATTCATGCATGTTCTATAGACTTTTAGCCTATTTATACCATGGTATGGATAATACCAGGGCAGAATAAAATGATTATCCAGCCCTGTTATTCACATTCACATCCATGGCATTCAATCTGTAGTTCTAGTTAATTTCCCCCTGCTAGCATCATAATGATGTTACAACTCTTCTAAGTCTAATATAAAAGGACACCCCACAGGTCATTCAGGGATTACTTTAGGTGCTGCACATATCACAATTGTTTATTTTATGGGTTCCATATGTTTTAGTCATTCATTTTAGCTGTTGCATACTGTACTTCAATATATGTTACAAGCTAGCATCATAAGGTGGGGATTTTTCAGAGCAACAGAGCAGCTTTCACAATACTGATGGCATCACAGTAGCCAGTCCAGCCTTGAAGCCAACTGTTGAGTTATAACAGAAACAAATATATCTTCACACAAACTGTGGATTTCAAATTTACAACTTTAAACTAATGTTGCTTAACTGCAGAATTACTTCACTGGAAATACACGATTTATTACCACTATGACACATTTTATATGTTATATAAAAACTAAGTTGGTTTAAAAATTGTTCAGAAATTCATTTTAAAACTTTACCTTTTCTGAATATTGTGTCTACTTCAATCTATTTCATGTGGAACTGTGCCATGTTTAGCTTTTTATACCCCAGTCTTATACGGTACCTATAACTGTGTTGCAAGCATTTCACTCTCCCCACTAGCAACCCCATTCCAAGATTTTGCCTGAAAAGGCATTGTAAGAGAATAAATATAATTAATAATGCTTGTTATTGAGTTGTGTATTTTGTTTTACACTCCTCTATGATCTACAGCTACAAAATATTCTGGTGGTTTTCCAGTAAAGGAGACCCACACCCATTTTCCTGTTACAGTATCTGTCATATGGCTGCTGTGCCTTTGTAAATTGTGATATGTGTCCACATCTCAGTGATACTAACTGTTGTACATTATTTAAGTATAACTCCTGAGTGAGTTGTAACTCTAAATTGAGTACAATGTACTGTATCTTATGTCATGACATGTTCTACTACTTTTCCTTCCCTCCCACCCATGTGGCTAACTATAAGTTGATTTATACAACATGAGTGAGGTGTTTTTAATCCTGATAAAATCATGTATTACTCACACTGTTGTGTAAATGGAGGTGCAAGCATTCACAATGATAATAAACAACATTTACATATACTGTGCTTACCTCAGCCATGTTTATCTGCACTGTGCTGATCTCATCATAACACCTGTTCTGTGCAACTCTATGTTGGAACTACTTTGGGAAGAGACAATAAGAGGTGGTATCTGACAGTGACTCTGAAGAAAAGTTACTTCTGCACCAACCTCAGGAAACATATCTCTGATGAGAACACATAGATACAGTATGTACTTCTAAGCAAAAATGTTGAAAACTTTAAAGTTTCTTATACCTCAGTAGTACTCTTGTATTTCTTTTATGATACAGTCCTTGGTTCTCCAACAGTAGTAAAAATAAATCCTGCAGTGAAATTAACCGCAAATGTATGCACAGCATGACATATCTGAGAGAAAATAAGCACTAACATAATACAAAAAGTAAAGAAAATAAATGACTGCCCTACAAAAAAAATCAATTAAATCCAGTGAAGAACAGCTCTCCCAAACACTGCACGCACACTCCCCCCATACGAAAACCCCACCCACACAAAATAAATAACCAGTCAGAGTTCACGTTTCCAGGATACAGCACACGAACAACCAATCAAATTTGGGAATCACAATCCACTGAAGCAGACAACCAAACATGTCTTATACACACTGTTCATTCATGAACTGAAACTGATACCATTTAGAAAGCTGCAGCACACTCATGCAAGGTAACACAGACAGGGAAAAACACAGTAAGACAGCTACATTTTCTACATAAAAACAGCACAGAATATCCACCAAAAACTACTCCTGCCCTATTGTATAAACCACATACATGATGGGCAGGAGTGAGATACAGGAATTATCTGTACTCGTAAACAGTGACTTTGGGATACCACCACTTGTGGCTCTGCTACACTCTGCCATTCGTGAGTATCCCAAGGTCACTGTTCACTCATACAGATATTTCCTGTATCTCACTCCTGCCCATCATGTATCCCCTATATATTCACAGTTCTGTGTGTATTTATTTACGTATTTATTAATTATGCTTGCATGGTAGCATAAGTATAGTTAGTGTTGAGCAGAGTGTTCAATGCTAAACCCTAACTTTTGCATCTAAAGTTATGGCAGCATTTCATTAAATTGTGCATACTTTATTGCCTAAAAGACAGTGAGTAATGTTATGGTCCAGCCATTTGTCATGGTACTAATTAGCTGACTGTCCTGCATTCTGTTACTGAATTTTGTAAGTTGGCATTATAACTGCATTCTTTGACTTGATATAAGTTTAACATTCTGTACTCCCACGTCCTTTTCCCCTGGTCACATATGGAAACAAGCCTCAGGTCAGTGTGCCTTTCCTGGTTACCAATTTTTAAAATAAATACAAAAATAAATCAATGGGTATGCACAGTCCAGATGGCAAGTTCTTGAGATGTGGGAAGTTTTGTGACAGCCACTAAACCAAATTCTTAGGTCCAGAAACAGCAAAAGTACATAAAAAGCACCATTTGCGGCTGTAGTTTGCTCTCTCCTACAGTCAAGATGGTACAAAACTTGCAGAGCTCAATTGGTTTGGGCCAAAGATGTGCCATACAATGGATTCATGAAAAAATATTAAATTGTTCAAGGGTTATCAAGTTTTGAAATTTGACTTCTGGACAGGCTCAGTGTTTTATTATTTTTTTTAGATAAACCTCTAATACAACCCACAAATTCTTCTTTCTCAAGCATTTTTAGATCGTGAATAATTGTGTTTTTGGGTTGTGAAAAAATATTTTGGTTGTGATGGCTGTTGTCTTGTTTTTTTTTCCAGGCAAAATAATGTAAAAATACATAAAAATTAGTTATTTAAAGAATTAATCTTGCTAAATGAGACCTGTTAAGCTCAACTCTGTTTTTTTAATGGGCCATAAATACCTTTTTTGGACTCTGTTCTTGCTTTCAGTTTGCCGAGATGACTGATTCATAAGCTGCAAGACAAGAATTCATGGCTCCCATATTTCATTTCATCAGAAGAATTTTTCATGTGAACCACAAATATAATTTTTGGGTCACACCTTAATGTGCAACCCAATTATTCTATTTTTGGTGTGCACAAAAGTTGTGTCACATATTTTTACTCATATCTTCACCCTTATACAATATGTTAGTTACAAATTTTGATTATACTCTTTAGATGATCCTACCTCATTAACAAGAATGGTCGACATTTTCAAATACAGGTCAAAAGGGGATTTCACAGTCACTCTGTGAAACCACCATTCAGGTGGAATGTTATACATTCCAGTGATCAAGTTCTTAATGTGGTGTCAAAACATCAGAAAACAAATTATCCATTTTTGGCATGCATGAAATTTTTTTTGATCACAATTAACTGAGCCACCAAAGAATTTGCTCCTAACCAAAAATGTTTATTTTTCTGCTGGATTACTTCTTTGGTTACACACTTAAGTGTGGCCCAAAAATATTTTGTGCAAACAGTTTTTGGGCACTAGGAGATTTTGATATGCCTACTAAGAATTCTTTGGTCATACATTAAGTGAAACCAAATAATGTTTGGTGCAAACAAAAAACAAAGCAAAATAACAACCAAAAAAAAGATTTTGGTCCAGATGGAGATTTTTGATATGTGGATGCAAATTTTGTTGGTCGCACATTAAGTGCAATCCAAAATATATTTGTGCAAAATTAAAGTTCTTGTTTCTGACCAGCTGAAGATTTTTATGTGCAATCTAAGAATTTTTAGGTTACACATGAAGTACAGTAGGTGCAATACTGGCTGGCAACAACAACAACAAAAAAACATGATTCTTGTGTCTTATGTAATTTTACTCATGACTTGGTCATTTTACAAAACGGTGCCCCATATTTTGAATGTGCTGTTTACAGGACTCTACCCGAAGAAAAGAGAAATGTGTACATTTTCAAATAAAGGTCAACAGGTGATCTTGCAGTCTCTTTGTGAAACCACTTTTCATGCAGGATTTAAAACATTCTAGTAAACAAGTTCAGGATCTGGGGTCAAAATGTGAAAAAAAGGTATGAAGAAATGTTATGTGCAGGGCCAGCATTTGGTAGTGTGTTGCGATATGGTGACAGTGAGCTATGTTTGGGGATGAGCTCACAGTGAGTCAGCTGGTTGGGCTAAGGCTGGGGAGATGGCACTGCCTTTTGGCAGCACCACAGGTGGGGGGAGAGATGGTGGAGAGTTAGCTACACAGGCATCAAGTAATCATATAGTGAAGAGACATCTTCTCTGGCATAAGGCCTAGAGGGCCCTGCACCACTGCACCTGTAGATGTAAGGAAGTGCAGGGCCTAGAGGGCCCTGCACATCCACAGATAGATGGAGTCTTGGTTCTGCACATCTGTATCTGTAGCCACATGGAGATCCAGGGCCAAGAGGACCCTGTACCTCCACAGCCCCAGATAGGCCCACACATCCTTTGCAACCATAGCCCCTCGGAAGTGAAGGGTCCAGAGGCCCTGCTCTTCCACAGGCAGATTGACTCTTCCCTTAGCACAGGGCCCAGAGCACACTGCACAACTGCATATTTTAAAGGGACCTCGGTGACTGGATACAAATTTACTATCTCAAAGGAAATTCACTGCAAAAATCCCTGCATTAATTCACCAGTTAAAGTTCAACTCAACCCTATAAAGGAGGTGTTACCTACCATCCCACCTGCCCAAGCAGAAAATGATGAAACCAGAGAAGCAATACAAACAGCCATCATCAGGTAAGAGAAACAACATACAATTGTATCCAGATTACACAAATGCAGTAGCACTAATGTGGTATTTTTGTGGATTTGTGTCTGTGGCTGCAGAAGCACAGGCCCCACAGGGGCTGGTGCTTCTGTAGACAGAAGTTGTGTGCCAATTCGGGTATCATGGATTTCTATCTGCAGCTTTGGCAACCAGAAGACAGTGTATACATCTTACACCTGCACCTGCAGAAGTGAAGGTCATTCATGGGCTTGTGCATCTGCAGCTGGAAGTGTGTGCATGTCTCACAGTGTGCATTAATACCTGTGGTTACAGGTGCTGGTGCAGTGTTGTAATTTGGATATTGTGGATGTCTCTCTGTGGCTGCCAAAGGGCAGACTTCACAGAGAACTATACTTCTGATGGCAGAAAAGTGTGTATGTCTTTACAGTGTACATGAATAGCTATAGCTACTCACAGAGATGGTTGTTGATGCATGGAACAGCCTTTCAGAGGAGGGTGTGGAGTCAAAAATAGTGGTGGAATTCAAGCATGCATGGGACAGTCATAAGGCAATTCTAGGGGGTGGGAGTAGGAAGAAGTAGGCTGTTGGTTAACTAGGATCTTCAGCTTATTCATTAGGTAGGGAAATGGGAACACTGAGTGGGCCAAGCAGTCCTTATCTGCCATCAAATTCTATGTTTCTTTGTTTCTAAGTGCTGATCCTACAGTGGCCTCTTTTTCTACAGACAGAAGTAGTGTTGCAATTTGGGTATCATGGATTTCTATTGGTGGCTGCAGAAATACATACCTTGAAGGTACATCTGCAGCCACCAGACACTGTATATGTCTTATACCTTTGTCTTCAGACACACTGTCCCCTTAGAAGCATGTGCATATCTTATGGTGTGCATGAGTACCTGTGGCTACAGAACTGCAGTCCCTGCGGACAGAAAAGAGCTGCTGTAATTTGGGTATCATGGATTTGTATCTGTGGCTGCTGGGGCCAGTTCTTCTGCAGACTGAAGTAGTGTTGTGATTTGAATATTGTGAATTTCTGTCTGTAGCCAGAATGTTAATGTCTTTGTTTTGCCGCAGATACAAATCCACAAATATAGAACATCAGTGCTACTGCATTTGTGTCTTCTGGAAACTATTGTATGTTGTTTGTGTTATCTGATGATGACTGTCTGTGGTTGCTTCTGTGATAATGTCCTTTTGTTGCTCAGGGTGGTGGGGAGTTAGTGATAGAAACCCTAATGCCACATTTACATACCTTTGTGGGGTTAAGTTAAACCCCATCTGATGCATTAACTTCTCTGTGGCGAATAAATTGGGATACAAATCTCAGTAGCTTTCAAACATTTAGGCTAATAATGCATGGTGCATGTTTGTGGTGCTGTGTCAGTCTCAAGAAAAATCCAGTACTCTTTTGTTTTCTGGTAATACCTTTTAGTAGACTGATGAATTTGTACACAAGCTTTCGATACCTCATAGATCCCTTCATTAGGTGAAAAGAAAACCACCCAGCATTTCACAATATATACAAGACTCTCTGGATCCCAGACTGTTTAGCAAAGGGAAGAGTATACAGGAAACAATTTAAGGCTTAATGTCATTATGAAGTGAGAGATCAGACATGCAAACTGTGAGCTATATGAAAGTGGTACCATAATAAAAGGGTCAAATGTTGAAAGAAGTTCTATTCAATATGCAGGATGTGTAATGCTGCCAGTTAAGAAAGTTGACTAAGCTGTGTCTGAATAGGTGTCTCTTTTAAATCAATTATGTCCCAGCAACCGAAGCCCATTTTAAACCAATAACTCAATCAACTAAATAAATAAATTCTAACATGTAGTAACATGGAAAAAGTAGGGGACTGTAGAGTGTGTGAACCATTGTTCGGAAGTGACCATGGTACAGTGCAGTTTGATGTTAAATTATCAAGAAGTAGGCAAGGAGGGTTCACAACTATAAGGTGTTTCAGCTCTGCTAACTATAATGTCATTAGGTAACACTTAAGAGGTTGGGAACGGGAAACAGATTTTGAAGGTAGTTTATTAGAAAACAAATGGGATAAGTTCAAGAATAAAATGAACACCTGTATGAATCTCTACATTCCAACTAGAAGGAAGAACAATAATATAGAGCAAATATCTGTATGGTTCTCCAAAAGAATAAAAAGGTTCAATAAATGCAAAAGAAAGGCATATAATATGGCCAAAATAAGAGGAACACAGGAAGTATGGGATAATTATAAAAAACATGGTGAGGGAATGCAAGACATTGATAAAAAAGAGGCTTAGTGAGAGATTGAGATAAAACCAGCAGCTAGAACTGGGCACAACAGAAATGCATTCTACAACTATATTTGGAGTCTAAAGAGGTTCAAGGGATAGCTGGGACCACTAGTAGTGGAGGAAGAAGCTATTACTGAGTGTGGAGAAATAGCTGTGGAGTTAAACAAATGTTTTATTAGTGTAAACCAACATAGAGAAGAACAGATTAAAGCATACAATCTGCATGAAAATAGAAATAAATTATCCCAGGTTGGCTCATACGGGATTATATTGAGTCATGTGCTTTGTGAATATACCTACACACCATTATGGCAATGTAATAGTTTCTGGACAAATATACCTGCATATGGAACATATTACCTATCTATGAGCATTAATGTATGTGATACTTTACTTCTGTATGGAACATAATAAAAAAATATTCTATGATAAAAAAATGAAAATAGAAATAGATTCAAAACAGTAATTACTGATATAACTGCAAGATTAAGAAGACTAGACACAAACCAGTCACAGGAACCAGATGGTCTGCACCTGATGTCCTGCAAGAGGTAGCAGAAGTTATGGATGCACCTGTAGCTGACATTTTCCAAAGTTCCTTGAACCAGGGGCTGGTGGTAGAGGACTGCAGACTGTCTTATGTCACTCCCATACATAAGAAGGGAGACTAAGGAATGTGGGAGACTTAGAAACTGGTTAGCATTAACTCAGTTCTGGGCAAAATGCTGGAGTCCATCACAAAGGAAAATATAAAATCATTTCTGATGAACACCAGCCAACTGATACTATGCAGCATGGGTTTAGAGATAACAGGTCCTGCCTTATGGGTATTATGCCCTTCTTCAAGCCTGTGATTCAGGCTTTTGATCAGGGAGACAGAGGACATGGTCTATATGGACATTTCAAAGGCTTTTGAATCAGTTTCACATGATTAGTTAATGAACTCATTAACAGATGCTGGTATAAATATAAACTTGCTAAACTGGTTAAATTCCTGGCTCGAGAACTGGAAACCAAGGATAAATATAAGAGGACACTACTCACGATGGGTGAGGGTGACTAGTGGGGTGCCGCAGGGGTCAGTTTTGGGGCTCCTGTTATTTAACCTATTCATAACATCAATGAAATGTAATAGCAATGCATGGTTATGCAAATTCATGGATGACGTGAAGATGGGTCTGCTGGTTAGCACGAGGGAAGATGCTTTGGTGTTCCAAACAGAAATAGGCAGAATAGCTACATGGGCAGGCAATAAAAAGCTCTATATTAATGCTGGCAAGTGCAGGGTGATGCATTTTGGGGAAAGAAACATCAGAGCTCAGTACTATCTGAATGGAGTGGAACTGACAGCCACTGAGGAAGAGAAGGACTTGGGGGTATGTCAGTAATAGCTTGAAGTTTGACAGGCACTGTAAGGAAATGGTGAACAAAGGGAGTAGATTACTGGGGTGCATTGGTAGAAACATAAGAAGTTGGTATAAGGAGCTCATGGTGCCACTATATAAAGTTTGGTTAGGCCTCATGTCACGTACTGTTTCCAGTTTTGGGCTCCCTGTAGTAAGGGACATACATACATATAAGGAGATTGGTTGGACTGCAAGAAAGGGCAACTAAAATGATAAGAAGTGTAAAGGGTATGGACAATAAGGACAGACTGTGAGATTTGGGTATGTACTCACTACAGTATAGAAGGTTAAGACGGAACCTGTGTCTAGTCTATAAAGCCCCCCAAAACAGGGATTTATGGGAATGTTTAGGGTTAGCTAGGAAGGAAAGCAGTAAAAACAAGCATTTGTCAATGCCGAATGTTGTCTTGCTAACTTTAGTGCAGGAGTTAGAGAGATGCATAATAGGAATGGCAGTGAAGTATGAAAGTGATGCCAACCACACACCACCCTGCAGAGACTGACAGGCATTGTGGTGTGCCTTTGGGTTACTGGCCATAACGCTCATGTCATTTCAAGTCACCCTACCCTGCAGATTCTGACAAGTATCGTGTTGTGCCTTGTGTTCCTGGGGCCTTACGCTCACCCCATTCCAGAAGGAAATACATTGAGATGGGTGCATTATAGGAGAATAGGGTGAACTTTGGGGCCGAAGAGCCCAAGGCACACCTCGATGCCTGTCAGTGGCTACAAGGTGGGGGTGGAATGGCGTGAGCATTACAGTCAACAATCCAAAGTCACATCCCTGATGCTTGTCATTCTCTAAAGAGTGGGACATTATGGTTATAAACCATAACACCCCGGGTGTTTGTTGGTATTTGCTCTCCAAATGTTCAACATGGGCTATCTTGAGTGACGAACCATGAAGAATAGTCACTAGCTAGAGAGCTAATGTCTAGCATGCATACTATCCAGAGGATTCCCCAAAAGGATATAAAGCTACATTAAATTTGGATGAGAGGCGGGGAAGTTATAGGGGCTCAAAATGTGGCAATTTATTAATCAGGTGAATATTTCTGACAATATTTCAGTGCTTACAAGTTAGCCACCTTTGGAGCTAGATAACTGAACATGTATATACTTTCTTGGAAGATTCTTATAAACTGCTAAACAGAGAGGTAGTTGGCTACATAAATTGTAAGTTACAGGAGTTCAGCATTTCACAATGTATTTGTTAAATTGTGTGAAAAGCTTCAAAATATATGGATGTTTATAACTCCACTGCAATTACACGTATACACTCAAGATTTGGCATGCATATCCAATGTAAATATGTCCTGGAATCTACAGTACAATAATTAGGTTGAATAAATGTGACCTAGCAGGTTCAACTTGTTTGTGGATACTTTAGAAATTAATAATTAGCAAAATGTGCTAAACAATTCATGGACCCATAGTAGGTAATGCCACTAGAATTCCACTTGTAGAATTTCACTTTCACAAAGCCTTTATGACCACTGAATCACCATACCTGAACTAGCATTATGGACTTGCAATTCTCCTCCAAAATGCCTGTGACAATGATGCCCAGCATCATGCTCCATCATGACTAAAGATATCCAGATACCTTTGTCACAATGGCCTAAGTCATAACTAGTTGTAAGGCTTGGCATCACTTGGTGCCACAGTTTTCAAATAGGAAAAATATGCATTTCTACCTACAGGGTTGTGAAAGAGTTGGCAGGTGACATTATAAAGAAACAATGCTGCACCTGCATGTGTTTCACAGGTCATTACATCAGTGAGCTCTTGTGGCTAGTATACAGTACTGTCCCTGACTATTCTCATGGTTCGTCACTCAAGATAGTGTCCTGACTCTTGGTACCACTTTATTTTTACTAGGAAACCTCCTATGAATGCTATCTTATTGTGACTTTACCCAGCCTTTAACTTCCTGCACAATGGAAACTCAAGTGTATGACTGGAAAAATGTATGGACATGGCTTCGACAAAAGTATCACAACATTCCACAATTTCACAAAAACATACGAAATTCAACTTTAATTACAATCATTCAGTTGACTACTGGGTTTTCTCCCACATTTTTCTCTCCCACTTCATTGGTGGGGAAATGCTTCTGTTAGCCTTGTACAGTCACAGCGTCCCTTGTGTCAGGAGCAAGACCCTGGCCCAGGGTTGTTGTGTTGGGGGAATCCACTGCCAGCCCTCCACAAATGAGATGCACTGTCAAGTGGCAGCTATCTTGACCATGACCTGCCTCCACATGTGACTTTCTGAGCTCACTTCCAAACCTGGGTCATCAGCATACCAGTGAGATGCTCTGCTGCCTGGCCATGGGGGTGACCTCAAAGCAAAATATGTATGGTCAATGAACTTAACAAAATTGGTGATATTTTGTTCTCTGGTTTTAAAGTTATAGGTACTTTAAATTCTGCTGTTCACATAATTGTGAAACATAATTTGAAAATGTCCAACGGTTTGGAGGCTTATAACTCAATCACCTATAAAGACAGAGATTTGAATCTTGCAGCACTTCTGTATGGTCTATTGTAGAGTCTCAATACCAAATCCAGTGCACTTTGGAAAAATACTTTATGAATTACATGGAATTAACTGATATCACAATGTTGGTGAAATGTCACAAAATATTCATTGAAATGTTATGACATTTCACAGAAGTGAAATGATAATTTTACCAGTAGAAGATACATTTTCACCCAGCTCTAATCATGTTCTGTTATAACAGAACAAGTGTATTAAGGGCTTCTAGTCCATGAGAGGTTTTACTTCACCAAGCCTGTGTAGTACAGTAGTTTGATGCAATTCATTGCAATGTGTGCAACTGATGCTTATACTATAGCTGTGCATTAGGTTTGTGCTGAAGGAGTACAGAACCAACTAGTGTCATCATTTCATGCTGAACTTATAAGTGGTAGTTTAGTGGCCACTAAAGTTGCACAATTTACCACTTTCCTCTGGTAGAGGGTTAGGAAGGTAAATTCAGTTTGCAATATTTTTAAAGCAAGAGATCATACTATATCAATTCAAATGTGAATTGAAGCTCAGTTTTGCAGTTTTATTATGAAACTTTTTGAGAAGGTAATCAATAAAACTAATGTTCAGTGTATTTCATTATTCAGGAGTGATACAGAGCAGATGGCACCAGCACACAACTTGCTTTTATGCATACTCTTGATTAAACCAATCTTCAAGTAGCTAGTGTTAATAAATGTACTATGATGCAGGCTGGACCATTTTTTTTATTTATCTTTTAATCATGCACAAATGATATGCTTGAATTCAATTATATTGAAATACTAACATTTATATACTGTTATCTCATCCAAGAAGCATGACAAAAGTAAACCCAATTAAACCTTTTAACTAAAATTGATTCAGCAGTGCCATTTAAGTAAGCAGTGCTTTATTTCTTTTCATCTCCTACTATGCAAATGTATTTAAAAGTATCACATTTATTCTTCACATTCTGTCAGAGCATTGAATTTCATGAAGATTTTTATACTGTAGCACTGCATCCCTCTGCAATATACCTGAGGATACAAATTTAGAACTACAGCAATAGATGTCAAATTTTTCTACCACAATTTAGCATGGCAGTTCTGTTTGATCCATAAATGTCAGGCTGTAATGGTGTTCAGTTGGTAACAATATAGATTTCTATTATAACACCATTATTGGATTTTGGGATCTAAACTAGGAACAAAAATGATTTGACAAGTTTGAGGATTTCAGTTCTATCTATACATGCTCTTTCTTAGCAGTGAAAACTTTTGCAGGGAGACGGTGACTGAACAGAAGCAACACCAATTCTACTCCGCCATTTGCAATTCTTTTGCTGAAGCCCTCAGAATTTCAGGTGTTACCAGTACATAGAAACACCTAGGGCTCGGTAATTTTTTTGGCATTTCTTACTGTATTCTGTTTCTAATGATGTATAATTAGATTATACTGTTATACCTGTGGTGTTTATATGTAGGGCAGAATATTTTATTTTTATTAAAGATGTTATTATAAATAAAAAGCAACACCTAGGGCTTGATTCTCAAAATTCTGAATGTGACACAAAGTGCCTGCATAAAAAACAGAAGTGATGCAAGGAGTGCCTTGCATCATAACTTGCAGAGTTTGCAATCCTGGAAGGCCAGCTGCAGCACAACAGGGACCCCCTGTACCTGACTGGCCATGCGCCAGGCTTGCACCAAGATCAGGGTGCCTCTAGGAGATAGGATGCTTCCAACAGATGCTAGCTGCAACATCCCCTTAATTGGTATTCCAACAGTGAACAGAAGCTTCCAAGACTTATACCACCCAGCAAGTGGTCTAATGGCCTTTGCACCACCCCTGGAGCCTTTGTGGGGTGGGAAAGAGCCTGTGCTGCTGTCCATCTGTGGTATCCCACACCCCTACATCACCCAGAGCACTCCCATTCAATGGCGTGATGCCCACAGGTTCTCCCCATGGTGCCAGGCATGTGGTGGCCAACCCCCCAGAGATGGCACAGACAAGGCAGCACCTGCATTGTCCCCTTTGAGGAACTGTTACTACCTCCAGGCACACATCTGTGCACTACCTGCCCTCAATGACCCCTGTCCTGTCCCACCTGACACTGCCAGCTTCCTGGCTGGTTCCCATTACTAGGCGCCATTGTCACCTGACTACCCCACAGCTTGTGGCTACCCTCTCCCATGCACTTGCCTTTGACGCATGGTGACATTTTGCGCAAGCTGCAGGACTTTGGCACTGGCACCCCTGCCTGTCTGCAAATTGGGTACAGGGTCCCTGGAGCATCAGTGATGGACACAAGCTGCAGTTAGTGCAGCTTGTGACAACCTTTAAGAATTGAGTCCATACTGTTAAAAAGCATATTGCAGTTCCTCAAACAGATAGATCTGTTCAGAGCAGTACTGCTCAACTGTGTGAGCCAAATAATACTGGCATCTCTGGGAAATTGCTTACTCTTCAAATAGTTTTCACTGTCTCCCAAAGGAAAAAAATAACATGAAGTTTGAAAACCTCCTCACTTAGACTCTTGAGATTCTGAAATGTGCTAATTGTACTTCTAAGCTGAATATCAGGGCTTGGATTTGAACTAGGGACCCATCTGATTGCAAAAGGCTACCATGTACTACAATACTAATGTGTTGAGGCTACACTAGTTTGCCTGTTTCTGGTATTTGTGAAAACTTCAGTTCTTATCATGGATCAATAGCTAAAACTGCCCTATAGAAGCTGCATGAAAGCCTACATCCACCACCAGCAGGTACTGTAGCCTCAGTTCTCTGAGTAGGATTTGTTTTAAAGGAAAAGAGGATGGGCCTCATTCTTAGAAGATTAACATGGCTAGTAATGGGTTAGTTACTGTGCTGACTACACTAAAAAGTACCAGATAAGAATTGCAGGGAACTGTCCTGCAGGGTTCTGCAGATTACAGGTAAAGGAGTAGACTGACACTGGAAGTCTGGTGGATTCGCTCAAGGCATTAGTATGCCTCTCCTGCTAACAATATTGTTATCCATAATAAGTACAGCCCTTATGAGGGCATGAACAGCAGTTTTTCTGGTGAGTCCTGAGGCTTATTGCTTGGCCCTCCACGAAGACCCAATTGTTGGTTAATGAGGCAGGACAACAACACAACAGGGGAACTGTACATTCTACCTTCACTGTGCAGAATGGTGGTGATACACTCAATGCTTACTGTGGGAGCAAAGTTCAAACATTGAAAAAGTGGACTTGTGTGATTTGGGAGGTATTTTTTTTAACAGTGCCAGCTGATGATCCATATCAGTGTAGGTATACACAACTCTCTGAGGTCTACAATTACAGTCTGAGGTGTGATAATTCTCTTAATGAGACCGCAAGCACATATGCAGCCCCAGGCAGTACTAAGGACACGGTATGGATGGTGGGGTGTTCATCAGAAGTGAGGCTAGGTGCACGGGGTTCATTTGGAAAAAGAATACAAGAGAAGCTTTTTTATGGATTAACAAGAATGCATGATCTTTGGAATTGGACCAGACCAGTACTTCACTGTGTGACCCTAAGCAAGTCACTTAACTTCATTGTGCTGCCAGGCCACATTTGCAAATAAGGTTTCAGCATAGTGTGTCTCTCCTGGTTAACAAAAACAAAATTCAGGGTGTCACATAACCATTAGATCATCAGGTATTTGAAGTGTTGTACTGTTCTGCAGTTTGCCAAAGAGAAAGCCAGCTAGATTGCAGAAACATTTTCAGCAAGTTAAAGTAAATAAAATGAACAAAATCATAGCTGAACATGTACTGCTCAAAATAATCCACATGTCAACACATGGTGTTGATCATTCTGGTAAAACAATTCTAAATAAAGAGGGAAAGAAGAACTAATTAGCCTATAGGAGTCCATATTGGTCTCTGGCTCTGGCTCTAATGATGTCATCATGACTCATCACTTAACACAGTTGGCAGACATCTTAGGGAGAAGGTAAGGCTGTTTTTTGTAAGTGAAAGGCTGATGTTTACATTTTTCAAAAGCTATGAAACTGCATTTATGTTATTTACATAAATGCAGTTTTAACATGAATGTAAACAGTAGCCTTTACTTTACCTCAAAATGAAGCCAGATTTTGGAGTTTGCAATTTTAAAAAAACTGCTTGTTTATGTATCCTTTAAGTATATTGAATAAAGCCACTCTTTCGGATTTAACTTGGGGCCCATAAATATTTATAAAGTGGTATGCCGTGTGATCCCAGCTGCCATCTACAATCAACAGCCTACCAGGAATTACATCCACAAGTTTTTTTGTGAAAAAGAAAAATAATTACATAAAATCCCTAATCCATCAGCTTTGTCAGTACCAAAGAACCAAAAGGAAGGCCCCCTTAGCCATTGTGATGAGAAAAGTTGCACATGATCTAAGGTAGACATCCATGATTCCTGTATGAAACAAATATTTATCTGTGAATCAAGTAGATATTGAAATACTGCATGCATTTTTGAATTATTCATAAGGCTACATACATTCAGGGATCCTATGGTCAGGTTTGAATGAGAGATGAGTCATGGGCAGAAGAATCAGGAATTTTGTTTCCTCCTTTTCTTCTTTTTCCCTTTGTAGGCAGGGGTTTCATGCTTGGATTGAGGAGGGTCGAGATTGTCAGGCTCACCCAACTGCATGTTGGACTCACCCCAAGCTGTGGAAAAAGCAGCATAGGAGTTGGAGGTTTCTATCACAGATTCCTCTTGCACCATCTGGAGGAGTAGGATGGGGTGATAGGTTTTGTATTTCTTGTTATTCTCCTTATAGGAGCTGGAGCAGGTTTAGGGATAACTTGAGAAGTATTAGACGCCCCTGTAGTCACTCCTGGGGGGTCACTGTAACACACTGGAGTGAGCACTTCAGCAGAGGGGGGGCACCTTGACCTTTGCAGTCTGATCTGAAACATCTTCTTCCAGGATATCTACATCTTGTGCTTCATTGTGTGCATGGTGGGAGGGAGATGGGGGGAACTGAGCATCAGATTAGTCAGCTGAGGCAGCATCCTAGGCCTTTTGAATTAATAACTCAAGACTAATCACAGAGACCTTATTTTTTGCTGCCCGGTGCACTCAGAAAAGACATGTCCAGTTTCATAATAAATGTCGCATTTTGTCAGATTTGCACGCTGTTGTGCCCAATCTCCCCACAGTTGTCACACTGCGGTTTGTCACACACACTTGATTGATGGGTTCTTGCCCCACACTTATAGCTTGCTTGGGGTTGTCCAGCATAATAACAGACTCCCCTGTCCCTGCCTAACAAAAATAAATTTGAAATGTGCTCTATGTCACAACCGCACTCCGCAGGTCAGGACCTCTGCTCCCACAGTGCCAACCTCAGAGTGCAATAGTGTGAACAGATAACAGACAGGGTAACCCTCCTATCTGCTTTGGGTTTGAATCACCTTAAGCCTCGAGTTCTGGAGGGATCCAAACTGTGAACCTTATGCGAGCATACCCAAATTCACAGGCTCAGATAATACTCTCTTTGGGGGGGTGCAATATATCTTTCACCTAAGGGTACCTAATCAAGTATCCAAAGTGAACCCTTTTAACTCTATACAAGACCTAGGTATTTCTTACCTTATTATACAATCTCAGTAACACAATCAAGCTTTTCAACAGCTGTCAGACTTAAACAGAGGTATGTCACATGCAAAAAGAAACTGAGAAGACACCCAGGCAGTATTTCAAAGAAAAGGTTGTTTTCTAAAATATGATAAAAACAGGTAAAATAAAACACAGAACAATACAGCATACATCTTACAATCATGTAAAACAAGAAGGAAGTTAAAGAACAAAACACTCCTACCACAAAGACTTAATGTATTCTATCTATTACCTTGTAAGTGATGTTTAAGTTAGAGAACTTCTGTCTCAGAGCCCGAAAATCATGTGTCACATATCCCAGATACAGGATTCATTTTCAAGATCCCTCACCCCCTCCCATTTTGGAGAGACAGCTAGCTCCTCCCTTAGAATCAATTTCTGACATAGTTATCCCTGAGGATGTAAGTCATTACTTTGAAAAATCTGTAACTAGCCATTTCCCAAATATGACAGTATTTAGTCAGACATTTCTCTTTGAAGTCCCTCTGCTGATGTCCTGGTACTAATGTGATCTGAGGGTTTTATGACTCTTCACACACTTCTGGCTATATGCTAAAATGAGAGGAACCAGCCCAATTATCTTTCTTCCTGCAGCATCATAAAACTCACATTTAGTTTCAACTTCAAAAGCATGGGCAGGTCATAAAAAGGAAACAAAATGTCCTTCTGGAAGGATGTCTTAATTAAATGGTTCTTCTGGTCAGTTTAATGACATCCTGTGGTTTCAGCTACTGACCTTGAAAGTTAAAGGCCAGACCTCTCACATACTGACATTTCATACACAGACTATTTATTTATAATATAAATATCATACAGATAACCAGAAGCAGGGGCACAACTTCACACTCTATACCACTGTCATGTTGATGCAATTTAACTTTGCATTTCCAACCCCATTCCAAAATAACTCTGAATCTAGAATTGCTTCTGGAGAACTAAGTACCTCACATTTTTGCGATAGCCAATAGGTTATGCCCTCCACATGGATTCCCTCATTCCTAAACATGACTGTAGCATATTTTATCAAAGGCTTTGTCAGAGGGATCACCAAAAAGGGAGCCCATGGTAGGGGGTGGGATTTTATCTGCATGCATCTTTGCCAGAAAGTTTCAAGTGCATATAAGGAACGATAACTGATGTCATAATTATCTTCTCCTGATCTATTAATAAATGCAAACACTTCCCTGGGAAAAAATGCAAAGATTCTTTAAGAAGTCTTTTCCAACAAAATGCCTGTCAGGCTTGTCTTCCAAACCCCCCTTGTACCTAATCCATACTGCTTTATGCCTGGGTGCTGGTTCTTTTTTGGTTTTAGCAAAAAAGACAGATAGAGGTCTTTGGGGATGGCCTTCCTCTGTGTTAGCTGAATCCTCTTGATGGTCTCTCTTATTGTTGGGGTACACCCTTTCTGTTGTTTTGTTGAGAGCTGGAGGCAAGAGGGGGGAGTTATTGTCTCATCTGATTCAGATACTGTCGCTAGTTTGTCAGGAAAGAATGAACCGAATCTGAGCAAGAAACATCTTTTGGTCCCAGTAAGTTAATAATACTGCTATCCTGTGGGCCATGATCTTGAGGCACTGGTTGCCACTCTGGAGAAACTTGAGATAGGGGATCTTTATCTCAGTCAGGGTTGGGAAGCCAAGTGCCATCTGGAAACTGTTTCCAGCCTGCTTCTACTAAAGCCTTTTAAGGGGAATGTTTTGAAAAAGGGTCAATGTTCTGGAGCTGACTAGAAAAAGCAGACAGAGTTGTTAAGCCACAATTAGTGATTTGGGTTTAAAGGAGGTATCTTCTGCTGAATCATCACTGCCTGTGGCAACCAAATGTGGAAGATTCCATTTAGAAAGGGTCAGAGCATCCCTTTTATTCTTATTTTTATCTCTTTTTGTGTTCTTTAGGCCTGTACCTCTAGCCGTGATGGAATAAATTGTAGCTCTCATTTGACCAGAGCCATCAGATTGGTATTTAATCTGGGTGTTAGGGACATTTGAAAAGTTCCTATGCAGAGACTGTCCGGTAGAAATTTGTTCACACACATTAAAAGCAGAGCATATCTCCATCGTTACAGCTGGACCCACTACATTGGATTCCAAGGAAATTCCCTTGGCAGTAGCTGGAAGCTTCAGTGGTTTAGGGGGCTTACTAGAGGAGTGTAAACTGCCCAGAATTTTTGGATGCAGGCCCTCACTTTCCCTCTCAGGATTTATACAGAGTATTTCTTCCCATGGCTCTTGACACCCGCTTTTGCGAGTGGTTTCACTGCCAGCCACTAACTGTAAGGAGCAAGAAATAGAAGGAGTTACCTGGGGGATGTTAGGTCTGATAGCATGAGGTACAGCCAAATCCTTTGATGCTCCTGCATCACAGGAGCCTTCTGGAGCACTGACAGCACCAGTTTCACAGGCGCCGAAACTGACTGAAGTT
Source organism: Neoceratodus forsteri (assembly GCA_016271365.2). Taxonomy (NCBI): domain Eukaryota; kingdom Metazoa; phylum Chordata; order Ceratodontiformes; family Ceratodontidae; genus Neoceratodus; species Neoceratodus forsteri. The sequence goes on along the minus strand of CM028135.1, from coordinate 536,367,044 downwards.
TCATAAGGTCCATTTGAATCTGGTGCTTTCGGGCTTGATGAGTCTTTGCTCCTCCTCCTCTTCTTTTGGTTCTTGCCTTTTCAGCTCCTGTAAGTCCATTTCATTTTTAACAACAATCATATAAGTATCCATAAAGTCAAGGTTTTGTTCACTTAGGTCTTCAGTTGAAACAAAGATGTCTACACAACCATCATCATTCTTCAAAACATTCTAGGTTCCATCAATATTTATAGCCTCTTGCAGTAAGAGAACAGAGGAGGAGGCCTGCTCCTCTGTCTCTGCAGCATCCACCACCTCCAGTGGTTCCTTCAGAGTGGCCGTCTTGGAAACAGCCAGCAATTCCCCAACTGGTGAGTAGGTGAATTTCCCCAGCGTCCTGGCCAAATTTCCCCATTCACTGAAAATACCACCAGCGAGATCACGTGTTGCAGTGTTCCTGGCAGCAACATTGAAGTGGAGCTCCTGCTCCTCACCTCTTTCTCTGCTAAATTTTGGTGAATATTAACCTCCTACGGCAGAACCTGCGGTTAGTTGGCTTTTCTGGAAGGCTAGTGTCACGACATTGGCGCAATTAATCTTACAACTGTTGGTGCTGAGAGGATGGAGTCGGATATGAAGCAGACCTTACCCAGGCACACTCCACCGACCTCTCCAGAGAAGTTAGCAAAAAAGCAGCAAGCTCAAGGGGCTAATACAGGGAAAGTGACACCCTCATCTCCATCTACCTCCCCATTAACTGAAGATCGTTTTCTGCAAGAAATGCTTACATTCTGTGAGACTCTTTCAGATATTACTTCAGAACTGAAATCTCTGCGTAATGATTTTACAGGGCTAGCTAGAAGGATGGGAGATATTGAGGCTCGCATGGCATCAATAGAGAAGTGGAGAGAGAAAACGGAGCCGGACCTGACACAATTGCACCAACAAATTCACAAGCTGCAGCTGAAGTGTGAAGACTTAGAGGGCAGGAGCAGACGGAAGAATATTGTGATTCTCGGTTTGCCAGAATCAGAGGAGGGGCCGAATATGGGTGATTTTTTGCAGAGGTTTTTGCAGAAAGTGGTGGGCCCTTCTCCAATAAATGTCAACTATCAAGTGGAAAAAGCGCATCATTCCCTCAGACCACAACCTCCACCAAATGCCCAGCTAAGGCCAATAATAGTGAGATTTCTGAGTTTCATAGAAAAGCAGCATGTGATTGATAAGGCAAGAGATCTGCAAAGCATCAAATGGGAGAAGGCTACTCTAAGAATTTCCCAGGATCTGCCTCGAGAGAGTCGTTTGAAGTGGGCTGCTTACCATAACAAAGTTAAAAAACTCATTGCAGCAGGCATCCCCTTTCGTATGCAATATCCAGCTAAACTCCATGTTTCTGTGCAAGGGTCCTGGTTTTCTTACAACACGCTGGAACAAGCTTCCTCAAACTCTCTGCAAAATTACCTAATCTGTTTAAGGATGGCTGAACTTTTACCATGTCTTTAATAATTTGACTGTTACTTAGTTTAATTGGGATGTTGTTTACCTACTTTTTTTGGAGCTGATGGCGCACCGGTGGGGGCGTTTGGTGGTATTCCGGGGTCTGGCTGCTTGTTGTGGGGGAAGCAAAGCCAAATGCAGTCTAGTAATGCTCCTGGCCACTAGAGGGCATATGGAACTCTTGTTAGCGGGTACTGCTCCCTATGGGTTCATACTCCGAGCCCATGAGGTGCACCCTTCTTAAGTTTTCCCCAGTTAATCTGTGGGTGGAGCGTCCTCTGGTCCAGGTTTGTTTATTTTTGCCTTTTCTTTATGGCAGAGAGCTGCTTTTATATCACTTCTGTACTTGCACTAGAGTTCCAGGTTATGGGGCTCTTAGTGGGCCCACAACAGCGATTAGCACCGGCCAGTTGTGAAAAGGCCTCCTGGCTGCTACTCGAACCAGAATTTGGGGTCTCTACAGGTTTTGCAGCTCCAGGATAAGTGCTGCCCTGCAGTTATTTACCTGACTAAGTATGGCCAGGAGGCTGTTTAGTTAAGGGGGTTATACGCCTTGTTTCTTGAGTCCCGAATTGATAGGACAGGTCTTCTTGCTTAGATAGTCCATCCACCCTTACAGTGCTTCTTATATTCAGTGAGGCGGGGTATGGAGTGCTCCGATAGTGCGCTCAGGGAGGCTGCGCAATGTTCTATATTGGGGGGTGGCATGGTGTCCTGTTTATTTTTTATATATGTCTCATCTTACTATATACAGCAATGGCCATCAGGGTTGGGCCATCCATTTATGAGGTGATAGGATAGTTAGTGGTTTTTACCTGGATGGATGGGCCCAGTGTAAATAGTTATTGTGAGTTGTTGGGGGTAGATGGGGTGAGACTTTGGCAGTCTAAGGGTTTGGTTTATTGGGTGCCACCCATCACTGAACATGGACTTTATTGTTCTAAGAATTCACATGGTGATGGAGGGCGAGTTTTGTTTTAACAACTTGGCTTGGATGCCAGGCCTTAGACTTATGGAGGATTTGGGGGTGATTGAGGTTAGAGGGCTTAACAGGGTATTTCACAAGTGTTGGGTTGATACTAGGATAAAGTTTTATGTTTTACCCACTGTTCGGGGTAGATTTTTTTGGGGGGGTACTGGAATGTGCCATAGGGTTGATCGGGATAAGTTCAGTTTTTTAAGAATACTGCCTGTCTCAGATTTCACTTATGGCTAGTTTTCCCATTAAAATTATTACTTGGAATGTTAGAGAAGCAAGGGACATCTTGAAACGGATACAAATACTCAAGCACTGTGTTTTTCTAAATGCTGATATTATCCTACTTCAGGAAACACATTTGACCAATTCAGAAGCATTATCTTTATGTAGACAAGGGGTTTCTCAGGTTTTTGTAGCAGGTTGTTCATCCTCCAGCTGGGGGGTGGCTATCTTAGTTAGAAAGTCTGTTGCCCTGGTAATGGACACAATGCTCGCAGATCCAGATGGGAGATATGTATTAATTAAAGGTACCCTAAATAATACAGCGGTGGCCATTGGTTCAGTTTATGGTCTGGTGGGTGGGAACCCAGGTTTCCTGATGGATCTGGCCAATAAGGTGGCGATGATCCTACCCGCCCCTGTGTTCTTAGGGAGAGACTGGAATATTCCTCCAACTCAGGATTTAGATAGGACCTATAGACCGCTCAAGCTCCCTTCGTCTTCTCAGAATGCTGTGCTGGATTTCATGACTATGCTGGGATTAGTGGACCCATGGCGCCTCTTAAATCCCATGCATCAGTCATTTACATATCATTTACATATCATTCAAGTATTCACCAGACCACGTCCAGGCTAGAATATTTTTTAATTAGTAACTCCCTTGTCCCGGGCATTTGTCAGGCTGGTATAGAACCTATAATGCTGTCTGACAATGCAGTGGCCTGGGTGACCCTATCAGTAAACTCCCATACTCAGAAGGAAACAATCTGGAGGTTGAATACCCAACTACTCCGAGAGGAATCCTTGATCTCTCACATCAAAGAGCTCATTGATGATTTGATGGAGCGCAATAGCGACTCATTTCAGAGGTATAACATTCTGTGGTGCTCGTTGAAGTGTTACTTGAGGGGGGAATTTATTAAAGCTGCCTCCAGGATGAAGAAGCTACAGGACTCTAAGGCTTTAGCCTTATTATCCCAGATCAGGGAGAGAGAAATGTCTCTGTCCCCAGAGACCTCCAGGGATACCATGGGGGAGCTGCAGGGTTTGCGTAATGACTATGCCGAGTTATTAAGTGAAAAATCAGAATACGCTCTCATAAAAACCAAGGCTAAGTATATAGACCAGGGGGAAAAAGCTGGGCGACTGCTGGCTCTACGTTTATGACAATTAGAAAGTTCCCATTTAATCCTGTCTACAAGGGCTCCTGATGGCTCTATCAAAACTGAGCCTGGGGATATAGTCAGGGTTTTTGAGTGTTTTTACCAGTCGTTGTATGGGAAGCATCTTATGGACTCAAATTCTCAAGACATTAGTGATTTTCTGGACTCTTTAAATCTTCCAGTGTTGGAAGATTCATGCCAAGCCTCCTTAACTTTACCGATTTCCATGGCAGAGATAGAGATGGCGATTAACAGTCTCAGCCCTGATAAAGCACCAGGCCCAGATAGCTTTCTATCTAATTTCTACAAAACCTTCTCGAAAGAATTAAGCCCCCTTTTGCTCAAATTATATAATTACATGTTGGTGGCCGATAAGATAGAGCCATCGCTTATGGATGCCACGATCATTCTCCTTCTCAAGCCTGACAAACCTCACCTGGATCCAGCTAGTTACAGGCCAATTTCATTGTTAAATTGTGACATTAAAATACTAGCAAAACTGCTTTCACTCCGGATAAAGACATCTTGGTCCTGTCTATTAAGCCCGGAGCAGGTGGGGTTTGTGACAGGACGTTCCCCGGCAGACCATCTCAGAACACTTTCTCATGTCTTCCAGGTGGCCCAACCCTCCCAGCTCCCAATGGCGCTGGTTTCGTTAGATGCTGACAAGGCATTTGATGGAGTTAACTGGGAATTCCTATGGTTAACTTTGCAGAAAATGGGATTCCCCCCCAAATTTATTGGAATGATACGGTCTCTCTACGCTTCCCCCTCAGCCAAAATTTATTGCAATGGGGTGTTTTCAGAGAGATTTCTATTATATACGGGCACCAGACAAGGCTGTCCTCTCTCACCCTTCCTATTCAATTTGTACTTAGAGCACTTACTTCGACATATCAAGCAGTCTCCTCTAATTGTGGGCATCCCAATTCACACCCAGGTCCTCAAGTTTTCCGTATATGCGGATGACATCCTTTTATATCTAACCCATCCAGCCGCCTCATTAGAGTGGGTTCTGAGGGTGGTGGAGCAATCTGGTCAGCTTTCCAATTACAAATTAAATATTGCCAAATCTGAGGTTTTACCTTTGAACAATTTTGTTTTAAAATCTGAGGTTACACACTTAGGGATTAAGTGGTCCCCGTGGGCCCTTAAATACCTAGGTATTTACTTGGCCAGAGACTTGGCCTTGGTGCAAAAACTCAACCTTGATGACTTGGTTAAGGTAATTCAGCAGGACCTGACGAGGTGGCAGAGTCTACCTCTTTCATTATGGGCCCGGATAAGTATTATTAAAATGAATATTCTCCCACGCCTGTTTTACCCTTTGAACCTACTAAATTTATGGCTCCCGATATCTTTTTTTAAAGGCGTGCACGCTATGATTTCCAATTTCATCTGGTCGGGTAAACCCGTTGTGCTTTCTGGAAGCTTAGTGCACCTAGACCATTGGGTGGTCTTTACCTTCCGAACTTTCTCTTATATTATTGGGTGAGCCAGTTAACTAAATTGGGTAGATGGGTGCCTCAGGGGGTCACGGAGTATATACCGATTTGGCTTCAGATTGAGAGAGATCTTTTAAATGCTAGTAAAATTAATCCCCTTTTGGTCTATTACTTAAAACAAGGTTTACTTCCAAAGGAGTTACGGGACTCGGTGATAGGTACTTCCCTGAAAGTTTTCTCTCAATGCTGCTCATACTGTAGAATACCCCTTAAAAATGATGTAGGTCAGCCGTTTTTTTTAAACCCCAATATTAAGGTAGGTGGGGGGCACCTTTTACCTCAATGACTCCCACAGTTAAGGCATGTATTAGTGGAGGAGTTATTCACTCAGAATAATCTCCTATCCTCGCCCGATATCCTCCGTAAGTATGGTATCCCAAGCTCGAAGATCTTTAATGTGTATCAGTTGCGACATACCATATCTACTTTGTTTGGGCCCAACGGCCTTCCTTAGTTAAGCCTATCCTAACACAAGCCAGTGAATGCTCCGGGAAGCCGCATGCTGTAGCTGCAGTATATGCTTTACTTCTGACTTTTATTCATACAGATCCACTGAAGGGCTCATTGACCTGGGAGTCTTTGTTCCCTGAGATGAGATTGGATTGGGCTAGGATCTGGGCAGATCTCTATATCTATCTCACCCAAGACAGACTCAGGTTGACACAATATCATATATTAAACAATATGTACTATACCCCCTTGAGACTGGCTAGATTAGGGGGAAACTCAGACACTACCTGTGTGAGGTGTGCTAAGGAAGAAGGGAATATGGTACACATATTCTGGCATTGCAAGAAGATAGCTCCACTCTGGCAGGAGTTTGGGGCTAAACTAGACCCTTGTTTAGGATTAGAAGATTTGTTTACAGTAGAAGCTTGTCTTTTGGGATGTTATCAGGATATTAAAGTTAAGGAGCGTAAATATCACATGGCTCTGATAGCCATTATTGTCAAACAGCTTGTGCTGAAACATTGGAAAGATCAACTGGTAATGTCCTACAAGGATTGGTTAAGAGATATGTCAAACTTCTTCAGAGCTGAGCGGTTAATAGCTGGTTTTCGGAATAATATGACAGGCTTTGACAGGAAATGGGGGAAACTCTATGTGGTTTATTTACAATAACTACATGTTGACTGGTTAAGGTTTCAGTCTCTCTAATAGAACTGTTCCTTCTCCTCACAAATATAATAATTTGGCACACTCTGGGGGGTCGGGGTTGGGAGAGGGGGGGTAGGAGGGTGGTATTTAGTTAGTTGAACTTTGTATAGACTAGGTTGGGCCTATATTTTGTGTTCAATGGAATTGTAGATGACTGGCTTGTACATGCTTGGCTGTGTAAAATTAATAAACTTTGACTTAAAAAAAAAAAAAGAAAATACCACCAGCCACTTAAAATCTTGTTCAATTTCAGCTGGTATCCTTCTGTACCCCCAACCCCCCCCGGGACAAGGCTGAAAACAGGCAAAAAATTGTCTTGTCCTCCTTCCCGATCAACAAAAATAAATGTACCTGACTCGCCTTCCTGCATAGGGCTCATTATCTTTATCAGTTTGTTAGGGACTGTTGCTTAGCCAGTGAAATATGCAGTCCCATCAGTGAGCCTTTTTGTGGCTGAACTGTGGTCACAGAAGGTTTGCATGAAGTCAGCTTCTGTATGAGATGCTGTCCCATTACTTCAGAGTGCAAGTGACTAAGGGTGTCCAGTACATGTCACTAATACTCTTTGAATTGATTGATTTAGTGGCTAATATTAGCAAAATTGTGGAGTTTTCATAAATGAATCTTCATTTTACAACAGACGTACTCAGCAATCAATCAAAAAATAACACACATTTATAGTATTAAATAATTAATTGTTTGAAGCCTGATTCTCGGTTGTACTGGATGTTGGTGAACATATGGGGGCAAACATGCTGCTACCAGAAACTGCCATGAAAGCTTTATGTTGACGGGGGGGGGGTGGGTAATCACTGGACAATAAGTTGCAATGAAACTTATTGGCCAGATGTTAGGGAGCACAGACAGGGTTTGCACATGCTAACATGTTAGCATGGAGGTCTGTCTAAGGCTTAGTACTAGTTGCACAGCACTATGGTAAAGCCAGAGCCCCAATAAAATGGCATTACTGTTGTAGTTCCCATCCCTCTTCTCAGCCTTCAGATTTAGTTGTTTCTGGGCTGTTGATGGTTTTAATGTTCCTTCAGTGCTGGGGTCTGTCCCAGTGGTTCAGCATCCCACCCACTCCATAACCCAATTGTTCCTTGATTTCAAGTGGAACCTCCTCCTTTTCACTTTTTCAATGAAGAGCTTCTCTTGTACTTAGTCCAACCACAATATCCATCACAGAATGGCTCCTCAGTGGCTATTTGTAGAGTTGCAACACTCCTACCACTCTGCATGTATTAGGACAGGCAGCAGATGACATAAAACTGCAACTAGCCCTACAAGGGCACCAAGTTTTCTGAATAACCCTGTGGACCATTTGCATGGTGACCCAGCTGCCTTTCCTACATGGTTACAATTTGCATAATGGCAGTGCAAGGAAGGCTTGCAATGCCATTTGTGCATGGAACAACAGGGCACATTACAAGTGGCAGTTTCTAATGGGTCACTGTGACAGCCCATTGGATCTCTGTATATGATCCTTTGTGTTTCTGTGCATTTCCACATGTAATCTGAGGTTAGTGGCTGCTGATTTACTAGATCACCCAAATATTGCTGATAGTTGGAGCTTGATGGTATTTTGCTGCCTTGCAAAACATGTTTTAAACTTTATAAATAAAAGTACTTTATTGAATTTTCAAGAAAGAAACAACCAAACAACACTGAATAATACATAGTGACTTGATCTCCTCATCAACATTTGGGGGAGGCACAGGGCTGCTTGTATAGATACACTGAGTTAGATAATGTCAATGTAGATAACACTAAACTATATGACAATGCACGTGCTGAGAAGATAGCAGAAAAACATTACATTAGCAATTCATACATTAAAAAAAATAGTTGTTGGCTATATTGCTGAAGAAGTAGCAGAATGTATAACAATTCACATCTGTTTCTGTAAGAGTTATGTGGATGTCACATATTAGCTACCATATTTTCTATTTTCAAAGCCTCTAGAAGTGCCAGTCTCTATATATTGGCACAGTTTCATCGAGTCTGTGTTTCAGAATGAGTTTTAAGGTGAGGGCAGCAAGTAACCTGATGTGGGAATTTCTTTGTCACATTAGCTGTTTCAATCCCACCACAAGTACGCAGATCTGTGAGGTGAAGGCTGTGTCTAGCCCTAATAGGGGGTTGAGACTTACTTGTATTGCCTCCCAAAGAGGCTAGTCCCACCGCACATGCTTTAGGATACCTTACTGTGCATGGCATTGAGTACATGTGTTTAAGTCCAATTGGCCCATATGAGATAGGCTGGTGAAGTTCATTGCAGATTGCTAGGCTACTGAATGATTGGGGTCTCGGTCCAAGTATGGTAGCTAGCCTGTGTTGTAATTGGAAAAACTGGAACACAGCTGCCTTGCCTATGTTATTGCACCTCTGTCATGTGTTCAAACATAATGAGTGTTTTACCATCCAGTATTTGGCCTAGCATTTTTATTTCTACCTGTTGCAGGAAGGTTTGTGTAATTACTCAGTTCTGGACCTTAAAATTAGGGGTACCTGTTAGGGTTTGTACAGGGTCAAATAATGTTTTGTGTTTAAGAACCTGTGCAGTTGTTTGCAAGCCTTCACTGAACTTCCTATGGGCATAGAATTAATTTCTTAGGTAGCTTGCTGTAAAGCACACTCAGTCAGTAACCCTGTACAGAACTGCACATTGCCCTTATTAGGATCATAGAGGAATAATGATGCTACTCTATCTCCCTATTCCTTAGTCTTATTTGTCATAACCCTATTGGGACTGGTGATATTCCTTGCATTTTCCCAGGTGCAAATTGAACTGTGGGGTAGTGTATTAGGTTTGCATACTGGAGGAATGAGCCTGTTGTGGCAAACAGTCTATTGTTAACTATAAATAATTGGTGTATCTTTTGTGATGTTCCAAAATACTCAATGATTCACACAAAAACAGGTAACATATAAATCAACAGCAACAAAACAGCTTCATCAGTGAAAATACTTTGAACAAAACCAGAGATGTGTGGCTGGAACCAACAGATGCCCACTGCTGGTTCAGAGATCCCCAAAGTAGTTCTGTCCTGTGGGAAAGTGATAATTCCACAGCTGATGAACTGTGAAGGCTTGTATAAGGGAGCCCACTTGGCTCTGTGGACCCAACAGAAAAGTCTTGTTCCTTAGATCCAACATTTGGATCAGACTGAGTGGTGTAAGCCTTGCTCTCAAGTGCTGGTTATGCTAATGTTTTAGCATCTAACCATTAGTCTACAATGTCAGAAAGGAGCCCCCCATGCCAACCCATCCTGAACTGGGAAGACAGAAGTTGAGCTACACATGGCCCAATTCTGGAGGTCTATTCCAGCATTGTAGGTAAGAGCTAAGGTATTGGGTGCAATTAATAATATCATAATTTTACCCATTCTATTTGCATAATGCAGCAATATGTTGATTCTCAGCTGAAAGTCAGGTGCCAAGGATGGCACTCACCTGTGGTCCTCTAGCATTCCAAGGAAAAAATCTTAGTTGGATAATCCACCCAGACCACTTCTGTGTCCAGTGATTTTCTGCCTGAGGTGAAGTGATGTGTCTGGCTATCTGGCCATCATGCTGAAGAGAAAATTCAGGGGAGGCAAGATTTGTAATGCATTCCACTCATGACGGTTGACCTTCTCAATCATGTGAGTGCTTGAGGGGTGTCAGATGCTTCAGACATCTTGTGTCAAAGTCCAAGGCCAATGGAAAGCAAGTGAGCATGCCATAGGTGAGTCAACAACAACTGAAAGGTGGCTGGAATATTGACAGGTGCTTTCATCTGTTAAAACAGCAATTGTGTGGTGGAGGTAGTCAGTTTGGGTGGGAAATCAAGGGAGAGAAATGGCTCTATGAGAAAGATAGAGCTACAGCTGTTTGCCTGTTAATTGTGGTTGCCATCTTGGTGATGCCAAGCAGTCCCGATCATGCCTCTAAAAATTCACAGAATCAATGCTTCAAACATCAGCATTTATCCCCAAGGTTAACCAGGCAGCTGGTAAAAAATATATACCGGAGGGGGGAGGTTGGTGTGTCCCACTCACTCAGTTTCTGGATGAATTAACAGATATTCCCCAAGTATTGTCTTTTACTCAGTTTGTTCATTACGATGATATCACTCAGACATGCTGATATTGAGGGCGTGAGGAAAAGCATTTGGGAAGATTTTTGTCAGCTCTGTCTGTGCTATGTTAGTGCTTGCAAACTTATTTGTGCCCTGGTTTGTGGACACTACAAGCTGGGTGGGTTTTAACATCTTAAATTTAAACTGAGCTGTATGGAGAGCCTTTTTTGATGTGTTTATAGGTAAGCTGTTTATCTCACATGGTGGTCATGTCGCTAAAAATATGAACACAGTGACCCTCCTAAGACAGGTTTGATTGTTTTCAGGCTTGGATGGCATATACAGCTTGGCCTGGTAACTGAAATAGCAGAGAATGATGACCCTTGGTCTCCCTCTGGGTGACGGTTGTGGGCCAGGTGAGTGGTATTGGTCCCAGACTTTGTGGCACTATTATTTTCTGCAGACATTTTTCAATGAACTGCAGCACGTTGTCACCCTGGGCTCTCTCAGGGATCTCATGAGGACCAGGTTGTTCATTCTGCTCCTTCCTTCCTGGTCCTCCATCTAATCAGACAGCTTGATAGTTTCCTTTTTGAACTTGTTAATCATAACACCACCCTGTCCCTGTTTATCCTCTGTTGAGCTGATTCTATCTTCAACATTGATGAACCTTCGTGTCAAGAACTCAAGTCCTGATTTGAAGACTTTGCCGTCACTCAATATATCTAGAAGGGAAAATTTAATTGAAGCCAGTTGAATGGAAAAACTGATCTAATATCTTTGAAGCATTCTACATGACAGCAGCTTCAGGTGGAGAGTTGAGTGGCAAGTTCTGCTTGCATCGCTTGCAAGATTGCAAGTGTGAGGTGACTAGTGGCATTCCCCATCCCTCAACTAGGTCCATAAAACCACTCTTTGCTTTATCTGCTATCCTCAGATTTTTACAGCAGGTGCCTATGGTATGGAACTCAGTCTGTATCTTGTTTTTGAAAAAGAAAAGTGATTACACTGTATTTAAGCTGTGGTTAAGCCTTAGGTCACAATAGCCGAGAGGGAGGATACATCTTACACCGAGTACAGCATGTCACTCCCCAATATATTTCAAACTTGTTTCTTTTTGTCTTAGTTAATCTTTTAACTAAAAAAATTTCAAATACACTATATAATATATCAAGATTTATGTAAACTGAGAAGAAAAAAAACACATTGTCTTATTCAATATCTCAACTAAATGCTTTTCTTTTAGACTGTTTAGGATTAGTAGTGTTTTACTCACATACTGCATGTGGTTTTAATGTATAGTGTCTTGCAGTGTCACCACAAAGGATATTTATTATTGAAGAAAAAATGGTAATATTTTGTGATCACAACTGTTAAAACTAAGAAGTTGCCTTACATGGATAGAGAATACCGCACTTATATTACCAATAAATTAACAAATTCTATGGTTGGTAAGTTGGCTATTTAAGCAATAAGGCATTACAGGGTATGTGTTATTGTGTAATAACATCACTCCTGGGGTGGGTTGAAACATGAGGCAAAGCCGAGTGCTCCCACCACCCCAGGAGTGACATTATTACACACTAACACACACTCTAGAGTGCCTTATTGCTATTATACAATGGCTCATTTTAAAATAATATTAAAAAGTAAAAAAAAAAAAAATTCTTGTAATATTTGTATTGTTTTTTTGTATGAGAGGCATATTTTAGAAATAAAAGAAAATGTAGTCCAGGAGATGGTGCTGCTGCTAGTATGTGCCTTTCTTGTGCATGGTCACCCTCCCCCACCATACACACACACACACACACACACTCTCACTCATCATGTGGTATCTTTTGGTGAAGAATATTTAATCAGTGTGGTCCAGCTGCTTGTCCTGGGAGCAGTTGAAGATGTGTTTTTTCTGAGCCCTGTGAGAAAGACATGGACAGTGAAAAAGAAAACACAGAAGCTGAGCAGTTACTTCCAGTTTCCCACTCCGCTCCGTAACTGGACATTAGTCAGAACCTGTAAGTTATAGGTCTTTTTTATTTTGGTAAACTGCTTTTTGGGAAAAGTTTGTCTTTGCTGAGAAGCTGGCGATGGTTTAAAATGTAATTGCGACTATGCTTGGGTTTTTTGTTGAAACAGCTGAGCGCATGCAGTTTCACAGTCACAGGCAGCTAGTGTGAAGTGAAAGATGGACAGCTGCTGTTTTTTTTAATATTATAGCTTTTCTTTAGTTGTATGAAGGATTGAAGCAGTCAGGTAGGGAACGTGTGTTTGTGGGTGGGGGGGTGGCGAGCCAGTGTCATGCGTGGGTAGGGAGGGATTTGTTTCACTGCTCTCCGGTTATTTATGTGCCTGGACTTAATGCAGTAATGTTATTGTTCAATAACATTACTGTCCCAGGCACACACTGACCAATCAGGGAACAAGAAATTATTTTGCCATTGTATAATAAGAGTCATGGAACATTTATTTAATCACTTTGTACTTTCAATGTAATTTTACAACTCTTTGATTTTCAATGAGTTAGGGGTATGCTAATTTACTGCTACTTAAATTCTGATCCTGCTCTGGTGTTGCCTTATGTTGACATCAGAGTGAGAGAAATCTGTAACGCAAATTACACATCTGAGTCACTTCCTGTTATAACGTCACAGCAAATACTGTAAATGTGTTATAGAGGATGACTCACGAGTAAAGGGTCATTGCTGCTCATCCACAGCAAGTGTTAGAGAAGCTTGACTATGGTGTGTGTTAGTGTGTGTGTGTGTGATTTTAGTACATGAACAGTTTTCAAATAAACATAAATAAAATGTAGTGCACATACTACAGGCATATATTTTTGAACAGATCATATGGCTGTATGCTGGCAAGCTTACAAAATTGTTTCAAACCACATCTGTAATCATTGTAAGAGTAACATTACATGATAAACAGAAGGGGCATGTTCATTGTACCATTTTCATAATGATTTAAGTTGACCTTGCTTTTTAAACACAGAGACATTCAAGAGCTTCATTGATGAAAGTAAATAACCAGTAGCATTATAAAAAAATGCATTTCTTGTTGCTTTTTGTAATGGGAAGACACACTTAACTATTCAAAGCCCCATATATAGTATAAGTAAGCAATAAGATACAGCAGTGTGTGCATTAAATAGAGAATAAAGTATGGGGTGGTGTGTGTAACGAGATTTTACACACACCAGAGGGGTTGGATGGCATATAAACCCGGAGAGCGAAGCTCTGTGATCCAGGCATCCAACCCTGAGGGTGCGTGTAAAATTCAAGTTTACACACACCACCCCATATTTTATTTTGTATAATTGCTGGGTTAGTCTTTTGTGCCACAGCCAATTATATAAAATAAATGGTCTGGATGATGTTTAGCCGAGTCCTTGGTCACTTAGCAGCAGTTTACTTTTTCTTGTTTTGTTGTCCCCTTTACGGTGTGATTTTTATTAGGAAGTTTTTTTTTTTAAATAGTTACTTACTGCCTAGAGATAGTGGTGGCGGTGTGGTTTCGACCGACAAAGAAATCTGGTGGCGAGTGGTGAAAATCCGGAAGAGTGGTAGGTTGAGCATGCGCATAGCAAGGGAAACCGTGTATGTGTTTGCCGTTACAAATGCTCCTTTATAAAGCAAATTACACCACAGTTTCCCTATGGGAAAAAGCCTAACCCAGTTATTATATAGTTCTAACACACGGCCAGGGGCATAGTAAGGCACAAATCCACAGACTGACTGCCTTCAGCCCCTGGCCATGAGTTACAACTATTTAACAAAATCCAGAGAGTGTTGTATTTATACTTATAAAATGGGGTTCTGTATTTTACATTAATTTTAAAATTCAAATTAAGAAATTTAAATAGATGAAAAGTTACATTTTATATGTTTTTTTACATAAAATAGTTCCTCCACCTGTAAAGGGTTACATTTTTTTTTTTTTAATTGAGGACTTTTGACCTACTATTAATAATAATTTTAATTGATTATATTATTTTTTACATTTATTGGATGATGATTTTTAAGTTGTATTTTGTAAAGGTGTCCTAAACTCTGGAAGGGTGCCTAATATAAATTAAGTTTGCTTGCTTTCTTGCTTGCTACTGTAAGTAGGCTTCCATAGTTGTAGTTTTAGTGTGTCCTCTAGTTCATAGCCCCACACATTACACACAAATCAACTTGCAGAACACAGTCACACACCACCAATGTGGGCTTAAGTTAAATTCTTAATTTGAAGATCACCACAATTTAATTTTTGCAAAGCTATTAAAATGTAAACATTTACTACAGCTTTACTTTCCAGTTATACTCAGCAAAATGTTACCTGTCAGTTAATGTGGAAGAGATTGATCCATTCAAGCTTAACTTTTTAAATTGCATATGGTCTCTTAGGGCTGTTGGTATTGCTGGCTCTTGTTGTCAAATCTGCAACAGTGACTGCAATGATGAGCTATATATCATGTATACCCATCACCCTTGAAAGGTACAGTGCCAAGGAGAGACACAAAGCATAGAGCAAGAAATAAACTGTATGTGATGCTTTGGTAACCCTCTATCTGTTGGCCCTTGTCTGGGACAGATCTGTGCATGCAGAAATATTTTTTGGAGTTTGTGGACCCTTTATGTAAAGCCTTTAATTGTTGTTATTTATTAAAAATATATGCTTCTTTTCCTCTTTGTGAAAAGACTGGTTTGGAATGTTGGACATACTGGTTTATTATTCACTGACTTGGTGCTCACATAAAGCATGTGCTTCAGAACTATCAATGTTAATGATGAATGTTTTCATTTTACTTTTTACTTGTTTGAAGAAGCACATAGTGATTGCAAATGGTTTATTATATCTAGGACATAGTTCTGTTTGACACATGTTTTTCACTGACAACAAATGTGCTTCATGGGTAAGATAGTTTTGTATTGTAGGTCTGTATTTAAATAAGAAAGGGTTCCAATTTGTAACTGTTGGGATTTCAACATTAAACTTCTATTTTCCAAACGTTGTTCTATATACCAGATTATACTGCTTTATTTATATGGTTATAAATGGGAAAACTGACTTACCCCACTCCCCAAAAATAGGTACAGTACAGCAGAAAGAAGGGGTATACAGTTATGCAGGCAAGTAAACGTTACTAGTGATTTAGTGCATGCGTCTGTGTATTGTTTGTGTTCTGAGTCTTTCTGTGATTACTGTACTTGGCTTAATGGTTAAAACACAAAGCTTTGGACTCTGAAAGCCAGGTCTGAACCCCAATGTCATCACTTTTTCACTCATGTCAAGAAGAGTGTGGGGATCCTTAGAGTGCACGGCTGACTTCTCAGTAAGCACTGCTGCTGCCTAGTGCCCACACACTCTGTATCAGGATGCACTATAGAAACTTTAAAGGAACAATGTGAGGCTTTCAGAATATTGTACAGGGCTTGCAATGTTTTATTTTGGGAGTCCCAAACCACCAAGAGGCAAAGGCTACTGAAAATGTGGAGTGCACATTAAATGGTTAGTACACAGAACTATGGCCTTGGAAAATCCAGTTTTGAATCCAATTATCACAGCTTATTTAATCTGTTGCCAGCTGGGGATAGGGAGCAGAAAGGAAGGAGGCAGCTTGTCCTAGTGCGTAGATAGCAGACCTATGAGCCATGAAACCCAGCTGTAAATCCCAAAACTACCAGTCATAGTGTGATCTAGTGGTTAGAGTGTGGAGGTACCAGACACATAGATTAGTTTGGTCTAAGGGTTAGAGCACTGAGCTGTGAGCCTGATGGTCATGATTTGAATTCCATAACCACTATATACTCAACATGTGACACAGGAGGAGAAGAGTAGAAGAAGAATGTGTTTCTCTTAGGATTACATCCCTGCTTGACATCTTTGTGCACAGCTACAGTATGTGAGGTGTGTTGGCTCTCACTTCCAGGAAGTGGGCATTGGGCAACCAACAGAGAATGGTGTGGGGCTGTGTACCACCTGACTATGGTGGGATCACAAAAATATTTACAGGTGGATACAGTGAAGATGGTACAGAGCACGCAAGCAGCTACATAGCAGACAAGGGGCAGTGCAGATGATACAATGTAAGAGGTAAGGTGCTGCAGGTACAGTACATTGCAAGCATTGGTGATGCATGTAATGCAAGTTGTGTGTAATGTGGCAGATAGGGCAGTGCAGTGCAGGGGGTACATGTCTGGCAGACAGTGCAATACTGCCAGGTAAATAACAGGCAAGTGCACTGCAGGTAAAACAGGAACAAGGCAGCACTCTCAGTTAGGACTGAGTGATTGTAAATAGCAAAAGTCCATGAATGCATAGCAGGCAAGCACTACTGCTAAATTTGATCAAGTTTATTATAGTTACTAAAGTGCACAATGCATTAAAATAATTGAAAAATAAATAACAACAGCTGGACTATCATAACAAGCACTCAGGATACAGTGCTGAAGGAGGGTCTGTTGGTGTTACAGTGCAGGGAGATATGTCAAAAGTGGTTGCAGTGCAGATGGCACAGTGCTGGCATGCCATGTAACTCACAGGTGGGCACTGAGACTAGGTAGGACAGTGCTGGCAGGTTTATCACTGGTGGAAGCTACTGGTCAGTCACACTGTAATTACCTATGGAAGCATGGTGTCAGAGTGACACCGCCACAGCAACACCAAGAAATTGACAGCATCAATGCCGAGAACCACAACATCGCAGGTACCAAACAACACGCAAACACTGCCCACAAGTGCACATGGCACCAACAAAGCTGACCTCCACACCTGCTGACCCATTCTCTGTAAACAAGGGGGACATGTCATCCGACTTAGTCAACAGTGTGAAGAGGCACAAGCTGCTGGTGGTGCAAGGATACTCCTATCAGTGAAAAAGGACCCACAGCAAGCACACCTATTGGAAATGCTGTGAGTACACAGCTGCAAGGTACAAGGAGTGGACACTCACCATCACAGGGGGCACACCAACAGTGTTGAGCACCCACAACCATGTGCCTGACATTGCAGTGGGGGGGGTCTGGAGGGTACATGCAACAGTTAAGCAAAGAGCAAGGGACACCAATGAGAACAGCCAGCAGACAGTGGTGGCATGCTGCTCGAGAGAGAGCGAGTCTGTCGGGGCAGTCTACCTCCGGTACCCCTATTGAAGAGGGTGGCACAACATGTCAGAAGGAGCATCCAGTGGGCACCAGTGGACTCACAGACAATCGGGGAGCTAACCTCCCCAGAGGACTACTGCAGGACACTGGAAGGTGAGCCATTCCTAATGTATGATTCAGGGAATGATGCAGAGATAAGCACTGAGCACAGGTTCCTGCTGTTCAGTTCGAGCAGGAACCTTGAATTCTTAACCCACAGCTAGAGGATGGTACCTTTAAGTGCTGTTCCCACCTGTTCCAACAATTGTACACCTTGCATGGGATGATGGAGCAACTGTACTGACTGGCAGTGTTCACCAAGCTGGCACAGCTGTGCCCTGTAAGCTGTCCCCACCAGATGTTGATAGACTTTGAGATGGCTGCTAACAGAGACACTGCAGAATGTGTTTCTGCAGATGGATGTGCACAGGTGCTTTATTTTACCTGTGACCTGTGTGTTAGCAAATCCAGCAGCATGTGGAGCTGATGCACCTGTGCATCAGTAAAGATGTATGTGCCATGCATCTCCGCATGCTGCCAGCCCTAGCATTTGTACCCCCCCAAGAACATATGCACCACCAATGAGGAGCTCCATAGCTGGCCATAATTTAAGGAGAATGATGAGGCAATCACTCTGATATTCAATTAATTAGTTCGAGGACACCTGGCTGGGCAGACCTTTCTGCAGTGGGCTCCACTGCAAGACACTGTTTCCCATCCCTGTCCGGAACTAGCATGTATCTGTCAGGGAGGGGATGCCATGCATTAACAATGACATTGAGGGCAGGCACAGGGCATTCAATGCCAAGCTGGGTGCAGCACACCCCACTCCACCCTGTGTCAGTTCCTTGATGTTCTGCAGGGGGAACAGTGGCTGATTGGGGTCAAGCTGCAGCAGGTTGTGTTTGGCCAGGCTGTGGGGTGCTCTCATAGGTGGTGGAAGGAGAGTGCTAAGAGGATCTCAGAGCTGGTCACTTAGTATAGTATCTGCAGTCGCAGGGACTACCTGATGGGGCTGAAACTGAACATCAGCCTCCAGGTGTGAGCTCCAGGGTGCATGGGGGTGCCACACTGACACTGGCCCTTGCCTTTATCTTCCTTGCTACCACTGTCCTGTGTGCCCTGGTCAACTGTTCTGCATCTTGTTCAATACAGACTGCATGCACTGGGTAGTCCCATGCATTCCATAGTGGTATTGCCACCTCTGCCACCTAGCTGTGCATCTTTCTGAACAGTCATGCATTGGGCAGCGGTCTGCCAGTGGCATTACCTGTTTGTGTGTGTGTGTTAGTGTTTGCAGTTGTGCCACTGACCCTTGTTTGCTATCCACTGTGCCTACAGCTAATGCCTGCTACCCAGCATGTCATCCTGTCACCCGTCTGGGACCACATTGGCTTGGCTGTCATCAAGCCACTCTCTGCAGTGTCCATTTGTGGTGTGGCATTCAGTGGCCAGTCATGACAGTGTCTGTCGGGGTGTCTGTTGCAGGTGCTGCATCGGGATTCTGGCCGTCGATCTGGAGTGTGTCGTTTGCAGTGGTGTGTTGGTGTCACTGTGAGGAATGTCAGCCAAATCTCCATCGATCACCTGTGGTGCTTCCAATTACCTATAACTACAACAAACCAGACTGCACAACCACATAAACCAGTTGGCTAAAGACTACTCTTGTTTAGCTATTGGAGAGCAAAAAAAGTTGTAAAAACTTGAAATTTATGTTTTTAACAACCTGTAGCTAAACAATAAGCTTAACTGATTTTTTTATCAAATTTAGTAAGATACGAGACCCTGTCACTAAAGGTATGAATGCCAAATTTTAGGTCCCAAGGTCTAACTATAGCTGAGTTTCAAGTGTTAAGAAAAATGGGATTTAACATTAAAGTGCCTCCTCAACCCTAACAATAGTGGTGCTACCACACCACTACAATAAAATACATAGTTAGGCATTGTTCCCACTTGAAAAATTAATGGTTTATTCTCCATATACTGTACCATAGAACATAAATTCCATATACCCAAGTATTTTGACAATTATAACATCATAATACAATAACTAATTCTGACATCACCACTGACAAAATTATACAATTTTATTACCTTAACCTCAGAACCATGCTTTCATAAAACAAGGTTCTCAACAGTTTCAGTGTACTAGCAAATCCCTTTTTCATAGCAGTTCTAGTTCTAAAAGAGAAACAAGACAGAGTTTTCAAAACAGAATAGTTTTCATTTAACAAAGAAAACAAAATGTTTTTTCCAGTTTGCAAGAACATAGAGGCTCTCCAAAACACAAACACAATGCCGAAGCAGCCGTGCTGCATTCCTTCACAATCACATGATCTGCAAGTCACATGTCAAACTCCTACTATATCCTTCACAGTCAATTGAAATCAATTGTCCTTTTAGTTTCAGGCAAACAGTTTGATGTTGGCAGTCTTTTCTTTTTTATTTACTATGCTTTATCATGCCACCTGCCACTGTTACCTCAACCTCGGTCATGGCCCCCTCCGTTCCCACTCCCACATTAGCCGTGACTCCCTGATACCCCCGGATTACCCCCCAGGGCGGAGTTGCAACACCGGGCTCCTAAGTGTCATAATGAATGTGATAGGTCAGGGAGCTGGCCTGGGAGCTCATCAGAGCAGAGGGGCAGGCTTCATCCAGGCGGTAGTCAGTTGTAGTTTTCTCCCCTGTATGTGGGGGGTGGGGACATGCAATGATGGCCAGCATCTGCCCAGCCCCTCAAATTATGTTCTGCTGTTGGTTTGCTGTGGTGCCCCCCGGCCTCTGCCAGGGCTCTGTCAAGCACCAGTCACACTCCCCTCTCTTCCCCCCAGAGAAGAAGAACAGTCCTTGGGTCCGTCATCTCAAGCGGAAATCTAACTACTGTGCTGATGGGCCAGCAGATGTTGGTAGTCTAATTAGGGCAATTTGCTGATGCAAACATTGTCACATCTCTAAAAAAAATAAATAAATAAAAGCTTTGTTTGATTTACCAAAGGTATTTAAAAAAAATACTAGAAAAGTGCTGTATACATATGAAGTAATGTCATCTTGGGGGACTAAAGGGATAATACATTTACTCGGTCTTTGGGCTTATGGCTATATAACTGCTTTTCTTATTCACTACAGTTTTCTAGCATTTATTCTCCATAAACCTACAAACATACATACATACCTATACATACATAAATACACACATGCATACATATATACCGACATACTGTATCTACATGCATGCATACATAGGGTATTCATTATGGCCTGACTAAAACTGTGCAGTTTATTTTCAAATGTGAGGGATTAAGACCATACCTCAGAAGTGGTGAAGCCACTAGCGAGTTATGAAAGGTGAAAGTCATGATCACTCACAAATAGAGATATATTGTGTATTTTGAATCACACAATTGCATATTTGATTTATTGTCAGTTTAGAATTTATGACTTTAAAAGCAGCTGTTTGTTGAAGATTCAACTGCTTCTTGTTGATTTTGCTACTTGATACAGTGTTGCACATGGCTTCTGTAATGTCATCAGCATTATTGAAATATGTCAACCTTTTTTTTTAATTAGATTAAGGCTAGAGATTGTGCCATATCAAATGTCTAGATAATAATTTTTTTGAAGGTTATATGGAATAATAAACCTTATCTAGGCAAATTAATCACTGCAGGTGTTGCATAAATATTTCTCATGGGCTGCTGACCAGTTTGGCTTCATCACTGGTCAAAACCTGGTTACATGGGGCTTTTTTATCATTATTATAACCCAATATCAAGGCAGGCTATCTCAGGCATTGCCTGTAGAGGTCAAAGATCAGTGATACAGTACCTCTATAACAGTCCACCTCCCCCAAACATAAAATGATAGATAAAATCTAACATTCACAAAATCTAACATTGACAAACCACACAGCACAAAAATGCAACTGAAAAAAGCAACAAAATACCTCGTATGATAAACACAGCTAAACACTTTTCAAACACACAGAAGTAAGTATATTCCAAAGTAAACAACAAATAAACATACAGAATTACAAATCTTAAAATAAATTTATGAAAGCAAGTCACACAAATGATATCACCTAGAGTGTGAACTTTCAAAATGCAGATTTACTCAATTGAAAGCTTCGGATACTCAAACAGCCACAACTACTCACTCCAAGAGAATGGAGTTGGAAACAACATGGACTAAAGCATAACATGGCACTCAAATAGGAACGTAAACCTTCAAAAAAGTTTATGAACCCAAGATATAAATATCTTACTACCTACACTGTAATATTTTTGTAAGCACCCCCTTGTTAGGGTGTTTACTATATACTCTTTCTCCTCCCCTTTGCCCTTTTCTGTTGTGACAGCTGTGGCCTGCTTGCAGTGTGGGTGGGGCTTAAGACCCCCTTGTAGGGGATTTAAGGCTGGGTTTTGGCTCCAAGCATGGAGGTTGGCAGGAAGTCATGGGAGAGCAGTGGGTGGGTGGGGCCCATTTGCTTCATCCCCTTTGGAGTTTAAGCAGGTGTCACAGTTAGTCACCCAGGTCCTCATGTTGGGAGGTCTGCATCAGGAGCAGCTCGGTAGAGCAGAATTTGGTGCTAGCAAGACTCTCTGAAGTTAGTGGGATATGCTATCCTGGAAATTGGAGTAGGCTGCCTCATGCACTGTGGCACAAGAATGAGCCATGGATGGTCCTGTGATGTGTTCTGGTCAGTGGTGAGATGGAGCAGTGGTGGCAGCCCATGTCACAGAGTAGGCAGTGGTGGCAGCCCACATTTCCTATCTGGTGTGGCTCTCCACCAGCAATGAAGTTTGGTTCATTTTTTACGTCAATGCAAGGCTGATGCATCTCCAGGATCGCCTAGATATCAGCTACCCAGAGGATGCCCAGAGCTCAGTGTAGGAAAGGCAAAGAAGAACATGTATTGTGGGAGTATGGTGGAAGGCCATTTTGACATACAGCAGAGTTATGTATGAGGAACCTGTGGAATATTACAGTGTTGCTGCCATCGACAGGGGCTCTCTTTGGCTCCAATGGGACCTAACAGTGATGTCTCGGTCTAGAATATGAGCCATGGCTCCAGCCACTGAATATGGAGAAATTTGTATGCTCTGGTTTGCTGCTCTGCCCCATGTTCCATGGAGCAGTATGTGTTATAAATTATTTATTTGATTAAATCTTTTCTTCCTGATAAAAAAAGTTCCACAAGTGGACCGTGGGAGTTATTTTAATGAACTGTTACCAGCTAAATTAAGCATGCCTGCTTAGCCCTCCAGTGCTGAGGATGTACTTTGTTTAACCAGGAAAGGCACACTAAGCTGAAGCTTGTTTACAGGTGCAACCTGGGAGCACAAGGAAGTTAAGTGATTTGCTTTGGGTCATACAATATGTAAGTGGGGCTGATGGGATTCCAACCCAAGTCTCCAGATTTGCATCTCAGTGCCTTTAACCACTATGCTACAATGATGTGTTCCCCTTGACTCCATGTGACTTCAAACAAGCATAAAGGAACTATCCAAGTACTGTTCATCTTTTATTTTCTGCATTCAGGAGAGTATTCTGCATGTTTGGGTGTCCCCCTCCCTTCTGGACAATTAACATCATATCCCTAGACATCGGGGGGAGGATAATTAAATGTGGGGGCTCTACTGGAGTACAAATTTGTGCCTGTATTTCCTCAGACAGCTGGAGGTGTCTGAAAGTGGTTTTGAGGCCTAGTTTTGGTGTTCACTTGTGCCTGGGTTCTGCCATGTTGGCTGTGGAATTTTGTGCCTTTCTGCTACCAACACCATGGTGGGTCAAATAATGCATAAGCTGTGTTATGCTAATGAGCAGCTGTGCCATGCTGATTGGCTGGGAACGGTGGGGTCTGCTTTGATAGAGTGATCTAGGGGCTGCTTGGAGTAGCTGGGCAGGTGCCATTATTTTGTGGTTCCCTGTTGTGTGCAAATGAGGAGAGAGAGAGCTTGTCAACTATAGCTAGAATGGCAGATGCTCCTATGGATAGAGTGAAAAGACAGCAATTGTGCCAGTGTCACTGTTTGTTTGGTTATGGGACACCATGCATCAATTCTTGAGAAGAGTGCAGTCTGTGGCTACCATGGGGTAGTGGTGACCCACCTTTCCCTTTGCTCTGTTTGTGCTGAAGAATCTGCTCCTGCAGCTTCGTCCTATGCAGTGTCGCCTTATGTAGCTCCAAGGGGTCAGCCTACAGTAATGACCCCTGGTAGTGCCTCTACCACATCGGCCAGTATGGAAGACTGGGAAGAGATGAAGACATCAGTTTTGACTGTGGAGCTGCCTGCTTGTGTTCCCCCACTGAAGCACCCCCGGTGAGGAGTGGGAATTTCTGTCTGCCTGGATTACCCTCACCTATGGCATCTGCTTCTCCCCCTGGCAGAGGGAGATGGCATGGTTAGGCATTAAAGAAAGCTGACTCCTCTGGGTTCATGGAGTCTAATCCCAATACCATGCTTGCAATGGCCTAGTAGGCTTCAGGAAGTAAAGCTGTCCCTAATAGGGCTGTTTCTCCAGATGTGGTGGTGGAAGAGGTGTGTGCTGACTACTTGGGTCAGATGGGGAGGTTTGGAAGGGGACTCCCAGTTTTGCCACCTTGTAAGCGTCCAATGACTCTAACCATTGAAAACCAAGATGTGGAGTGGGCCATTCTCTAGCCATTCAAGCATCCTAAGCTAACTCTCCCAGATGTGACACTGTGCCTGCCACATAAGTGTGTACAGCTGCAAGTGAAAATGAATGGTTTCTGGCCTGATGACCATCTTAATGCCACTTACCAAAACGGAGTATGGTTGTCAGCTGGTATGGCCCTGCAGACTGGTGTCTGAAGCATCCTGGAGTGGTCCCAGGTGGAGCGGTGTATTAGAAGGGGATGAGAAAGGAATATCCCACTGAGCCTTATCTATATGTGACAGAGAGAATCTAGGACATTATTGAGGAAAAGAGGGCAGACTGGGTTTTCTTCAGAGCACTGGATAAGGTGCAGGACTGGAACAGAGAGTCAGAGCCTATTAAAGCTGCTAGCATCACCATCACTAGGTCACTTTGCCACTCCATAGTGTGGACTGGACTAACGCTGTTAAAGCATTTTGCCCTGATCCAGGACATGCTGGGACACCAGATGAAGTATTCTGTAGTGTCAGAGGACTCATTTGGAGAAGAGACCATGAAGCCTGATCCTCACTTCTATTTTCCCAAGGGAGGAGCTCCTGCCATGTAGACCCTGAATCGTTGTGCTGTTGATCATCTGCAGGACTGTATTGAATACCCTGTGAGGACTTTTGACATTTTTTAATGAGGTGAGACCAATCTTTGTTAGGTGTTATATTGTTCTAGTTGTTAGAATTTACTGTTTACAATGTTAAAGCAGAGTGGTATGTTCTTGGACTCATATCTGGGACTGCCCCTTGTTGACAAATTGTAACTTTTTGGACTGAAAAGATAAAGAAAAAAGTTTTGTCTTAGACTATGGTGTTGCCGTGGGCTGGGGGAGGGTAGCATATGAGAGAAATAATGGCAAGAGTGAGAAAGGTATAGTGTGTGTATGTGAGGTTGCTTGTGAGGTTTGAAGTTGTGTGAGTGGTTGGAAAGAGTTTTATTAGACTGGTGTGTGTGTGTGTGTGTGTGTGTGTGTGTGTGTATGTTTGAGAGTGTGTATGGGGGGTATCACATTCTTACTATCCCACAGTGAGTTGCTGGGTTTGATATTAACTGTACTTGTTCTCATTTAAATGGTGTTTCTGGGGGTGGAAGTTTTGGAGCTTTGGGGCCCTTGGTTGGTGGCAGCAGCATGGGGAGTAGTGAGTGTTTTGGAATGAGCTTGTGATGCTATCATCCCTCAGTACCTCGTTTGGTTCACACTGGGAATGGGGAGAAGGTCTCCACATCTTGGATGGGTTTCCCTTGGAGGTGCAGGTTTTAGGGTAGTCGCCAATTGTTGATATAGCTGGTATTGACCCATGGGCGTGACAGGATAGGAAGAGTGCACATATCCCCACCCCGGTAGTGCCCCCAGTGCAGATGGTTTGGTCATTCACCAGGATGTGAATGGCTTAAATGGGGAGAGAGTGTAAGCACCCCCTTGTTAGGGTGCTTTCTATATGGCCTGTCTCCTCCCCGTTGCCATTTTCTAGTGTGAGGGCTATGGCTTGCCTGCAGGATGGGTGGGGCTTCAGACCCCCATAAGGGATTTAAGGCTGGGTTTTGGTGCCAGGTGTGAAGGCTAGCAGGAAGCTGCAGGAGAGCAGTGGGTGTCCAGAGCGCATTTGGCTCAGTAGGTAGCACACTCGCCTCTGAGGCCAGGAGATCAGAGGGCTGTGGGTTCAGTTCCCACATCTAGCACTTGGGTTAATATCCCAGTACTCACACTGTAGTGCAGCATGAAAGGGGTGTTGCACTTCTGAGGTGCCATCTTTCGGATGAGACTTTAAACCGACGTCCCATCTGCCTGGATTGGTGGTAGTTAAAGATCCCATGGCACTTAGCAAAAAAGAGTAGAGAAATTTCCCAGGTGTCCTGGCCAAATTTCCCTCATTCACTGAGAATACCACCAACAGCTTAATGTGGTTCAAGGTCAGTTGGTATTCATCTGTATCCCCCCCCTCCCGGGTCGTGCCTGAAAATAGGCAAGATTTGTCTAGTGCACTTACCCGGTCAACAAAAACAAAAAAAAAATAAAAGAATAAAATATAAAAGAATGTACCTCTGCCCCATCAGGGTTTAAGCAAGCATTGCAGTTAGTCACCCGGGTCTTCATATTGGGAGCTCTGTGTTGGGAGCAGCTCAGTAGAGCAGTATTTGGTGCATGCAGGACTCCCCTGAAGTTATTGGGAACCACAGCCTGGGAGACTATGCGCTACCTGTAATTCGCTCCTGCTCTGTGTGGATTAGTGTGCATGGTTATCACCCAGTACCCAGTGGTCAACTGTGGTGGAGAGAGGAGAGCTATCCCAGTCACCAGCTCGAGGTTGGGATGGGGGGCAGTGGGGTGGTGGGGCACTATCTGCTGAGGTGGGGGGGTCCACTAGACACCAGTGAATGCATGTTAAGTATTTTACAGGTGATCAGGGATAGAGAAGGGGCTCCACTAGATGCCAGGCAATGCAAGTAATTTATTTTACAGCAGATCAGGGATGGGGAAACAGTGGACACCAGGGAATGGTGTTATCTTCATATACAGGGGATCAGGATCGGGGGACCACTGGACACCTTGGAATATGATGGTAACATCGGGCATGGGAGCTGGGGGGGGGACCACTAGACACCAGGGTAACATATATTAATACTCGTGCTGGCAGTCGTGAAAGGGACCATAAACACCAGGGCTGCCTATTTTCATGCTCAGGCCGGGTCGGTGATCACAGGTGGGGAGAACCACTCACACCAGGGAAGCTTCATTTTGTGTTCAGGCCAATGATCAAAGAATCACGGGGGGGGGGTTCCATTAGCACCAGGGATGCACAGAAAATTTAGCACCTATTGGTCTGTTGATCAGTGGGTGGGGAGGGACACTAAATGCCTAGGATACAGGGCTGCCTCTGGGGGCAGGTGCTGGGTGGGGAGGTGCATTACCTCTGGTGCAGCATATGTAAATGGGCCTATAATGGGCATTCAAGTGGCCACCTAGTGCTTTGCATGCTCAGTGGGCTCATTTACATAGCTGCTTTTGTGAGTTGGGATTAGTGCACCAGTGCTATGCATTTGCAGGGCTGTACTTCCAGCTGCATGTTGGAGCGGCACTAATGAGGTAGCTCTAGCGGTACTGGGATTACCACTGAGTTGACCTAGCCCTATTCACAGTAATATAGCATAGTGTGCTATCCGACTGTGAATAGCAAATTTGGACATCAGGGCAAGTGCAAAGTGCAACACAAACCTTTGCACTGAGCTTTGTGAATTTTTATCCAATCTAGCCCCAGGTTTCAGGCAGGATTTGAAAATGTTCACCTACCAGGTTCGTAACAAGGATCATAAGAATACACTATTCAAAATGTTGGGTAAAAATATCTAAAATGAGCAAGTTACTGTATGACTGAACCTTAAAATAGTTCAACATTTACATAACTTCATAGATTTTCAATATTTTGTCTCCGAACTTTCAACATAGCCATTTTTTCACACAATCTCATAAATGTGACAGGTGTCATTATTTACATCCTGGATAAAGTATGTTTTTTACACTTGTGGCACCAAATGACATTTCAGCCAATATTCTATTAATGCCACATGTTACTTTTATATGTGGGAGTCAAAACATTATAAAATGACCATCTTGAAAATTTGTGTCCAAATTTAATACAAAAGATACTTATTAAAAAGGTTCAGTGTTGTGCCAGCCTTTACCCTAGTGGGTAGTGCTTTGTGATTATGTTCCTGTGAGCTGAGTTTGGGGATGAGCTCAGTGAACCAGATGGATGGGCAAAGGTTGGTGGAAAGTGTTATCATGTGGCACCATTTCCAGACTGGTAAGGGAAGGTGCAGGTTTGGCCACTCAGGACCAAGTATCAAATAGTGAAGAGGAATCTTCTTTTGGCATTGCACCCTTCACCTCTATGCCTGTGAGTGCCACAGGACCCTGTAATGTGGTTGAGAGATGTACACTTTGCCTTGCATGTCTCTATCTGTAGTCACATTGAAGTGTAGGGTTAAGAGGGCCCTTTCACAGCCTGCCAGACAGTCCCACAAATTCTTGGCATCCATTGCAACATGGAAGTGCAGGACCTGGAGGCAGAAATACTCTTCACTTTGGTACAGCACCCAGAGGGCCCTGCATGTCTGCACCTGTTTACAATTCCACTGTCTCAAAAAGAAAGGAAATTGTTTGCTGAAAACTGCGTTAATGCACCAGTTAGGGTTCAACGTAATGCCACAAAAGTAGAGAAATGTGGCATTAGGGTTTCCAACCATAACTCCCTGCCATCCCAAGCAGCAAAATGAGAAGACCACACAAGCAACCACAGACAGCCATGATCAGGTTAGGCAAACAATAAACTCTATCCAGATGACACAAATATAGTAGTACTCATATGCTATCTTTGAGGAATTGTATTTTCAGGTGCATATGCAAAGGCCGTACAGGGGCTTGTGGTTATGTAGACACACCTGTTTTTATATGTTACATAGCATGTATGAGTTCCTGTGGCTACAGAAGTGCAGGCCACATTGGCGCTCAAGCTTCTGCAGACAGAAATACTGTTGTAATGTGGTTATCATGGTTTCAGCAGCAGATCTAGAAATTTTTGAAGGCAGCAGCAGTTTTGTTGTAGGATATCACTTTCCCCAAAAAAGTAAAATGTTACATTTGAAAGCTCAAATTAGGTTAAAACAGCTACTTTTTGCTGGCCTAAGAGGGTAGCAGGTGCTACATTGCTAGACAGCTGGATCTGCTACTGCATGACTTTCTATATGCAGCAGCATAAGTGCTGTCCCACAGGGTCCTGCTCTTCTGCAGCCAGAGGTCAGTGTGCTGTCTTATACCTGTCACCAAACACTCAAATGCCCATCAGGAGTCTGCACTTCTGCAGACAAAAGTACTGTTGCAATTTGGTATCATGGATTTCATGCTAGCTGTACTTCATCAGTCAGAGGTTGGGTTGTATGTCTTACATCTGTGGCTGCAGAAGCACAGACCCCTCAGGGGCATGTGCTTCTTCAGAGAGAACTATGTGTATGTCTTACAGTGTGGAGTACTACCTGTGGCAACAGAAGTTCTAGCCCCATAGGTGCCTGCACTCCTGAAGACAAAAGAACTCTTGTAATTTCAGGATCAGGCATTTGTATTGGTGACTGCAGGGACCTGTGCTCCTGTACACAGAAGCAGTGTTGGGATTTTAGTATTGTGGCAGCCTGACTTCAGCCAGAAGTGACTGTGTATGCCTTGTAGTGTGCACACCACAGCTACAAATCCACAAAGGTGCTGTAGGACACCAGTGCTGTATTTGTGTCATCTGGAAACAGTTGTTTGTTGCTTGTCATACTTTGTGATGGCTATCTGTTGTTGCTTATGTGACCTTGTCCTTTTGCATCTTTGAGGGTGGGGAGTTAGGGTTGGAAACCCTAATGCCACATTTACCTACTCTTGTGGTGTTAAGCCAAGCCCTAACTGGTTAATAACCGGGAAAGGCACATTGAGCCAAGGCTCATTTCCAGGTGTGATGTAGGGAGGAAGGGAATGGGAATATAAAAGCAGAATACATAATAGATACAGGAGATTATATATACAGTTGCATAAATAATACAAAGGAGTTATTTACATTCAGTTAAATATATACAATTTATAATAGTTTATAACATACAATTTTGAGTATTAGATATCAAGCAACTATACTGTTGGTAAAATGCAGGGCCTGAGGATGGCTAGGAGCAGGTACAGGTGGGGAGGGAAAGTTGACAAATTTGATGTTTGATGGAGTTGTGACAGGATGAGTTTCTTAGGAGAGGAGGAAGTTGGTTCCATAAAGAGGGGAGTCTATATGTGAATGCGGAATTGCCCATGGATGAGGAAGATTTGGAGAGAAAGAAAAATTGGGAGTCATTTGAGTGTAGCAAGTAAGGAGAAATGGCTGCTGGTGTTAGCCTCTCAGCCAGGAAAGGGAAGCGCAGGTTGAACCAGAATTTGAATATAAAGGAAATGGAGTGGCTGAAATGATGATGGGATAGGAGTGGCATCCTGAGGAAAGAAAAGAGAGTGCAATAGTGAGTTCTGAGAGAGAGGTTTGTGGCAAAGCAGCAAAAAACATAAAGGAGGAAGTCTAGCATGGATAATGGGGAAGAGTGGGTGGTGCCGTATATTATGTCAGCACAGTCGATGTTGTACGTGACCATTTTTGTTAGTAATATGTGCCTAACTGGTAGTAGGAGGGCGTCTCGGTTTCTGTATATTAGTCAAAGCTTTGGGTGGAGCTTCGATGTGATGGCATTGATGTGGTTTGAGAAGTTTAATCTGGGGTTGAGCCAGGCTGCTAGATATTTGTAGGAAGAGACAATGTTTAGTGTGGTACCATCTAGGGAAGTGACAGCAAGAGGATTGAGTATTTTCACAAGTTTTCAGGCAGACCCAAAAGTTATGAAACCAAGATTGCATGTTGTGATAATCATGCTCTAGTACTGAGTGAATGTCATTTAGAACTGGACCATAAGTGAAACAGATAGTGTCATCCATGTAAATGTGAATAAGGGATCTTGAGCAGACAGATGGGAGGTTGTTGATAAAGAGTTAGAATAGAATGGGGCCTAGAATCAACTCTTGGGAGACACCAGTGAGTATGGGGAGGGGTTTCCAATCCTGACTGGAGCCTATTTTCAAGGTATGATCTGAACCACTGAAATGCAAGGGGTGGGGGGTGAGTCCAGCTACCTTGAGTTTGTCAAGGAGCAAGGGGTGGGAAACAGAATCAAGGGCCTTAACCAAATCAACAAAAATTGCAGCAGTTAGGTGACTTTGGCCAAAGGCAGATTGGATATGTTCAGTGACCTGGAGGAGTGAGGATACAGTGGAGAGGTGCTTTCTGGACCCAGATTGATATGGAGTGAGGTAATGTGTGGATGAAAGGAAGTTGATCAGCTTGGACTGCGCAAGAGCTTCTTGCAGTTTTGCAAGAGTGGGAAGGAGGGAGATTGGGCAGCAGTTTCCAGGTATTGTGGGGTCACCCCCCTTGTGGAGAGGGATGACACTTGCTGATTTCCATACTTTGAGACCTTGGCAAATGAGAAGGACAGGTTTAGTAGGTAAGTAAGGGAACAGCAATTTCCGGTGTAGATATACTGTACGCAGAAGCTTGGGGTGGATGCCATCTGGGCTGGATATTGCAATGTTCAAGGGATAGAGGGCATTTATTTATATATATATATATATATATATATATATATATATATATATATATATATATATTATCGGTCCGTGTCTCTATAGTTAGGATTTAATGGTCACTTCTATGTCAAACTCAAAATGCTGCACTTTAATAACTTTGCAACCCTTTCACCAATTCACAAGAAATTTTGCATGCACTATTGGGGATTGAAGAGCTCTGGATGTGGCAAGTTTTGTTTCAGTTGAATGTGCAGACGCAGAGATACAGGGCATCAAATAATTTGAAAATTACCATTTTTGTCTAAAGTTTTTCTCACATCATTTTTCAGAAACTGTGTGGCATTGTAGTCTAAAATTTGCAGGGTATACAGGTCTTGCATTACAGATGTGCTTTTTGGAGATTTAGTAAAAAATATTAATCCATTCAAAAGTCATTAAAGTTTCAATTTTCCCATTATTTCTTATGGGATAAGTTAGATGTGCTGTGCGAAACAACTGTTTTGTTGCTGTGAAAGTGGTATTTATTATCACAAATGTGAAATGTAGTGTCAAGATTCCACTGCCTTGTTTTCAGTTAGTGAGGCACACAAATTTAAACTGTTCAAAAAATACTGAGATTTGATAAACACCAACAGTTGTGTTTACCTAATCGGGGCCCATGGATTCAGATTCTGGTGTCAGTGTGCGCAAAATATGAGAGGAAATATGTTTTTTTTTATCTGCAGTTTTTACTGCCACAAACTGTGGTACTATTTTTATGAAACAATGGGGGCTTTTGCTACAAATTGCAGTAAAAGGACTCAGTGTTTCATGAAACACCCTTCCTTTTCCTGCAATTTGTGGCACAACTTTTCATTGTATGTCTGTTACAGTACAAAACAGGGCATCTGGTGATTTTCCCTTCCGAAGCACCAGTTTGTTGATGCATGTATTAATTGCCCAATGTATTTTTCTCTGCTTTACCCTGGCAGAAAAGTATATGATCAAATGACAGCCATTTACTCTGTATGGAAAATGAAGTCGAGCAGTAGAGTGCACCCCACAATCTGTTAGCTGAAACAGTGCACAATATAAACCACATTATTTTAGTGGCATCTTGAAAGGACTATAACACTCTAGCCCAGCATAATTTAAAGATTAGAGCACCAATAAGTTGAAGCTGTTCAGTTAAACAGTGTACAATATATAGCAAATCTCATCAGGCTTTACGATGCCTGTAGCTTTATACAGCATTATTTTCCAGCTGGAAGGTTCACCAACCTATTCCACAACATATTACTACAAAATCTTCTAAAGATTGGATAACTCTTTCAAAACTTAAGCTACACAAACTGCCATTATATATGTTGACAGCTTCATTAATGCATCAGTTAGGGTTGAAGTAACAAAAGTAAGGAAATGAGGTGTCAGGGTTACCAACCCTAACACCTCCCCCCATGGACACCCAACCCGACCACCCCCCCACAGATCAACAGGCATCAGGGTGTGACTTGCATTTGTCAGCCCTAACTCTCACCCCTTTCCAATTGTAAGGAAGCTGAAATGGTACAGTATAGGAGAATGGGGTGAGAGTTAGGGCCAATGACTCCAACAACCCCAATGACCCCAAGGCACACCCCAGTGCCTGTGGAGGGTGGGGGTTGGGTGGTGAAGATGGGTGTCAGTAGGAGGAGGTGTTCAGGTTGGAAACACGAACACCTCATTTCCTTACTTTTGTGGCTCCACCCCTAACTGATGCACTAACAACATTTTTTTGCAATGAATTTCCCTACTTTTTGAGAAAGTGTAATGTTACCCTTATAGGTTTGTGAGAGTGCAGGGCCCTCTGGGCCCAGTGCTCCAGTCAGTCTATACTGTGTTGCGGTTGCATCTCCCTCTGTAATGGTATCCATTTGTGGGAGTGCAGGGCCCATAAGGTCCTGTGCTCTCATCTATCCATAGCTGTAGAGACTGCAGACTCATGACTACATAATAGTATCCATATGTGGGAGCACTGGGCCCTCTGGGCTCTGCTCTCCCATTTACCAATAAGTATAGATGCACAGCACAGGCCAACAGACATTCCAATTAACCCTTGTGATGCAAATGGCTCAATATCTCAGTATCCATAGGAACTCTAGAAAAAAATCCACTGCAGTTGTATTCATGCCCTAGCAACCTGCATGTGAACTTAGTAATGGTGTACTAAGCTGCATTTAGTGAAAAATCCATATCTCAAACTGTTTTTGAGATATAGGTGCTGAAAGGTGCTGCATCTGTCACAATGTTATCTGAAGGGAAATTTAAAAAATCTCATGACTATGGAAGCAATGTAAACATTTTTTTATCACCACTTCATTTTTCCTCCTGTGCAGCCACCACTCTGCCTTACATCCAGCCACTGCTCCGCTTCCCCCAATGACCCCCTGGGGCACCCCACCCCCAATCTGCAGGCATGTGCTGCTGTACCTGTGAGAGAGACCCCCTGCTTGGTCCCTACACCAGGCCAGGTTCCAATACAGGCATGTTATGTCACCCCTGGGCTGCCACCAGGTTCAGGAAGCTATGGCCATCAAGTTGCTGCGAGTGATGCTGCTGATTTTTCCTCCTGATTTTTTCCCAGGAGTGCAGACATTCAATGACGTCTAGCACTTACATGCTGACATCCACTGCACTCCTCTCTCCATTGCACTGACTCTAGCAGTACCTCCGGGCATCCCCAGGGGCTGCTGCAGAGTGGTGGAAGCCCACATTCCTCCCCAGGATAGGAGAGCACTCCTTCAGACATTCAATCCTATCCTCTCCTACTAACCCCTGACAACCCAGGCGCGTGTCTGAACCTGGGTCGCCAGTGTGACGTGAGGTATGGCATCCAGCACCTCAACCCTCAGCACCACTGGGCCAAAGCAATGTAAATTTTATCACCAATCCAGTAAAAGTAACATCTATGGGGCAAGCTCTTTCTACCCTGAAAATTTCAGCTGGACATTTGAAACAGTTTCTTAGCAGTGACTTTTTAAAATCCCTTTTCGTGATGTGTCACAATCTCATTTTGTGAGCTGATCCCTTTTTGTGAGCTGTTAAAATCCCTTTTAACAAGCTAATCCTTTGTTGCATGGTAGGGTCATGAATCCTCCACTCAGAAAAAGGGATTTTGACAGCTCATGAAAAGGGATTGGCTAGAGAAAAGGGATTTTGACAGCTTGCCAAAAGGAATCGGAAGTGAGTCACGAAAAGGGATTTTTATACTTTAAAAGTACTGTTTTTGAAGAAAAGTAATTAAATCAAATGCATGGGTTTGTAGAGGAAATACTCCTCAGCAAAACCCATACTTGGATGTCTACAGAAGACACCCCTGGGGGCAAGTTATAATGTATTGTTTGTGCCAAAAACTGAAAAACAAGGTGGCGGCTCACGAAAAATGATTTTTTTTCTCATGAAGATGGATTTAAAAATCCCTTTCACAATCCATTTTTGTTTGCCCAAATCCCTCTTCACCACTGTGTAGCTATCCCAAAAAACTGACCTGAGCATGACCAGAATCTGATATTTCAAATTGATTAACTCTGTAACGGATTACTATTTTTTGACCAAACTAATATTGGCTTGTTCTGTGGGGCAAGCTCTTTCTATTCTGAAACATTTAAGGTTACAATTCCAAATGGTGTGGAGGTGCAGGAGCACCAGGTGAGAAATTTCACGTTTTGATGACCACAAAAAAAAAGGTTGATTTACACATTTTGACCCTGACATTTTACAGAAGAGGAGAAAAACAAGTTTTTTGGTACTTTGCTGCATGAAAACCACAAATCTTATCAGAACCGAACTTAGCAAATCAAGAGATCTACCCAAGACCAAACATTCAAAAATGTCATACAAATCCATTGAACAGTTGCAAAGTTATTAATGTACAAAATTTGGAGTTTAATATTAAACTGTCTACTCAACCCTAACTATAGAGGTGTGATTGCGCCTCTGTAATATATATATATATATATATATATAGATATATAAAAAGAAATGGTATACACATTTTGGGACACTATATCTACATGCCCTCATATTCAACTAAAATGAAACTTACAACATCATGAGATGTCTGCATCATGATGTGACATAGCAAATCTCATGCATATCACCTGAATGTTTTCAAAGTTATTGAAGCACAAACTATTAAGTTGAACATAAAAGTGAAGAAAGAATTTAACAACAAATGGTGATATACACATTTTGGGACTACATAACTCCACACATGCAATCCCAATCAAATGAAAACTTGGCATATCAAGAGACCATTAGTCCATGAGAGAACATGCTAAATTTCTTGTAAATTGCAAGAACAGTTGTGAAGTTATTAATGCACAAAGTGAAACAATAGAAGTAAGAATGTGACAAAAGATGGGGATGAACACAATTTGGGATGGCATATCTCCAGATGTGCACACCCCATCAAACTGAAACCTGGATTATCAAGAAAACATGAGATTATGAGGGAACTCGCAAAATTGCATGTAAGTTGCAGGAACAGCTGTGAAGTTATTAATGCACAAAATGAAACAATCGAAGCAAGTATCTTACAACAAATAGTAATATACACATTTTGGGATGCATATCTCAACACATGCACTCCCAATCAAAATGAAACTTGACATATAGAGAGACCATTAGTCTATGCAAGAACTAGCCAAATTTCTGGTAAATTGCTAGAACAGCTGTGACGTTATTAATGCACAAAGTGAAACAATCGAAGTAAGAATTTGCAAAACATGGGGATGTACACAATCTGGGACATTATATCTCCAGGTGTGCACATCACATCAAACTAAAGCTTGGAATATCAAGAGAACATTAGTCTGTGAGGAAACTTGCAAAATTTCATGAAAATTGCAGGAACAGTTGCAAAGTTATTAATGCTCAAAATGAAACAATCAAAGCAAGAATTTGACAAAGCATGGGGATGTGCACATTTTGGGACCGTACTGTATATCTTCAGAAGTGCACACCTCATCAAACTGAAACTTGGGATATCAAGAGAACATTAGTCTTGAGGGAACTCTTTACAATTTCATATAAATTGCAGAAACAACTGCAAAGTTATTAGTGCACAAAGTGAAACAATTGAAGCAAGAATTTGACAACAAATGGTGATATACACTTTTTGGGATGGCATATTTCTAGACGTGCACTCCCTATCAAATTGACATTTGGCATATCAAGAGCACATTAGTCTGCGAGGGAATAAGGCAAGTTTCATGTAAATTGTTAGAGCAGCTACAAAGTTATTAATGCAGAAAGTGAACAAAATCATTGTTAGTGAGCTGTCAAAATCCCTGTTTGTGAGACCAATCCC
This sequence comes from Neoceratodus forsteri, assembly GCA_016271365.2. NCBI lineage: Eukaryota > Metazoa > Chordata > Ceratodontiformes > Ceratodontidae > Neoceratodus > Neoceratodus forsteri. Next base: position 536,330,209 of record CM028135.1, on the reverse strand, counting down.
TGGTCGAAGCTGTGCAACTATCCAAAAGACAGAACTGAGCATGCTCAGAACCCAACATTTCAAAATTGAATAACTTTACATTAGATTAATATTTGTTCAACAAAACAAATGGTGAATTGTTCTTTGGAATAACCTCTTTCTACCTTGAAAATGTCATACCAAAATTCCAAACAATGTGCACGCAGCGTGACCTCAAAAAATGACTGTGACGTTTGCCAAAAAAGATGAAAAGCATATTGATTTGGTGCTTCATTGCACAAAATCACAAATCTGATTAAAACACAAATTGGAAAGTGAAGAAAACTACCCACTGAGACCACACATTCTAAATTCTGTGCAAATCCATTGAATATTTGCAAAGTTATTAATGTACAAAATTTGGGGTTTAACATTAAACTGCCTACTCAACCCTAATTATAGAGGCATGACCGTGCCTCTATAATATATATATGTGTGTGTGTGTGTGTGTGTGTGTGTATATATATATATATATATATATATATATGGGATATGGGAATATGACATTGCCTAACTGAAGATATAAGGGATATGAAATGGAAGCAAGTGTAATAAATGATTTATCTGCACAAGAGCAGTTTGACCTCGGGTAACCTTACGAGTGGCGTAAGCCATGAGTGTGGTGTCCGAAGTCAAACTGCTCGAGTGCAGATAAATCATTTATTACACGAGTTTTCCATTGCATATTCCATTTATGCAATTCTTTTGTTTTTGATTTTGTAGGGAGCATTTGTTAGTCAAAAAAGTGAATAAAAATTTAATTTTCTGCCATTTTTTGCTGATTATAGAAAATCTAAAAGGAATCTAGAAACAAAACACATCTCATTTTGTAAATATTTTTATGCTGAACAACTTTTGTGCTCAAAGTACCATACTATATTTTTCTGTTTTTGTGTTATTTGCATTTGTTTGATGAAACAGTGCACAAAAACTGAATTTTTTTGCTGTTTTTTGCTAATTCTGAAAAAAACTAAAAAGTATCTATAAATGAAACACCACTCATTTTGTAGATATTTCTGTGCTGAATAAACTTTGTGCTCACGGTACCATGCTATCATTTTTCATTGTAAAGTTATTTGCATTTGTTTGTGGACAAAATGAAAAAAAACATGAATTTTCTGCTGTGTTTTTGCTAATTATCAAAAAATCGATAAGGTATCTATAAATGAAATACCCCTCATTTTGTAGATAATTTTATGCTGCACAACTTTCATGCTCATAGCACTATGCTATCTTTTTTCATTTTAAAGTTATTTGCATTTGAATATAGTTAGTACTGGTACTGAGGCTGAACATTCTAAATGAGTTCCGGAGTGATTGTGACATATCTACTATGTGAATAAATCTGTGATGATGCATCTACTATGTGTATAAATGCAAAATTTTGAATTTATCACATAGTAGCTCAGATTTATCTCATAGGATTTAAGTCCACCCCTATTGCATAAATAATATTTATCTTCATGAGAGGTTAATGATATCATGATTTCTCATGAGTGGTGAAGCTGTGAGTGAGATATCTTGAAGTCATTGGCCTCGAGTGAAGATAAATATTGTTATCTTCACTCAGGCCACATCATGTTCTGTTTACACAACATGTGTTTTGGGTGACATGAAACAGAACCCCCAAAGGAGTATGTTACATATTCCCAACCAAAGATCACATTATATATCTCCCGAAAGTATAAGAGATGACACATGTTATTTAAATAAACTATTGACAACACAAAATTTCCCACACTGAGTAGTGTAAGAGATGACATGTTATTTATGTCCGGTTGATTCTGCCATTATTTGTATATGGTAATTATTTAAAAAAAGATGTTTGATTTTGTTAGTCTGCCATTTGCAAATGTAACAGAACTTTCACTTTCTGCCCAAAATATACTGGGTTGTTCTTGGCATTTTAAAGTTATATGGTTAATCTTGCCATTATATTTTAATAAAGTAATAGCATGAAAATGTACCTGGTTGATCCTGCCACTCTTTAAGTGCAACAGTAGTACTAAGTGTTTTCACTTTATGCCCGAAATGTAATGTTGCTGAGTGGTATGAAGATTGACACTGGACATGGTGGCAGACTATTAGATTAAGTCAGTCTGTGTCAGAAAATTAAGAAAACTGTGCCTATTTGCACACTTTAACTTTCTTTTTATTAATATACAGATTTTGAGATTTAATATTAAACTGTCTACTCAACCCTAAATATAGAGGCACAACCGTGCCTCTATAATATCTCTCTCTATATATATATATATATATATATAGATATATATATATATATAGATATATATATAGATATATATATATATTATGGTAACGCGGTACTGGTCTTTTCGGCTAAAATTTGGAGGGAAGAAAGCCAACATCCCACAGATGTGCAGTTTAGCGGTTTGGTGAAAAACAATTACTGGAAGCCACAGTTATGGCACTCCGAATTTCTCTTTTTTCCCATAGGATAACATTATGGCGTTCGCCACGCCTTTCAGGGCCCATATCTCGGAAACGGTGCAAGATATGGACTTTTTGTTGAAAAAATGCTTAGCCCCCTAATGGGGGTTAAGCATAAAACTAGCCAGGAAAGTCATAAATCATATGACTTTTACATTGTTCTTCTATGTCATGCAGTTCCTGAGATATAAGCAATTTAGTATTCCAACTCCTCATTTTCTGCTCTGAGACCAATTATTCTACATACATTCCTTGTACTCACTGTCTTTCTCCATGCAGTTTTTGGGGAAAACCAGCCTGTGTGCTTACATTACTGCTACCCTTACCGCTTCTGCTTGTGGTTCTGTACCCGTTTCACTTACTGTTCCCATCTACGGCACCATGTGCATTACCCTTTGCATTTTCATTTGAGCTTGCATTTGCATTATTTTAACCATTTGTGTCTACAGTACTGTTTATCTTTGTGTTTTGCTTTGCGTCACCATGCACATTACCATTTGCATTTGTGGGCACCATGTTACTATGTGAGAAGACATAATGTGGCGGGAGCTCCTGCCACCGCATCACATTCACTATTTCTCATTATCATTCTCAAAAAGAAGGGAGATTAGAGGCAAGAAAACTCCATTTAATGCATTAATTAGGGTTGTTTCACAGCGACAAAAGTGAGGAAATTTGGTGTTCGGGTTGAAAGCCCCCCTTGGACCCCCCTGCCCACACCCCAACTGGCATTGGGGTGCGCGTTGGGGTTGTCAGTCCTAACTCTCACCCCCATTCTCTTATACCTCTGCTTCTTCACACATCTGATGCGGGAGAGTTAGGTCAGCAACCACTTGCTTTTGTCACTGTGGAAGAACCCTAATTAATGCATTAAATGGAATTGTTTGCCTCTAATATATATATATATATATATATATATGCATTGAAAAAACTCCATTAATGTTTCAGTTAGGGTTGTTTCACAGCAACAAAAGTTTGGAAATTCAGTGTTAGGGTTAACACCCCACCGACCCATCCTCAAACCCCTAACTATGCATTCCCTCAACCCCCCCACACATGCAAGCAGTACAAGAGACATCCATCACCATGGTGCAGCAACTGTATGAGTTCTGCTGCCATCAGAGTGCCTTTGAGTACACGCGCATATTGGGCAACCATGGCAGATGGCCCTCAGGTAGCATTTTTCTGTTACAAACATCAATAACAAGATTTAAGCAGTTGCCTATATTTCAATTGTTAAGAAATGATGAAACACACAGTACGTTACCTATAGATAAATGTATTGGAAATAATAGTTTGGATAACCCTAGCAGCAGTCAGTGGATGATTGCATATTTTTTCTGATACAGTGAGTCAGTCCTAATAAGAAATGGTAATAATAATAAAAGTAATGTTTTGTAGTATAGTTTACAAACAACATGTGAGAGCAACAGTTGTAGCATTCAAAGATAACCATAACATGCTGCTAATGAGTATTTGCAGTTAATGCAGCAGTATTACAATATGTGACGGTACAGTTTCATACCTGAGCAGTATGTGAAAAGTATTATGTATGTGTCAGGTGTGTCTGTACTGCTACCACATGCCTATGTGGTGGCAGTGATACCTGCATCAAGACAATCGTTGAATTATGACAAATAAAAAGCGGAATTTAGAATGTTTGTGCAGACTAAGTTTCACTTTATGAGAAAGATATGCAAGCAATAATACCCAACAGGATGGGTGGTATTGGGCAATACTGGACCACCCAGGGGCATAATTATAGCCCCTGGAAGGTCTGGTATTGCCCATACCACCCACCCTGGAGGGTATTATTGCGGTTAGAAAATGGGCACTGTGTGAAATGTTTTATAAAATAATTTTTAAATGGTAAAAATATGCTTAAAAAATATGATACCTTAATAGAAGTTGTTTTGTTACAAAATAGTCCCTGTAGTGGTAAAGCTGTGTAGCTGGCAGCAGAGGGTGCTTTTGTTGTGCATGTTGATATTTTCTTTGACTTTATCCCTGCTTGAGAGGTCATTTCCTTGTGTCCCCTTTGTTTTTTGAAACAATTTACAGTCTTCTCTGTCATTGTGTGCCTTTTTTTTGTAAAAGAGACTGAGGTGGGGTGAGACTGTGATCAGTGGCATGGTTGGAAGAAAGTGTTTGGAGCCAAGATTATATTTATAAGCTGCTGCTCTGTGTTATGCTACATCAGGAGGGAAGCGCGAGTAAAAAGTCTTCGGGAGGAGAGATTAGAAGGAAATGCTAGCGAGAACTGTTTACTGGCAGAAACACTGAAAGTAAGATTTTTTAAACATGGAAAGCCAGACTGCTTGAGTCCGGTGGTCACAACATGCTCAATTTAATTATGAAAGACGAAGAAGACAGCAGGCAGGGGGGAAAGCAGGGCTGCACTTGAGTTTGTGAAGGAGTTTGATTATGCGACAGGACTAAACAGTTGGGAATTTAAAAAAAAATATTTTTTGTGGACTAAAGTGTTTAAGACACTGAAAAAACTGTTTCAAATTTGGAGAAGCTGATAAAGCTGCCAAACTGCGCTGCCTGGTTCAAGGTCAGTTGGCATTCATCTGTATCCCCCCTCCCCCGGGTCATGCCTGGAAATAGGCAGGATTTGTCTAGTGCACTTACCGGGTCAACAAAAGCTAAATAAATAAATAAATTACTATTACACAAAAACAACCTGTTCTGTGAGGTTTTTTTTTAAGCCAGAGAGTCTAGTGATCCTGTCAGGTTTTTTTGGAGGAAAAATGCAGACTGTTACAGTGCTGTAAGCCGTGTTTACTTCTGGACTGAGTAGTCAGATATTTAAACAAAAAGTGTAAGGTGAGACAGTAGAGTAGGGACATATTTCAATAGGTAATGTGTGTGAGCGGATCAACAGCGGCGCTGACTGGGACATGAGCGGTGGCACAAACAGTCAGCTGAGAAAGATGGTTTGCAACAGAAGGTCCTATCAGTTTCTTTTAGAGGAGGAAGGCAGACTGTTACAGCCACTGTTTTATCTGTTACAACACGGTATGGCAGGCTCTATCTCTCACTAGCTGAGAAAAAAAATGGCTGCAATTTAAAATTGAATTAGGTGCTTTCCACCAATGAGAAAGCAGGCTGTGCACCAAGATACCTCAATGGGAGAAGGGGCACTTGGACTGGCTCTTATTTTTAGCTGGGCATCTATTGTCTGATACATGTCCACCTAAATAAGTGTCTCAGCCAATCAGGAAAGAGAATTGTCTTTGCCCATTTTCTAAGCCAGTAATAATGTGTCATCATACTGTGCTGGTAGTATAGAGCCGATCATACTGTATGTGTTTTTCATTATATAGTGGTATGTGAAAGGAGTACAGTGTTGTGATTATTGTGCTTACATATGTGACTGCCTGGTATAGTGTCTTACAACTGTGCATGTGTGTGTGTGGAGGGGAGAGTGGGGGTGGGGGGAATGCACACCTAGGGGTTTGAGGTTGGGGTCGTGGCAGTTGGGTGGTGAGGTGTTAAACCAAACACCAAATTTCCAAACTTTTTGTCACTGTGGAAACAACCCTAACTGATGCATTAATGAGTTTTTTACAATGGATTTCCTTTCTTTTTTCAAAAAGTGTAATATGAATAGTAAATTGTATGTGTTGGTGGGAGCACAGGACCAAAAAGGATCCTGTACTCCCACCAAGCTGCCCATTTGTGCATAATGATATGTGTTTGTGATAACACAGGCCCTCGGGGCCCTGCGTTCCCACTTACTGCTATACTGCAGAGAACAAACTAGGTGTCACTAGTCAATCTATTGATTCTGGGTGGGGCTTTTATCATTGTTCTGTTTAGGCATACTACACAGAGTAAAGTCAGTCAGAAGACTTGCTGTTCCTTTTGGAAGCTGAGAAAATGGCTATACTGCAGAGAACAAACTAGAACACATTTGAGGAACTGGTAACTTGGTAAAACATAATATTGTAAGGGGACTAGGAAGGTAAGCTACACTTTCTACAAAAAGTTTCATTATTTTCTTATTGGCATTAAGAATTGCAGGATTCCATTAAAGTGTAGTAATTTTATAATCAGAGGGGCTGTAATACAACTGAAGTTGCTTGATTTCTGTGCTAGACACATAGGATTTGGAAGGATATTTGTGCAATATTTTGGAAGTGTCCTGCTGGCTGAACAGTGAGTTTGTTTTTATCCCTGGACTCAGTAGAGTGGTTTGTGTAGGAGTAGTGGTCTAGTACATTGTGGTGTTGGTTGACTTAATATAAAGGGCAGTACTCACCAGGGTGGTGGAGCAGTGGTGTATTTGATTGTTTCTAACAGTCACCAGTGGTTGTGGCCTACCCACCACCCTACCCCTCACCCGCCCACCCCAGGCATGGCATTTCCTTTATAGCCAAGGTTCTGCCATCACTTCCTCAACAGGTCTTTGAGCAGAACTGTCATATTCTTAATTACCCAGCACAGTGCATAAAGCGTAAGTATACACACACACAAAAAAATGTATATTACTCATATATTATAAGGAAGAGGGACATGTGGGGAGTAGTACAATGCACTGACTGTAGGGCAGCAATTTTCTGGGAAACATTCTGGAACCTGCATTGCTGCCCTATTTGCAGGCAACTGTCAGCTCTGAGGGAGGAGGTTGCCCACCTCCAGGCTGAACTGGCAAGGACTAAAGAGGACTCCCCCACCCAAAGAGCACCAGTTCCACAACCACTGCCTCAGAGGTTGCCATGTCTGAAGAGCAGATGGACCACAGTAGGTTCTGGGAGGGTGGGGTGGTGGAACAGAGGCATAGCCCTCGAGTTGCACCTCTACACAAATCATATGTTGGTCTGGCAAATCAAGGTTCCTCTATGATGACACCCTCATTGGAGACCAAGAAGAATGCTGGGGACATCCACAAGAGAGACCCACAAAAGAGTGGCAAGGTACAACACAAGGTAAAGAAACAGCTTCTGATAGGGGACTCAACTGTTAGGGGTGTAGACCTGGGGAAGGGAGAGGAGAGGGAAGTAAGATGCCTGCCTGGTGCCATGGCTTGGAGGGACAGGAAGTGAATCATCAGAATTGCATAAGCAGCATCACAGGAGAGGAAACTAGATATCATTGTCCACCTCAGGACAAATAACCAAGCTAGGTATGAGATCAGTGCAGTGCAGGATGAATTTGTGGAGTTGGGGAGGGACCTCAGACAGGTAGCTAGCACGGTAACCTTCTCAGAGGTACTGCCAGTCTATGGCAGGGGTGAGGCTAGGGTACTGCACACCATGCGGTTTAAGGAATGGTTGCAAAACTGGTGCAGAGCACAGGGCTTTGGCTTCATTGGGACTGGGGGTCCACCTGGAGAGATGAAGGTCTATACTGGCATGATGGTCTGCATCTGTCCAGGAAGGGAAAGAAGCTCCTAGGTGACAGGTTTAAAGGCTTCCTTGGCAAGCTTTAAACTAGCCAAGGGGGGAGGTGCTGATAGGAAACAGGAAAGTTCAAGCCTCCCCGCGCAAAGCATGGCAGGTAGTAGGGTAAACACTGAGGTATAGAGCTTGACAGAGGGCAGGACAGGGGTAAATGGAAAAATGGACAAGGGCAATAAGAGCAGGGATGGGGTAAAAAAGGATAAAGCCAACACTAAATGGAGGGCAATGAGTACCAATGCCCATAGTCTGGGAAACAATCTTCCAGAGCTAGTAGCCCTAATGGAAGTGGAACACTTGGATATTATGGCAGTCACAGAAACATGGTACATGGAGAACCATGACTGGGATATCAACATACCAGGGTACACAATCTACAGAAGGGACAAGGAGGGAAAAAGAGGAGGTGGAGTAGCTCTCTACATAAGGGAAGGGATCAAAGTAACAGAACTAAAAAGTAAAGGGGGAGGACAAGAGGAACTCTGGGTCACATTGGAGACAGGGAATGGCATCACAATCCGCACAGGGGTTGTATACAGACCCCCGTCTCAAAGGGAGGAAATAGACAAGAAAATGATAGAGGGCATTCTCAAAATGGCTGAAAAAGGGGAGATACTGTTGATGGAGGACCTGAATATGCCAGATGTTAACTGGGCAACATGGACTGCAGCCACATCCAAGAGCAGGATCATTCTCGATGTCCTACAGGGAGCATGCCTTAGACAGCTAGTGGTGGAACCCACTCAGGAGGGAGCAATATTAGACCTGGTACTCTCAAATGGAGAGGATTACAAACTTAGAAGTCAGTAGACACCTGGGAACAAGTGACCACTGCAGAGTGTGCTTCACAATAAACACAACCATGGAGACAAACCATACAAATACAAGGATACTGGACTTTAGAAGGGCTGACTTTGGCATAATGGGTGAATACCTGAGGAATGCATTAGCAAATGGCCAGAAAGGACGGGTGGAAGAACAATGGAGAAAAATCAAAACTGCCATCATGGAGGCAACGAGCCTTTGTGTGAAACAAATAAAGAAAACAAAGTGGAATAAAAAACCACTATGGCTCTCAAAAGAAGTGTCAGGGAAGGTTAAGGAGAAAAAGGCTGCATTCAAAAAGTATAAGGAATCAAAGACAGAACACAACAGGGAACTGTATCAATTAAAGCAGAAAGAAGTGGGGAAGGCAGTCAGAAAAGCAAAGGTCCAAACCGAGGAAAGGATAGCCAACTCAGTTAAGAAGGGGGATAAAACCTTTTATAGGTACATTAGGGAACATAGAAAGGTTAAGGGAGGGATAGTGGAGATTAATAAAGGAGCGGGGAGGTGGGCAGCGGAGACAGTGAAAAGACAGAGATATTGAATGAATACTTTGCTCAGTATTCACAAAAGAAGAAGAGGAGGAGTTACCTAAACCAAACAGTAGAAGCACTCTGGATAGTGGGGTTGATACCAGTCCATTTAAAGAAGAAAGAGTACTGAAAGAACTTCAAAACTCAAGGTGGACAAAGCAATGGGGCCTGACGGATTCACCTAGAATCCTAAAAGAGCTAAGGAGGACCTAGTGACACCACTAACCACACTTTTTAACAAATCATGGGAAGATGGGGTGGTACCTGAGGACTGGAGGAGGGCAGATGCGATTCCCCTTCACAAAAGTGGGAGCAAGGCAGAAGCAGGAAACTACAGACCTGTTAGTTTGACCTCAGTGGTGGGGAAAATGATGGAATCACTTCTGAAAGAAAGAACTGTTGAGTACTTAGAGGCCAGCAGGGCACTGGACCCAAAGCAGCATGGATTCACAGCAGGAAGGTCATGTCAGACAAATCTAATCAATTTCTTTAACTTGGTGACCAAAGTAATAGACCAGGGAGGGGCTGTGGATATGGCCTACCTAGACTTTAGCAAGGCATTTGACACAGTCTCGCACAAAAGATTAATAATCAAGTTAGCCAGCCTGGGAGTGGGTCCCAGGCTGATAGCCTGGGTAGAAAACTGGCTGCACAACAGGACACAGATGGTAATAGTGAATGGAACACATTCTGAAGAAAGGGGGTTACTAGTGGAGTACCTCAGGGCTCAGTACTGGGTCCAGTCCTCTAACGTCTTTATAGGTGACATTGCAGAGGGTCTGGAAGGAAAGGTATGCCTCTTTGTGGATGACACAAAGATCTGTAACAGAGTTGATACACAAGGGGGTAGAAAGGATGAGAAGGGACTTGGCAAGGTTGGAGGAATGGTCAGATATATGGCAACTTAGATTCAATGCAAAGAGTGCAAAGCAATGCACCTGGCAAATAAAATCCAGGAGAAGAGTACATAATAGCAGGGAGGTACTAACAACAACAATAATGGAAAGGGATCTGGGTGTAGTCATATCAGATGACCTAAAGGTGGGTATGCAATGTGAGAAGTCAGTAGGAAAGCCAGGGGGATACTGGGATGCATAGGGAGGGGCATCACAAGTAGAAAAAGGGAAATGGTTATCCCTCTATACAGACAGTTGGTGAGACCCCATCTGGAGTACTGCATGCAGTTTTGGAGACCTCATCTACGTAAGGACATAGACAGGATGGAAGCAGTCCAGAGGAGGGCAACTAAAATGGTGCAGGGTCTACATCAGAAACCATATGAAGAGAGACTGACAGAGCTTAATATGTATACCCTTGATGAAAGGAGGGACAGGGGGGACATGATAGGAACTTTTAAGTACCTCAAAGGAATCAACAAAGTCCATGAGGGTAGCATCTTTCAGAAAAAGAGATGTGTAAGAACAAGGGGGCACAATTTAAAGTTAGAGGGGGGACGGCTCAGGGGTAATGTGAGGAAATTCTTTTTCACAGAGAGAGTGGTGGATGCATGGAACCGCATTCCTGGAGAGGTTGTGGGGTCTAAAACAGTGGAGGAATTCAAACATGCATGGGACAGACATAAGGCAATATAGTGGGGGGTTGCAGGAAATAGGCTGTTGGTTAACTAGAATCTGCAGCTTATCCAGTAGGTAGGGAAATGGGCAGACTGGGTGGGCCAAGTGGTCCTTATCTGCCGTCAAAGTCTATGTTTCTATGTTACACATAGGCACAGAGCCATACAGCAGCCCCATAGGGCAAGGAACCCATGTAACACTAATTTGCCAATATCTCGTGAACTGTAGCATGTAGAAAAAAATCAAGTGTCCTAGTAATCATGAAAGTGAGTATTTCTTTCAACATTAAGTTAATCAAATCCATATCTTGCATCATTTCTGATATACAGGCACCGAAATGCACTGGGTGTGCTAACTCTGAGGACATAATACTGGCCTACAGACATGAAAATGAGCAGTTGAAACACTAATTTGCAAATATCTCAGGAACCATACAAGCTAGAAAAAAAAATTCTAATTGCATGGGTTGTATAGCTTTCCAACCTATTTCTGAATTTAGTTCCCCTTTACTGGGGACTAAGAAATTTTGCAACAACCGTTTTCAAGATACAGCTCTGAAAGGCATCATGGACGCCACAATGTTATCCTATGGGAAAATATCTGAACTTTGGAATGCTGTAACTTTGGTCCCTTGTACTGTATTGGCACCAAACCACCAAAAGACACATCTGTGGGACCAGGGCTTGCCACCCTGCAAATTTATGCCCAAAGGACCCAAGTGTTTTGCTGCAGAAGGGTGTCAAAGATTTGCAGTTATTTGGGGAGTACTTTTGCAAATCATGAAAGTTTTTTGAGAAACCCTCACAAAACCTTTGCTTTTGCAAAAGTATTTGTCAAAAAATTTTAAAAATGCATTTCTGGGGGGGTTTAACCCCCCAAAAAAGATATGGTTAGCATCCTCAGGACCTGACTAGGTAAACACAACAATCAGTGTTTACCTAGAGGGTCCCAATTTTAAAAGATATACATTTTTCTGTGTCACTAACTGAAAACAAGATGGCTGCCTCATGAAAGTAAAAAGGCCATTTGCAACAGTAAAAACGGCCTCTCACAACAACTTTTCCCCTTTGACTATAATGGGAAATTTTTTTTTTGAATAACTTTTGAATGGTTGAATATTTTTTCACCAAATCTTCGAAAGGCACATCAGTGACCAAGACTGCATTTTCCCTGAAGATTTCAGACCAAACGGACAAAGCATGCGGGCTGTGGGCTTGAGCAAATAAAAGCACAAAAAGTCAGTTTTGGGGGTTTTTGGCATTCTGTAGCTCTGCAACCGTACTTCTGACCATAATGAAACGTGCAAGATCCAGAGATCTGTAGGACTAAACTGAGCATGCATAATTTCAGGAGAATCCGTTGACCAGTGGAAAAGTTATTATGGTGCAAAATTTGAGGTTTTGCATTAAAGTGGCTACCAACCTAACTATAGTGGCACTACCGTGCTACTATAATATATATATATATATATATATATATATATATATATATATATATATAGAAAAAACTCTGTTTGATGCATCAGTTAGGTGTTCCACAACGACAAAAGTGAAGAAATTTGATGTTAGGGTTTTTGCACCCTCCGCCCACCCCCAATTGGAATCGGGTGCACATTGGGGTCATCGGTCCTAACTTGTCATGCCATCACATGTGAAAGAAGCTGAGGAATAGGAGAATGGGGTGACAGTTAGACCGATGACCCCAATGAGCACCCCTATTCCAGTTGGGGGTGGGCTGAGGGGTGTAAAGGGGTTTCAACCTAACATCGAATTTCTCACTTTTGTTGCTGTGGAACAACCCTAACTGATGCATTAAATGGAGTTTTTTGGCTCTAATTTCCCTTCTTTTTGAGAATGATAATGAGAAATAGTGAATGTAATGCGGTGGCGGGAGCCCGCCACATGATGTCTTGTCACATAGTAACATTGTGCCCACAAACACAAATTGTAATGCACATGGTGATGCAAAGTGAAACAGAAAGAGAAACAGTACTGTAGACAGAATGTTGAAAACAACGCAAGCGCAACCGCAAATGAAAACGCAAAGGGTAACGCACATGGTGGCGTAAACGTGAACGGTAAGTGAAATGGGTACGGAACCGCAAGCAGAAATGGTAATGGTAACAGTAATGTAAGTGCACAGGCTGGTTTTCTCCAAAAGCTGTATAGAGAAAGACAGTGAGTAGAAAGAATGTATGCAAATGACTCTCGGAACACAAAAATGAGGACTTGGAATAGTAAATTGCTTATATCTCAGTAACCGTATGACATAGAAAAAAAATTTAAAAGTCATATGTATTATCACTTTCCTGGCTAGTTTTGTACTTAGCCCCTGTATCTCTGCACCATTTTCGAGATACGGGCCCTGAAAGGCGCGGCGAATGCTGTAATGTTATCCTTTGGGAAAAAACAGAAGTTCAGACTGCCATAACTTTGCCTCCCTGTAATATTTTTCACCAAACCACTGAAAGGCACATCTGTGGGATGTTGGCTGTGTTCCCTGCAAGTTTCAGTCCAAAAGACCAAACCGTTATTTTGCAGCAGGGCCCCAAACGATTGCTGCAATGCATCGTACTCCGTAATGTTATCCTATGGGAAAAAGCATCAACTTTGGAGTACCGTAACTTTGCCGCCATATAATATTTTTTCAGCAAAATACTGAAAGGCACATCTGTGAGATGTCGGCTGAATTCCTTCCAAATTTCAGCCCAAAACTCCAAACCGTTGTTTTGCAGCAGGCTGCCAAAGAATTACTGTTATTTTGGGCATAGTGTTGCAAAGTAGTGTTGTGATTTGCGAAAGCCCTTTCACAAAATTTACGACACTTTCATGAGTCGACACTACTTTGTGAAAGTACTTTTTCCAGAAATCTGAAAAACATATTTCTGGAGTGTTTTACCCCAAAATAAAGACATGGCTAGCATCCTCAGGGCCCGACTAGGTGAATACAAAAATAATTAGGTTGCTAGAGGGTCTCAATTTTAAATGCCAAGCATTTTTCTGATCACTAACTGAAAACAAAATGGCAGATTTGTGACAGTAAAAGGGTCATTTGTGACAGTAAAAAGTGCATTTGCGAAAGTGTTGAACTTTTTAACTTTTCCCATTGACTTATAATGGGAACTTGTTTTTTTTAATAACTTTTGAACCATTTAATATTTTTTAACAAAATCTTTGAAAGGTACATCAGGGACCCCGGCTGCACATTCCCTGAAGATTTTGGACCAGTCACGCAAACCGTGTGACCTGTAGGTGTGACCGTAGAATTCCAAAAAAAGCATAAATGCATGCTCAGATCACGCTACATAACTCCACAGCTGTATATCCAACTGGTACAAAACTTGGCAGATCCTAAGGTGTATGAGTCTTGATTCTGTATTCCAAATTTCAGGCAAATCTATTGAATGGTTGCAAAGTTATTAAGGTGCAAAATTTGAGGTTTAACATGTAAATGGCTCCTCAACCCTAACTATGGTAGCACTACTGTGTTACCATAATATATATATATATATATATATATATATATATATATATTATTCTTTAAAAAAAGTCATTAATGCACTAATTAGGGTTGAAGTAACAAAAGTAGGGAAATACGGTGTTTGGGTTTTTTACCCTAACACCTCACCTCCACCCTGGAGGCAGAAAATGAGGAGTGAGCTGCACCCTGAGGGGCTCATCCCTAACACTCCCTCCATTCCATCACTAAATAAGCATGGAATTGTACAGTGAGAAAGGAGTGAGCATTAGGTTTAAGCACCCAGGGGCTTACCTCACCCCTCATTTTCTGCCTCCAGAGTGGGGAATGGGATGTTATGGTTTTAAAAAAATCTAACTCCATATTTTCCTACTTTTGTCATGTTATCCCTAATTAGTGCATTAACAAAAGTTTTTTTTACAAAGAATTTCCTTAATTTTTGAGATAGTATAATTGTATCCTTTGCAAAAAAAATCCTTAATGCAATTGCAGCCTTATTTGCATGTGGAAGCACAGGGCCCTCTGGGCCCTGCACTCCCATCCATCCACCCATAGTTTTTGAGATAGAGTAATCATATCATTATTTGCTATGGGAGGGGCCCTGCGCTCCCATCCCTCATACATGCGTATATGCATGTAGGTGTGGAAAGGCCTTGCACTTACATTTATAGGACAACAGTGACCAAATTGTCAGCATAGCCATCATATTACCACACCTCATGTACCTGGTACAGAAAAATTTTGAATCACCACTAAAACATAATTCCACACAATTGCAACGCCATTCCACATCACAGGTGCAAAAATTTTGAAAAATGACAGCTGTAACAGACATGAGGTAGGGTAATAATAAGGCTATGTTGAAAATTTAGGGTAAAAATATTTAAACATTTCTGAAGTTATGAGCATGTGCAACAACATAACAAATCGGCATAACTTTGCCATTTTTACATATTTTGACCAGAAATTCTCAACATAGCCTTTTTATGACCCCACCTCATGAACAAGGGCAGAACAAATTTGAAATCCCACCTTAAAGGTGAATTCACCAGCTAACCATGAAATCACCTTCTGGGCAAGAGCTGCATAATGACAGTCATATTGTTTATGAGGTGGGGTCCCCAAATGGTCATGTTAAAATGTTAAAAAATGGCAGTGTTATGCATAAAAAGATCAAAGCCCCATTTAAATACACTGAAACACATTTACCTTAGTTTCTCATATTGCAGTCGCCAGTTCCAGCAGCATGACATCTCTTGGATTGGAGAGCCAATCTCAAACCTGTTCTGTGAGTGAGGGTGTATATGGATGTATGGGAAGTGTGAGCTGGTGGGTGCTGAGTGAGAAGTGGGGGTGGGGTGGGGCAGATCACCAAGGGGTCTTCTAAAAACAAATAAGGACTATTTTCTTTTTTTGCAGATGGGGAGTGATCAGTGGGTGGGGTGTGCCAGTAGACACTAAAGAACAATGGGTCCAGTGATCAGCAGGTGGGAGGTTCCACTAGACACCAAGGAACAATGGGGCCAATGATTGGAGAGTGGGGGTACCACTAGATGCCAGGAAACAATGGGGCTAGTGATTGGTGGATGGGGGGTGCCAGGTGGTCATTGTATGGCATACGCAGCTAGTGACAATTCAGTCCGCTATGGTAAAATTTGGGGCAGATGGTCAGACCCTTGAAATGTCACGGGCAGGCAGCATATGTAAGGGCATCAGGCTCCGGTGGTGCATCTGTGAGCATTCTATTGCACAAGAATTACTGCAGCATTTTAAAATCAGTATTCTTGGAAGTGGAGGGGATACAGACTTTTATCATTGGCATTTAGCCCATGGAGTCCCTTTGACATCCAGAGGTACTGTGCAGCTACAACAGTGAGAATTACAAGGAAGTCCTTGCCAAGCTCATCATCTGCCTGTTGCACTATGCCAGACCACTATCTAAAACCATCAACTTCCAACAGATACAAAATGAACATGGAGAAAATGATAGAAACTGGTTATATTTCAAAGAAATGCACAAGGTCTTCCTCCGGGGGGTAGCTCATACTAGTCCCCTGCTGCTGCTTACAAACTTTGGGGAACTCATTGGAGACAATTCTCAAGTAAGAGTAGTAAATCCCGTCCAGGAAGAAAATGTTAAACTGGTACAAAATCATGATTTTAGCAAATGCTTCATGACACCAGGACAGCCTTTCTGAAATTGGGGCTGTCTTAGCCAAACTGTGACATTTGGTAGAGAGTCACACAAATTTAAAACTTATTCTTATAAAAAAACAACACCAAAGCCACAAGAAACAGTTCCCGATTATCAAACCACATCAGTTGTGCACAAGTGAACAAAATATTATTTAGAATAATTGAACTTTATTTCCCCTTTGCTAATGGCTGAAAAAAAATGGTAGCAGCATGAAAAAAGATTTCCCTATCTGCGACACAGGATGACCCATCTGCGAAAAAGGATTATGCATATGCAACAAAGAATCCTTTTTTGAGCAAGACATTTATAAATTCCCTTTGAAAATAATGGGAAATGTAAAACTTAATAACTTTTTAACAGATACATTTGTTTTCACCAAACCAGCAAAATACACATCTGTGAGGCATGCCCCTTCTACCCTGAAAATTTCAGAACACAATTGTTAACAGTTTCATAGATATAGGTGGACAAAGAAACAGTAACAACACATAAATTATATAATTTTTGGCACTCTGTATCCACAAAACTGCAAAACCAATTGAAACAAATCTTGCAACATCAAGAGATCTGCCCCACAAGGTTGTGCATGCAAAATTTCATACAAATCCATTGAACAGTTCTAAGGTTATTAAAGCAAAGAAGTGGGCTTCAACTTTAAACTACCTACTGAACCCTAACTACAGTGGCATTACTGCACCACTACAATACTGTATGTGTATATACAATATATGTAATATAGATATAGATATAGATATAGATATAGATATAGATATAGATGTGTATTACATGGATGGGACTTTTGCCCCATCAGAGGCATTATCATGTATTTCCCTGTTTACTTCACAAATTAGCACTGTATTTATCACAATTAAAAGTGTATTGCATTGAAGGTAAACCTGTACACTTCCACAGGTAATCCTATAAACTGTAGACAAAAATACACCTATGGAAAAAGAGAACACAGCTTACACATCACCAATTAGACAAACAACAACAAATTAATTAAAAGTGACAATCAATGATCAATTAATCAAACAGTAACTTCCCAAGCACCAGTTTACAACATGTCATACACTGAACACACCAAAGTAAATGGGAAAACACTGCTAAAAAAAGGAAACCAATCAAGAGAAAATACAAAGGCTAGTTCCCACTTCACCATTCACCAACCCCAACTGCCATGTCTCTCAATGCTCCACCTCAATGCTGCAAACACAAAAAAATAATCAAGGAAGCAAATAAAAAAACATTTAGCCCCTCTCCTACATTCTCCAACCCTAACAGCCATGTCACTTCATGATCATCTCAAGGATGCAAATAAAATAGTTAGGTTTACACAGTAACAACTGACCCCTTTTACTCACCAAACAGCTATTTACCCTGACACTTCTCTCCTCTCCTCTCCTCTCCTCTCCACAGCAATAAAACCCTACACCCTTCTGCTGAAAAGTTCCTCAGTGCTTAATTGAGTGGTTAGACACTGCCACCATCTTCACACATGGCTGCATTACTACAGCCTGCACATTCACTGGATCCACCATTGAATAAGGCTCTTAATTGTACAATTTTTACACACAACACTGATGCCCTAGCTGCTCCCGACTGCAGATAAACTCCAAATCAATATGGTCACTCTAAGCCACTGATTACAGATGCACACAATGACACCACTAAAAAGCTAATTGACAGCCAACTGAAGGCTCACACCCTTATATATAAGGAAACCCTACACTATGAAAACACAAAAGGACCAAATGAGTGCCCACTACCAAAGCACCACTAAAGTACAGAAAATGAGGGGACCCAAAACACCACAACCAAACTCAAAAATGGCCCCAATGCCAGACAACCAGGAAACTGACCTGAATACTTAGTTACGGTAAAAATAATAAACTTCTAAAGGTACTATATAAAATAAATTGTGAACAAGTGCTGCATATTCTGAAATATACCCATTTAGTGGGGGTTATTCAGATCATAAAGTAATTTGCCCTTCGTGGTAGCAGCATTATTATCTTATTAGCTCCTATAATGGATATATTTTCCTGTATACAACACTTACCCATCATTTATCATCCCTCTAGACACACACACACACACACACTATTTTTCATATATATATATATATATACACACACACACACATATTCTCTCTCTTTCCACTCAAGTGGCACAGTATACTTAAATTGTACATTAAAGAGGACCTTCCCCCTAAATTTTAGACATGGGTTTCTAAACTACAGTGCCTAAAATGTCTTGTGCGTTGCTTACATTTATAAAATTTGTACTTATGTTCCAGTATTTTTATTTCTTTTATACCCATGCCTGAGCTCTGCTGTGCTTGTCTTCATGGTTCAGCTGCCCAGTTGCTCACTCCCACTTGATGTCACTCAATGGAACACTAGTGATTCACAGTTAGTGTTACTGTAGGAGTCACAGTTTCTGTAGTGGGAAATGCCCTGCTGTAATACATTTTACAATAAGTGCTTTTTCCCCCAACCCAAGGCAACTGATTAATAATAAAGGATCCTATTATCAGTGCTTGAGTACTGTCTATTTTGTATGTGTGCATGGAGACTGGGGGGATTTACAGTTTGCTTTTCTGCATGGGAGCAATGTTTTCTGTAGTGCTATATGCCATGCCTTGCAATATGTGCAGCGATGTTTTCCCCAAGGCAAGTCACCCTGTTATCAATGTTATCCCAACATGACTGACTGAGTATTCTCTTACTTATATGTGTTTGTTGAGAATTGGTGATTATCAGTTACTTTTACTATGTAAAAGCAGTGTTTTTATGTAGCACTAAATGATGTCTTTTAATCTGTTTAACATGGTTTTCCACGATGCAAAGCACACTCCTACTAAAACAGTATACAAAATCAATGGCTGATTACTCTGTTGTTTCTATGTTTTGTTTTATTATTGTCTGTTAGTTAATTAAAAAAACAATAGAAATTGAAACTTCTGGCAGTTCTGTTAGAGATAGAAAAAGGGTCTCTATGTCCATAATGCCAATTTTGTGTATTTCTTGTACTACCAGCTGTCAATCCATCCTCTCCCTCCATATGCTTCCATCAATAAATATATGTATGTAAAGAGTTACATTACTCTACTTTATTCATTGGAAATGGAAGGTCACTCTGAATCCATCTCTCTTTCTCTCTCTCTCTCACTCTCTCCTGCTCCATCTGTGTCTTAGTGCTGTCAGCTGTGCCCCTGTCTAAATATTTATAAATACTAATAAATATTTATAGTATATGGTTAGGGTTTGTTGACGATGGAAAATGATGGTTTTCCAAATCCTGCTGTAGGACAGTTCAAAGGTCAAAAAAAGTTGTTGTACTATCATTCTGACGTCACATTGATAGTACAACAACTTTTGCCCCTTGAGCTCCTACAGGCAACAGGCACTGATTTAAAAAATGCGTTCTAAAATGGCGCATTCACTTAGCGAGTGGTCGGGTGAGCAGACAGTTTGGACATGGACTGCCATAATTGGATCCATGTATCCAAACTCTCAATTTGCAGTTTTTTTTGTTTTATTTTTTTAATCTCTGGCACAGTTACGCAAAAGTAGAGCGGGACCGCTGTATTCGGGGATGTGATCAGAACAGCATAATTGCAGTGAAGAGAACCAGTATCCTGGGGGACTCGAGCGAGGACCAGTGCAGGAGTGTCAACACAAGGTATGAACCTTGTCCATTTTGGGAGAAACCATATACTATAAAAAATAGTGGATAGTTGACTATCCACAACTAAGTCTGTGTTCCCATCTCGGGAGTTGATGATGCCATGGAGACCTCTTGAGCTTTGCTCTCGAGGTCTCTATGACATCGTCAGCTCCCTTGATGGAAACACAGCCTTGTTGTGGATAATCAGCTATCCACTATTCTATATGTTCAATTTCTGCAGTTTACTCATCTGTCAGCAGGGATTTGGAGAAATGCATGAATTGTGCTGATTTTTATTGCTCGCCTTTGGTGGGATTGTACAGTCAGGAACAGGAAAAGATATTAAGTCTGGGAGCTGTGGACCACATTCCTTCTAGCCAGGATTTTTGCAGTTGCAATGTTAGCTATAGCTAGGGGCTGCAGTACTGACATGTAAGTGGCTGTCACATGCAAGCAAAGCAAAAAGTGTAACCAATATCAGCATACATATAAACAATTAATGCTGAAGAAAAAGTAAAGTAACAGGATGCATCTTGATCCTGAGACTGGTTTCCAACATTTGGCTGCATAGCCTCAGTCTCGCTGCTGCTCGCACTGTCCTGATGATCAGTTTTGGGCTCAAACTGGTAGGGACGTACATTGAATATTTTATTTTCATCTGAGGATGGAAAATCTTCATCAGTGTGCAGTGCCATTGAAGACACATACCCACTTAAATCATCTTCATGGGGGACTTCCGGTGATGCACCATGCAGACTAGCAGCTTCCCTGCACAGCTCCAGCCACCCACTTCCAAATCTCAATTTCAATGCATAAACAGTATTATCTGTACATCGCAACACACATAAGAAAGCATCAGAATATCCATAGATGAATTGAGGATACATTACTTATCTCTACATGGAAGTAGAGACTAAGAAAATACTGCCTAAATGTACATCCCCTGTTATGCCTGAAAAGGCCCCAAAAAAGCCTAGGGCCTCGGGCTCCAGTCAAAATCTAAGCTTTATCTCTTCATCGGGGGAACAGTGAATCACTTACCCTTCAATGGTTTTTAGAGGAGTTCAAGCAGTTTCACGACTATCTGCACAAGCTCACATTGGATTTCAGTACCCTGAGCTCACAACTGAATGAAGTCTCACAAAGGGACTCCAATAACTCAGCCAGGATCTTTTTGTTGGAGAAAAAACAAAACAAGCTTGATCCTGAACTTAGTGCCTGTAGACAGCGTCTGGCTAAATTGGAATCAAAGGTGGAAGACCTCGAAGGATGCAGTCAAAGGAATAACGTGGTAATAATCGGGCTTCCCGAAGGGGAAGAAGGGCATGATACAATTCTTTTTACTCAAAAAGTGATAGAAAAGTTCATCTGCCCCTCACCCTTGGTGACAAATATATTATAGAAAGAGCGCATAGGGCTCTTCGTGTCGAACCAGTGCCTGGTACCCTCCCATGTCTGCTAATTTTCTGATTTTTGAACTTTCTAGAGAAACAGAATTTCCTCCAGAAAAGCAAAGAACTCCAGGAAATTAAGTGGGAGGGGAAGAATCTGCAAATAACCCAGGATCTGCCTACTTCAGTGTGCCTGAAGAGAAGGGCTTTTTACCCGATGGTGTCCAAGTTAATCACCTCCGGCATCAGGTACAGAATGGCATACCCAGCTAGACTACATGTCCTCACTGCAAGAACCTGGACCCCCTTTGATGATCCAGAAACAGCTGCTTCACAGCTCAAAGTTGCCTTCAGAGACCTCTTAAGAATCCTTGACTGTGACATCAGGAAGACTCTAGTTTGAAGAGTGGAGTCATAGAGATCAAAGGAGAGCTGTTTCCTTTGGGAAAGATTTCATGTGCCCCAGTGTTCTGTCTATTGTTACTTTGTAAACATAGTGAGACTTTACATTGCTTGAGTGCTGAACTCATGTGTGCATCATACCTGGCCAAATTTAGTCTTTAATGCTGGTGGGACGAAGATAGATGGTCTTCTAAAATAACAATTACATCGAACCTAGTTTAGCCCTGAGTTGTTCATTGCAGCTTGTATTCCCGATTTGCCCTTTCAACACCTCAACACCTTCGCCGCGAAAGGGAATACCTTTATTTCTGAAGTTGGTTGTGCTTAGTCATCGTGAATCCCAGTAGGAGGAAATCCTGGTTTGCGAGGCTCAAATGAGTGACACCAGAGCAGTAGATTTTCAGTTATATTATCACTTTTGTGGTTTTTTTTGCAAAATCTGGGGTTTTCTTTTTTGTTATTCTCCATTGGTTTTAGATCAGGAGCCTTGTGGTTTGTTAAACTAAACCCCTTTTCAGTATGTTAACACCGTCGCCGTGAGAGGGAGCTCCAACATAATTAATGCATGGCTGTCCTGATCCATCGCAGTAGCGGTGAGTAAGAAAACTCTGACTTGGACTTTTCATTTGTTGGACATTGGAGCTGGGGGTATTTCAGTGGGGGTATCTTACTGTCTCTGGACTAAACTGTTCGTTTTGTTTTTAAATATGGGTAGACTCAGGATTTGTTATGAAGAGCTCCTTTTCAAATGGAATTAGTAATAATCTGCTATAACATGTTGGGAAATGACTGATAAAGAAAGTATTTTATTTTGCTTGCTTAAATATATTTTCAGTTGTGATGTAAACTGCAATTCTTGATTTTTTTTCTTGATACTTCATAACCTGTGTGGAGTTTCCTAAAATATAGATAGGTATTGGAGAAAACCTGTTGATACAGACATATTTAATCCCAATTCAGGACATTTTCTGTTGTTAGGCTAGATAATGATGTCTGAATTATTACATGCTTAGAGAATAACTTAGCAGTATTATAGATTTATCAGCATACCATATATTTAATTTTATAGCTTTAAAACTTCATGTGGGTAAATTGATGTTAAGTAGTTTTAGATATTCGAATCATGTTTATGCACCTAACTAGGTTGTAATCTTGTAGAGGTCTGGTTGTGCTTGACCTTAGAAGAATTTTTATTATTAGTATTCTTTAATTGTTAGGATTTGTCAGGGTGGCTGGAGCGGTGGGGATGGTTGCGGGGCATGAGGCAAAAGGTAAAGCATAGTAGAGTGGGCAGAAGGGTGGGTTGGGACCAAGATGTACTGTTCACACAGTATATTATGTACATCTGGGGATCATTTAGGGTTTGGGGAGGGAGATGGGGGGTAACTTCACACAGGGACTGCCCACCTGGAAAGTTAATAGATATGTGTTTCTCATGTCAACTAGTATATAAGCCTTCATGGCAGGAACAATGAAAATAATCATATGGAATGTCAGAGGGGCTAAATGCAAACTTGAGCAGTATCAGATCCTCAAACATCTAAATTTGCTGGCAACAGACATTGTATTGGTGCAAGAGTCCCACCTATTGAATTCAGAGGCAGTCAAATTACATAGGTGGCAAATAGGTCAGTGCTTCTCAGCTGAAGGTAATACCCAAAGTCGAGGGGTCATGATTTTAATTCATCAGTCCATACCATTCACTCCCAATCTAATTATTCCTGATCCAGAAGGGAGTTACATCATAGTAAAAGGGAAACTGTATACCAGAGACATCGTCCTAGGCAGTATCTATGGCCCTAATACTGATTCACCCAGTTTTTTCATGCATCTATTAAATACTCTCACACCATTTTTAAACATACCTCTAATTATAGTAGGTGATTTCAACCTGGTTGTCAATCCACAAATTGACCATTCAGGCAAATTATTTAAAGGGCTCTCTCCAGCACAACAGGCACTCCGAGAATTGGTAGATGGTGCAGACTTGGCAGATATCTGGCATGTCCTTCACCCCGCTGATAGAGAGTTTACATTTACATTACAGGTTCATCATATGTCCTCCCATATCGACTACCTGTTAAATCTCCCAAAGCTTTATTTCTGGAGTGTCGGACACTACCATACTTCTGGGTCCACTCTCGGATCACTCCCTAGTGTCTTGCTTGAGCTCCCTTATATCTCTTCCCACCAAGGGCAAGTGATGGAAGGTCAATAATCAATTGCTTAAAAACCCAAAGAATGTTAAATATATAGCTGAGCACATTACAGTTTTTTCCAACATCAATACTAATTCTACAGGAAGACCAGATATTGAATGGTGCTCCTTAAAAGCTTAACTTCATGGCCTCCTGATTGGGTTGGCATCCAAAAGAAAAAGAATGCAAGAAGAGTAACTCAAATCTCTATTATCCCAAATTCGGTCCTTGCAACACAGCTTATCGCCCCAGTCTCCTGACCAAACTAGACAAGAGCTAGTGAAATTAAAGGATGCATATTTGAATTTATTAAGACAGAAGGCTGAATTTTCCATCTTGAAAGCTAAAACCCTCTATTTAGACCAAGCAGAAAAGGCAGGGTGTCTCCTGGCCCTTAAACTTAAATGGCTTGAATCGCACAGATTTGTTGCTGCAATCCATTCCCAGGATGATGACACCTTAAAAATATCTCCGCCAGATATTGTCTCTGAATTTAGGAAATATTACATGAAGTTATTCAGTCCTATGGAGGAACCCGTCTTAATTACAACTCAATTCCTTTCTTGCACACTCCTTTCTACCCTCTATCTCAAATTCTCATAAGGCCGCCCTTGTTGCTTCCATCACCTCAGATGAAATAATTAGAGTCATTAAAGATTTGCCGGTAGACAAGACACCTGGTCAAGATGGTTTTTCTGCCAATTTTTACAAAATCTTTGCCCCACAATTGGTACCATCCCTCATGACCTTATTTCATCACATTCTTTCTGGACAGGATTCTGACAAGTCTTTATTTGAAGCTTTAATTACCTTAATACCCAAAGATGGCAAACCTCTTGACAGAATGCAAAGTTATAGATCGATTTCCCTTCTGAATCAAGATCTCAAGATTCTCACAAAACTTCTTGCAGATCGATTAGGCCCCGTGTTACCAGATATCATAGGCCCGGAACAAGTGGGATTCATGAAAGCTAGATCCTTGGTAGACCACCTTAGAACCCTGTTGCATGTCTTCTCTGCTACCAAGGATGCTGATTTTCCTGCTGTTCTTGTCTCCCTGGATCCGAGAAGGCATTCGACAGGGATGATTGGAACTTTTTATTTCAATCACTTGGAACTTTTTATTTCAATCACTTCAGGCTTTTGAATTTCCCCCTTTGTTCATAAAGTGGATAGGAGCATTGTACAAATCCCCAACTGTGCGCGGTGTCTGTAATGGGCTACTGTCCGACCCTTTCACACTACATGCTGGAACCAGACAAGTCTGCCCATTATACCCCTTGCTGTTCAACATCTACTTAGAACCCCTTATTCGTAGGATTACAGCAAGTCCGGATGTCCAAGGTGTAAACATTCACCATCAGATTGTCAAGGTCTCGGCTTATGCAGATGACTTGCTTCTGCAGTTGTCCCACCCTAATACTTCAATACCTGCCTTGATCACAATTCTAGAAGAATTTAGTTCCATGTCCAACTATAAATTAAATAGAGACAAGACTGTGGTTTTCCTCCTAAACTACAAAATGATGAAGATAGATGCTTTAACAGTAGGTTTTTCCTGGCAGACCAAATCCTAGAGATACCTTGGAATTAATTTGTCAAGGGACCCCAGTAGATTTACAGAATTGAACTTGGAGCCATTAATTTTGGTTATTTGACAATATCTTAAAAGATGGGTGTTAATTCCCCTTTCTCTCTGGGGAAAAATTAATATAGTCAAAATGAAAATGTTTCCCTGGTTATATTATCCAATTAATCTTTTAAAAGTCTGGTTGTCTCTTGCACGGCTAAAAAAATACACAAGATAATCACAGATTTTATTTGGGCAGTTAAGAAACCCCGGATAAGTTACAACAAGCTTTCAGCATTGAAAGTGAAAGGAGGACTCCGTCTTCCACATATTGGGTTATATTATTGGGCCAGTCATGCAAGTAAGTACATGAGCTGGCTCACACCAGAAAAATCTCCAACATCGTAGTCCTTTACTCCCATATGGCTCAAAATAGAACGTACCCTAATAAAAACAAATGGGCTATCCCCTGTCACACTTTTGCATACAAATTTAAAATCTTTGCCCCCATTGCTCAAAGGTAGCCCTTTTGCAATATCCATCAGAGTTCACGCTCAACTGTGTTCTTTTCTGAAATACAAGCACACTACAGATCTTTCTCAACCGTGGTGGGGGAATCCGAATCGCACTATTGATGGTAAACCTCGTCAGTTGAAATGGATCTCCCAATTGGGGGATCACCCCCTCAACTTCTTTATTCAGGGAGATGCCTCTTGGTTAACCTCCCCTGAAATGTTACATAAAGCCCATATTCCGAACTCCATTATCTTTAAAATATTCCAGTTGCGCCACCTGATTGTAAAATCTTTTGATTCTGTTCCACCCATACCTTCAAGCCCATCCAGTATGATAGAATTGATTCCCCTTGCAGGCCTTCCCCATGCTGTGTCTAAAATGTATGGGATAATACACAACTGGTAATGGCCTGATTGTTTTGGCCCAACTCAATTTTGGTCTTCTTTTTTTCCCCATCAGGAAACTAATTGGCCCTCCTTGTGGTTGAGTTGTCACAAATACGTTAGACAAGACAAGCTCCGGTTAATATAGTTTAAAATGTTGCATAACCTCTATTATTCACCTCAGAAATTGGCTAGGTTGGGACTCCTATCATCTTCCACGTGCACCTGTTGCCAGCAGGATGAGGGTAACCTACTACATATTTTCTGGACGTGCCAAGATAATCCTCCTTTGGAATGTGATTCGACAGAGGGCTGACCCTCTATTAGGTTTATCTGGCCTCTTCTCTCCCGAAATATGTATATTGGGGGATCTTTCCTCTGTCACTGTTACTAACAGAAAATTTCACATAATCCTTATAGCTATGTCGGTCAAGAATCTGGTCTTGCGTCATTGGAAAGATATGACTGATATTACTTATAGTGAGTGGTTACAGGAGTTACTGGCAAATCTGAGAATGGAAAAGACAATTGCTAGTCTACATGATCAATCCCAGAAATTTCATAAGGTTTGGGGCCTGCTCATGACACTGTATTCACTCCAGTCACCATAGAGGTTTCCTCTTTCCAGTTGGTAGCTTACCCTGTGTGAAGGAATGGGTAAAGGAGGGAAGGGAGGGAGAGTTGATCTATTTACTGATACATATTATTGTCTCATTTGTATCTATGTATTTTTGGATCTTCTGTCTGTAACTGTTTTAAAAATGAATGAAAGTTTGAATTGCAAAAAAAAAATCATCTTCAGAAGCAGTATTTTGATTCTGAGCCCTCCTGATATGCACACACACTCTCAACCCAGCTGTGACATGCTATTAACGTTCCATATAGTGACATCAGGAATACAGCGGCAAGGCTAGCTGAAATCTACAGCAATATCGCACTGACACAGGAAGCACTGAAGCAACCTGCACTTTTGACAAGCTCAGTATGCAAAAACTAAATTAAGAGAGCATTAGGTGGGTATACCAACAGATTCAATGCAAGAGGGAATTTATTCATGAATGTTAAAAGGACTGGGGAAGATGATCTTTATGGTACTGTTTTGTGATATGGCATGGAGTCATGATGTTGTGGCAGAAACCATGCACCACAACAATGGAGGAATGGTCCGAGGGGTGGCAGCTGGGTTTCAATGTGAAGAAGTGCAAGGTTATGCACTCTGGGGCAAAGAACACAAAGAGAGACTATTGGTTAGGTGGGGTGTGGTTGGGGTAAGCTATGGAAGAGAAGGACCTTGGGGTGTTGGTAACAGAGAGCATGAACAACTCTGCTCAGTGCAGAAAAGCTGCAGCTACGGTTAACAAAATGCTGGGGTGTACTGCAAGGGGATTCTCATCCAGGCATATTGAAGTGTTCCTGCCCCTTTACAGATCATTGATCAGACCATACTTATAGAACTATGTGCAGTATTGGCAGACAAATCTGAAGAAAGACATTAAGCTACTGGAGGGGGTGCAGTGTAGGGCAACAAAAATGTTACGGGGGATAGAAGACAAAGCCTACGAGGAGAGGCTCAGTAAACTGAATATGTGCACCCTGGAGGAGAGGAGGGATAGGGTGGATATGATTGAAATGTCCAAGTATTTTAAAGGGAATAAACAAAACTGGTGCAATAGGCTGTTTAAGCTGAGGAAGGGTAGGGACACAAGGGGGCATGGGCTAAGATTAAAGAGCAGGAGATTTAGGAGAGAAATGAGGAGACATTACTTCTTGGAGAGGGTGGTGTCCCGGTAGAACACCCTACCAGAGGGGGTGATAGCAAGTAAGACAGTGGGATGTTTCAAAAGGGCATGGGACAGGGAACACAGGAGGGTCTGGGTGGATAGTGCTGATTATGTCCTGAATAGGAGATAAGGGGAAGGGTTTGGGGCAGCTGCAATCTAGGGGTGCTAGCTGCACACTCAAGCAGACTTTGATAGACCATGAGGTCTGTTTCTGATGGCAAGTTCGTATGTTCGTATGTAACAATGCCACACACAAAACAGTGGCAAAACAAGGTTGGGAAAAAACACCGACTATACATGGAACAGTGCACACGGCATAGGGAAACACAGTATCTCATGTTTTGCTTTGCCTCACACCCCCCAGACATAATATATCTAACTTCAAGGGAGTGTGGACTTTGGGAATGGGGTGAAACATTGGAGGGGGGGAAAATTTAGTTTTTTTTAAAAAAAAACCTGCTGCAGTAGTGGACCTGCCAGAAACTGAACTGCAGACCCAGGTTCCCCATGATGCCCTAGCCACTCCACCATGGGAGCAGCTTGACCACACACTGCACTGGCAGCATCCTTGATGCTTCTCCAGATCATCTTACAGTGACGGGGTAGCAGTTCTTACCACACACTGAGCTACCGCCGTCACTGTAGAAACTTTCGTGCTATAGGCAGTGAGGTCCTTCATGCACTATTTAGGTAGTGTTATATGCACCCGGTACCTGTAATGCATATGTGTGTGTGTGTGTGTGTGTGTGTGTGTGTATGTAACATTGTTTGGATGCTAGCAAGGAAGATACTTTATTTATAAGGAACAGAATGCATTAAATCATCCCATTTAACAGAACAAGGACAGAATCTCGTTGTTGAAGGTGCTACTAATTGGAAGCTAATAACCAGCTGAGAGAGGTTAGCCAAACACAAAAGCATTTGAATTAAAGTGAAGAATGATGGTGGGAAGGGACCTCTGGCCAAGGTGCTGATTAAAGAGCAAAAAGACAGTTGTGTAAGCTGCAGTTCTTTGCAAAAAGATTCTATCATGGGACAGAGAGCTGTACTGATCTATAATTAAATTGCAAATGCCACACTGTCTTTGGAATAAGCTCAGAATGGAGATGTGACCACTAACCACAGAACATAGAAAAATAGAAAAAAAATAGAAATACGTCTACAGAAGAAGGCCTTGACTGCAACATTTTATTCCCAATTTTAAGGGAGAGGATAGTTAGCATTCTGTCCCCCTGAGCAGGTAAGTGGAAATTCCCTGACAGCTTGATGGTTCTTTTACTTGTTACAGATACTGCACCATTCCCTACAGGTCTGCTACTTTACAAAGGCCCTGAAGTGCTAAATGTACCACATAGCATGTTTTACATACAGCACTGTGTGTGGAAGACCTAAGTTCGCAACCCAAGCCTGACTTCCACACTGGAAGACTCAAGGGCACACAACAAAGAAGCATGCTTAGTTCCTGGGGAGTGAAGTACTATAAATGCTTCCAGGCTTATGCATCTTGTTCCAATAAGGGCTACTCTACAGTACAGATGAATTAAAAAGCCTATTAGGGATTGACTGAAGTGATTAATAAAAAATTACAAACTTACAAATCTGTATTTAAGTTTTTCATTTTTAATTATTTCTGTTTTAACCAATTGCTCCACTTCCCACTACCCCCACTCTAATTATTCTTCCTGCATCTGGTTGTCTGGATCAATGTTTGACAAGCTTTTAAGTTTATCTGAAAACTGATTTGGGATATTCATATAGTTACTGTTGAATAAAACTTTGATTGTTTTTGTTGTTTTTTTTCCCTCAGATGTGTGCTGTACTAGTCCAATAAACTAAACTAAAATACTTCCCTGAAAGCCAAATATATCACATGCAAGATGGGGATGACCCTTTACCTGCTGCAGTATTGGAGTCCAGCTACTGGCCAAGGTCTTCTTTTTTCCTGAAGATCTTCTTTGTTCCTAACTGTGTTCCATCATTTTTTTAACAGTTTACATCACCTAGAATTGATGTCTTGGAAAAACATTGATTTCCAGCAACTGCCCCAGCATCCCTTCTCCTATTTTAGGGCCTCTTAACTGTGCAGAACCCTATGGTACTAGTCTAGTGCTCTCAGCACTCTACCCAAGGCTAGTAATTACTTCTAAGCTTATCAGTATTAGGGGTGTCACATGCAGTCTCCACTCTATACTGTAGAAATGTTGGTTCTCCTCATTTTTTCCTCTGTACTTTTAATTCCTTTTCTGCAACGTATTGTATTCTCCTCCACACATAGCCATGCAAATGACCATTTCATTGCTCCTGTACTGTTGCACCCTCCTATGCCTGACTGTTTTTCCTGCATTTGTATATATTGACTGTATTTCGTATTGCCTGTCACTGTCTGGATTTGAGCGGTACCCCGCTCAGTACGCCTTCCTGGTAAAACTCTTAAATAAATAAATAAATGTGATCACTTGTAGCACATAGATAAACCAGGCAGTATATTACTTATTATTTATTTATTTATTATTTAACAGACTTTAGCATTACAACCTTTGAGTCAGGGACTCATTTACAAAAGCTCTGCATCAGAAAAAACAAATACAAACACTTAATACATACAGACATAGAATAGTAGGTAAAGGTTATGGTTTTTTCAGTTATACAGTACTGCAGAATCAAGATCAGCTATACATTGCATTGAATGTGTTACCAAGAGCTGTATTTTACAGTTTTCAAGAGAACAATAAGTTTGCTGATAGAGGGAGGGAGTAACAGGTTTGATATTTACAGCAAAATAGAGAATTAGACAGCTATATTGTGAGTGCAGCCAAAGGAGGCATTGTTAATAGATAATGTTTGGTAGCCCTATCAGTAGTTTAGAAGCACCATGCATAAAGGCAACATTCAAATACATTTCAGAAAAAGATAGCAGCAATTTACAAACACTACAAAATCAATCAAACTATACATATATCTAACTAGATATGTCATAAGCATAGAGACAGAGTAATTTGCAGTAACACTGTATATACCAGTGACATACTGATGGCTGCAGACTGATTACAATTTGTGAAGGATGGTGGAAAGAACTCATAGTGAATCAAAATCACAGAGTTTTGGTAGAAAAAGTCAACAATGAATACCTGGTAGTAATAACACAACTGATACATAGAAAATAAGCATCAGTGAATCTGATATTGTTTCAGTGTCTTATAGAGTGATTAAGGATGGCACATTGTCCATGAAAAATGTAATGTCTAAGATGTAAACAAAATAATTTCTAAATAAGCCCACACTTTCAAAAGCACAGTCAAAGGTAGAGTATATTTCTAGCTTCAGTCTCAGTTGCCTTACATAAAGGGGAACATAAAATCTTATTCTTTACATTTTTAACATAATTGGGAATTTGAGTTTGTGAGAAATCTATTTAATGCCCCGATTGTTCTGAAATAGTCCCATTTTTTTTCTTTATGCACTGTTGTTCCTTTTTAATGTTTTCCATTTTCCAATATTGTATTCATTATTGTAAGTGGATTTAAACTAATTATCTACTGTTGTATACAATGTTCCAGCAAGTTAACCGGCTGAAATGGACCAGTGGTTTATTCATAATCATTTGGGTTCACTCATCATGATGTCCAAATCTGATCAGTCTGTAATACAGCCAACAGAGACTGTTGCAAAGCACAAAACATCTTTATGGGCTATTCAAGTGGATTAAATATGGATCTGCCATATAAAAAATGAAGTACAACAATGCTTTAAATATATAGTGCACCCAAGCAAGTTACACTGTTGTATCTGAAGTGTGTACTGTACTAATAATATAACCTTCATTGGAATGGAGGTTTAAAACTGCTCAGATCCCAGGACAACCACTTGTGTGCTTATATTAGTTTTAACTCATACAAAAGAGAATAATGACTGCAGACAGAAACTTTGAATCAAGTATAAGAACATTTCCTTAAGTGATTATATTAAAATGTTACCTCATGCTCAGCATAATTAGGGACAATGAATATATTTAGAAGAAAATTAGCTGCATTAACAGGAAAAAAAGATTTACCCTTTATGTTCCATTGTTATTAGTAATGTCTGACATCTCTTGCTATTAGGTACTTGTGCACATGGAAAGAACGTACAGGTGAAACAGTAACAAATATCCTTTCTGAAGTGTGTAGGGGCTGAGAGCCCAACAACCTGTTTCTTCCTCTGAAGTTTCCATTAACATAGTCAGATGTGTATCTAATGCCACATACTGTATATGATTTCAGCTCTAGTACTTTTCCTAGTTTATCCAGATACTGACATTTAGCAGGACATTGAGAAATCATGTGTTATGATCTAGAAATATTTTTATTTAATTTTGTTTTGTTTTCTCAAATTATCCCCACCCCATCACCCATTTGCTGCTATACCAATTGTGGCCACTATGGCTGTACCCTTCCTACAGTCTACAGTGCAGGGTATCTGTCCTCACAGCTGATGCTAATGCCCTTCCTTGGTCATCAAGAGAGACAAAGAGAGAATGCCAGGTAGCCCATATCTACCCTCCACTGGAGTGAAGCACTTCACCTCTGCAACTCCCAAATGACCACAGAATCAGATTCCTGTTCTCTGTGTAAACCCTGATCTCCTAGTGGCAAAACATCATGATGTTGCCATGCCACTGGGCAAGCTCAATTTTTGGACCAGTTAAAGATCCTTGACACCTCGAGAAGAGCTTTGAGAAACATAATAGTTGGACACAAAGCAGCTTATATTTCTTATTAGCTCTGTATTTCTTATCCCTGTTACATTTTACTGAGTTGAGTTCACATGCATGAAAACAGGAGAGTTTTTCAGCCAATGAGTCAGTGAAAATTCAGCTAATTAAATTTTACTGGAAGCAAAGATGTCACCATTCATTCATTCACCAGCACCATTACTGACTGGACACTAAACAGAGCTGATGCTCTGCACAGGGAGATCATTTTCTTTATTACAGAGCAAAATTTTTCTTGGTGCTGGAGGGGCCAGAGATGGGTTGGCTGGTGGATGTTATGATGACTAATGGACCTGGTGGTAGGACTCAGGTGGTGGGAGGCAGGGTGAATGCATTGGGTGGGGGAAAGTGTGTACTGCTCATATGTCATGTGCTTGCTTGTATTACTTTGAGTTGAAATTTGTCAGGGTGGGGGAAGAAAGGAGCCAGCATTGCATGGGAGGGGGTATTTATGACTACAAATGCTTTGGAAGGTGATAGAGGGGTGGTATGATAGTACAGTAAGTAGGGAAGAGTTTTTCTTACATTATGCATTTTTTTAAAAACTAATAATTCACCCAGCAAAGTTGGAGCAGCAACTGGAAAATTCACAAAGTCCAAACTTCTGAAAATTCACACCAAGTTCACCAGCAAATTAAGATTTAACTGAATGTTCCAAGACTTTCCAGTTTATAACACTATGTATGGAATACTAATGGCAAAAAAATGAATTTAGTCATCAGTTATGGCTGAATTACAATACCACAACAGGAGGGAAATGTAGTGTTAGCATATAATTTTGGCTTGAGGCTGCTTACTAATTAAAGGTATTCCTTTAACCTATTTTCTGCTCTGTGACTTTCTTGGGAATATAATATTCTTGCTTATACCCTTAACAATCAGTTATGTATTTCATATATTTCAGTCTCTCACTCACACCATAGAAGACTAGAAGACTAATTTTGTAACCAGTTGTTCTTAAATTATCTGCTTTAAAAAAATTGTCTAAAAACAACTTACTTATACCTAAGCAAGCTGCCACTTTAGTTTAAAATCCCTTTTCTTTGTTTTCTCTTTGTTCTTCTATGATCAGTATCAGCTCAACCAGCTTCTAGACAGAAGGTTGGCAGAAGCAATCTGGAATATCTTGACAGCTGAGATTTAGTTAGACCAAGAAGAAGGGAGTTGCAGTAATTGAGTAAAGAAAACAAAAAAAATATGGATAAGGATCTCAGCAGAGAAGAAATCAAGACAGTGAGAACAAATGAGACATTAATGAGGTGATGATAGGCAGGCTTACAAACACTGGAAGAGGTTGTTCAATGCAAAAAAATATAAAGCACTTAGCAAGTAAAAAGAATTATGACAAGTTAAATAGGATGACACTGTCTAAAGATGAGCCAAAATTGAATTCGCATTTGCTGAACGTGTTGAAATCCATCATTTTGGACACCAGAGAAGCAAGTATGCTGGAACATGGCTTTCCTTTAGCATTTCAACACTTTGATGTCACTACATAGCACTTTATTAAGGGAGCAGACACAGAGGAAGTCTAAGTTGTTGCCAAGCCACATGACTTGGAGAAGCCAATCAGCAATACTGGGGATTGAGAACACATTGTGTTGCACACATTTCAGTGCTGTGACCAGCTCTTTCACTGGGGAAGGCTGTGGCTACTAAATGAACTCCTTTAATGTGAAAAGAGGAACCTTTGCTTAGAAAAATTCAGAAATCTTTACAAAATGTTGCATTGTTATTACAGTTAGCTACAGCAGTGTTTATGAAATGTAACTTTAGTTTTAGAAAGGCATGCTAGTGAAATTATGCTGGAGAGGAGAGGAGAGGAGAGGAGAGGAGAGGAGAGGAGAGGAGAGGAAAGAGATTCAGTAATCTGCACTGGCAACTGCATGCCCTCTCCTAGGATCAGGCCAAGTGCATTATCAGACAGTGAAAGGAGCGGGGGGGGGGGTGGTTTTAAAGATTAATTTGACACATGTAACTTTACTGAGTGCTCTTGGTGTAGGGAACAAAAATAATGATTCTTTAAATCTTTCTTTTGCCCCTGCAGCATACGCAGGCCAGAGTTAAGTATGTAGGCTGGTAGAGGTGCATGGGGAAGTTTGAAGGATTTACTTGACAAATAATTTGGCACCTGGTGGTGCAGGACTCTGAAATCCATTTTTATTTATTTTTTATCTTTTGGACTAACTGTGAGTGAAACTTATGTGAAATAGGCTGCTGCAGTGAGACAATAGGTCTATAAATTGGGGTGAGAAGGTGGGTGTGTCAGTGAGCAACAGGACAGGCATGTTTGCATGGGCATCTGCCATTTTGTGGTGTAAAATCATAAGGAATATGACTGGAAGAGAAAGGGATGCATGTGGAGAAAAGGAGCAGGGGAAGGTTCCATCATGACATTTCCACCAAGTACCAGTTGTGTAGGTAGTGATGGTTGTGAAGAAGGAGTCAGGACTGGAAATGGAATTCATGTTGGTGGGGCATGAGCAATGCCTGAGAGAAGCACTAGGGCTGGAGGTGTGTGATAGTCCATCCAATGAAACCATGGTTGCTTAGTGTCTATGGGCCTGATTTTAGAAGGTTGGCACAGGACTTGTGCTGTTCCCTATGTCCACCGCAAAGTTTGTCGCAACTGTGCTAAAGCCCTCTGACACAACTGATTCTTATTCAGAAGGGCTGGCACAGTTGCAATAGTGTTCCTACTTTACAGTAGCTTGCACCAAAGGTTTGGCACAAGCACCGTACAAAAGGTACCCCCATGGATGCAAAGTTAGACCGGGGGGAACTGGTCTAACTTTGCTGCATCAGGGACTTGCAGCAGCCAGCTTCCAGAATAGAAGTTTTGACACAAATCGTACTTGCCTCATATGCCCTGCCTCAAGTCCCCTGCAGTGATCAAAGCTGCTTCCAGAATTGGGCCCTATAAGTCAACTGTTTCTATCCCCATAGCAAGCAGTAGTTTTCCCAGCCAGTCACAGTTGTCAAGTGCATCTGGTGATGAACGTACCCTAGCCAACCAGAAGCACACTGGTCTCCCACTGTTCCTTGAGGTCCATTTCTCATGGGGCTATAAGAGACCCATCAAAATCTGTAAAAGCAAGCTCTCCCCATTCACCTTTAATGAATGACATGATATCAGCAGCCAGTGCTAGTGGCACCAGCACAACTACTGTCACATCTGCACTGTGGGTGTTGATGATTGCCTCTCTACCTTCGGGCACTTATTTCATGCTCCCCTCTACCCACAGCCCCTAAATCAGGCATCAGAAGCAGTAGCAACTCTAATGCCAGTGCTGCTGCCACAGTCACTGTTTGAGAAATCTGACAGTGAGTCTGGGTATTGCACTAATACCACTGTAATCTTATCACCTGAGGAAAAAGTGCAATTGTTTGGGGCATGGTGAGTTATACAAGCCATGCAATTTTTTAAAAGAAGGCCAATAGCACCTCCACCAAAGCAGCTTATAGTAGATGACCATGCCAGTAAGCATTTTATGGAAGAGAGCCTGTCACAGCAGGGGGTCACAACTATGAACTATTAGAGAAGGGTGGAGCAGAACCACATAAGGAGAAGGAGGCAAAAGGGTAGGGGCAAGCTAAAGAATCACATGAGACCAGGACAGAGGGTCATGAGGAAGGAGAAGAAGAAGTCAAAGAGGAGGGAGAGGTGGCTGAATTGCAGAGGCAGAGTTTATACCGTAGGCTTCCAAAGGAGCCAATCAGAGGAGGAGGAGGTGCACTTTTCTGAATAATGGCAGGGCTATTTAAAGCCACAGACCCAGCCACAAGAAGTAAAGAACTATGCACCAGAGGAATTGGGGAGAGGTAGCCACATTGGCGACTTTAGCAGAGTGGGAGAGGCGGCCGCATCAGCGGCAGGAGAAGACAAGGGGGGGCAGAGTTTTTCTCCCACCCCCCACAACCTCACACCACCTCCAGTGTTAAATCCACCATCTAAACCACTCCCATGAGTGGTTGACCAACCAGGAGAAGGCAGGAGGAGAAGAAATCCTGGGAGGAGGATACATGACACACCGAGGGGCAAAAGTTGTCTTAGGATGGGGAAGAGACATCCACAGTTGGGAGTCATTGTCAGACATTGCCACCAAGGGAGCTATATCACTCAAACCCTTCAATTAAAGTTCTGTGACACTATGGGCACTGCATTATAGACAGGAGAGCTGAGGCATGTTTAGGGTTACATGGTGGCAATAGAAGGGGATATCACTGTGGACTCTGTGAGTATGTGAGCTGTGTCACTCAAACCATTCAAAAGAAGTTTGGGTCGTATGGTGGGAATACAAGGGGATATCATTGTGAATTCTGTGAGCTGTGACTCTTGAACCCTTCAGCTAAGTTACTGAGAAAATAAATACATTGCATTATTGGCAGGGGTGCTGAGGCATGTTTCAGTCATAAGGTAAGGATACAAGGGGATATCACTGTGGACTCTGTGAGAGTAATAGGCAATCACTTGATGTGCTGGGTGTGCTACTCCTGAGGTAATGCTGTTTGGGATATATTTCTGTCTTTTGCATTTTTTTTATCTGTTTGGGGGTACTTTCATTTGTGTAGTGTTGTAGAAATCCGGTGTCTGTGGAATGTTGTAAGGGAGCCGGGGGTAAATTCCAATAGAACACAGGTCAACAGTGTCTACTGGTAAATACATCTAGAACCTTATCCTGGTTCTAAATGGAGGATGTTTGCAGGCTATGGGGATAGGACGCTACAACCTTGATCAACATGAATAGCATCGGATGGGGGAGTGGGAAGGGGCATGGTTTGGGGTGGATGGGGGTGCTCGAGGGAGAACACAAAATGGAGTAAAGAACATGGATGTGAGATGTTTTGGGTAAAAAAGGTAGCCCCAATGGAGGACAAGAGAGGAGACAGAATAGTAGGATGCAACAGTTGTGGGGCGGTGATGCTCATGAACATACTATGGAGGTGGGGATGCTGTCCAATATGTGTTAGACTGGGGAAATTGGTAGCCAAGGTGAACATTCTAAAGGATGAAATGGCCAGGTTGCAGCAAGGTATGGGTATGAAGGGGAGAGGATACAACTTTCTTGGCAGCGGGCGGAGGCAGGAGCCTGCTGGGATGAAAAGGAGAGGGATCACTGGCTGGGGGCACAGAGAGATAGGGAGGTCAGGGGGGGTCTAAGAGATAAGGGTCCTAGACAAGCTGGTAGGGGAAAAGATGGCTGGCAGAGGATTGTGAACAAGGGTGGCAGGCTTCATAGGACCCAAGAAAGGGCCCCCACCCCACCAGCAGGGGAGACTAGAGTACAAACTGCAGGGGGTATTACGGTTTCAAACAGGTACTTACTGTTGGCAGATAAAATGGAGGAGAGGGCCCTGGAAGAAACAGGAGGAATGGAGGGCATAGGTCAGCAAGGGGTGATTAAAAGACTGTTAGTGATAGGAGACTCAATGGTCAGAGGAGTGTACTCAAAGCTGGAAGGTGGCAGGGCAACCCAGGTGTCAGACAGTTGTTTACCAGGGGCAATAGCCAAGAAGGTTAGAGAACAGATTGGTAATCTAATGCATAAAACAGATGAAAGTCTAGCACCTAGGCACAAACAACACTGCAAAGCAGAGAGTGTAAGTGGCAAAAAACAGTCTGGAGCAGCCTCTCAATAGCTTGGAGAGTAAGGCGGCATCTCTGGCCTTCTCAGAGGTACTGCCTGTGTGGGGGGGGAGGGGTGGAAAAATCAGACAGGCAGAGATCACAGAACTAAACAACTGGATGAAGATGTGGAGTCTGTCTAGGAGGTTCCACTTTGTTGGTAACTGGGGTGATTTCTAGGAAAGGAGGTTGTTCAAGGGGAATGGCCTTCAGTTATCAAGGGAATGGGTTAGTGTGCCAGCACAAAAATTTGACGTTTGCATAAACAGCATAACATGGCTAGGAGCATCAGTCAGAAACCAGAGGGGGACACCACTGCAGAATCAGGGGGTAGCACTAGTAGGAGGCACTCAGGGGGAGACAATACTGGGACTAAGGTGAGAGTAGAGGGGCATGAAAGGACACCTGCAAGGAGGGAGAGGGGAAGCACCCAGAGGTGAGGGGGGAAGGGCACAAGTATGAGGGGGCAGAAGAGTAGGTCTGGTGTATGGAGAACCATGTGCACTAATACCAGGAGCTTAGGGAACAAGATCCTGGATTTAGCCACGATCATGGCTGAGGCAGACCTGGACATTGTGGGAATTATGGAGATGTGGGGATACGATAGCCAGGAATGGGACATGGTATTACCAAGGTACGCAGTATTCAGGTGGGACAGTGAGGGCAAGAGGAAGGGTTGCACTTTATGTGAAGGAACACATAAAAGCCATGGAAGTGCAGGGTAGATGGGGGGGGTGAAGTTATTTGGATGTCATTGGAAACCGCAAAAGGAGAAGTCACATGCACTGGAGTAGTTTACAGACTGCCCACGTAAGAAGGAGGTATTGACAAGGCAATGCTAGAAGAAATTCAGAGGATGGCAAACAGGGGTGAGGTGCTGCTGATGGGGGACTTCAACATGCCGGAAGTGGAGTGGAGCACCTCATCGGCAGCATCTAGCAGGTGCAGGGATATCATGGACTCCTTGCATGGGACACTCGTGAGGAAGGTTGCAAGAGAACCAACCAGGGAAGGGACAATACTAGACCTGATTATTACAAACAGAGATAGGGTGGGGGAGGTATCGGTAGGGGAGAGTCTTGGCACAAGAGATCACAGCACGGTATGGTTCACTGTAAAAACTACTGCTGAGAGTCAACAGACTAAGGTGAAGGTACTTGACTTCAGGCATGCAGACTTTGGGAAAATGGGTGACTGCCTTCAGAAAGCAGTGGCAGGGGTGGGAGAACTGACAGGGGTGGAGAAAATGTGGGCTACAATAAAGGGAGCCATACTAGATGCCACCAATCTCTGCATCAGTAGGGTCAGTAAAAACAGGAAAAAAAGGAAGCCACTATAGTATAGTAGAGAAGTGGTAAAAAAGGTCAAGGCAAAGAGGTGGGCATTTAGGAGATATAAGCAGATGCAGTAAGAAAAGGATAGTGCCATATACCAGGAAAAGCAGAAGGCAGCAGGATTGGAAGTCAGGAGAGTGAAGGCAAAGACAGAAGAGACAATAGACAACTCAGTCAAGGAATGGGATAAAACCTTTTTCTGGTATATGGGCAAGAGAAAAAAGTCAAAGGGAGGGATAATCAGGCTAAAAGGCAAGACAGTGGATTGGTGGATGATGACCATGAAAAAGCAAACACATTGAACAGCTACTCCTGTTCTGTGTTCATGACAGAGGAGGAAGGGGAAGGTAGGCAGATCAGGGAAAAGGAGGTGGTGGTGGGGGGGTGATTCTGAGGGAACTAGAGAGGCAGAAGGTGGATAAGACCATGGGCCCTGATGGAGTGCACCCCAGCATGCTGAGGGAGCTCAGTAAAGTACTGGCGTAGCCCTTGACTAGCCTCTTCAACAAATCCCTGGAAACAGGAGAGGTGCCAAAGGACTGGAGAAGGGTAGATGTAGTCCCCATACACAAGAGTGGGGAGAAGGAGGAGGTAGGCAATTACAGACAGGTGAGCCTGACATCAGTGGTGGGCAAGCTCATGGAGAAACTGCTAAAGAAAAGAATTACTAGCTACCTGGAAGCCAATGGCCTGCAAGACCATGGGCAACATGGGTTCACAGAGGGTAGGTCATGTCAAACGAACTTGATGGAGTTCTTTGGCTGGGTCACCAGTGTAGTGGATCAGGGGAACTGTGGACATTGAGTACCTTGACTCTAGTAAGATGTTTGATTCTGTACTGCACAGAAGACTTTTGAACAAAATGAGATGTCTAGGGCTGGGTCCAATAGTAGTGAGGTGTACACAAAACTGGCTAGGGGGTAGAATACAAAGGGTAGTCGTAAATGGGATAACTTCAAAGGAGGGCATGGTTACCAGTGGGGAGCTTCAGGAGTCAGTGTTTGGGCCACTCCTGTTTAATATCAGCATAGGCTACATAGCAGAAAGACTGGAGGAGAAGGTATGTCTCTTCACAGATGATACAAAGATCTGCAATAGAGTTGCTACACCTCAGGGGATTCAAAAAATGTGCAGGAATCTGAAAAACATGGAGGAATAGTCAAAGGAGTGGCAGCAGTCCTTCAATACAAAAAAGTGCAAGATCATGCATGCAGGCAAAAAAAAACAGGGAGTGGAATACAGGATGGGTGGGCAAGTCCTACAGGAAGCAAAGTTGGAAAGGGTACTTCATATAATCATTTCACAGGACCTTAAGGGTACAAAGCAATGTGAAAGGGCAGTGATGAGAGCTAGTAGGATGCTGGGATGCATTAGTAGGGGAATCACTAGCAGGAAGAGAAAGGTTATAATGCACTTGTATAGGCAGCTGGTAATACCTCACCTTGAGTTTGGGGCCAGTTCTGGAGCCCATACCTTAGAAAGGATGTGGATAGGGTGAGCAGGTCCAGAGGAGAGCAACAAGAATGGTGAGGAGCCTCAGTCGGTTGTCATATGAAGACAGGCTGAAGGACCTTAACATTTACTCCTTGGAACAAAGAAGGGAAACAGAGGACATGACTGAGAACTTCAAATACAGTTCATCAGAGGTATAAACAGGGTTCCTGTGATTGACATTTTCCAACTAAAGAAACACTTGGAAACAAGGGTTCATGATATGTAGATAGAGGGGTGGGAGGTTTAGGGGGAAACATTAGAAAATTATTTTTCATGGAGTGGGTGGTAAACAGCTGGAACAAACTCCCAGAGGAGGTGATGGATGTGAGGATAGTGGTGGGATTTAAGGCAGCGTGGAATAGGCATAAGGGTCTTATTGATCTGGGAAGGAGGAATGGTAGCCAGTAAAGCAAGCACCTTAGGCCTAGCTCGCACTTACTGAAACAGGGCAGACTAGGTGGACCTGGCAGTCCTTCTCTGCTGACACATTTGGTTTCTATGTTTCTTAAGGGGAAGAAGCAGCAGAAGAGGAAGCAGGAAAGGGGGAAGCACATGAAGGAGAGAACTAGGAGGAAGCAGAGGAGGTAAAACAAGTGCTATCAGTTACACCAACAAGTTCTGATGATGACTGTGACATTCAGGATTGGAGTAAATTACAGAAGAGTTGGCCAAACAAAAAAAAAGCAAATGAGAAATGCAAGAAAGCAAGTCAACCAGGCATGGAAATCTAAAGACCAGGCCTGCCCAAGCCCTCGATGATCAGACTCATTGTAACTCTAGTGCTACTGCTGCCAGTTTTGACCTGCCAGGGCACCCAGGCATGCCATATCATTCCAGTGTAGGGGTGGGTGAAAGTTGAGAATTCCACATTTGCAAAACTTACTCAAAA
This sequence comes from Neoceratodus forsteri, assembly GCA_016271365.2. Classification (NCBI taxonomy): domain Eukaryota; kingdom Metazoa; phylum Chordata; order Ceratodontiformes; family Ceratodontidae; genus Neoceratodus; species Neoceratodus forsteri. The sequence goes on along the minus strand of CM028135.1, from coordinate 536,287,723 downwards.
TTTGGGAAATTTCGCAAAACTTTTCGGAACTTCTGCCATTGGTGAAATTGTGATCTCCCATGGATTTTCACCCAGTTCAATGGACATTTTTACTGAACTGCGGATACATACTGTACATATAAACTGTGGAATTTATTCCATTCAGCAGTTTAATGTATTTTCTTGTATCCTAAACTGTAATAGCAGTCACCTCCTCAATCTTGTCCCTTGTGGACTATGGCCTGCCTGTCTATGGTGCCGCGGATATGACTGCCCTCAATAAAATTCAACATACCTTGAACAAGGCCTGTAGGTTAATCATGGGAGCTACCAGATTAACCCATACCTGCCAGCTATATGACTTCGCAAAGCTTCTCAATCTGGATGAACGGCTCAGATATCAAACCTGCCTCCTAACGAAAAAAACACTCCTTGGGCTATCCCCTCCCAGTCTGACAGCCTCTATTCACCTAGCTCAACCCTTAGTCCAAACTCTTAGCTCCTCCAAGGCCACCCTGTCTATCTCAAGAACCAGGACCACTCATGGTCAACAGTCCTTCTATTACAGAGCCCCCACCTGGTACAATACTCTCCCCAGCTCCGTCACTGAAATCCGTTCACTCTCCAGTTTTAAAACTGCTCTTAGAAGTCTGCTATTTAATATGCGTAGATGTGCTTGTCCCCAGCCGTAGGTGTTCAAGCTCACTGTACCCGACAAAACTCTCTGAGTAGCTTCACAATCTACAACTGACAAAACTCCTGAGTGGCTTGCCCCCTAACTTTCACCTACCCTGTCCCCTAGGCCACCTGTTCCAACTAACCTAGCAGTCCCTGCTCAAGACTAATTTTGTCAGTTTAACCAATGTTTGCTTACCTCTCAAGCTTATCTGAATTAACTGTTATACCTGTCAATACCTAACCTGTTACATTGTAATTGTAAACAAAGTAATTTACAGCATATATCTGCCTTACTGTTGCCTGCTATGATGTAAAAAAAAACAAAAAAAAAAACAAACGATGTTACCTACAATGATGTAACGAAATGTTGTGCTTGTATTTGTCCTCTTTGTGACGAGGTACCTTTGGAAATGAGCCGTTGGCTCAAAGGTTGTAAACTGATGTATAAATAAATAAATAAAAAAAATAATACAGCCCCCCCCCCGACAGCTCTGTCCAATAAAATACCCTGGTGTCTAGTGGTCCCCCCCCACCCTCTGATTACAGGTCCCCTGTAAAAAATAAATGTGATTCCTGTCATGCATCTATGCACCTGCCGATTGCAGGGCCAATGTACAAACACCCTCCAATCCCTGCTGTGGCCCCCTGCACCCACTGATCATTGGTCCAATGTAAAAAAGAATAAATCTGATCCCCGGTCCCCCTCCCAACCCGCTGATCATGGCCCCCAAAAAGTTACAATTCCCTGGTGTCTAGCAGACATCCCCTCCCTATCCAGGATCCCCTTAATGCAAAAAAACAGTCGGCAGTCCATCGACTCCATCACACTCCATTTCTTTTATTCCCTGGTGTCTAGTGGACCAACCTCCCTATCCCTGATCCACTGAAAAAAAAAGTAAGTCAAAGCATATACTCATTCATTGACAGTTCAGTGGGCCACCAGCCAAGGAGGAGAAAGGAGGGATGTGCTGGTGACCCGCTCAGGGTTGGGATGTGAGGGGGGGGAGCAGGGTGGTGGCAAACTAACTGTTGGGGTGGGGGGCATGGGGGTCCACTATAAACCAGGAAATTAGGAATACTTTTTTCAGGGGATCGGGGATAGGGAGGGGGTCCACTAGACACCAGGGAATAATATAAATGGAGTGGGATGGAGTCGATGGATTGCTGGCTGTTTTTTTTTTCTTAAGGTGATCATGGATAGGAAGGGGGATCCTCTAGACATCAGGGAATTATAACTTTTTGGGGCCACGATCGGGAGGAACCACTGGAAATAAGTGACTGGAGTTTTTTTTTTTCTTATATTGGACCCATGATCTGCGGGTGTGGGGAGGGGTCCAGGGCAGGGATCAGAGTTTTTTTTAACAGGAGACCCATGATCAGTGTGTGGGGAGGAACCACTGGACACCTGGAATTGGAGGGTTTTTTTTTTTTTTACATTCGACCCATGATTGGAAGGTACGGAGGGCCATGGCAGGGATCAGAGTTTTTTTTTTACAAGGAACCCATGATCAGCTGGTGGGGGGGACAACTGGACATCAGGGACTGGAGTTTTTTTTTTTACATTGTACCTATGATCGGCTGGTGCGGGGGTGTGTGCCACAGCAGGGATTGTATGGTGTTTGTATGGATTGTACATGGGACCCATGATCAGTGGGGGCAGAGGGCTATGGCAGGGCTCAAAGGTTTTTTTCTTTACAGGGGACATACGATCAGCAGGGGAGGGGGTACCTCTAGACACATCCAATGTTTTTTTTTTTTATATAGGCTGGGACCTGCAACTGGTGGGTGTGGGAGGGTGGATTAATGTATTAGACTGTGGGAAAAATAGCATCAGAACTGACCACTGACAGTGATCAGTTCTGCAGATTTATTTTGTTGCAGTTTAATACATTAACCCACAGCGGATACATTTATTCCACCATTTTAAGGAGGAATTTCTATGAAAGTTGTAAAAATGATTTCCGAACTTTCATGGAAGCGAAAGTTGTACTTTTGCAGAAATTCCACCAGCGTAATTTTTTTTCACACGTGGCTATTCTAGTGTGACTGAAAAAATGAAATCCTCTCACAGTAACTGCCTTATTGCTCCCCAGGAACCCCAGCAGTCCAGTCATGCAGCTAAAAAAACAAAGAGGTCTTCTCCAGTGTGGGTGTATTTTAGCAACTACACCACAAATCCACTGCGAGCACATTGCAATCTATGTGACAGAAAGAACCACTGACTCATTCTATTCAATCAATGGGAATAGGTGTTCTGGCTGATTATCTAAAGCATGATAATGGCATCTTCCCAACAGTCACATTAATTACAAATCCCCACTCAGTTTACATTGGCCAGCAGCAGGGACAGTTGGGCATGGGTAATGGGATACGATGGTTTGTTCACAATACACAGCCACCACAGTGACAACAGCAGCCAACCAATGCCTACCCATATACTGGCATTTTTTTTCAAAAGCATGACTTTATCCACCACTAACAAAACAAACAACACTTCCTAAGTCATTACATGCCCACACTTCACTGACACTAACTCACTCAGCCTCTGTCCGAATCACACAACTGATTGGGTAGATGATGTTCCATGCTGTTCACATCATTCTCCATCACAGAGGACTCTGGCTTTAAAAGAATGTTGCATTAACTGAAGCCCAGATAAAGCATTCCATTATGTTTTATATTTACCAGGCATGTTCTCCCTAGCATGTGCAAGTCAGTACACATACAGATGTTGACACTTCTGAAGTTGGTAGAGAGTGATTATTTGCATTACACTGCTGATATCTGGAGCAATAGTGAAAAGCTAAGCTTCCTGAGTCCCACTACCCATTGAGTTGTGTCTACATCAAGCAGGACCACCACTATTCCCACCCTATCTCTGCCATCTCTAGCCTCTGCAGTAGTTATATTGAAGCAAAGAATCTTACGGACATACACCAACCTATAAAGTGCCTTACAGTACTTAATATGTCAGTCATGGAGGAGATGCACAGCTGGAAAAACATTCTGGAGTTTATCCAATCAATGCTGGACATCTGAATGTACCCTTGAACTTTGAAGGTGAGAGTTCATGACAGACAGTGGGAGTAACATACTGAATGACACAAATGATGTGGATTTCTGCTATGCATCTTGTTTTGCATACAGTATGCACTGAATCTGGTTTGTGAGAATTGTGCTTGACAAGCATGCACCACTAAAACAATATATATCTCCACAATTCCACAAATGTGTTACGCTCATCCACCACTAAAAGCAGAAGCACACTGCTCTGCAGTATTGCCTAATTAAGGACATGGTGACAGGATGGAACTTAATTTTTTACATGGTGGAGAGACTGGTGGAGCAGAAAGGTATGTTCCTGACCATGGATTTGACAATGTGACGTATGGGGTACATCTGTCCCATATGTAATTGTGTGTGCTACAAAAGTTTGTTACACTTTTAAGACCTTATGACAAGGCCACCACAGATGTCAGAGCTGAATCAGCAGCCTTTAGCATGCTCATTTTTTAAGTAAGACTACTTGAATGATGCATATACCGTTATTTCAGATGTTATACAGCAACCCAAAAAAAACAGGCTGGATGGTGGTGGTCAATGAGGAAGATGATGGTGATGGTGGTGGAGGAGGTGGTGATGTTGTCATCACGAGTTCATCTGAGTCTTCTCAGCAGCAGCAGCACAAACAGGATGCAATACTCATTAGGAAAGAGCAGGGATGTTTCTGACACAAATTGCAGACAGATTTTAAAGTATTAGAGCAGGCACACAATTTGGCATGGCAATAATCCTGGATCCCAGATATAAAGATATGTGCATTTCAAAGGATGCATTGACCATATCAACCAGGAACTCTGACATACACTTCAAATGGAAACCATGTAAAGAAACAAGAGAACCTCATGTTCCATCTGCTAATAATGCTGCTCCTCCACTTCCTCTGTCAACTTTGCATGCTTCAAGTGTCAGAGGTCAGTGTGGTGACAGGGAAGATGATTTGGACAGTGATGATTCAGGTCAGAAAAACTGTTGGGACCTTTTCAATATTGATTGTTGGTGCTGTGTACACATTATGGAGGAAGGCATAAATATTGTGCCAAAGTATATAATGGATGCTTATCTACAGAGCCACTGTCTAGCTATGTTAGTGATCCCATCAAATTCTGGCAAGACAGTGAAGTTATTTGTAATGCAGGTGAGGCAAATGTAATGCAGGGGGAGGCAGTATAGCATAGTGGTTCAGCACATTGAGCTATGAACCTGGTGAACTGGGTATGAATCCCACAGCCACCACTTGCATATTGTGTGACACTGAGCAAGTCAATGAACTACCCTGTGCACCAAGGATGCACCTGGAAACAAGTTTTGGCTTAGTGTGTCTTTCCTGGCCAAAACCTGGTATAAAACATAAAAAAAATACAAGTACATTTGGCCTATACTGGCTAAACTGGCTTTACATTTTCTTAGATGCCCTTCATCATCATCTTTCACATCAAAAAAACATTTCAATACAACTAGTGATATTGCCGCACCGCATTGCTCTTGGCAAGATCCTTAAAATATGTAATTCTTAGCATTTTTCAAACTCAATTCCCATGGATCCATTTAATTATTTCTATGTCCAACAAGTCACATATACAGCTATTGCCACTCCTATACCTTCTGCTGGCAAAAGTCCCTGTATTCCTGCTGACACTGGCAGCACCCCAGTCCAGCTCACCACTTCCAGCAATGCTGGCAGTACATGGGCTATGGCACACATCACCACTCATGTCTACTTGAAGACAGTACAACATTTACAATGTGATTGCTAGTAAGCTTGATGTGATTGGGTGTAATTCATGGCTCACACACTGAGCCACTTTTGGTTAAATAAGACCCATCATATCACCTCACTTACTATCAAGGAACAGTGACGGTGACCCCAACACCAAATGAATCATCAGTATTAGCCATGCACAGATGTGCAAGTTTGTCAGTACCGTGACCTCGTGTAGTCTGTTAACTGTAACAAGATTGTCTAGCAGTGGTTAAATGCAATCTAAATTGTTACTTCCGTTCAACCAATATGAACAACTTAAAAAAGTTAACTATTAAAAAACAATACACAAAAAAAAAGAGCAAACAAAAAAATCTACATCTGCACACAGTTAAACAATTGGAATGTAAATGCAATATCCTAAATGTATTGCCTTTTAAAGCAGCAGTGCATGATAGCAGTAAAAATGTGGACCTGTACTTTTTAATTTTATTTTAGATTGCCCCTTATCTTTTTTTCCCAATTCTGAGTCTGCTTTACCACTTTATTTTGCTACAGTTTAATAAAAGGAGCACTCCTTTTTAGTGTAGCTCAGACCAGGTTTTCATCCATAGTCTCTGCTGTTTTTGAACACCCATTGTTTAATAAATTTCTTGTGGCTATAATGAGCTAGCATGCAGCAGACACTGCCTCCGTACCTTACAGAACAACATGTGTACATAAACAGCTGAGAATACGGATGAAAACCTGGGCAGAAACATATTAAAAAGGAGTTCTCCTTTTATTATTTCAAATGTGAAAGAAAGTGCTAAACCAGTGTCAAAATTATGAAAGAAGAATATCATACAAGTCATAAGATTGGGGTAATCTAAAGTAGAAGAAAAAAATATAGACCAAAATTATCATGCACTGCTGCTTTAATTTGTTTTGTGCTCTCAGATGCATGACCTCTTTTAGAGTAGAAGTTAATATACATTTTGATTACATGGTGGGCCAGTATTAAGGTAGTTATTGGCATGGAGATAAAGCACAGATGTATAGGTAAGCCATAAGCTCAGCAATGAATATACTAACAATTACTATGACACAGAAATGGGATGTTGCAGTTGCACAGTACTTCACGTGGACTGTATCATATCACATAAAACACATGAATTCCCAACAGAATCATGTAAATACCACCTGCCACAAGTATGCAGTAGTAATTAATATTCACTACTAACCTCAAGGCTTTGCGTGTGCCCTAGTTATAATCTTTCCTATCCAATGCCATTTACTACATTGGGAGCTGAAGTGGTTTGAATGAATATACACAGCCAACCAAATGTAGGCCCCAAGTTAAAGTTAAACTGAATATGACTCTGGCCCTCTTCTTTCACCCCTACCACTGACCAGAATGGATTGCAAAAGTGATCTTAGAGTCATAATACACATATTCTTGAAGACAACAGTTTGCAATCTGCAAAAACAAATCAAAGGAAATGACACATACCTATAAAAATGGAGAGTAGATTCAAATATTCAATCTCACCTAAAACACTGTGTGCCTACCTGGAAACCACACAATAAAATGATTTAGAACAAAAAAATGATATGATGATGCTTGGAGGATTGCAAATTAAAACAAACAAGGATAGATACAAAGGTCTAAGACTCTTCCTATTAAAAAAAAACATATACGTACAGGTGATTTAGTAAAGCTTTTCATGCTTTAATAAAGGTTTTCTTGATTGTGTGTGTGTAGAGAAAAAGAGATTCAACCAGTGTTATTTGCTTGGAACAAGATTGCCAAACTAGGGACATGAGTTTGAACTGGAAGGTGGAAGATTAATTTATGGTTGGGGATGTAAGACATTAGATTTCTTACAGGTTACTTCAATTTTTGGAAATGTTTGTCACAAAAAAGGCAATGTAGTAAAAACGCACAGCAGCTTTGATGTCTTCAAAGCAAACATGGAAATACTCTTTGGTGAAAAACACATTGCTGGATATAATCGCTGGGACAGCAGGAATGTGGCCATAATGCACCATTTCTGATTCAACATTACTGTTTCTAATTTACATCTGCTTGAAACACATTTAGAAAATAAGCAACCTGCTTTACGGTTCTGATTAGTTTCCCAAAATCAAAAAATCTAAAATAAGAGAGAGCCACTGAAACTCATGTGATGCAAATGTATGTTATTAACTTATGCTGGGACTTAATGCACTTTTCTCAACCAAAATAAGAAACAATAAAAAATCCAGGGTTTTAAATAATTGATCAGCAGTTTTTTTCTTGGGACAATACTAACTGTACAGAAAGCATTTATATAGGTTTTCTGGAAGTGTTTTGTTTGTTGAACACAGTGAGGCAAGTGCTATGCATTTTCACAATGCTTTAGAACTTTTATGAGCAAAATGCTAATCCATTTTTAGAGTTAAATAAAACCCTGAAATCTGTAGCTAGCAACTAACATGAAATGTCAATAGTAAATGTATTGCCTTTCACCGAGTCTGAAAAACATGCTTCCATAAAATAATTATACAGTGTGCTTCAGATTAAACTTGCAGTAACACACATGTTGTGACTCTAACAGCTTCTTTATCTGCCTCTAGCACACATCACTAAGGGAATTGTCTGGTACATGTTATTAGACAAGCATAACTCACAATTTTTTCTGAATACTCTGATTGTTCTTATTTAGATGAACTTGTAATATTATACAAGAAATTAACACAACAACTTTGGAACTCTGTAGATATGCTATATGTTTGCAGCTATTAAAACTGTAATTTTGTCTTGCTAATGTGTCTGAAAGACCATTAATTTTTCAGAGAATGGACAATATGAAACTCATTCCTTGTGTTTTGTGTTTTCAGTTTTAAAGATGAAAATAAATAAGCTCCATGTTGCTAATCTTGTGCAATACTAATTAGAACTTTGTCAAAACCTGGGTATTGTATATCACACCATACAGTATTAGACTGGGAAAGGTAAATATTTGAAGATCATAAAAATACGGTGAATAGGGATACAGCTAAAATGTCTGACACCACATATAATAGCAAACAATATACAATATATCTCACTGAATTCTCAGCTTCAACCCAGCTCAGTTCTATGATAGTGACCATGAAACAATAGTGGCTCATCAACTAACACTGATCTTGACTTTCAAATGCAAATATTATTTAAAAACAACACTGATATTTATGAAGCACTGTTTTTTTTATCTTCAATAGTTTTTAAACACATCTTATACAATGGAAAGTATCTGGTAACTCCTAACTAAAGGTAATGGCCTGCGTGGGCAAATATGGGATAATAAAAGCCATTATGGATGTAACTAAGTGAGATTATTTTCTAAAATTTTTAATGCAAAATTGTTGGTTTAGAATTAGCAAGACATACTGTATTATCAGTATTACAAATAGTTTCAGCCTATCTGAATGCAGAATACACTGCAAATGTTTAACTTAGTTTTACTACTTTCCAACTTACAATGGTCAAAATAATATATGCTCTTCATTACTGTCATTTTTTGCTTGATTTTATCCATCCATTTTAAAATAAATCCATATTAAGTTTGTGTCATTAATGTTGGGTTACTATGAGATGCCTTGCATCAAACTGCTATTATGAGAACAGGCCTCATCTCACCTTTGCATCATTATTTCATTTGTAGGTAGGAAATAGTATGTTTTTGTCTTTTGATTTCTCCATTTACTCATTTCTCTTTTCCCACTAATAGGGTCCCTCCACAAATAACTTTCCATAAGATATATGTGGCTGTGTACCCATTATTTTATAAGAGAATATAAACATGTAAATCACACAGAAGACTTGATGGCTCAGGCCTCAGAGATTAGAGTAGAACAATGTTATTTTATCAGCCTAAATGTTGTGAAATTATATATTCTTTAATATATCAAACCACATATTAAATTGGAACTAAAGTTAATCTGAATGGAATAAATATCTAGACTAGAATGGCAACAGTTGCTGCTGAAGACAAGTCTAAGGGGGGCCCAATTCTCAAAGACCCCTTAGATCGATGCAAGTTGTGTTGCACCAGAGATGTGGCAAACACCGGGTGCACCAGAGACCCTGTGCCTGATTCGTTAACAATCAAGGTACCGGTGCCAAACTCCCCAGGTTTGCCACAAGTCATGTGCTGTGCCAAACAGTTGGTATACCTGCAGGAACTGCAGCAGGGATCTCGTGTCCCCCCACCTGGTGCAACATATGAGGACCCAGTATGCTTGGGGGGGAGAAACTGAGTGCCAGGAGGGGGCTGGTGGCATAAGGGGCACAGGAGATGGCAGAGGGGGGCCTCACAGTGCCATGATCCCTCCATCCCTGATCTCCCCCATAAAGAGGTATATATCTTCACTGGTAGTCTAGCAGACCCCCTTCCTCAATGTTTCCCAGATACATGTAAATATCTTCCCTAGTGGTCTAGCGCACCCCTCAATGATTCCTGATGTACCTCAGATATATTCATATAGCTGCCCTGGTAGTCTAGCTACCCAGTCCCTGATCTCTCCAATACCATTTATGTAACAGTCTTTGGTGGTCTAGTGGATCCCCATCCCAGGAGGCAGTGCCCCACCACTCTGATCCCCCTGTCCCATCCCTGAGCCAACAACTAGCACAACCCTTCCTTCTCCACCATGGCTGGCCACCAACTGAGCTGTCAAAGAGCACTTACTGTATACAGTATGTGCTCATTGACTGACATCCCACTTTGAGCTGTCTATCAATATCAATGAGCACATACTATATGCAGTACATGCTCACTGACAGCTCAGTCAGTGGCCAACCATGGTGGAGAGGGGAGTGCTGTGCTGGTCGCTGGCTTAGGGATGTGATGGGGCAAAAAGGGTGGTGGAGCACTGCCTGCAAGTGTGTATGGGGGGTCCTCTAGACCACCAGGTACTGTTACATAAATGGTATTGAGGGAGATTGGGGATCAGTGGTGCTAGACTCCTAGGGCTGCAATATTAATATATCTGAGGGACACTGGGGATTGGGGGGGCTGCTAGACCACCAGGGAAGATATTTACATGTATCTGGGGGACATCGGGGAAGAGGGGCCACTAGACTACCAGGGAAATGTATCTTGTAATTCTTTGCTGGACAGGAAGGGACCAGGTGCAGAAGGGGCATGGGAGGTAGTATGGATGGGGTCGGGAAAACAACTGGGAATGATGGGGGTAATGTGGTACCCAGCAGGGTGTATTTGTTGCTCTATGAATTTGTTCATGTCTATCACTATGGGGTGGAATGCTACACAGTATAATAGTACAGTTTAATTGATAGGAACAGTACTGAGTGGTATTCTATTACATATGGATGGACAAGAATGAATTCATATACCAGCAAACACACCCTGCTGGATGCCACATAACCCCCTGTCATTCCCAGCTGTTTTCCCAACCCCACATGCCACCTTCCATGCCCCTTTAGCCTCAGGCAGCCCATTGGCAGACCCCCTACCAGTAGCACAAGCCACTTAGACTACCTCCTGGCTGGTCTAAGTGAAGCCCCCTACTGCGTCCACAGCCGAGCTTACACAATCCCAAATAAGGGGATGTTGCAGCCCCACCATGGTGTACATCTCCTTGTGATCTGACACACCTGGTTGTGTGATGCAACCATGATGCAAGGGGACTTTGGCACAGTTTTGTTAGAATTTGATGCAGCTGCATTTCAGAATCCCAATTGCTGCAAGTTGTGATGCAAGTCACCTCTTGTATCAAAATCTTTTGATGCAAGTCCCTTGTGCTGATCCATTCCTTTTGAGAATTGGGCCCTAAATATCAATGATTTAATATCTAAAATAAACATTGTGTTCAGAAAGAAAAATTGGTCCCATTCTGTTCTGATCTAAGAGCTATGCTCATCTAACAGATAGTTTATGATTCATATATATATATCTATATATATACATATATATATATATATATATATATATATATATATATATATATAATGAATGATGAAGCTCTCATCACTTGTTCATTGCACTTAATTTTTTGTTCCCCTCCAGGTATGAAGTAATTTTCCTGCCAAATGGAATATTTGTTTCTTCATTGCTTCCAGTTTAAAGTCATGCACTTCTATGACACACAGTGAAACTACAGTTACCTGGGACTTAATTAAAGTATGCTGTCATATGGAGAATCCATCATTCTCTGGCTTGTTTTCCCTGCTATTTTACAAGTCATGTTTCCTGTTATGATTTCTTTACCAGACCTCATTCCTCATAGTATTTCCAGCTAATGGTAGTCAGGATTCACCCAAAAGAATGCCATGTTGCAAGACTGGTCTTTTATAATCCTTACCATTCCAGTTTGTCTCCATTTGTTAAAAAAGTGGGTTAGTTAAAATGTATTGTCTTTTACAGTATTTAATACACAGTAATATAGTAATTTAAGATCTAAAAGGTCTCTAGGTCCAATATGTTACTTTGCTGCTTTATACTTTGGAAATATGTTCTATTTTAAGGATTTACCTACCCACTGTATTACCCAGTTTATCACATGATTCCTTTGGTAAGTAGCAATCTGTCCAAGATTACCTTGGAGGCATATGCTGTCTTCATAGCCACTGTCTGTACTGGTAGGCTATATCATATGTTCATTACCATTCAGAAGAAGTGCCTCTTGGTGGTTTATTTCAATTTAGCACCTCTCAGCGTCAATCCATGACCCTCTCTCCTACTGAAGGACACCAGATATTTCTATATATTTAATCTTGTTAATACCCTTCTGAATTTCAAAGATTGTGATTATGTACCATCTCAGCCACCATTTCTACAATGGAGTAGCAAAATAGCCTATGAGTAATAGCAACAAGCTTTGAGTGAGCTTGCTAGATCTAGTGAATCTGGCATTGATTCTTATAACCCACACTTGCATACTGTGTGACCCTATGCACATCACTTGCCTTACTCTTCTCCTGGAATGTACCTAGAAACAAGCTTTGGCTCAATGTGCCTTTCCTGACAATAAACAATTGTAAAAAAAAAAAAAATAGGTGAGCATGTCAAAGGTCACCAGACTCTTCTCACAACTTTTTTCCTCCATACCCCTCACACTTTTGGTGACCCTGTGATGGATCCTTTTGAATGCCTTAATGTCATTTTCAAATTAAGAAGCCTACAGATGCATACAATAATCCTGAATGGGTCTGACCCAGCCATTTCAAAGTAACATTATTGCTTTCCCTGTCCTGCTAGTCAACCCCACCACCATTTGATGCACCCCATCAGTTTGCTGACCCTCTTGCAAATAGCTACACACTGCATGTCATGCATCACCCCTTGTCAATTATTAATGCTACAAGGTGAAAGACTGCAGATAATTAACTAGTATAAATATTTGAGGATTTGGCTGGGCAACAATTTATCCTTCAAATGGCATGTGCATTGCTTATATAAAAGGCTGTTCTGAAGCCTGGGATTCTTTATCACAACAGTGGTAGTTTTAGTTAACCAGTAGGGAAAAAGCTGCTTCAAATCATCTTCCTCCCTATATTTCCCTATATTAGATTATGAAGATTTTATTTTCTCAAATGCTCCCTCTACCTGCTTGTTTAAACAATGTGTTTTACCATAGAGCTACCTGCTTTACTACTAGTCAAAATAATACAGTTCATCACTGTCTCTTGTACAACACCATTAACTAGTCTTCACTAAAAGACTGGTGGCCGAAAACCAATTATTCTTAAATTTTATAAAATTTTAGTAGGCAAACTTCCCACCTACATCATCAGTTTGTTCACACTTAACATTTCTATTTATCCTCACCAAAGCACTTCCAACCTAACTTTCTCAATACCTAAATTCAGAAGTAATGTTGGTAAATGGTCTTTCAGGTGCTCTGCCCGTAGGTATGGAACAAGTTACAATTCAACTTACAGTTAGGTAAGCTAGTAACTTGTGCCAAATTCCACAGAATATTGGATTCTCACTTTTAAAACAATTACACTTGTACATAAGTAGTATGCTACACAGTATTGTACATGGTTTCTTCCTCATTGTAAGTGTAGAATGTACACTGTTGCAACTTGTATACTAGAATCACTGGATGTACTTAAAAATAAGCATCCACTCAATGGAATTTTTCCTGGTAAAACAATAAAAAACACAATGAAGTAAATCATTTGTTTTCCCCTGGTCCTTATTGTCCTCCAATGTAGCAAGAAGAAGCTCACACAGGGTATAGGTCCCACCTCTGTTTTCTATCCCCATGTTTTGTACCATGGATTTGACTACAATAAAACTGAGACAACAGTAGTCTGAGCAATCACCCAGCTTATTCAGGTCCTCCTAATGTTGACCGCACTCTCTTGTAAGTTCATCACCCCAGCGATCTTAGTGTCATCAGTGAACTTAAGCAGCCTGCTGGAGACCCCAGCTTCTGGACTGTTAATGGAAATACTATACATTAGTAGCCTGTGCACTGATCCTTAAAGTACACCCTTTTGGATCCTGATCCACTGAGAATAGTGTTCATTCGACACAGCCATTTGCCTCATAACTCCAGTCCAGTTAGTAGTAAACTTATGATGCTTGAATAATACCACACTGGTACACTGGCATACTTTGCCCAGAAGCTAATCATTCAGCACAGTATCAAAGGCATTTCTGAAGTTCATATAAACTATGTATATAGCCACACCTTAGTTCACACCCCTGGTCTTCCTCTTGAAGAAGAAGATCATGTTTGTTTGACATAATCTGCCCCTCATAATGTCATTTTGAGAGGACATGTAATGCTTGGCCTTAACCAAGTGCTTCATTATTCTGTACATCATAATGACTTCAAAGACCTTGCCCAGCACTAATGACAAGATGACCAGTTTATAGTTGCCCTGGTCCAGCTCTGACCCTTCCCCGAAGACTGATACCACATTTTCCAGGTTCTAGACCTCCAACACCCATGTCTCTGGACATCTTAAGAAAGATTACAGTGTTATCTCCCTTTCTACCTCTGATTATAAACTTACTGCAAGGACTGTAGCAGCCCAACTGGAATTGTTACTGCCCCTATGCATTTATTATGATCAAGTCATTCATTCACAAGGTTGTGAATATTATAGTATGCACTGCAAGCCCACTGGACCACAGTGTGGACCAATGAGCTTTCAGACACTACTATAAGCTGTCATTCGGTGGGCAGCCGCAGAGGTATGCGGGTGGATCTGCTGCCCCACAATGACTGGAGTAAGTCAGGTGAGCTGGGGGTCCTCTTTGTGGGTGAGGGGAACCACTGGACAACTAGGGTAGTCTACTGTATTGGTTTGACAGTTATCGGTGTGCCAGATGGGGTGGGGGATACTGCTGGACTACCAGGGAAAGGGGAATATACATGTTCCTGTGATCAGAGTGTCAGGATGGAGAGGAAGGTACAACTAGACTGCCAGGGTTGCCAGTGTTATTTATTTCAATGATCAGAGGTTCAGCTTGGTGTGGTGGGAGCCTCTGGGCCACTAGGGAGGTGTTTAGTCATATGATCACAGCGATTGGAGGATTGGGAGGGGAGGTGGGTACCACTAGACTGCCAGGGAGGTTTCATGACCATTATCCCAGTGATCAACGGTACAGGTGGGGGGGGACACTGGACTACCAGGGACTCCGGGACTCCTGTGTGTGCTTGTGCATGGTGTTGGGGAGGTGGGGTTGCCACTCATGGCTGGTGGCTGCTTTGTTGCATACTGCAATACAGTGGGACACTGGTAGGGACCTGCACTTGAGCCATTTATTATGGGCTCAGTTTTGTGCACTGGTATGTGGCACATTTCTGGGTTGTGCCTGCAGTTGTGCCACACATCCCGGGCTGAATATCGGGATATGCCACATATGCATGGGCACATCCCCTGGATATGTGCTGCATACATTATTTTTGCAGCCTGGCACATTGGGAATTGTGCTATGCATTCCCCTGTTTTGAATATTGCCCTAGGGTGCAGTTCTGGGGTTATGCCTGGTACAACTGAGTTGCACCAAGCACAACCCCTTTGAATATCTAGCCCAATATATCCTTTTGCTTTCTATAGCTCAACTCAGATTATCCATCTTCCAGATGACATTATGACAGCTGTATTTCATGATGATTTTGCTTCCAATAAGTTGTATGTATAACCGAATAGCCGTCACAACATCCAGTCATGTGTATGTTACTGTTTGCTTTTTATATATGTCTTTATGAATGTCTAATACAATATTTTTGGAAAAAAAATTAATAAAGACTACAACAATCAGTCCTGAAAACTTTTCCCTCAGCTCCACTGTGATCCTGGAGTGTATTCCATCCACCCTTCGAGACATACCTAGTTTGATCTTCACCAAGCAGTCGGATGCCAGGGTGAATGTGATGACACTGGCATCCCAATCAGCACCATCCATATTAGGAGCACCTTGCTGAAGGTTGCAGCGTATTCACTTAGCATGTAGCATCCCATCAATCTCTCTTTGTTCTCTTATAGTTTTCTCCCCTACCATGTTATCAGAGGCCCAGTCAACTTCAAATTCCTACTCCCATTTGTGTACAGAAAGAAGGCATTGTACTGGCTTCCAGGCCCTTGGTGCTGCTCTGTGCTACTCTCTGGCTTGAAGGAAACTCATCTCTCTGGTAATCATGAACCTTTTTATTCAAGCTAAGTTGCATTGGGACTCTGTTGAGCCAGGAGGTGACTTCTTGACAAATTTCCCAAATGCTTATAGAGATGCAGACCTCTGTGGCTGCTTCAAGACCCTTCTGCAGTGAACCCCATGTGTCGTGCATTACCAGATTCAAGCAGCTACTCCAGACCACTAAGGTAGATAGGAACTCAGTTTCAGCCCTACAAGTTACCCAATCAATGCATCTGTCTATGCCCACAAACTAGAAGTCTCCCAGGATATCTCCAGGAAGCTACCAGTATGTTTTCCTGCTTCACATTCCCATCATTTAGAAATGTGCTTAGATTCAAACAGCAATCCCCAGTAGGGATAGCCAGCATACTGAAGTGATACTAAAGGGACTGGGCAAATTTATCCATTCGTGTTCTGTACATATTTATGTATGTACTTATGTTTGTATTTAGTGAGACATTGGTAACCAGGAAAGGCACACTGAGCCAAGGCTAATTTCCAGGTGTGACTGGGAGGAGGAGATATACTGAGCAATAGCAAATGCTGCTGCAGTGAAAAATTGCAAAGAGCAATAACACAATAATGAGCACGCAGGAGTACAAAGACATGACAAATGAACCATACAATTAACTTTATGGGGGTGGTGTACACAGCTGGCAATATTAATTATTGTATGTGGTGCCTGTAAAAGTGCAATGTACAGTAAGTTAATAAGCTCACTGTTCATATTATTGCAGAAATATTCTTTATTAAGAATTGTGTTCATTACATTGTTGGTCTTTGATATCTTGCAAGATAATAATGTGCCTTTCCTGTTTACAAAATCTTTTGAAAGTCACAATGTCTGGAAAAATCTAATTTAAGGTCCAATTTAAAAACAAAAACAATCATGAATTGTGAAGAAACCATCATCAAATCTCCTCTCAACTATGTTCAAATTCCACCTCAGGACATTAGAAACATCTCAACTGGTACTGAGAATGCAGTCTATTCTCCACAACAGTTTCTGAGGAGAAACATATGTCCTACTATAATGCAAACCTGTAACCAAGAGCAACAGCAATAAAAAAAAATACAGTGAAATCTGCAGTGGAAATATAGTTGTTCTGAATCAATATCTAAAATTCCCCTATCAGCTGTTCAACATATTCATACATTCTCAGTGACCCCAATAGGTAGGTAGAGCATTTATCTGCTATACCTCAGTGGCCACCGCAATCAGTATAGTGTTATGCTTGTGCAACTGTGTTACTCTGTTGTGGCTGTTTGCATGCTCTATTCCATGAGGAATTACCACCCTGTAAAGGTATAAAAGGCAAGGAACCCTTGAAGAGGGTTTGATCCCTGGAAGTGCCACGGGAAGGTTCCCCTGGCTAAAGGTACCTTAGGAAGAAATCCCCCTGAGGAGAGAGGCAAGCTTGCTGGAGCAAGAGGGGAGGATGGTGGGGCAAAGAAAAAATGCTTCAGATGGAGACTGGGAGGAATTGCTTAAAAAACTCAGCTAGGGGGCATGGCTGATTGCTCACCCATTGAACCACAGGCATAGCCTTTCGATTCAATAGCCTGTGCAACCAGTATAATGTTATGCTTGTGCAACTGTGTTACTCTGTTGTGGCTGTTCACACTCTATATTCTCTCAGCCTTCCCACCTGCATACCCCCCTCACCTGCAGCATTTATTTCTAAGATTGCCCTTGGCTGGTATGTCATGCTACCTAACATTTGGCACATTTTGAATTACTGGAATTTCCTAAGCCTCAGTCTCTTGCTTCTTTTTATTGTGTAACTATGTACTATTATGTTGACCTTTGCATGTATGTATACCCCCCATTCCTTCGACGTGGAACCTTTGTAAATGAGCAGTTCCTGCTCAAAGATATTTGCAATCCTAGATTTCAATAAAATAAATAAATATTCCATGAGGAATTACCACCCTGTAGGGGTGCAAAAGGCAAGAAATCCTCGAAGAGGGTTCAACCTCTAGAGGTGCCATGGGAAGGTTCTCTTGGATAAAGGTACCTTAGGAAGGAACTCCAAAAGAACGTTAGCAGTGATCATTGACTGTGAGGTACAGAAGCATACTGAAGCAAGAGGCTGCTTGATAAAACATTGGTGAGAAGTGCAAGTTAGTAAAATAGCATGGATAAAATGGATTATACTGATGACAGCAGGGGGTTCTTAAGGCGAGAGAGAATGACCAGCAAGGTCACAATCCACCTCCATCCAATGGTGGAAGTTACCTTAGTAAACTAGAGAATACTACTAAACCTAACTAAGTATTATGACTTTCAGCATGGATTTGAGAAAAAAACCCTTTGAGGAGGAAACCACTGGGGATCCAAGGCCTAGGTCACCTTACCTCCAGACTTGGGGTATTTTTGTTTAGTAACGGTTTTAGATTGAATTGCCTTCTCTCTGCAGGAAGAGAGAACACCTCCTTACTCTGCAAGAGAAGGTACTTTAATTTACAGAATGTCTCCTCAAACTGCAGGAGAAGGAAAGATCTCCTCAGTCTACGAGAGAAGGAAATATACATTTCATTTCAGGAAAGCTGTAGCTCCTTAAATCTAGAGCCATGGTTTTAGTGTGACTAGTATCTTCTACCTTGTTCATAGTTAGCTGGATTGTCCTGTGGTCACTGGTCCCCAGACTGACCCCTACTTGCACATCTGAGACTTTTGTGCCATTTGTGAGCACCAAGTCCAGTATTACTTTCTCACTAGTGGGTGAATTCACCAGCTGTTATAAACCTGCTCCTTGCACTGCAAACAGGAAATCTTTGCTTCATTCAGAGGATGCTGTGTATGAGGACCAGTCCACATCTGGTAGATTGAAGTCCTCTGCTAGAAGCAACTCTCCCGTCTGCCATCATCAAGATGATCTCCATGAGCTCTTTATCTATATCGGCTTCCTGGGATGGGGGTCTGTGGATAACACCAATCAGGATTGGGGCCTTCTTTCCAGCCCCAGTGGTAATCCAAAGTGCCTCTGCCTTGCTTTGCTTCCTTGGATTTCTATTGCATTGATGTCCTCTTTTACATACAATGCCACCCCTCCTCCTTTTTTACCTTCTCGATCCTTCTGGAATAGCATGGTGACATCCCATGTGTGGTTCCCAGTGAACCATATTTCCATAACAGTGACAAAGCATAACTACACTTCTGCCATCATGGCTGTGAGATAGGGAATTTTTTTAATCAGGCTACAAGCTTTGCTGCACATTGCCTTCCAACTCTGTTTGTTCTGGTTAGTTGAAGGCTTGCTGTTGCTCTGTTGCATATGTGTTTTGTGTTGCTTGTTGTGTGTATGATAGAAGCATATGCATGCTGAACTAGTTGGTGTGGGGGAGGGGCACATGGCGACCCTTGTGGTGTAAGGGGTACCTACACCACCCCCCCTTTCACTAGTTTAACTGACCAATATGGATGTCACCCTTTTGACCAAGCACTCGTGTACCATCTTTAGAAAGGTGCAGGCTGTCGAATTTAAAAAACTCCCATTCCCAGAAATTTTGCCAATTACCAATATTTATTTATTTATTTATTTGCTTTCGTTAACCGGGTAAGCACACTAGACAGCCAAGTGCCTATTTTCAGGAGCGACCCAGGAGAGTTATGAGTAAATCTTCATACATAAACAATTGAGGAAGCGTAAGAAATACACAGTAAAATAACAGGTAATGCAGTGCAGGCTCTAGAGCAAGGTAGGTATACACCGAACAGTTGAGGAACAGAGAAGAGTGCATAAGAAATATACATGCAGTTTCAAGGCTAGCTCTAGGGCAAGGTTGGTACGAAATTCATACATGTACAAATTGAGGAGACAAGAAACATAACTAAATTGACAGGCAGTTCAGGCCTGACTCTAGGACAAGGTGGCATGGTGCTTTAATGTAGGATGGGACAGATGGGATACAAATTAGGTGGTGAACAACAGGAAAGAAGATAATGGTACGTGCCTGCAAGGGGGAAGGAGAGTGCCCCTGGCAAGGTGGTAAGTCCAGTTATTCATGGCCAGTTCCTGAAGGAGAAGTGCAAGAGGCGCTGAGACCACTCCATCCAATCAGGTTGGGGGGTGGGGAGGGGCAAGGGAGTAGGACTACGAGGAGCAGGAGCAGGGGGAGGAAGGTTTCAGGAAGTTCCAGCAGGGGGTTTTAAAGCTTGGATGGGAGGAGGAGGACCGAGTGAGCTCAGGAAGAGAGTTCCAGAGTTTGGGGGCATAAGTGCAGAAGGCCCGGTCCCCCGCCAGGGTTCGTGTTCTCGGAACCAGGCGTTCCTGCTTTGCCCCAGATCATAGGTGGTAGGATGGGGCACCAGGTTTAAGGGGAAGGGCTAGAGCTGGAGGGATGCCAGAACGGATGATGTTGTCAATGAAGTTACCTAGGACGAAGGAGTGATGCTTCTCAGGGGGAAGCCACTCCAGGCAGCTGTATAGACCACAACGGTGGGTGAGGGGAAGGGAGGAAAGCGCGAAGTAGCAAACATTGTTGTAAGCTGTGTCCCATTTTGAGAGGCTGGATTTGGGAACTGGTGCAAAAGTTACAAGTCCGTAACAGAGTGAGGGGAGGAGGACCCCCCTAGCTAGGGCCAGGCGGGTGGCAGGGGTGAGGCAGTTTTTAGCGTGGTAGGCTAAACCAAACTTACAATTAGTAGCCTTGCAAACATTACGAATGTGAGAGGTGAGGTCCAACTGTGGATCTAAGGTGACGCCGAGGTACTTGGCAGTGGTAACCATCTCAAGGGGCGAGCCATCGACCCCATGGATCAGCAGAGGAGCAGTGCAGGATTTTATTTTGTTCAAGGACCCAAACAGCATGGATTGGGTTTTGTTGAGATTGAGGGTGAGCCTGTGGTCCCCCAACTAAGTTTGAATGCGTTCGAAGTCGAAGTTCAGGTGTGAGTTTATTGTGAAGATGTCCCGGGAGCTGGTCAGGAGGGCGCGGTCATCTGCATACAAGGTGGTGTGACCATGGGCAGTGATGAACAGGAGGTCATTGATAAATAGTGAGAATAGGGTTGGGCCAAGGACGGATCCTTGTGGGACCCCGCAGTGGACTGGTGAGAGGTTGGAGGATGTCCGATTGAAGTGGGTGAATTGCTGACGGTTGGAGAGGTAGTTTAGGAACCAAGCGTGGGCGGAGGGGGAGAATCCAGGGGATAGGAGTTTTGACCCGAGGAGAGAGTGGTCAACCCTGTCAAATGCTTTTGAGAGGTCCACAAAAATGGCTCCTGTGAGGTTGCCTTGGTCAACACTTGTCCTGATCAGTGAAGTGACTACAGCAAGGGCGGTGGACGTGCTATGCCCTTTCCT
Organism: Neoceratodus forsteri; assembly: GCA_016271365.2. Lineage (NCBI taxonomy): Eukaryota > Metazoa > Chordata > Ceratodontiformes > Ceratodontidae > Neoceratodus > Neoceratodus forsteri. The sequence continues at coordinate 536,266,370 of CM028135.1, read as the reverse complement.
GAAGCCATGCTGGGTGGGTGAGAGGATGTTGTGGTCCTGGATATATTGGGAGAGCTGGGAGGCAACGGCTTTCTAGAGGAGTTTACTGGTGGCGGACAGAATGGCAATGGGACAGTAGTTGCCTGGATCTTTGGGATTTCCCTGTTTGAAGACAGGAACAACCTTGGCCACTTTCCACAGGTTGGGAATGATTCCAGTGTTAATGGAGGTGTTGAATAGGTGTGAGAGGGGCCTAGCAAGGAGGTGGGCCCCCAGTCTGAGCAGTTTTGGTTCGAGGCAGTCGTGTCCTGTGCCTGTGTGAGGGAGAGGCCTAAGAGTAGCATCTGGGTCTCCTCAGGAGAAACTTGTCTCAGTTGGAAGAGGGGCCGAGGGTGGAGACCGGGAGGGGGGGCACCAGGAGGGTAGATAGGAGGGGACCGGGGAGGGGAGGGGAGCAGCTTGGAAAACAAGGAGTTGAAGGCGTTTGCAATGGTGTGCAGATTATTGCAGCTGACGCCACCTACGAGTAGGTCAGTGACCTGTGCCTTAGCTGACCCCCCAATAGCGTTTTTAATGTTTTGCCAGAAATTCCTCGGATTGCTGCTGGCGGAGAGCAAGGCGGCTTTACAGAACTCACTTTTTGCTGAGCAGATGGCTCTTTAACAGGAGTTTCTGAGGTGCCTGTATGTCATTATGTCATTATATCACGGTTATTTTGGGAGGCCTTATAGGTCGCCCAGCACTTGTCCCTGGCCTTCATAAGGGAGAGTAGGCCCCCATTTAGCCATTTGGTGACGGTGCCCCGGACCCTTCTCCTAGTGAGGGGGGCATGCTTATTCTGAAGGGGGCAAGCTTGGCTATGAATAGGTCCAAGGCCCGCGTGGGGTCATTGGAGGTAGTGACTTCTGTCCAGTCAATAGCGAGGAGGTCAGACAGGAAGTCATGGGTATTAAATTTGGGGTAGTCCCTCAGTTCAATCAATTTACTAGGGACTTTTGGCTGAGAGATGCCCCACACAGTAGATAGGGGAATGGTCAGAGATGGCATCCGGGAGGGTACCAGAAGACATGATATTGGCAGGCCTGTTGGAGAGGATCCAGTCAATAAGGGAACCAGAGTTCCCCTGCGTGTCGAGCCTAGTTGGTTTAGTTATGATTTGGGTAAGTGCAAGCCCCGAGAGCAGAGGCTATATATATTCTCCTGGCACCAGTTCCTCAGCCAGGTGTCAAATTCCAGCAGTGTTTCCTTTCTCCAGCATTGTGCCTTCTCACACTGCAGGAAAAGGGAATGCCTCCTCACACTGCAGGAGAAGGACTTTAACTTTTCAAATGCTCACACTGCAGGAGAAGAGAACACCTCCTCACTGCAGGTGAAGGGAATGCCTCCTCACACTGCAGGAGAAGGGAATGCCTGCTCATACTGCAGAAGAATGGAATGCCTCCTTGCACTGCAGGAGAAGGGAACACCTCCTCACACTGCAGGAGAAGGACTTTACTTTTGGAATGCTCATGCTGCAGGAGAAGGGAGCACCTCCTCACACTGCAGGAGATGAGAACACCTCCTCACACTGCTGGAGAAAGAAATGCCTCCTCACACTGCAGGAGAAGGTATTTTAACCTTCAGGGTACCTCTTCACATTGCAGGAGAAGGGAATGCCTCCTCATACTGCAGGAGAAGGACTTTAACTTTTTGAATGCTCGCACTGCAAGAGAAGGGAACACCTTCTCACACTGCAAGAGAATGGAATGCCTCCTTGTACTGCAGGAGAAGTGAATGCCTTCTCACACTGCAGGAGAAAGGAAGGCCTCCTCACACTGCAGAAGAAGGACTTTAACTTGCAGAATGCTCACACTGTCAACGGTTTTTACAATATAGTGTTGCAAGGGCCAGTATGCCAATAATCATTTTAATAGCATAGTGTTGCAATGACTGGGATGCCAACACTGTCAACAATTTTTGCAACATAGTGTTGCAAGGGCCGGTACACAATTTTTACAACACAGTGTTACAATGGCCAGTATGCCAACACTGTTAACCATTTTTACAACATAGTGTTGTAATGGCAAGTACGCCAACACTGTGAACTGTTTTTGCAACATAGTGTTGAAAGGGCTGCTGGTATACCAACAAACTGTTTGTACATCATAGAGTTGCAATGGCCAGTATGCCAAATCTGTCAAACATTTGTATAACATAGTTTAGCAATGTGCAGCATGGTAAAAAGATAATATGATGAAGCATGATAAGCAGTAAGAAATTAACAAACAGCTCAGGTAAATCTGGTCCCTTATCCAGCACAAGGTGTTTGCCGGGCAAAGGTTATAGGACAATCAATACAAGCCAACCAGTTTAACAGCTCAGGTGAACCTGGTCCCTTATCCAGCGTAAGGCATTAGCTGGGCAAAGGTTATAGGACAATCAATGCAAGTAAAGAGAAAGGAATACAAATAGTTAAACAAGCATAGGATTTGTAGGCATAGGCAATAATGCACTGAAAAACAACAGTAATAATTGCTTGGTAAAACTGCATGTAAGCAGGTTTGAATCCCATGGAGAAAATAATATAGAATTGCAGTAGACTCAGGTTTGATTCCCACTGAGAGCAAATAAACATATTTAAGCAGATATAAATCCCCAAAAGGGCTGTATGACAACTGAGGGCTTACTGAGAAAAAAGCATAGTAAATTAAGAAATACTGCGGTAAGGAAGCAGGAAATAAACATTAATGGAATGCAAGGCAGCTGAGGCAAAATAGGCCTTGCACAAAATGGAGCAAGGCATGGTAAAACTAGGAGTAGCTGCTAGCTCAGCAGTAGGGCCAGATGCAATCAATTAAGGGAAGCATAGGAGGCAGCAAATGCAGTGGAAGCTGAAACATTCAGTAACAAGTGCAGGAAAGCTAAGATTAGGTAGGAGCTTGAAGCATAGGCACATGAGAAACACAATGCTAACAAAGGGCAACAAGATGCTGAGGAAACTAAGAAAGCCCCAAAAAGAAAACACAAACACAAAAAACACAAACACAGGAAAACAGAAAAACTACCACTTAAGGAAGCACACAGCAGCTGGAAGCAAAACAAAAACTAGCCAAGGCAGGAGAAATACATGAACAGAATCCTGCAGAAACCAAGCAGAGCCCAGATCACAAGCAAAGCTGGGGGAGAGGTGACAAGGCCACAAGGGAGAAGATAGACCAACAAAACCTCTGGCTGGCAAAGAAAAAATGCTTCAGATGGAGGCTGGGAGGAACAGCTTATATAGCTCAGAAAGTGGGCATGGCTGGTTGCTCTCCCATTGAACCACAGGCATACCCTGTCAAAAATAATTAATATTTTATTTACCTTTATGGTGTTCTGTTTTTTTTTACTTTCTACCCTTATTGTTTTTTTAGTATTTAAAAAACATTACTTTGTCCATTACCTGCTGTAAAAATATATGAGTATCAACAACATAGAAATGTAGAAATATACAGGCAGAAAAAAGACTTGCAATCCATTCGATCTGCTCAGAGACCTTAGCTAATAGGTGGGGTAGTTCCAAACTAGATAAAGGATCCTGTAGAGATCCCCTTCATGAGACCATGTTCCTTGCCTATGCCTCTTTTTGTGCCATTATCATCTGTCCCATCCAAACATGAAACTGGCTACAGATTTATGGGTTATCACACTACAAACCAAACAGTTCCATTCGACCACCACCCATTACATGAAGAAGTATTTCCTCATGTCCAACCTGATACTGTTCCCCAGCAACCTGTAATTGTGTCCCCAGTATATAAATGCTTATATCTTTGTAACATCTATGGGGTGTCTGTCCTGTTATTCCACTTAGAAATGTGAAGGTTTCTTCCATGTGCCCATTCTCTTCTGACCTCTAGGGAACGTTGTTCATGTTTTGCAACTATTACTTGTATGATTTTCTCTGTTGACTCTGTATCATTTTTGTCACCATCCTTTGGTCTGTCTCCAATTGGTTCTGGCCCTTCTTCAAATGTGGGTCCCAGAATCAAACAGCAACACGTGTGGCCTTACCTGAGATCTGTAGGGGAAGGGATCACTTCTCTTGCCACTAAAGCCCATACCTAAAGTATACACCCCAACATTCTGTTGGCTTTCCCTTAAGCCTTACCACCCTGCAAAGTGGACTTTTGGCTGGCTGTCACTTCATTGATGGCAATCCCCAAATTCCTTTTTTCTGTAGTGTGCTAACATTCTCCCCCCATGAATCCAATGATCCATTTTAGAATTAGTTTTGCATATGTGCATTACCTTGTCCTTCTTGGTGTTAAACTTCTGCTACCAGATGCCTGACCATGTTTACTGTCTGCAGAGAGGCACATCTTCTCCCTTTCTCCTCCCAATATCACTAATGAACACACTGAAGAGTGTGGGTCATGTGACTGAACCCTAAGAGATTGCAGTTGTCACCTCCATGACATAAGAGAATTAAGCAATAATGTCCGACAGGGTGTGTGTCATGCTGGGATAACGTTACGCCTTAGGTGGTTGGGCATGAGGCCGCAGGCCGTGTGCGTCCAATAACTGAGGAGTGACATTATCCCAAATGACACACACCCTGGAGGGCATTATTGCTATTATAAAATGGCTCATTAATATATAGAATAAAAAAAAATAATTTTAAAGATGTTTTTGTGTGGAAAAATGTTGTTTTAAGTGAAGATAAAACAATCAAGCATATTGATATCAAGCATATTGTCATCTGTAGATTCACAGTGAGGCTGAGACTAGACCTGTGATGTTGTGCTGGGATAACATCATGAGTCCAGCCCAAGACTGACCAATCAGAGTCCAGGATATTTTCTTGCCATTGTATAATTTGCCATTTTGAATGATCTATTGAATCCACTATTGTGGCCAGAAGGATCGAAGACAGTGTCATCCTTGCCTTCTCCTTCCATTTCCTCCTCCTTTTCCTGAGATGGTAGTAGCACACTCAACTTTGCCACTGCATTATCCTCAGACTCAGGTTCAGTACCACTAAGCACTGGGGACTGTTTTTGTACTTTTCAACTCCGCTGTGTTTTCTCACTAGTGTTGAGGGAGCTGAGAAAATTTCAGATAAAGATCTGATATAGATCCTAGCTCTGGCTGTTGCCTCCCTCAACTAAGAGAGCAGCCAAAACAAGAGCTATAAGGCTTTTAAAAGTGTCTCTACCATCATACACTGTAGATACACCATTACCGTCTGCAGCCATACCACATCCTCACCCACTTCAACTGATGGTCACTACTGCTGCTGCCTTCCCTGTCTTTCCTCCCTGTCTAGCCTTTCCCTCTACTACTTATTCTAATGTGGTAATGTGTAGCAGTACTAGTGGCTTGAAAAATAATAAAAGTACTGCAAATAGTAAAGTAGTTATCAATTTGAAAAAAAAAAAACATTTCAAAATGACATTAAAGGTTTAAAGTATTATAAAAAAAAAAATAAAAAATAACAAAACGCTAAAGTTCTACAACTGCTTGCCAGAGTCCTGGACAGATGACAGCATTTTAGCAGCAGTGGAGCACTGAGTGTAAAGAAATTTTGGAACTTGAGACAAATGACTTGCCTGACAGTGAGAGTGAAAATGCACTGAAACTAAAGCTGTTACTGGCTGCTAACAGAAGCCTTCCCTTCCCCCACACATAGCACTAGTCCAGCACAGCAATACCACACAGGAACAGAAGTCAAAATCGAACTAAGCTATAGGCAGACACATTCAAAATTAACTCTGCAGCTGCAGAACACTAAGTAGCATATGTTTTTTCTTTTGTTCATCAAGCTTTTAGGTCCCCATCACCTCCTCCAGGGACACATATTCACTTTTATGGTTTTCTCCCCTTACCCCCCAGAGGCCCTGGCACATGGCCATGCCAGTATGTGAAGGCACACTGCACACCCCATGGTGCAAGATTAGTCCCTTCCACCTCCCAATACCTTTTCCATCTCCTCTCCACCTAGGCTACCCACCAGACCTCCACTCAGTGAGAGCGGAACTATGGGAGGGCACCAACCCACCCTCACCATCCTTGTGAGAGGAGAGTTGCCTCCTGGCATGCTCAATTCTGCTCCACCTTCCCTCCCCATGCTAGCACCCTGATGACCTGAGGTCATTCCCAAACTCGGGTTGCCAGCATAGCATGAGGTAAGGCATCCAGCACCTCAACCTTCTGTGCCACCAGGCCAGCTGAATATGTTTTTTTAAAAGTTCATTGTATGCAGTGAATAGCAGTACAAATCGAGTCAAAACTGAGTACAGTGCAGATACTATCTCCTGAACACACTTTCTAGAACTGCACATAGCATAGCTCTTCTGCTCTGTTTTCTGCTGCAGTATAATGATACGATCTGCAGGTAGCATGGTGCAGCAACAGATCTGAATGACAGTCATTTTTTGAAGTCCTAATGAACTTTACCAGTGAAGCTGTAAATTTGCAACTTCACGAAATTGTCAATACCTTGAAGTTTGACATTGTGATTTGCAAAACTTCACAAAGACTTCCTGAAGTTATTGTGAATCAAAGTTTTCCAAACTTTTCACACCTCTACCTCCCAACTTTGCTAACAGTGGCTTCCAGGGAGCTGGCCCATTGTAACAGCAGCAGAGCTGCCACTTGTGATGCCTGTGACATTGTTTTGGGAGTAAGTCCAAGCTACTGGATGGTTGGTGTGGGGAAGGAGGAGTGAGAATTCCAAAGATGCTCCCTTCCTACCGGATGGAGGTATTTACTGCAGCACTACCTCTGGGGTGACTGCAAGTGGTAATATATTGGAGCCATCAAGGTAGGGGAGGACATCAGCTGTGCACTTTTTCTCAATGCATAGCAGGTTCAAGATTTGACTATTCCTGTGCAACGATCTTCTGAAGATTGGGTGCAAAACACCAGGAAGAAATCCAACATGTGCTACAGGATGATGGTCCCCCAGGGCACTCTCAGACCCAATGCCCCTCATTGCCAGTTGTGTTAATCTCTGCAGACTATCCTGATTAGACCTTTCTTTAGAACTGTATTAACTTGTATTTCACTGTAATGGTGCTCTGAGCCCTTGAGAGGGTGTAATTATACAAAAATAAATCTACCTACCTAGACACCTCTCTTGTATGTCATTCTCCTTTTGATATTGGAGACACCTTTCATTTCTAACATGCAGTATACTGTATATACTATCAGACCACAAATTAAGTGTATAATTCAGGAGTTAAATAGTTTTTCTTAGTTGACTTATGAAAATATACATAATACAGATAAGTAAGAAGTTTTGACCAACTCGCATGTAAGTTAAACAGCACAGAGCACTATGAAAATAAAATTAATTCTTTCCAATTTAAAATAGGTGGCCACCCCAGATTCTAACATTCTTGATAAGATGCATTGGCCTCTGTTATATTTCACTTCATGATACAGCAAGCTAAGCAACAATGGTAATAGGTTTACTAGATTAAATGAAGTACAGTATATTCAGACACTAGCATCCAAGGACAACCTGCTCTATTTATTAGGAAAAGAAAAAGTAGATTTAAAAATAAATTGATATGTGATTGAACACATTTACAATAAGCCAAAAACATTCAAAACCAGTAGTACAATTGTAAGTAGAACAGGACTGTGAATACCCTGATTCATGGTAAAATCCATTTGCATTAATCTAAATGTTATTTTCAAAAGTGAGTTTGAGCAACGATCACAACTTCAGCCATACCTCTCAACCTCCTGCCTCATAAATCAGGGACAAGGCTTAAAAAAATCAGGGACAAAGGACCAAAATCAGGGACACCTATTCAACATTGGAGATATCAACTCAGAAAGCTGGTAGAGTAAGGGGCTTAGTCTAAAATGCTTTTCATAAGGAGGAACAAGTCTGCAACTTTAAAGTTTGACATTATTTTGTGCTTACAAATTCCACTTTTTGGTCACAGAAACACAATTTTTAGGAGGGACAGAGTAAAATTTTGAGGCAAAATCAGGGACATCCCTGAAAATCAGGGACAGTTGAGAGGTATGACTTCAGCTGTTACAGACTGGAAAGTATCCAGCTGTACAGTCTGTACACATAGCCATAGGCAATGAATTATTTTTTTTCTGTTCATTTGTTAATTTTTTTAAACTTTTCGTGAACTGTAGGCGAGTGTGCAAAGTTGCAGATTAACAGCAGTCAAAGGCCTCTATTGATCCATGGCAGGTGCAATAAGCACTGCTGCACTTCAGGTTTCCCCACACTGCACCACCAATGTTAATTACTTTTTAAACTGTTGACTCTAATCTGCATATATGTGAAAAATATTATGTAACTTTGCAGCTGCGGTATGCCACGAAATCTCTGTAAATGTGCCAGTGACTCAGTGATTTATTACTGAATGTTAAATAAATGAAAATGAAAAGGGCTAGATTTGCAAAATAACCATATGCAATCACAAATGTATGATGTGTCTGCATCAGTGTCTGCTTGTATGTGCCCACATAGCCATGTTGCCATTTTCAAATGATGCCCCCATTTTCAACAAAAAGTCATGATTTCTGGTAACCACTGATGCAAATGAGATTTGTGCCATTTGTTGCAGCAATCTTTAAACATTAAATCTGGTCTCTGTTAGAGCAGCTAATAGATGATCTCATTGTTCACATGGATCTTCAGTTTAAAAAAAATCAGTAGCCATATCTCAAACAGATCCATTTGAAAACCCTGCTGTCACAGAGCTCAAGCAAGTCAAGGGACCATTCAAGTCCTACAACCATTCAGTATTTCACCTCTCAGTATAATGTTAATTGACAAATATTTTGTGGGTGATTTTTATTATGTGATGTGAGCATCTGTCTGTTTTGGATTGAAATGAGGCCATCACTACTAATTTCATATAGACCACTGAAATCCATTGGATGATGATGACTAAGTTTCATCTATGCTAGTCTAGTCTGGTCCATATTCAAACTAGTGGCCTAAAGGTAAAAGGTTCTATAACTCCCTAACAATCCGCTGAGCTGTCCTTTTACTTGAGTGGTGACACAATTTAACAGAGACTACATTTTTTCAACAGTACTTCTGATTTAGATACCTCAGAGTGTTGCTGTATTAAAATTTAAACTTTTCATTTCACAAGCTCATTATCAATATCAAAATAAGGCTTGCATTTCTCTCCCAGCCCACTGTGAGACCACTGCCAAAATAACCTTCACCTCATTTGACTATGGGGGCATTGCCTATAGTGCTGTACCCGTGACCACCCCGCAGAGATAGGACCCATGCTTATTCTATCACTTTGTCCTTAACTGTTACCCTTGCACTCACAACTGCACCCTTTAATCTGACCTCACTCTGTCTTTACCTCACTCTGCCCTTGCTTGATGGTAGTCATCTCTTCCACTGCATCTCTCTTATATGCAAAGCCTGCTTTGTTTCCCTCCCCTACTACCTCAGCTTTCTCCTTATCTGCACCCCACCCTACTTACAACTCTCTTTCTGCATCTCCTTCCTCCCCCATAAGACATCTTCAGACCAAGCCATTTTCTTACAGCTTCCCTATTCTTTGCTTACCCTCTCTCTCTGGTCTTCCACCTCCCCTCTGATCTTAACCCCATCTTCACAAGCATTCTACCAATAGCTGCTCCTATGCCTAATACTCCCAATCTTCTCTTGTAAATACCCCTCCTTCTATCCCTGATCACCCTTTCCTAATACCCTGAACCAACCCAGCATCTACTGTACCATGTGGCTATCTCCTCCTGAAGGTCTAATATCCTTCAGTAACTTTTTCCACTGATTGAAATTCTCTGTAATTCATCTACCTTAATTCCTTGACTAGCAGCCACTCTCTATTAGAAGCTGCCCCATCAAACTGCATTTTCTAAAGAAGCCACCCTTTAATAGAGTCTGTAGCTACTATTACTGTACTTTTGGCTTGTTTTGGTTTGATGATTTACTATGTATATTTCAGTGTTTTAAGCTACTCTTGTACTATAGGCATTAGACTTCTTTTGTTTATTTTATTTTACAGAAAGCTTCAACATTAGACCACATGTTTGACCACAATTGACATGTATGCCACCAACCTTACTGATCACACAATCCCATATACATTCACCATTGAAACATTCACTGAATCATGCTGTGCAGTGCATTACTTTATTTACAGTGGAAAAAAAATCAAAAACGTAAACTGGGAAAGTACACTAGAACACTGGTGATCGAGCAAGGGAATGAATGAGTGAGTGTGGTTATGGTTGTACGAGCTCATCAGTAGGATACCAGTTTGTCTGGCATTTCACACTTTGAGAGGTACAGAGGGGTTGCAAATTGTACTAGGTCCCTGCTGCTATCCAGCTCAGGATCAGAACAACATTCTGGCTCTTATGCATTTGTGAAGACATGTTCTTCTTGTTGCAAGAGGCAGGACCCCTGAGGGTATTTTTTTAAGGGTTCAGACAGCAATTCACTCAGTCCACATGTAATGCTATCCTCCTTCAGACTGGTGATGAAATCAGGATCTTTGCTCATGATACAGCTCATCTGTGGGACAGAAATACTGTAACAACTTTAATAACATAAAACAAAACTGCACTGAAATAAGAAAATGGTTACCTGAAATGATTTGATATCCATTTTCTTTGAAGCAGCCTGCCAGGCTGTCTTCACCTTTTTGCAGTATTTTTCTTTGGATGGCTCATGAGGGTTAACACCCTTGATAAGCTCTCCTTCTTTGGTTAACAACCAGAAATTGTAACACTCTCTATATGCTCTTGTAAAAGGACAGTTCAATGAAACATCTGCTGGCTGCAACACTTCTATGTAGCCATTAGGTATTGCAATGATGACTATATTTTTGTCTTTGGCAGCTTTATTACAAATACGATATGACATCTATGTGTTACACACTGACATTGTCTGCTCAGGTGCTATGCTCCTCCTGACCTTTACCAGCCACTAGAGTGTTAATAGCTCTCATCCAATTGTTGTCAGAGATCTCTAGTAGGATGCCAGGGATGGATATCAGTTCTTTGGGGATCATTTTGTCCTTTAAGTACAACAAAAGTAAAGTAACTTTCAGCCATCTGCTAGGACCACCACACAGTCACTCTCTGTTTTTCATGGCCAATTGTGAGAAGGGGTACATACTTTGTGCCCTTGTATTCTAGAGTATGGTTATAAGGCATATTGTCACAGATAGCAGTCTCATCCATGATCTCTATTGAGTTGAGCTTTTTCTTTCTTGAGTTAATTTGTCTGGAAGAGTAGCATAGAAAATGTACAAACTTGGCTCATAATCTTTTGGTTGATGGTGGTACACTGCCTCATTATGAATCCTTTTATTTGCTGGCTTTGAAGGCAGGATTCTGTACTAATGTAACTGCATTGTGTGCAACAGTTTTTCTGGTAACATGAAGGTGTTCTTTCTGCAAGGAGATCCAAGTTCTGTGTCTAACGGGGGGTACTGGCATTTTCATCCATCCCCTTCACATTAGCATTTTTTGCTACAGCTGGCTGACGCACATATTGCAATTTACTCCTCCATCTGGACCTTCTTCATATGCTAATCTACAACCTGCTTTTCATCAGGTTTTAGGGCAAGTGCAACTGGCATGTTTGCCTCAATCTCTGCTATTTCAGCAACCAGGAACTTAAAATCTCAAATCATAGGACTTATGTTTGGACATTGCAACAAGTTCAGCAAGTTGACAGACAGGGAATCTGATAGCAAGTTCCAGCACTGCTGCTGATGTAGGTACACTAATCAGCTGGTCAGTTCAAACAATCTCTAACTCGGGGTACTGGCATTTTTGTCAGCCCCACTAAAGTCTGCAGCTTTTGCTTCTTCCAACTGAACCAGATATTGCAGTTCACTTGTCCATCTGTAACTTCTTTTTATGCCATGCCTTAACCTGCTTTTCTTCAATTTTTTTTTTTTGAAATTACTCTTTTATTCCTCCTCCCAGCCTAGCCTCCTCCGACCCTTCAGGGAGGACAATTGGACATCCCACTGCCTGGAACCCTACCCATACAGACCACCAGACCCCATAGAGCTGCAGATTACCCCCCGGGCGTGGATGAGGCGGGGGTTCAAACCCCATTACTTACATTTCATCGGTCGGTGGTCTGCTGGGCGGGCACAGGCAAATCATGGGCACAGCCACGGTCCTCCCATCTTCCTGGCTGAGGCAGGCTTGTTCCTCGTTTTCTCCCTCCCCGAGCAGCCAATGACCTCCCCTGATGTCATGACGCACGCGCTGATGTCCGTGCTGCTCAAAGGCCAGCCATCCCCTAGTGGGGCTTGCAGTTCCTTGAGCCTCCGCTCGGGGTCATGCAAGTGTCAGGCATCAGCCGAATCCCTCCCCGGAGAAGGGGAGCTGTCATTGGATGCTCAAGCCTGTCTCCCCCCGGCCGACCCACCGATGACCCGAGTCCACTCCCGAACCCAGGTCGCCGGCATGGAGCGAGGTGTGGAGTCCAGCACCTCAACCCTCAGTGCCACTGGGCCAGCTCTTTTTCTTCAATTTTTAGGGCAAGTGCAACTGGTCTGTTTGCCTCAACCTCTGCTCATTTAGCAACCAATATCTCAAAATCCAAATTGTAGGACTTATGTTTGGACATTGCAGCATGTTAGACAGGGAATCTGAGAGCAACTGGCAGTGCTGACATTGGTACACTAATCAGCTGGTCAGTTCAAACAGTTCAAAATAGAGGCTGGCCTCTAGTAAAAGCTGACCTCTAATGCTAGCCATAGCTAAGAATGTGTTGGCTTCTATATAAGGAAATATGGTACTAATATTTCTACTGTTTTTCTTTTTATTTGTATTATATCTTATCAGAATTTCTACACAAACATATTTTGTTTTGCTTCCTGTATGCTCATGTTATCCCATGCACCCTTCATCCAGGTTGGACCTGGAAATTAGTTGTACTCAACTCAGTGTGCCCTCCAAGTCAGTTATTGAAATATATCAATCAAATGATGGCATGCATATTGTTTGCTTAGCCAGAATGGCTAGGTATGCTCAAGGCAGTGCTGTCACAGTGTCATCCCATACTACCAATTTATTTGTAATTTTTATAGTTCAACATGGTTTGAAAAACAGTAATAAACATCAATAACAATATAGGCATATTTCAATATTATTTCATCAAAGAAATTAAGAGACAATGTTAAAGGTACTGTATGTGCATGGACCAAGTCCCATTGTTATAGCACACGTATAGAATTCACATGTAAGAGCTGCACTACCATATCTATGGGCAGCAATTACACAGCAAATACCAGCAAGTAAACATGGTTGTCACTGGCCAATGATTGTTTGAATTGTACTCTGCTCATAATTTTTTAGAAGTTAGGTTACTATCACCTCCACCATTTATCACATTTATCACTGATCCCTCATTAGGCCTCAACCAGTAATCTCCCTGTCCAGAGCCTAATACTACACAGCTTCAAATGTGGCACATCGCCTAAGAAAGTTGGTATCATTCATTCATCTGGCATGATTTTTGCCTGTTTTTCTCATTTCCTCATGCTCCCCCATCCCTCCACGTTACCCCTGCATGATGCCTAAAGGTGCACTCACAACCTGTGAACAAGGTAGGGAACACTCTTCCTAGTCCACCATTGGGGTCACTGCTATAGCAGAACCAAGGGCATCTTCCCCGACAGGATGTATTGCCACCTGCAAGACCACTTACCAGGGGCTACATGACTTCAGAGGCACAAACTCACTCCCAAACTTGCATTGCCTACATGTCAATGCCATGCACTACCACTGTGTACATAATATCAACTTGAAAAAAGGTGTGGTTCTCTTGTACTTGAAAACCACTAGTATCTTCTGTAGTTATAGCCTCCCACAATCTGTCAAATATAATACAGGTAACATTAACCTCTTTTATTAATTCTTTCTATGTAAATCTTATATTCTAATTCTATGTTTAAAATAAATTGTATATAGTATAAGAGAGAAGTTTGGAACAAAGTCCATCACTGAATAACAAAAGTTTTCAACAACTACATGTGTTTTTGAAAATCACTTTTTTTGCCATGTAGCACAGAGCATTTTACTATTTTGTTTATTAGCAATTCATAACAAAAAAAAACAACTATGTACTTAAATATGGTGGGCCTAATACTCAGCTGTATGTATAGTTGTTCAAATTGGAGGTAGCTGGTAAACAGCTTTGCTGCTAGTCATCATCCACAGCCAGCAAAAGGATTCCCGATTGCACTTTAATGATAGCACAGCTCCCTGTATTTAACAATTTCAAGAGTAGGAGAATCACTAAAGTTGCAAAGGACTATAGTCCATTTGCATGGTGACACCTCCCAAAGGAATTTAATAATACTTAGGAGGGGACTGAGACCCTGCAGAACATTGCTTGGGGCCACCAAAAGCAAGAGAATGGCCTAACCACGTAGCACAATTACTTTTGTATTTGTCCCATGTAAATGGGAATTGGACTCACTATTTTTCTTAAAGTTCAAAACAATTTCAAAACAAAGGATAGCACTTTATAAAAAATCAGTTCATACAAATATAGGAAATAGAGTAAAAACACCATACAAAAACAACTATATATTGTATCATGAGTCAATGCATGAAAATGGGAACACATTTACCAATAACTTTCCTTGCAGTGTCTTCCAGAATATCCCTTGTCTGTGAAATAGTACAATTCTTGAAATTGTAACTATTGCTAGAAATGGCAACTAATTAGTATTAAAAAATGTAGGGGTTGAGGAGTCCATTATTTAGGACTTGGAAGATAAAGGGGCCCAAAGGGGACTTAGGTAGGGATAGATGTAGTAACTCCTCAAAGGTTAAAATAGACAGGATTTACCTTATGCTAAAAGTCTTCTTTATTTCATGCAAACATCCAGAACCAGCAGTATTGTTAGAGTGCAAAGCTTGAGCAAACAAAACATGGCTAAGAGCATGACAAGCATGTACAGCAGTCCCCTCATCATAACAGAGTTCTTTTCCAGGTAAGGCTGGGCGCAGGCAAACAAAAGACAACCACAGAGACAGGAGAAAGCAATCACTGATCGTACTTACCTTGATGTCTCTTACTCTTACTACATACAAGGTTTGAAACCCAACATACAACATCTTTGAAATAAAGGAGCTCAAAGGGACTAGGATATGGCCCAAACTGGGAATTATGAGCTAGACTTGTGAGATACGGGGACTTGAAGTGAGCAAATACCAACTCCAATGTAGCAATGTGATTTATTCCTAAAAAGCTGCAGTATCTAATTGATCAATATCCAATGGAATTCATGTTGAATGTGCATAGAATCACAAACAGGCCAGGGCCCTAAATGACAAATATAATCAAAGTTAATATCTTTTAACATTCTCCCAAAATGATTTGTGGGACTCTCCTTGGAGGTCAAATAACATACTTTCCCCAAATGTAATACATTTATAGAAAGGGCAACTGCAATAAATGGCTTCACAAAAATCTAGAAGATGAGGAGTCCATAATTTAGGGTTTGTGAGATATGGGGACCCACACACAATATGAAAAGGGCCCAGAACAGAAATAATGAGGTGCAATGGTGACATATGGTGCCTTAGTCCAATCCACATGGCAAAGCTGAAAAGCTGTCTAAATGGGCTATTTAATGGAAGTACTTCAATAAAAAGAGAAAGCAACTTCTGGGCAGGGTGACCCAAACAGGATTTCTAAAATTTGTTCTGACCTGCTGTGTAATGTTCATGTTAATTTCAAGTCTTTCAGAAATACCTGAGTTACATATTTGTGGCTAAGAAATGCAACTAGGTGAACATAAAATGTCTAGCAATCAAAATGATACACTAAATGTTTATTCAAAGGAACAATAATGTAGTGTGGTGGTGGTGGATGCAGATGTGCAGAGTATGCAGCTGTCACAATACGATGTCCAAAGTGTTTAGGAAGACAGACACAATCTTTTGAAGAATAAGTCCATTTCCAAAACAGTTTTAAAATTAAAAATGTTTGTTTTCATCAAAAAACATCATTTTCAATGTTTGTTTTATTTCATGCAGTGTAACCAATGTTGTGCATGTTTTCATCCAAATACACTTCAGTATTACACCATAATCATGCACCAAAGTATTTATCTCTCCCCAACCAAACACTGAACATCATGGGTTCTGAATGCTTTGTGTGCAAAAGCTCTGGAAGATGACAATTAAGCAGTAATTACTGGTAGCTGGCAAGGTTTCTATCACTACCACAGTGACCCTAGTACTGCAGATTTTTTGAAGTTATTCTTGACTGCTGAAATTAAGCTACTATTGTTGTCATGATTAACTCAGTACATGTGCCACGATAATTCTCTTATCAGTGAGGCAATAATAGTAGCTTTGCTGGGCAAACATAGCAGAAAATCATTATTAGTAATTGTTTCAAGCATGGTTGGGACAGAGTGAAGGGTTTGGTAGTTTTTAAGGTCAGTAGTTGTAGGGAGTGGAGCAGGGGTGGACTTGAAGGGCAAAACTCCTCATGAACAATAGGTCCCAGGTTAGATTGACAACTCTGCGAAGCCAAGATGGAACTTTGATCTTTTTTCCTGCCGTTATCGTCTATGTTTCTATGTTTCTAGTGTTATACTCTGTACTACTGTATGACACAATGTCAAACTACAATGAAATCATTTCTATATGGTTGGGTTGTTTTGCATGCAAATTGTGAGCAAGTGAACTCAAAGCCTTTGAAATGAAATTATTTTTATCTATATTTTGTCCTCATTCTCCCTGGTTATCCCCTTCCAATGGACCAGCACACACCAATAACCCAGCTCCCTTGGGACTTACCTTATGCCAGTGTCCTCTGCCACCGGACAGGTGGCATGTGCCCAGCCACCATTGTGGAACCTACGGGGGGGGGGGTCAGTCTTCATCCTGCCTCCAGGGATTTTCCACTGATTTTCTCCCTTACTTTTCCCAAGGGGCTTCAGCCAACAAGGTTGTGCATGTGCGTGGAGGCACGCATGTGTGCTGGCACTGAGCACAGCCCCCAATCCAGCCTACCAGCTTAGTGCCAGCCCCCCAGTGCCTGATATTACCACCAAGCCTCCAGTATGTGGTAGCCAAGAGCCAGGAAAGTCTACCTCCCAAATCCCAGGATAGTAGAGCTGTGTGATGGCTGCTCCATCCACCCCAGCCCTCCCCTCCAACTGACCCCTGGAAGCTGATGCTAACTCTCGAACATGGGTCACCAGTGTGGTGACAGTTAAGGCATCCAATGCCTCAGCACTCTGCTCCACTGGCCCGTGGAAATGAAAATTCAACATAAAACATGCAGTTCCAGCATTTGTGTTCTAATCCCATGTAAAATAACTGTTACCTGTAGCATTAACCTGTAAATATATTATGATTTATAATAAAAATGAAAATTCTCATTGTATACTCTGATATAATAAATACCTACTTAAGATAAAGTTATGCAAATGTGCCAACATTTTTCCATTAATTACAGTGAACTGTCATTTGTACTAAAGTGTGTACTGTCAGTCCTGTTACAGCGATGTAACTCCACACAAACTCTTATTATCAGAGGTGGCAAATTGAGAGGGTTAGTGTAAAGAGACACTTCTTCTCCCAGAGGACTGTGAACCTATGAAACAGCATGCTAGCGAAGACAGTGAACATAAAGACAGTAACAGCTTTCACGGTTTACCTGAACAAGTTACTTTTTACCAGGCTACTCACTGGTCTCCCTGTGTGGTAGAGTAGGTAGAGAACACCTATAGAAATGTGCACGTTTACACTGCACACTTATTTATACACTCTTATGAAGTGGGTTGTGGGGCTTAGACATGATGGACTTCGGGCCACATTTAACTATAAATTATCATGTTTTTATTACTATTCCTCATGGAAAATGCATTGAGCATAGAAACACAGAAACATAAATTTTGACGGCAGATAAGGACTGCTTGGCCCATTTCCCTACCTATTGGATAAGCTGAAGATACTAGTTAACCAACAGCCTACTTCTTCCTACCCCACATAAGAATTGCCTTATGTCTTTCCCATGCATTCTTGAACTCCCCCACTGTTTTTGACTCAATGACCTCCTCAGGAAGGCTGTTTCATGCGTCCACTACCGTCTCCGTGAACAAATACCTCCTCACAATGCCCTTGAGCCATCTCCCCTCTATCTTAAAATTGTGCCCCCTTGTTCTTGCACATCTCTTTTTCTGAAAGATAATACCCTCCTGCACTTTGTTGATTTCCTTGAAGTACTTAGAAGTTTCTATCATGTCCCCCCTCTCCCTCAATTCCTCAAGGGTATACATATTAAGCTCCTTTAGTCTCTCTTCATATGGATTCTGGTGCAGACCCTGCACCATTTTAGTTGCCCTCCTCTGGACTGCCTCCACCCTGTCTATGTCCTTGTGGAGATGGGGTTTCCAGAACTGTATGCAGTACTCCAGATGGGGTCTCACCAATCTGTACAGAGGGATAACAACTTCTTGTTTTCTACTGCTGATGCCTCTTCCTATACATTCCAATATCCCACCAGACCCCCTTATTGTCTTCTCACATTGCTTGCTTACCTTTAGGTCATCTGATATGAGTACCCCAGGTCCTTTTCATTTTTGGTTTTTGTTAGTACCCCTTCCCCCCACATTGTGTACTCTTCCCCTGGGTTTTTGTTTCCCAGGTGCATTACTTTGCACTTCTTTGCCTTGAATCTAAGCTGCCATAATTTTGACTATTCCTCCAACCTTGCCAAGTCCCTTCTCATCCTTTCCACCCCTTGTGTGTATCGACCCTGCTGCAGATCTTTCTGTCATCTGCAAAGAGGCATACTTTTCCTTCCAGTCCATCTGTAATGTCTCTTATAAAGACATTAAAAAGGACTGGACCCCGACCTTAACCCAGTGGTACCCTGCTAATAACCTCCCTTTCCTCAGAGTGGACACCATTTACTATTACCCTCTGTGTCCTGTTGTCCAGCCAATTTTTACCCAGGCTACCACACTGAGACCCACTCTGAGACTGGCTAATTTGTTTAATAATCTTTTGTGTGGGACTGTGTCACATACCTTGCCAATGTTTATGTAGGCCATGTCCACAGCCCCTCCTTGGTCTACTATTTTGGTCACCCAGTCAAAGAAATCCATTAGAGTTGTCTGACATGACCTTCCCACTGTGAATCCATACTGTCTTGGGTCCTATGCCCTGCCGGCCTCTAAGTACTCAAATATTCTTTCTTTCAGAAGTGATTCCATCTTTTTTCCTACCACTGTGGTCAAACTAACAGGTCTGTAGTTTCCTGCTTCTGCTTTCCTCCCACTTTTGTGAACAGGAATCATATCTGCCCTCCTCCAATACTTAGGTGACACACCATCCTCCCATGATTTGTTAAAAAGGGTAGTCAGTGATGTCACTAGTTCTCTCTTAAGTTCTTTTAGAATTCTGGGGTGAATCCCATCAGGGCCCATTGCTTTGTCCACCTTCAGTTTTAGGAGTTCTTTCAGAACCCTTTCTTCTGTGAATGGACTGGTATTGACCCCCCTATTCAGACTGCTTCTATTGACTGGATTAGGTACCCCCCCCTCTACTTTTGTGAATACTGAGCAGAAGCATTGGTTCAGTATCCCTGCTTTTTCACTGTCACCCTCTGCCCACCCATCCACCCCTTTATTAAGCCTCACTATCCCTCCCTTGGTCTTTCTTCATTCCCTAATGTACAGTACCTATAAAATATTTTATCCCCCTTCTTAACTGAGTTGGCTATCTTTTCCTTGGTTTGGACCTTTGCTATTCTGACTGCCTTCCCTGCTTCCTTCTGCTTTAACTGGTACAGTTCTCTGTCCTGCTCCTTCTGTGTTTCCATATACTTCCTGAATGCTATTTTTTTCTCCCTACCCTTCCCCACCACCTCTTTTGAGAACCATAGTGTTTTTTCCTTCATTTTGATTTGTTTATGTCCTTCACACAAAGGCTTATTACCTCAGTGATGGTAGTTCTGATGTTTCCCCATTGTTCCTCCACCCCTCCTTCTTGCCCATGTGCTAGTACTTTTCTGAGACACTCTCCCATTTTGGCAAAGTCAGCCTTCCTAAAGTCCAGTATCCTTACTTTTGTATGGCTTGACTCTACAGCTGTGTTTATCATGAACCACACTGTTTGGTGGTCACTTGTTCCCAGATGGTGACCCACTTCTAAATCTGAGATCCTCTCTCCATCCCTGTTTGAGTGTACCAGGTCTAAGATTGCTCCCTCCCGAGTGGGTTCCAACACTAGCTGTCTGAGGCATGCCCCCAGTAAGGCATCGAGAATGACCCTGCTCTTGGATGTGGCTGCAGCAAAGGTGCTCCAGTTTATATCTGGCATATTCATGTCCCCCATCAACAATATCTTCCCTTTTTCTGCCATCATAATGATGCCTTCTATCATTTCCTTGTCCATTTCCTCCCCCTGTGACGGGGAGTCTGATATAACACCCATGTGGATTGTGGTGCCATTTCTGGTATCCTGTGTCACCCACAGTGCCTCCTCTCCTCCCTGTTTACCCTTTAGATCCTTTGCTTTGATCCATTCCCTTATGTAGCGAGCTACTCCTCTTCTACCCTCCCTGTCCCTCCTGTAGACTGGTTAACCTGGTATGTTGACATATCAGTCATGGTTCCCTGTGTACTATGTTTCTGTGACTGTCATGATATCCAGGCATCCCT
Source organism: Neoceratodus forsteri (assembly GCA_016271365.2). Taxonomy (NCBI): domain Eukaryota; kingdom Metazoa; phylum Chordata; order Ceratodontiformes; family Ceratodontidae; genus Neoceratodus; species Neoceratodus forsteri. The sequence continues at coordinate 536,245,737 of CM028135.1, read as the reverse complement.
CTTCCATCAAGGCCACTAGTTTAGGGAGCTTGTTATCTAGACTACTGGTTCTGGTACTCATTGCCCTCCATTTTTGATGGCCTTATCCCTTTTAGCCCCATCTCTGTCCTTACTGCCTTTGCCTATTTCTCCATTTACCCCTGCCATTCTCCCTATTGACTTCTCTATCTTGGTGTTTACCTCACTTTACCCTGATTTGTTTGGAGGGGCTGGCATTTCCCTGCTCCTTTTCAGTTCCTCCCCCCTTGGCTAGTTTAAATGCTTTCCAATGAAGCATTTAAACCTATCACCTAGGATCCTGGTTTACTTCCTGGACAGATGAAGACCATTGTGCAATTATTGGCCTGTACCCCTCCAGGTGGACCCCCAGTCCACAATGAAGCCAAAATCCTGAGCTCTGCCCCCCTTTTTGTCAACCATTGATTGAATTCCATGGTGCAGAGCACCCTAGCCTCACCCATGCTATAGACAGGCAGCACCTCTGAGAAGGACCAGACAAAACTATTCATTTCTGTACCAGTCCTTTGACATAGACATACAAATGACAACAGTCTGGAGTTGCAGATATAGCTAACAAGTGAACATAAGGGCACAAAACATTACAACACTAATGCCAATCAGCTTTAATACATTTCTCATATCTATGTTTATGTAATTGTAAGTCATCTAAACTTTTCTTGAAAATCTGAATTGCTGATCTAATTAAGTATTCTAACTCATTTTATTTTGATAAGTGTGCAATACTGTGGTCACAGTTCCAACTTTGTAAAGTTCCAGAATTTTACTCTACTCCATTGTCCTTAATGGGAACATTATTAATTCTTTTGTACAAAATAAAACATTAAATTCAAGATTAAATCTCAAGTTCATTACTTTGTTTAATTTGATTCATATGCAGTTATGTCTCTCTTATGGTCATGAGAGTGTCTTTTCTCTTGTCCTTTTTTCTGCCAGAACTGTTCATCTTCATTTGACAGTTCTTTAACTCAAAGGACACTTAAGACTGCACTTATATAAATATTTATATATGCTGTTAATATGCTTCTTATGGTCATACAGCATGAATTAATTGTTGAGCTCTCTATGTACAGTAAAAGATTTGTGAAGCAAAGCTGAGCAATTCTGACACACAAATCATGCACGAAGACACTCCTTTTTGCATTCTGTATGAATTTATCATACTGTTTTGCTGGTAATAATAATTATATTAAATTATTAATAATTTCCCTTCAGTTACCTCACATTATGGACACACTTGAAACTTTGTCAACTGTAGCTCATTTGGCCTTCCTAACCAAAAAGACTAAATGAATGAATACATGAATGAATAACTAATTAAATAACTCCTATCAGCAACATATATATATATATATATATATATATATATATATATATATATATAGAGAGAGAGAGAGAGAGAGAGAGAGAGAATGTGAAAGTAAAAACAAAACCTTTTACTTTAGAAATAATAAGAGAAAGTCCATTTTGTATAAAACAAATACTCTATCTTACTTGAAAAAAGAAATTTAAAATTATGGAACTCTCAATACTAGATATCCTCTTTTGTTTATAATTGTATTTGGAATGTGTTGAAATAAAAAATCCTGATTGGTAAAACCTGAAGTAATGCTCCATAATAAGCAAAAGAGATACGGAGAGGTTTATGTGGACATCACACACTGAGGGTGTTTAAAAAAAATTCATAAACACACAGTCACTTATGTTTTATTTTTCATAATAACTGGTACAGGGACATAAGCAGAAAGGAGTACACAACCAAGAACAATTATGTGAGTCAAATTTCCATGCTGTTTAACTGTAGAAAGGAAAATTGAAATGTGAGTGTCCACATGTCATAATAACTGCATATGACATCATACTCAGTTATTCCAGCATTTATGTATTTAATATAATAACTGGCGATCATTTTTTCATATAGGGAAACCCAGTTATAATTTGCCATTATAACCTGTGGGTTATAACAGCAAACACATGCTGGGATTCCCTAGCTCCATTGCACATGCCTGCTGCCACTTTTTCCTTAGTCAGAGCCAGACACATGACCACCACTTATCACTTAGTGGAAAGTAAAAACAAACTCTTCTCTCAACAGTTGAGTTTTGAGTGCTTGATTAAACATTTAATCCTTGGTTAAACCTTTAAGACAAAAAAAGAAGAAAAAAGTTTCAGCAGGCTGCAAGCATGGGCTGCACTTCATCACAACTGGGCCACATCTGTTTATTTTATATAATTGTTGTGGTGAGAAAATGCTCTCCATCAATAATATAAAATAAAACAAGTGGTGCTGTACTTTACTCAAGATTTTACACACATGCGAGGTGTTGGATGCTATATGGTACTTCTAGAAAAGAAGGATTATCATTAAATCAGAAGGAAGGTAAATGATTTTATTAAACTTTATAAAGAAATTATGAAGGAAGGAAGGCTCAGGGGTAATATTAGGAAAAACCTTTTCACTGAGAGGGTGGTGGAGCTGTGGAACAGCCTCCAGCAGAAGTGGAGGGTGGGAAAACAATACAGGGGTTAAAGAGTGCATGGGATAGACATCAGGGTATCCTGGAGATCTCAGAGCAGAAGAGCCACAGATCAAATAGGATCTGGATCTGCAGCAATGAGCAGGGAAATTGGCAGACTAGGAGGGCCATATGGTCCTTATCTGCCAACAGATTCTATGTTTCTATCTAAATTCCAACTTTAAAAAAGGCATAAGTATTCCCATAAAACAGCAATACATAAAAATGTATCATTAAATTTATACAAAATGAAAAACTGGAGCAGACTAAAATTACTGAGCACTTAAAGCAAGCTATAAACTTGGGAGAGAAAATAATGGCTAGGACTTCTACCCCCAAATCAGGAATTGTGTTAAGAGCTGTGGAGAAGGATTGGGGAGGCTGGTACTTCAAAAAGTCCTGTTCTGTTACAAAACACACTGCAGAACATGGATTGTCAAATACTCAAAAGCAACTGGAAATAGAATATCAGGGAACTTCTGGGTCAAATGTCAGTCAGATACTTGGGAATGAGACTGAATGGATTTTAGCTACACATCCTGATTCCAGTACAGCACAAGAAACAATAAACGATAGCTTTTTGAGTCAGGGCTCACTCGTTATAGACAGCAGTGTAATAAATAGCCTAGATGACTGTTCACAGGTTTGGGGAAATATACAAAAATTAGAAACAATCAGTATTAATGACACAAACAATACAAACAATAAATTTACTAAATGTATCAAGAGTATAATATTATTATTAGTTAAAGTTAGGATTTGATTAAAAGTATGAGAAATCCATTCTCTGCTAGGTGATTTATAATGGAATTGTGCGCAAGTCTTAAGGAGGAAATTGATAACATCAAGGGCTATATTGCCATTAATGGAGCTAGATTAGATTAAATTAATTACAAATTGTACAAACTATTACCAAAGGTTGAGTCTAGCTCTATGGAAGTGAAGCAGGGCTACGAAGTTACTACTCGAATTAGACCAGATTTTTCATCTGTTTACCTACCAGATTCTCCTCCCAAAAATAACAAGAAGATAAAAATAAAAAAAAAGAAAAGAAAATAACAATAATGGAGGCAAGTTACAGATGCAGAAAGAGAAAAAGACCAAGCCTAAAAACAAAAGGAAAACAGAACAAAGGAGTTGCTCAGAATGAGCAGCAGGACAAGGACAACCAACCTATAACATATGAAATAAAAAAACAAGCAAGCTCAATGTAATAATAGTAAATAACAAGGAATAATACATGAGCAAGTTGAGACACCTGTGACCCCCCACATAAACTACCTTCAGCCTAACTTAACCAAAGAAGAACAGTTAAGTATTCCTGACCTAAGGGAGAACTTAGGAAGGCTGAAGGAACAACTTTTTTTTACTTAAACAAACTTGTAATGAGATGTGTGGCCAAAAGGACTGGGGAAAATATAAGTACTAATGAGCCCCCTGGAAAGAGTCAGCCCCAGTACTATAGCCCAAGTAACATAAATATATGCTCTGAGGATGCCCCAATTCCAATTAAGACAAAATATAATGATTCTGCTAGGACTACTAAAGATAAAGAGAATATTATGGAAAACCCTTCTTAAGATGTTTTGGTCCACCTAACTGGGAAAAAATGATAAAGACTGATCTTGGTACATTTTTAGGCACATTGATTAAAATTGAAATATACATATTTTTTAATGAGGAAGAGATTGTTCAGGTTAAGCATATTGTAAAAGATGCCATAGATGTTCAGTTTTACAGGGTCATCAGGCAGGGTTGCCCACTCTCCCCACTGCTGTTTTTCTTGGCTATGGAACCATTGTCTGCTGCAATACGTTCTCACCCCAATGTCAAGGTCATAAAGGTGGGAAACCAGAACTACCATGCTAAGTTATATACCAATTATTACCTAATTCTCACTGGAGACATACAAGAGAGTCTGCCTCCCATCCTCAACACCCTGAATGATTTTGAAAAAATATCAGGCCTTCTAAAGGCCAACCTTACTAAATCAGAGGTACTCCCGCTAAACTCCTACACCCTTCCTGATATTGTACACTCATCGGGCCTTGCCTGGGCAACTACCAAAATTAAATATCTGGGTATCAAGATAACTCCTGATCTGCCCCCTCTGGTGAATAAGAATTATGCCCGGTCTGGACTCAATTGTCTAAGGACATACTGAGATAGGACCATCTGCATTTATCTTTAGCAGGGAGAATAGCAACCTTAAAAATGATGTTTGCTCCTAACGTATACTACCTGGTTTCCCATCTGCCAATGTTGCTCCCCAAAGCCTGGGCTCACAAATTTCATGTCATTATGAGAACGTTTTTGTGGGGGGAAGGCTAGGCCACATTTAATAGAGCTAAACTAAGGGCCTCCTGGACCAGAGGTGGTTGAAACCTGCCGAATTTCAGAACATACTCCCTAGCATTTATCATCACAAAACAGTGCAGAGGGATGAGGGAAACTGCTTGCTCTTCTCCAGCATGGGTACACACTGAGACTGCCTTACTTGGGGGCATCTCCCCTCTCAGTTACTTGGGTCATACCTTCCCCAAGTCAGCACAAGGGTGGCTTACAATTAGTGCCAACTACTTAGCATGACATTCCATGGGAAACCTGGCCCATGCCTGTCTCCAGCTTAGGCCTCTCCATGCCACTGTGGAACAACCCAGATCTTTGCACAGACCACATATCATTCCACTGGGAAGCTTGGCAATAAGGCCAGCTGAACTCATTCTAAGACCTAGTGCAGAAGGATAACTTCACTTTTGTTCCCTTCTAAGGTCTAAACGATCTCCACCATTTGCCTCAGGCATGTTTCTGGCAATATTTACAACTTATAAGTTTGTATCTCAAATGGGTCAGTTCCCCCCTTAACTTGCCAAAGGTGTTCTAGCCAGCCCAGTGGTGTGGAGGGCTGAGGCATCCATGCCTTACCTCCTGCCATGCCAGCAACCCGTGTTCACAGTGTGAGTGGGCTGCCAGGAGTCGGCCAGGGGAGGGAGAGGATTGAGCATCTGGATGACTGCTCTCCTATCCCAGGGAGGGGTAGGAATGAAAACTGCTGCTTGACTTGCCCCTGGTGGTGGCTGGGGGCTGGTGAAATGGGCCCACAATGTAGGGGGCAGATGCAGGCCAGACGCCCAACATGCCACTTGCAGAAGCATGCATGGCACAGCCATTGGCATGATTGCATGCCTTCTTTTCACCCTCGGGGCCAGGAACATAAAACAGGAAAAGATCCAGATCAGTGAGATGATGCCAACCCCCTGCAGGTGCCACACCCAGCCAGCAGGCACCTTGTGGAAGCAGAGGTGAGTCCAGTAGATGCCAGGGTGATGGGGCTGGGGGTGGCCAGTAGATGGGGGCTGATAGGGAAGGAGCAAAAAGAGAAACACAAAAAAATTGTTCTTCAAAGAAGAGACATCCTAAGGGTACACTGCCATTGCACAGCTGACTCCACCTGGAACAGGGTCTAGCAGGAATAATACAAAGATGGATCAGAGACTCTGCACCTGACCCCTCTAGCATGGCCAAATCCAGATGGGAAAATATGCTGGGGATTCACTTTTCTGCTCAAGAATGGAGCAAATGCTGGAGAATAGCACACAATGCTTGTGTTGTCCAGTGTAGCCTCCTTATTAGAAATAAAGTACTACACCTATGGTATCAGACCCCCCACACAACTCCATAAGATGTGTTTACTTTCCCATAATAAATGCTGGAGATGCCAGGGCCTTGACACAAACTTATTGCATATTTTATGGGACTGAGACTCCTTGCAGAAGGTGTAGGAAAAGGCCATGCAATTCTGCTCCCAGACTCTTGCACAAGATTTGCCCGGTCCACTTGCCTTTGGCTACTGGGATTAGCCTCACAAAAAAGCCTTCCAACAAACTCACAATTGCTTTGGCTGACCCAGGTTGCAGTCAAATTCACCAGACTTTTTCTGAAATTATGGAGAACCCTCCATCCAAGATTATCAAACCTGGTTACCAGCTCTGGAGTCCCTAGTTTCCCAAACTTGATTAGCTTACTTGGCAAAATCCCCAAACAAATCATACCTGGAAGTCTGGGATCCATACCTCCATAGATTTCATTGGATCCCCACCACTCTCACCTCTCAGAAATTCTAAAGCTCTCCTGCAACCCCCTTGACTTTCTCTTGTATTATGAATGGATTTATGAATTACTTGGAGTGGTTTGAAACTCAGTGGTCCTAATAATGTATTAATACATAATATTAAGTTCCTTGAATAACAATAATGGAATCTGTAATACACAATGTTCCATTCTCCTTGTATAATCCACTGATTAATGATGCTGATTTTGTATGTATGTATTGCTCTTGTTCTCTCAATAAAAAGATTAACTACAAAAAAAAGATGCCATAGTTGTGTACTTTAAATATCCTAGAACTGCAAATGCCATTTGGTACAATAAAGTTTGCAAATTACCTTCCCTAACAGACATATCTTTAAAGAGCAAGTGATGTGATCACAACAGTAATGCAGTATTAGGCAGTGCTAGCCCTCTTAGTCACGAATGAATGGTTAGATTTCTTTTACCTGTAGTCGTTTTTCTGTTTTTGTAGATGTTTTCTGCGCTCCATGGCTGTAGCGTGGTCCTGAGGATTCAGCAGAGTGAGATGTGCGTGTACCACAGGATGTTTAGTGCTTTTATATAATTAGTGGAGCACCTCTTTGCACGCTCACTGAGTAGCCCTATACATTTCAATGAGGCGTGGGAAAAAGCTGGGTTGAATGTTTCTTGTGTGACACATTGTGTCACTTGCTGTGTCAGTGCTCCTCTCCAATCTGCCTACTAAACTTAGTCGCAGAGAGGTCACTGCAAGGGGTATTTAGCAATATGTGTGCAGCAGATAACGTATTTTCCCTGTAAGTGTGTCCTGTATGTGCTGCACACTGTGACAGGTATCAGGACTCATCAGGCTGCCGCGGGAAAATAGTGTTGTTGCCAGCTTTGCAGTATTCTTTTTTTCCCTTGAGCTGCTGTTATTACTTATTCTGGTGTTGTTTCATTGTAGCATGACTACTAACAGGAACATAATGAATTCTTTCATGCATATGGGGAATGAGTAGTATGTTACGTGGGGTTTACAATTTTGACAGCTCTATCATAGTGGCCCTGTCCTAGGGATGTTAGTGAGGTGTCTGGTGTTGAAAATTGCAGTACAAAATACGGTTATGGTGATATCTCAGACACATCTTGACCATTTTAGCATTTCAAAGTTTTACTAAATGAGAAGTCACCTGTTAGAGTGACAGTGTATAGTCTTTTTTGTCACTGATAATCTAATGTAATCAATACAGACTATCCTATTCATGTTATAGGGTGACACATAGTAGTTTTATAAGGAATAACACAGTTTGCTGTGACATAAACCATCACTTACATAGCTGTAATATATGATTATACCTTTAGCTATAGAGTATCAGTATATATTGGTCCAGCATTCAATAATTCTTGTGATTATCAGATTTGATGTAGACTGTGCTCCTGTGTGTTCTCTGGCACTGTAGCAATATTGCCATTCACTGTAAATAATTATTCTCCTTCCAATTTTACATATTTTTTGTTAGTTAAGTAGTCCAACAAAAGATGGTTAATGGGTGTGTGGTGTATGGGTGCAGTAACACCCACAAGAATCAAGTAAGCCTTCATAAGTTTCCTGCTCACCCCGCAGTAAGACAGCGTTGGGATGATATGGTGCATCGAATCAGAGTAGATTGGCTTGGAACTTCTGACAGCAGGCGTCTGTGTAGTGCATACTTTACTCAGGACTCATTTGAAACTGAACACATTTTAATGAAACAGTTTGGGCTCTAGACCAGCCGTGTATGTCCTCGTTTGAATCCGGATGCAGCGCGCACCATTTTTAAGATGCCGGTGGTTCCTGGAAGTATTGGAACCATTCCCAAGCATCCATGAGTGTCCAATGTAGTTGCTAAGCACAAGCGTCTACAGGTGAGTACATCATCATCATGATAATGACACAGCTGAAATGTCATGTTCTGCATTAATGTTTGGTATTCTCATTTTTTAGGAGCTGTTGTCTGCTGGTGATCAAATATGTATCTACATCTGTTCTTGTTGTGGACTTTTTTTTTAATTACGTAAGTGCTTAGCTGTTGGGGTTTGTTGTTCCATGAGATGATGTCAATCAATTTGTGATGACTAAGTGTATGACTGCACTGCTCAAGCAGTCCTCCTGATACCCTGTTTCCTACTTTGTCATACTGTTATTATGTCAAGTATGTACTTCTTTTATTTTATACCCCCTTGGCTTACCCCCAAGGCACTGTTGCGGCACCATCCTCTAAGGTGCTGCAACATTGAGATAGGTTGACCTAGGAGTGATAGAAGCCGAGGGATGGCTTCATTCATGGTGGCTGTCAGCATTTTACTCCCCCAATGTATGTTGATGGGGACATGCACTGACAACTAGCATCTTCCCCATCCCCCTGAAGACTTTGTCATTGGCGTGTGTGATACACCCATCATCCATTAGGTGTCTGTTTTGCACCAGACACACTACTCCCTCCCCTCCCGAAGAAGGGTAGCAGTCCTCAGATGCTCAATCCTTCTCCCTCTGCCATCCCTGTGATGTCTCTGATCCTTTTGAGAACCTATGTCGCCAGCGTTGCATGTTGTCAAGAGGCCCCTGCTGCAGCGGGCTGGCCAAGTATGTACTCCTTAGTAATGTGACTCAGATTGCTCATTTCTGATGTCATCACAGTGGCTGATCACCTCAAGTAAGTAGTGACATGCAGCTGGCACCCTGTGCCCAAACTGTGATGTCCTAATTACGCCCATATGGCACAGCAATTGTTACAAGGTGGTAATACAATGTCATTGCTTGTCTATGACAATCCACCTAGTACAACCACGGGGTACCGCATGGTATCACAGAATATGGGATGTTTCATCCCAGCTGTTGCACAACATCTGTCCTGTGCTGTTGAGCATCATCCATTTGATATTGACAGATGCAGACTGGTAAGGTTGTGCACTTGCCTCAATGAAAATACATGTTATTTGTTCTTCTTTTGTTTGTACTGTTTTACTTTCTTTCACTTTTGCACATATTGATACCTTATGTCCCCAACCCACCCCCAAAGTCATTCCACAGCAGTACCCACCGTGCACATCCTGTGGTGTGTTGGGTGTCCACAATGCTTTCCAGTCATCCTTTTCTTAATGCTGTTGTACCATATTTCAAAGGTCAAGGAATGTGATTGTACCCTTCTGTGGCACAACTGCATTGCAGAAACTGTAGAGATTGAACACTATAGTTTCCATTTGAAATAAAAAAAGAATGCACACATTTCACATGCTACAATACAGTACAGAAAATACAAACATGAGCAACTTTATGCATGACGAGTGTGTTCTGCCACCTCAGGGATCCGATTACCTCTGACCTGTTTGGCTTTGCTCTCAAGGTCAGATGGAATCAGAACCCCTCTTTGTCACAACACACTGGTTGCGCATGGTTGCATATGTAGTATTGTCTATGTCTGTACGCACCCATCAACATCCAACGATGGCTACTGGGGTAGGGTAAGGGTCATGGGGAGGGAGGATGGGAGGAGTGGGTACAGGGGGCACAGAACAGTATTTCAAGCTGTGGACACTGCAACACAAGTAAACTTGATAGACCAAATGACTTTCTTTTGCTGGCTGCTATGTATCTTTGTATGTATATAGTCATGTGTGCATGAGTCACAAACGTACCTCTCAAGAGGCACATAAAAAACATTTTACTGAAGCAGGCCATAACACATAGTCAAAGACATCAAGTCCTGGCCTGTGTTTACAGGTGTCACTGTGCCACCATGTTTATATCCAGCTCCTGTTTTATACCTACACTGTTATACCACAGTAGCATGGATACGTATGGTTATCCTGACATGCTTCTGCAAACTCATAATTCCAATACTTATGGGACCGTGTTCAGTATCTTGACACATACCAGCATGATACGGAGGAAGGTAATGCAGACAAGGGTGAGGTATAGGATGTGATGCACTGCTATCCTACCCATGCTAGGCATGACAACAGTGAAGAGAATGCGCAAGCTGGCTGAGCTTATGTACCTGCATGGGGTGGTAGGCATTGGCAGCTCATCATTGATGGTTCTCTTCACCATGTTCTTTCCCCTGGAGGTGCAAATGTTTTGGTATATGCTGTTTCCACCCCCCCTGATATTTATTACATAGGGCGATGTTCCCCCCTTTGGGAATTGATAATATTACTTGTGGGCGTGTGTGTTCAAAGCAACCACTGCCTTGCTAGCTAGGCCACCAGAAGTGCAGTTCATACCCTGCAACTGTTCTGAAAATCTGTCTCCCGGACTATGGCTAATACAGCTCTGTAGTCTGATTTTCGGTATTACATAGGTAATAGTAGGTATGATCTGTAAATATGTTTGAAGTATCAATTTCTGTCATCTGCGGTTACACTTCATAGCTAATGTGGGTTGTTGTTGACATTTTCCATCAAACTGTACACACGCAACATGCACGTAGGTAACCTCTCCAGTCCATGTTGATGGAATGATGTGCAAATGAACCGTAGGGTTTTATTTAACTCTAAAAATTGCTTAGCATTTTGCTCATAGAAGTTCTAAAACATTGTGAAAATGCATAGCACTTGCCTCACTGTGTTTAACAAACATATCGCTTCTAGAAAACCTATATAAATGCTTTCTGTACAGTTAGTATTGTCCCAAGAAAAAAAGTGCTACTCAATTATTTAAAACCCTTAACCGTATACAATGTATTGTCTTCCATTACCAATCACCACCACCATGCATCACCCACCCACCTCTGCCAGCTGTATAAAGATACTTCATGGTTGTGTGAAAACCTGCATTGCTTTTCCTGATCTACATATGGCGCACATTCCTCATGCATCTTCATGTTATGAGTAAGTTATATACATAAACATATATGGTGCTTTTTTTCCTTTTTTTACATTTCATTTTCTTTGTTACAGTACTTCAGCAAGTAAGTGCTACAATCGAATGTTGCGACTGTGTCACCACCATTTTATTCATGGACACATAATCACAGTAAGACTGTGTCATGATTTTCTGCTGGATGTAAGGCTGCATGGTACATATTGCTACTTACATAATAATGTTGACACTGTTACAAGCATGACATAAAGTAAAAATTGTGCGTTACAGGGAATCCATATTATCAAAGTGCAGTGGCGTCCTCCATTTCATGTTGATTATTTAAGAAAAAACACTGAACTTTAAGTCATTTCATATGACACATTATTGAACTATCTGCTGTTCATTCCCATCAATCACTCTGCAGTGTATCACTGACAATCACCATGTGTCACTGAACACCTGCTTAAAAACAAACACTGCTCCTTTACACACTGTGTTACCCTGTATCCATGTCAGTAAAAGCCTATGTGGGAAGGGCACACTGTAGAAACAGTATGTTTTTCCTTTTCAGTTATTTTCTGGTCCACTTTGTGACTGTTGTTCCATGATACTGTTTGATTCACAGTGTGATGTTCTGTCAGCACATGAAATGCAGTACATCTAGATATTGTGAAGGAATCGAAATAAGTGATAATTGTTTCTCATATTTTACTCATTTACAGGTTATAACGGAGCTCCTAGCTATCAAGGAGAATGAAATTGTTGACAATAAGTAATTCTTCCAGTACTCTGAAGACCCTGTGGAATGTTATTCACACCCTCTCCAGTTTTACGCAGACAATACCACCTGATGTCAAACACTGTGGTACTCAAGTTAAAAGCAGTGATCTTAAAGTCATGACAATGAAGAAGACACAAACAGTATTTCATGGCCTTTCTAAATTATGTTGCAATCCTTGATGTTTCTGATCAACGACTTATTTTCTGGAATGTGGTCTGCCTTTACTTTTGCATTCATTGTAACAGGCAACATAATTCAATGAGTAAGGGTCTACATCAAGCAGTAAGGCATGATGGGGGGTGTGTTATAGTGGGATAACGGCCAACCTTGGGGTGGGTTTAAGCATGATCCATAGCTGAGGGCTTCCACCACCTAAGAATGGCCGTTAACCAATCAGAATTCATCATTCTTTCTACCCATTTCATAATTTAGTTTATTATCTTTGACTAATCTATGGACATTCATATTGTACAACATACCTTGGATGGCAGATAAGACTGCTTGGTCCATCTTATCTGCATGATTTTAAAATGTATCATCATGCAATGAAAAACATGTCAGCTAGGGAATGCCATGTTGAACTGGTGATTGTTTGTGTCACACCTGGGAGCCATAAGCAGGCAGAATACCAATGAGTGTAACAATCACGATGGGAGTGGCACAGAGCAGTGCTTGTGGAGCACTAGTCTTCATTGAGACATGGTGGAATCTGCAAAGTTTTACTCTCTGTATGCACCTATCTCTGCTGAGTGAGGAGGTTGTCTATGTCTCACCAAGAATGCAATGTTGAGCTGGTGTACACCCCCTCCGGGGAGACCACCGTGTACACAACATTAGCCATATATGATGCTGTTGAAGAAGTATGACTGAACCACAGTGTGTTCATGGAGGTTTAGGGTGGGGTTGACTAAGAAGCACATTCCCAAACATGTCAAACTTAATAAGTCCTACACTGTTTTCGAAGATGAGAGGTGCCTCACACTGGCAAACCCTGTAGTGACTTGTACTGAAAGGGTGGACATAGGATTTTAATTTGACATGATGTTATGGTTGATGGATGATGTTTCTGTCAGTGTCTTTACGACTGCCTACTTGAAGATGCATGGAAATAGACACTCAGACACTGAACATCCAAAAATCATACTGAGAAGTGGAACAATGGCCTTCATGTACCACACTAACAGATTTGTTGGGCCTGTGTAAAATTCACAGTAACTGTGCTGCAGGTTGTACATTATCGTACAGCACTGCACCATACCCAGCAGCTGTAACTATACTTACAGACCTGCAGAGTCTTTTCTCCATATAGTATCAACAATACACTGCTTATAGTACTAGAGGCATCCTCTGAGGTATGTGTCACGTGGCACATTGGACTACAGCCTCCACCGTTCCCCTGAACCACTATACCCAATTGTGGAATCAGTTGCATGGTCCCCGGCCCCCCAACCACCTCCACCATCAGACATGAGTTGTTCCAAAACTGGTGTTACTGGCATGATGGAACTGAAGATGAATGATTCACTATTCTATGCCAAGTGGCCAGCCACAGCACACAGTACTGTCTTTTAATTAGTTCAACTGTTTTTTACATTGTGTATATTTCTCACTGTAGTTATGGAACTAATAATTGCACACATTCACTGTTGACAGGTACACAGACACTATCGACATCAAGAGACTGCGGCATACAGTGTGAACTACTATGGCCTCCATGTCCATCACCCCCATGGACACCATGCAAAGAAGACATAATGGAATACTTATACTCTGAATCTGAAGATGAGTCAGAATATGAGGTTGAGTATGACAAGGACCCAGAGTATGAACCATCCTCAGAGTCTGACAGTGATTCAGATGATGAGACGGACCAATTGTGACGCTGACTGTGATCCTGTTTCAACCCCTAAATACATTATATTTTGGAGCTGCCTCCAGATGTTACTGCAGTGATGTCATTGCCCTACATGTGGGGAATCCAGTCTGAGGTATGTCCGAAAAGTAGTTGGAACGATGATGTCATTTGTGTTCTCATGTCCTGCATGCCTGACAAAATCTACCTGGAACAGCCAGTCATACAGTGGGAGGCTTCCCTGTAGAAATATCTTGCTGCCTGCATCAATTCTATCTGCTGGTGTGACTGCAGCATGGGTAGTGTGGTTATTTAAAAACATGGAAATTGCCGTGTACAGCTGCAAACATTCTTTCAGCATCAGAGCAAGTTTCTACTGCCATCTATTGACCAGCTATGGACAACTACACAGGAGTGGTTAGTTGCTGCTCTGCAAGTTGAAGGTAGAGGACTGATCTGCGGGGGTGATGGATGTGCAGACAGTCCAGGCCATTCTGCAAAATTTGGGACATACTAATGTAGTTGTCTGCAGGTGTCATAATGGATTTTCAGTTGTTTCAGGTACATAACTTGCCACTGTTCTGTCATTATGTTGCACCTTTTGGTAACAGTTCCATTGTGATTTCTCAAAAGTAGATGTGTCTGCCTTTATTCACAGTTAAATATGTTTGCTGTTACAGTCTGTGTCCTGTTGTCTAGCCAATATGGTTACACAGGCTAACATCCTGGGACCCACTAAAAGAATAGCTAAGTTGTTGATTAACATGTTGTGTCAAACTGTGTCCAACACCTTTGTAAAGTGTAGATAGGTCATGCCCACATCCTCTCTCTGGTGTACAACTTTGATCATCCAGTAAAAGACAAATAAATTATTTGTCTGACATTACCTTCACCTGTAAATCCATGCTGTCTTGTGTCCTGTGCCCCCCAACATCTAGGTACTCAATAATTCTTTCTTTCAGAAGTGACTCCATCCATTCTGGATGTGGGACAAGGGTTTTTTTAGATACATAGGGGAAAAAAGGAAAGTAAGGGGGCAGATCTCCAGGATTAGGATAGGGGAGTGTTGGGCACAGTAGTTGTTGCAACAGGCCGATATCCTAAATGAGTACTTTGCATCAGTTTTTAACAGGGGGATGCAAGGGCTATGTCTTGAGGGGTGAGCGGGGGCAAACTGGAAGAAGAGATGGTACCGGTAGAAATAGCAGTACAGGGTGCAAAGGGGGAGGAGGTGGAGGATGAAATCCTTGAAAAGAAAGTAAGGGGAGCTCTCAGATCCCTTTGGATGGCGAAAGCACCTGGTCCAGATGAGATACATCCCTAACATGTACACCCTGGAGGAGAGGAGGGACAGAGGGGACATGAAACAGATCTTTAAGTACATAAAAGGGTTCAATAAGGGTGGCTTGGTCAGGGTGCTCCACAGGAAGGAGGAGGTGGCAACCAGAGGGAATGGCTGTAAGCTGGAAGGGGGCAGGCTCAGAGGGGAGAGGAGGAGGTATTATTCCACTGAAAGGATGGTGGAGGACTAATGGAATGCGCTGCACAGTGAGCTGTTACAGGCTGAGACTGTTAATGGGTTCAAGAGGGGAAGGGTAAATCAGACAAGAGTTAATGCAGGTGGCACATCTGGGACTGGGGACAGTATAAAAGGGTACTCAGTGTTGACAGTAATTTTCCCCATATTTATTCTAAAAGTCTGTGATGAATCCCATCATGTCCCATTGCCTCCTACAGCTATATTTTACTTGTTTGTGAAAAGTAATTTTTGCACTGCTTGTACAGATGAACAGCAGGTAGATAAACATATATACTAAATAATGGTGTTGTACTTTGAACAGAGCAATGAAGTGAGAAGCAGTAATGACATGGAGCTTGAGGGCCCCAAATGATGTGTGTCGTCAGTTCAGAAATGGGGGATGGATATTGATGAACTCATAACCGACAGGCATTTACAAGTTGCAAAATGGGTTAGAGAAGAAATGACCCAGACACAGCACAGATATGATGCACGTCACATCTCCAAGGGTAAACAGTTCTTATTACATTTCTGGTGGTATTCTCATCAAGTCTAGAACATAAGTGTGTGCACATGACTGTACTGATGCGATATATAAAAAGACAGGGTTGGCGTGGCGAAAGGTTATGTTACTGGTATTGAAATAGTACCATGCTGCAATCCTGTATTACCACCGTCAATTATGTCATGACCAAGCTGCTGCCACTACCCATCCACCACTACCCGTCCACTTGGTATGAAGGTAGCATGTTCTGTGTCATCCCACCAACTGCTCCAGTAAGGAGTAGGTGTAGTGATTAAGCTGTCCTCACTCGGTGGCCTTGTAGTGACTTTAGGACAGGTGATACCCATCTATGACCCTATTGCCATGTTTTTTTTTCCAATTGTGCTATCATCTATCAACATACAGTGATGGCATGCAAGGGCAACCACGTACTAGTGGCTGATCCAGAAATGAGACTGTTTACTGTCTCGATGGACTTACTATCATCCCCATCAGTATGCAACCAGGCTTCATCCAAACCCATGAATAATCAGGTGGTGGTAAAGCAGAATTTCATGCAGCATGGCTGCAATAGAGGAGGACAGATGCCATCTGGGTGTTCCAAACACCTGACACCAACCACCCCCTACAGCAAAGAGATATAGCTGTGTAGTTCTGTATCTTCATCATCTTTCATGATAAACATATTGTCTCCATAGGGGTGAAAAAGAAGCTGCTGGCCATGTCAGCATCCAAAGACTGTCAGGTGATTCAGCCATGGATACCAAGTATTGTCAATCATGTTTATTGAGCCATAGGATCTAGTCCACTAGATGGTGCTGACCTAATAGAAGCAAAGTGGGTTAGTGTGGCAGTTGGGTGGTCACAAATTTACAGTTTGTCATAAAGTTCAGGTATCAGAGGTAAGTGCTGTTGTGCTATAGGACAGCAAGAGGTGGGAAGTGATAGTGGCAGGGGAAAGGTATTCAGTCAGTGTGGGTTAAGGGGGGAACACAGAACAGATTCAATTGGCTATTTCAGAACCTTCACGTCACATACTTGCTATACGTATTGTCCCATTTTTCATTACCAGCATCAAATGCAGCAGTGCATGCAGAGGCGCTTGAGAATGACCCACGTCTTTGGAAAGATATCAGAAACATATCTGGGAACTACCAAACATCTGAATTGGAAGCCTTCCACGGCCTCCTAAATCAGTTTGCCCCAAAAATGATAGTGTTTAGTTTTCATGGCATGTGGTGCAGGTAATTGATTGACTTAATTTCCTTTTTTTAATTGCTTTCACACCTGTGTAGCTAACATCCATTAATTTTATCTTACAACATGCAGGGCTGTACTAGCCACACTACAAGCCGCACTACAATATAATGAAAATTATCTGCACCCACAAGCTAGAACAGCAAAAGGAGATAAAAGATACAGCATACACTTTCCCACGTTTAAGAAGGGCAGACGTGGTGAGACAAATACCCGCACAGTCGACCTATGGTAAGCTATTAATATAGATATAATATAGATATGAAGATAGTTTATGATGTGCCTACATGTGCACGTGCTCATACAGACAAATGAGAAAGAATTAAATGCCTCAGATAGGACTTTAACATAGGCTGCCAGGAAAACCATTCTGATTTTGCTAACAAGCTGCACCACCAATACAGTTTGAGTCATACTCCTGTGTGATTTTTACAAGTCAATATTTGTGTTGCCTTTGACTTGTGCAATTAAAAAACAGTGATGTTATCGTGGTCAAAACAGGTTACAGATCACTCCCCTGCCCCCCTAGACATGAACACCTATAATAATTTTAACAACATATATCCCTGATACTCTACTAGTACCCCTTCCCTCTCTGGTAGTGTAGTGGACCCTACACCCCTCACGATGCTCCAATCCAATCCCCAAAAATTACAGAAACCTCCAGGTACTCTACTGGTGCACCCATCCCTCCAGATGCCCCGATTGCTGAACATTAGTAGAATCCACAGCCCTGGTAGGCTACTGGAACCCCCCTACCCTGTCCGTAACCCAGATATCTGTTAATTACTACTACAGTATGCCCTGCAGACTCATCAGTCCATAGCTGATACTTCAAGCTGTCATTCGGTGTGCAACCGCGGTGGGATGCAGGTTGCGTTAGCAGCTACCCGCCCATGGGGGGGGGTGGGAGCTAGGTTGGCAGTGGGTCCAAAGTGAGTGTGGGGTGGTTGGTGACACTTCCCCACAAGGGATGTTTTGTTGTATAGTTGACCAATGATCAGGCCATTGAGAGTGGTGGGGGTACCACTAGACTACCAGGGCTGAAGCTTTCAATTCTTTTTGGTGTTCACAGCTACGGGAGGGAGTGGGTACTGTGGTTGACACCCACTGGCACAACAACATGCTGTGCAGGGCACCATGCACATTTCACTGACCAAAGAAAATAAATTGCTTGAGGCATTCAGGGCAGTAAGGGTGGACAGATCACAAGGACCATCTGGCATCCATCCCATGATACTGAGCTAGATAGCACAGGTCATGACATGGTAATTGGCACACCTGTTTAGTGCTGTGCTGGACTACTGATGCACTCTTCATGTGTTGACAGCATCAGCATCTGTAACACATAAAGGATGACCAGTCAACCACCATGTGGAAAACAGTTGTGCAGGGATCTCATGGAAGATACTTTGTCAGTTAACATGATCACAGTAAATAGCCTAGAAAGGAAGTGTCCAGAACAGCACAGTGGGTGACCACTGTCTGACTACCTATTGTGCAAACCCACAGTGGAGGTGGTGTTACCAGCAACTCAACAAATGATTTAGCAATAAGGCACTCCAGAGTGTGCGTCGTCACTGCATAACATGACACCTATGGTTGGTCAAAGCACAAGGCCACAGGCAGAGTGCTTCTGACATCCTATGCATGATGGGATGCAGTGACGACGCACATGTTGGAGTGCCTTATTGAAATTATAACACAGCTATAAAAAGTACGGCAACACTTTAATTATTAACCAGTAAGGCCTACTTGATGGTTTATAGTGAGTGAAGGTGACAGCCACAGTTGTGATGGCAGTCATGAATGGCTGGTCATACCTCTCAACTGTCCCTGATTTTCAGGGACTTGATTTGTCTAAAAATTTTACTCTGCCCTCCTAAAATTGTGTTTCTGTGACTAAACAGTGGGGTTATAAGTACAAAATAATATCAAACATAAAAGTTACAGACTTGTTCTTTCTTAGTTGATTTTTTTAAGCCTTGTCCCTGATTTATGAGGGGAGGTTGAGAGGTATGGCTGGTCCTGTTGATTTTATTATAAAGAGGCTGCTGGACCTTCTTCCACTGCTGCATCATAGGACATCAGCACTAGGCTCCAAGCTCCACAGACAGTGATATTAGTGTTTTTTTATAGCCATATAGAGGATAATGTATGGGCAAAAGTTAACAACCCCACTGTGTGAGCTACCAGAGGTTGCCATGACAACCTAACAGATCTCAAGAGCACAGCTCGAGAGGTCTGTGCTTGTCATGGCAGCCTCGAGAAGCTTACAACGTGAGGTTGTTAACTTTCACGCATACATTATCCTGCATAGTGTATGGGCCCCAGTAAACAGTGCTTTCTCACTTCTTCCACTGTGCATGTGAACTGAAAAAAAAAAACAAACTCACTAAAACATTTCTGTGGTAAACTGTCACCCTGTCTGTTAGCAACATTCATTACACTACCGGTATTGTCGGGATAGCGAATGCCGGTCATCGGCTCCTTTGAAGCCGTCAGGCAGTCTCCTATCTGCCATCACCCCAGTACCACTGTAGCCATAAGAAGGCAGGGACAATGCTGGACTTCCCATTAATGAAAACCTGTTAATGTGCCCAGACCAACCTTCCCGCTGTCTCCGCATATGCCCACCTGCTTGCTGGCTCTGCGAACCACCCTGTGTGGTAACGGACTGGGCTACAGCCATGCTATTTAAGAACAGAAGCTACCAAGCCATGAGGAGAAGCAGTAGGACTTTCAGAGAGGCTGCATCGCTATTGACTGGCTGCTCGGGATCAAGGTAAAAAAAAAAAAAGCAGTCAGCTCAGCCTTTGCCCTGGTCTGTTTTAAAATGGTATACATGAGAAGCTATCACTGATTGCTCTTTTTTTTAAACTGACTGGACAAGAAAAGAAAAAGAACAATTGGGTAGCTGTCATGGTTACATGAGCACAAGGGCATTCTTTGTTGTTGTACCATTGATGTGACATACTCAAAAAGGTATGACAGCGTATTTTGACATCATCTCAATGGTACAACAGCTGTGTATTTCAATCAATTGTCATACCCAATAGCCCTTACCCATATACCATATTATAAGTACATGGACCTTATGAAATTACAGATATGTGCAACACTTGTTCCGATAAACTTACTCATGAAGTGGCGTGTCATTAATGTGACCATTGTACTGGCAAAACACGTAGTAAGCAGTCTGCAAAACCCAGACATCAAGACATACTGTGGCAAAACCAGGGTGAGATGTGATTGTAGTCATACTCCTGTGTCTATACAACAACCTTGTCCTGCTCCCGGCAACAGATGTATTCAGGTACTGTGGGCATGCTGCCGCATTTGGAACACAGACACCTTTGAGAACAGTGGAACAGAGAAGAAGAACATTTTTACTTTACCAATTGATTGAACAGTATCAGGGGGAAGTAAAGCAGTCACAACTACTAAACTATGGTTGAATGACCAAAACAACAGCCAGGCATCAAGACAGGGAATTGATTAGCTGTACTACCGACACTTGTGGAGGAGGATGGGATGCGCTACCTCCAAGGGGTGGCAGGAAGGGGGAAGAGGATGGAAATGCACAATGGTTAAGACTTGGTCAGAGGAGGGTGACAGGGATGAAGGGGAGAGAATCGGTGTTGCTGAAGAGGATGACAGTGGCAGAGCAGGGAGCTGGTAATGGATGGGAGGTATGTGGAGGGTAGGTAGGGAGCAGTGATGGGGAGGTACGCTGGAGAGGGTAGTGCTGTGTGACACATTGGTGAGAGAAGGAGAAACAAGATAAAATTGTAAAGATTTACAACCTTTACAATCTTTACAAGAATGATGTGGGGGTGGGAGGAGAATGGTGAGTACCCGACAAATGAAGTACATTACTACTTTGGAGGACTGATATAGTACCATGAGGCCCTACTACCACACTCCTCCATCCCTCCACCACATGGATGCACCTGATGTATGGTGATGTAAGGCCATTCGTAAATGAACAGGGAGAGGGTGGATAGAAACACATATGGAAATGCAACTATGAATGAATGACCTGTGAGGAGAGACAGTGGAGATAGTAATGGGGATATTGGAGGAACTGTGGAAGCTGTGTGGGGAAGTGTGGGAATCTGTGCCCTTCTCTGAGGTGATTCTGACACCCTGTGCAAGTACTGCAAAAAAGGTAAGGATAGGACAGTTCAACACCTGGTTGCGGCGCAGGTGTCACATTAAGTGTTATGGGTTGGTAAGGGGCTGTAGCACAACCTGGGACAATAACAATCTGTATGTAGGGGACAGACTGCACTTCAGTGTGGAGAGGAATGGAGTATTGAAGCAGAGAGACAGAGGGATACATAGCAACAAGGGTAGCTTTAAACTGCGAAAAGGTGGAGGCAAGTAGAAAGTTGGTAGGTACAATTTCCTAATAGGGGATCCAGATGAGTCCACCACCAAGTTGTAGGGGACAGCATCACAATAGGATCAACAAGGGAAAATAATGGGGGGAAGAGGGGAGCATAGTGGTGGATAGTGTCAGTAAACATGAGGAAGCAGGGAAAGCTATGAACTGAATTGCAGGTTGTCTTGGCAGTGGAGCTGGTGGACACTGCGGCCATAACAGAAGCTTGTGCAACACAGTATCAGACCTGGGATATGATGATGGCAGGATACAGGCTGTTCAGGAAGGAAAGTGGAAACAAGAAAGGGGGCAAACTATGTAACAGAGGGAATGAGGGGCATAACGGAAGAAGGAGAGGAAGGCAGGACAAAGGACCTGTGTATACAGTTTCAGGATCCATGAGGCAGGGTATTGATGATGGGGATGTTGTATAGGGCACATAGTCAGGTAGAGGGGCAGGGCAGAGATTTGGCAATTGAAATTAGAAGGGTTTGCAGGAAGGGAAACACACTGGCGGTGGCTGACCATGGAGGTAGCACAGTGGGTGAGAAACAAGAAGAGAGCTTTACAAAGATTTAAGATATCAGGGAGGGTGAAGATGGGAAAGAGTATACAATGACATCAAGGCAGATTCCAAAAATAGTCATAGCTGCCAAAGCATACAGAGTGTTAAGGCTGGCACAGGGAATTAACAAAGGGAGAGAACCAATTTGTCACAAACACTGGAAAAGGAAGAAGATCAGACTGAGAATTCAGAATAATGGGGGGTGAATACAGAAGCTGGAGGAGCAGGCAGAGTAACTTAATGACTACTGCTGCTCAGTATTCATGGTGAAGGGTTAGACAGATACCTCATGGGACTGGTGGAGGGATCGGGAAGGGGAGTGGGTGACAGATAGAGAAATTACATACAGAGACTGGTAACTTTTCTGGAGGACAATGGTCTACTGGACAGTGTTCTACATGGGTTTCTTTGGGGTAGGTCCTACCACACAAATCTGATTGAGAACCATGATTAAGTGACCATAAAACTGGTTAAGGGCAATGCAGTGGATGTCCTGTACTTGGAATTCATCAAGGCCTTCGACTCTGTGCAACACGTGATGATAGGGGGGAAGTACAAGGATGGTAAGATCGATCACAAAATGGCCGAAGGGCAGGCAATAAAGGGTGGTGGTGGAGGGAAAGCTGTCATCTGCAAAAGTTGTAATAAGCAGGGCACCACAAGGATCAGTACTGTGGACAGTGCTGTTTGGGATATTCATAGCAGATATCTCACACGGGACACAGAGTAACATTAGTCTGATCACAGATGATACAAAGATGGGTGCACTGGTAGATGACACTGAGGGGTGGAGGGGACTGCAGGTGTACTGACCAAAGTTCAGAAGTGGTCAGAAACATGGCAGTTTGGGTTCAATGCCTAAAACTGCAACGCACTTGAACTTCAGAGCTAAGAACCAGAGGAGGAGTATCAACTGGGCAAAGTACAGTTCAGTGGCACAGAAAAGGAAAAAGACATGGGGGTGATAATAACAGGGAATATGAACAACTCAGCTCACTGCAGGGAGGCAGCAGCAAAAGCCAACAGGATGCTGGGCTGTACAAGAAGTGGAATGTTCTCTTTACGTAATGAGGTGATCCTTCCCTTATACAGGGCAGTGGTCAGGCAACACCTGGAGTACTACATGCAGTACTGGCACCCATTTATGAACAGGAACACCTGCCTATTGTAGGGAGTGCTACCAGAGCAACAAAAGGTACCCAGGATATGGAAGGGATTTCATAAGAATAAAGGCTTAGCATGCTCAACATGTACTTACTGTAGGAGAGGCAGGACAAGGGAGAACTGGTCAAGGCCTTTAAAGTCAGAAATTGGATAAACAAGGCTAATACAGCACAGATATTCCATATCAGAAGAGGGATGGAACCTACAGGCCATCATACTTAGTGGGGGGGACCAGGACTGAAATCAGGAGACATTATTTCATGGACAGGGTTGTAGACAAATGGAACACTCTACCTGAGGAAGTGCTTTCAGGTATGATAGTGGGCAGCTAAAAGAGGGGATGGGACACAGTGAGGGGAGGAAGGACAGTGTGAAGGGGAGGGAAGGGTGCAGCAGCTGCTTGCTGAGTGGCTAGCTGCACAATCAAGCAGACTTGATAGGCAATGTGACCAACTTCTGCTGAAAATTTTGATTGTTTGTATGTTCATACATGTAAAACACAGAACAGTGAGCCAACACTGACTCACTGTACACGAGCCAACCATGGACATGAAAATACATTGCACGCCATACAGATCATCTTTTTTCCACCATTGCCTACCCAACACCCAACACTTTTTAGGTTGGACAACCCATACAAAACAGTGAGTCATTACTTTTCATGCAAAGGGAGTCACAAACTGAAAGACTGAAGTGTACCAACACAGACAGTGACTGGTGAGGAATTAATTCACTACAGATGTTTACCATGTTGTATTGCCTAAATGGTCCGCATTCTGCTGACGACCTCCAGGAATATCACCTTGTAACTCGCTCCCACCAGGAATGGGATCATCAGGTACATCATCAGGCAGGTAGGGCTCATTCATGTATGGCTGGACATCACAAAGATTAAATATAGGGGAATGGGTGGCAAAGTCCATATCATCCTCATGTTCTACATCAGACAAATCTGAACCAGCAACACTGACAGCCTCCATTCCAACTGACTCACTTTCTGAAGCATACTGAACAGATTCACTAGCAGAACTGTCAGACTGATCAGTATTGTTGACAACTCACATTAGGCAGTGCAGAAAAAGAGGTATGACCCACCATTTGATCATCATCAGCGACTGTGTCCAACATCAAATTAGAACTGTCAGGCCTGAAATCATTATGAGCCATACCATTTCTGGATGCTTGAGGGAGATGGGATGCATCAACAATAATAGCTGGGCTATTGCATCGGTCACTATTAGTGAACACATAATCAGAAGATATACTAACACTCACATCCACAGTACTTGGCACATTACTACATGTATGGCCATGCTCATTCATGACGCCAACACGCCGACAGGTGTGCTTTTTGTGGCCTGCCCTTCTTGTTCACCTGAGAGGTGCGTACAGTTTGCTACACCTAGCATTAGCGTGTAATGGTGCCAGGAGTGTTCGTACATCTTTCACTCATTTTTGTGGATCAAATATCAAGGAAATTCTAAAAAGATTTCAAGCTAAGGTAACAATTATTTAGCCTTTTGAAGTTTTGACTGTTTGGATTTAAATTACCAAATTCTAAGCAGTTTATATATATTTTTTTCTGTAGCGTCCGAATAAGCACTTGTATGTGAAGCTTTAGTTTTGAAAGATGGAAGCCCACTATTTTGGGACATATAGTAAATTTAGTGAAATAACTAGTGAACACATTTTAAACTGACCACCAGGTTGTAAAAGAAATTTAATTCATGTTTTGTTGTTCACTGACAGAAATTCAAAGGGCATTTTGATTGTAATAAAGAGAGCGCATCTCCCTGGCTCCACAGCACACTAATTTGGATTACACTGAATGATTAAAAGGTCCTGAGTCAGGTCTGTTCCACCTGTACTTTAACTTTAACGCTAAGTTTTGATTTTTATATTATGAATTAATTATGATACTATCATAATACCTCTTTTTTTAATTCCAACAGTGAAATTAATATAAGCTGCTAGTCTGATGACGGAACATATACAAAGTTCTGAAATGTTACTCTTTTTGGAAAGTATCTCAGGAACAAGTGAATTTAAAATATTTTTGGATGAACTAATTGTCACTTAAGAAAAACAAGTACATCATTAAAAGAATTCATTAAAATGATATCAAGCACAATTTTGGGTAGAGTGAGAATAATATTTGAAGTGTTACTATTATTTGTTATAGTCTCACTGCCTATTTTTCTATATTTAAATCAAAAAAGGAACCTTGAGAGACTTTACAGTGGATTTGGCCAAGCTTGTCCACATATTCAGCACCTCCAGAAACAGTACTTTCACTATGTCCATTTTTAGTACTAGCATGTCCACCATTTACTAACATGTGCAAATGTGTGCCACTTTCAGTTGCATTAAGACTACTGACATGATATGCACAAGTCTGTAAGTTAGGATCCAAAGACATACTGACAGCTAGAATGACACACAACAGTTCACTCAAATGGGAATAATGCTCTGAAATGTATAACACAGTAGAAGCTCTGATATGCAACTATAAATGCACTGCACTTGCCACAAACACTGACAACAAAAGTGTGACAGATGTAGAAATTGCCAAGAAGTGTCCAGTCACAGTGTAATTTACTGTACTTTTGAGCTGCACAGCACTGAAGGACAATTGTGACACTACAGTATTTCGGTGTTAGATTCTATAAAAAAATATGCTGTAGTAAACTGTAGAAACACTTCAAACAATGAATGTCCTAAAGATTTTTTAAATGCCTCACACACATAACTTCAAGCAAACTACACTACACACACAATCAGTGGACTGCCAAGTCGTTGTGTCTGTCAAAAAACTAGACAGCTTCTACTCTGTTTTCAAAAATCACAAATCATGGCAAAAACAGTCAGGCACAGCAAAGTACAACTTCAGAATGAGAGACTTTATTCAGAAACACTTCAGTGACACACTAACACTGACACATGATCACTGCTCCTGTGAATCACTAACCGTTCCCATTCACATCAATGCGGTCACACAGTTTAGACGCTTCCCAACCTGACGTCACACTGAATAGCCTGCAGTCCAGAGAACAAGCAGGGAACACCGGCAAGATGTGTTCACGAGTGCAGCAATAAACTGCAGATTACAAACAAATTATCACCTTTTGGAAAATGATTCCACCATGATCCCACTTTTGGGGAGGATTACTAATGACCATAGGACGCAAACCAGGTAAATTAGCTGGTGTCACTTGCTCTTTAATAAGCTGTATAGACTACAGGAAGAAAGGAAGGAGGAACCCCTATGAATCAGCTTGTTTGGGATGAAAAATATATGGGAAGAAAAGTTGAAACTGAAAAGGACAATGTGTAATTTACTGAGTAATGTTACACAAGTTGAGTTTGATAGAGGTGGTATTTTAAGAACAGTTTGTAGTGTGGAAGGGAGTCAAATTGACATACTCATTAAGAATAGAATTACACACTACATTATGGAAAAACAACAACTCTTGGATAGCATGGGTTTATATCTGGTTTAATTCCCTTTGATTAATGAAGAGAGGACAGTTGTTATGCAAACTCAACAACGGCATGAAAGCAATGTACAACCAATAAATTATTTTTTTGCATTAGCTGGATATGGTCACTGACTGGAATTTGCTAATGATGAAGGTGCCAACTATACAGAAGAACTAAGAGTGCCTAGCATAGCCTCAAGTATGGATAGTTCAAACATACATAACCTAGACATCTGCGTAATTTCCTGGAATATTGCAGGCATACAATAAAAGTTTTTAGATACAGATTGGCAAACTTTTATTAAAAAAGCTGATCTCATGTTGTTACAGGAGTCTTGGCATATTGACTCTGCCAGTATTGAGTTAAATGGGTATGAGGCTTATGATTCAATTGGAAGTAAGCAAAACAAATCGGGAAGAGCCTCAGGTAGGCTGATATCATACTTTAAAGTTGGCATGATTATTTCAACACATCTTCTTTGCTCATCTAAGCAATTTTCTTGTGAATATTTGTAAACAAAATTAATGGAGAATGTCTAATAATTAACACCTATATGCTCCAGGAATGTTCTAATTTCTCTGATCAAAATATCTAGAGACAGTTTGAGAAAATCATCTATGAACTTGTGTAGATGTACCCTGTGTTAAACATCTTAATACCAGGAGATATGAATGCTAGAATTGGAGCCTATGATGGGCTTAAGGATAACTCAATATTATGTGAAGTTAAAGATCTCCCGATTATGTCAAACAGGGCTTCCCTGGATAAAAATATAAATACCTTTGACCACTGCCTAAAAGAGCTATTAAAAAAAATATAATATTTATCTCCTGAACAGGAGGTTAAATGGAGATAAACAGGGTAATTATACTCATTTTTGGGCTGATAGTGCTTCTATTCTCGATCTTGTTCTGTGGTCTGGAAGTCCTAATGTTTGGACATCTCTACAAATAAAAGCAAGAGCTGAAAGAATGGATGACAACAGTCAACCATGGAAAAATAAGGCCTATTCCTCTCAAAGAGTGACAAGCAAATAAGAAATTAATTTGCAAATATAACTTATAGGAGTCTACAATTCAGGTACTTAGACTTTCTCTAGATACACTATTATATAATGAATTTGAACTTCTTGATGCATACGAAATGTGTAATAACTTAGAAGAGAGAACTAATTCTGTTAAGGTTGATCTATACAAATACACTTGTATTAAAAATGATAGACCATTAGGCTAGTTTGATAAAGAGGCCCAACTTCAGAAGTCTAAGATAAGGAAATTAACTAAAAGTGCAGTAAAATCTGAAAAAAAAAACACAACAACTGTTAAATAAAGAAATCTTAACAGGGAAAAAAATCCTATAAATTGTTCTTAAAACAAAAAAAAAAGTGAATACCAACATACCTCATGGGAGAAAATGTGGCAGGCTATTTATGACAAAAAATGAAAAACAATTCTGGCAATTGGTTTCCAAAGGAACTGACAAGTGCAAATTAAGTATCAACACATATATCACAGAGCAACAATGGGTGGAACACTTCTCAGCTGTCTTTTTTGACAACATTTTAGAGACATTAGAGAAAAGACATATAGACTATTTAGAGAGAGACTGACTGCCTTTCAGTTACACCTAAAGAGGTCTATTTTGCAATTAAATCCTTAACAGCTAGAAAAGCCCCAGGACCAGATATATTACCTACAGAAATATATAAAAGCTGTAACACGCATTGGACTCAGCCTTTGTCAAAAATCTTTATCGAATGCATCAAAAATAATTATATTACAGATTCCTGGAAAGGGTCAATAACAGTACCTATACATACATAAGGAGACTTACAAGATCCCTCTATGTACAGGCCAATTAGTCTCTTAGACATTAATTCAAAGATCTTTACAAAACTCATTCTTTATCATCTAATTAATCAAATTAAAATAAATGGGGGATCGATGAAACCCAGTCAGGTTTTAGAAGAGGTTACTTGACCTTAGATAATTGCTTTGTTTTGCAACATCTACTAGAGAAGCATAACAAGATTAGAAAACAAAAAATGTAGGCCTGTTTTATAGATTTCTCCTCTGTATTTGATACAATTTCAAGAAATATTTTATGGAATACAATGAGGGAGAGAGGCATTGACCTGTCCTTGATTTATATAATATCTAATCTATATAAAGAGGGTTGCCCAACTTAAAGGGGCAGCCCATGCTGTCCTCACGACCCGGACAAGAAACAAGAAGGGAGGTGCCAAGGGGGAGTTCCCTAGGATGAGGTCACAAAAAGGCAAGGTAAGAAAGGAGGGGAAGATAGGAGAGCAGCTCAGGATTAGTGAAACCAGGAAGGGGCGGAGTTAAAGAGGGCTTAAGAAGGGCTGCAAGGGAGCAAACGGGCACAATTTTGCTCCAGAGGAAGTTTTTTACATTTTCTTGGGAAGCACAGCAGTTCGGTGGGATTTGTCAGCTGTGAGGCTGGGCAACACAGGGATAATCTGAAGGTCGCTTTTGTTTAAAAAAATATATATAACATAATATATATATAATTTAATATCGTTGTAGCAGTAGGTGGACCGGAGAGAACTAAGCATTGAGCCAGAAGCTGTAAGTATCTGAAATCAGACCAGTGGGAGAGGAGAATGGAGAAGGTGGGAGCAGCACCAATTGGAGGTAATGTAAAAGGTTTTGTGTCCAGGCAAGGATCATGAGCACAGGTAGTATGCCAGTAAGCGTTTGTGGCCTCTGATTTGAGAGTGGAGGTGGAGAACAGTGAGGGACAGTGTAACAGCAGCAGAATGTATGCGCAGGTATGAGAAAGTAAGTCAGAGTGTGAACAGCAGCGCAGTAGGTTTGTGAGAGGCATGGAGTGGGGGGGAACCTGAAAAGTTTGGAAAGTCAGAAGCACATGGTTGGGGTAGCGCAAGCGGTTAGATGATTGTGTTGTGGGCAGTTGGTAGCAATTGCGGTTGGGTCACAGTGACTGTGTCATTGCAATGAAGGGGGGTTTCAGGCACAGGTTTGCACAATGGAAAGGGGAAGGTCATTCCCTGAGGGACCAACAAGAGCGAATGGACAATTAAGTGAAGGGTAGGCTGAGAAGTTGAAAAGGGCGGAGGACGAGAGCATGCAGTGAGGAGCCCAAAGTGTAGGAAAAGGGGAAAGGCCAAAGCCAGGAGGCAGAAGGACAGAATACAGCTGTAGCCACTCGAGGCGGTGACGTGCAGCAAGGAGGGGGCAAGGGACAAGCGTGGGGGAAAAGGGAGAACCAGAAGAACGCAGGGTGGGGTGGGGTAATGAGAAGTGCCATGTGGGTGGCCTACAGGGGGGCTCATTACAATAGATGGGGGGCCGTGCCATGCACACAGTGAAAAAGGGTGCTGCGGGTTAAAGGGCGGTGGATAATGGGGAGACAGAAAAGGAAAAATGAGTGAGTGGGGCAGAAAAACAGGGCCTACCACATGGCATGACATCTGATGTCATCACCACGCAGCAGTAGGCCCAAAGGGAGGGGAGGAACAAGGAAGAAGAGTGCAGAGGGGGTGCTCGAAATAAAGCAGTGATTGTCCGGTGGTGGAGAGGACAAAGCACAGGATAATTGACATTTTAGGTTTGTGAAGTTCAAGACTAGCTTCTCCATGTGTTTGGGCAGCAAACAAAGGAGAAGGGGTTTGGAGAAGGGCAAAGTATGCCTGGACAGCAAAGGATGGGCACGGTTGTGGAGGGGTAATAAAAAAAAGGGGAGATATAGAGTTTGGTGGAGGCATTCGATCCTTCCAGTGTGAGAGGAACCAGGTGCAGACCTAGGTGGGTATATGTGGAGTACCTGTGCCAGTTGGGCCATTTTTAGTGGGATACTGAAGGTGTGCTGGCCACGAAAAAAAAAATGCAAAGGGGGAGTGGAGCCCCAAGGGGAGCGGGGGACACACAAAAAAGAAATTGTTATTAATGGTATGTCTTCTATGTTTAGTAGGTACGAGAGGATGGCACCAAAGAAAGGGAAAGCAAATAAAGAAGAGTGCTATCGAGCAGGCATGGGTTTAGTGGAAAAGGCTAACTGGCTGCTAGAGGTGGCAGAACCAGACGGGGTGGAACAATGGTCCAAATGGAAGGGGAGACAGGCGAAGGGGCAGGGGAAGGAGAGGAGGTTGCCAAAGTGAGCAAGGTTGCCAGAGTCTGGGCACGAGGAGGGGGTGCCAGCTCCGGAGATGCCGCAGAGTATCACAATGCTGGCTCCTGCTTTTTGCCCCTCACCAACGCCAGCACTCGACACCCCACTGGCCCTACCACTAGGGCCGGGACATACACCTGTACCAGGAGATCCCACAACAGGATCCAGTGGCCCACAACCAAGCCCCCCAGGTAATCCAGTGGTGACACTCGAAAGCAGCATAAGTGAATATGTGGAGCAGATGCTGAGAGGCATGGGGGAGAATGGACTTCGGCAACTGGAGAAGACATTAGGGGAGATAAAAGGAGAAGGGACAGGCGCAGATGGAGGGGGGTATGGTCCCACACCCAGCAGGAAGATTGGAGCTCCAGGGGTCAGACTAGCGGAGCACGTGCCTACGGCCATAAAAGAAAAAATTTGGAAAGGAGAATATGTTGAGGTATTCACCTTAGCGAACGTGGACAACATGGACAAATTGCAGAAAAGGGACAGCTTCAAGAAGAAGGATATGGCAGTGGCAGTGGTGCTGTTAGGAAAGGGGGAGGGGGAAAAAGCAGGGAAAGGGAAGACTTGGGACAATTGGTCCACAGGTTTTACGTACTTTACAGCCATTGCAATTGAAAAAAAACCAGAGTTAGAAACCCCGCTTCAGACTTACTGCTTGATCATTAAGAATGCATACAAAAAAGGGGGGCATAGTTGGCTGAGATATGATGAGAAGTTCAGAAAGAGGATGGCACATTTTGGGGATGTGAAATAGGATGCACGGCACATTGATCTGTGATTAGAAATCTATATAGGGCCAACGGACAAGGAGGTAGACGGAGAAAGGAGAGGTGGAACAGGGTTAAAGGCTTGTTGGGGATATAACCTGGGCATTTTGCTCTTGGCCTAATTGCCAATTCTGGCATGTTTGCACAAAATGCGGGGGGGGGCACCATCCAGTGACAAGGTGCAGATACAGATGGGAAAAGAACAGTGGGGGCTGGAGCAGGCACACCAGCAGCCCTTTTGGACAAGCCAAGGGGCATTTCAGGGACAACAGTGGGGGAGGGGCAACAGGAGCAGGACAAGTGGGGGGAGGAGGGTCACACATACCAGACCAGGTACCAGGACACCTGAGGTGGAAAAGGGCAACTTTAGGTTGGCACAGACACCAATCAAGGTGGCTGCTATTTGGGAAGGTTTGGTGGGTTACCCAGATCAGATGGCAGCTAAGGAGCTGGGGGCAGGTTTTTGTATAGGTTTTAGTTTAAAGTATAGGGGTGGTCGGAAGGAGACAAAGGCAAAAAAAACCTTAAGTCTACTCTAGGGAAAAGTGCTATGCTAGCACGATTAATTCAAAAAGAAGTGGCAGCGAGAAGGGTGGAAGGCCCATTTAAGTTACCTCAGCTGCCAAGGCTACGCATATCCCCACTGGGTTTGGTCCCCAAAAAGCAACCAGGGGAGTATATGGTGAAACACCACCTTTCATACCCGGTGGAGGATTCAGTCAACTATGCCATAAGGGAAGAGGATAGCAGGGTTACCTATGCCACATTGGAAGAGGCAGGGTGACTTATTAGGGAAAAACAGGAGGCATGGTTGGCGAAGATGGACATAGAAGCGGCATTCCAGTTACTACCTGTAAGGCCGGCAGACTGGGACCTGCTCAGTTTCCAGATAGACGAAGGGTACTACTTTGACAAGGCCATGCCAATGGGGTGCTCTATAGCTTGTACCACATTTGAGATGTTTAGTACCTAGTTGCAGTGGCTGTTTCAGAGAAGGTTTGGGTACCGGACAGTAGTGCCTTACCTTGATGACTTTCTGTTCATAGGTGAGGGCAGAGAAGAAACAGAGAAGATGTTGGGGGAATTCAAGGTCTTATGTCAAGAATTAGGGGTGCCATTAGCAGAAGACAAGATGGAGGGGCCATCACAGAAGATAAATTCTTAAGTTTGGAACTGGATACGGTACAGGAGCTATACCAGTTACCGGAGCTGAAGGTCAAGAAGTTACAAGTGTTAAAGCAGATGTGCAAATGCAGGAGGGTACAGCTCTGACAGGCACAGCACCTAATGGGGCACCTGAGTTTTTCATGTAGGGCCATTGTACTAGGACGCACATTTACACGGCGGCTCACATGGGCAATGAGAGGGGCAAAGCAGCCCCATCACTGGATAGATCTGAATAAAGGCATGAGGGAGGACATGGGAGTGTGGGAGCATTTCCTGCAACCGTATAATGGTCAGACATTCTGACAGGAGGAATGGCTTTACAACATGGACCTGCAGCTCTACACAGATGCAACGGGGGGTGGGCATGGGAGGGTATTTTCAAGGGAAATGGTTTGCAGAACCATGGCCCGAAGAATGGGAAAACAAGGAAATAATGACTGACATAACATTTTTAGAAATATTTACCACATGGATAGCAATGGTGGTATGGGGGGACGATCTCAGGAACAGGCAGGTCACCTTTTGGGGTGATAATCAGGCAGTGGTGGAGGTGTTGAACAAGAAAAGTGGCAGGTCAGAAAGGGTAACAGGGGTTCTAAGGAGGATGGTGTGTTTAGGATTGACCCTGAATATGTCATTCAGGGCTAAGCACATTGACGGAGTGGAAAATGTGATAGCTGACTGCCTCTCCCGATTGCAGATGGACAAATTCCGGACCATTGCACCCGGAGCAGAGGCTGAGGGGACTACCATTCCAGCTTCTGTATGGACAATTGGATCAGGGGAGCAAAAATATTGTTCCAGAACTCCTGGGCCCCAAGGACCCGCACAGCTTATGAGACATCATGGAGGGCATTTCAGAAATTTCGGGAACAACATGGTGGACAGGTAAGTGAGGCAGTAACAGAGGAACATGTAGCTAAATTTATAGTGAAAGGGTGGGAGCAGGGATGGTGCATGCTACTATGGGTGTGCATGTGGCAGCCATAGGGCAAGTATGTAACCTGAAAGGGTGGGGAGACCCCACAAAAAGCAACCTAACTCGCAGAATGATGTAGGGTTGGGCCCAGGGGACCAACAGGAAACAGGACATTAGAAAACCAATAGGTGAGAGCATGCTTGCAAGGTTAGTGGGGGCAATGCACCACATAGCGAAGTCAAGGGGTGAGGCATTGGTCTTTCAGGCCTTGTATCTCACAATGTATGGTGGGGCTTTTAGGTTAAGCGAGGTAGTGGAGCACAATGGGAAGGACAAGGGGGGATTGCAATGGGGGGATATAGAGTGGAGTAAGGAGGCAGTGGTCATAAAGGTAAGATGCTCAAAAACAGATCAAAAGGGCCAAGGGAACAGAGTATACTTAAGGAAGCATAGCAACACGATCATTTGCCTGGTGGGAGCCTTATATGCGTACACATCAGAACGGCCGGTGGGTGAATGGTCCATCTTATTCATACATGGTGATGGCAAACCAGTCACTGGATATCAGGCGACAGCTGTTTTGTGAAAGGGGATTTAATTTTTGGGCCAACCCATGGAAGGTTACTCTTCACATTCATTCAGGATTAGGGCAGCATCAGAATTGGCTGCACAGGGGGACATGGCTGTGGCAATCATGGAAAAAGGGAGGTGGAAATCTGAACGGTATAAGAAGTACATACGTAAGGTTCCACAATAACGTGTTTCTTTTTGTCTCCCATAGCAGGTACGAATGGTGGGGGGCAGGCAGTTCACTAACAACAGTGTTTTTTTGCATGCAGGAAAAACCAAGAGGCTAGAAGCATGGATTTCTGGTCATTCATTTATCCATTGGGCAGAAAAATGGGCAACCAGGAGGCAAGGGGGAAAGCAATTGTACCTGAATATTGATGCCATCCGGTTGAGGTGAAAAGGCCAAAGGGGAATGAAGCGGGCCCAATTGCTGCTGGAGCTGAGGGAGGCCAGGAAGGTACATGGGAGACTGGACCTCATCATCACACATCTGGGTGGCAATGATTTGGGGACACAGCCATGGCTGGACTTATTTTACCACATAAAATGGGATGTGGAAGTAATTAAGGAATGGTGGCCTGAAGTGGCTTTGGTGTGGTAAGATGTAACTCCGAGGAGGGTGTGGCAACATGTGGAGAGCCACAAAGGTATGGATAGGGCTAGGAGGAAGATGAATGCATGGGTGGGCAGGTTATTTGAGGCCCTGGGTGGAATGGTCATTCTCCTCGCAATTCAAGAAAGGGTAGACAGATATTTCCGGGGGAGATGGCGTACGCCTCTCCAAACTGGGGCTGTCACTCTTTAACCAAGAGATAGCCAACACCATTGAAGGATGGATGAAGGAAAGGGCAAAGACTAAGCCAGTGCGAATACAAAAAAAAGAATACAGAGACAGGGAAAAGGGAGAGAGGAAGTCCACCGTCCATCGCAAGCTGGAGGTGGACTAGTGGAAAAAGGAGGACTAGAACAGGAAAGAGCTTTAAAGAAAACAGGAAAAAAGGTGGCACGGAGAGAGGACAAAGGCATGGTATGGATCTACTCTCATACCCCAGGCAACAAAGAGGAAGAATGGGGGCCCCACCCTCCCATGACATACGTCTGGGGGGGGACAAAAGAAAGTGAGTGACACAGTGTATGTATGTGCATAATTATAAGCAATATGATTGAACTGTGTGTAAAGGACAATGAGAATGATCAGTTGCTGTAAAGAATGGAAACTGGAGTCTCAGTAAACTTTTGTCGAACGCAACAATCACAAGCATTGTGTCTGTGTCTTTATTGATCGGGTTCGGGGGACAAAGATACCTGGGCTAAAATAAGATCGAATCAAGAAGGTTATCTGACACATACCCTCAAAACAAATAAAGGAGTGAGACATGGGTGCATTCTAGCACCAATCTTGTTTAACTTATACATCAATCCCCTAATTAGATTATTAAATATGGAACAATCTGACTCTCCTTAGGTACTAGATAGGAAGCTTGCATCTCTCGCTTATGCAGATAATTTGAAATTTTTATCTCTAACAAAAATAGGTTTACAAAAAAAAAATTAGATATTCTATATAATGCCACATTGGAGGTAAAATTAAAAATTAACCACACACAAACAAAATGCTTGGTTTTTGGAGGTGGTAAAGAAAACACCACATGGAAAATATGAAACCAATCCTTGGAAACAGTTAAATCATACACATATGTTGGAATAATTTTCACAAACACAGGATCATGGTCCAGACATTTTAAAAAAAGACCGTTGTTAAGTGGGGAAAAAAAACCTCACAGGGCTTATACAAGTTTTACTACAAATATGGTAGTTTCACACTCAGGCCACTGATGCAAGCCTTACAAATTTTATATGATAATGAGATATGGGAAATAAAGAATAAACATCACCTAATTAATGCCATATACAGTTTATTGCATACTGTTTGCATTGTTCCTCCATCTTGCCCTTTGGTTTGCTTAAGAGTGGAGATGGGTCTAACAAATATTAATGCTTTCATTGATTTAAGAAAGATCAATTATTGGAACCATCTTAGTAGATTGGACCAGTCAAGACTACCAATACAATGAATTCTTGAAAAACAGTCAAGGATAGATAATGTTTATTCTAATAACAACTGGCTGAGTGGTATACACAAACTATTAACCAAATACAAATTGGAATATTTAAACAGACATCAGTTAACTGGTATTAGTATCAGTTTAAAAAATAAGAACTATGTTAAGAAAAAGACTTGTACTAAATAGTACAAAACTGACCTTGAAACAATTGTACAGACAAGACATTCTAAATGGTTCATAAGCAATGTGCCCACATTTAAGTATAAACATTATGTGGACATTCTGCAGGATCCAATTCTCTGCAAAACTTATATGAAAGCAAAATTGGTACTCTTAGCTAGTAACCTGATAAGGGAAAGATACAGTAACCATATCATAGAATCAAATTGTCATTGCGAGCAAGGGGGAATTTAACATTTGATTCATATGTTATGGCACTGTACTTGGTATAGTAAACTAAGAGAAAATTGGTTAAGACCATTCCTTGATCTAACTGGGCAATGTGACATAAAAGAGCTAACTAAAATATTAATGACAATAGATGACGAATGGACTATCAAAAGAATAGTTATCTTTTTTGTAATATTAATCAAGGCTAGAAAGCACAGGATAAGGCAGCTGCAAGGTCACTTTTGAAAATATTGTATTTATTTGTATGAGAATCCATATTGTATTGCCTCTTTTTTATAAACTGTATTTTGTATTGTATGTCAATTGTATTCACTATTTTTGTAATAGCCAATACGGCTCAACAATAAACTTTACTGACTGAGTGGAATAATTATGAGAAATCATTACCAGAGGAAATGGATCAATGCAATGTGTGGTTCTAGTTACTTTAGTTAGTAGGGTAACACTTATGCCCTCTTACATTCCTAAGAAGTTTATCCACATTTAAGAGAAAGAATGTCATGCAGAAAAGTGTGTAGAAGTTCAAAAATGTATCCCCATTTAAGAGAAAGAATGTGATGCAGAAAAGTGTGTAGAAGTTCAAACTATTCTGCCAACAAGAATAAGAACAACATTGACATATACTGATCAAATGGCTTTTTCTGGTTCATCATACAGAACACCAAACTGTGGAAAGAACCCCACATTAGACATATAATTCTGTAATAAATTCTAACAGTTCTAAGCTAAGATCAGGGATGCAAACTATTTTAATGTTTCAACAGCATTCTGTTTTCTTTTAAAATAAATATGTTATCTATGTCTCATTCCAAGAAAACAATGAATCCCCAATTGAGATAACTTCAGGGAGACAGCAGAATGTAGTGAAAACATGTCTTCCACTGGGTTGCTCACTTATGAGCATTGACACATGATCAGCCCTAGAGAATGCAATCTTTTTTTCAGGTTTTTGACCACCAGCCCTCACCATCCAGTATATGGTGTGCAATTATTGGGCTATGCCTCTAAAACCAAGCAAACTAAGTAAAGAAACACACAAACAAACAAAAATAAACTTGAAGACCCAACTAATAAATATTGACAATCTAATACATACAGAATCCAGCTTCTTTATAGTCCTGTGGTTATTTTCTTTGTGTGTGATTTTAAAAGCATTTAGTTCATTATCTCTGGAATTCAGCTTTAACTTGTCCAAAAGTAATGTGAAGATAATTTTCCAGTTTTTATGGAGATTTGCTTCCTACATTTTGTCATAGAGTGGCTGACCATACAAAAAGGCTGAACAAGTTTATTATGGTGTTTACCTGTGATATAAAAGTTACTTCAATATTCTAACTTTCACTTAAATAATGGCAGAACCCATTCAAATCTTTTGTTAAAGAAAATCCACATCCCCCTTTCTGGGGAAGCGCATGTTTGTAGTCATGTTCATCCTGGAAAAATTGGTCTTGTTTAAAATTATGGGGAGCAACATCACAGGACAAAATACTGTGGACAAAAATAAAGTGGCAATAACATCACAACCCACAATGTTGGTAGCACATAACATCACGGGACATAACAGTGCATGCCAGAGAAAACACATGCACCAAAAACCGGCCACTGTATGGAGACACTGAATGGCAAAGCACAGCAGCAGGTACCAGTGCATGAGAACAGCACATGGGTGCATGAGTAGGGAACAGTGCAAGGGACCCAATGCCATTGCGGTTTCATTTGTCTGCCCCCACACCACCCATACCTCCCAGCCCTGTCCTGTGGGCTCCAGTTGCAGCTGTAGTCTCCTACTGCTGGCCGTTGCTCAGCACAACCAGTGAATTCAGCATCCTCTTGTCCAGAGGGTGACATCCTCCACCATGTTCTCCGTGCTGTCTGCTATGCAGAATCCTTGCATAGCATCAATGTCTGCCCCTTTCCGTTGCCCTGGGTGGGGCATTGTAGTACATCCTGTGTGTGCCTGTGCCATATTGGTCCCTGGTGGTGGATACCCCTGTTCAGTCCCCCCACAACATGCATCCACTGTTGCTTTGCATGGCTTTTCAATTTGTGGTGTTTTTATCTGGAGGCATTGTTCCTTGATTTTACTTTGTGCCTTGCAATACTTTGATTCCTGATATTACATCTGTGGTGTTATTTCCATGATATTTCAGCTGTGATGTTACTGGCCAGTTCCAAGATTATGATAACTTTTATTGATCCAAAAAAAATTGTATGTAGATGTTTGAGTGCTCAAGCTGTTGAAGCAAAATGTATCTCTCTGTTTGGTGTACTAGCAGACTGAGTAGAGGAAGCCAGCTTCCTTCAAGATATTAGTCATGACAAAACTTACATCATAGTATTTGATGTGTTGCTATTAATATCAAGAGTCAAGATATTAATTTCACCTTTTTCTTTTACCATCACCCTTTTAACCTTATTTTGATTGTATAAGGAGAGAATATGCAATGACCTAACTCAGAATTTACCATTTATCATCATGAGTAATAGGAGAAGGACCATAACTCATAAGTAGAAAGCCATGAGTAAGTTTTGAAGATCAGCCCCCTCACTCATAGAACATTATGAAACACAGAGTGCTGCTAGGGTAGTAAATAAGGATATTAAAACAGTGTAACAGAACAGAGTAAATTAACAGAGCAATTTTGCTACCTAAGTGTTTGTTCAATTACAAGGCCAGCCATCCTGAACTCACCAAAAAAAGTGTTGCCTCATTAAGTTACTACACACTGTAACTACAATCACACATTGCTACTGCTTTGAGGAAGTGACCATATCATACAACTAGAAAAACTGCAGCTGCGTGACCAAGGATAACAATTTGGTACCTTATGAATACTGCAGTAAAGGATAAGTTCAGGATGTCTGGCACTGTAAATTGGTCAACTGTCCCAATATTGCATAATGAAATCAATTCTTTATTGAGCCCATTATTTTTTCAGAACAGGCATTTTATGAACTTAAGTTCCCATTTCTCTCATGTAT
The DNA here is from genome assembly GCA_016271365.2 of Neoceratodus forsteri. Classification (NCBI taxonomy): domain Eukaryota; kingdom Metazoa; phylum Chordata; order Ceratodontiformes; family Ceratodontidae; genus Neoceratodus; species Neoceratodus forsteri. Next base: position 536,205,736 of record CM028135.1, on the reverse strand, counting down.
GTGTTTCTGCAGTTACATTTTCTGTAAGCTTCAGTGTTAATAAATCCAGAAGTGAATGACTAGGTTAGGTAAAGTGGTGTCCTATAAGTATTGATAAGCTGGCTGTATTATTCTGTATGGTGTTCTAGCAGAGATTCATGCTGGTCTGAAGTGGTGATTTGGTTTCACCCCCATACAGGGCCGGCTTTAGAGTTTTGGGGGCCTCCAGCAAGACAAATCATGGGGCTCTTCCCCAATCCAAACATACTTCATATTTACTTTGTCCAGAATACGCAACATTTTATTTTTAATACAACCAGTTATATTTGTGTTTTTAGGGAGTGGTAGCTATGTTAGTTTTTGGGGCCCCATTGTGCATTCAATAAATGTCTGTTCATTAGCCTCTGAGTGGACAGGGCATACCTTAGCGAATCATTTCATGATGTTATAACACCACAAAAAAAAGTCTTCACAGAGCCTAGTGATGTCTTTTGGTACTTTTTTACATTCAACATGAGCAATAATAATTAAAAAGAAATTAAAGTGTACTCTGGATCTGGTTGGGGGCCCTTCATTAGCAGGGGGCCCCCAGCAACTGCAGGGTTCGCTGGTGCCTAAAACCGGCTATGCCCCCATAGCATTCTTCTGGGTATTTTTTGAAGGGAATTTCAGAGACACACAAGAGAGAAAAACATGGGAACTCATGTATATGTAATAAGACTACTGGATGCAAAAAATAATGATCTCAATAGAGACATTGGTTTCATGATGCACTATGGGTACCTGTGAGCCATTTGAAAACACCAGAACATATGTAAAGAAATCACTTTATTAATTTCTATGTACTGTTATACTGTTTCAATACATATATTATTTACTCTCACAGCAGCTCTATTTTCAACCATACCTGACCTAGGATCATCTGTCATTGTTATCAAGGTCCCTTTCCTACCACTGGAACCTCCTGAAGACTAATACTCCTTTCCTGCATTTGCTCAACTCTAGATGTGGCCCCTGAACCAGTCACCTATGGCATTTCCCTCAAAGGTGGGACCACAGATGGGGATGAAGTCTCCAAGGATATACTGCACTGAACTGAATTGAAGACCAGAGAAAAGAGCCGTCAACTAAGAGGCAGTCCTGGATGACCACCTGGGTGTGGGGGAACAAGGGGACCTCCTCTGTCCAAGGACTAACTTTATTTTTTGCCTCATATCCCCACTCCTTTCCCCTCTCACAGGGTATGCTCCTGTGGGGTTACTTAATTTTTCATATGAGCAAAAGCAAAAATCTGAGCACACTCGGACCCCATAAATATGCTACCTTCAAAATGTACAGACAAACAAAACCAAAAAGGGTACACATACCCCCATGAACTTGAACTGGCAATTTTTCATTAAATTATAACAACACATATGCTCAACACCCCTACATAGCACCTAGAACAGCTTTGTCAGGGGTATTGAGCATTTGTGTTGCTATGATTTAATAAAACATTACCAGTCCAAGTTTGTAGTGGAATGTACACCATTTTGGGCTTAGTTTACCCATTTTCCATATAGCAGGGCAGCTAAAGGAGAGGCAAGCCCCACCCTTCCTTTAAAACTACCCTGCTAGCTTTACTGTAGGCATTTACCATACTAGGGACCCTGCAGCTGCTTCAAGAGGTGTTTTCAGCCCATGCCACCCACTCCCACCTGCTCCACTTATGAATTGGACTTACTTGCACCTCCCAATTCAGGGAGCAGCCACTAGACAGCTTTTAGACATGCCAAGGTGCACCAGCACAGCAATCCTAGGCTTCAACTTAATATATCCAGCTTTTGAACATTCCAAAGTACTCCAGCACAGCTATTTTAGTCCTGATCTTGAACTTGATGTTGTTACCTGGTAATAGATTGCACTTGAGTTAGAAGGCTCCTATACTTCCCAAAGTACTCCAGCACATCTATTAAAGCTTGAACCTGATTTAGATGTTGTTACTTATTAATAGCCAGGGCCCCTACTTTTCTGTGGCACAGTGGGACCAAGTTCTGTGGCAAGACTATCATTTGCCGCAGAACTTCTGCAGCAGTGACTTGTAATTTCTGTGGAAGTTCTGCAGCACTAACAAACTACCACATCACAGTGTCAGCTTGTCATCCTGACTTCACTTTCACGGCAGTGGTTATAGCAGTCAGGATGGGGGAAAGCACAGTAACACTAGTTCAAAAAAATAACACATAAAAATAATTTTATGCCTAAAAAAGCAAAACAAATGTCTCTCCCTTAAGGTCCTAGCCTGTTGCATAAATGACTTATGCAGAAGGGATCTTATGTGATAAATAAGGTATTTCTATGTGCATGCTATCTATCCCACTAATGAGGTCTCCACTGTCTATCACTTATATATTTGTATGTGCTTTCTACACCACTCATGAGGTTCCCACTGTGTATCACTTATATATTTATATGCAATCTGTAACATACATACAAATATATGTGTGTGTGTGTTGAGAGAGACAGAGATACTGTGTGTGTGTGTATATATATATATATATTGTTTGTTTGTTTGTTTGTTTTATTTTCATGAACTTGCATCCTCATTCATACATGTCCCATTGGAAATGAAATAGAGGAGTTATTGCAAAACTCATTTTTCATGTCAGCCTGCTTTCCCTGACACACTGCATAACACCATCAGGCCATGACATGCATGTGAACCGATTATGAGATAGAGCTCTTCAGCCCATCACAATGTGTCCACCATGTGACAGAATACTGCACTATACCTTCCCAGGCTCCGAGCAGTGATGTGTTCCACCAATCCTTGTGCTGCTCAGCCAACTCCCAGAGCTAATCTATGAACCTGAGTTGCCGGCACGGAAACACAGCATTCTATCCTCTGGCCCAACAGCTGTCCCTGCACACAACATTTCTCCATAACTTTTAGGTGAGTCTATCAACCAATGACAATATGTAATCAATAACCCTGGCAAAAATGCATACAGGGCAATTATTTATTTAACAGGTCTATTCTTTCAACGGGTCTACACATTATTATATTCCACTTTTCGAGGCATAATTACTTTATTTTTCTTAAAAATTACAGTTAAATTCATTTTACCAGTTATTCATTTCAGATGGCATCTCTATACCTTAAAGGCACAAATAGGTTTGTACAAAGTGAGATATGGACTTAGCAGGTATGTGCTATTGACAAGGTTTTGTTTAAATTGGTCCTAGTGCAGTAATTTAAGACTGAAAATTGTATTAGGCTGTAGTGCAGGTTGAGCAAATATCACCATGCATGATGTGCTGTGCCACCATCTCTGGCAGTGGGAGCTGTGGTAGATAAGTGACTGTTCATTTCTGTTGCAGAATACAGTCATTTCATAAGCTAATGTATGATGTTATAGCAATGATAACATCACATTCTGAGCATATAGTGGTGTTTGGATATAAAAAGAGGGGACAGGAACCAGATTCTATGGATAAACAGAAATATTAATAAAAAATCATCAAGAAGAGTGAATTCTTCGGCACCTCAGAAGTTCTGAGGTAGATTGCAAGTTCTGCACAAAATTCTACGGCCGCAGAATTCTAGGGGCCTTGCTAATAGCTAAGAGGTTCTATCCCACATTATGTCAGATTACTGTGTCTACCAATAGGTAGCCAATGACATCTTCCCTGGGCTTCTAGCTGAATATATCCTATTCCCCATAGATATCAAGGGTAAGTCAGGCTGTCAGCCCACCTGGGCCATCTAACTTGGGTTACTGGTTCCCTCTGCTGCCCAATATTCATTGTATGCAAAATTTACCCTATGTTAGCTAGTAGTCTGAGGACCCAATAGTATCGGAATAATCTTCCTGCATTACCTTTGGGGCTCCATTGAGCCAAGACCTGCCCTACTAAGGTCCACCAAGAAAGAAAACAAAAAGTAGTGTAGCTTATTTCCCTAGGTGTACACCATACATCATCTACAAAATGTTAAAGGGGTTCCTGTTCGCAATCCTATATATTCTTGTGGTCTTATACTCTGAACTCACCATACAAAATGCATACAGGGCCTCAAGTCTGATAAATCATCCGGCTGGTGATGGTTTCCCAGAGGGGTGTCCCATCAACCCTCACTTATCTGCCTTGATATACATGGACAGGCTCAGGAAAAAAGGGAACTGGTATGCTTTACTGTCTTATACTAGTAGTCACCTGCACTGACCTACCTTTCTCTCTCTATGATTACTGCAAATATTGGTGTTCACCAAACTTTTACTCAGAGGGGATGTAGAATTGAACCCTGGTCCCCCAGTTCCCAGTGTACACATTGGAGCCCTGAACACCTCCCTATGCACCTCCACTAAGGGGAGGAAGATAGCACATATAAATGCTTGCTGTCTCAGGCTGAAATTGCATGAAGTACAGGCCTGGGTAGATACATACTCCCCAGACATACTAGCCATCTCTGAGACCTGGCTCAAGCCCACTATACTAGCCTATGAAGTTGACCTACCAGGGTATAAGATCTTCAGATTGGATAAGGTCTGCAAAAAGGGTCAAGGAGTCACCTTGTATGTTAAATCCCCACTTAACACCCCTGTAGTAGCCCCAGATGCCCCAGTTATCACCACCAGTGAAGCACTATTTGTGCAATTAATATTGGGGGTGCAAAGCCACTGATTATTGGGTGTATATACCACCTTCCAAAAGAAGCCAACCCTGCTTTCAAGGTTCTTACAGCCACTGTTCAAGGTCTACCCCAGTGGAAAATATTATTCTTGGGGACTTTAACATCCACTTTAACATCCACTGTTACTGAAATGGAACCCGATCTAACAGACCTAACTCTGATGCAGATAATCCAGGTACCAACTTGGCTTAATATGAAAACTGGCAATCACTCCACTTTGATCTGGATCCTCCTCTCCAGACTGGACAGAGTCAAATTAGCTGCCACTTTTAATGACTGCATCAATGATTATATCCCAACATTATTAATCTGGAAAAACAACTTTCCTAGCCCCCTCCCAGAACTTTCTGGACCAGAGACTTCTCTAACTTTGAACAGGTATCCTTTCTAAGATTGCTAGATAAAGTAAATTGATACCTGGCCAAGCTAGCCCCTACGTTATATGCTGCCCTCGATACTTTTATAAATTACTTCACCTCTATAGCAAACAATCATGCCCCCCCTCAAACAAATGAGAGTTAATGGCCAGCATGCCAAATGGTTAAATAGAGAGCTCAGATCACTCATGAGAGTGAGGGATAAGACCTGAGGCAACTTTATATCCTCTGATCTAACCGAGGATTGACTACATTTCAGAGCACTGTGGAACAAGTGGAAAAACTAACTAAAATCGGCAAAAAAATATCTGCAGGACTTGCAAACTACAAACCTGGCAGACCCTAAAAGAAAGTTGGCCAAACATCAATCCCTTCCTAAAGGGTAAAACCTCCCCAAGTGACATTGACCTTACCCAACTGATTCTTGACAGACCTTAACAAATATAGGACACAGTCACCTGGATCCCCCCCAACCCATCAAATAACAATGGGTCACCCAACCACAGACCACAGTTCCACCATAAACTCATCTCTCGGTCTGATGTCCTTAAGTTGTGATAGAAGTAAAACTTGCTGGAGCAGCTGATAATGACAAACTCAGGCCCAACCTTCTCAGACTAGCTTCCCCAGGCATAGCCACCCCCATCAACTGGATTTTTAATATGTTCCTTATTGAAAGAAGGGTACATTCTCTATGGAAAGTGGCCATAGTCACGGCAGTGTACAAAGGTGGGTCCCAAGAGATGGTGGAAAATTATAGGCCCATTTCTATACTCTGCATGCTAAACAAGATATTAGGAAGGCTAATTTATAACCAACTACAAGACTACTAAGAGCAGCACAATATTTTGACCCCAGAACAGCTTTGTTTCTGAAAACATCATGGAACTGTCACTGCCAACCAATCACATCTTAAATTCCATAGCTCAGGGTCTCCTAGTAGGAGGGATCTTTATAAATCTCACCAAAGCATTTGATTTGGTAAACCACAAGCTGCTAATTGGAAAGCTTGAATCCCTAGGACTAGATGGCCCATCCCTAAAGTGGTTCACAAACTATTTGGAGGGTAGATTCCAAACTGTAAAATGACATGGTGCATTCTCTGATCAGCAGCACATTCTAGATGGAGTCCCATAAGACTCCATCCTAGGACCTTTACTGTTGTCACTATTCATAAACGATTTCCCCATGCACACTGATGGAGCTAAAGTCACTCTATACACAGATGATGCAGTACTGTACATAATTGCTCCAAACACAACCCAGCTAAGTGAGTAACTAGGGAAAGACCTATTGCTGCTCAAAAAAAATAGTTTCATGCTAACAAACTCCTTCTTAATGGGAAAAAAACAAAGGCAATGTTGATTGGGCCAAGAAGCCTTGGTGCAGACCTCACTGCAAAACTCATTCTATGCCTTGCAGATGCAATGAAGTCAGAGGTGATCAACCCCATCAAGTATCTAGGGGTCCACCTCAACCAAGATGGCTCATTTAAGACTCATATCAGCCACTTAACCAAAACTATTAACCAAAAGGTTGGTCTTCTGTACCAACTGAGCCCATTCCTTACCTCTGAATCCCGCATTAGAATTGCAAAGAGAACTCTCCTTCCTACCCTACTTCATGGGGCCCCAGTACTACACTCTATCAGTAGTACAGAGCTACAGATGCTATGGACCATCTATCATAGAATAGGTAGGTTTGCCAGTTCAGCCCAACCACATAACCACTACTGTTTAATTCTGGGGTCCCTCAGCAGGTCATCACTCAAAGGAAGGATAACCTATCCCTCCTTATGCTTAGCCTTCAAACTATTGCAGACCCCCCCCAGTCTGAAAAACCTGTTGCAGCTCAAACAGTGTACCAGACCCATAAGATCTTTAGAACACCAACTACTCCAGGTACCCAGATTCAGATCCTCATGTGGCACCAGGTCCTTCTCTTCCTCCATCCCTCCTCTGTGGAACAAGCTCTTATATAGTATCCAGTTCTCCACCTCACTAAAGAGCTTCAAAAAAAAGCTCAAAACCCATCTGCTGAACTTGAGTCAATATTCTTGCTATAAAATGATAGGGTTTCTTGTTTCCCAGGCATGAATCCTGGAAGATCATGAATCACCTTGTAGCCCTGTATTTGTACTGTACTACAGTGCATGAAATCTGACTCTCAATAATTTCTACCCTCCCCACTACTGTTATTTTGAATCCTTGATAGCCCAATGTAGTCCTAGTAAACTGCCTGCATAGTATACTCCTAATGTGTTGCCTGTCGTTGATCATCTGAACTGATGAGTTTGTGCTGTGAGATATAGTTGATTAATAAGTGATGAACTTCTCTGTATGAAGTGTCTATAATTGTTCTCAACAGTCATAATGTCTGTAACTGATCTCAACACATATAATGTGCAATGTCATACTTCACACTCTTTGTAAATAATACCGGGTCACCCCTGAAAAAGGGACCCCTGGTCTCAGTGGGCCTACTGAATTACCAAAATTAAATAAATATATTTTTTATTTATTTAAAAGTTGGTAACTGGGAAAACAACATGAGCCAAAACTCATTTCCAAATGTGACCTGGGGAAAGGGAACAAGGGGAAACAATCCAAATGGCAAGCATATACATAAATAATCACAAGACAATGGGTCAGGGTTACAAGACCCAATACAAAGTAGAACCAGCAGCAACATAATAACAAAAAGCAATGCACAATCCAAGGACAGTAACAAAGGAATCAGCAATAATTGAAGGACTGGGTTATACAAGCCCCAAGAGACAAACACATGGGTGGATTTAACAGATATTGGGAGCCCAAGCAGAGAGAACAAAAATAAGGCAGTCATGGATGGGGATATTGGGAGCAAAGCTGATGGAGAAGGAGTCTGAGCAGTCTTTTGAGAGAAAGGAGGGAGGAGCATGAATGGATGCCAGAGGGTAGTTTGTTCCAGAGAGAGGGGAAACAGAATGAGAAGGCAGATTGACCAGAGACTGAGTGAGTGAGGGGGATAGAGAAGGTCTGTGAGTCTTTGTGACAAAGGGAATAGTTAGAGGGGGCAACTTGGGCAAGATGGGAAAAGAGGTAGGAGGGGAGGGAGCCAAACCAGAACTTGTCAATGAAGGTGGCAAGATGTAGCAGTCTCCTGTGAGGCAGGGGAGCAAAAGACAAGGCAGAGTAGAGCAAATAGTGGTGAGTGAGTGGAGGGAAGCAGTGGCAAAATGGCAGAAGGAGTTTAGCAGGGTGTCCAACCTGCTTAAGGATATCCGACAGGCAGTGAAATACACCACATCAGCATAGGCAAAGGTTGGTAAAGTCATTTTAGAGACAAGCTTGTGGAGGGTGGGGAGAGGGAGGCTGGCTTTGTGCTGGTAAAGGGTGTTAAGTTTACAACAAAGTTTGGCTCAGATGGCATCAACATGGGTGGATAAATCCAGATTTTCATCCAGCTAATCTCCAAGGGACTTGAAAGTTGAGACATTATCGAGGGTGGAACCATCCAAGGAAGAAAAAGTGGGGCATTGCGGACAGGTGATCAGTTTTTGTCTGATGCTGAAAGTCATAGCTACTGTTTTTTTGTGTTAAGTTTAAATAAAATAAATAAATCTGGTTATATTAAATGCAAGCTGAAAATAGAAAATAGAGTTAAAGTCTATGTTTCAACCTTTAACCTGTACATCAGACACTAGATAAATGTGTGTGTGTGCCATTTTAAGGCTAATCAGAAAGGGAATAGATTTTCTTTCCTGCATGACACCGCCTCCCCCAGGGCCACCAGGTGGTTGTTTTGAAGCAGAAGGAGTTACCCCTCCCCAAGGTAAGAGGCATCTGACACAGATACCGCAATACTGTCTCAAAAGTTATCACTAGATGTCCCAGCCTCAGTGTGTGAACCCAAGCCAACAAGATGGAAAACAACAGCACTACTGCTGCACTTACCATCTGGCTCTAAATACAGACACACATCCCTATGGAAACCTTTTGTTATTCCATTGATGGAATACAATTAATTTTAGATAAGCAGGAGCACAGAGTAATAATCACATTTCTGTATTAGCAAACATATAGACAGCATGGAACATTTCAATGAAGATGAAGCCCTTTAAGAAACCTAGCCACAACATTTTGGAAATGTAAGAAAATGCCAAGTAAATCTCCTACACAAATGTAAATCACTTACACAAATAAGCAGATTTTCAAAGCCAGTGGTTTGAGCCAACAGGTGTAAAAGTGGGTGCAAAGAGGCACGCAATGAGAAGGGCTGGATCTGTGGAAGGAAGGCACTCCTACAGAAAGCCCCTTGATTCCACTATGTAAGTAGTCATACCAGACCATGGAGAGCAACATACAATTTTCCTTCTGTAGTAGGGTGATAATGGCAGCACCAGAAGAACCAGTAGAATGAGAAATGTCATGGAGATCCACAAATTATGGACACATAAAGTCACTCCTATCTTTCTGCACTTTATGGATTGAATTATACAGACACCCCTTTTTGCCTCATCCTATCTTTGTTTTCTGTTTTCTGTACTAAGTGCCATATTGACTTGCAGCATTTTGGCAGATTATCAGCAGTGGGTGCACAGGTTTGTTGTGACTGTGTCAAAATGTACCACCCACAACAGTTGTCAATGGCAAGAGTAGAGTGCACCTGTTGTGCGCAGGGGTCTGATCCACTGATGCCCCAACACACCAAACTTCAGTGCATAGGAATTAGCAATCTTTGTTACAGAGATGAGCCATGATTCCTGGACCACATTTGGAAGTGATTCATTGAACAGGACACAGATGCACATCAATATGGTGGGAGGAATACAAACTGCCATCAATGCAGCAGGTATCAACCCCCACCAAATACTAGAAATCAAGCACTTTCCCTCTGTTGCTCAAATTTTCAGAACTAGGTTGTCACAGAATGACAGTGAGCTAAACTACTAAGCAATCACAGACTCTTTGAATGTGTACATGAAATGCTGCTGAATATGCATACTGTGGACTCCACCCATATGCAAATTCTAATTTTCTTATTGACTCATTTCCCTCCTTGTTTCCTTCCCCTGACAAAGTCCTACAGCATGCAGAAGTGCCAGGGCTAATGCTGTGACATGTTTAAATCACCAGATAAATCTTTATTTTGCACTCCTATCTTCTTGTGTGCGCCATGTTTCTGCATTTGCAATCCTATCTTACAAACTACCTCTGTGGTTGCACCACATAAATGTAATTGTACTGATTATGTGGCAGTCACTGGATGGTTCACAGCAGACTGTTCCTCCTAACACATGTACTGCTTCCATGCATTTATCACTTTTGAAGTAACAATCATATATAGGAAGCCAGCCCACGGGCACAGTAGGTTAAGGCATTCTTGATTCCCTGCTGCCATGCTGGTGACCTGGGTTCAGGAATGGACTTAATTCTGGGGCCTGGCTGGGAGAGGAAAGACTGACCATCCACAGGACAGCCCTCTTCCCTTGGGGAAGGGGAATTCCATGACTTGCTGGTCAACTGTCACCCGGTGGAAGCCAAGTAGTAGTGCATGTGAATCCTGCAGCTAGAGGGAAGGGTCAGCATTCAGAGTGCTGGAGCATCTCCTAGGATGTAGAGTGCACTTGCACATTCACTGCATATCCACTGAACCCCCAGACAGAAAACTTGATGGAAGAAATGAAGTTTGGGCTTAATGACACTCTCCCTGTGAGCACCAATGCTCCACCTGGATGGAGACTCAGAATGGCCAGGGACTGTGGAGCAGAGCTGATATAGCTGCTCAGCTGACCAGGAAGTAGAAACCCTATACAGAAAAAAACAATTACATACAGGGGCTGGTAATGATGGAGCACCTTTGTAATACCAGTTGCAGTATTCTCTCCATCGATGTGTAGTGTGTGGGGACAGTACTAAGCCCGTCACACATGCCCTACAACACCCCTTACAGCTCTTGTTGTTAGATGTTGTTGTTAGAGTTCTCCGTTCATCTGTTTGCCACCCATGTAGCCATTCCTCTGATTCCCTGGATAGTAACCTAACCACAGTATCCTCAGCTGAAATTTCCATGTTACTCTGTGCAGGGTATTCCATGCCCTTATATGATATGACCAAGGGCATTCCGTGAGTCTGCCCATGTTTTTTTGCAAAGCCAGACACTATTCAATACATGTCTCTCTGTAAACCATTGCAAGCCTGCTGATCCAGACCATGGCAGTTGTGATTCATAGAATGTTCGTAGGACACACATGGCACAGAATGACATCCAGTTTACTTGCCTTTTTCATGTATCTTAGAATTATTGTTGATAGGGCCCAGTGTCTGTTGTATTGTATGTTATCTCTTACCTATATAAGATCATCCCCTTGTGAAATCCAGCCCTTTCCAAATTTGAAAAACAAAATGGTATGAGGAAAGACACTCAGCAACAGATTAAGCCTACTTTTAACCATAAATCAGTGCAATCTGTATATCCAGATTCTTGGCTGTAACAGTTAAAATGTTGCTATCTAAGCTGGCCCAGTGGTGTGTAAGGCTCAGGTGCCAGGCACCTCTCCTCCTGCCATGCTGTCGATCAGGTTTAAAACTGCGGGAGGCTTGCAGGCTGACTGGGCAAGAAGGACTGAGTGTTCCAAGGACTGCTCTCCTCCCTTTGGGGGGTTGTCATAGCTACCTGCCACCTGGAAGTGTCTGGGTGGCAGTGCAAGTGAATCACACATGCACGAAAGAGATCCCACATTCAGGTCACTGGGGTGCCTCTGCAGAGGCACAGCAAGCACATCAAACCCATTACATGTCATGTTGGCCCAGGGAGAAAATCATAGGAAAAACACCTCCAATAGAGGATAATAACAACCCCTCACAAGCCCTGCAGCAGCAACTACCCCCCCCCATAGTCCTGTGGCAGAGAATAATGGAGGAATGTAAGTCCCAGAGAACCTAACTGACTGGGCAGGTGGGGGCAGTCAGAGTGGGGCAGCTGGGGCAGCGTAGGAGCTCCAAAGAATACATCCTATATGGCAAACTAAATGCTTCTATCTAACAGATACTGTAACACTGGCAAAAATGTATTGATGATAAACGTCATTATTCATAAAATAAGGTAATAATCAACTGCCTCAACCACTAATAATATGATATAGTGTATGACAACAACAGCATAAGCCTTTTCGCTCATTCTTACAGTATCTCAGGGTTTTAAATAATTGATTAGCAGTTTTTTTCTTGGGGCAATACTAACTGTACAGAAAGTATTTACATAGGTTTTCTAGAAGTGTTATGTTTGTTAAACATAGTGAGGAAAGTGCTATGCATTTTCACAATGTTTTAGCACTTTTATGAGCAAAATGCTAATGAATTTTTAGAGTTAAATAAAACCCTGTATCTGGCAGGAAAAGGGAACATTCTAAGAAAACTGACTGCCTGAAAAAAAGATGTTACATTTAAATCAGTTTCTCAAGGGGTGCTTTTTAAAATACTTAAATGGAAAATTCACCATTCCCCACTGCAAATGCATCGTATTTCCTCCAGCAAATTATTGTTACTAGGCACCGCTATTATCTTTTAACATCTTGTCACTTAGTAGTGCTTCATTAACATTCTGGTCCAGGTGGGTATGTAGAAAACCTTAACCAGCTGAATATTCTCCAGTCAGATCTTCTCACAGTCAAAGCCAAGGCAGGTGGAGAACTTTATCTATTTTACCCCCATGGGGCTTCTTCCTGTGCTAATGTAACTGATTAAAAAGTCATAAATGAGTGGAAAAATATCATAACATTATAGCTTTAGAGATTTTCAGAACACAAGTCTTATAACTAATTTTCTTTAAAGAACTAATAACTGGAAATAGTCTGGGGGTATCAAGAGCAATTAGTTTTCTTTCTAAAAGTGTTAGTGCATCAAGGAGCTGTATGCCACAAAAGCATAATGTACTGCTCTGTTACCACTGGTATCAAGGCTCCAAGTTAATTTAAAATGTCTTTAAAATGAGTTTTGTAATATATTGCTAGGTTGCAAACAACTATTTAAAATTGCACAGATAGCTATTGGAGTTTCAGTGAGTAAAACTGATAAACTAAATTGGTGTTCAGACAATAGTTTTTTATTTGCATGTTCTAATGAGCTGCTGACATCTCCGGGATAAAATTTTTAGTTAGACATCCTTCCTCTAATACAGTATTCATGAAGTGTTCTTCTTTACCTGCCTTTCACTCTTTACAACTAAGGGAAATTTCTTGAAAACACAGCCTTTCTCCTTGGAATTCCTCTACTCCTGCTGTTTGTCTACACATCAAGAGAACATTTGCTGCATCTGACATCATAATCCATTCCACAACAATAGTTTGTGATGTCATAAACTGAGGATTATGAGATCTTGGGCCCAATTCCAAGTCACTTGATGCAGCTCGTGGGCGTATGCGAGGTGCACCATGCAGTGCTACACTGCGGACCCTGCGTCCTATTCCAAGACATGCAGAGTCCCTGGCACCTACGACTTGTGACTTGTGGCAGCAGCAGGCTTGAGCAATGGGAATGGTGCAATAGGCCTGGGTGCCGCAAGTCGCAGCCTGCATTTAACTGCACCCCCAGAGCCCCTCACCCCGTAACACTCTCACAGTTGAGGGGGCAGGGTGGGTCACTCAGGCACATGGGGGGCATGTCACAAAATGGACCTGGGGCTCCCTGAAAATCAGAGGGGGCAGCACTGTGTTGGGTGTGTGTGTGGGGTATGGCAATGTGTCTTTCATGGCACTGCGGAGGCATCCACTGTTTTGACAGGACAGATGCCACTTAGACCACTTCCATGCTGGTCTAACCCGCAGTGCCATTGCGGGTCTTGTAATTGCATACTTGGGTTATGGCAGCGGCCCTTATGGGACAGGGCACAGATGCTGCCATAACCCACCCTTGCTCTATGCTGCAGTGGGTTGTGGGTGTAGTGAGTGGCATAGCCCACCTTTGGCACAACCCACATGTGGCATAGTGCAAGCCACATCTTGGAATTGGGACTTGCTTATCGCATGGTGCAAGGTGCGATTTACACCATGGGGTTTGGTGTGAATCGCCTTGTGTGAGGTGTACAACATCCTGGAATCAGGCCCCATGTATAGAAAACTATAACGGGAAGACAATGTGCAAGGAATAAAGCTGGTGGACCTGATTACCCGCCACAATATGCTGCAGTCCAAAATAATTTTTTGTGCCCCCTCTGCAGTGCTACCAGTCCCTGGTAACACCATGCAAAACTGTGCTTCACAATGCATATTGACTGTCTAGGTGTTAGCAGATGTTAGTGGATGTCGCCAACTAACATCTCAATTCAGATATAATAATATGTAGCATTGTAACACATGCTTCACTCATTTGAAGCTACTCTGGTGCACCACATCAGTTTCAAAGGATCTCCTCCCCCTTCCCAAAATCTAGTTCCAAGCTTTCTGTTTATTCCAGTGGCAGCACCCCCAAATACATATGACTTCCAAACAATCTTTGATGTTTATTTGCATCCCTCTGTCAACCACCCCAACTACTTCCAAACAGTCCCTGATATCCAGTTGCTGCCATATCTAGTGTCCCCCAAATTATGCTATTACTTAACCACCTTATGCAGTTGTTCAGTTCCCTAACCACCTAATACAGTTATAAAGCACATGATGCCACACCCCAAGCACAAAAGCTCACTGGGTCATAATGTCATATGCTTAATAGTGTACAGCATTATGGCAAAACCTGGACCTGTGCGCTCTCTGAGTTGGACCCCCCTGGAGTTGGAATCTTTAGTGGGGGAATCCGGGGGGGCAGCACCCTGTAAGGGGAGTGTGGGGGAGGAGCTCCCCACAGAACAATAAATAAAAAGAAATCACACAATGTGATTGTGCCACACAGCATTCTGCCGTGCAACATTATGACCCCATGCCACACAAAAGTCATCTTCCATAATAATGCAGGTTTCCGGTTCACTCATGTTGTAGGGACAAACATGGTGCTGATGCCAATTATGGCATCAGCAACATGCCACCTGGCATTACAGTGCCAGGCAGTATGTTTCCTGGGAGTTACAGCACCAAAGCACCCTCCCGGAAAACAGTCATTTTTTTGCTTCACCCCATGCACCCTGCAAAACTAAATATAACCTCCTCCAGGCTGGACATGCCCTGAAGAGGGTAGAAATTGTGTGGGGGGAAAAGGGCAACAGGAGTGAGGGGTGATCTAAAATCCAGATCAAACCTTTCACTGTCACCTTTGTTGCAGCGTTGTAGTTGTGGCAACAAAATTTAGTCACAATCCTAGCGGTATACTCAGGTTTCCCACCCCCCCCATACCAACTGCAATCCCCAGTGCATAATTGAATCCCTCCCAATTTTCAATGCTCTCCCACAATTCCTCATGCAGTACTCCCAGTTTCCAGTGTGCTTCTGCCATGCTCCCTGATGCAGGGTTCCCAGTCTTTTGCTGGTTGGCCAATTTCCCATTACTGTTATAATTCCTTCAATGCCTAATGCAGCACCCTAAGTTCCTAATGCAAATCCCCTCCATTTCTTGTTGCAGACTGTGCCTTTTTTGAGGCAATCCCACATTTCATGATGCAGTTACTCACTCATTTCCCAGTGCTTGCCCCCTGCTAGAAGTATCTTAATGTCATATACTTTCCCATCCTCTACATACCAATTCCATCATCTGCTCTCCCACCTAGATAATACATTTGTAGGCATGTTCATTGAATTACCTTACCACCTTCATTTACCAGGAAGAAGCTCAGAGAGCCTGCTTCAACCTGTGATCTGGGTTGCAAAAGTCTGAATGCATTCAGAATGCCTGCAAGCAATTATTACAGCTGCCCCTACAACTTATGAATTCCAGGGAAGAGTGTTTTTTTTGAATAATATTTTATTGGTTTCTCCATAATTAATACATGTTTTCCATTAGGTAGACAACCCACAATTGATATGCATCATATACATAAATGTTTGCATGTAGGAAATAATATGCACATGTTCCAACTACAACATCAAAGGATTTGTTGTACTATGCTAAGAAAAATATACATACTTGTAAGCTAGTTGCTACCATCAGAGGGGGGGAAATAAATTTGTTTAACAGCATTGTGCTCCCTGGAAAAGGGTTAAGCACCACCTTATTGCTATTATCGGAGCAAAATAAAAAGAAACATCTGAACAGCAACTCAAATTGCTCTGCTGATTGTGTAATTTATCTAAGAAACATTTTTATGACTGAACATACTTTAGATAGTACCCTGACCTATTAAATAGAAAATGTAATACTGCCTATATGTGCACAGAGATTACTTTCAATGATAATGAAATCACTGTTATTTCAGCAAAGGCCACCAGAACATGGGAAACAAATGAAATATGAATCTTTAAAGTTAACCTTAATGAGCATAACAAAACTTTGCCTCTACATCTACTGAGTACTGGATTTGTAGGTCTGCAGCTATGGTACGTTTATAGACAATACTTACAGGCACCAACAGTTGCACAAAGAACAAAATAGGCACCAAACTATTACTCAGGGGAAGGACCTTGGTGTTGACTTTCCAGGGAACAGTAGCTGATGACGCCACTTGGCACGGCACAAAAGGTTACAGGGTTTTAAATAATTGATTAGCAGTTTTTTTCTTGGGACAATACTAACTGTACAGAAAGCATTTATATAGGTTTTCTAGAAGTGTTTTGTTTTGTAAACACAGTGAGGCAAGTGCTATGCATTTTCACAATGTTTTAGCACATTTATGAGCAAAACGCTAATCAATTTTTAGAGTTAAATAAAACCCTGGGTTAATAAACCAAGTGTGGCTACACAATGGTCTTTGCAATAACTTTCTGCCCCTGACTGTGATGGGACTTTAGCAAGCATCCTTTACTGCATGAGTAGATATTTAATCATGAAATTTAAGTAAACGCTTTTATTTGAAAAGATCTTCATATAAACTCATGGGACTGAACTCAGTGTACATTTGTTTTACAATAAAAGCACAAAATTACAACAATAGGTCATGTTCGTTACAGATGGAGACCTGACCCCTACCCACAGCAGGTTGCTCTTTTCCAAGCTGCTTGGTGTAGCCTGCAGGTTTATTAGAGTTCAGAATGAATGGGCCTGACAGGAAGGAAGGAAAATGTAACTTGCCTTCACTGGTGTTTTCTCTATACTATGAAAAGCCTCCACAGTCCTTGTAGAAACTGTAGGAGAATGTATAAAATGTAGTAAAAAGGAATACTTACCTGAAGAGTTAAAGCTGTGAATTTTTTTTTCATTATTAATGTTCTAAAGCTATTAAAAATGATGAAATAGACAGACATAAGGAGAAAAGGACCAAAATGACTGATTGGAAAACCCTTTCTTTTTCTGCCAGTAACTAATTCTGCAGGCAGCAGCATCCCCCCCCATGACCCCCTCTCCACTCTCTCCCCCCATGCCCTCCATCCCTTGTCTAGGTTACCTCTAACTGGAGCCTCCTGCACCACTTTCCCCTTCCTCCATGACCCCCATTGCTCCCTCCCCCACCCACCCCTTCTCCCCCCTTCCTCCTTTTCTGCCAGGTCCTGTCCCCTTGCAGGGTTCTCAGCATCCTGAAGGGGAATAGTTCCTGTCTTGCCCCATCCCCTACCCCTCTCTACTCTGCTTTTCTACTGGGTCATGTCCCTTGTAGGTTTCTCAGCATCTCGAAGGGGAATAATTCTTGTCTCACCCCCTTCTATCTCACAACTACCCTTCCTCCCCCTCTTTCCTCTCCTGTCTTTCCAGCCAGGTCTTGTCCCCTTGCAGGGTTCTCGTCATCCTGAAGGTGTATAGCTCTTGGCTTGCTACCACTCTCTACCCTATATCTTCGCCCTCTCTGCTAAGTCTTGCCCCCTTGCAGGGTTCTCAGCATCCTGATAGTGTATAGTTCTTGGCTTGTCTCACCTCTCTCTTTCTCCTACCCTTACTTCCCCTGCCATTCCCCCACTCCTCCTCCTACCCTTTCTCCCCTGCCCTTCCCCCACTCCTCCACCACTTGTGTTATAATCTCCCTTTCTTCTAAACTCATACAGCACTAAGTAACCTTTTGGATCTAACTAGCACTTATTACTCCATGTGCTCATCCTGCTACTGTTTGCTCACCATCTATACTTTCTGGGTTTCCTCTTCCTGGATTGCTACTATATATGCCATATCTGCATATTGTTCTGTTTACCCCGGTGTGTCACGTCCTTTGTTTCTGACCTTACTTTGTTATCTGACACTTTCTTTTATATGACACTGTCTGAAATGTATTATATTAGTACCTCTCTTTATGTAGTTGAATTGCAGTGTATTTATTTTATTTTATTATGTTTTTGTGTAATCTCCCCATTATGTTATCCCTCCCCCCAGGCCTCTTCTGGAAATGAGCCATTAACAACTTATGTTGTCTTTCCTAGTGAAACCTTTTTAAATAGATAATTAATTAAAGGGGTAGACTGGATAAGCCTATTTGGAAAGAGTATGGTGATATCAGCAACACCTTACCTGTTGTGAGGCAGAGGGCTGCAGTGTGTTTTATGAAGTTAGTGTATGCTAATATAGTAATCTTTTATTTCTATATGGATGTTCTCAGCATGATGTCTATAATGCAGCCTATCTATTAATTGTGATTGCAAAAACCTAGAAGTGATACATTCTGCAATGCCAGTGGTCAGAATGAGTTTAAGATAGTAAAGTTAAAGCTGAATTACAAAGACTGTAATCAGTAAACCATATTTTCACTTGTACAACTAAAACACCATGATATGTTTGTACTGCACATGGGAATCCTAATAGTATGTGCTGTGTGCTGTATAAAGTGAGCAAAATTGTAGTAAGCATGTGAATTAAGTTGCATAGATTGTAATTGTGTTTATTTCACAATCATCAGGGTGTCAGAAATGTCAAAAACAGTGGGGGAATTCAAGAATGCATGGGACAGACATAAGGCAATTCTAGTGAGGCGTAGGAAGAAATAGGCTGTTAGTTGACTAAGATCTGCAACTTAGCAATTGGGTACGGAAATGGGCAGACTAGGTGGGCCAAGCGGTCCTCATCTGCTGTCAAATTCTATGTTTTAATGTTTCTAAGGGAGGTGATTACCATGAATTCTGGAGTGCTTTATTGGGGCAGGTTTGTTCCAGGTGTAGAGAAGATTATCTGTGAAATGGTCCAGAGCTTCATCAACTGGTTTTGCTGTAGCCATCAGTGCCCAGTCCATAAAGGCTAGAGCTTGGTGGAGAGGGGCAAGGTCCAGAGATTTGTAGGAATGAATCTGCAGTATTTTGTAATGTACTTTAGGCCTGTGGATTTTGCGAACCAAATATATCATGTGGTGATCACTTTGGACATCAGGAAATAAGCCAAATTGGATAACTCCATGAGGATGAGAAGTGAGGGCCCAGTCAATCATGGAGTGGTTTTAGCTTTTGGGGTTCAAGTAGGTTGGTTCATGGATTAGTTGCATTCAGTTTAGAACAGTTAGGTCATTATGAGCCTTACTTAGGGAGGAGAACAGCCAATTATGGTTGAAGTCCCCCATAATATATAGTTCACCTGAGGTTGTGTGTGACACGATGGAGGTGATAAGATCTAAGGCAATGGAAGAGGGAAGGGGAGACCCAGATGGCAGTAGCCACCAGCAATAAATATGGGGACAGAGAAGGGTAGGGATAGTCTTATAATGAGTGCCTCTTATGCTGTGGGGACAGATGTGGATAGGATGATAGTGGATTGAACTGAGGAGGAGGTGTAGATCGATACATCTCCACCCCTTCCCATGCTGTCTTGACGGGAGATGGTGTATCCCGGTATAGAGATGGAAGGGTCATGAATTTTGTTATTTAGCCATGTTTCTGAGAGAATGAGGATGTCAGGAGTGAGTGATACAATGAGTATCTGTAGCAGTTCAGTTTTTGGTAGGAGGAAATGTATGTTAAGATAAAGAAGTTTGAGACCTTGGGGGAGGTTTGGTTAGTTTATGGGGAGGTGCTTTCTGAAGATAAGAGAGTAAGAAGGAAAAGAAGGCCTGCCAAGGTTTTGAAAAGGGGAGTTTTTACTGTTTGAGTGCTAAATATGTTTGAAATGTATTACAATTCTGGACATATACATACACACACATATATATATATATATATATATATATATATATATATGTGAATATATATATATATATATATATATATATATATATTCTCCTGCAATATCATATGAGTTGATGGGAGTGGAAGACAGCATTCTTTACTGATGAGGCACGACAGAGAGTAGGAGACAAAAATAGAAATCTCTACAGATGTGGAAGCCCTGTGAAAGTCATTATGTCAAATATATTTGTTTCTATTATTTTCCTTGACTTTCTTTCCTCCGATGCTGGGAGTAGAAGTTTTAGGAATAGCTAATAACTGGGTGGGCTCTTGAAATTTGGATCTCCTTGAACAATGTTAGCCTGTTAAAATGATCTACAAGGTAACTCAGTTCTTTAAGAATAAATTTGATAAAACAACTAATATTATTTTACAGAGTGGGCAGACTGTTTTAAACCCTATTTTTAGTACTAGTCCCATTGCATCAGATATTTGACTCATGGAACTTGTACTAACAATTTAGGATTTTCTGTTTCTCCATCAAAGAGACATCTACTTCACCCCTCTCAATGGTTTGGCATGAATCATTCTTGGTATTACTTGTGAGTATCTTGTGGTTACTTGCACCTACATTCTGATGCACGGGGCAGAGAGTAGAGATGCTGGGGACTAGAATGAGACAGGGCCTCTGTGAAGACTCAGTGGGCTTAAAGTATTCTTCTGTCCTTACTGTCTATATTTCTATGTTTTAAACTGGCATAACGCATGCTTACGTGCAACAACGGTGCCCTCTGTTTGAATATTAGATCCATTAAATCAACTAGCTACACCACAAGCACCAACGTACTTGTCTCAAATCTACAGCTACAGCAATAGATACAGCTAGATATTTCCAAACATTTCATAAGATTTCTAAAGAGATTCTCTTTAGTAGTTGTATAGTGGCACTGCAAGCAGACAGTGAATTTCTCTTGAGATATCATAGAAATTTTGGGAACTAACTAACCATATTGATTGCTGCAACTGTATCTGTGGGCAATGCATCTCATTCAAAAATCTTGCCCTATGTCCTAAGTGGCAGAAGTACAAATGTTTCTTTACTGACCTACATTTAAAAAAGCTTCAGGACAAGAATTTTATTTGCTCCAGGAACAAATATTGAATTTTAAAAAAGGCCTTCCTTGACTAAGGTTTCCATGAATGCCTACAACAGTGAGTGCTGGAATGGGAAAGAGCTTCCCAGAAGTCCTCTACTCTGTCCATGCAAAAGTGGAGATCAAATAACAGTTCAAAATTAGTTGTTAAAATGATCTTATGACAAAATTAAAATGAAATGGCTCCCTCATCTTTTTGACAAAATGCAACATTTCTTCTGTATGGATACAGCCATTTACTGGAGTTGGCCTTCCCAACATAGGGCAGTTCAAATGCATATTGCAGTGGCTTATGCTGTTAAAACATACACCATAGTTTTTCCAAAAGCAGTTCCAAACTACCTAAAATACTAATGATAGGTATGTATGCATTCCTTTTCCTTTTTACTCTTTGTGGCCTCCCTCTGTTATATTGCTTTTAGATAAGCAAGGTAGCTACCTTCTAGTGATATTGTTTTTATGTTACTATTTTCAGTTGTTTTCAATATTGTTCATAGTACAGCTTCATTTCCTTTGCTGGATTATGGAAGCCAAGTTTACTGACTGGCGAATAATACCAAGTTACACAAAGTCAACCAAGTTTATAATAGAATGTTATGATTTGGTACAGTATATGGTATATCATCATGGCCCTTTCAGCACATTATTAAAAATTTAGCTTCACTACCACTCTGTGTGTGAAGGGACACACAGTTATTGTTGTTTTTGTATAAATGCATGCATAATGCACTTACCTGACTAACCTACAGACTAGCCCAGAATGTAAACATACATTGAGGGAGGATCAGTGTAGAAGTCTGGTTAATCCAAGAATGTGGACACATTATGGCCATTTGGAATTTGTTGCAGCTGTTGCTTTCTCCTGGAAAAAATTTCCAGGTAATAAGGGTGATTGATTCATTTTTGTAAATTGAGCTAAATCAGTCTAAATAAAAGTTGCAGACTTAGATCAACTGTAAATACAGTACATGTCTTATTCAATCCACTAAGCAATTTTCTGATGAAATAAGTAAAGGAACTAAACAAGTGAAACAGTATTCAGCCTCATCCTACTCTTACAGTCACTATATGAATTCAACTCAAATCTGATATACCAATTCTATAACAAGAATGGAAAGAAAGTATATACTAAAGCTGGGAAAAAGGAGAAAATATATGTAAAAAGATATAAGGTCTAGATATGGTGACAGTATAAGTACCCAATGATATCAGACACTAATTATTATTTTCAAAAATGATTTATGAGTCAAGTTAAGTTACTTAACTTCAATGTTCTCTGTAATTTCCATAATTTCTTCTTAAGACAGAGTTGGGGAGCCTGTTTTGCTTTCTGTGGAAGATTGCTTCTCATAGTGAGCACATAGAAAACAGTTAACCTGGTCTGCATCAAAAATATATGTTGATGGCCTCCATATATCAGCAGATGTTTTGCAGCTGTGAGCAGCTGGAACCCCATACTTGCTTCCAATAACATTTGCCAAAATCCAAGAAACTGGTGCCTGCACTTTGTGTGGAATATGTAGATTTGAAGAAAACATAAAATCAGTGACTCTTACAGAAAAGTTGACCTTTCAGGTAAGATACAGTAGTTTAAAATAAGTTTCCTATCCAACTCAAATGTATCACAATCTATACAGTTTGCTTTGTCTCAGAATTGTCTTCGGTGGTAGCACCTGTTGCAGCTGGACAAACAGAGACAATGTTTGATGAAATGTTCCCGGTTCTGTTCTTTTTTTTGAATATGGAATGTCTTTTTCAGAAAAGGGGAACTATCTGTGGGTAATTCCTAGATGGATACACACTTATTCTTGATCATATCTCTTAGTGACTAATGCTCAGCTTCCTGTCCCACCGGGATCTCCACTATACATAAATGTTTATGTCATATATGGTTCTTGAGTAGTTCAATTTTTCAAGACATAGCATAGTTATCTTTTATCAGGTTAGCGTTTATGGTTTCCATTTCAGTGATTTTCTTAATCAAATATGCAACCTTGGAATAAACATAAAATCTGTGACTCTTAAAGAAAAGCTAACCTTTCAGGTGAGATATAGTAGTTTAACAATAAGGTCACTATCCAACTCAAATGTAAACACACTCAATACAGTTTGCCTGGTCTCATAATTTTCTTTTGCTGTAGTACCCGTTGCATCTGTACTAATAGAGACAATCTTTGATGAAATGCTCCAGGTTCTATTATTTTTTTCTGAAAATGGAATGTCTGTCTCAGAAAAGGGGATTGTATGTGTGTAATTTGCAAATGGATACAAAGAGATCATTGATCATATCTCTTACTGACCAATAGTTTTGTGTCCCACCAGGAGTCCAACTATGTGTACATTTTATGTCATATTTGGTTCCCAAGCATTTTGATTTTTCAAGACATAGCATAGTTATCTTTTATTAGATTAGCACTTGTTGGTTCCACTCCAGTGATTTTATTACTGATCAAAATGAATTCCTTTTATAATTTTACTAAAACAACTGACAGTTTATCGACATATGACTGTGTATGTTCATTTATTGTTACTTGTTATATGTATATTTATTGTATACACAATTTATAACTTTGCTGAATGTAATGTACTGGTTGTCTACCTATGCATTTTTTCATAATTTGGAACTTTGCACAGGTCAGTTCTGTAAATGGGAGCATACCCATGTGATACAAACATGTATACAGATAACATAAACAATCAAACAGAATGTAATGTTTTAGGAAAGGGATACTAAGGTATGCAGAGCTTCTGTCAAACAATATTGTGGGGGCAAACTAGAGAGATGGTCAAACTCTGTGAAGGTCCTCAGAGCCTATTAGGGACTCCCAATCTTTGGCTGGCATGCACTATAGGTACCCAAATCTGAACTATCCTTGGATAAGGAAGATGCCCAAGGTGGTAGCACCAAGGGGGCACTATGCAGGCCTTTAGCTTCTTCATCACTCCACCTGACCATTTTTAATAACAAAAGTAAAAGAAAACATTTTTATATAACATTTTCATGCTGTATGAACAGGATGATCAAATCATTGTTTTTTATTTTATATATTTTACATCTTTGCTTGCTTCTAGGTTATAACTAATATCTTGTGCTGCAAGAAACATTGGTTGATTGATATTTAGTCATTCTGTAATAATGTTTACCTAGTGTATCTGTAATAGTAATGTATTTTACAGTTTATTTACATAAAAGTGGGCACACTGCATCTTTAAGAACACACATGATGATTGAGCAAAGTCTCTGTTTAGAGAATACTGACAAAAATAATAATATTTAACTGGCTATTAAAGACATTTAAGGTACACATAATCCTTTTCACAATTTTGAACACACTGTCAAAGACAGCATGAGATTTTAACAGCCCTTTCTATGAGAAGCCTGCTCACTCTGCATGACGATGGAAAGCTTTTCCAAGATGCAGCCATCAAAAAATAACCATGGCAACTGACTCCCCTCAAAACTAAATATGCAGTATGTATTTTAGTCATGTGGGGCTCAGCAGTTTCAGTTTTGAGTTTAAGTAATATCTTGCATAAAAAAATGTTTTCCAGAAAACCTTTGCTCTTATGTTTTAGTTACAAAATTCGGATAGATTTCTTTTTGAGTATTTGCATGATGTTTGCTTTAAGACACTGAAGACTGATGAGAGTGTGACATCCTAAGACGTTGAAACACAATCCAGCAGAAGCATAAAGGTTTCACAAGGAAGCAGTAAACAGTGAAAATATACATTAGTGCTAGGAACTTTTTTCCCCAACATAAAGTAAATGTTCCTAGATTAAGAAGTGCTCAAACTTAGGGAAACCTAGACTGCATCCATATTTTTAATAGTTAAACTCAGTACTCATTTTGTTTATTTTTATTTTTGTCTGGGATTTTGAGTTAAAACTCACGTCTAGATGTGTCCTATATGCTTAAGCTTGAGTCCTTATTTGCTTCAAGTGTCCAATTCCATCCGTTTACAAAGAAATCCTGAACCCATTGAAATATGCTGGTTGCCTTTTCTGCATCTGACTACTCATAATATAAAGTAAGTTATATAAGCAAAATTACATGATGGGGTGTGCATTACACTATGATAACTGCACCGTCAGGGGCATAGTTAGGCACACAGCTGCAGACTAAGTACATTCAGACCCTGGAAGTGAGGTTATCACAGCATAATGCACATCCACAGACTGTCAAATTGCAAATATAAAATGGGTATGTGAGGAAAATTAAAAAAAAAAATCAGGGAAATTTAACAAAGAAATTAACAGAGTAAAAACAAACTGGTAGTAAATAGAGGAAAATAGTTCCTTCACCAATATGCACAGCTATGGACCACTGTCTGATGATTTTTTTTTCTCATATGCCCTCCACCCCCATAGCTCCTAACATATTCATGTTCCCTTAAGGAGGAGGAGGAGGAGGAGAAGGAGAAGGAGTAGTACTGCAGTTCAGCAGTTTTCTGAGGCATTTAGTTTGTGACAGGGCAGTGACTCTGAGGATGTTACAAATAAATGTGTTGGTCAACCTGGATTTAAGAGTTACACCACTCATTAAGCCCTTCACTCCATCCCAGCCATGTTTAAAACTATTGATGCATTTCGTGCTCACCACATCAGCTGGCAGATTGTTCAACTGCTCCACCACCATTTCTGTAAAATTAAACTTTCTCACATTCCTCTTGAACCTTCCCCATCAGTTTCCACATGTGCGCTTGTGCCCCAAAGTTCTTGATCTGCTAATTATGCTGAACACTCCCTCAGTTTACATTATTCATTTCTTTCAGTCATCTGAAGATCTCTCTCCTTTTTCCCCATCTCTCATATGGCCTCCGACAGTATATGTTCCTAACTCATTTTGGTCACCCTATGTTGCACTGTCTCCAGCCTGCTTCATCTTCAGAACTATGCACAGTATTCCAGGTTGAGCTGTACTGTACCAGTGCTCTATAGATAGGAAGTAATACCTCCTTGCATCTGCTGTCAATACCCCTTCCAATACACCCCAGCCTCTGTTTGTCTTACTGTAGGTCTTGCTACACTGTCTTGATAGTTCTAGGGAATCACTGATGATTAACCCCAGTTCTCTTACCTCAGAGGTCATGCCCAGCTTTACCCCACCATCCAGAACTCTCTCCTAGGGTTCTTGTTCCTTATGTGCATCATCCTGCACTTTTTAGCACTAAATTTCAACTGCCAAACCTCTGACCACCTCTACAGCCTTTGCAAGTCTCAATGCATCTCTCAAATCTCCCTCCTCACAACTACACTGCCACAGAGCTTAGTGTCATCTGCAAAGAGACACATTGCCCTGGATTCCTTTTCTGATGTTGTTGATGAACACATTGAAATTGACTCGACATAGGACTGATCCTTGTTGCACCCAACTGATGACCTCCGTCTCTTCAGATTTGACTCTGATAAGCACAACCCTATGCTGTCTCCCTTCCAGCCAGCTGGTCACCCATCTAACTGTGTCCTTTACTGCACTCACATCCTCTAGCTTCTTCAATAACCTTCTGTGAAGCACCAAGTCAAAATTCTTGCTGAAATAAAAGTAGATAAAACCCCAGCATGGCCTTTATCCACTACCCTCATTGCCTAGCAAAGAATACTATTGGGTTGGTCTAACAAGACATCCCTGCTTTGAATGCATGCTGTTTACTATCCTTGAGTCCATTACTCTGAAGGCGATTAATGAATTCTCTTTTGACTAGTGTCTCCACCAGTTTACTCACAATAGAGATAAGCCTGACAGGTCTGCAGTTATCTGGTTGTTCCGCTACACCCACACCTTATAGAACATTGATGTCCTGGTACACATAGGTACTAAGAATCTCACCAGCTGGTCAGTTGAGGAGACCAAGGAACATCTGACCAGGCTGGATGACAAACTATCATCCATTTCATCCAGCATCTCCTTCTCTGAGATCCTGCCAGTCTGAGAGAGGAGGACAGATGGATGGAAGGTCAGAGAAGGGGGAGATAGGGGAGCTTAACATGTGGCTCAAGGGCTGGTGCCAGGAAAAATGACACAAATTTGTAGGGAACTGGCAACAGTTTGGGGAGAGAAAGTTCTTTAAATCTGGTGGACTGCATCTGACTGAGGAGGTAGTCAGTGCATTGGGGCAGAAGTTTGATGTCTTTGCAGAATATTTAAACTAGCAAATGGGAAGAGGGAAGCAGCACCTACAACATCAAATGGGAAGAACACCCCTCCCTCCTCAGCTAGTGGTCAAACAGGAGTTTAGCATGTTTGTAGTTCATTTGCATCACCAGGTAAAGAAAAAGGTCAGCTCCCCATATGATGCACAGGGGAAACACCATACCTTGTTCAACAAATAACTCACCAAAATCTGACCAATGGAAAATCATGTACACAAATGCTTATAGTCTGGGAAACAAGATCCCAGACCTGCATGCAATAATGACAGAGGCTAAACTGGACATAGTAACCATTAACGAAACATGGTTTACCAGTAACCACACTTGGGAGACTTCAGTACCTGGCTATGTACTGTTCAGAAGAGGCTGAGGTGGAAAAGGGGGGGGTGGAGTGGCCCTTTAGGTCAATAAAAATATCAAAGCTACAGAAATTCAGAATACACATAAAGAGTCAGAAGAACTGTGGGTCATCCTGGAAACAGGAGATGGGACAGCCATACAAACTGGAGTTGTGTACAGGACTCCAGACTAGGGGGATGACATAGACATGTTACTGTTAGAAGATATACAAAACTTGACAGCTAAACAGGAGGTTCTGATAATGGGAGACTTCAACATGACAGATACAGATTGGTCAATACCAGCAGGGACATCTGCCAGAACTATGGTGGATTCCCTGCAGGGGGGAGGGCCTTAAACAACTGGTACAACAACTCAGTAGAGACAGGCTATCCTAGATCTGGTACTGACTAACAGGGAAAGGATCACAGATCTCCAGGTAAAAGGTCACCTGGGGGCCAGTGACCATCACATGGTATGGTTCAATTTGGCCACTAGAATGAAATCATCCCATTCCAAGGCAAACATATGGGACTTCAGAGGAGCTGACTTTGATAAGATGGCCAACAGAATTAAGTTAGCCCTGGCAAAACGAAATACAGGTGAGGGGGTACAGGCAAAGTGGGCAAAGCATTAAAGATGCAATACTTGAAGCAACATCCCATTGTGTTAGTGAGAAAAGGAAGTGCAAAAGAAAAAGGAAACCACTTTGGTTATCAAACACAGCAGCAGAAAAGGTCATAGCCAAAAGGCTGGCCTCCAGGAAATATAAAAGAATGCAACAGGATGAAGATAGGGAGGCATACCAAACTTCCCTTAGGGAAACAGGGAAAGCAGTAAGGCAGGCAAAGGCCTAAACTGAGGAAACACTAGCATGAACAGTAAGAGAAGGTGACAAGGCTTTCTATAGATACATAAGTGAAAGGAGAAAGTCCAGAGGGATATTGCTAAAATCAAAGGGGATAAGGGGGCATGTGAGGAGGAGGACCCTGTAAAAGCATCTATCCTAAATAGATACTTTTGTTCAGTATTTACTGAAGAGAAGGTAGGGCAGGGCCCACAGCTCTGCACCATTGACACAGGGGGAAGGGAGGTGTACACTAGTCCTTCACAAAAGAAAGGGTCCTACAAGAGCTTGATAAGCTCAGGGTGGATAAGGCAATGTGACCTGATGGCATACATCCCAGGCTACTAAAGGAGTTAACGGTGGAACTAGCAGAGCCATTATTAGAACTGTTTAGTGAGTTTCTGAGCACAGCAGAGGTCCCAGAAGACTGGAGAAGGGCTTGTGTGATCCTGCTCCACAATAGCGGTAGCAGGGAGGAGACAGGGAACCACAGACCAGTCAGTCTTACCTCAGTAGTGGACAAGATTATGGAGACACTCCTTAAGGAAAGGATAGTGCAACACCTGGAATCCATAGGAGCACAGGATCCATGATAGCATGGGTTTACAAAAGGAAGGTCCTGTCAAACTAATCTCATAGATTTCTTTGACTGGGTAACCAGAGTGTTAGACCAAGAGGGAGCATTTGATGTTGCCTACCTTTACTTCAGCAAGCTTTTGATACTGATTCACATAGAAGATTGATTAATAAGCTGGGTAGGCTCGGGGTGGGTCAGATGTTGGTCAACTGGGTGGCAAACTGGTTGACAGGCAGAAAACAGAGAGTGGTGGAAAATGGTATACAGTCAGAAGAGATGCAGGTCACGCGGGGTACCTGAGGGATCAATCCTGGGGCCAGTCCTCTTCAATATCTTCATCAGTGACATTGCAGATGGACTGGAGGATGAGGTTTGCCTGTTTACAGATGACACCAAGATCTGTAACAGAGTAGATGATCCAGATGGTGTGGGCAGAATGAGAAGAGAACTGGATAAACTAGCAAAATGGTCGGAAGAGTGGCAATTGGGGTTTAACGCAAAAAAGTACAAGATCATGCACATAGGGAAGAGAAATCCTGAAGCCACATATAGGTTGGGAGGTGAGTTTCTGGCAGTCACAAAGAAAGAAAGAGACTTGGGCGTCATCATCACCGATGATCTTAAATTATCCAAGCAAACTTCTAAAGCAGTAGGTAAGGCTAGAGGGATGTTGGGTGTAGTAGTAGGGGTATCACAAGTTGGAAGAGGGAGGTAATAATCCCTATTTACAAGATACTGGTTAGGCCCCATCTGGAGTACTGCATGCAGTACTGGAGGCCACACCTTCACAAGGACATTAACCAAACTAAGGCAGTCCAGAAAAGGGCAACCAAAATGGTGCAGGGACTGCATCAGAAAACATATGAGGACAGATTAACTGAACTCAATATGTATACCCAAAAGCAAAGGAGGGAGAGAGGTGATATGATTGAAACATTAAAACACTTTAAGGGCATTAACAAGGTGAAAGAGTCTAACATGTTTCAGTATAAGAAAAATAGCAGGACAATATAACACAGCATGAGATTAGAGGGAGGCCAATTAAGGGTAATGTGAGGAAGTTCTTTTTCACAGAAAGGATGGTGGATGCATGGAACAGCCTACCTCAGGAAGTGGTAGATATGAATACAGTGCAGGGCTTCAAACAGTCATGGGATAGGCATAAGGGAGCAATGCATATGAGTATGAATAAATAGGCCATTGACAGAGCAAAAGCCTATGGCACATTCATAAGGTAGAAAAAGAAATGGGCAGACTGGATATACCTTCAGGTCCTTATCTGCCATTACCTTCTATGCTTCTATGTAATAATAATAATATTTTATTTATACAGCGCCTTTCTGTTTCCAAGGCACCTTACAATTTAAAACAATTTAAAAACAACCATTATAAAATCCAGTAATACTCAACACAGCTAAAAATCAAAATCAGGTAAACAATTCAGTTCTCCAAGAAGGCTTTTTGACAGAGGAAAGTTTTCAGACCCTTCTTTAATTCCTCCACAGAAGTGCACTCCTGTAAACAACAGGGTAGAGAATTCTAAAGGGTGGGAACAGCATAAGCAAAAGCTCTAGAAGCAGATGATTTCAAATTCACCTTAGGAATTTCTAGCAACCCGTCATCAGCCGAGCAGAGTGATCGACCAGGGCAGTAGGGTACCAGAAGTTCTTTCAGCTAGACCAGACCCTGACCATGTAAGGCTTTGAAAGTCATTAAACCGACTTTAAAGGTGATTCTCCACCGTATTGACAGCCAGTGCTATTCGTGCAGCACCGGAGTAATGTGACAGGATTTACTAGAGCCTGACAAAAGCTGGGCTGCTGCGTTCTGCACCAGCTGCAGGTAATGGATTTTAACCCCTGAAAGCCCTAGATAAAGGGAGTTGCAGTAGTCCAGGAGTGAGGACACAAAGGCGTGGACCAAATTTGGAAGGTCAACAGACAAAACCAGATGCCTAACCCTGGTGATGTTCCTAAGATGGTAAAAGGAGGTCTTGACAACAGCTGACACCTGTGACTGTAGTGTCAGTCTATCATCAAAAACCACCCCCAGGTTACGCACCCGTTTGGATGTCAGGAAAGAAATGCCGCCAAGAATAATTCTGGAAAGCGCACCAACACCTGACCCCCCTATCTGTTGACCTGTGTCCACAACCAGTACCTCTGTCTTTTCTGAGTTCAACTTCAGCCAGCTAGAATCCATCTACTCCTGGATTTCTTTTAGATAGTTGTTAAAGACCGAGAGAGCTCCATCCTGGTTGGGTGCAAAAGAAAGGTATAGCTGGGTATCATCTGTGTAACAGTGAAACCTCAGCCCATACCTTCTTACAATGTCTCCAAGAGGTAGCATGTACACCGCGAACAACATGGTTGACAGTACGGAACCCTGAGTAACTGCACACAACAAACCTGTTTTGGCCCAAGGAAAAAACCCTGGACACAACTCTTTGTGATCTCCCCATGAGGAACAAAGTGAACCATCTTAAGACAGCCCCCGATATTCCACATATATGCCTCAGGTGTTCTATCAACACCATGTGATCCATGGTGTCAAAAGCTGAAGAAAGATCTAGGAGAACTGAGATGGAGCGGCTCTTCCAGTCTCTTGCCATCAGGAGATCATTGAGCACCCGAACCAGCACTGTCTTGGTACTATGTCTTTTACGAAAATTGGACTGGAAGGATTCATAGATGTCATGGATGGTCAAATGGTCCTCCAGTTGAGCTGCCAATCTTTCTCAATCACCTTCCCAACAAAGGGAAGGATAGAAATAGGTCTGTAGTATATAAAATAGTCTGAATCCATGGTAGCTTTCTTCAAGAGTGGTGTCGCCACCGCCTCGTTGAGAGAGCTAGGAAATTCACCTGATTCCAGGGAGCACAAGACTATCAATGCAAGGACTGGACTGATGATATCACTACAACCCAAAATTAGGGAGGTCGGTCCAGGGTCCAAACTACAGCACATAGGGTGCACACTCCTGATAATCCTCATGACATCCATGAACTCCGGTCGACTGAAGGAACTCCAGGAAAACTGAGGCACAGTGATCTCGCACTGTTCTACGACAACCCCCCTAGAGTGAGCTGGCTGCAAGTCACATGTAACGTGACTATGCCTGCTACCCTCCAGCCTTTTGGAACTATCATTGTCTGAATTGGGCTACTGAATAGCCCTACCAGGGGTTCAATTAGTTCTGCTGCCAATTCCTTGAGCAAGCTCAGATGCATCCCTTCTGGCCAAGGGGCCTTATTTATCTTTAGTGATAGAAACTCTTTTCAAACTCTTTTACTGGTAAATACATGCTGCCTCATCTATTAGATCCCTCTTATACACACCTTAACGTCACTATGTCTATTATAAAACATAAGTCACATTTTTACACTTTACAAGTTTGTGACAACAGATAATTTCTTGGTTAGGTGAAGTGCCAAGTTTTTATTGGCTGGCTTATTTGTTAATTAACCAATAGCAGTCTTAGTTAGAAATACTTTGACATACGATTGTTACAAATATTATGAAAATTCCATAAAATGAGGAAGATTTTGCACATTTTATATGTAATTTTATATGTAAAACTATAAATTCCATGGCAGCAGACTATAGCTTGCATGTTAACCATAGAATAAGGTAGCAGCAACACATATAGAAAGAAGAAGGGGTTGCTGTAATGTTATGGTATTTATCTAATTTGACAGCAGCAGGGTTATTGTTTGTATTACTTTGCTTTAGGAAAGTAGTGGAAATAAATGGTAATCCTCGTGTGTGGGCAAGAGAGACAGACACACTCAGAGATAAGGAGGCGGGCAACTTTTCACTTTAGGGGAAGAAGACTTTTACATTTAGAGGCAGGAGCAGTAGTGTGACAAAGACAGGAAAACCCCTTGAGTCAGTCACTCATTCACCAGCCATGCAGAGGAAAAGTCAGTAGCAGGTATGCCACTGATTGTTTAAACGTGGAAATTTCATTGAGTACTTGCTGTAACATTGTTTTAAGGATGACATATTGCTCACCAACATGGGAGCCTCAGGGGTCACCATGATAGATATTCCACTGCTGACAGGGTGCCTCTCTGAAGAATGAACTTCACATGATGAATTCTCCAGTACCATGAGTCACAGAGGCGCTGGACAGCAATGGAGCTTTGAGACCACTGCCCTGGCTCAAACCCATCCTCCCAAGCAAGCCAGAAGCCCAAGCCCACGTGACAATTACTGATATAGCAGCTTCAAGGTAACCAGTCAACTCAGACATGGAGCCCAGACAGTGTATAGTGTCTTGAGTCTACCCAATCAGAAGCATTGGCTCCATTTTTAGCTATTGAATCTTTTGTCTATCACCCAGGATTTTTCTCTTTTTTTTTCTGTTAAGCTGCCTTAAAGTAATGTTTAATTTAATGCTTTCTAGCGTTCCTCTATGGAAATCATCTGTATGTTAACTGATGCAATTATCTTAAAGTAGTAGAATGTTTATGAATTGCAGGACTGATTATTGCAGTTAGTTTACAAGTGTGTTAATATTTAGGGCTGGACTGCTCCCTGCTGCTTTTCCAACAGTCTGAGCCACGTTCTCTGCTAACAATAGTTTAAAACCTAATTTATTCTCCCTGGCTGCCTGAGCAATGTGACCTAAACAAAAGCCTTGCCTACAAGCACTAGCCCAAACTAATGATCTTTCTCCTGGGCTATCTCGGCTTTTAAGTTGAGCGAGAGAGAGAGAGAGCTCCCCCCTTACTACCAAGTATAAACCCCAGTTTTCTCTATTGCTACCCGCTCAATTTTCTCTCTCTCCTTCCTCCCATCCAAGAACAATTTGCACTCCTCCTCCAGTGCTAGTCTCTGACCTCCACCCATATCCTGACCTGTGACCTGTACTATCCTGAATAATCTGAGCAGGGTCTGCCCAGCTTGTAACTGTGCTTTAATTGCAGTCACTAACCTGCCTCCTTCTCTTTCCTTCAGAGGTGCTGGACTTCAATGGAGATCTGTGTTCACTGCTCAGGTCTGAACCCATCTTCCCAAGTTAGCTAGAAGCCCAAGCCCATGAGTCATTCATTGAGTTAGCAGCCACAAGGTATCAGACTGCAACGGAGCTCTGCTGCCACTGCCCAAGCTCTAACTCATCCTCTCAAGCCTGCCAGAAGCACAAGCCCATGTGGCATTCACTGGCATAGGAGCCATAAGGTAACCAGTTAACTCAGGCTTGAAGCCCAGACAGTGTATAGTATCTTGAATCTGCCCATTCAGGAGCATTGGCTCCATTTTTATGTTTGCTTGCATGCATGTGCAAGAAACATAGTGCCATCATCCGAGTTTTTGGAGGTGTGTCACCCCCTCTTCCAATTCAGTCAGTGTGTTGGCAGGCGCAGCCCCAGTCCGCCAATGCATGCTGGAGCTGTCCATGACAGCTCCAAAATGCAGTGGCGTACAGTTGAAAGGGGGAGCTATGCTTCAGTGAGCAGCGATCAGATATTGCCTGCTCATACGCAGCTCCCTCTATAAACACACACACACACACACACACACACACACACACAAGACACACACGCACACATACTGCATGCCCCCCCATGCACACACTGTATAATAGCCAGGGTGCCCAATCTCCCGTCGGCTGTGCTGCACTCCCCAAAGCCTTCCACATGCCACGCTAGGTGCCCACCCCAGCATGGTAAGTTGTCGATATAGCTGGCGGGGTGCCCAATCCCCGTCGACTCCACACCCCCCCCCACCAGCCATCCTTGTGCCACGCTGGGAGCCCACCTCAGCATGGCAAATGTCCCGCGTCATCATTTTGGTAAATAAAAACCTGCAAATTAAAAACTGTCCCTCGGTGCTTCTCCCTGCCCCCCTCACACAACCCGCACCCACCCACTGCGCACCCTGCCTCTCCACACCCCCCCTCACCCCATACTTACCTCCAGAGCTCGGCGCGACGATCTTCGGTGGACTGGGAACACGTCTGCACTCTTCAAAGCTGACCGCGAACTGAGGAAATGCCGGTAAGCTGTATAGTGGGATAGATAGGGTTTTTTCAGCTTTGTTGCATATCTCAGGCATTTTTTGGAATTTTTGCACCAAATTTTTAACATGGGGTTTTTGGGTCCCCTTCTCATGAACGATGTCACTGTCATGGCGTTATTTGAGCCCAAAAGGTGATTTCGCAGTCACTCCAAAATCACCTTTCAGGCCCAATTAACAAAACAACACTGTCAGTGTTCATAAGGTGGGCTCTCAAGAAGCGTATTTTAAAAATTTGAGGGAAAAATTCCAAAAAAATAACTGTTTTACGAGGGTGCATTGCGCAGTTCCTATGCAGGCTCGTAAGTTCGTGAATTTTCAATATTTTCACTCCAGATTTTCAACATTGCCATTTTACCACACCTTCTTATGAGTAGTATAGCTGTCATTTTTTACATCCCACCCAAAACATGTTTCCGCCCATGTAGCGCACAATGACGCAGTTGGTGTGCGAAATCAATGTACAGAACAAATTAAGAACATCACAGTGACACTGTTCATGAGCAGAGGTCTTAAAATGGCTATGTTGAAAATTTGGTGAAAAATTCTAAAATGACTGTTTTACGAGCGTGCATTTCGCAGTTCCTACGCACGCTCGTAAGTTCGTGAATTTTCAATATTTTAAATCCAGATTTTCAACATTGCCATTTTACCACATCTCCTTATGAGCAGTACAACTGTCATTTTTCACATCTTGCCTAAAATGTGTTTCCGCCCATGTAGCGCACAATGGCGCAGTCGGTGTGTGAAATCAATGTATGGGACACATTAAGAAAATCACAGTAACACTGTTCAGTAGCAGAGGTCTTAAAATGGCTATGTTGAAAATTTGGTGAAAAAATTCCTAAACATGACTGTTTTACGAGCGTGCGTTGCGTGGTTCCTACGCACGCTCGTAAGTTTGCAAATTTTCAATATTTTCACTCCAGATTTTCAACATTGCCATTTTATAACACTTCTTTATGAACAGTACAGCTGTCATTTTTCACACGTCACCCAAAATATGTTTTCGCACATGTAGCTCACAATGGTGCAGTCAGTGTGCGAAAGCAATGTTTGGGACAGATTAAGAAAATCACAGTTACAATTTTCATGATCAGAGGTCTTAAAATGGCTATGTTGAAAATTTGGTGACAAAAGTCCATAAAATGACTGTGTTACGAGTGAGCATTGCGCAGTTTCCATGCTCCCTTGTAAGTTCATGACTTTGTAATATTTTCAGTCC
This sequence comes from Neoceratodus forsteri, assembly GCA_016271365.2. Lineage (NCBI taxonomy): Eukaryota > Metazoa > Chordata > Ceratodontiformes > Ceratodontidae > Neoceratodus > Neoceratodus forsteri. The sequence goes on along the minus strand of CM028135.1, from coordinate 536,169,319 downwards.
AGATTTTCACCAGTGGCATTTTTTCACACTTCCTTATGAACAGTACAGCTGTCATTTTTCACAACATGGCCGAAATATGTTTTCACACTTTCAGCGCAGAGATCGTGGTCACTGTGGAAATCATTGTTCGGGACAGATAAAGTAAATCAGTGACACTGCTCATGATCGGAGGTCCCAAAATGCCTCTGTTGACAATCTGCTGTAAAAATCCTAAACTAATTACATTACGGTGTGCGTTGCACAGTTTCTATGCACGCTCGTGACTTCACCAGTTTTTTTGATATTTTTACTACAGATTTGCAACATTGCCATTTTTTACACCTCCCCATGAACAGTACAGCTGTCATTTTTTACATCCTGTTTGGAATGTGTTTGCACCTGTGGTGCTAAATGCCATAGTCGCTGTGCATAAGCAGCTTTCGTCTAACAAACTGATATTGCCACTGTTCATGGGGTGGGGTCACACAAAAAACATGTTGAAAATTTGGAGTAAAATACCAATGAATGCCTGAGGTATTACGGTTTCCAACCATAGCGCCCAACCCGTGAGAATGACAGGCATCAGGGATGTGACTTGGGATTCTGTCCTGCAATGCTCATATCTATTCCACACCCTCAGCCAGTGAGAGGCATCGAGTATGCCTTGGACTCGTTGGCCCCAAAGTTCACCCCATTCTCCTATACCACACCCATCTCACCGTATTTCCTTATGGATGGGTTGCCCATAAGGGCCAAAACCCCAAGGCATACCGTGACACTTGTCAGTGTCTGCAGGGTGGGGTGTGGTGAAATGGCGTGGCCGTTATGCCTGACGACCCAAAGGCACACCCCAATGCCTGTCACTCTCTTAATGGTGGTGGTGGGGTTGGCTTCAGTTCAATACTTCACTGCCATTCCTATTACGCAGCTCTGTAACTTCTACACTACCACTGCCAATGCCAGCAAGCAAACATTCGGTATTGACAAATGCTTGTTAACTTTTGAATCTGTTTTCTATCATCCTGGATTTTTCTCTTTTCTTTCCGTTAAGCTGCCTTAAAGTATTGTTTAATTTAATGCTTTCTAGTGTTCCTCTATGGAATCCATCTGTATGCTAATTGATGCAATTATCTTAAAAAAGTAGCAGCAAGTTTATGAATTGCTGGATTGATTATTGTAGTTATTTTACAAGTGTGTTACTATTTAGGGCTGCACTGCTCCCTACTGCTTTCTGGCTGTCTGAGCCATGCTCTCTGCTAACATAGTTTAAAACTTTATTTATTCTCCCTGGCTGCTTAGGCAGTGTGCCGTAAGCAGAAGCCTTGCCTACAAGCACTAGCCCAAACTAATGATCTTTCTCCCTGGCCATCTCGGCTGTTAGATTGAGAGTAAGCTCTCCCCCCCTTTATTACTAAGTACAAAACCCAGTTTTCTCTCTACCTGCCCATTCAATTTTCTTTCCCTTCTCCCTCCCATTCAAGAACAATTTGCACTTCTCTTCAAGTGCTAGTCTAAGACCCCTACTGAAATCTCAACCAGTGCCCTGTACTGTCCTGGGTAATCTGAGCAGTGTCTGCCCAGCACGTGGCTATGCTTTAATTGCAGTCACTAGCCTGCCTCTTTCTCTTTCCTTCAGAGGTGCTGGACTGTAACGGAGCTCTATGGCCACAGTCCAAGCTTGAACCCATCCTACCAACCAGCCAGAAGCCCATCAGGCACACTCCCACCCTTGGCTGCCTCTCCTTATATAGCCCCTGGTGGTCAGGTGACTAAGTCCTCATTTTTCCATCTGCAGGCTAAGAGTCTGCAAAGCTAGAGGGGTGCTTGATTAAGATTGCTCTCTTAATTAAGTACTCACAGCTCCAATACCAACTGACATAGGAGGCTGATTCACACTGATAATATTTCTTACACTGACCATCTCAGGACATCCTTGCGGCATTAATTCAACCTTTCTAGGAATGATACCTTGCAGACAACAACTGTCGACTGATCTTTTAGCCCTCATCCACTGATTAAAGCAACCTGGGACACTGGCTGCTAACAGCAGCAATAGTAGCTGCACAACTAAGTTCCATTGGAGAAGGGCTACTTAGGCATAGTAACTTCTGTTAAGATAGCACTATTAATCATAGCATAATCAAACAGCTAAAAGGTCCAGAGAAGTACTCGACTCTTCGCCCCCTCTCTAATTCACATACTAGCAGTTCTCACAGACCAGTAAGCAAAGCTAGGGTGACAATGGTTTAGCCACCACATGTAGTACCCCTGCTGATATTCACTGCCTTCACCTCCATGGAACAACAGCACACCGTTCTCCCACAAATCACACAGGACTGAAGCCTAGTTCCTAATGTTGTGATCAGGATACTACATTGAACCTTACAGTTTAGGCATTGCCTAAAGACCCATACACCTCTGTTACCCTATAAGGAAGCGCAGTGAGCCAGAACCACTGGCGTAATAGTATCCCACTTGCTCCTTCCTTTCTCATTAAGAGTGCAGTATCATAATTCTCTCAGAATCAAATTTCAGGGGGGCAAGACTAAAATAATCTTCAATATCACTGCAAAAAAGGCAATATTAATCCTATCACTGCTTTCTGGGAATATGCACCCCAATCCTGGACTGCCAAATGCCCAGTATGAAGCAGGGCAAGGGTAGCAGCTTGAAGATTTCCACAATGAACATTGAAAGCCTACTGCCTAAGCTGGAACAGTTACAGACTTGGACACTTATGTATAGTCCTGACATCATCTGTCTTACAGATACATGGCTAACCTCCAAAATGAAGGATAACATAATAGCACTACAAGGATAAGAAACCTACAGACTTGACAGACTAGGTAAAAGGGGTGGAGGCTGTCTAATTTATGTCAGGGACTCTATCCGGGGAGGATCCTATCAATATCTGGTATCTCTGGGGACCATGAACTTCTTGTTGTTAAACTCCTGCATGGCAACCATAACAAGTCTCTCACTATAGCCTCCGTATACCTCCCTCCTGGGATGGAGAAAAGTGGGCCTAGACAAAGTCATTGAAGCTCTCACCCAAGTCAAAAAGAAAAGCAAAATCATTGTTATTGATGACTTCAATATCAACTGGCTCAGCAAGGAGTCTGGCCCCTAAAAGGACTTAGCTGCCAATGTGTACCTCACACAACTGGTAACTGAATAAATCAGAATAAACTACAAAAGTGGCAACAGCGCACTTTTAGACTGGATCCTATCCAGCTGCCCTACAAGGATTATTAAGGTCACAGTACTTCCCGACTCCCTAAGTGATCACTCACATATCACTTGCCTTTGGTCAAATAAATTCAAAAAAGCAGCTCCAACAATCATCGAAAGCAGAGTAGTTAAGAGAGCACAGCTTAACTCACTTAAAGCAGCATTATCCCAGATCGATTGGACCCCACTCGATGAACAACATGACATCGACCTAGCCTTGCAATACTTCATTGACAAATTCAGTGTTGCATGTGACAAATTTGCCCCAGTTAGGATGAGAAAAACCTGTGGATCCAGGAACATGTGGATCACTAGGGACCTTCTGTAGCAAATGAGGGACAGGGATAATTTGTGGTGCAGGGCTAGGATCACGGGCAGTAACAGTGACTATCACAAACACAGGGCAGCCAAGAATAGGTGCACAAATCTTGTTAGGCTTGCTAAAGCAAAATTCTAAGAGGACCAGATGGAGAGGAACTGAGGTGATGGCAAGAGATTCTGGGAGAACATAAGGGATCTTCTAGGAAAGATAACAGGAAACATTCCAAGATGTACAACATCAGTGGTACCTCCACACTAGACCCTCACACTATTGCTGGCTCATTCAGCACAGACTTTATGGACCTTAGCTCTGTACTCCCCCAGACTATCTTAAAGCTACAGAACCCTCCCTGAATACCCCAAGCTCTGGCAATAAACAACCAATTTTTTACTTCAAACGCATCACTGTCAAAGAGGCAAAGACTTATGTAAAAAAGGTTCTGGGCAAAACCAGGCTTGGCAGTGATAAACTAGATGTGAAACTGGTGGCCCTTGCTCTTGACGAAGTTATAGTCCCCATCTAGAAAATATTTAATAAATCCCTTACCTTGGCTAAATTCTACTCAATCTGGAAACTGACCCTGGTTAACCCAGTACACAAAAGTGGTGACCAATCAAGCACTGCCAACTACAGGCCCATCTCAATCCTTTCCTCCCTCTCAAAATGTTGAAGAAAATAGTGGCTGATCAGATCACTGATTACCTCCAGAAGTACAACCTCCAATGCCCTCAACAGCATGGCTTTCGGAAGAGCCACAGAACTTCAACTGCTTTGGCCAAGTTCACCGACTTTATTCATAGGGCCCTAAATGATGGCAAGCTTGTGAGTGCAATCTTTATTGAACTCAACAAGCCTTTGACATGGTCAACCACTCCCTTCTATTGGAGTAATTCCTGACTCTGGGGCTGACCGCCACCTCCATCTACTGGTTTCAGGACTGCCTATTTCACAGATCACAGAGTGTTAAATTAGGGACAGCTGTCTCTGTCAATAGAGAAATCACTCTTGGTGCCCTTCAAGGGTCTATCCTTGGCCCTCTTCTATTCAGCTTATTTTAGAATGCTCAACCTGAAGCCTGCAAGAGTCAAATAATATTGTATGCCAATGATGCAGTCATCCTAAATAGTAATTCACATCTTCACTAGTTTCAAAATAACCTACAGTCTACCTTCAACCAACCAGAGGAATGGTTTAGCTCACAAAAACTACTACTCAGTTATAAAAAATGAAAACCATACTTCTCTGTAGTGATCAAAATAAGAAAATCAACCCACTTCTGACCATCACTAACAATAAGACAGTTCCTCTTGAGCAATTTCACTCATTTAAGTACCTTGCGGTCATGACAAGATGATACCCTCTCTTTCTCACTGCATATAGACCTGGTAGTAAAAGCAGTCAATACCAGACTTGGTGTCCTATGCAGGCACTGGCAATACCAAACACCCACAGCTCTTTGCATCACCATTTCCAGCTCAATTCTGTCAATAATAGATTATGGGTTGGTAGTATACAGTACAGCCTCGGACACAGCACACAGACGTGTAGCTTCAGCTTTTAATTAGGCATGCAGACTTACTCTTGGGGCAGATAATCGTACCCACACATCTGTTCTGTATGTACAAATTAAATGACTTAACTTGAATGACAGGATAAAGTTCCAGATATGCCTCCTTGGAAAAAAGGTTTACTAGGCCAAATACTTCCCCCCCCCACATTCTAAATATTCTACAAGCTGCACAGCTCAATTACAACACAAGGGGTAAAGTTCAGTGTTCACTCTGTATCCCCTTTAAAAGAACAGCTCTTGGACAATGCTCAGTCATGTACAGGGCCCCTCTCTGGTTGAATGAGTTCTCAACTGTAATAATACTGTGAATCTTCCAACCTTCAAGCTTAAATTGAAGCAACACCTAGTCAAAACTGGTACATCTGTTTGTAGGAAAGCAACATGACCTCCCAACTTCTCCTCTTAGTATCTCACCTACACCTTAATAATCCCTGGTGACTGAGAGGAAACTTCAAATCCTCTATCTCCCATTGATCTACATCTTCCTTCTTTATATGCATTTATACACCCTAATATTCCCTTCCAGTTGCCCTTTACTCTCTTTCCTCACCAGCACTCCTTTTCAACATTAGGCTCTAACCTCTCTCATCTAATACCTCTCCTGCTCTATACCACTAACTTACTCCCCTCCTCCTGACTGGTTCTCCCACGATAGCCAGGTTCGACTTTGCCCCTCCACCTGGCAATACTTAGGTCTCACCCTCCCCTTTCTCCCATGTCTCTCTCTTCTCACTATATCAGCCAGTATATTAACAATTGACAATGCCTATTTACTTGCCTGCTTTTGATCTAATCCTGGTCTGAATCTAGTCTATTGTTATCTCATTGTAAACAACATTATAGCTAACTACCAGTTTAGTATTTTCTGTTGTCTGTGTAATTCCGAGTCTATGTTTTTGTGATTTGTACCAATGAAATTGTCTTGTATTGCTGATGTAGAACCTTTTTAAATGAGCACCATGCTCAAAGGCAGTTTCCAAATAAATACATAAATAATCCCTGTATTTTAGTTATGCAGGAATATTAGTAGGGGTGGTGAGATTGATGTATATCAAGTATGGGAGCACTAGCAGTGGAGAGTCACACAGAGGGAACATTTGACTTTTAAATGCTACCAGAATAATTTGCCATCTTAAACAATTATAGGTATTGGATTTGAAATGTTGGGAGGGGGCACATGCAGTATCTGTGGTGGTAAGCTAGGACACCACCTTGAACGAACACCACCATCACTATAGAGAAGCTTAACAAATGCATGATCTCTACACTCACTTCTGGCCTGGATGCACAAGAGCAATGCACATTTGCAAAACAGTGGGACATCTTTCATAACTTACAACCTAGTAGCACCAAAAACAGCAGGCAGAAAAGTTTCATAATTTCTAAAAGTAGTCAATTTTTACTATTTAATTTTGAAGAGTTTTTTTTTTTTTATTTACTCATTCACTTTTTTTTTACTTAATAGTATTGGGTGACAGTAGAATAGCAGCATTTTTACTGGAAGAGGACATATCTAGTTATATTCCTACCACTACATAATCAGCATGTGACCTCATTCATTGTTATATCACAAGCCCTGCTGCTTGATTGGGAACAAGTGTCACAAGTTACCAGTCACGCTGTAGGAAATAGGCTCTTTTTGGTTACAAGTGATGTCAGAGTCAGTAAGGTCACAATGCTGGTGAAGCATAGGGAGGAACAGAATTGACTACAGCAGCCTCTGGGTAGAATGCTGTTCCACATATCTCACCTAATACAATCATGTAGATTTTTCCCCAATTAGCAGAACAGAAAAGAAAAAATACTTCAGATATAAGAAGTGATAATTGACTACTCTGAAAGGAATTAATAAGTCCAGGCAGCACAGTAACTGTTAAATGGGTTTCCATCTACCAATAGCAATTGCCACCTCTACCATGCAGTGTAGACAATTTAAAAATATATTTTGCAATTTATTTTTTAAACTTCTGCAGGAAGCATACTTTTTTGGACATATTCTGAGTTTCTGGGAAATGTTTTTGTATCGATGTATTTATTTTTGATTGTATATAATTGCTTGCACGCACTGTCCAAATGAAATCATAGCATTTGAAAGTACAGTAAAGACAAGCCAGGGATAATCTTGGTTCTTAAACTAAAATATAAGATAAGCAAACATCATAGTTATTATTGTTTTATTACCCAGTGTAGCACAACAAATATTCTGAAAGTTTCCTGATAATACTTGTTAAGACATTGTAAAATGGTTAAAACTCTTCAGGATCAAAACATGTTGCCATGTTCTATGCAACATGTGCAGTTCACAGTGTTTTTCTAAGATTTAGATTTTTGTAAGACTGCAATGAGATTAATTCAAAATTTATAATCCCAATGTGTAATGTTGATCCTTACAGCAAAAATGTTAGTGGAAGGCCCTGATTGTTATTTCTATTGTCTGTACATATTTTTGATCTTTGAGCACAGTTAAGGCAGATAATTGGCCTCAGTGTGGCTAAAGCTTTAAAGGACCAGCCCAGATCTTACACTTTCATGTATCACAACATTTATCTTTAGCCCAGCATATCATACTGTCAGAAAAAAAAGTCTGAAATGTGAAAGTGCACAACAGAATTCATAGTACACAGAATGTTCCCACTATTCCTATTCAAGTTCAAAGGGAACATTAGAAACATACTCAGGGGAACTGCTGTGCTAACATGAAAAACTGGTTGCAGGTCATGATCTTCCCAAAGCACAGGATATTTTATAAAGCTACTGTAGCTCAATCTAAAACCAGCTTGATGAGTACAGTTTGGGAACCCATTTACCAAATTTAGGCTGAATTTGTTTTATTTTACATGTTAGCTGTTAAATAACTGCATGCTCCTATTACTAACAATGTAAGCATTCATACATAGGGATGTTAAAATATATTTATTTATTGCCTAATCAGGATATGGGCTGGGTCACATGGGTTCATGTTAAGAGGGGTGTGCAGGGGCCAAACAGTATTTGCTGAATGCCACAAATAGTAGGGCTCCCAGGTAATCGGGAGCCCTTCCTGGATAGGGTACTATTCATATTTGGGAAGTTATATTCTTAAAAAAAAGGAAAAAAGAAAAAGGATCTGACCCACCTTCCTCCCCAGTCCTAATCCTGTTTAATGTAACCACCTTCCCCCACTCTCAGTCAGAAACCCAATCCCACAATCCTGCCCCCAGTACTGAACTTGGATCCATATATGCATACATTAAAAAAATTCCAAAGATAGGTAACCAGCACAACCTGCCCACCTCCATTTCTCAATGTAAATATAATTTGTTTGCTCTTTAAAAAAAATAATTCCTTTCCCCACCACCTCTACCCTAGCAGCACCCTACCCCCACCCTCAACCCAGCACCCAATTCTTAGTATGAGAAGGTGATGTGCATAACCTGCCCTCCTCCACAGCCAACCACCTTCTTATGAAGTGCTTACATACTTGTTCATTCTGTAATAGTAAGACATGCTTATCATGTGTAAACAAGCACCATTTACATTATAAAAATGGCAGCTGTCCATGGAGGTGGGTTGGTTGTTCTGGTTGCTCATTGTTGATTTTTTTTAATATATACACAACTGTTTTCAGTTTGTGGGTGTTGAGAAGGAGGAGGGGTGATATGGCTTCTGACAGAGGGTGGGGGGACAGAGACTATATTTAACATTATTTGGGCTGGGGAGGAGGGAGGGACAATTTATTTTTCCTTTTTTTATTTATACACCCGAATACTGAATAATGAATACCTTGTACTGAATATTTAGCTGCTGAATACCAAATGTTTGACTGAATATTCAGAAATGTATTCACACACACCAAGTTTTCAGCCAAGAATCTGTTTTAAAATTTACAGAATTACATGGCACATACTAAATTACATAATCTTATGTCTCACATACAGGGACAATTATCAGTAATAAATGTACGTGTTAAACATAGTTCTACCAACCATAATAAACACAGTTTTACCAAAATATGCTTAACACAGTCAAAATCACATTAAATACCACATTTTTTCACAGGTTTTCTTTGAAAGTATATTTATTTCCTAATAGTCTCACATTTGCTGGACGTTTGGTCCCACAGCAAGACCAGGACCCCTCACCTATTTTTTTTTTTTGTCCAAATCTCCTGAAATCATTTAAGGCTAATCTGTCTCAGCAAGTATGACGACTTGCTTTCGGCTAGTTTTTGATTTAAATATAAAGGTAATTTTTAAAAGGTTGCACTAAACTACAATTAAGCAATAAGGCATGACAGGATGTGTGTTATTGTGTAATAACATCACTCCTGGAGTGGGTTGAAGCACGAGGAGAAACCAAGTGTTTCCACCACCCCAGCAGTGACATTATTACACAATAACACACATCCCTGGAGTGCCTTATTGCTATTATACAATTGCTCATTTGTTAATTAAAAAAAAAGATAAAAGGCTTTCTAAAATAATTTTTTCTATGATTTCTGTGGGTGTAGGTATACGTTTTAAGAAAAAAGTCCAGAATATGTCTTCCAACACATGGTGGCACTGCTGCCACATTGATCTTGTCTACTGGGTCTTAAATGTTTTTTCTTGTTTTTGTATTGCTCTGTGACAGCTGTCTCCCCTCTGTCCTTTCAGGTTATTTGCTTAAAGTTAGAACAGACAGTGCGTGAAGGGGAGAGTATTTGTGTTTTTTTTTCTTTTGTTTGTTTTCTTAGCTATTTTAAATTTATTTAATTTCTTCCATAGATGTCAAGCCTTTTGGGAACGGTGCAGTGCAAGTCTGGACTGCACACGCGCTGACATCAACTCGTCAATGAGCGGGAGAAATAAAATCCGTTACTGATGGCTTTTTTTAATTGTTTTTACCTGGAATGGGTGTTTTTTGGGGAGCAGACGGCTTAGCGCTCCTGTCTAAAGTGTGCATTCTCAACAACGGAGCGGCAACTGGAGGTACGAACTTCAGTTTTACAAAGCCGCATGCAAGTGACTTTTTTGAAGAACTTACGGTCTGTTTAGGAAGAATGGCCATTTTTACAAAAAGAAAGTGACATTTGGGGATGGGATGGTGATTTCAATGTGAACTGTTAGACAGGAAGATGGATTCTTGTACACACAGAGGCGAGCCGTGACAGCTATGAGATAGTTGGAGGGAGGGATCCTTTTCTTCAGTATGGTTGCCTTTGTGCCTGACCTAGATACAGTGATGTTATACTGTGATATCATCACTGTGTTTGGGGCCCATTAACCAATCAACATGCTAGATTAGTTCTTTCCATTGTATAATACTGTATATATGTGGCATAGGTAATTTTAGGTCACTATATGGGGCTCTATAATAATTGACTTCTCTTTTATTGAGCTAACCACAGCAGCAAGACTACATAAGAAAGGCAGTCCAAAAAGTAGAAAAAAAAAAACAATTCTGTCTGTAAAATAAAAGAACGCTCATACTCCCACCCCACATAATTCATTCCAAACATTTAAAATGGGACCCTGCCATCTCCACTTTCTACTTTTCTGCTGCCCACTGCAGGAGAAAGTTTGAACTAGTTTAGTTTACTTAGCATGGGCCTTTGTGTCCTGACTGCCTCATGTGGTTTTAACAATTTGTGTGAGATCATTGTATGTGTTTTGATAGTTTGTTTGGTCTTGTGGTGATTGTGCTTTAATAATGGAACGTGATTGGCTGCTTTCTTCTGCTTTGCTTTCATTTGTTTTTTGTGATCACCAGGGAATATTTAATATGACATAATGGGGGAATGGGGCATGAGGGTCTGCTAGATCACCAGGAAATTTCTAAAATGACATAATGGGGTATCAGGGCTTTGGTGGCCCACTAGACCACCACAGACAACTTTAAATCTCATAACAGGGGATCAGGGCTGGGGGGGCATGCCACTAGCTACCAGGGACATGCTAGAGTGGCATATGACCACTCCACCATTTGCAGCAAACCCTCCAGATACACCAACTGTTCAGCGCACAGCCAGGGTTGCCACAAGCTGATGGACTTTGCCCACAGGATCCTGCCTGATAGTGAATCATGTGCAGGGCCCCTGGCACACTGGACTTTGACACAAGTTGCCTTTTGCCACAGCTTGCATCAATCTGAGGCCCCTTCGAAAAATGAGCCCCTGGCATTCATCTTGTGAGACGCACCCTGCTACAGAGAGAGATTGGGAGATATGGAAAGATTTAAAAGACACATACTTAACAGTTCCCTTTCAAAGTGCAGACAGGAAGTGGCTTCAGTTTCAGTTGGAGGGGCATGTGTGACAAGGCAATTCAGTTGTCTCCCTTTTGGTTTAATGTCTGCACCATAATATTTTACAAAGCTATTTAAATCAGCTGTAGCTTGGATCAGGGCAGCAGGGATCAGGTTGCTTGTTTATCTGGATGATATTCACTTTATGGGTCAGTATCAGCAACAAGTGATAGAGGTTGTGTGGGCATATGACTCCTTCTTTAACAAGTGAGTTTTGTGATCAACACCAAGAAGTCACAACTTATTTCTTCAGACCATAGAGTTTGTGGGCCTTCAGATTGACATGAATCAGGCTATCTTCAGAATTATTCAGGGAACTTCAATAATATCAAGAAGGATTGCAGAGGAGATTACAAGCTCTGTCAGTGTTCTTGAGAATGCTGGCCAGAGTAATCCTTCCCCTTCCTCCTCAATTCAGGCCATATTACTAGCTCACCTACATTACCAATCTCACCAGAGACTGGAAACAGAGGTGTTGTGCTGACAGATGTTATGCAACCATCCTGGTGCATTTTCAGTGGATGCAAAGGTGAAACTGTAGTGGTTGTTCAAAACATGATGGCATGGAATGGCACAGTAATATTCAGAGTCACCTATACCTTTGTAATCAAGAGTCTAACATAAAAGGAAATGTTGATTTTGCTGCACTTGGATAAAGTTTTGGCAGTCAGGTACATTAACAAGCTGGGGGATTCAATTATCAGCCCTAGCATTCTTGGCCTTGGAATTTTAGTATTATTTCCTGCAGCATCAGCTAATGGTCCATGCACACATACAGGGGCTGCACAAGCAGGTTGTAGATTTGAACTACCAGGATTTAATGGATTTTTGTCATTGTTCTTAAACCAAGAAATGTTTGCATAAAAACAGATAGCCTTGGGCACTTTGTAGGTGGATCTGTTCACAGAACCACGCAGTCATTAGCTGAAATTGTTATTCAGCTCTAGACTGGATATGGATGCCCTGGCAACAGTAGCTTTTCTCCAGGACTGGTGGAAGCTGGCTCTCAACAACTTTGCCCATTTTACAATGATACATTTAACTCTGATCAAAATCAGGAGACAAATGTAAAACCTGTTTATAGTCACAATGGTGGCCAACTCTACCATGGTACCCCTGTATACTGGAAAAGGCCACCCATCATTCCATTATTGTCCCTCACTGGGAAGAGCTCCTGTCAGATAACTAAGGAAACTTTCATCCATTGGTGATCAACCAACTCTATCCTTGGTAGTATGAAGAATTTCTGGGTAACATAGACTATGCCATAACTTTCAGAGGGAGTGAAAGCTCTCCTCAGAGAAATATGGGCACAAGTCATTAAATCTATACAGGTGTCCTGGTCCATCTTTTGTATTTCAAGACACTTGGATCCACTTCATACAACTCTATCCAAGATTTTGGATTTTCTTTTCTCTGTATTGAGAAGATAAAATATACAGGTTTATCATCATGTATAGATCATACATTTCTGAGGGGCATCCTCCTATTGATGGAAAGGATGTGGGTCAACATCCCATGGTAAAGTAGTTTGCAGAAGTTAGTTATTGGTCAAAGCCACCCGTGTCAAGATATACAGTGCTTTTTGACATGAACAGAGTACTATGTGTAAAACATGAGGGACCTAATTCTCAATTGTCTCTAAAACAGTTACCTTCTAAATTGACAATGTTGTTATGTTAGGTATTTATAAATAGATTGTTTTATAATATGGCTTTAGATATGTCCAGAAAACTATTTCTCCAAGAAGGAGTTGCATTTTTACTTGTGAAAAGAATTAAGATGGCTACATCCTCCATTTTCTTCCAAGCCTTTCAACAAGAACCACAATGCTGTGTAGTTAGCAGTTAAACATAATATAAATTGATAAGTAAGGCATATCGGGGGTAGTCATGACCAGCTTCTGGTCTCATTTGTGAAAGCTTATGCTCCCATCTCCTCTACAACTATTGCCCATTGACTCAGATAGTTTATGGCCCAAGTGGGGATTGATATTTCTTCATTTGGCACTCACTTGGTTTGAAGAGTGAGGGCAAATGAAGCAGCCTCAATGAGCACCAGGACTGAACAGTTATGGAAAGTAGCATATTGGGCTAAGGACACTGTTATCTCCAGGTTTAACCATTTTTTTCCATGGCTTTGAACTAGCAATTAGTATCCAGCTTCTGTGTGGTGATATAAAACTGTAATTTTCCAAGAGCAAATCTTGCTGGAAAGTCACGAGTTTATAAAACATGTGGAGGTTAGATATTAAATTCCCACCTGACTTGCCCTTATGTTGTATTCTTTTCCAGCTTCTCAGGGTTGACTACCAGATATTCCCTCTATCAAACTGTGGATGACTGTATCTGTTGATTGATAAGGAGACCTACAATGGATCATATTAATGTCAGGAAGGTTGAACCAATATGTTCATTTGTAGAAGAAAAAAGGAAGTGGGGACTTGATAGGTCCTCTTCCTAGACGTTCAAAATGGATTGTGGAGTTAGGACATGGGATATCTTTGGTTCATTTTCTGTTACTGGCAGAGCTGTCTTTTTTTTATTTTTTGCAGTATGCTTTATTAAGTGTAAATATTGTTTAGTTGGTAATGGTTTACTTCTAGGTTCTTTGGCCCCCAATCTAGGCTTTAAAATTCAAGAAAAATATAGGAAATGTTGGGGGGCCCTTTAAAGTAAACACTCTGCGCTCAAGTTATTGTTCTCCAATCTTTCTTTTTATTTCTCTTCCCCCTATGTTTCGCTTGACATGGAGCTTGTTCACAGGGTTTATTCTTTGTTACACATCTGTAAATATATTTATTTTATGTCATTGATCAGCATTTCATTTTTTTAATTCTTTGGTGTATACACATACAATTCAATAAAGATTATTGCTTGTGCACCCTTGTATATATTCTTAATTTTTCACAGAGTTAATTTATTTGTACTTGTTTAGATTCTAAGTTGCATCCTAAAAAAGACATACGCAGTATGTTAGTGAACACAGCACTGCTAACAACTTGGAACAAGGTTTAACTGCTGCCTGTAAGGCTTCTTCCCCATATTTCTTGGTTTGCAGCATACTTTATATATTACTTAAAACTTCTTGTCTTTCTTGTAAACAATAATTTTGGGCCTGTAATGACATAAATATAATTTTTTGTAAAGCTTTTCTGGTATTATGATGCTTAATGTTACAATGTGGCCACATTGTGACTTCTATTTACTTATTTTGTTAACAGCATACCTTAAAGAAGGCTGTGAGCTTCTTAGAGTGGTATTAGTGTTCTTTGTAGTCTGTGAAAACATAATCATAGTATTCCCCTGTTGGTCTCCTAGCCATCATTTTACTTTTATAATTAAAAGTTCAAATACCAACTTCTAAATGTTCTTTAATACTTTAACTGCTTACCCTCACTCCTTCTGGCTCAAGTTTCTCCTTTTTGGTTAAGTTACTCTGCATGTAAGCACTGAAGCCCAACAAATGTTAATGGTAGCTACTTCCTGATAACCTCTCATCCATTTTTGTGAGATCCCATGTTGTGACTAACCATGTCGTCACACCCAGTTGATCGCACCTGTGCGATCTCGGTTGCTAAGCAACCGAACACTACTGCACTGATCAGTGCAGTTGGATGCTCACAAAATGGGCTATTTGTTCCTAGTTGCTGCAGCTCTGTGCTAGTTTACTTTTTTATTTTTTAACTTTCTTGTGAGGTCATTAAAGAAAAGGAAAATACATTGTTCTCATACCATGTTTTCTTTTCATAGGGTGACATGAGAATAAAGAGGATTTTTTGCTAATAGCAACAGTTCTCTTGCCTTGATTAAAAATGCTACAAATAAATTCCATGTTTTTCAGAAGTATTATTTGTTATTATATCACCTTACATTACTGCTTTTGGCAACCCAAACTGTGAAATCCAAAATGTAATACAAACAGTCATTATTGTTTATTTGCTGAGGGGTCAATTGCAATTTGACCTTCCTAGTCATTAAATATTTATCAATCACTCAGTGGCTTAAAACTGTCTTCACAAATTGATGCTCTAGCTCACATTATACCAAACTTGTTAAACACCATAGTATTGTTTAAACAATCATTATTCAGAATACACTGAGGTCAAATGCAACTTGACCTCCCTGTCATAAATACTGAAAGTTGCTCTGGAGGTAAAACATCATAGTTACTGGTATATATAGTGATTGTACTATGTGATTTATAATATCCCCATATTTTAACTTCTCTTAGTACATTTGCTATAACAACATTATTTGTTATCTATCTGGAATCGATCGCTGCTTATTTATTTTGCTGAGGGTCAGTTGCTATTTGGCCTCCCTGTTCATTAAATACTTGCCACTCACTCCAAGGTTTAAGATTATCTTCACAGATCATTTCTCTAGCTTATAATAAAATATAAACATTTATTATTTTCTGATGGGTCAGTTGCAATTTGACCTTCCCTTTTCATAGGTACTTGTCAATCACTCCATGACTTAAAATTATCTTCACAGATCGATTCTCTAGCTCACATTCTACCAAACTTGTAAATACCATAGTTCTGTTTAAACAATAAGTATTTAGATACCACTGGGGTCAAATGCAACTTGACCTCCCTGTTAAAAATACTGAACTTGCTGCTTATTTATTATGCTGAGGGGTCAGTTGCTATTTGACCTTCTCCTTCATTTGATACTTGACAATCTCTCCATGGTTTAAAATTATCTTCATAGATCGATTTTCTAGTTCACATTAAACCAAACTTATAAACACCATAATATTGTTTAAAACAATCAAATAACATAGGGGTTAAGTGCAGATCAACCTCTCTATTGTCAATACCATAAGTTGTCCTGGAGGTAAAACATCATATTTACCCTTTTAGATAGTGATTGTACTGTTATTTAGAATATCCATGTGTTTTGACTTTTCTTAGTACACTTACTACAACAATGTTATTTTTATTACCTGTGGGTCAATTGCTACTTGACCTCCCTGTTGTAAGTGTTACAAGTTATCCTATAAATTAAATCTCTACTTCATTTAGCAGTCTGAGGTACTAAATGAGTACTTCACCTCAGTTTTCACCAAGGAAAATGGGGATGCTGCATCATACATGGGAGGAGACAGAGATACTGAGGAGGGGGGGACCTTTACCGATCGGCGGGTCTGGGGAGAGGGGGAGGCATCACTAGAAGGAGGGGGTAGGGCTAAGCAGGGAGAAGAGGTACTGGAAGTGGAAATCACAGCAGAGAGAGTGAGGGAAGCCCTCAGCTCTCTTAAGATGGAGAAAGCACTGGGGCCAGATAAATTACATCCCAGAGTGCTGAAGGAACTTGAAGATGTCCTTGCAAAACCCCTGGTGGAGCTTTTCACCATCTTGCTGAGGACAGGGTGGGTGCACCAGGACTGGAAGGTGGCACATATAGTGCCTATCCACAAGAAGGGATCAAGGGAGGTGGCAGGGAACTACAGGCCTGTCATCCTGACATCGGTGGTGGGCAAGGTGATGGAGGGCATTGTCAAGGAGAGGCTGGGGGGGACCTGGAAAAGTCAGGGTGCCTGGACGATAGACAGCATGGATTCATCCTGGGGAAAACATGTCAGACAAACCTTGTGGAGTTCTATGACTGGGTGGTGAGTGCCTTGGACCTGGGTAGACCAATGGACATCCTCTTTCTAGACTTCAGCAAGGCATTTGACTCTGTTCCTCACGTGGGCCTGTTGGATAAGCTGGGAGAAATGGGGGTGGGGAACCAGATGATCAGATGGATATGCAACTGGCTCCAGGTCCGGACCCAGAGGGTTGTAGTTGGCGGAATAGTCTCATCCCCAAGGAGGGTCATTAGTGGGGTCCCACAGGGATCAGTCCTTGGGCCCATCCTGTTCAACGCCTATGTCTCTGACATAAGGACAGGAATCAGGAGTGAGATGAGTCTCTTTGTGGATGACTCAAAACTGGGGGTGGTGGTGGATGGGGAGGAGGGAAGGGTGGCCCTACAGGGGGACCTGGAGGCTCTGGAAAGATGGTCTAGAAAGTGGAAGCTGAGGTTCAATGCAGGGAAATGCAAGGTACTCCACCTGGGGGCCAGAAACCTGGGCCAAGTGTTCACCCGGGGGGGGGAATGCTACAAGTCTCGATGGCTGAGAGGGACCTGGGGGTGGTGGTGGGTGTCTAGATGAACAACTCTGAGACTTGAAGGAGGGCAGCAGCCAAGGTCAACAGGATGCTGGGATGCATCGCTAGGAGGATCACCTCCAGAAGGAGGGAAGTGATACTCCCTCTGTATAACTGCTTGGTAAGGTCACACCTTGAGTACTGCGTGCAGTTTTGGAGGCCACACTTAAAGAGGGACATTAAACTCCTGGAGATGGTCCAGAGGAGGGCAACCAAAATGATTTGGGGGCTTGGGGACAGGACTATGAGGAGAGGCTCGAAGAGCTAAATATGTACACATTGGAAGAGAGAAGGGACTGGGGGGACATGATAGAGGTCTTCAGGTACATGAAGAGTGTAAATAGGGAGGGACAGTCAGGGTGCTTCGAAGGAAGGAGGAGGGGGCCACTAGAGAGCATGGGTGGAAGCTGAAGGGGGGAAGATTTAGGGGAGAAAGGAAGAGGTGTTACTTCACTGAGAGGGTGGTGGAGCCATGGAATGCACTGCCTATGGGGCTGGTGGAGGCAGAGACAGTGGAAGGGTTCAAGAGGGGGTGGGACAGGTACAGGGGAAGGGTTCTGGAAGCAAAATCCAATGCAGCAAGAATATCCAGAATTGGGAAGGGAGAAGCCAGAGAAGGCGAGGGGGGCAGCAAGGTCAGCACCCAGAGTGGGGGCTGACCAAATGAGCAGACATGAAAGACCATTAGGCCTATTCTGCTGGCATTTTAGTATGTTAGTATTTAGAATATCCCTATACTATTAGCTTTTCTTAGTTTACTTTATACAGTAACATTATTGTGATCATATCAGGGTCAATTGCTATCTGACCTCCATATTGTGAGGTCAAAAGTTATTTCTACTGGTTTAATCTCTACTTTACTAGTTTACTAATTGATTTCTGTATAATGTTTATATGTTTTTACATGTTATATCTACCCTTTAAGTTCTATATGATCTAAATGCATGTCTGCCAGTTTGTTTCTACATTCATCCAAATCCTGTTGTCTAATGTGTTTATGTGAAATATCCACCTCATTTCAGCTCTTAAAAGATAATCCCGGTTATTACCTCCTCTTTCTGGTGTCTGTACTTTTTCAAGTCCCCAAAACCTTAAAGAAGCTCCATTATGGTCTGCTTGTTCAAAATGTGTTGCTACTGGGGATGTCTCTTCTTTTCTTCTTATATCTCCCTTATGTGCTTGTATGCAGGTCTTGAGCATCCTGCTAGTTTGTCCAATATACAGCTTATCACAAGGGCATTGTACTACATGTATTACCCCCTGTGTCATGTAGTTAATATCCTGTCTAATTGGATGACCATACCCTGGATGTGGATATATGAATGTTTGTTTTTTTGATGTATGACTACATACTGAGCACTTGCCACAGGGGACCATGCCCAGAGCTAATGGTCCCAATAGTAGTTGTGCTTCCTTGTTTTCTGGTAATTTAAATTGAGATTTTACTAATTGATCCTTAAGATTCCGTAGTCTTTTTGCAGCTATGATGGGCTTATTTAAAAGGTCTGGTATTTGTTCACTATCCATTCCAACTAAAGGCCAATGTTTGTTTATTATTTGTCTAATTTCTTTTAACTTATCATTGTATTTAATAGCAAATACAATTCTTTGTGGCTTTTCTTTAGGTCCTTTACTTTTTAATAGGTCCTCTTGTGTCTTATTTTTTATTTTTTCTTCTGCTCATTTCAATGTCTTAGGCTTATAGCTCGGCCTATGAACCTATGTGACATGATTTTTGATTCTTTCTGTGCTTCTTGTATTGCTGTACAGTTTCATTTCACTTGAGTTAACTGAGAATATGGAATACTCTGTTTAAGTTTGGTTTCATGGAAACTATTACCATGTAATAAGGTGTTTCTATCTGTTTTCTTCCTATAAAGTGCTGTTTCTATCTTGTTGTTTACCTTTTTTATCTTGAGGTCTAGATATGGTACTTCTTTTTTAACAAAATGCATCACAAACTTTTTTATCTTTGCTGTTCAGTTCCTCATGGAATTTAATAAGTTCTTCCTGTGTTCCTTTCCATAACATAAAAATAGCATCAATAAAATGAAGCCAAGTGTGTATTTTGCTGTTATTTTCTAAAAAGAAAAAAATAAGTCTAGAGAAATGATCTGTGAAGATAATCTTAAACCTTGGAGTGAGTGCCAAGTATTTAATGAAGGGGAAGGCCAAATAGCAACTGACCCCTCAGCAAAATAAATAAGCAGCGATCAATCCCAGAGAGATAACAACTAATGCTGTTATAGCAAATGTACTAAGAGAAGTTAAAATGCAGGGATATTATAAATCACATAGTACAATCACTATCTAAACCAGTAAATATGATGTTTTACTTACAGAGAAACTTTCAGTATTCATGACAGGGAGGTCAAGTTGCATTTGACACCAGTGTATTCTGAATAATGATTGTTTAAACAATATAATGGTGCTTAACAAGTTTGGTATAATGTGAGCTAGAGAATCGATTTGTGAAGACAATTTTAAGCCACTGAGTGATTGATAAGTATTTAATGACAAGGAAGGTCAAATTGCAATTGACCCCTCAGCAAATAAACAATAATGACTGTTTGTATTACATTTTGGATTTCACAGTTTGGGTTGCCAAAAGCAGTAATGTAAGGTGATGTAATAACAAATAATACTTCTGAAAAACCTGGAATTTATTTGCAGCATCTTTAATCAAGGCAAGAGAACTGCTGATATTAGGCCCAAGGTTAGTATTAGCACATGGGAATAGCAGAAGTATGACATGGTATCAGGCAGTAGCAGTTCTAAAGAATTCACATTCCTCATAGGGCTGGACCTGCAAAATTTCAATATTCACTCATTTCGAGTCATGCAGAATTGGAGAAAGCAGTGGTAAAATTGTAGGTACAATTCATATCTGGTCACTGCAACACCACTTAATTACATACAGTAAGAATGGTGGACTAAATCTGTGTTGTTGTGTGAACATTATTTCGAACACTGAAATATGAGACCGGAGGATAACAGCTTAGCATAAATATCACTGATGGGAAAGTGTCATGCCTTGGGCATAGCTACACAATTACTGCAATTATTACATTTGGGGAGGTGGAGAATTGCCAGATGTATTGGCTGTTTATTTAGGAGGAAACAATTTGCATAGATTATAATGATAAATATAATTATGAATTTCTAGGCCAAGTGCTTAGGGACATGACAACATAGGATTGTGATATGGAGTTTGAATGATATACCCATCTGAGGGACTTCAATTTGGTGTCTCAGACAAAGATCAAGTTGGAGTGTCCAGGACTATTCCATTCAGACAGGCTGTGCATTTTGTTTTGTAGATGAACATTTTATTGGATTACAAACACAGTATATCAGGTAAGCAATCATTTCTACAGATGAAACATCTGACATACATACAAGAGGGTATTAGGGTTGCAACAAAGGAAAAGTATACTATGATTGACATAGTTACACAGCAATTGAAAGTCATAAGGACTCAGTGTCCATCTTGTCCCACACTCACTTTATAAGCAGAGATTAATAAGTATTTTGTGCAAACATGCAGTGTTTTAGGGCTACACTTCTATTCTAGTACCAAGGCTATCCTGTAATTCCCTTAAGAAATATACATTTATCCTGGGTTACCTTGAAGGCCTGTACTGATTTTGTTTTATTTTTAAGAGATTTTTAGAACTAATCAGAATGCTAGTTAGATTTCACATCCCATATCATGTCCACCTGCCTCTGCTTATCTTAATTAGTAGCTATGAAATTCCTGTTTGTATGCTGTTGACCAGAAAGCAACTACTGTATTCTAAATGCCACTTCAGTGCACATTTCCCCAGGATTCAAGAGGGCCCCTACCAGGACTCTCAGCCATCCCCTGTTTGAACAAACCTCGAGATTGGAGAGCCATGGCTGCCACTTCAATGCAAGTTTCTTCAGGGTTTGAGAGGGCACCAACCAGGACCCTAAACCCTCACCTGTTTGGAGAACCCTTGGGACTGGAGAGCCACAGATGCCACTTCAGTTCAAGCTTCTCCAGGATTCGAGAGGGCACCTATCAGGACCCTCAGCCCTCCCCTGTTGGGACAGCCCTTGGGACCAGAGAGCTGCAGCCACCACTTTAGTGCAAGTTTCTCCAGGTACGGGGCTTGGATATCAGAGCCAGCCATTCTCCAGGCTCCCTCCTATGTTAGGACAGTGTTTTGTGTTGGCACCATTTTTTTTATCTTCTAGTCCCCAGTCTTAAACAGGATTGGACTAGCAGTCAGCAGACTGCAACTGATAGTCTCCGCACCTGAATTTTTTCTGCCATTTGCTGTTGAATCTTTACTTGTTTATCAATACTGTCTTAATTTCATTTGGATGACTGGGACAGTTCAGTAAATCTTCAGTGTTAAGTTAACTGTGTGGATTTTATGAGTGTCACATTAAGTGACTGCATTCATTTGCATCACAGGCACCTTAACATTTTTATTAGAGTCACCTTAATTGCCTGAATTCTTTTTTTTTTTTTAGTTATCATGCACACCCACATTGAGAAAACCCCACCTGCCTGGACCCTCCTAGTAGTGACACTCCTTGCTATACTGTCATCCCAAGAAACAGGGGTTAGGGGGCACTCTGATCTAACAATAACAAAATAAACCCCCAATTAAAAACTATGCCTTGGGAGACAGGGTGTGGAATTACTATTGCAAGTGAGATGCAGACAAGCCCCCTCTGTTATTCAATATAACTAGCCTTCCAAGTCACTGACTGGGGACAACACCCCTGCAATGACTACTATATGGGCTAAACCTCCCAGGGGCCCTAGCCCACTGCAGTGTACCTTAAAACAATGAAGGCACCAGCAATGGTGGTACTTTCTCAGACTGGTGCTGCAGATCCTATTACTTAGATTGGGTAACATCCACCCTTTCCCAGACACTGAATATTAATTTTAGATCTGGATGGTCTGTGCTAGTATTGTTTTAATCAGATCTTATTTATTCACCTGATGTGATCTGGTTTAATAACTTTAAAATGTGATAGTTGTATTGCTGTGTATGACACCCAGAGCCTCTGGGATTGGGCACCTGGAAAAATAAAATCTGCACTGCAGGGTTTTATTTAACTCTAAAAATTGATTAGCATTTTGCTCATAAAAGCACAAAATCTTTGTGAAAATGCATAGTTCTTGCCTTACTGTGTTTAACAAACACAGCAGTTCTAGAAAATCTATATAAATACTTTCTGTACAGTTAGTATCATCCCAAGAAAAAAACTGCTAATCAATTATTTAAAACCCTGCACTGTATTTCCTTGCCAACCCTGTTCCATCTCAGGGGATTAACTCAGTCAAGGCCCCCAAGGTTACCTTAAAAATTGCCTCCCTGAACATAGGTAGCCTCCAACTAAAGATGGGTCAGCTTGAAGCCTTGGTGAGAAAAAAAACAGCCAGACATCATAATTTTGTCTAGTGCACTTACCCGGTCAACAAAAACTAAATAAATAAATCTCACTTATGAGACATGGCTATCCTTTAAAACTCCCAACACCTCTGTCTCCCTACAAGGGTATAACCACTTCCGGTAAAAGACCGTATTGATAAACGGGGAGGTGGATGCCTAGTCTACCTATGAAACACCTTGCAAGGTTATAAAATCATCCTAGATGGGACCAGTGATAGCTGTGAGTGCCGAGCAGTACACCAAATATTAGGAAATGGGAGGAAGAACCTTACTTTAGCAGTGTCAGTGGCTCAGTAGGTAGCACACTTGCCTCTGATGCCAGGAGATCAGAGGGCTGTGGGTTCAGTTCCCACATCTGTCACTTGGGTCAATATTCCAGTATTGACACTGTAGTGCAGCATGAGAGAGGTGCTGCACTTCTGAGGTGCCATCTTTTGGATGAGACATTAAACCGAGGTCCCATCTGCCTGTATTGGTGGTAGTTCAGGTGGATGTTAAAGATCCCATGGCACTTATCGAAAAGAGTAAGGGAATTTTTATTCATATCCACAGAAAACTTATCAAGAAATCAGTAATACAACATAATGAGTTCAAAAAAACAAGGAATAAGCATCAATAGGCATAATACAATAAATCAAAGGGAAAATAATAAGCAAAGCAAAAATAAACATCTGGGAATATATAAAAGAATACTTACTCCTTCCAATACATAACATTCAGTAAAGTCCTGCATCACAAATTTTACAGAGCAGAACTAAAAAAAGAAGAAAAGAAACAGATACAACATTCTGATAGGCCATACTAAGGTAGCCCATTAAATTTATATCCAATCTATAGAGCCCCATCTAGACTGGCAAATGGATAGATAAAGGTGGCCATAATCTTGTATTTTCAATCTAGAAATAGAATTTGCAACCATACAAAACAGTTCATCCTGTGTAAAGTATTGCTGTTGAATGGTAAAACAACATCTCACATGCCATATATAAAACTCAAAACAGAGCAAAATCAACCACAATGTCACTTTATCATATTTGTTTGTGGTTACTGGCAAAATCCCTGTACACAACATTTCTAAAGTTGAGGGATATAAAGGAAAGGTAGGCCATTTTTGTATAACAAGACTCCAAAAATCTATTATAAAGGAACATTCCAAAAATAAATGTTCCATGATTTCAACTAACTCAAAACAAGTATCCCTAGGGCAATACCGATCAGTAATCTGCATATGCTTTAAATTAGCATGAACATTTAATTTACCTATAAAGATAACTATAGAACATCCCACATATGAGGTGGAATCCTAGAAGAGGTTAACATATTGCCAATTGAAAGTTGTATTTGTGATGAGTAACAATCAAATGGAGCAGAATCCTGAAAATATTTTTGTAAAATATAAGCATACAGTTCCTTTCTACTAAAATGTAGAAAGGTATGCCTTGAGATACCCCATAATTTAATTTTCACAAAACATAATTTAAGTGATCACGGGAGATGCTTTATGGACCGTTGCCTTGGAAATATCTCATATTCAAGCCAAAACAAACATAAGTCACCTACAGTATCCAGAAACCATGGTTTCCATTGTGTGTCTCTATCTGTAAATAATGGTTTCAAATTTGTGTAAAGAAACATAGTAAAAAAAAAAAACATAGGATGTAACATTTTGAAACCGTCATTTTTTTCCCCGAAATAACAAACATCTCTTTATGGGGTTCAATCTACTGCCTAGATACAAGAAAAAAAGCAGCCATATAATTGTGTTTCCAAAGCTGAAGAAAGACTGCATTTAAATATAAAAATATGGGCAATAAAAATTGACTATTTGAATCCATTTCAATTTAGACAGTCTACATGTATTCCATAAATCATCTTTATTTTGTGCTTCTTGTAGTTTAAATTTCCTGCTCCAAATAGGAGGCCCAAGATTTTGCAAGTATCCTTAATCACTGGTATGCGAATAACCTGCATAAATGGAAAATGCTCTACACCCAGTGTTATACAGGTACATTTGTCATAGTTAAGTTTTGCTCCAGTGAATAACAAAAAAAAACTGCAAAACTCTTTTTAAAAAAAGGGCAGAGGGCAGATCTATGATCAAAAAACCCAAATAATCTGTATACTCAATATATTTAACCTCAGGATCAGTACTTGAAAAGGAGAGTCCCTGTATGCCAGTATGACCATACACTCACCTAATTAATGGATCAATAGTAAATAGAAAAAATAGAGACACAGAACAGATTTCCTGGCCTGTAAAATAGCTAGAAAGCCTTCTTCTATTGTAGGAAGAAGTAATAAATCCAAATTCATCCTCCAATATCCTGGACCTCGATACACAGGCATATGGCTTGCAACTATAGTGTCTATGACTGCATGGTCAGATGAGGTAACAAGCAGAGTTTTAGTATCTATAATCTGCAAAGATTCAGAAAGAAACCAAAAATCTATACTTGTGGCTTTATTACCTTGAAAAAATGTTTTTTGCAGGATTCCCTTTAAGGGCCATAACATCAATAAGACCTGTTTGAATTAATAAATTATTAAGGCAAGTAGCATCACAATACATTTTAGTAGTTTGAAATCCCCTATCTGTCCTATATCTACTACAACTGAAGTTGTCTTCCAAAAATACATACTTAGTGGTAAACAAATATGGTTGAAGTAAGTAAAATATCTCAGTTCTTGTGAATTTAGTCTGAGGTATGTAAACATTTATAAAACAACACTGTAGGCCACTAATGACTACATCCAACAGCAACACTCAACCAGGAAACATATCCACCAATTGTATTACCCATGCAGTGGGATTATTAAGGACAATACCTACACCACTACAGAGGTCTTCACCCATTGACCAGTGCATAACCCCCCATCTCCAACCAGTAGATGCTAATTCAATATCAAGTTTAGAATGTAGTCTAGTATTCTGCAACAATACAACCTCATTATCCATTTTTTTTCAAAAAGGGAAAGAATCAGCACTCATTTCCTATCAGATAGCATACTATTTACATTCAAAGAGGCCACCGAAATTTTATAGACTACTAACATCAGAAATAAATAAAAAACAAGCCAAATCCTAAGATGCATTCTAAACAATCAGCAAACTCATCATACTATTTTTTCCTAGTCCCTTTCCTCATTTCCAGTCTATTCTTTTTCTTTTTAACCGAATCAGCCTGAGGCAAATTTTGATCCATATCATATGTACCATAATGTTGTGAGGAATGTACAGAAGCCAAGTCAGACTCAGTACCTGCATCATCCTGTAATACATGAAAGGGATTATGAGTAGATGTCATAGAAGGGTCAGGAACCACCATTCTCGTGGTTCCAGATTGAAGGCTTCATCTTCTGGAAGTTACCAGAGTAAAGACCTCCTCAGGCGGAAGAGGTGGAGGCATTGAAACCATAGCAGCACCAGAAACCACCACCTGGGAAACAGGGTTTACTTTCACTGGAAAAGGTGCAGGAACATCAGAAACCATCTGGGTCAAAGGCTCCTTTTGGGTCAGAGCAGATTCAATGATCAACAAGAATGGGTATTTGAACCTGTCTAGGGGTGGGGAAGGGGTTATTTGCCTCAATGCAGCTTTAACTGCTGTATTAATATAAAAATCTTGGATACTATAGTCTCCAGATTTATTCTGAGCATCCCAAGGGCAATCAACAAAGGAATGTGCTTCTTCACAAAGAGAACACTTACTAGGGTGATGACAATCAGACAGAACATGCCCCAATTCCCCACACTGAGCACATTTAAGAACCTCACACATTTTACTCAGGTGTCTAGGAGACCCGAACTTAATGCCTGGGTTGCCCCAGGTAAAAAATAAATCCCTTATCACGTCCCAAATAGAAGCAACTGGGTAAGTGTTGTAATCCTTTATCTGTTTGTAGTAAGTTAACCTTATATCTCCACCCTCCATTCCAAAACTCTTCATCATCCAATATAGGTTCAGGATTCCAATGAATAGTACATTTCCTTTCCAACCAATACGTAATATCTTCTACGTTCACTCCCTCATTACAAAAAAGTAGTTATTACTTTAAATGACTGGTGAGAGGGATAGCTTGAAAGTGTGACCAAGCCGGATTAGTTTTCAAGATTGCATATCTCATCCAGAATTTATTAAGCAGATCTGGAGTGCGAAAGCTAATGTCATAAGTATTATCCCCTGGGGTATGTATGAGGGCATACACCTCACTAGGAGAAAAACCCAGCAGTTGTTTAATTAAAACTTTCTCTATGTAAAAGCAACCTGGCATCACATCCATGGGACCTAGAAACTGTAAATGTACTGCATTCCTGCGTTTTACCAGAGCTACCGGTTATTTAAATAGGCTAGCAAACGTAGCAGGGGGTTCAATAAGGACAGGGTGGTCCTGTACTGTATTTAAATCTGAGCCAAAAACGCTTGTATTACCCAGTACCTCAGGAACTTCTGACTGTAATATCATGTGCTCAGGGGACAAGAAAATATCAGCTTGTAAGTTATGTGTACCAGGTTGAGGGGCTCAAATCTAAAGGAGAATGTAAAGTCACCACAGGGGAAGTCTCAAAACAATCAGGCCCATAAGTAGATACAGCATCCACCAAAACAGTTTCAGCCTTACCCCTGCCTTCCTCACTTGTTCCAGGCAGAGGAATTACCGGGTCAGCTATCCAGTCTCCCATTTCTGTTTGTATCCACCCCTCTGAAGGGCTTGTTGTGGGGACCAAAACTCGATAACTGTAAGGTTAGAATCCTGGGCAGGGTTCCACCATGCATTAAATCAGGGATAATTGGACCTTTTGAAACCTTAGGCACAGTACCTGGCAGGCCCGAAGGAGAATCCAAAGGGGGCTGTTTCCTTTTTCGATCTTCCTCAGCCTGTTGTTGAAGATTTTTAAACTCTGCCATTGCTTCTTCCAAAATCTGCCATTTTTTTCTCCAGTACAGCTTGTATCACATCAGACCCCTGCAATGAGGCCTGGGTTTTACAAAGCTCTGCAGCATTTCCACATGCTATCTCTCCCGAGATTCCAGACTCCGCCAAAAGTGCTGGGTTTCTCTGCGACCCTATGATCCCGATGACTTCTGCATCATGCACCATGATTACTGCCTGCAGGGATTCCGGTACGCTATGCTGGCCACCACATGTGTGCATCCCAGCCATACCACTGTCATTGCATGGAAGATTGAGATATGGACAAGCAGCCATATGACCTCCACTGCTCTCTGCAGCCATCTGAATTTCCAAACACACTGACTCTCTAACAGTGCCCCTCACAGAGTAGGGGAATTTCCTTGGTGTCCTGGCCAAATTTCCCTCATTCACTATAAACACCACCAACAGCTTAATCTGGTTCAAGGTCAGTTGGCATTCATCTGTATCCCCCTCCTCTGAGCCATGCCTGAAAATAGGCAGGATTTGTCTAGTGCACATACCCAGTCAACAAAAACTAAATAAAAAATTAAAAACCCTTATAGCTGTTTACATTCCCCCAGGAAAGCAACACATTAGACTAGACACTTTTGCCTTGCATTACAAGCAAGTAAGCCAGAATCGAGAAACTGTAGTAGTGGGTGATTGTATTGTCAATTGAAAGGCAAAATTTTGCACCAGTTACAAAGATCAAATACTGTACACAATCTTTACCTTACACAAGCTGTTACAGAAAGCACCAGAGCTAATTACAAGACAGGCACATCAACCCTTTTAGACTGGGTCCTCACTACCCACCCAGATAGGTAGAAGGAGATTACTGTGATGCCTGATGTTCTGAGCAACTACTCACCAATTGTGTGTAGTAGGTCTGCCAAACTAAGCCAGCCAGCTCCCAAAACAACTTACAATAGGGTACTCTGCAAAGGGACACTGAGTGCAGTCAAAGCCCACTTGGTCCAACTAAACTGGAGCCAGCTAGATCCCACCACCAAGACTGATGAAGCCCTCGACCACTTCATAACTGTGTTTAATGCTGTTGCAGATAAATTTGCCCCTTTCACAAAGTGGGTCATCTCAGGGGACTCTACCACATGGGTTATACCATCACTACTTGCTCAAATTTAGAAAAGGGACATGCTATGGCACAAAGCCAAGGAATCCAACATGCAGGCACACTGGCAGCAATACAGGGCAGCTAGGAATAGGTGTATCAAGAATATCAGACAGGTTAAGGCTAACTTTTATAAAGAGCAGCAAACTAGCCACTGGGGAAAGAGGAAAGCATTCCATGAATTGCTAAAGCATCTCCTGGGTAGGGGTAATAAAACGTCACCAACAATGCTCAACTGAAATGGAAGCATCATACTCTACCTATTGAGATAGCCAATTCATTCAATAAAGCCTTCACTGACTTTAGTGCCATCCTCCCCCTGAAGACAAACCCAGTGCCACCACTGTATCCCACGATGACACCCAAAAAGACCAATGAAGGCCACAATTCCACTTCAAATCTGTCTCAGTAAAGGACACAGTCTGCTATGTTAAGTGAGTACTGAGGAAAACAAGGATAGGAAGTGACTCACTTGACATGAAACTAGTTGCCCTGGTCCTGGATGAACTTGCCATCCCACTGACTAAACATTTTAACCTCTCCTTCGGATTCTTATAGTTCCCTAAGGAATGGAAAAGTGCCCTGGTCACCCCATCCATAAAAGTGGAGACTGCACATTGGTTGCAAACTACAGGGCTATATCCATTCTCTCCCCACTGTCCAAAGCACTCGAGAGAATTATATCTGACAAACTCATTTCATACCTCAGCCAGTATAATGTCCAGTGTGAACAACAATACGGTTTCCATAAAATGCACAGCTCCTCCACTGCATTGATTGAATAAACAATCATACTACACAAGGCTCTTGATAAAGGACACCTGGTAGGCTCTATCTACATAGACCTCACCAAGGCCTTTGATTTAGTAAACCACATGCTACTATTAACAAAGCTACCCACATTAGGTCTCTCTGTGGACACTGTGCTCAGGTTTAAAAGCTACCGCTCAGGCAGATCGCAACAGGTTAAGATAAATGGGGAGCTCTCTGATGCCAGGCCTGTCACATCGAGTGTGCCGCAAGGCTCCATACTGGGGCCCCTTTGTTCATCCTCTTCTTCAATAACCTTCCTGAAGCCTGTCCTAGTTCTACTGTCTTACTTTAAGCAGATGATCAGTCATCTGTTCAAGTAACCCATGCCAGGACTTCCTTACTCAAGACCTCCATTGCAACTCTGCATCACTAGAGAATTGGTTGCAGCAGAACAAGCTTGTGCTCAACTACAAGAAGACCAAAACAACACTCTTCTCAAGTGCACAGAAGAGAACTAAGGTACAAGTGCTCAACATCCTCAACAGTAAGGATGACCCTCTAGAATGCATAGAAACTTTCAAATACCCCGGGGTCATCATCGACCAGACTCTAACATTTGCACCACATGTCAACCAAATCATCTGCAATATTAACAGGAGACTAGGAGCACTATATAGACATAGGCACAAACTTATTCTGGAAGCCACAAAGTGGCAATTACAAGTTCCATTCTCCTCATCATTGACTATGGCCTAGTAGTCTATGGGAGTACCACAGACATTGTGTTAAACAGGGTCTGTTTAGTCCTGAACAAAGCCTGCCACTTTGTAACTGGGGCTGGCAAACTCACACACAGCTGCACTCTTTACTCTCTCACAAACTGGCTTCTTCTGCAGGACAGAATAAAATATCAAACCTGCCTACTAGACATGAAAGACCTCAAAGTACTGACCCCCCGCCTGGGCTGCAAGGTCCCCACAATCTGCCCAAAATCCTTGTCCAACCAGAGACATGACTATTGGTACATTGGCTGTTCCATTCAGCTGAGTAGCTCTAGCCAAATACTCCTTTGCAACCAGGGCACCAAGCTGGCTTAATGAACTTCAGGTAATAAAAAAGACACCAACTAAGCTGAGTCCTTTCAAACAGGAACTTCTAAATGTATTCCTACCTGGCTCCAAATGCAGCTGCTCTCCTATTGAAACCCCATCCCACACACTGTCACTTACTTACTGAACCCTACCCAACCCAACCCTTGCACCATCTGATCATGGTGCTTATTCCCCTTAAGGACCCCTCTTAGACATGAACATGATGCCAGCACCTTACCCACCACACAGTCTCCTCACACATGTGCCTCTCCTCCATTCCAGTGTGCCATAAAAGCACATAGACTCAACATCTGACAATGACCAGATGGGCTGCTACCTTTGTATAACTCCTAGTGCCTACAGTATGTTATGCTTGTATTATTTGACCTGTTGAATGTTAACTTTTGTTCACTCTGTATTGCCAAAACAATACTTATGTTACTCATTCTGTTTTGTTATGTCACTGAATCAATATGTCCAGCCTTTGTTAATCAGTTTTTAATACTGTCTTTTACATGATGTAAACAAATTGTTATTCTGACAAGGAACCTTTGTAAATTAGCATTTCTGCTCAAAGGTATATTTCCAAACTTTGAAATAAATAAAAATAAAATAAATAAATGGTGCAGTTTTATTGACATTTGAATATAATCAAATAGTTCTGTCTAGTGAGAATGGAATGCAACTCCTTTTCATGTTCAAAACTATTTGGTAATGAGGTGGAATAGAATCCAGAAAAGAAAAATGACAAGTTCTGGCAAAGAGCCAGACTTGAGCTTTAATGATGTTAGAAGGAGCTTTTTCAAATTACAGTATGAAGAAAGATTTCTGCAATTTCTGGAATAACATCAGATTGAGAATAAATGTAAATGTGTACCAGGATTAGGAAATACCTAGAATTTTAGGTACTAAAAGCATGCTGTTAGTGGCTAAACAGGCTTCCCTTGAGATGTCTGAAGAATACTGAAATGTTGGGCAGGATTTTCAAACCATGGCGCAGGGCCTGCATCCTGCCCTGTGCCATGGGACTTGGGTTTCACCGGTGTGCCATACCACGTTGCCACAACTATGCCCAATTTTCCATTCCCGAGCATAGTTGTGACACTTTTCATGATTTACAGCAGCTTGTACCAAATATCTGGCACAAGCTCTGTATTAGAGGCCCCATGGAGTGGAACAGGCTAGAACACATAAATGTGGTCCAAGGACCTGCAGTCAGTGCGAGGTATAGAAAATCCCGATTGCTGACAGAAGAATGCCGCATGCTCCGTGCGCCATATGGTCAGCGCACCAGGGACTTGTGGCATTCTTACTGATTCAAAAATACAGCTCGTTGTGTCTGCACCAGAAGCTGCAACACATCAGGATGCTCCTAACAAAGCTGAATAACTTCCCTACAAGTAACAAAGAAAGCAACCTTCCCCAATCCACATAGCAGGCCATACCTGCCAACTCCCCACATGGAGGCAAACAAAATATTAAAAAGAAATCCTAATATGGAGGCAGCAACAACATAAACTCTCTTCACACCACATGGCTAACCACTATCTGACTGAATCAGTAAGTGCCATAGAAAAATATACGCATGGGTACTGTATTTCTTAGATGACAATGCAAAATTGTTTTTTTGTTTGTTTGTTTTGTTTTTGTATTAAGTGTTGCCTCATGCCCCGGCTCATCTCACAACATCCCCCCAGCTTGGTTACCGAACTTCTCATATTACTGGTTATCCAACACTTGACCAGGACCACCACAGTGGTGGGTGACCTGCCATATCAGTTGTGCAGAGGCCAACTGGGTCTGAGTGTGCAACATCAGTCCAGGGCTTTTTCCTCCAGTCCTGGTTTTCTCTAGTGGGGAGCCAGTTTGCAATGGCTCAGAAGTATGTGTGCAGAGGCATGCATGCATGCTTGCTGTCAAGTGGAAGTCCTTCTCCGCATCTACCTGCTCTGACTTTGCTACCATATGACGTCCACCAGGTAGCAGTCAAGAAGATGGACACAGTATCCCCCTCCCCTAGGGAAGACAGCTGTCCTAGGGACGGTTAGTCCTTCCTCACCTAGCCAGCCTGGAAAGCCAGTGTAGCAAGCAGTACCACTACTGCTGCACTACTGAACCAGCTGAGAAGTATTTCCTTTGTGTATGGGGGGGATGGAGTGCTTTATGGATTTTGGATAGGGTAGTGGTTATTTTCTTTAATATTGGTGTGGCTGGGTGGGAGGAGGATGTGATGAAGTGCTATGAGGGTTGATAAAAGGAGAGTATTTTATTTACTACTGGTATGGCTGGGCGGAGGACAGTGGGTGGGATGGGGTGCTACATCATTTTTGGTAAGGTTTTTGCACTGGTTGCTAGAAGAAGATTGGGGTGGGGTGATATGCTGGTAGAGGATAACTGGGGATTTTATCACTAGTTTTTATTTTTTAATGCACTGGTGAAGATGCAAAGTATGAAGTTTGGAAAACTACCAAGATCTTTGCAAAGCTTTGTGAAGTATGAACTCAGCTACTTCTATACAATGTTACAAGTCAAGTTTTAATTTATTACACCTCTTAGTGCAAAGAAAGTAAAACTTATAATGAGAAATAAGTTATTTGTATAACCTGGAATTGAACCCAGATACTCACAATAATATTCCAGAGTTCAGAAATTAAAATGTAATTATTCTTCCATGTATGACCATTTGAACATTACTCCCTACAGACACAAGCAACACAACATACACACCCACATGCACACACACACGCATGCATGCACACACAACACACACACACACACACACACATTTTGAAAAGAAGTCTTCCATAAAAGAAGCTTACCATGATAATTTTAAATAATTTCTGTTAAAAATGTGATAACGGCTCAGTATAGAAGCCCACAGCACTGATTGCTAACTGCAGAATCTTTGTATTTTTATGGCACTAGTATTAGGATGCCATCTGATGCAGAGAGCAGTAAAACCATTCTCAGAAGTAAAACTCATGCATTTTCTGATAAAGTAAAATACAGTTTGGGAAAGTAAGTATTATATAACTCATTAAAGTGTTTCCACCAAGATGGTAAATTACTGGGAAATGATTTTTCTAATAAAATGTAAAAAGCATAACAAGAATATCTGTAACCTAGAAGATAAATAAAATGTATTGACTAATCTCTGCTACTAAAGTGCTTTAGATGTCATCTGCACTTATATCTCTAAATGCTAATCTACATTACAGTAGAATTTTAGCATACAAGTTCTTTGAAATAATGTGTGCCAGACTGTAACAAAATGGAACTGTTCTGTTCACCCACAGAAGATAACCGAGACTTCCTACACATGTCTGATGCTATCTAAAACAAATCAATTTATAATTAAATTAGGTAGATGGAAAAAACAGTGATGACAGTTCCAAACAAAATTGTCTTTATCTCTGGGAGCTAACAAACTCGACTTAACATTACTACTGAAATGATTTTCAATGGCCTGAGCTGACTCCATTGCTAACCTAGTTAAAGCCAACTGGCAGGTCCTGGTGAAAAGGCCTAGGGCTTAACAAGTATGTAGATACACGTATTTATTTGTATGTTTAATTTTTATTTATGATTCTTTTTGGTTTACAATAAATGCACTGCCTTTTGAGAAACATACAGTAAGTAGAGTAAACGCCATTTTGCAACCTACAGGTTACTGCTTAAGTAGTATTTGATAATCTCTCAAATATTTGGTACCACAAAGTGGGGAAATGGTAAAACGTTGCATTGTATGAAATAAAAGTCAGAGTGTGCATGAAATGTTGCTCCGGAGCTGCAGCAAAAGTTCATAAAACTATGTTGAGGGTTCCCATTTATGCCTACTCAAGAGAGGGGAAACAACAAGTTTATACAACACCCCTGAATTAAAAGCACATATTGATAGGTAGTTGCCTAACAAAGCATTCCCAACTGACTTTCAAGCACAAAAAATCCTTATGTTTACTGATATACATACAGTACATGTGTGTGGAAAAAAAAACTTCTGCTGGCAGAATTTCCGCGAAAGATGGAATTTTGCTTCCACGAAAGTGCAGAAATTAAATTAACAACTTTCATGGAAATTCTAACTTATAATGGTGGAATAAATGTATAACTTACAGATTATCTATTAAACTGTTGAGAAAAAAGTCCACAGAACTCATAACTGAACTGAAGAATAATTACATGTATTGTGCAATAATTCATTAAACTGTGGAACAAAAAATCCTCAGAACTGTTATTCCTCAGTTCATGTGTATTATTCCACAGTTCAGGCAAAAAATTCCACAGAACAGGATGAAAATCTGCCTAACACATTTGTAAGATTCCAATCTCGCCAATGGTGGAAATTTGGAAAATTGCATAATATTTCTGAATTTTCGCGGAGGTTCTGCAAAAGCAGAATTCACAACTTTCACCCACCTCTAGGTGTAGGAGACCTAACACTGATCACAAGTCAGATTCCAATGATACCATAGCTTTTAGCTATACAGCACCTAAAATGTGAAAAAATTATGCAAAAGCAAGGCAAAAAGCTGCCCTAAGAGCCAGGTGTGCTACAGAGAAAACAAATAAACAAGCAAGGAAAACTCGAGCACCATCAACTGCAAACAAAATGAGTGCAAACTTAAAATAAGCTTAATTCATTTATTAGAACCTCAACATAAATGCACAATGCATGAAACAAAACTTGCCAGAAAACACAGAGACCCCCCCCACACACAGTACAGATCAGACTGGTGTTAGCCACATATGGTATTTTGAATAACAAAAATGTAATCACTTTCACCTACCAACCCTGCCTGACTATGTCCTTTGAAGATAAATGAGTAAGTATTCCAGGACAGGAAAATTTAGATATTGAACACTACCTACAGACTGCACATTGAAAAAAAGAAAAAGGGGTTGCACGATGGCCCAGAGCACTTACATGTTTGTGATCTGGTTTAGGGGAGCTGGTATTTGAGAAGCCAGAGAAAGGGAAAGGGAACATTGTTTAACCAAGAGTAGCACACTAAGCAAAAGCTTGTTGCCAGATGCAATCTCAGAGCACAAGGAAGTTAAGTGACTTGCTCAGGATCACACAGTATGCACCTCGGTGGCTGTGGGGTTCAAACCCAGGTCTCCAGATCTGCATCTCAGAGACTTAACCCACTGTGCTGTACTGCCAGTGCTGAGGGATGCTGCTGAGAGTTGGGTGGACCCACCCAGAGGAGGGTGAGGTTGAGTTCCAGCAGGTCAGCAACCCATCAAAGTAAGGCATGGAGCATGCATCTTCATGAAGAGTGGTGTTTTTACACAAGCATGGTGTATCAGTCACACTATGTGGATGCTTTAGCTTGATGTCAGGCTGGTGGAAGGACCTTAAAAAGCATGTGAGGAATAAAAAAAACAGTGCTATCAGAATAACAGCTTGGTTACGCTCAGGCTTCCATGCCATGTACCCTGCTGCCCATAGAAAATTAACTAGTGGTGGGCTAGGGGTCAGTGGGTCTGGGCAGTTTATCATGGCTCACAGAGTTCCTAGAACTCTACTGCAGCAAAAGAAACAACAAAGTCTCCTGAATACATCTAATTAAACACAGAAATGTCCTCCTTTATTTCTACATTCAGAAAATGTCCTGTGGTGATGATTTCTGTCATGGCCAGTGTCAAACCTCCAACATTTTCTTGATCCATTTTTCTGTGTCAACTAGACCATTAAACAAAAAGATCTGATCTCAAAAACTAGCCAAAACTTTGCTGGTGGTATAGTGTTGTACTAGCTTCAACCAGACAACTCCAAAGTGTTTCCTCATCTTTATGGTGGCATATAAAACAATGGAATAAGGAATTACTGTCCCCTCATCCAGGTTTGATCTTTGCCACAGCACCAGTGTTAGCATTCTGTCCTTCATACTGATTCCCTCACCTATCAGCAGTAGTATTATTGTGAGGCCCTCCACTAATGGGCATCACCTTAGGACCAAACATTAGGCTTTTTGAAGCACCAGAGGCTCATCTGAGTCAGTAAGCTGGTGAACATTTCCAAGCTATTCCCTCAGGAACATCACTGAGGGATTATCCTACATATCTTCCAAATGTCCTTGGATGAGCATATTGGTGCTTCTGGCCTGGTTATTTAGGGTTTCCAGGTATAACTGCAGATACTGGTTTTCTTTTGTGTTGTGTCATAATGCACATAGTGACCATGTTTTTCCTTCCAATTTCCAACATTTTAGGTTTAAGGACCTCCACCAAGTCTTCCATTACAGGAAACTTGCCAGTTAGATTGTCAAGATCACAGTTTACTTTGCCTACTATTTGTATTAACTGATTCAGTATTGATCTGGCAGTCTATAGTATTTTGACTTATAAATGCACCACCTATGCCTTACTGTCCACCTCCCAATTGAGCATGCAGGCTTAAATATGATATTGGTATATGTTTTGCAAGAAAAGCCTGTATTTGAACTTTCTGATGCCCCATAACGTTCTCTGCATTCAGATCTGTAAAAGGGGTAAAGAATCAATAATCAGTAGTAAGTGTAAATAGACATTTTAACTAATAATAACATTTCAAGCTCAGTTTTGCTCCCTTATCATGTATGCATAGCTTCGTCTTGATCATGGAGTGATTTTAACTAACTGTGCTCTCTTCTAGGTAACATGTTTCTGTGGTGGGTGGGTGTATCTGTACGTGCATGCATGTGTTGGACAACTAAAGAAAAAGATTCAGAACTTGCCTAGGAAGGATTTTAAGGGTGTGTAACACTGCATATAGATTTGGAAGTGTACCATAGATACATATCTATGGCATGAATATGAGGCCTACTTGGGAAATATTCACTGACAAGGAAAAGAAACCTGTCACGAGAGTAGGCACTTAATTCATAGAAGTTGCTTTATTGTAGTGCAATGTAAAGAAATCTGAAAACTTCCAAGTTCCAGTTCATAAGTAAGGATAACAGATGGCAGCTACCAGATGCCCTAGCTGGTTTCACACATGTGCACTTATTCAGGAAGCTGAGGATGCTCATATGTACAAAACCAGTTGGGACATCTGGTCATGGTGCCTGTTTTCTTTTCCTTGCTATAAAGTTTTAACCAGCCACATGTGTGAGTGGAGCTGCTTTTTTTTGTTTTAGGGATTATTGACTGGCACCAGGAGGTCAATAAGAGTTAACAGATCTCATGAAAAAAGAAAAAAAAAACCTGATCTCATAGGTAGGTCACATGAAAGGTCCTGTTTCCAATGTGTGAGTTGGGAAAATGAGTTCACAGGACATTAACAGGAAAGAATCTGCTTTCAAGCTGGGAAAACTTCATTTGATGACTGACACAGGTAGGTTACTTCAGAGGCATGATGGGGAACGTTGTGTGGCTTACATAAAAAGGATCTCTCTGTTCAAGGAAATATCACTTGTGGATGTGAAAACCCATAGGGAAAGGCCAGCTTCTCAGATAAAGCGAACAAAGGGAGGCTGACCCTTGTGACAGACAGGATGATGTGAAGGGGGGTGGACTCCATAAGATGGTTAAGCTAACCTCACAGGACAGGCATTGGCAGATGAGTGGTAACTTGATTCCTAAGCAAGGAAACAACCCAGAGTAGGTGTAAGGCTCTTGTTTCAGTAATCTCTACTGTTTAATTGTTTTGTTTTGCATTTCCTAGTGTGTTTTAGCCATTTTGTACTTTATTGTATATTCTGTAAATAAAAGTTATACATATTAAATATTTTGTATTTATTATTTCCTGTGTTGGTGCAGTGTTTATGCAACAGGTAACAGTATATTTCTATTGAGCAAACTACTGTTTCCATACCAAAGAGCATGACTACAAAGTATAACATAACCTATGTCTGATACATAACTGGTGAAAGATCCTGGGAGTGCCTGAAGGGCTGGTTTTGTGTCAAAAACAAGGCCTTGCCTGGGTGAACAGTGGCCAGTGGTGGAGCTAGATGCAGATCAAGCTACCTTAGCAGTCAGCCAGGTGGTGGTGGAGGCACTGAAATATAAGGGTCTGTCTGAACATCCATTCACGTGTGTGTGTGTGTGTGTGTGTGTGTGTGTGCGTGACAGACTTGTGCTGGCAGGGTGGAAGTTTGTCATGGGTGGCTGGAAAAATAAATATCACCTAGAGTGCTTGGTAAATAAAATATAAATGCAGCATTAGGGAAAAAAATGAAAACATTTGGAAATGAATACACTGTTACAGTAATCACACCTCATTATAGGGTCTTCATCTGAAACCAGACAATTTGTTCACTACAGTGAGGGTTCACTGTAGCGATGTGCAAAAATGGGTAGTTAGGAAACCATGGGAGTCATTTGAGATGTCAAATATAGGTGGGATTCATTATAAAGGATTTCACTATAATGACAGAGGAGTGCATTGATATAAATGTAAAAGACAAAGAACCTCTGTGCGCAAACACTGAGGCAAGGGTTACCCCAAAGGGCATTTGGCTGGGAAGCCAAGTTTCAAGAAAATACAAAATCACACATGCCCCCACAATGCAAAGCATCATGGGCTACATATGCAAATCACCACAGAATGTTATGCTGGTCCAACTTTAAGCAGAATTGCATGGTGCCGAAAGGCCTCTCACACAGTTTGCAAAGGGTGCTAACAGAAGACATAGAGCCATTCTACCAGGACTCATCAGTATGCCTCGGCCTGTTTGACACCCCAGTGGAATGGACCAGCTACCCTAGAGGCAGTGTGCCTTGGATATATTGTGGTGAACCCATTAAAATAAAAACTATTTAAAGACAAAGAACCTCTGTGCGCAAACACTGAGGCAAGGGTTACCTAAAGGGCATTTGGCTGGGAAGCCAAGTTTCAAGAAAATACAAAATCACACATGCCCCCACAATGCAAAGCATCATGGGCTACAATGCAAATCACCACAGAATGTTATGCTGGTCCAACTTTAAGCAGAATTGCATGGTGCCGAAAGGCCTCTCACACAGTTTGCAAAGGCCAAATGCCTTTGGGTAACCCTTGCCTCAGTGTTTGCGACAGAGGTTCTTTTGTCTTTAAATAGTTTTTATTTTAATGGGTTCACCACAATATCCAAGGCACACTGCCTCTAGGGTAGCTGGTCCATTCCACTGGGGTGTCAAACAGACGAGGCATACTGATGAGTCCTGGTAGGACGAAACACGTGTCTATGTCTTCTGTTAGCACCCTTTGCAAACTGTGTGAGAGGCCTTTCGGCACCATGCAATTCTGCTTAAAGTTGGACCAGCATAACATTCTGTGGTGATTTGCATATGTAGCCCATGATGCTTTGCATTGTGGGGGCATGTGTGATTCTGTATTTTCTTGATATAAATGTAGTCTCATTTCAAGATTCTGAAACAAACAATAAGATTATTTATTTAAAGTTAGACATCACACACAAGTACACACACATAATACACCTCATGAGCTGTGTACTATCTGATCTGTGCAGTTTTTTTTTTAATCCATCTTTAGTGATAGTCTGCATTATATTGTTTAACATTCCCAAGTTTTGAGTAAAACATGATAATTGCTTTGGTATTTTAAGTGATAAACATAGGGTTTACCATCTTCAGAATATAGGCTGCACACAACAAGACGCAAGTACAATTACAAAACATCAGACACACTGTACACAATTATAGAACATGACATAATTCTGCATTTGAAAATTACAGATGCATTATGCACATCTTATAGAATTGCCACTTTGATAACTAATGATAACAGAAAAGTTAAAGTCTGTGACAAGCTTTAAAGGTCCCACAATAAGCTTGTGGGTGGGTCACAATGAGTATCACCAGAGACCTGTATCACTCGAAAATACAGTTAATGGACCCATGATAAGCTTATCACATTCTTTCAATGAGCTCAGTATTTTGCCTTGTAATTAATATTACTTTATGTTCAGTATATTAATATTGTTAAGTAGGCAGAACTGTCTAGTGGCTAAAGCAAATGTTTAGTAGCCTGAAGTTCTAGAATTAAATACCAACACAGTGATCTACTCTGTGTGACCATGAGCAAGTCACTTAACCTTGATGAAGCAAGACTCACCATTGGGATTAGTAATAAGACCTGAGGGGCCTCTTCAACAGGAACAGACAATCCAGACAAGCATGTTGTATGCTGTGTAAATTGTACTAGCACCTTAAATAGTTTTACCAAAAAGTAAAAAAAAAAAGGTACAGACTGAAATACACATTACAATGGCATTAGCAATAATCTGTCAACCATCATGTAGTGAAAAAACATTTCAGTTTTTGATCATACTATTGCTGCTTACACTGACTCTGCTGTGCTGTCTGAGTAAATAGTACTTCTACCTAATTTGGTGGCTTGCACAAACATACCCAGTCACTAGCTTAATCTACTGCTGCTGCTGAGCAGTTACACATACATACTGTGTAGTGCTAAATTATTTTTAGAAACAGGCAGTTTCAGGAATCTACAACTTTATTGCAGACTTTATCTAAGAAGACTCTCTCTCTTTCTCTCCACTGCCCCTGTTTGTAATTATATAGGAACCAAGCTCCATCAGAAACAGCCAGGAAGCATAGGTAAATGGTTCTGGACAAATACTGTATACCAATCAAAGGGAAGTCTATTGAAATTGTACACGTTAGTAAAGAAAACAAACTCTAGTCAGAGCCACAACAACTACTAATTCATTAATCTGTTAGATTTTATTTTTATTTTAGCACACAGCTCACTTCCAAGTGCATCCCAGGAGAACAAGGGGGTCCAGTAACGTGTTTGATGTCACACAGTATGCATGTGATAACTGTAGGTTTCAAACCCAACTCTGCACTTCTATTTCAGAAACATGAACTTTATACTCTGAAATGTAGGCAAAGTTCCAAATTCTGCTTAGATACACATAGCATGATGTTTGAAACTTGGCCAGCAATTCCCTCATTAAGAAAAACTCTACAATTCTCCTAAAGAGCTGCTCCATGTGATGGAAAAGAGCCAGTCCAAGCAGCAGAAAAGAGCTCCTTCATAAAGCTAAAGGGACTCATTCTGTCTGATGGAAGAAAGTTACTCTATACAGGAGAAAGGAGTCACTGTGTATGGCGAAAGGGAACTGCTTAATACAGCAGAAGAGAGCTGCTCCACATGGTGGAAGGGAGCCCCGCCATGCAGAGGAAAGGAGTTGCTTCATGCCTCAGAAGGGAGCAACTGCTGGAACTACTTGGTACCAGAAAGGGGCAGAGCTAGCAAATGTCATGCAATGGTATAGATTCCTTTAAGGGCTGTACCATTTAATTATAGCTGTGTTCTGGTTCAAAGTCTGCTGAGTTTTTCTGTCAGCATGAACAAAATAAGTAATTCAACTTTTTGAGTTTCAGCCATGACTACCACTCATAATGCTAATGAAAAAATACAATTAGTTTTGAAATATTTACTATCCCTGTCCATAACAATAAGCAACAGATAAAAATGGGCATGAGAGATATGATGGGACTCAAAAGATTCAAGGTATCCACATAAACCATCAATGGCTGTAGTGTTATGTAAAATATAACTTACAGAATTATGAAGGACTAGCAAATACATTGTAGCCCAAGCTGTCACAGAAGGGTTAAAAAAATCAATTATATTGTGAAAGAAAACTATTGGTTATATGACTATTGTAATTAAGATTGACATATCTTAAATGCATTTTGTTTCAGTGTATACTTTTTGTGGAACCTTAGGAACCCTGAAGAGTGGGACTGAGTTCAGGGACTGTGAAAACACCTGGTTCCCCCAGATGACCTTCCAACATTGGTCCATGCCTTCATCAGCACCCGCCTTGACTACTGCAATACCCTCTACCTAGGACTTCCTGGGGTTGATATCCACCACCTGCAGCTAGTGCAAAACACTGCAGCCAGGTTTATGACTGGTATATCAAAGGCCAGTATATTAGGCCTGTGCTGCGTGGACTGCACTGGCTGCCTGTTCAGTGGAGGATCACCTTTAAGGTTGGTTTGCTAACCTTTAAAGCCCTACATGAACAGGGACCCATCTACCTGCAAGATCTCCTAATTCCCTACTGCCTCTTCCATCTTCTCAGATCCACTGCTGAGGGATTGTGGGAGATTCCCAGGGTTCATTTAAAAACATCTGGTGGCTGTGCTTTTTTTTTTGTGGCACCTACCCCGTGGAATTCTCTACTCCGTCAGTTAAGAGAATGCCTGACCATCAACAGATTTAAAACTGAATTGAAGACATATCTTTTTAATTTAACCTTCCCAGATGAATTTTAAATTCATTGTTATATTTATTCTTTTAGTGTAAAGTTTAAATCTGTATATCATATTTTAAATGTGAAGTGCCTTGGTTGTGGAAGGGTGCACATGAAGATTATGGGTTCACTTTAATGCAAGTACACTGCTTTAGAACTATGGAAACCTCTAAAAAACATCCATTCTTACTTCTTTTGTAATGAATGAAATACAGGCCCAGATATTCAAAAGAGTTGAGCCATGCACAATAGGGTTGCACCTGCGCAAGTCAGAAAATGCACCATTCTGCGATATTCAGCAGGAGGCAGTTGCACCCCCCAAATCACGCTGAGCAACAGCGCAATGATAATGAAGGCAAGCACAACTGATGGGGGAGGAACCATGCATAAATGGCACAGTGCGATATTCAACAACTTGCACCATGCGCAATAGGGGAGCAAGCGGAAGTTGCGCCATAGCGGTAATGAGCCAAAATAAAAGGGAGCAAGGGAGAGGCGCAAGAACACTATCGGGAAGCCACATATGAGAGCAACACACAGCAGGACACACTGGGTGGCAGGGATACACAGGGCCATGCAGGAAAGGGCACCTGGAAGCAATAGCCACAGAGGAAGGTGTGGGGAGACATTGCACAAGGGGGAGGTACACCACACAGCAGTGAGGCAAGCACAGGCAGGTGTTCCCGGTGCAGGGGAAATAGCAGTGAGGACAGCGGGGAGAATACAGTAACAGCTGCCTGGGGGGTGAACACAAGCCAGGGACATGGCCAGTGCCACCTTCCAGATGGAGGCCGTTATGAGGGGGGTGAGAAGGCAGGCAGCAGGGGGGCATGGCCGTGGAAGGGCCCATCAGTGGTATGCCCCCAACAGGCAGTACCGAGCCCACACCAGCTTCGAGCTGTACAGTGATACCAAGATTGTGGGCTGGTACCACCTGAATCGGGCAATTCTGAGGCGGCTCTGTGAGCTGTGCAGTGATGTGATGCAGGCACCCACACGACGGAGCCATGCCCTGTCAGTGGAGACCAAAGTGACAGCTTGCATGTGCTTGCTCACCATGGGTACCTTCCAGAGACCAACTAGGGACACCACAGGCATAACCCAGTCGGCCACGTCCGCCACACCTCACCCAGTTCCTCAGCGCACTGATGCCACATGCTGCAGAGTACATCCATTTCCCCAGCAGAGCGCACAACAAACATACAGGAGTTCCACAGGGTAGCACGTATGCCTGGCATGCTGGGGCAATAGACTGCACCCATGTGGCCATCTGCACACCACCTGGCCCTGAGGGGACCACATACATCAATCGCAAGGGCTATGCCAGCATCAACTGCCAGGTGGTGTGCGATGCCAGGGGGCGCATAATCAATGTCTGTGTCATGCACCCTGGGGGAGCACATGATGTCTTCATCTGGCACCAGTCGGCATTGTGCCACAGATTCAAGAGTGGGGGATATCCCCATTGGACACCTAGTGGGTAAGTATGCAAACCACATGGACAATCATAGGGCGTGGGGGGCATGGTCAGAGGTGACATGGGTAGTGGCCTACATGGCCCAGGGCAGGGCGATGCTGATCACCAAACTAACCTCCACCTTCTACACCACAGGTGACAGTAGATACCCACTCCGTCCCTGGCTGCTCACACCCTACTGGCAGCCCGCGACCCTATCACAGCAACGCTACTATGAGGCACACGCCACCACATGTAATGTCATCGAGTGGGTGTTCGGGATGCTGAAGGCACATTTCTGTTGCCTGAACACCTCTGGTGGTGCCCTACAGTACAGCCCCTCAAAGGCCTGTGGGTTATTCCTGGCCTGTTGC
Organism: Neoceratodus forsteri; assembly: GCA_016271365.2. Classification (NCBI taxonomy): domain Eukaryota; kingdom Metazoa; phylum Chordata; order Ceratodontiformes; family Ceratodontidae; genus Neoceratodus; species Neoceratodus forsteri. Next base: position 536,124,414 of record CM028135.1, on the reverse strand, counting down.
ATCCTGCACAACATGGCCAGCGAATGTGGGATAGCCATACAGGTTGAAGAGGGGGACAGTGATGGGGACAATGAGGACGCCGGTGACAATGGTGAAGGGCAGCCCCCCCTTTGCCGACAGGACCCCTGACTGCTCTGGCTGGCACAGCTGCACCGGGACATCATCACAGAGGAGCACTTCAGCCAACCCAGGTAAGTCATGGGGCCATGTGCAACCACCAGTGGCCAAGGCACAACCCACAACCATGCATGGACACACACCAGGGGTGCATGCCATCAAGAGAAGTGGCCGGGCATGGAACCACACACACAACCAGGGATGGGTGAGGTCTAACATGCCATGCAGATGGACACACACACACATGCACACACACACACACACAATGCACCAAACTTGCACAAAGGGTAGGAGGCACACTGACCCAGAATGCCACCCCTAGCCACACACATGTCCACAGAACACCACGCCCACTACCTGTCCATGTGTGTGTGTCAGATGCTGAGCACCATTGCACATTGGTGTACAGCGCAATGCAGGCATCATCATGCACACGCAACTGTGGACAGCAGCCGGGAGGGTGTGCAGATGGACTGTGTGTCTGCGTGCAGGGCCAGGTACCCACCAGTGCACTACCCACTGAAAGACACAATGCACACAGGGCAGCAACAGACAGTAGCCACATTGGGAGACAGGTCAGTCATGCAACACAGTGCCCCAGCCACCACGGATGCGTGGACAGCCCCGCTGAGATCTGCCAGCACTGACAGGCCAACCACTGGCCTCATGGGGTGGCACCGATGGTCTCCCAGGGGTTCCACTGCGTGAATGCGACTGTGCTCACGCAGGGGTCTGCAGCACACCGAACATGCCTGCACCAGGTGTGCTCGGGATGCCCATAGCTGAACCTGGTGTTGACAGGGAGGGTGTCGCATGACACTGGGAATGGGGGGTGGACAGTGCACTGTGTGGGGTTCACGATGCATGGGCACATGACTGTGTGCCTATTGTGGCCATGACAGCAGTGAATGTCTGTGCATGCCTGTCAATGGCAGCGGTCACATCCTCCCACAACTGGTCCATCCCTGCCAGGATCTGAATGGTGTCTCTGCTGCGACGCTCCTCTGCCCACTCCAGAGCCGCATGCAGTGCATCCACTGACGTCGCAGGTGGCATCTGCTGCTGGATTGATACTTTCAGTAGCCGAGTGTGCTCATCCAAGAGGTCATCTGCCTCCTCAGCATCCTGTCTCTCAGGGTGTGCATGACCCTGATGCTCAGCACCCCTTGAGGGTGGGCACTGTGCATCAGGACCAGGTCTGGGCATGTCCACAGGTGGTGCACAGATGCTGCCACTGGACCCTGTACCCCCAAGCCCACTGGCCAACCGCTGATGCTGCCCATCCGGCTACCACTCCCCAGGGCTCAGTGGTGTCGTTGCAGTGGCTGCAACAGTCCCACTGTCCTGAAAAACACCAGTGCTGCCCCACTGGCGCAGACAGGCATAGGCTAGGGCTGTACTGACATGCAGGCCTCCATGGCAGCACCACCCACAGTCATGGCCGCGATGTTACCTGATGTGTGTCCATCCCATGGCACACACGTGTCACTGCCCATGCCGTTGGTGACATCATCATCGGTGATGGACTCGGCACTGGCCCGTGTCTCAGCATGCTGGCATCCGTGGATGCTGTCATGCTGGGACACAGGCAGGGCTTCCTCCGCACCTGTTACAACAACATCAGTGTGGACAGCCAGGCGGGCCCACTGACGCACTGAGCCACGTATACCTGTGGAGGTGGATGGGCCCTCCTCCACCTCCAGCTGACTGTCCTCAGTGGACAGGCCCACCACCGCTGACCCATGCAGATGCTCAGGATCTGTAAGGGAAAACAAAGTCACGTTACTGCATGTGACCTACCCTGCCCCCCATAGACAGACCATGACTTACCATGCAGTGATGGGCCACCACCCGTCTGGAAGCCACCACCCGGAACACCCTCAATGGCACTACGCTGCATGCTTCCAGCAATTCTCTCCTCCTGTGGGGTCAGGTGTACCACCTCTGGCTGTCACCCACCTGTCACAGCTCATGCTGCCCTGATGGCAGCCACCTTCTCCTTTATCCTCCTCCTGTCTGTGCCCATCTTCTTCTTGCACTCCTGCATGGAGTGCTGGTGGCTGCCATGCAGGTTCACAGCACGTGCCACCTCCTCCTATGCAGCAGCATGGGCTTGAGGTGTTCCCTGGCATCCACTGAGAAGCGGCTCCTGATCCAGGTAGACCTCAAACAGGGTTTCAGTCTCAGCCTTGGTGAAATTAGGTCTCCTCCTCCTCCTCCTCCCACCACTGTGGTCGTCCTCTCCCACAACTTGCTTGGTCATTATTTAGCCTGTAAGAATGGCAGTTGTTACCTGTGACTGTGCAGTCCCATGCATGTCCCTAAATCCACAGTCCACACTCCCAAACAGCATGCAACTCACCAATAGACTGCAGTAACCGACTATGGCCACTGCAGCCCAATGTCGCACTTTCATAGTGCAACCCATGCAAATGAGGTGAGGCACAACTTTAAGTGGATGCAAATTGCAGTGCTATGTCATTGCATGGCTGATTAGCTGTTTTGCATATGACGGCTGAATATCGCGCTGTTGCGCTTTGCGCAATTGTGTTGAACGTGCTGAGCCAATGGCGCAGTTCTGTGACATGCATATTACACACCTCACTGCGCATGCCCGGGTTGCTGATGCAGGCGTCTGCCGCGCTGCTGACGTGCTGTGCACGGAAAGCAATGCAGGACATGGCCACCATTGTGCCAGTGGTGCTATAGCGATGTTCACCTACATGGCGCTGTTGCACTGGGCCATCATAGGTGCACTGGGGCAACAGTGCGGTAGGCTGCTACTGGCGGTAGCACACAGGCAGCCAATCATGCTACACGCATTGGGTTCCAATGGCACTGTGCGTGTCTGTGTGCCAGAGACCCTTGACTCTGTGCCCGACCTTTGCCCCCTAGGCACCATGCATCAGGCATGGGTGCACCACTATCACACTGTTCGGTGACAGCGCGATAGGGAATGGCAGCGCTGTACTATGCAGCATCTGCACATAGGGAGCCGCGCTGCAGAGGGCCATCTTTGTAGACCGAGCAGAGAGCACGGCGTGCAGGAGGGCTGCTCAGTGGACTCAGTTAGAGCTGGCAAACCTAGTGGCCATAGTGGAGCCACACCATGGGCCACTGTTTGAGGAGGCACCCCTGGACAGGTCCAGGAGCCAGGTGTGGGAGGAGGTTGCCACTGCACTCAAGGAGGCCACTGGATGGGGGAGAAGTGCAGAGCAGTGCCACCACAGGTATGGGGACCTGCAGTGAAGGGAGCCGGAGCTGCTAGCCCACCTGCAGGAATGTGCCAGGAGGGGCACGGTGCCACGGTCAGGTAGGTGTTATGTCAACACACTTTTATCTTCCATATGGGTATCACAGTTGTACGTGTCCAGCACATGGGGGGGACTGTCCGGGGTTGGCTGTGGTGGTGTTATCAGGGTGTGGGGTGGGTGGGTCTGGCTGGGTGGCAGGGCACACACCTGGGGGCAGGGGGACTTTGCTATGGGATTGTACTGATGTTCCTCTCTCCATGTTTGCACCACAGGCCCAGAGGAACGGCGCCTGGCCTGTGAGCTGCGGCACAATGAAGAAGAGAGGGCGGCCAGGTGGGGCGAGGGTCCACAGCACCCGAGGGACTGGCTCAATGATGGTCAGTGCCATACCTCCATGATTACTATTGCATGCTATTTAACAGGGTGGGCAGCGGGGCATGGCCACCATCCACCGACACCACTGCCATGCAAGCAACTTGTTACAGTCAACACTGTCCAGTGTCAATGCATGTCTGGGAGTGCGTCAATGGTGGTCCATGCATGCACCGGGTACATGGCTGTGCCACTGCCTTTGTATCACATAGCCATGTCACTAAACGGCCACGGTGGTGCTGTGCATGACTTGGCTGGTGGGTGTGTGCAGCGTTCCGCATGGCTGTATGCACCTGGGTGGGCTGGTCATGTGGACATGATCACTGTGGGTGGTCACACACCATCACAGAAGACTATTTGTCATTGTATGATGTGGAACCTATGCAAAATAGTCTTCTGACTGATAGGTAATTGTAATCCAAAAATTAAATAAATAAATAAATAATTTATTGCTGGGGTCAACTGCATGAAAACAGGATTTTTGCTCCTGAAGACTTCATCTATTTCTGTTGCTGTCTCCCTATCTGAGGTCATAATGCACTGCTTGTGACATCACAGTTACTCTCATAGCAACAGACTGTGATGTCACAACAGAGCATTATGACTTGAAGAATGGAGTAAGCTATAAAGGCAGATTAACTTAAAAGTAACTGTAAGGGATAACAAATATGTATCCATGCACACTTACTCAGTAATAAATAATGGGGAGGAGAAATATAGAATATATATTTAGAATACATGCAGAATTTTACTTATTTATTATGTTTTTCAAAGTTTTCTTTCGGGCGTCAGTAGCTCTTTCATTTACTATTACAATTCCAAACCAATACGAATTGCCATTTAAGTGAGTTTCCATGTTACAAAAAAAAAGTTTGAGTCCCTGCTAGGATTTGAACCGCTGATCCTTTGCCTGCTAAGTGAACACACATTGTGTGTGCCCTGATCTGCAGGTAAGGGAGATGCATTTCCTCTGGTGTAGAGGTTATGTGCTACAACCTGCAAAACAGGTGACTGGGTATCTAAACCCAGAAGGAAGTTCACCCTCACAAATTGTTGTTCTGAGCTAAATTTACTTCTCATATAAATTATTATTTCAACTCTGCACCACTATGGCTCACCACTCAAGTGAGTTTCCAGCTTACAAAAAAAAAAAGTTAAGACCATGCCAATATTTGAACTGCATCTACCTGTATTTGAACCACTAATTTGTTGTCTGCCAAGCAAACACATGCATTCAGCCTGTCACTGAGTTACTCATAACTGAGTTGCAGTTCTTTTGATGTAGAGGTTATGTCCCATCCTGTAAAACAGTGTAATGGGGATCTAATCCCAGCATGCAGTTTACCTTCACAAATTGATCTTCTTCGATAAATTTACAATTTTATATAATTTACTAGTCCAACTCCATATCACCATGAACCACACACAATTGAGTTTCCATCTTTCAAAACAAAAATAAAAAAATGCTTACATCCCTGCTTAGATTTGACCAACTGATCCTTTTCCTGCTAAGCAAACATACATTCAGTGCCCCACTGAAAATGCAGATGACTGCAATGCAATACATATGACATAGAGGTTATGCCACACTTGCAATTAAGGTGATTGGGGATCTAATCCCAGCAGGCCAGTTACCTTCAAAACTGGTTATTTTTAGCTAAAGTTACTTATCATATAATTTACTATACCATTCCACACCACCATGACTCACTACTCAGCCAAGTTTCCATCTTACAAGTCCCACCGGGGTTCAAACTGTTTCTACATGAATTTAAACAACTGATCAATTGCCTGATGAGCAAACATACATTCTATGTGCCACTGAGCTGCAGGTAAGTGAGCTGGAATTTTTTTTGGTGTAGAGATGATGTCACAACCTGCAAAATAAGAAAATGGGAATCAAATCCCAGCAGATGATTTACCTTCTTAGGTAATTGTTGTTCTTAGGTAAACCTACAGTACAACTCATATAATGTACAATTCCACTCCATTCCACCATTATTAGTTACTCAATTGAATTTCCATTTTACAAAACAAATTTGAAAAAAAATTCTTACGTTCCTGCTCAGATTTGAGCCACTGCATTACATGCTACATGGCCAATCGCGGGCAGATGTCTAAAACAAGATTAGATCCCATCCCTGGTGTTCCAGCAGTGCCCCCCTCCCAACCCTCCCACTGAGCCCTGCCACCTGCTTCCCCTGGTCAGCAGCGGGCAGCAGCTCTCGACCCACAAGCTGCCTGGCCTCCACTGAATGACTGCGCCTGGTACAGCTGTATGCCCATTGAATCCACAGCATGGGCAATGGGTGACAGAACCTATCTGTACTACACAGTCCAGATATGTGAATAGATTCATTCACATATCTGGACTGTATGGCGTATGGTCTGCATGGCCGTGTACGCTATGAACCAGGCTATGGCCTTGTTGCTACTTGCAGTCGGTCGATGGAGCAGCCGGATGGCTGCGGATGGGGAGCTGCCGCCCGCTGCTGACTTCGAGGAGGAGGTGGGGCCCAGTGGGAAGAGGAGAGGTAAGAGTGCCACTGGACCACCAGGGATGGGATCAATCTTGTTTTAGACATCTGCCCGCGATCATGCTATGAGCGGTCCACTGGACCACCAGGGATATAGGAGTTTCATATATCTATACTTATGCCCGTGATTGGGCTGCGAGCAGTCCACTGGACCACCAGGGATATAGGAGTTTCACATTTCTATACTTATGTCCATGATCCAGCTGTGAGTGGTCCACTGGACCACCAGGGATAAGGGAGTTACATATTTCTATACTTATGCCCATGATGGGACTGTGGGGCACTTTGCCGCTTGTGCAGGGGGTGTTGGTCCCTGACGGCTGCAGCCTGGCAGGGTGCCAGGCACAAGTCACTGGGGATGGGTGCACCTCCATGCAAATGGGGCCATAATGACATGCAAATGGCCTCATTTGCGCCTTGCATGCATTATGGCCCCATTTGAATGTGCACCTTTGAATATCATGGTTGATGCACCTAGCACAATGGCACTTGCACTAGCACATCCCCCTGCCCCTCTCTGGCCACTTGCGCTAGTGCAGCGCCACTGTGCCATGCACAATGCGGGTGGCCATAGATCGATATTCAGTGGTGCTGAGCCATGGTGCAGCACCATTGAATATCACCCTGTCAGCGCCCTGGAACATTCCAGTTGTGCTGCAACCAGGCTTGTGCCACAGCCTGGCGCAGTCTGAATATACCACCCACTGTACATATTTATTGTTGTTATTTGGTACTTATTTAAAGAGTTTACATTGCAAGTGCACATAGGTGTCAGAGTACCTCACATTTTTGATGATGTCATCACTGTGTATTTAAAAGGATGTGACACCCGTGTTTTATGCCTTTGAAGAAGGATTTGTAATCCAAAATGCATCAGGCATCAGCATAACAGATGCTGTTAGCACTAAATAAAGAACACTTTTAAGAACAGCACTTTGTGCACAAAACATTTATTGCCACAGAGTCTATTTTGTTCAACACCTGAGGGGGTGAGTGCACAACTTTTTGTTTTGTTTAATTATGTGTTTACAATCTTTATTAGTGTTAAGATTAAAAAATTAGATCTATTTATATCTGCAATAACACACTTGGGTTAATATATGATTGTGGGATTATGCTACTTTTCAGATGTGCATTGCACTTGGCTTCACTTCATTCTTTACTTAGTTATCCCTCAGTAATAAAGAGCTTTCATACCTTACTGCTTATTTATAAACAAACTTATCCTGTGTGTTTCCCCACAGCAAAATTCTGTGTCCACAATAACAGTCTTAAAACTGGCTTTGGTTGTATCATAACTGAGTGCTGAACAATGATTTACAGTCATTTTAGAAATCATATTTTGTTTCAGTACAATGGTTGTCATGAACCACTTACAATACATCTCCTACTGAACTTGAATCATTATTTTGATACATTGCCAATGATGATAATGTTAGAAATGTACTTCTGTTTCTAATATAATTGATTGTCCATGGTTAGTCTCTAGACAGACTTATGCATCTATTATAATGCATTGCCTATGACAGCAGGGTTAGAAGCTGACTTCTGTCCCTCCTATGCTAGATCATTGACTATAACCTAAAATATAGAATCAGTTTTGGTCTCTTTGTAAAGGATTGTCCACAATGACTTAGTCTAAGAAACAGACATGTCCCTCCATTATATTAGATTACTTATTATGGTTTAGTGATAGAAGCAGATTTGTGTCTCTGTGAAAAATAGAGTCCCCATAATTGCAGAGTCTCAAATATTGGCTTGTGTGTTTATTATAATAACACAGCCGTGATATTGGAGTCTCAAACACTGGCTTGTGCATTTATTATCAAAGAATGCCCAGGATGGCTGAGTCTCAAAAACTGACTTGTGTATTTATTATAATAGAATGCCTATACTGGCTGTGTTTCAAAAACTGGCTTGTGCGTTAATTGTGATAAAATGCCTATAATGGCCAAGTCTCAAAATCAGCCTTGTGTGTTTATTACAATAAAATGCACTTAGCGGGGGAGTCTCAAAAACTGACATATTTCTTTATTATAATAGAATGTCCATGATGGCCAAGTTTAAAAAGCTAACTTGTGTGTTTATTATAATAGAATAGCCTTAATGGCTGAGTCTCAAAATTCAAGTTATTCATCTTTTATAATAATTTGCTTGATGTAAGGCTTCACTACACTAATCTTTGCACTAGTTCTAAATGTGTACCACTTCTTTTCTAAAAGAAAAACATACTGCATATTTACCATATTCAGAAAAGTGTTTTAGAATTCTTAGCTTAGTTATTCTAGCTATTTTATTTGTTTCACTGGCAGTTTGTTTTTGAGATACTTTTTTGAGATAAAAGTGGTACAACTTTTCAAATGGTGCAAAAGCCTAGTAAACTGTGTACTTAATCTTAAAAACAGACTTATGTCTATATTAAAAGTTTTCACTGCAATGTTCAACCACTCTTTAAATACTTAGATTGCACCAGGCACTTGAAAAAGGTATTGTTGTTTGAAAAGTTTTTTGATCCTGATTTTTCCACATTTCCAAGGTACATTGTTTTCGTTGTGATTATTAGGTTGGGGGAAAGACACAATTTTTTCTTTACATCCCAGAAACTACCAAAAAAGACAAAAGATTTAGATTATTTGGTCAGTAATTACATTTCCAACACATAAAAGCATTTTGTAACATAAAAATTGTATATACTCTACTTGACTGGTACAAGAACTTCTTAAAATCATGACAATTCTTCTCCCAAAGAGCACTCAAAAGTATTTGTATGTAGAAATGTATATTTTCTTAATCTTTGGAGTATACAAATAGTCATTATTTGAAACTGGGATATAATTTATTTTCTAAGAAGTGTGGCATTTTTAAATCAGGTATTTATATACATATAGTTTCATAGCTATTTTATTAAATATTATTGAGGTGATGCACAGCATCTAATCTGTAAAATTAACCTGTATATTACAGAGAGGAATATTAATCATGCCTTCGTGAAAATCCAGTGTCTATTACACCACTCCAGCTATTCTCAAAATACCCCCTTTAATTTGGCCATAGATAAAGGAGGAACACTTGGAATTTCTCTCCTGTCAACTTTATTAAATATGCAACAGGGTAACCAAGTAACATGCTATTAAAGTATCATAAGATCATTTAAAATATATATGTTCCAATCAGCCACAGTATTGTGGCACTGTTAATGTTTACTACACAAGTAGGCCAATACCATTTGGCCAGGATATTCAATTTGATCCTGGATTGGGTCAACTAAATGTTTGCTCCAGGAGCCAAGTAGTGCCTGGAGCAAACTACAGGTACTGTATATTGGGAAAATGATAAAGTACATTGAGACTGCTAATGACATGTTCCAGTATACCAGTCAGGCATTATCCTGATTGTATCTGTAAACCCCAGACCCTAATGGCTACAGGAGCAATTTGACTATTAGGGCCTGCAAATGGTGATTTGTCCCCCTTGCCCCCATATCATCCACCTGCATAGAACTATTCATTTCCCTGGTGATCCAGTGTACCCCCACCCCTCGATTCCCCAACCATGCTGTGTCATATATTTCCTGGGGGTACTGTGGTCTCGCTATTCCCCCAATTAACCTCCTGCCTGGTAACATGTAAAACTGTTAAGCAATCCACTACCATACTCAAATATGTATGAAGACCCCCTGTCCCACCCACTCAGTCCCCTCCACCACCATCATAATGGGAGTGTGATCTATTATGCACTGTAGTATCCCCCAAAGTAGCTACTCTGGGTGGCAAGCAGCCCAACCCCTCTGTTGACCACTTTAGCTGGCCATCATTAAAATAACATGAAGTGCTTGATGCTTACTATAGAAACAGCCATTTCTTCAGGAGGTGCACAATCACTATCTATCATTTAAATGGTATCTAACTGAGGTGATGAGGGAAGGGGTGGTGCCATTCACTGACTGGGGGGGCTCTTGAGGGCTACCACAGTGCACGGGGGCTAGGGGTGTGGTGGTGAAGAGGCTTGTGTGAGTGGGACAGGGGATGGGTACTGTTCAAAATGGAGGGATGGGGAACAGCTGGACAGTATTATGTATTACCACCTAAGTGGGCAATTTGGGTGTGGAGCCATTGAACCACCAGGGAAATATATGACACAGCACAGGCATGCAATAGGGAGTGGGGGCACACTGGACCAACAGGGAAATTACTAATTCTATACAGGCAGATGATCAGGGCAATGGCACACTACACCACCACAGTATTATATAGTACAACATGAACAGATGATCGGGGGTTGAGGAGCACAGCACACCAGACCATGAGGGCATTGAATACTACAACATGAGTGGGTAACTGGGGGTGGAGGCACACTATATCACCAGAGAAGTGAACTACAACTTGTGGGTAGACAATTAGGTAGTTGGAGTTGCACCAGTCATAAGACCTGGTTTGAGGAGATGGTAATTATCAAGGCACTAGTAGCTAATGACTGCCTCTCCAAACCAACAAACATAATGGTGCACCTACTGTACACGAAAGACACAGTCAGCTGGTTTGCATAGGCTCATCATCATATTTTAGGATGACTTGCAGATGGGTTAGTGACTCACTAACCATGCCATCCAAAATGCATTTTCTAATGCTATCCCACTTTGCAGATGTTATGCACTATTAATGAATCACAAACTCATTTAGCATTCCCAATATGGGTTTAAATATCCTGGCTTTTGTATTTTAGATAATTTTATGATGCTGGATCTCATTTGAAATCACAAGTCATGCATAGTATGGTGATCACCCTTGATCTAATTCTCAGGACTAAGCACAACTGGTGGACATTAAAAATCCCACTTTTTGAGGATTTTGTAAGAATGAAAGTTAAATGCACATATAATCCATGCCGTGCAATTACCCTGTGTATTTTTCTTCATAAATAAAGCCTTAATAGCTTTTATTTTGCTTTATTGCAGAAATTGGAACCCACTACACTAAACACATGAGATCTTGCTAATGGGGCTTGCCACTAAAAGGCAAGCCAGGTTGTCTTATGACCCCTGCCAGGAATGAGCACAACAGGGGGTGAGGTGTAGGAGGTGAGGGGGGGACAAAATAGCAGTTTGACAGAGTGGACTAATGACATCACCAAGCAGGTAGATGGGGTAATATGACAAGGTGACACCAGAGCCCCAAGGATTGGCAAGGGACAGAGCTCCAAGGGGTCCTGACCAGGGGTCCTGCAGGGGTATAACAGGCCAGGGCTCAGACAGGATGATGTATTTTGCTGGGATTGTTTCAGACTAAGAACTCAGCACATCGTTGGCAAGCAGCAGATAAGACACATGAGGCTTCTAGGCCTTGTAGGCCATGTGGTTCATTGTGACTAGCATTGTGATTTGTTTGGCTTACATCATGGTGTTTAAAAAAAAGGAAAGAAAAGGAACTTGTTTCTCACTGCTGTGCACAGTGATTAATCAACTAATCATAGGAAAGGTAGTTTGTGAATGCAGAGCTCAGTGGGGCTTTTTTGTGCTTATCTCTCCTAGCTTTTAGTGAGGAGAATAGACTGGGCAGGAACAGGTTTTCCTCATTGCCGAGCACTGTAAATTATCAAGCTATGCTTAAGAAAGGTAAAATGTGCCTGTAGAGCCCAGTGGGGCATTTGTGCTAGCGTGCCTGGCATTTATATTGAGGAGCAGAGAAGGGGCAGGATCATTTTTTTCCCTGAAATGTGCTTTGGGGCTGAAATGGTGGGTTTGGATTGTTGCTCAGGGCATTTGTACCCTGGGGCAAGTGTGTGCAATGCACCAGAGTGGGTGGCTGCCCAGCATTTAGTTCAGGTGGGGCTGAATGGTGGAGGGGCCAAGCACATGATGCAGTGTGGAGTTAGGGCCTTCTCTGTTTGGTTTGTACAGTTTGTATAGGCCATAAAGTATGGGCTGCAAGGGGAAAGGGCAAATTGCTTAGTGGTCATTTTCCATGGTTAATGGCAGAGAGACATGGGGATTTGTGGTTCATTTCACCTCAAACAGTAAAAAAAAAAAGGAATGAAAAGAATGACAGGAATTTTGAGGGCTGCAGACCAGAGGAACTAGGCAACATGCAGGCTGCTGGCAGAGAAGCGGTCATCCATAGGACTGGTGAAGAGTCAGGGGGTCTGTTGGTAAGGACAGAGAGCCGTGGGGAATTTGTTGGATTCAGTGAGCAAAATAGGACCCAGCAGAAGAATAGAAGATGTGCTGGTTTGGAGTGCACATTGGTGGTGTTTGGTTTTAGTTTCTTTCTTAAAAAAAAAACAAAAAAACAAGGAGTGTGGTGTCTTGAGGCAGGGTCAGAGTGGCATGAGTGTGGAGCAGCTGGGCCTATGGGTCAAAGTGGCCTTCAGCATCAAGCTGTGGCATGCTTGTTCCCTGCAAGCAAGGGGATACAGTTGGAAGGCTGTTACTGGGAGGATCCAGCTGTACTGTGCACCTCAGGGCCTGGAGTGAGCATTTGTGGTAGCCGTCTTTGGTGGAGTTGGGAATCTGGCTGGCGGGCATTGTTTTGCAGTGAATTCAGGGTTGCAGGCAGAGAACTGCATGGTGAGGGGTAGGCCCCTCCAGCTCTGGCATGTGACAACCTGGCGCTTACTGCCATGTGGTCCGGTGCAGTTCAGAAGGGCGATGGCTGCTGTCGCTGCATGGTGCAGGTACACTGGGGGCATGGGAAGGTATATATTTTATACAATAAGGGGTTTTGCTTAAAAATGGATGGAAGTATGCTTAAAAGGGAGGATGCTCCTTGCTCAGTGCTGGGCCTTCACCAGATAAGGCCAGGATGGGCACCAAGAAATGCTGATGGTGCTACATTGCTGGTTGGTCCCTGGCATTTATGCCATGGGGAAAGGGGGCCACAGAGGTGGGGCAAGGCCTGTCATGTGGGTTGTGCATGCCAATGAGCAACCAAAAAGAAAATATATGTAGCATCCATTATTTCTGGTGGGGGTTCAGGTGACAATGGGGCTTGTCACTAAAAGGCAATCCAGGTTTTCTGATGACCCCTGCCAAGAATGAGCACAAGTGGGAGAGGGGTGGAGGGTGTGGAGGAGGAAAGAGCAGGTAGAGGGGGTGGGGCTAATGACATCACCAAGCAGGTAGATGGGGTAACATGACAAGGTGACACCAGAGCCCCAGGGATTGGCTGGGGGGTGGAGCCCAAGGGGTCCTGACCAGAGGTCCTGCAGAGGTATATCAGGCCAGGGCTCAGGCAGGATGACCTCTTTGTTTGAATTTTTCCCACCCACCACCCTTAATAAGGAAGGGCTTGGGGGCATGGTCAACACAAAGACAGGTGGAGGGCAGAATGAGTGCCCTAGGGGCACTGGAATGGAGGTTCCAGTAGGTTGCTGTGGGGAGACAGCTGTATGCTCAGGAGGCTGGATCACAGTCCCATGGGGTGGGGGGGCTGAGTGGCCCCAAAAAATGGCAAGTGGGAGAGAACTTGGAAGAAAGTAAAAAGGGAGTGGGGCAAGGGAAGGGGGAGGGGGTAAGATACACAGGCTGGGGACAAGCAACTCAGATGTGGTGTTAAAGCAGGAAGGGGGATAGGTCCAGGCACTAGATTCAGAAGTGTCTGGGCCTGGAGGGCGAAAGCCTGGGTAGGTGGAACCGGGCTGGTTCTGGTGTGGAGGAGGGGGCCGGATTCATAGTGTCCGGGCCCTGAAAAATCAAGAAGGAGGAACAGTCAGAAGAAGGAAGAGGCTGTAGCCAAGAAAGTTTTAAAATGAATTATTATGTGTGGTATTTAAAGTAATAACATGGTGGATGTAAATATTCTTTGTGCCATAAAATAAATATTGCCAACGAGCAACCAAAAAGGAAATATGTGTAGTGTCCATTATTCCTGGTGGGGGTTCAGGGGACAAGGAATTCATGATCATCAAATGAAACTCACCGACTACTATTTTCCAAATTTAATATGAGCATTTAGGATAACTATGTGCAGGATATTTGTTGAATCCCAGTTTAAATTAAAAAATAAACATGCAACAGTCTTGGTGACTTTTACTTCCCTTCTCGATTGAGAACTGATTATTCTGATCATCCCCAAATAGATCTGTCTCTGAGGCAGGAGCAGGATGGCAGCCATTCTGTGCCAGCCATCATCAGCAACAGTGTTTTACCTTTAGTTTGAGTATTTTTACTTGTTTAATCCATTTGTTTGCTTGTTTTTTATTTTTGTGTTTTAGTTAGCTTTAGTGGCAGTCAGTAAGGGTGAGTGAGTGAGCCAGTGAGTTTACGAAAGTGCTCCTGGGACTGTTAGGTAATGAATGAAGTTATAAACAGAGTCACAGACTTGCTCACCAAATTTTTGGTTTTGGGCTCCAGCGTTACAAATCAAATGCGCTGGAGCATATGTTCTTCTCAAGTGGAACCACTTCTCTGGTGTGTTCTTGAGTACCAGAGCCTGTGAATTCCCTCACCAGGAGCTGTGCTAGTGTGGTTGGTTCAAGGGGAGAGGAGGTCATGAGCATTCAAAAAGTGTCTGAAGAGGAACCACTGAAGTGGGGTTTGTGGACCGGAACATCACCTGAGGAGTTTGGTGGTTGGATTTCAGCCGGAATATCATCGGTTCTTTTCACAGTGATGGACTTTGTGTGTGCTGGGAGTCCCTGAGTTATGGGGACTTGACAAACCATTGGGAGTCTTGAGGGATTATTGCAGGGGGGGTCTGCTTTGGACTGCCATAGGAGGTGATTGCAGGGGTCTGTGTCCACGCAGGAGACGCTGGTGTTGGGTCTGCTGAAGGGCAGACAAATTGCTGCTGATGTTTTCTATGCTGCTTGTGGGGTCAGCTGGTGGGTCAACAGAGGCTTGGAGTCATAGAGGTGGGTGCAGACGATTGGGGTGACTGCCTTCTGGAGTGAGTGCTGGTGAGGCTATCTCCCTGTTTTTCCCTGGTTGGTGCTCCTTTCTGTTACTTGACTATGTCCATGATGGGATGGCTGTGGAGTCAGCAATCACTGGTTAAGTGCCAAAATCATGTCTGGTGGTTATGAAGAACTGCATTAAGAAGACCCCTAAAGAAGATCTACGAAGTGTGAGAATGGGACCTACATGAAGAACTTTTTGAATCCAAAGCCTGTCAGGCTTTTTATCTGGATCCTCTATAGTGCATAATAGGAAGTGAAAGTTCCTCTACAGTTTTAATTTTCTATTAATTCCACTGGCTTTTTACCATGCCTAAAGTGAGAGTTTGGACTTGGTTGAGCTTTATTGGTTCATCTCTTGAAGAGATGGGAACTCTATGGGTTTTCCATTAAATTGAACTGAGAGACTCAAAGTGGCTTTTCTCTCTCTCACCTGTGAACTTGAATTCTGCCATAAGATTTTATTTAATTTTCATATTATTTCTGTATTTTGTTGTGTTTGTGGTTATTATTGCTTTTGCAGATTTTGTAGAAGAGCAGGGTTGAGGTTTAATATTTGGTATGCTTGAAGTATTGGGGGTTTGGGATTTGTGTGGTGTGTGATTGAAAGTGATTGGAGTGTGAGTTTTTGTGGATTGTCGTGTGGTTGCCATGTGCTATTGTTGACTGAGATGTGCTAGGGTGGATTAAAGATGGTCAGGCACTATTCCCCCTCCAGGGTCAGAGACCTTTGCCATTTTAACTGTCCCCCTTTACCAGTGGAAGCATACAGGAGATTCCATGCTTTAGAGGTAATTAGAAGGAGGAAGGGGGAGCTGGGCCCGGCAGGGGAATGGAGGGGGTGGGCAGATTGTGGTAGTGGGAACAAGAAGATGCCCTGGGCTGAAATGGGACTAGGATAGGGTCCTCCCTGCCTGATTCCCATACCCAAGGGCTCTGCTTCATGCAGGCAAGAAGTGTGGTCTTCCTCAGTTGCCCATCCTACTCAGACAGTGTTATGTAATGCCAGGTATATTAAAAACAAGATTGCTGTGATAGTGGATCTTGTTAGTAGATCAGACCTGGCTTGCATCACTGAGACCTGGCTGGATGAAAATACTGGTCCAGTATTGTCTTTAGCAGTTCTGGCTGGGTATTCGGTGATACACCACCCGAGGGTGAATCATGGGGCGGGGCTGTAGCCATCTGTTTTAGATCAGAACTGGGCCTTGTGGATGCCCAGTGGGGACTACTAGATCCTTTGAGTGTATCGTGGGCATGGGTGTAAGGTGCAGGATACTCCTCATCTACTGTCCACCCGGTAATGGAAAGGTTCCTGCAGGAAGTTGCAGACTTCATTGTCGACATGCTATTGGGATCCCCCAGATGGTTAATTCTGGGGGATTTCAATGCCTGGGTTGACGATGAACTCTCACAAGACTTCCTCCAACTGATGACTTCATTGGGTCTTACACAGGTGATATCCTCTGTGACCTACATTCGTCGTTATACATTGGACCTGGTATTCCTCCTAGGGAAGGAGATCTCAGACTTGGTGGCAGAACCAGTTGGGTGGTTTGACAATCACACCATAGGGCTCAGTTTTGTGGCTCAACCCAATAGGCTTGCCACCATGGAGATAGTCCGGTACCGCCCTTTAAGGGCTGTGAACCCAGACAGCCTAATGGTGGTACTGGACTTATCAGGTATACCGAGTGAATGCTTGAATCCAGGGGATCTGGTACAAGCCTATAATAAGGCAGTGACAGAGGCCCTAGATTCAGTAGCTCCTGTTTGTGTCCTCCCCATCACTCTTCGACCAAAGTCCCCATGGTCTGGTGGAACCATGAAGGAGCTGAGGATAGTGGGTTGAAGGTTAGAGAGGTGCTGATGGAAAACAGGTCTACAGGATGACAGGCTTAGATTGATGGACCATTATACAGTCTATCAATCCGCAATCACTTGTAAGAGTATAGAATTCATGTCCAGGAAGATTGCTGCTGTGCAAAATCAACCAGCTCATCACTTCCAGACTATCGACAGATTGTGCAATCTAATCTGTCCTTAGCCTGAAGGAGCCTTTTCACAAGAGAAGTGTGATGAGGGCTAGCATGCTGAACACCTGATGAGTGGATTAGCTCAACTCCTCCCCTCAAGTGTGCTACGTTTGCACACCATGGCTCCTAACCTGAGGCATGCAGCATTCTGACCTACTCATTGAAAAGAAGATAGAAGAAAGGAAAGCTAACACAATTTTGTTTAGTTATGGGCTTAGAATGCCACCAAAAAAGCATGTGAACCTAGCAAACCCTTCACCTAAGCCAAAAAAGCAATGAGACACACATTTGCGGGCAGCAACACTTAATGAAAAAATCCCAGACAACAGAGACTATGAGAAGACAAACATAGTTATGAAACCTACAAAAATGCTGGAGACCAGTATGGAAGTAAAAACAACCTTAGACCAAGGGCTATTGCAGAAGAATAAGGCAATGAACATTCCAGCTGCTCCAGTTTTCTGCAAAATGAAAAACTCTGTACCTGAAGCCTTTGGTTCAAGGATGAAGAATGGCTGTGTGACACCTGGACCTGCAATGAAGGAAGCAATAACGGGAACAAATGGTTTATGTCAGTCAGATGTGGCAACTTCCAAACTACAAAAACAACTAGTATCTTTAAAGCTGCAAAGAACAACAATTTCAAACCCAAACCCAGAACTTGAAGAACTGAGGCCAGCAACAGCAGTGGAGACATATGAAACAAAGACCGAGTCACAGGCCCAGGTAATAAAAACTATTCCTCATGTTCTTTAAAATATGGGAAAGCTAAAGAGCAATGAAGGGACAGAAACTTATTTACAAAAATAAAATGCACAAGAGAATCAGACTGGGGAAGAATTGCAAAAAGATAGCAGCATAAAAGCTATGGTTTATAATATAATGCCTGGAACTGTGATTAATCCCTATGAGAAAGAAATTGCTGGGCTGAGTGATAACATGCTGCAAAATAAGAAGGAAGTATTTAACCATGTTAAAGGTAAAAAAATAAAAGAGATTATTGTACATTTGAACAAAGAAGACACTGATTCATAATCAGAGTACTCAGAGGCACACTCTGATATGAGGGAGGACTCTAACAATCCTCCCACATGGGCAAAACAAATTCTAACACAATTGGCATCTATTAATCAGAGAATGGAGAAAACAGTGAATTTAGAAATAAAAATTGATAAGATCCAAATGACAGTAAATGTACTGATGACAGAAAACATACAAATCAAAGAAAATATCTCAAGTTTGCAGCACAGAGTTTCAGATATCAGAGATGGAAACATACCAATGCAGAGGCAACTAAAAGAAATGGAACGGATAAAAATAATGAGTTAAAATCTAAAATGGTGGACTATGAAGCCAGATCTAGAAGAAAGAATACAGGAGTTTTGGGCCTGCCTGAAACATGTAACAAACTTAGACCTTTAAAAGAGACTCTAAGTCAAGTGTTTGCTGCATATTTAGATATCAATCCAATAAATCTGCAGTTGGGAATTGATAGAGCACATAGAATTTGGAGCCCAAATGATATTGTATCACAAATCACAAAATGCTGCACCTAGACCTGTGGTAGTAAAATTTCTTAAAAAGGAGGACAAAGAGACACATGACTCAAATATATAAAAAATGAATATCTTTAATGGGTGTAAATATTTCCATTTATAATGATTTTCTTACAGAAATAATTCAAGACATAAAGAAATGTGATTTAGTCCAGAACAGACTTTGTAAAAGAGGCATCAAAGTGACAATGATATACTCAGCTAAGCTAAAAGTAATATATGAAGGAAAGCAATTCACTTTTAACTCAGTAGAAGAAACTGAAAAGGAACTGAGAGAAAAAAAAATCCAGATTTGTTTTAATTAAAGTGGGCAATGTTTAGTTTTCTGCTTTCTGAATGACTTTTCTTGTTTTTCTTCTTATTTTCAGGAATAATGTGTGATACAGTCTCAGGAGAAGAGTCGGGGGCGCAAAAAGAGCTTAAATGGAAAAAAGCATTTGGAGAGATCTTATTAGATTTTACTTTGATGTTTTTTCTTTATATTCATTTTAAGGGGGAGAGAGGAATTTTTGCTTTTGCTTTGTTCAGAGGGGTATAAATTATCTTTTAAGTGGATGGAACAGGGGAATACTGGAAAAGGTTTGATATATTTGTATAAATATGAATAATATAACATTTGTATCTTTAAATGTGAATGGCATACATTCACCTATAAAAAGGACCAGACTACTGGCTTTTCTGAAGAAAACCAATGCCTTCTGCATTGCCCTAGAAGAGACTCATTTGGATCAGAGCAAAATTAAAAAATTAAAATAGAAATGGGTAGTACATTTACTGTTTTCTGAGGGCACCACAAAATGTTCTGGGGTGGTCCTATTATTTAGAAAATCTGTACCAATGAAGATAATGCAAACATATAAAGATAAAATAGGGAGAATAATAATAGTTAAGTATAAAATAAACAATACTATTATAACAGTGGGGTCTGTATATGCACCCTTTAGTAAATATTCTGACTGTTTGGCAGAAGTAACTAAAGCACTCACAATAACAGAGGCACAGAATATTGTATTAATGGGTGGTTTTAATGTACGAGTCAACTCTGGATTACATAAAACATTGAAAACTAAACTGATCAATAAACATCACTCGAAACTGATAAACCATTATCTTCAGGAACATGAATGTGGATTATTCTAGGCTTCAGACCCCATCAAGTAAAGAGTTTACAAATCATAACAAAAAAAATCATGTTTTTTCAAGAATCGATTATATTTTTTCATCCAAGAGTATTTTTCTACTAATAAAAAAGGCCTGGATAGACTCTATACATATAGCAGACCATGCATTAATATCTATAGAATTAGAAATACAACACACAAGCAGGATTAGACATGTACAGTGGAGGATGGATAATACTGCCCTTTTGGATAAATAATTTTATTATAGACTCAAAACAACTATAAAGGAATTTTGGTACTTAATTATAATGGATCTTAGACAGTAACAGAATTATGGGATGCCTTTAAAGCGATAGTAAGGGGAGCAATCATTTCTTATAAAGCATATGTCAATAAAACTAAGAAGAAATGAAGATGATAGACAATAAACTTAAAGAGCTAGATCAACAAGTAATAGAAAATTATAATAAATATGCTGAAGAGTGGTACAATCTTAAAATTGCAAAAAATGAGATTAGCAATAAAGAAATTGCTGTGAACGTAACTAAGATCAAAAAAGCTAAATATGTTCAGGGAAATAAATCTGGAAAAATGTTAGCTAATCTTTTAAAAAAACTAAATGAGAAAAACATAACATTCTTGAGAGCTAAAAGAGGTAATAACATTTTTAAAGATAAAGAAATGGAAGAGACTGTAAGAGATAGGTATAAACAAATCTATCAATAAAAGTTCAATCAATCAATCAAACCAGACTATTAAATAATATTTAGACAAAGTGCAGTTTTATCCCTTAGTATATAAACAAGATATATTCACAGATGGAGAAATTAGGGAAGTGATTATAAAGATGTCAAAAAATAAGAGCCCAGGCCTGGATTGGTCTGACTACAGAATTTTATGAGGCCCTTTTACCTGAGCTGATGCCTTTGATAAAACTAATGTTTCAAGAAATTTTGGAGGGTGGAAACCAGCTACCTATGTCAATGGAGAAACAAAAGTGGTACTAACATTAAAGGAAGGGAAATACCCAAATGCTGTGGAAAGTTATAGACCTATAGCACTTCTGAACAGTGATTATAAGATACTGGCAAAATTAATAGTTAATAGAATTAAAGGGGAACTACCTAAAGTTATCCACAAAGATCAATTTAGGTTTATTTCTGGATACACAGTTTCTCATGTCACTAGGAGAGTACAGTCACTGTTGAGTTATGCACAAAAACATAAAATCGTCTCTCATGCTTTAGCTATAGATGCCTCAAAGGCATTTGACCTTTTAAATAGAGACTTTATGCTAGAAGTATTACGATTTTGGGGGATATCGTTGAAGATTATAAAAGTAATCTCTCTTTTATATAAAAATACTAAGGTAAGATTTTTGGTAAATTCTTATATAGGGGAACCCTTTAAAATGACAAATGGAGTAAGGCAGGGATGCCCACTATCTCCAGTGGTGTTTATATTAGCCTTAGACCCTTTTTTGTGTATAGTTAGGAATAATCCATTAATAAAAGGAATAAAGATTCAAGATGAAGAAAGCAAACTCAATGTTTTTGCGAATGATATTTTAATGATTATCCAGGATATAAATGATACATTACAAGTAATACTAAAGTAAATAGATAAGTATTGATCAATATTGGGGTATACTTTAAATTAGAACAAGTCTACTATTTTGAAATGTATGCTCCCAGATATACTGTAGATTGACAAATTACCCAGGAATTTACCATATATAAACAGTGTCAATACTTAGGGATAATAGTACATAAACAATCTGAAATAATTACATTAAACTATGCAAAAGCAAAGGATAAGATAACCATGTTATTGGATGGCTGGGAAAAATATCTATTTCACTATGGGGTAGAGTGGAAACTATTAAAATTATGGCACTCCCCCATTTAATCTTTGTAATACAAAATATAATTGGTTTCCCCACAGAAAAATGGTTTAGCACACTTCACAGAAGTTTTATAAAATTCTTGTGCAGGGGAGGTAATCCTAGAATTCCCTGGAGATGTATGATCTTCCTCAGAAGACAAGGAGGGTATAGCTGTCCAGACCCAATAACATAAGCAGTAGCATCCCAGGTGAAGATATTACAGGAGTAGATTTTTGCTCCTGAAAAAGACAACTATTATGAACATGCTTTTTGGAAAGGGGAACCTACCATAATCCCGAATAACATTATTCAAGAAATTAACCCAAAAATCAAAGTCCCAGATATATTTACTTCTGTTAAAAGGGAATTAGTATAGGCAATTACAAGGCTCAAGGAAAACAGCCTCTTCCCCTCACTATATCTAAATATTTGGGTAATTCTGATATTAGGAAAAGAAAATTACAGAAAAAATTTAAGAACCTAGATGAATCAAATATCCAAATATGGTATCAATTATTGGAAGAAGAGTTCAGAAATGTAATACTCTTTTCCCAGATACTCAAAGAACAAGTTTTTTGATCTATAATACATTGCATAACATATTTAAACAATATATAAAACAAGGAAATACAGTACATCAGTATTGGTGAAAGAACATACAAATATCCTAAACAGAGGAAAATATAAATTACTGCAACAGATATATGTTAGATTGGTAGTTGCAAAAGAAGACAGCTGGGAAGCAATAAATAAGAAATGGAATCAGGAGGGTAATCTAACACACTTAGAACAACAATGGAGAAACCTAAGGATCAAAGTAAATAAGGACTACTCATACACAAAAAATGAAGTAATTCAAAATAAGATTATGTATAGGGCATACTTTACCCCACAGATATTAGATAATATAAAATTAGATGGAACAAAAGAATGCTGGCATAAATGTGGCTACCTTGGGGACTTATTTCATTGTTAATGAGAGTGTAGATTTATCTAGAAATGGTAGAAGGAAACAAATCAGATGCTAATAAAAATTTTCAATATTAATCTCCCCTTGGATTTCAGATATATGATATTAAATGCTATACAGGAATTTGAACTTCAGGAAAACCAGAAGAGAATTTTCTATTTAGCCATGATGGCTACTAAGAAGTTAACCTCGGCTAAATGGAATGCAGAAATAATAGGATACTTTCATCAGTTTAAATGGAGTTATATGGTGAAAGAAGCCGTTCAACTAGAACAGTTGTGGGACACTCTAGATAATAACACAACATATCAAGAGGATACATGGAATGAAATTAGAAAATCAATATATCCACTTTTTGCTATTTAGAACATTTCCCTGGTGTGCAACTTAGAACAGGGGAGGGGAGAGGGAGAGGACTCTCTATGGTACTAAAACCTATAATTGATTTCCTTTTATGGTAGAACTACTATGTATCTTCTGTGTGTCATATATTGGAGGAACAAATTTATATTTTTTTTTGTTACTTCTTCAAACAGAAATGTAAGTTAAACAATTATGTGCAGTGAATGTATCTATAATAGGGTAAACACATTGTCAAAACTTGTTTTATAAGATGTAATTGTTCCTTCCTAATAAAAATATTAACAAAAAAAACAAAAAAAGAGAAGTGTGATGAGTTTGCTCTGTTTTTGCAGATAAGGTTGTCACCATCAGATCTGGGATCTGTTCAGCCCCCTCTATTGAGTGTTGCAGAGGTCAGCAGGAGGTGGCAAGCACCCAGTTTTCCTGGTCTGACTTCAGCCAGCCAGAAATCACTGACATCATGAGGATTATCCAGACTCTGCGGCCGACCTACAGAAGTTTGGACCCTGGCCCATTGCAACTCCTTGTGGGGTACATTGATGAAATCAGCCTGGTCCAGGCCAAGATAGTCTGGAGGTCACTGGAGAGGGGGGTCTTTCCTGGCCCCTTAAAGGATGTGGTTGTTCAACCACTTCTTAAAAAGCCCTCCCTTGACTCGGACTGCCTGACCATCTACAGACCTGTCTCTAACCTGCTCTTTGTGGGCAAGGTCATCGAGAAGATGGTTGCACTATAGATGGATGATCATTTGCCTATCCACAATGTCTATGATCCTCTACAGTCCAGATTTAGGACGAGGCATAGAATCAAGACAGCCCTTGTTTGGGTTCTTAATGATCTTGTAATAGTGAGGGGATGGGAGGACTTGTTCTATCTTGATTCTCCTTGATCTCTCTGCAGCGTTTGACACTGTGGACTATGGTGTGTTATTGGATCATCTGCAGTTCATCTGTGGACTGTCTGGTACAGTCTTTAGCTGGTTTTGTTCATTCCTCAAGGGTACAACTCAGAGAATGGTGTCTGGGATTTATTCCTCTGCCCATCTCCCCCCCATTCCTGTGGGGTACTGCAGGTTTCCATTTTGTTACCCATGTTGTTCACAGTGTACATGCTGCTGTTGGGAGACATTACTAGGAGGTACGGTCTGAGTTTTCACTGCTATGCAGATGATACTCAGCTGTACATGTTCTTTGTACCCAAATAGGATGGAGTCCTCTTGGTCTTTAACTGCCTCTCCAAGATCCAGGACTGTATGAGTACTAGCTAGCTGTGGTTGAATCTGGCTAAAACTGAGGTGTTGGTTGTGGACCCAGATCATTGGGAAGTGGGTTTGTTGGCTGGACAGCCCTCTGGGCTTTGGCTCAGGGGTGTTCAACTGGCAACTTCCAATCGGATGCGGAACCTTGGTGTTATTTTTGATGATGGCCTGACTCTTAAATCTCAGGTGTCAGGTGTCGGCCATTGTCAAAACTTCATTTTAGTATTTGAGGATTATTGCCCGGGTAAAGCACCTGGTTCAGCCCAATGATCTTCCAACTTCCTCCACTCCCTTCATGATCTCTTGCCTTGACTGCTGCAATGCCCTCTACCCAGGGCTACTGGGGGTTGATATGCACCATTTGCAGCTGGTGCAGAATGTGGCAGCCAGGCTACTGACTGGCTCTTCTAGGGCCATTCATATTATGCCAGTGCTCCATGGACTGCACTGGCTGCCAATACAGTGGCAGATCACCATAAGGTTGGTTTACTGACCTATAAAGCTCTACATGGGTAGGGACCCCGTTACTTGCAAGATCTCCTTTGCCCCTAGTGTCCCCTCCACTCACTCTGCTCCACCAACAAAGGGTTGCTAGAGAGTCCCAGGGTCTGACTAAAAGCATCGGGGGCCTATTCTTTTGCTTTTGCAGCCCTCGCCCTGTGGAATTCTCTACCTTAAACATAGAAACATAGAATTTGACGGAAGATAAGGACCGCTCGGCCCACCCAGTCTGCCCATTTCCCTGCCTACTGGATAAGCTGCAGATCCTAGTTAACCAGCAGCCTACTTCTTTCTACTCCCACCCCCTAGAATTGCCTTATGACTGTCCCATGCATGCTTGAATTCCACCACTGTTTTTGACTCCACGACCTCCTCCGGAAGGCCATTCCATGCATCCACAACCCTCTCTGTGAAAAAATACTTCCTTAAATTACCTCTGACCCACCCCTCTATCTTCAAATTGTGCCCCTTGTTCTGCACACCTCTTTTTGAAAGATGCTACCCTCTTGGACTTTGTTGATTCCCTTGAGGTACTTGAAAGTTTCTATCAATTCCCCCCTCCCTCCTTTCCTCGAGGCTATACATATTAAGAACCTTAAGTCCCTCTTCATATGTCTTCCTGTGCAGACCCTGCACCATTTTAGTTACCCTCCTCTGGACAGCTTCCATCCTGTCTATGTCTTTGCAAAGACTGGGTCTCCAGAACTGCACATAGTACTCCAGATGGGGTCTGACCAGCTGTCTGTACAGAGGGATAATAACTTCCTGTTTTCTGCTGGTGATGCCTCTCCCTATGCATCCCAGTATCCCCCCAGCCCTCCTTGCTGCCTCTCACATTGCTTAGCACCTTTAGGTCATCTGATATGACTACCCCCGGGTCTCTTTCCATCGTTGTTGTTGTTAGTATCTCACCCCCATTGTGTACTCTTCCCTGTGTTTTGTTTCCCAGGTGCATTACCTTGCACTTCTTAGCATTGAATCTAAGCTGCCATACATTTGACCATTCCTCTAACTTTGCCAAGTCCCTTTTCATCCTTTCCACCCAACCTTGTGCATCAACTCTGTTGCAGATCTTTGTCATCTGCAAAGAGACATACTTTTCCTTCTAGTCCCTCTGCAATGTCACTTATAAAGACATTGAAGAGGACCGGTCCTAATACTGAACCCTGTGGTACACCATTAGTAATCCCCCTTTCTTCAGAGTGGACTCCATTTACTATTACTCTCTGTGTCCTATTCTCCCGCCAATTTTTTACCCAGGCTGTCATCTTGGGACCCACTCCCAGGCTAGCTAACTTGTATATTAATCTTTTTGTGGGACTGTGTCAAATGCCTTGCTAAAGTCTAGGTAGGCCATGTCCACAGCCCTTCCCTGATCTACTACTTTGGTCACCCAGTCAAAGAAACCTATCAGATTTGTCTGGCATGACCGTCCCACTGTGAATCCATGCTGCCTTGGGTCCTGTGCCCCTCTGGCCTCTAGATACTCAACAATTTTTTCCTTCAGAAGTGATTCCATCATTTTCCCTACCATTGAGGTTAAAATAACAGGTCTGTAGTTTCCTGATTCTGCCTTGCTCCCACTTTTGTGAAGGGGAATCACATCTGCCCTCCTCCAGTCCTTGGGTACCACCTCATCCTCCCATGATTTGTTAAACAGGGTAGTCAGTGGTGTCACTAATTCCACCCTTAGTTCTTTTAGAATTCTGGGATGAATCCCATCAGGCCCCATTGCTTTGTCCACTTTCAGTTTTAAGAGTTCTTTCAGAACCCTTTCTTCTGTAAATGGGCTGGTATCAACTTCTGTATCCAGAGTGTTTCTACTGTTTGTTTTAGGTACCTCTCCCTCTTCCTTTGTAAATACAGAGCAAAAATATTTGTTTAGTATCTCTGCCTTTTCACAGTCACCCTCTGCCCCCCCTCCCTTTATTAAGCCTCACTATCCCTCCCTTGGCCTTCCTTCACTCCCTGATGTACCTATAAAAGGTTTTATCCCCCTTCTTAACTGAGTTGGCTATCTTTTCCTCAGTTTGGGCCTTTGCTGTTCTGACTGCCTTCCCAGCTTCCTTTTGCTTTAACTGATACAGTTCTCTGTCCTGCTCCTTCTGTGATTTCTTGTACTTCCTGAAAGCTTTCTTTTTCTCTTGAACCTTCACTGCCACTTCCTTTGACAACCATAGTGGTTTCTTACATCGTTTAGTTTTGTTTATTTGCTTCACACAAAGGCTAGTTACCTCTGTGAAGGCAGTTTTTATTATTCCCCATTGTTCTTCCACCCCTCCTTCCTGCCCATTTGCTAGTGCATTCCTTAGGCACTCACCCATTTTGGCAAAGTCAGCCCTCCTAAAGTCCAGTATCTTTGCCTTTGTATGGCTTGACTCTATTGCTGTGTTTATTGTGAACCATACTGTTCGATGGTCGCTAGTTCCCAGATGGCTACCCACTTCTACATCTGTGATCCTCTCTTCATCTCCATTTGAGAGAACCAGGTCTAAGATTGCTCCCTCTCGAGTGGGCTCCAATACTAGTTGTCTAAGGCATGCCCCTGTAGGGCATCTAGAATAACCCCACTCTTGAAGTGGCTGCTGCAACTGCACTCCAATTAACATCTGGCATATTCAGATCACCCATCAGCAATATCTCCCTTTTCTGCCTTACTAAGTATACTTTCTATCTTTTCTTGTCCATTTCCTCCCTGAGAAGAGGTCTGCATCTAACCCCTGTGCGGATTGTGGTGCCATTGCCGGTCTCAAATTTACCACAGTGCTTCTTCTCCTCCCTGTTTTCCCTTTTGTTCTGCTGCTTTGATTCCTTCCCTTATGTAAAGAGCTACTCCTCCTCCTCTATTACTCTCTCTGTCCCTCCTGTAGATAGTGTATCCTGGTATGTTTACATCCCGGTCATGGTTTTGTGTGAACCATGTTTCTGTGACTGCCACGATATCCAGATGTTCCTCCTCCATCAAGGCCACTAATTCAGGAAGCTTGTTACTTACTTGTCAGGTGAGAGAGTGTCTGAACATTCAGAGTTTGAAGACAGCTTTAAAAACCTGTTTATTTCAGCCTGGCTTTTCCAGACTGCTCCTAGTTTTAGAAGATTGTTATTTTTTTTTATATGATAAAGATTTTAAGAGATTTATTGATTTGTTATTTGATGTAGATTTTAATTATTGCTATGTTTGTTTGTTTTGATTATGTACAAGTGCATTGGACATATTTGGAAAGGTGCTTTGTATAAATATATGTCATTTAATTTGAAATCAGCTAGGTGAAAAGTGTTGAAATTCTTAAAGGCTCCAAGATCTGCATATATCCAGATGTGTGTTCCCTGACTCAGGAATCAAGCAGATTTCTCCAGGTTTAGAAGAAAATTGAACAGCTAGACAGAGGTCTATCAATTTTATATCCACACAAAGCCAGCGTAACAATTAAAGGACAATCCAGGCTTTTCTTTGATGAGAGAAGATTACAAGTATTGTAAGACAGCAGCAAGTGGCAAAACCTGCTGAAGAAGAATCAAAGGACACTGACAATTAATACATTAATTATTTAATTTTTTATTTATTTCAACAGTTTCACCAAGAAAGACATACTGAGCTGATAGAGTCTTTCTTCCAGATGCACCCGTTGGGGGGGGGGAGAGAGAGGATAAAGGACAGACATGAGTATCAAAAATATAATACAATTTACATACAAGATATGACATTTTTAGACAAAAAAATGTACAAGTACAGAAGCATCATATACAAGATACACTTTTCCAAATGAGTGTGCACTGGGAAGTGGTGCTCTAAAACTGACAGAAAATCCCAAACTGCAAAATAGGTTTTGACACTCACAAACTCATTAGAGAAACGCGTGGAATTAAAACATAATTTAATAAAATACCACACAAAATAATATAATTCCTGACATGTTTTGGACTGACCACAGTCCTTTCTCAAGAGAAAGTTATGTGTTCAGTCTGAAACATATCAGGATAAATATGTGACTGTAGAAATATATTATAATTCCACATTTTACTAATGAGTTTGTGAGTGCTAAAACCTTCTTACAATTTGAATATAAGATACACCAGGTTGTCTATATTAATATTATATACACTTGGCATGGGATTAATCTGAAATACATCCACGAGCATAGCAATAAGGTTCAAGTAAGGTGCAGAGTGTACTAAAAGTTGGTGACTGGAAGCTAAGGGGTAAGGGGAAGGGGAGAGAAGGTATAGAAAGGAAGTGTAAGAGTGGTAGAGTGCTGGGATCAGTTACAGTTGCAGGAGTGAGACAAGAATTTAAGAAAAGAAGCAAGGAAAGAGAGCATAAGGAAGAGGCAGTGCAGATAGGAAGTGGAAGATAATTCCAAAGTTTGGAGAACCAGTAGGGAGAAGGCAGCCTCTCCAGCTGAGGATTACCTAGACGGGAGTGCCCAGGAACAAAAGCCAGAGTTGCAAAGGGAGTAGTCAGAAGGAGGGAGGTGAGATAGAAAGGGAGAGAGCCTGTAGCCAGTATTTGGCTACAAAGGAGGAGTAATGTGCATGGCACCTGGCTTTGAAAATGAGAAGAGAGAGAGAGAGAGAGATAAAGGGAGCAATGTTGAGTGTGGGGTGGGCAGTCCAGAGCAAAATGACAGAAGGAATAGAAGATGGAATCCAGTCTGGTCAGAGTGGACTTAGGAGCAGCACTGTAGACAATGGGCTTGATTTTACAATGTGTGGATGCAGAGCTTGTGTCAAGCCCTGTGTCCACTGCAAAGTCAGAAGCAGCTATGCCAAAGCCCCTTGGAAGCAGGTCAGTTCGATTTTAGAAGGGCTGGCACAGTTGTGGCACTTCACCCACTTTACAGCACTGTGCACCACAGGTTTGGCACAAGTGCCATGATATGGGTTGCAAAGTTAGACTTGGGAGTACCTGGTCTAACTCCCCTGCATCCCACATTCCGGATTCGCGGTGGATGTTTGCACCACACATCTTTGAAAATCGTGCTTGCCACACTGTTGTATACAAGTCACAATCTGAGTCCAACACACTGCTGCATCACCTTTTAAAATAGAGCTCAGTGTCTTCATAGTCAAAAATTTGGAGAATCATTTTCTGGATGCTGGCTCTATGTGCCAGCAGGGGATACAACCAGGGTTCCTGTGCAGGCCACCCTAATTAAGAGTGCAGTTTAATGTAGATGACATCCACATGACCAGAAAAGTCAAGGTGCTGGTCAAGCCAGAACTTGAGGTACTTAAAGGAGGGCACGTTGCCAATCAATGTCCCATCAAGGGTGTGGAAGAATGGGAGGGTAGCAAGCTGGTAGAGCTTCTGCCTCAAGCTGA
The DNA here is from genome assembly GCA_016271365.2 of Neoceratodus forsteri. Taxonomy (NCBI): domain Eukaryota; kingdom Metazoa; phylum Chordata; order Ceratodontiformes; family Ceratodontidae; genus Neoceratodus; species Neoceratodus forsteri. The sequence goes on along the minus strand of CM028135.1, from coordinate 536,094,233 downwards.
AGGTCAAGGAGGCTGTTTTTTTGGGTGGAGGGCATTGAGGTACAGTTGATTTGAATGGAACCACTGCTGGATGTTGTTGAAGTCTGGCTGGAGCTTGGCTATCAGATCAAAAGGGGGTGAACCAGAGGTAAAAAGAACTGTATCATCTGCATACATATGAATGGACTTAGAGGTAAAGGCAGTGGGGAGATCATTCAGGAAAGTAGAGAAGAGTATGGGGCTCAGGATGGAGTCTTGAAGAACACCATTGCTGATGGAGAGAGAAGGGGATACAGAATCACCAATTCTAACCAACTGAGTCCTACCCTCAAGGTAGGAGTGAAACCTGCTGGTAGCAGAGGTGGAAAGCCCAGCTGTTTTAAGTTTGTCACGTAGAACAGTGTGGGCTACAGTGTCAAAGGCTTTGAAAAAGTTGACAAAGATGGCGGAGTCCATAAGCCCCTTATCCATGCCTGAGAGATGGAGTCAGTAAGCCTGAGGAGGAAGGAGGAGGTGGAATGAGATTTATGGAACCCAGACTGGAAAGTGGTGAAGAAGGAGGTTGGCTCAAGGAAGGGGGAAATCTGTGAGAGAACTAGGTGTTCCTGCATTTTAGTGAGGGTGGGAAATAGGCAGATATGGTGGTAATTTCTAGGAGAGGAGAGGTCACCACCTTTGGGAAGGGGAATGACAGTAGCATGTTTCCCAGTGTCAGAGACAGAGGCAAGGGAGAAGGAAATGTTGATGAGGGAGGAGATTGGTAGAACTATGGCTGGGGAAGATAGATGCAGGAGTTAAAGGACAAGCCCATCAGGGCTCATGCCCTTGAGAGGGTTTAGAGGTAGGAGGGACTTGAGAGTGTCAGCAGGCAAAACCGGGGAGAAGGAGAATGGGAGAGAGATGAGTGGGGTGGGTGGGGAGGGAGAGGAGAGGGGAATGGGTGGAGTACAGAAGGAGGCAGCACAGAAGGTGAAGAAAGCATTGAATTCAGAGGCAACAGAGAGGGTATCAAATGCAGTGACACCAGAGTGGGGAACTGGACAAGGGGAGAGAAGAGGGCATGGCTAACCTACCAGAACTTGTAGGGGTGAATAATGTTGCTCTGGATGGTGGAGACAAAGTACTCAGCCTTTGCAAGCCCAGTGGCTTTGGTACAGGCATTGCACAAGGCACTGTAATGAAGTAGATCAACATGACAGCCAGAAGACTTGTGCGTCTTCCATGCAACATCTCAAGCTTGTAGGCAAGCTGGCATTTCAGCTGAGATCCAGGGGTGCTGTGAAGCACAGACTCTGGTTTGCCTGAAAGGGGCATGTTGATCCCAAATATCCAGAAATTTGGCCTTGAAATAATTGAAGGCAGAGTCGATGGTGCTGGCAGAGGAAATGGGTGATCAGTCATTGGCAGTCAAATCCTCATGGAGAGAGGATGAGTCCAGTGACTGGAAGGACTGGATCTGAAGGAGCTTTGCTGGGGTTTTGGGTTGATTTAATTTGCATACACAGTAGATCATGTGGTGGTCACTGAGGGCATCCAGATGGGTGCCGGCAGTAATAATACATTGGGGATGGGGCAAGAATCAAGTCTAGTAGGATGTGGTTGAGGGATTTGTAGTTTTGGTGGGTAGGATCAGTAATTAACTGAGAAAAGTTTAGGGACTTAATATTAAGAAAGAATTTAGCTTGAGTAGGGGAGAGCCAGTTTAGGTTGAAATCACCAAGGATGAGTAATTCACAAGACGAGGCAAAGGAACTTGTAGTGATGACGATGTCAGTGACAGAAGAGGGGGAAATGCCTGGGTATGATCCTGATGGGCAAAAGAGAACCCTGGGATGGCATCCGCAGTGTCCAGAATCTTTGGGGAAAGTCAAGATTCAGAGATGAGTTGCACATCAGGGTTGAGACTGACCATGAGCGGTTATAGAAGGTCCACCTCTGGAGCAGCTAAGGATGTTGAGATGAGCCACTCTCAACCCTTTGGGGAGACAGGTAGTAGAAGAATGAGTAGGGCCAGGACTGGGTTTCATATCCCCTGCAACTAAGAGCAACAGTGTGATAAGGAGTTTAGCGGAGACAAAGGTGCATCTGCATGACAGCAAAGAAGGGGGCAGTGGTGACTGCAAGGATGGGGGTGGGTTGGAAACAAGTTTCAAAGAGGTATGAGATGAAAACCATTTGAATGGAAGAGTGAGGGACCAGGGTGCTGGGGGAGTGGGAGAGAGAGAGGGAAGGCAGCAGGTAGGGAGCGTAGGAGAAAGGGGGCTAGATATAGAAAGAAGTGAGGGAAGATGGAAAGCTACAAGGTGAGAGGGAGCAAAGAAAAACAGATGGGGAAGGATGGAAAGGGTAATGAGGAACATATTAGAGAGGCAAAAAGGAAGAGTATGGTGGAAGCAGAAGAACCCTATTAAGGGATTTGAGGAGGAGATTATTGATTAAAAGAAGGAGGGTGAGAGGAGATAGGGAGGTTGTGGAGAGGTAGAAGCAGGCAGCATAGAGAAAACAGAGGTAGTGGAACCCTAGTTAGAGGACTTGAGAAGTAACAGAAACATGGGGGTAGGCAGGTGAGAAGCTGTAGCCCAGAGGGACGATGGGGAGAGCCACAGAGATGTATAAGAAGGGTGGAGAGAGCCACAGAGTCATAGAGAGATATAGAAGGGGACCATAGAAGGGGAGTATGCACAGTTAGAGAGAAAAGGACAGGACTAGGGTGGCGAGATAACAGCAGGAAGAACGTGAGGATGAGTACCAGGAAGGAGGAATTCATAGGGAGCAGAGAAGGGTATTGAAAGGGATTCATAGGTTATGAGCCCTAGAAGAGGTAGTTATTTTATTTGGAATTACACAGTAAGCTGAGTGAATGAGTATAAGCAGTAGATAATGGCAGTATGAATTAAAAAGCAGCAAATCAGGTAGACAATATGGCAATAAGATGTAAGGGAATTTGCAATGAGCACTAACACATGCAGCACTAATGAAAGCAGCAGTAGAGCAATCTGAATAGGGTAACAGGGAGTGAACTAAATACAGGCAATTATACAAAGCAGTACAGCAGCACTAGTATTAGCAGTGAGGTGGTGTGCTCCAGCAACAAACAGTATGTAAAGGCCTAATTTAGATACTGTTGACAATGAAACTGACAACTTTGCTGATTCCAGTTCGATGGATGTTTCCTCTATTAGTACTTTACTGATGATAGCACACAATGAAACACAGGCACCTCTCATTCTTTCAGCATCTGTATCCAAGACTGATCAGTGAGATATGTAACTCTGTTTGTAGTAGTAGACATCTCCAAATTGCACTGAAAATGCCAACCCTGTTATAATTATTGATGCACTATTTACTGACATATGGATGATGATTCAGCTGTATAGAAAGTTTGCAAAATAATGTGTTTATATCATTGCATTAAATTCTGTAGCAATTAGGTTTGCTAAACCTATCAGCTTATACTTCTGTATGCTTAGACAAATGTGTTTCCATTTAGTTACTTAACTTGTGTCTCAAGGTTAAAATATGAGCATAAAAGAGAGGTATCCAATTTTGTGTTACTTCACAAAGAAAATATTGGAGATCTGAGTGGAGAGTTTTTATTTATTTATTTGCTTTTGGTAACAGTGTAAGTGCACTAGACAGGATTGCCTATTTTCAGACACGACAAGGGAGATTACAAATCAGACAAGTTACAAACAATAGTACAGGGAAAGCAGATCCAATGCAGTACATAAAAAAAATCAGTTACCTTAACAGGGGAGTAGAATTACATAGTACAGAAGTGAATGGTATACATTGCAAAGCTTCACAGAACTAAAACAGCTAACAGACAAAGTAACATAAGTGCATAACGTCAGTGCTGGTGGTATGGGAAGAGGGGAAGGGATAGGGTAGGACAGAAGTACAAAGGCAAGGACAGAGGGATAATGCATAAATTAAAGGCATTGACATGCATCCAGGGAGGACAGGTAATTGAAAAGGGCATGCTTGAAGGTAGGGTGAGAATTGGAACATCTAAGGAAAAGCAGAAGGGAGTTCCCAGATTTTTGGAGTGTGTTAGGAGAAAGCAAGTTCACCCATTTTGCTGGAATGTTTGGGGACAAAGAACAGAGCTGAAATTATGGACTGGAGGAGCAGTCAGCCAGGGTGAACAAGGCAGCTAGGGAGGAGGGGAGAGAAGAATGAATAATACGGTCTTTCAAGCAACCTATGGAATATAAATGCTGGGAAGAGGGGGATAAACCAGCGGAGGTCAGAGTAAAGTGTGCACCTGTGTTTGAGATGATAGGCAGATGAGACAAATCTGCAGCCATTGTTATAGGCAACATCCCATGTATGTAGGATGTTTGCCTGTGCTTGTGCAAAGACTAGCAGGGTGTAGAAGAGACCAGGGAGCAGAAGTCCTTGGGCGATGGAGATCCTAGCGTCAGAGGTCAGGGCATGGCAGACACGATAAGCCAACCGAATTTTAGCATTGACGGACTTGCAAGCCACTCTGACATGGAGAGAGAAGTTCAGCGAGGGATCCAGTGTGACGCCAAAGTATCTGAAGGAGTCTGTAACTTGTACAGGGGAGTCAGCAAGGCAAGAAACCAGAAAAGAACAGTTTAGTTGGATTACTTGAACCCAGTTCTCTAGTTCAGTTCTCTATGAATGTTGTTGGATCTCTGCACATTATTTACTAATGGACTTTAACTGTGCTACATGAGTCTAACTATCTAAATTGGAAAACTGGACTGTTAAAAAATTAATATGACATTTACTGTATGTTGCTTTCTGATAGAGGTGAATTATTGTAATTTATAGTATGTATAATATACAAATATTGACTAGAGTCATTGGCTATAGTGGGAAAATATTGACCCTGGGGCTACACTACTGCCTGAGCTGACAATAGTTATACTGCCAGAAACTGAATGCTGGGAGCAATATGAGTATTGAAAGGAAAAAGTTCATCCCAATGGGCTCAAGATTTTCCCACTATAGCTCTAAACGACTCTGTTCAATATCTGTTGTATTAAACCTCACTTCAGTAATCCCACCATAAATAGCATGAAAAAGAAAAGTTTATAACAAACCTGACTTGTGATCCTCTGGTGAAATTGTAGCTTCTGCTAGGTTGACAGGTTGCTCAACACCATCCCTCATCCTCCATCGTCACTTTATTGCTGCTGATTATAAAGGAGACTGCCCTTTAAAAGTGCTCACCTGGCTCCATATAACTGATCAAACTGGGCCAGGGAGCAAGGGAAAAAACATATTTTTAGGAGAGTGTTCATTTAGTTAAATAGCACTGTTGAGCACTTACTTTCTGTTTGAACTGCCACCAGCTGATATAGTTTTTTTCCCCATGCCCAGACTTGCAACCAGAGTCTGAGAATACTGTACAGATATGCATAGATTTATGATTCATGAACTGCACTGTTCACCCAACCCACAAATGTGGAACAGGGTTGGGGACCATAGATAGCCAAACTGTTCACTGCATGGCAGAAGAGCAGTTTCTTCAGTGGCTTAGAAAGCCTCCTGGTATGGGGAATAGGAAACAATGGTGCATGTGCATGTACCAGTTTAGGGGCAATTGATTTTGAACTGTTGCTAGGACTACTGCTTGTTGCCAAGGTATGGCAGGGTAATAGTGCCGGGCATTTATGTTCATGTGACCAGGCATTGGCCAACCAGAGGCCAGTATTTTAATCCAAAGTTTAATAATACATAATAGAATGTTACTATCTGAATTGTAGCACAAGATATTTTGTACCATTGTACATTATTAAGCATGCATAAATTTGCAAAAATTAAAAAAAATACAAACAATAATTAATTCCTTGGAATTATTTCCCAAAATATACTTCCTCGGCTGTATCAGGGAAAACAATTGAGTCATGATGAACATGTGTATTTAACTTATTTATTTGATAGTTGATGACCAAGTGAATTTATTGAGGAACAAAGTCCCATTTTACAGGAGCGAGCCAGAATACAAAAAGAACAGCACTGCAGAAAAGGAACAGTGTATAACAAAGGACATCAAACAGTAGAAATGTCTGTTATACAAAGCATGAACATTGAAAGTGATCATTCAAATATGCCTTCAGTTTAGACCTAAAAGTAGTATGGGATTCAGTTTGTCTTAAATTTATCAAAAGTTCATTCCAACATTTTGCAGCCATGCATGTAAACTTCTTTCTGTCCAAATTAGGTTTCATAAATGGAACCTTCAAGAGGGTATTTGCTGATCTCAGTTTCCAGCTGGCTGAGTTACTGTGAAAGTCGGAATTTCACTTCCATGAAATTTCAGAATGCACTTTGCAACTTTTGCAAAACTCCAACTTAAAATGGAGGAATGAATGTAGGAATTGCAGATAAGCATATTAAACTGCATTAAGAAATTCAGCAGAACTGTTCACTGAATTGTGGAATTATTACAGTATTGCAGATTGATGTATTAAACTGTAGAATGGAATTCCACAGAACTGACATTCTGCATTTAATGTGCATTGTTCTATAATTCAGCCAGAATATTTTGTGGAAAAGACAAAAATTACCAAATACATTCAGAAGATTCAGATTTTGCCAAAGTCAGAATTTTGGAAAATTTCACAAAAATTGTAATATTTTGAGAAATGTCCACAAATTCAGAAATCACATTTTCTGCCCAGTACTACCTGTCAGCCAAGGAATCAGGGGTACCACTAGACATTTCAACTTAGAGTTGAGATAGGAATAGTGCTTGGTTTTACTTTTAGAAAAAAAACAAACATGTTGATGAGACTGTATAACAGTTTTTTGTTGCTGTACTTTTTTTGGATACCCTGTCCCATGCTGGTGATTCATAATCTAGGACTGGCAATGGGTTAATCTGACAAATAGCTTTTTTAGCACTACTTGTCAAAAACTGCCTAATCCTACACAGGGCATTGATTTTCTGGTGTACACTTTTGTTTAAGAATTTAGGCTAGCATCAAAGGACACATTTGGAGCTACTGTAGGTGTGCTCCAAAGTATTTCAAACTATCAACCTTGTTAATTCAGTGCCATCTATAGTTGAAACAGAGACATTTCACAAAAATCTTGTTTTGCCTAGGTTTGGTGTTGGTTTTAGTCTTATTCAGCAAGATTCTGCATGATAACTATAACTGCAAGTTTCTAAAGTCAAACTCCAAGTTGTCTTTAAGATTTGAGATGTCATTTGAGCTAATACAGTACTGTATATGTAACCACATAAACTGCATAAGTAAGCAATAATCCACACCAGGGCAAGCATTTCTAGAGAATTAATGGACAACCCATGGGTGAAATGCATGGCATGAGGCAAATGGACAAGTGACTTTTAACATACCCGAGAAGTGCATACATTTTCAATAAATTCATGCTCTGGAGTAGGTCATCATGTCTATAAAATGAAAAATAAAATAAACAATCTTAATTGAAAACAGTTTCATTTTCCTGTAGTTAAATTGATGCTAGGTAGAATATGTGAGTTTGGTAACAAAGGCTGAATGCCATTAAATGAATCCAGTAAGTGCATTTATTTTGAAGAAACTAGTGTCCTGTTGTGAGTTTTTCTGTTTAGAAAATAGAAGGGTTTTTATTTTAATATCAAAAAGCTTTCTTTTAATTTAGTTAGGTTGTTTCAAGGTAGATTATGGCAGTTTGCTATGATCTGCTGGTATACCAGACAGTAACAAAATGGTCAGGTGATGCATTCAGACCAATGAAGATGCTAGGTTTCTGAAGGATTCTGGAGCCCATTTTATGAAACAGAATATTTGACTTTGTACAACAGTTTGGCATTTGGTTATCAAGCACAGAAAATAAATGTGGGCCCAGACTAGATCCTTGAGGTGCCCTAACTTTTACCCTAACTGATAAAATGTATAATTCTCAGTATGCATAATAACACATTCATTAATTATGAAATCAGTGTATTTATTGCTTCTTGCTAAGCCTAAGTAAAATTAGCATTTTCTAAATACTGTATGTGATTCAGCTGCAAAATGTTAAAATGTATATCAAATAAAATCAGCTTCAAAACACATTTAATTTATATAGGAAATTATGGTGCCTTGTTGTAATTTCACTGAGTGAAGCTGGCAGCACAATATGGTCTTGTTGCTTACAATGTCATCAGCTTCATACCATTAAATTATCTCCAACTTTGTTTTTACAATTTACTCAAGATAGCCAGCTGATATGATATGCAACATTTTGTTTCCAGAGTCTAGCCAGAACATTTTGTATTAAACAATATATATATATATTTCAGTCCTTTCACATTTACACTTAAAGCTGATCATGTATCATTTATTAGGTGTTTCTTTTTATTTACATGTGTTTTTATATTTTATAAATGAGGAGTTGAGCCACGACCTGTCACATAATGCCTTTAATAGCTATTTAAACCCCACACTGACTAAAATGCCATGCCTTCTGATGAAGCTCTGACAACAGAGCGAAGTGCTGGGGTAGGAGGTAGCTATTATAGCGATAAAAAAACACTTTCATTTACAATGTTACTTCTGGATAAACATGTTGATTGGCAATGTCAGTTGCTGGATAAAATGTCTCTATTTTGCACTGTTCAGCACTTTGAAAAATGGAGGCTTGTCTGTGCAGAAGCTCAATCACATTAAATTAATTGTGTCATAACTATATAAAACAAATTACAATATCTCCAACTGTGTTTCTTTCCAACTTTATGAAGGTATTACAGTGCTCATACCTCTGAGTTCCTGCAATACATATACAGTTTCTGCATTAAACAGATTTTGATGGGATAGCCATCCCATCACAGCACACCATCCCAGTACCACGAGCACTACTCCACCAACTTTTTGTATGTCATCCTGTTTCTACCCATTTCTGCAGCTGGAACACTGTAAGAAAACACATTGAGAGTATGTGACTTGCCCACAGTTGTTCAAAGGCACCAATTTTCTATAGAGCTTATATTTTATGGTTGTGTTTTTCCATGCTGGTATTTGCTCATATTCATAAGTGAACTGCCACTATTCATATATATATATATATATACATATATATATATATATATATATATATGATGTCATATCAATGAACAGAAGCATACCCATGAATAATAGATTTGTTAGTCCCTAAAATCCATGAATAATAGGTAGCCACCATGTCCTGTAAAATATAAACAATTAACATGCCACTTTACTGCCTTTCCATTTCTTCTCAGTTGTAGGCTTGTGCATTTGGATAACTTTGCATAAGTCAGGATTTTCCATACTGTATCTCAAGGTCCTGCTTAGAAACTTCTGACATCATAACTCCTATCTCTCTGAGATCACAATGAACAAAAGATCTAAATGAGATTTCATGAGTATGTATAACATGCTTTCAAGTTGCCAGTTTAAGAAATAAGCCATGACAGGATGTGGGTCATGCTGCATTTACTGCATGCCCAGGGTAGTTGTGAGGCATAATGCTGTAGGTGGAGTGCCTTCAATCCATGGATGAGCACTAAACCCAGCACATCCCTTATCCCATAGGGTCTTATTGCTTATATAAAATGGGGGTGTAGTGACATTTTAAAAACATCTTACATGATATACCTTTTAAGACGTGGCTAAAATTAATGTTAATACTTAAAAATAAGATGAAACAATTCCTCTACCCGTTAGTGCCAACAGGGTTCCTGATTTCCTTACTTACTAACTATGAGTACCGTTAGCCCCTTCACTTGTGTTTCAGTCGTCTGTACTTTTTATGCCTATTAGAAGTTTAAGTTTTCAAACAGTAGCCATTTTTCTCCACTAACTGTACATTGCTTCATCAAGAACTGAGGAGCATTCAAGGATAAAATCATTTAGACAGCTTTAACCCTGTTTTGATTGACCATATTTCATTCAGTAAGATTCAGTAAGATTGTTAGCCTTCAAGATCTCATTACAGACATGTGTTCCCTTTCCTTGTTACTAGTGGATTTGAAAAATTACCCAAATAGTGCTATAAAGGCTCTTGGCTCACTTATGCTGGATAATTTGGAATCCAGTTTGACAAAATTATAGTTGTCATATACAATCAACTCCTTATTATCTCTTCTACTTTAATCCTTGAAAAACAGAAATCTCCTGTAATTTCTAACTGCTGCCTTTTATACAAAGGTCAGTTCTATAACATGCAAAATGTTGTGTAACATGGAGCAATGGTAGCTTTTGTACAGTAGAACTGACCTGGGGTTTAAATACCAAGACTCATTTTTGAAGTCTGATTTCAAGAAGTAAACATATCAACATTCTATTCCACATTTTAGTAGCAGTGAAGCACATATATTAATGAAGTTTCATGTCTATTAGTGTTTTTATTTTTCAATAGTTGCCAGTTAGGATTATAGAATTGCAGTTTTTTTTTCAAATGGAGCTAGTGCCTTCCTTTGATTTTAGAGTTTGAATACTGTAGCACGTGTATGTTAGAAATATTTCAGTTTAGTCCTTTTTGTAGGTGATAGTCAAATATTTTTTACTTTTAAATATTGTACTACAGTGTAGGCATAGGACCCTGCTTTAAAGTAGGTACAATCTTTGCAATATAGGAAATACAAGACAAAAATGCTCAGTTGTCCATCAAGTTCATCTTTCACCATCACAGCAACTTCATCATATAATCAATAAAACATATTCTCATTCCAAGATGTTTAAAAGGCTATATGTATGGTGTTTGTTTTAGGAACCATGGCACCCATGAGTAGAAAAGCATCAGTGGTAGAAACCTCTGGAAAGACAAAGCATTTGATGTTCTACAGTTCTTTCCAGACATTCTACTCCTGCCCCAAAATGTTTTCTGTTCCAAATAACCCTCAAACATTCCTCACTTTATGATACAGTATGTAACCTACAATAAGTTCTTACTAGACTTTTATTCAGTTTCTCTTAAAAAACAGAATTCAGCTGACTATATGTCCTTTTCAGGAGGAATCTAAATATTAATAGTTCTCCATGACAAAAGTGTTCCTAACATTCTTATTTATCCTCCATTTCTTAACTATTATGTAATGCATTCTTGTTTTACTCCCTAATAGAACTGTGCCATTTTTTATATTCTTCTTCTGATGGAATTCAGTGGAATTTTAGAATTCCATCTAATTCTACAGAACTGTTTAGGAAAAGTAATTCTAAAATTCTGAAAGCAGTGTAAGGCTTTTATTTAAACTGCGTATTAGTGATCTGCAGTTCAAATAAACTACAGATTAGTTTTGTGCAGTTTATGTAGATCCCGTATTAGTTTTGTACAGTTTATGTAAACCCTGTATTAGTCTTGTGCAGTTTATGTAAACCACAGAGTGGCTCTGTGCAGTTTATGTAAAATTTGTATTACTTTTGTGCACTTTATATGAACCATTGATTTGTTTTCTGCTGTTTAAGTAAACTCCATATTAGTTTTCTGCAGTTTATGTAAACCACAGATTAGGTTTACTGCAGTCTATGTATACCACAAATTTCTTGACTGCAGTTTTTACAAACCCCATATTAGTTTTCTGTAGTTTATGTGAACTGCAGATTCATTTTCTGCAGTTTATGTAAACCACAGATTGCTTGCTAATCTGTGGTTTAAATTAAAATACTTTCTGAATTCTGCGGGGTTTGTCAACATTTTTCAAAAAGCATTTGGGGTGCAGAATCATCTGCCAGAAGAAATGATACATTCTGCACTGCTCTACTCCCAGTATCAAGTAAAAAAATATATACATTAAGGAGTCTGTTGAATATTGTAAGAACTGTAATCACATTTTCTCTAAAGCTTCTCTTCTCTGCAGTAAATATATCAAGCTTACCCAGTCTCATCTCATAGATGAAGCCCTTCATGCCTGTCAACAACTAGATCACTCAGTGTTATTCCTTGTTTATTGCCTCAACAACTGACTTGTAACTTTAGCATATTGGATATTCAACAGTGACATAAAAAAGAAATGATACAGTTAATATTGCTACTAGCTAAATCCTTTTAAGCAACCTAACATATTATTTTTACAATTTATTTATCCAAGATAGCCCAGCTGAGACGGAATATAATGTTTTCAGTGGTAAACTGCTTTTTCCCAATTTTACAGCTAAACAGAGAGAAAAAGTCCAAGGTTATGTAACTTGCATGACCTGTTTGGAGTAGATTCACACAGTCAGTAAGTGGATCTCTTAGGATTTGACCCAGGGTGTTCTGATTATCAAGCCCATGATGTAAGCAGTAGTCTGTATTCTAAACTGTATATGGTGAAATTTACTAACAAACCAAGCAAAGCCAGCACCCTCAGTTGTTGCAGCATAGATATACCTCAAATATTTTTCAACAAAGGAAGGTCATCAAGTGACCCTGTGCTACTTGAGAAGATATGCGTATAAATAATTTGTATGAATTTAGATGCACCAGGGAGCACTCATCTTGGATAATGTTCCTGTTTTCAGTGTGAAACATGTTATTTGTGAGAGAGGGTTCCCATTTTTTTCATGTCTATTTTGCACAGGAGCATTTTACAGCTCCATCTGGCTGTGTGTTAGCCTCTTCTTTTTAAGTCTGTTCATGCTTCAACAGTTGATTGTGCCAGCTTTGATCTGTTTGTTGTTTTCTGTTTTTGGCCATGGCAACAGTCTCTGTTAGTGTCTTATTTTTGTTATGGGGGCCATTTACAAAATGTACATAATGGCAATATGGTGAGCTGTTCCTGCTGCTCCTCTGTATTGATCAATAAGTTAAAGATGCATCATAAATGATTAACCCTAAATCCTTTTTGTGCCTGTTGTCAGTTCGTTGTTAGAATTCGTTTACCCTCACAAACTTTATTCTTCAGGCTGACTGCATTACTTTTCATGCATCCTTGAATTTTCAGCTATTATCTCTCTACCTTCTACTTCTCAGATTTTTTTTTACAACATTTGCTAATACTGTAAATTAGACCTCGTTGGCCACTTTAGTTAGATGTACTGTAACAACATTTATATTAGGTTATCAGTTTATTATGAATGTAGGATATTATGGATTAGTATTTCATGTTGTGTTAAAAGAAGACATGGGGTAATGCCCTATCTGGTGATTATTTTGCTTCAACATTATATTAGAAGCAGGGATCCACACAAATAAAATCAGTGCTCAATAGTGAGTGCATAATGCAAATGTTACATATGAGGTGATTTATCTTACTTTGATTTGGGTCCTTAAACATTTGATAGAAAGAAAAATGTCTGAGGTACAGCACACCTGCAAGTGTTCCAAAGTTTCAAACTACAATCTCACTTCCGCAGAAATGAAAACTACTGTAACAAATGAACATGGTTTTGTGACTTCATCTGGAATGACCCAAGCTGTGCTGTAGAATGAATCTGACACACTCAAAAGCAAAGAGGAAGACTATAAACCAGCTCTCCTTAAACAAAAATATTTTGATCGAAAAAAGAATGCAGAATTTGGTGTCACATCTTTTAAAAGGAAAAATAACAAGAAACAAATGCCAGTTGATACTTAAATTACCTGTCTGTGGAAAGTAACACATGCATGCAAATACGGTGCACATACTGAAAAAAGGTCTGAGAATAAGTTGTTGATGTATGTTGTTCAACACAACTTTGAAGGAGACTCCAGTAGGTAACTGATTATTCATGAATCTCCATCCAGTCAACTGCTCAAGTCATGGAAACCACTGATTGCCATAGTAATCAGACTGAGCAGAAATCAAAGCACAATTGTAATCAGTGTTTGCTTTTGACAATCATTTATATAAAAAATTACAACATGTAATTGTGACTGTGTTGTGTCAGTACCCAACATGGCATGAAGGAAAAACATTAGCCACCAACTGTGTATAATAGATGAGGATTCATTGTACAGTTATAAAGACAAAGCTAGACCAGCACCATTGACAAAGTACTGCACATAATAAATCTTGCTAACTAGGTCCCTTTACAAAATGTAAATAACTAAACAAATCACAAAATGCTCAGTTAACTACAAGGAAAAACATGAAAAATCATGAGGAGTCAAGTGTAAACTATATGTTTACAGTATGCTGTATTATCAGACCGGTTAACCCCCCAACAGTGACATGTCACCAACAAGGTCCCCCAGAGCGACTACAGTGCCATGCAGCTGTGGGAGACCTTCTGGAACCTGGCGCTGTCTGTCAGGGGTCCTGCACCCCCGATCAACTCCGACTGGAGGTGAAAGTCCTTAGGTGGGGGAGTGTGGGGGTACAGCCCCCCATGTGGGGGGTTCAGGGGCAAAGCCCCCTAAAGAAAACAAAGAGTTACACTGCAAACTGGCAGCTGACTGCAGAATGCAGTTGACCTGCTGGTGTCACTGATGGGGTGTTCGACAACATTTTTGTTGAGCTCCCATCATGGATCCTTATCTGACTACGTAAATCATGTTAGTATACTTTTAGATTCAGTTATGTCAAGCAGCCCTTAATTCAAGAAGTAAACGTAAAGAGGGAGGAAAGTAGGAACTGTGAGTCATCCTGGAGACTGGAAATGGCACCACAATCTGCACAGGGGTTTTATACAGACCCCTTTCTCAGGGGGAGGAAATGGACATGGAAATGATAGAAAGCATCCTTAGGAAGGCAGAGAAAGGGGAAATATTGCTGATTGGGGACCTGAATATGCCAGATGTTAACTGGAGCACTTTTGCTGCAGCCACATCCAGGAGCAGGGCCATTCTCGATGCCCTACAAAGGACATGCCTCAGATAGCTAGTTTTGGAACCTACTTGGGAGGGAGAAATCTTAGACCTGGTATTCTCAAATGGGGACAGAGAGAGGATCTCTGATCTTGAAGTGGGTAGCCATCTGGGAACAAGCAACCACAAAACAGTGTGGTTAATGATAAACTTAGCTGTAGAATCAAGCCATACAAAAGTGAAGGTACTGGACTTCGGGAGGGCTGATTTTGTCAAAATGGGAGAGTGCCTCAGAAAAGTACTAGCAAACAGTAAAGAAGGTGGGGTGGAGCAACAATGGAGAAACATCAAAACTGCCATCACAGAAGCAACAAGCCTTTGTGTGAAGCAAATAAACAAATCAAAATGAAAGAAAAAACTCTATGGTTCTCAAAAGAAGTGGCAGGGAAGGTTAGGGAGAAAAATATAGTATTTAGGAAGTATAAGGAACACAGAAGGAGCAGCACAGAGAACTGTACCAGTTAAAGCAGACAGAAGCAGGGAACACAGTTATAATAGCAAAGGCCCAAACTGAGGAAAAGATAGCCAACTCAGTTCAGAAGGGGATAAAACCTTTTATAGGTACATTAGGGAGCAAAGAAAGACTAAGGCAGGGATACTGAGGCTGAATAAAGAGGAAGGTGGTTGGGCAGAGAGTGACAGTGAAAAAGCAGGGATACTGAATGAATACTTCTGCTCTGTATTCACAATGGAAGAGCAGGGGGAGATACCTAATCCAGTCAATAGAAGCACTCTGGATAGGGGGGTTGATATTAGTCCTTTCACAGAAGAAAGGGTTCTGAAAGAACTCTTAAAACTGAAGGTGGATAAAGCAAGGGGGTCTGATGGCATTCACCCCAGAATTCTAAAATAACTAAGGAAAGAACTAGTAACACCACTGACTACCTTTCTTAATAAATCATGGGAGGATGGTGTGGTACCTGAGGACTGGAGGAGGGCAGACGTGATTCCCCTTCACAAAAATGGGAGCAAGACAGAGGCAGGAAACTATAGACCTGACAGTTTGACCTCACTGGTAGGGACAATGATGGAATCACTTCTGAAGGAAAGAATTGTTGAATACCTAGAGGCCACTGGGGGCACAGGACCCAAGGCAGCATGGATTCACAGTGAGAAGGTCATGTGAGACAAATCTAATTGATTTCTTTGAAAGGGTGACCAAAGTATTAGACCAGGGAGGGGCTGTGGCCATGGCCTACCTAGACTTTAGCAAGGCATTTGACACAGTCCCACACAAAAGATTAATAAACAAATTAGCCAGCCTGGGAGTGGGTCCCAGGGTGGTAGCCTGGGTAAAACACTGGCTGGACAACAGGACACAGAGGGTAATAGTAAATGGAGTCCACAGTGAAGAAAGGAGGGTTACTAGTGGGGCACTGAAGGGTTCGGCACTGGGGCCAGTCCTTTTTAATGTCTTTCTAAGTGACATTGCAGAGGCACTAGAAGAATAGTATTTCTCTTTGCAGATGACACAAAGATCTGTAAATGGGTTGATACACAAGGTGAGGTGGAAAGGATGAAAATGGACTTGGCAAGGTTGGAGGAATGGTCAAATATATGGCAGCTTAGATTGAATGCAAAGAAGTGCAAAGTAATGCACCTGGGAAACAAAAACCCAGGGGAAGAGTATGCAGTGGGGGGGGGGAGATACTGACAACAACAAAAATGGAAAGGGACCTGGGGGTAGTTATATTAGATGACCTAAAGGTGGGTCAGCAATGTGAGAAGGCAGTAAGGATGGTTGGGAGGATTCTGGGATGCACTGGGAGAGGCATCACCAGCAGAAAAAAGGAAGTTGTTGGCCCTCTGTACAGACAGTTGGTAAGACCACATCTGGAGTACTGTGTACTGTTCTGGAGATCTCATCTCCACAAAGACATAGACAGGGTGGAGGCTGTCCAGAGGAGGGCAATCAAAATGGTGCAGGGTCTGCACCAGAAGACATATGAAGAGAGACTTAAGAAGTTAATATGTATACCTTCGAGGAATGGAGGGAGAGGGGGGACATGATACAAACTTTCAATTACCTCAAGGGAATCAATAAAGTCTAAGAGGGTAGCATCTTTCAGAAAAAGAGATGTGCAAGAACAAGGGAGCACAATATGAAGTTGGGGGGGCAGCTCAGAGGTAATGTGAGGAAGTATTTCTTCACAGAAAGAGTTGTAGATGCATGGAACAGCCTTCCTGAGGAGGTCATTGAGTCAAAAACAGTGGGGGAATTCAAGAATGCATGGGGCAGATATAAGGCAATTCTAGTGGGGGTAGGAGGAAGTAGGCTGTTTGTTAACTAGGATCTGCAGCTTATCTGTTAGGTAGGGAAATGGGCAGCCTAGGTGGGCCAAGCAGCCCTTATCTGCCATCAGATTCTATGTTTCTATAATCATTTTATTTACAAAAATTGGATATAGCATGGACTTAAAAACTCATTTTCAATGGTTTCCAGAAGCATAACAAAGCAGAGTCTGGTTCCAATTGAAGCAATAGATCATGTAGGTTGAACAATCAGAGGACAGAAATAGATTTCAACATGATACAATGGGACAATTAGCCACTGTTCAGAATGTCCATAATCAGAACATTTCCGTGTGGATCAGAGATACATTAACAGCTATTCTGAATATTTGTTACCACAGTAAGAAATGCTAATAAGAAATATCATGTGGATATTTATGTAGTGGCAGACAATGAAGGATATTTACAAAGGAGTAAAACAGCTGAAGAATTCCCAGACAAAATGAAGTTCATCATCTCATAAACATTGATTAACATTTATGAACATCCATCAGAGTTCACTGTTGTTCAATGCAGTTCATGAACCAAATTCATGAAACTGTTCATGACATTATCATTACAGTTGAACTATAACAGATCAGCAGCTCTCTTCAAGCTGGTTGATAAGATACTAAATCCACATTGTCTTGGCTCCCAGTTGAAGTCAAGTTCTTTTGCAGTGTCACTCATAATGACATTAAGGTGTACTGGTCCTGGCACTGATCCCTAAGGCACCTCATTGGTCACCTTCCCTTCCTCTAAATGAACACTGCTTTTACCACTACCCTCTGCCTTCTATCCCTTAACTAATTTCTTACCCAGTTTACTACCTTTGGACCCACTCCTAAGCTACCCATATTGATTACTAGTCTTCTGTGTGGAATGGTGTCAAATGCCTTACTGAAATCAAGGTAGGCTACATCTACTCTTCCACCCTGATCTAGTTCTTGTTTACCCAGTTAATGAACTCTATCAGATTTGTCTGATGTGACCTCCCCCCATGAATCCATGCTGCTTTGGGTCACGTAACCCATTGGATTCAAGATATTCCACAATCCTTTCTTTCAGTGGTGATTCCATCAACGATGCCATGACCAAAGTCAGGCTACCTGGCCTATAATTGTCAGCCTTTTCCCAGATACCACTTTTGTGAAGTGGGACTACATCTTCCCTCCTCCTGTCCTCTGGAACTACTCCTGTTTCCAATGAACTGTTAAATAAAGGCTTCAGAGGTGCATCCAATATTTCCCTGAGCTCCTTCAATACCCATGGGTTGACCTCATCTGGCCCCATTGCCTTTTCCACTTTCAGAGTTTTGAGCCCCTTCATTACTCTGTCCTCTGAAAACAAACTAGTGTCCACCTCCCTCTCTCTAATGCTCCTGCTACATTTTTGTGTCCCCTCCTCATTTCTTTCCTCTCTAACAGTTAACAAATGTATTTGTTCAGGATGTTTGCCTTTTCCTGTTCCCTCTCTGCACAGTTCCCCCCCCCTTCCATTCTTAAGGTTACAATCCCACCACTGGTCTCCTTTTTTTGTGTTTACATACCTAATAAATGTCTTGCTCCTTTTTGTTACTGCCTTGGCTATTCTGTCTTCAGTCTGCACTGTTATACTCCTTACTGAGAGGGAGGAGTTACTGAGCAGCTACACGCTGACCAGCTGAGGAGTAGCTGGTAAAGCAGGTGCTGCACAAAGCTCTCTTTTTTCCAGAAAAGGTATGCCATCTTAACCTTTTCATACCTGTCTGAGTGTGCAGCCTTCTGGGCTGTCTTGTGTAGCCATTTTTGGCTTTCATCTCTGCTGTCCTCCTTCTTCTTCCTTTTCGCAGGTTCTGAGTGCCAAGGTGGGGTTAGCTTAACCATGAGGAAGACTGAAGGAAACCACTGTGGAGTGATTTGTCAGCAAAGGAGAAAGCAGAAAGCAGAATTCAAAATTTTCCTTCTCCACTTCAGTATATGGGAGACCTGAATGGAAGTGGCATGTGAGACTGTTAGTTATTGAACCTGGACCATGGCAGAAATCAGTGAAAAAACACTGAGACACTGTAAAGCTTCACTTCTAAATAGGAATGAAGTGTTTTATTGGTTAAGTTAAATCTCTTTTTTCCTGTACTCTGCTCTGGACTATGCTTGACTACTTTTAAAAAGAATCCTTACATATATTTATTATTTACAATCTTGCAAATTGTTTGTTTATTGCTTTACTCTATTTTAGTAGATTTTCTTATTGGATTTACTTTACTATGGGAGCCTAAAAATTTAGGATTAAAAAGGGGACATTTTTAATGAAAGTGTTAGACAGAATTATACACAACATTTAATCCACATTTTATTGGAGATTGTTTTTTGTTTTTAGTGCTTATATGCTCAGGCTATTTAGATTGAAACCCATCTAAATTTCACGCGCTTGGAGTCACGTGACTTAGTTTATACACAGAATGCGAGACATGCTCTGTTTGGAAATAACTTTCTCACTGAGTACTGTCATGGACTCCTGCTCCAAGAATTCTTCTGAGATGAGTTGATTTGGGCCTTTTTTATTCTTTTAAAAAGAAAAACAAGGATTTCTCTCGCTCACTGATAGAGAGCTAGAAACTTTAACAACAATTCTGCTATCTCATATCCTATCATGGATATCCTAGAAGGAAAACACATTTTGTGTTTAGAAACTGAAACGGGAGACAAGTAAGTACCCAAAGGAATTTGAGGTAGCTAAATTAATTTTAAGTGTTTATAGTACTTTTTTTTACAGTTTTATTTTGTCTAACCAAGAACCTAGTAGAATATACAGTATTTATATAATGTATATTTTATTAAAAACCTGTCCTCATTGTGTCAGACTTCATAGTAAATACGTGTCAGCAAAGAACTGTTGAAGATTGGGATGGGATGATTTTATAACTAAATTAAGTTTATGCCCTTCATCTTGATGTTTCCTTGGTTTATCCAGTAAGAGTTGAAATTTCACCACTGAGGACAAAATGATTCTTGATGGACCATTTGGAGTGTATGCTGCTAGAACTAACATAGAATCAAACACACATATTATTTCATTTTAAATTCTGAAAAGTACAATATATACCATAAATTACTTGAATTGGAAATTCGGGATATGCCAGGATTTGGTAATTGAGGAATCTATTTCAAGAAATCACTTTAGTACTGTGGGTTTTGATTGGGTGCTTGGAGGATCACAATTCCATCTGATCTTGATTTTAGAAAACCTGGTAAGCAGAGGAACTGATTTTATATGGACAATATTGTGTGCTGCTGGTTGGACTAGTTAAAAAGGAACAGATACACTCATTATATTGTCCATATTTTCCTAAGTTTTTTATTCCTTCTTTTTAGTTCCTTGTAAATGTACAAATTTTTCCCTCCATTCAACCTGCCATTTAAAGGATATAGGTTACACTCCCTTATGATTGTAATTAACTCAGTGCTCACTTTATTAATTTTCCTATCTTTAGTTGCCCTTTTGTTCCAGACATACAGGGCTACAACACATTGAAAGAAGGAATAATCTCCCAGACCATCATAAGGGCCCATAAGGGCATTTAAGTTCCCAATCAATAATATTCTACATTCAGGAATTTACACATACTGTAGATTCAATAAGAAAAGTATGCAATTGTTCCCATATGGCCATATTATAGGATTGAGATGTCTCTGGGGGAATATGTCCATTTATCACTAAGAAACTTTGACTCTCATATTTCAAAAGTACAACAATAAAATTATCACTAGACATAATACATCCAATGTGTGCAAAACTGCCTAGATTGATATATGTGGCAATCCCACCAGAATTTCTACCCCACTTAGAGGTCTTTGTACCCGGAGAATGAATAACTTGAAATACATTAATCTCAATTTGCTCATTTGAGCCATGCCATGTCTCCTTTAGGCAGACTATATCAAAAGCAGACACATACTTAACCCAGTCAGCATCCTGTTGACTTTCTCTAATACCTGCTATGTTCTGAGAAATAATTTAGAGACGTCCACTGATACTTGTAGTTAAACTTGAGTCTGACCCTGCAGAACATTCTCTAATTGTTTAATTCCCTATTACCCCTGATTGTCAATCAGGGTATCCTACCAGGGTCTGAAATGTATTACTAACAGGTAATTGAGGTATGTCATGCTCTATATCTTGTACCCCAACATTAATGGCGTTCAGTATTTTTGACTCCATTAAATGTAAGCCCTTGGCATCCAGTATGGATGATTTTCATAAGATTTGGTTTACAATTTCCTTACTTTTAACTGCAATATTGATTTGAGTACCCCTTCTAACTCATTCCTCTGATATTATTCCATCCCTACCTAGCTAGACTTGTAAAAAGTTTCTTAGTAGGTTACATATTTCTCCAGTTAGTTTTCTATCTATTTCCCTATATAAATGATTTAAACCAAAAAGAGTAAGTCCCATGGTCTTATGCTCTTGTTTCTCAATTTGTGGTTCAGGAATGTTAAATAGATGTATATTAGGAAATGTTACTATCATCTCCTTATTTTTAATGGCTGATGCATAGCCATACATAATTGGTAATTCTTGGTGAACCAAAGTAGACATCTAGGAGAGAGAGGCTGAGTCAATTCAGGTATTCTTTATCCCTATAATCTCCTCTGGATTGATATCAATATCCATTTCCAGTTTTATTTTTTCAGCCAATTGCCTATTCTGTTGCTTGCCCTCTTGCTTGTTCCATCCAATCAGCCCAAAATATCTAACTAAAGGGATGGGATTTGCTGTCTCTGTGACATTATAAACTGGGCTATTTTCTGGTATTGCATGAGAGACACCATCATAATAATCACTTTTCTCCACCTGTGTTCTAACCTTTGTTTCCCAAGTATGCATATTTGTTAATTCTGTCTCACTTGTATGTGCCTTTATTTGGTTTCTATTCCCTAAATCATGGTTTAAATGGGCAATTTCTATTTCTAATTGTTTCAGCTGAGTATTCAGTTTTAAGTTGGCAGCTGGTTTACCAAATGATATTGCTTTCTGAGGATCCTGATTCTGATTCAGTCCCTTGTTTTCTTGTTGTACCAGTTGCTGGGGCTTTATCTTATCTTTAATGGGAACTTGTATTTCTTCCTTAGTTAAATCAATCACTCCTGTTATCATTTTAACATCTGCTCTTTTCTTCTTTTTGTTTTTTCTTTGTAGTATTGTTTGTCTTGCCCTTTCTTTGAGATATTTTTTTTCTCTTTTGGGCTGTCTGGTATATGAATACTATCAAAATCAGGTCTGATCCTACCACTATTTAATTTGGGATCTCCCTTGTCCACCCCCAATTTAGCATTCAAAGCCTCAATTAAAATTGATCTATTTTTGACTATTTCATTTTTTACTGTTTCAGTTATATCTTTGTTCAGTATTACTTGTTCCATAATTAGAATATTAGCTGTATGTTGTTTGGATAACAAATTAATTAATTTGTCACTCAGGAAGCTGGATTGATAATCAGGATTTAGACCATCATCTGATTTTATATCTAGCTTCCTTTGTCACTTTCTACATAGCTCTATTGGTTCATTCTGGTCATTAAACTGTTTTAAACCAGCACTTATGCCCAGTAGATCCCTTGAGACTTCTTCAAACATAGTTTTTTCTTTGGTAAAATATCTGCTATTATTCCAGATCTCTGGAGTTGATTCATATAAGCCAATTAGTGTGTCTGACTCTTGACTACTAGAAAAATGAGATCTTATTACTCCCTTTGTATTACTTGAGTCTAAACAGGTTTGTCCAAATTCTTGATGCCCACTATTGATCTCCTCCAGCATATCTTCTGTTAATAATTCAACTTCCTTTCTATTAGGAGATATCTGTAATGATATCTCAGGGGGATTATAGGATTTATTTGCATGGGTAGAGGATCTACTGCTGCTAGAGCCCTCTATTAATTTGTTTCAAAGTTCTGTTATTTTGGTCTGTTTAGTCAGACACTTTTTAGAAGGAAGGATTTCACCTGTTGATGGAGACAAATGAGAATCCTTCATTCTCTGTAGTCTGGTATTCACTGTGCTGAAAGCTAAGTTACAGTATTGCACCCCAAAAAGATTAATAGATATTCAAAATAATAAGTTTAAACTTCCAGTTTGTACAACCATGCAAAAACTCCTTATAGGATCACACCTATGAATTGCAAGCTCTATTTCACGTTAACCAACATTATACAGGAGCAGTTAACGGACATTGAGGAATGTACTTTTATCGCAACAAGAGGTACTTCCCTGATGGACTTGAAATTCTGGATGGGACCCATTGAAATATGGGAAAGCCTGAAAGTAAATCCGAGAACTAAAAGTGACCATTTTCCTATAGTTCTTAAAAGCAAAATGAAGAAATGCAGACAGATGGCTATAGTGCGATATCCAATGAACCTGGAAATTAGAACAAACAAAAAAATTATCTGGAAATCGATTCTCCCCTTACTACCTAAGATATTGTTAGTAAATCATTCCTATCAGAGAGCCAAGAGTTTTTGAGAGATTGTAATGTCAGCCAGTTGATTGATGAATTATATACACTGTTTGGTTGTATAAGAACTGAATTAGAGTGTACCATAACTATCAATAATAACAAAAGAAGGGTCTGGCTTGATAATGAATGTGTAAACTACAAAAAAGCATTAAGAAAACTATTTAAACAATATATGAGATATAAAAGTAAGCAACTTCTGAGATCTATTAATCAAACCAAGAAAGAATATAAGACTCTTTTGAAGGACAAACAAAAAAAAATTTAAAAAAACAATGGGACGACATGAATAAGGTTATTATAAACAGACACCAAAAAGGTTTCTGGCAAATAGTTGAGAGGTGGACAGCCAACCTTAAATATGATATGTATGTGTACATATCAGAGGGTACCTGGATTAGCTATTTTACACAGATATTTTTGATCCAGAACTTGAAAATTATACACATAATACAATAGGCTTGGACAGTGCTTGGACATAACATACCAAGAGGTATATTTAGCCATAAATTAATTGAAACTACAGAAAGCTCCAGGACCAGATAATATGCCAGCTGAGTTTTTTTCAGTGTAACATGAGAGCATGATGTAGAATGCTGACAATTTTGTACAATTGATGTTTTCAGGAAAATAAGTATCTATATACCTGGAAAGGTGCCTATATAATGCCAATGAACAAAAAAGGAAATAAAGCTAATCCAGCTATGTATCAACCTATTAGTTTATTGGACAATAACCTAAAAATGTTCTCTAAAATAATTTTAAATAGACTTAATATAGCCATTCAGGAAACAGGTGGGCTACCCCCTTCCAAACTGGATTTAAAAAGGAATTCTCAACTTTGGACAACATCTATATTCTGTATCATCTGATTTAAAAATATGTTTCCCTTAGAAAGCAAAAGTTATATGTAACATTTGTAGACTACTCAACTATGTTTGATACAATATCAAGGAAAATGCTCTGGGACATATTAAAATGTGGGATAGAAAAGACACTGGTAAATGTTATGCATACTCTATAATAATACATTAGCACACGTGAGAATGGATGCAGGTGGGCAATTCTCTGCCCCATTTAGAATAAATGGGGGGGGTCAGACAGGGCTGTGTGCTAGCCCTCACTCTATTTGCTTTCTATATTGAAGGGTTACTAATAGAATTAACTACTCAAAATTCAGACTCCCTGAAGATTTTGTGCAGTCCTTGCTTGTGTAGACAATCTAGTGTAATTGTCCCAGATTCCCCCCTTTTCCCTCACAAAAAGACGGAGACCATTGTTTGTTGCTGTGCTCAGATTGGCAATTAATGTATTTATATTCATAATTCCACATTCCATTTCAATTTCTTTATTATCATATTTTCAACATTTCATTTATTTCCATCCATGTATCAATCTCTGATTATCCTTCCCCCAGGTGAAAATCTGGGTGCCTTCTTCTTCTCCTTTTCCATTAGGTAATGGTGAAAACTGAGACCACTTTCTCCTTCATCTTCTTCCTCTTCTTGTGTTATTCCTTTATTCTTCCCCCCCTCCCCTCCTCCCCCCTTTTTTCCCCACTAGCCAGTCTCCAGCTTGCGTTGGATGGTTGGCTTCCCCCATACTTAGGGTACCATTCTCCCTTACCTCAAGGAATATCCTTTTTGTTCCTTCTTTCTTTCTTTCCTCCTTTTTTTTTATATTCCATTGTTTGCATGTTTTCTCCATGCTTCTGTAAAGCCCATTGTTTCTGTATTGAACATATCTATGGCTAGATCCGACAGGTGCACACCGTCTGACCTGTAGAAATCTTCTACCCATTCTTCTACCCCCTCAGTATCACCTGTCCTCCTAGCTGCCTTATCAATGTCCCAAGCCTCCTATTCATCTTCCTCCTGGCCTGCTCTACTGCTCTGTGGTGGTGCTCCTGCCTCCATACCCTCCGCAGTATCATATCTGACCAGGCGATGCACATCTGTGGCCACCACTGTCGTATTGCTGCTAAATCTCTTTTTATTTGAAAGTATGTGTCTACCCAAGGCCTGCCTGCAAGGTTGTTGCCCCCTAGATGTATAATAATGAGATCTGGGCTGGGCCGCTGTTCCTTGAGTTCTTTTAAGGTTGGAAGCAGCTGTGCCCATCTCATCCCCCGTATGCCATGCCAGACCAACCTACACTTTCTTGCATCCTGGTACAGCTGCCTTCCCCCAGCCTTCTTCTCTGCTCTTTTTCCAGCCCAATAGATATAGAAATGGCCACAGATCCAGACTTCCGTGATCCTCCCTCTACCTATGGGGTACAAGCAAAATTCATTAGTTTACACCTGCTCTTAGTGTCCTACCCATATTCTCCCCCCTTATTATTCTCTTTTTTTTTGCTCTCACCACCTTTTCCCTGACTCACACTCCCCCAGTTCTGCAGCTCACTAGGAGCACCATCTTCAAAATTATGATATATATATATATTTTTTTTTTACTTCAGTTCTCTAATGTATCTCTTCTAACTGGCCAATAGCCAGCATCCCTTTTCCAATATCCCATTCACCATCTCTCCCTCTGCTGCCCACTGTGAGGCAGCCCCAATCCGCAAGGAATGGGATGAATAATTAGCCGGGTCTTCCCCCATGAATTGCATGCCCTTTTTTTTTAACTTTATTTTTTATTTTGATCTTTAAAATCATACCAGTATAGATCCATACAATTCAGTTACATTTTTCCATCACATATGTGTTAACTTAACATTTGATCCTTTTTATACTAGAATATATTAGATAATCTAGACCTCCTAAAATTGCAGAGACTGGTTATCCAGATGTAGATAATGAGGAAAATAATAATACACTGCTGGCAGCTTTAAGCTTCAGATGTAATAGCACAGTTTCTTGCAGCATGTCTATTCGTCTATTGTCTCTGATCTCCATTCTATAGGAGTAAAATCTGATTTTCAATTCCTATCCTCACAAATCTAAGGCTTTTCCAGACAGATGAACTCAAGTCAATACAGTACTACAAACTACAAAAATACAACAATAAGAATTAACTTTTGCACAGTTATACCATCTATTTTATATCAAGATGTATATATTTCCTTTAGTTTACATATCCTTTTCCCGTCTTCTCCTTTATATTCAGACCCTCAGTTCACAAATGGGCAGTCTGCTTCTGTTATTATTCTGTATGCCTTTATGTTTCCCTCGCTATTCTGGTCTCCTCTTGCTCCCCCTTCCATCCCTCTCTCCACAACCTTCAAGGTCGCCACATGCTCTGGAAGTTTTCCACTTTAAAGTGCAGTGTGTGAGTAATATTTTCCATTCTTTCTATTTCTCCTATCTTTAAGACCCATATTCTTAGGGAGGGGGGTTCTGGAGATAGCCATTTGGTAGTGATGCATTTCAAAGCAGCTACTCTCAATATCTGACAAAGTTCCCTTCTCCGGCGACCTCCAGTTGATAAGGTGGGAAGGCCTAGTACTAGATCCTGAAATGTAAAGGGGATAGAAAAAAACCCTACTTGTTCCATCACTAAATGTACTTTTTGCCAGAACCTTAACAGTCTATCACAACCCCAAAATATGTGGTAATGTGCACTCACTAGTGTTCCACATAGAAGCCAGCATGCCGAAGAGGCCTGTGGATTATAATGTGCCGTTATTTCTGGGGTTGTAAAAAATCGAGTGAGTATCTTCCAGTTAAATTCTCGCCATATCGTGGCTGAGGAGACTTGCCAACCCCTTTGAAGCCTGCGATCCCACTCTGCCCTAGTAATAGTTATTTTGGCATCTCTTTCCCACCTTAGCCACATCTCCTCTAAGTTTGGGGTCTCCTTTGAATCTATTAGAATTGTGTATAGTACAGACAGGTATCTCAATTGATCCCTGATTTTTATAGAGTCCCACCAATATGATTCAAGTGAGGTAAGATCTTGCATGGCCTTTTTTAATAATGCTGTGACTTGGTAGCCAGTGACCCTTTTCCCATCACCTTGTACAAATAATTTCCCCGTCCTGTTCCTATGCTCTGCGGCGAAAGCCCACAGAGCCTGTACTGGGCATATTGCACCCTCTGCTTGCCCTTTCAGTGTCACTATGTAACCTTGCCCTTTTTGATCCATTTTTGTCCTCTTTATCATGATCCATATCTCTGCTACCCCCCAGTCTACATCTTCCCATTCTAACCCCCCTTCCTTGTCTTCTCTCCCATGGCCTACCACCTCGCTCACTCTCATGGTCCCTGCAAACATTACCACGTAAATTGTGTGTGAAATAGTTGGGCCTCAGCCTTTGATCTGCATATTGCTGGGAACATGTCCTGCAGCCTTATTAGCCACTGCTCCCCTATCGGCCTTCTATTATCTGCTAGCCCTTGTCTCAACCTGCTCCATCCTTGCATCATTCTTCTGATTAGTAAAGATTTTTTCAGGTCCTTCTACCCCTTTAGACTGCAGATAACACTAATCCCTGCCAGATAGACTCCCATAGTGGTGTGGGCTGTGCCTTTTTTCCACTGCTCCACGGTGAACATTCCCAACTGTTCCTCCATGAGTGGCCTACTTACCTCCATCTGGTGCTCTGCCCTGAATGTTTGAAACACTCGCCAGGCCCCATCGTAGGCCCTCAGAGTCCGAGCCGCCCAAGATCTGTGAAACAACAGTTCTGCTCCTTCGTGCCAATGTCCCAGATGTTCATTGGAATGGGTGTTTTTAGTTCTTCCGCTGCCGGTGCCAGCCTCCGAAAATGGTCCAGCTGCAGATGGGAAAGGCTGTCAGCCAGGGTATTATGTACCCCTTCTATGTGTTGTGCTCTAAATGACATGTTCAGCTGCAAAGCCCTTAAAACTAAAAGTCATAATACCTGCATGACTGTGCCTGACCTGGCTCCCCTGTTGTTCAGAACATCCACCACTGTTCTATTATCACACCAAAATGTCACTTTTTGATTACGCAATTCCTCCCCCCGGACCAAGGTACATGCCCATATGGGCATGATCTCTAGTAATGTTATATCTTTCACTTTCCCCTCCTTCACCCAACTGGAAGGCCAGGGTTCTGTGAACCATCTACACCTCAGGTAACCCCCCATGCCTTGCCCCCCAGCAGCGTCTGTGTAGAGGTCGAGGCCTGTGTTGTATAGCCACTCCTCTTGCCAGAAAGAGCACTCATTGTGATCTCTGAGGAATTCTTTCCAGATTTTAAAATCCTCCCTGACACCTTGCATCAGATCTACCCAGTGATGTGGTCTGGTGACCCCTGCTGTAACCCTAGCTAACATCTTTGTGAATGCCCTTCCTGGTCTGATGGCCCTGCATGCGAAGTTCAGGTGCCCCAGTATCTGCTGCACCAATTTTAGTTGTACCCATCTCCTGCTGGTATGTACCTGGATTAGTTCCTTCAATTTCTTTACTTTTTTGTTCGGTAGTCTAAATACTTCATTCGGGGCATCTATCTCAATCCCCAGAAATTCCATAACCCTGCTGGCCCCTCTGTTTTTCCTGGTGCCAATGGGACCCCTAGCTCCCGGCACAATTCCTGAAACTTACCCAGCATCCTCTGTGTCTCCCGTTTTCCCTTCCCAATGAAAAGAAAATCATCCAGATAATGGATGACCGTCTTATAACCCATTTTTTCCTGGAATATCCACTGCAAAACAGGTGCTGAACACCTCAAATGTCCCCCACTTTTAAAACTCAATAGATCCCAGTCCTCCCTCCTAACCGGAAGCAGTCTGAAAGCAGACTTAATGTCCGTTTTTGCCATCCATGCATCCTCTGTGGCCTGGATTATCTGGACTGCGTCCTCTAGTGTCGCATATGTCACCTTACTATGTTCCTCACTGATGAAATCATTCACCTACTCCCCTTCTGGATAGAAGAAATGGTGGATCACCCTGTACTCCCCTTCCTGTTTCTTGGGTACCAAACCCAATGGCGAGATCCGCATGTTTGGCAATGGGGGGTGTTAAATGGGCCCTCTATCCTACCTGCTGCCTTTTCTTTCTCTATCTTTTGTCTTAGCATTTCCTCCTTTCCTTTTACTGACCCAAGGTTGCTCGCCTCCCTTGCTTGCCTGGGTCCCCTACTCTGTAATGAACAGCCTGTGTTAAAACCCCTTAAAATCATATCCCGCATGCTTGTGTCTGGATATCCGTCAAGGCAAACTGTCCATGCCTTCAAGTTGATGGGGGCTCTGGCCATGCCAAACTGTTCCCTGTTGTGCCCCTGCCACTCCTCCCTGACCCCTCCCTTTTGTTTTGCCCAACCTTCCTTCCCTCATTGGTGCTGACACCCCCATTTCCATTCCCCCTACTCTGCCCTCCCCTGTTCCATGTTTGCCCTTTAAACCCCTGGACATCTCGAAAAAACTGTTGACCTGATCCTTGCCCCCCATGCCCTTGTGCTCCCTGGGCCCATGTCATTCTACATTTGTTTGCCGGGTGCCCTCCTCCGCATTTTGAGCAAGCATGCCGGAAAAGACATTGAGTCCATGAGCAAAAGGCCCTGTTATAAGCCCAGCAACATCTCTGGGGTGTAAACCCCTTTTGACCCACTCACCTTCATGTGTAGACTGATCTGTTACATAATCCTTCCACAAACCTATCTGCTTGGTATCCCATCTCAAGTCCCCAAATGATGCCATTCTCTGCCAAAAACATTCATCGTAGTATAACCACTCCACCCCACCCTTTGCTTTTGCTCTCCATATTATCAATGAATAAGTAATGAGTGGGATGCCCAGCTCAAGCCTTTTTTCCAGAATGATGGCTGAAAAATGGCAAAACCTAGGAACCACCCATCCCAAGTCTTCCCTTTCGTGAACTTGTCATCCTCTTTTTTTCCTAAAAGCACTATGGGCGCTGCCATCTCATTCTTACCTATGCCCTCAGTTTCCTTGTACTTGGCTGCTGCCTCCCGGCTCACCAAAGCAAATATGTCCACGTAGTCCCCTTTCCATATTTTTTCCTTTGTAGCCAATGGCACATGCTCACCTATCCTCATCCCAGGTGCACCTATCTGTCTTGTACCCTTTCCTTCTCTCTCCTCTCCTCTCCCTTTCAATTATTTTCCAGCACCTCCTTTTCTGTCCTAATCTCTGCTAGAGCCGATTCCATCTGCCCCAGACCTCCTGTCCCCAGTGCTGCCACAATTTGCCCATATATTCTTTTATACTGTCGCCCACTGTGCTGGATGTGTTACCTGTAACCTTGTCTGGGCCATGCTGCCTGGAGTTCTCCAAAGTTCCCCTTGCTTCTCCCTGCAGTTGAGGTGGAGGGTGAGCTACTGGGGTCTGTGGAGGGAACAACCCATTCTGGGCATCATGTCTGGGTTCAGCTGGGGAGATCCCCCTTTGATCTGGGGGGGTACTGGCATCACCGGGTCTGCAGGCCGCAGAGGTACTGGATGAAGCACCTTGGTGGGCCCCGCTATCGCCTGTGGTACCATAGCGGGGCTACATAACCCTTTGGCTGGTCATTTCTCCCTGCCATCTTTACCCAGGCCCGCTTTTCTCTTCTCCCCAGGTCTCCCTGGTTCCTCCCCCTCCACCAGTTCCTACATTCTGTTTGCCTTTTCTGCCAATTCAATTATAGCCTTGTAAGCATCTTCCTTTGATGGCCTGCTCTTCTTTGGTGCCATGTCTGTCTTATCTTTGCTCTGTGAAGACAACTACAGGAAGAGAAAACAGGGTTATTTGTATATCTGTACCTTTTTGTACACCTTCCTCCTGTCCTTCGCACCACATGCCCCCTTAAAAACAGACTGGGCCACCAGCGAAGGCCCCCATCCTGTTTGACACCCCACTTGTCATCCACTCAAGTGCCTCCTCTTATTTATAATTACAAATATATTATATATATATATTTTTTTGGGGGCCTTCCTCCCTGCCTGGGCTGACCAGGGCACCACCAGTCAGCATTTCTATTATGGGAAGCGGACGCACAACGTGGTCCCATAATTGGCTCCCCCTTTATATTCCTGCCTGTGGCAGCTCTTTTTTTTTATTCACAGTACCCAAAAGCAAACAGCCCCATAAAAAGGTGAGGGCACCGCTTCTAAGGTGACCACCTCCCAGCGTGGGACGTCCCCATGAGGTCCCGGGTTGTGATCCCTCTCCCTCTGCCCTTGGCCTCCCCCAGGCCCCTTATATTCCCCCCCAGTATGCCTCAACAAAGGGCCTCCCCCGAGCTGTGGAAGACACCCTATCACCTGGGCATGCTTTTGTACCATTCCTCCCTGAGGCGTGTGACGTCACACTGCGTGGTCCCCTAACCTAATCACTCTTCTTTGCTCCCTGGCCTTTTTCAGGCCTACTCCCCTGATTTGTCACCCAAAAACACCCTTGCCCAACCCCAGTAGCCACCCCAGCCCCAGGAGAGTGCCTCCCCTCTGCACCCCCACATGGCGTGTGACACGCCACGCGGTCCATGCGTTGGGGCCTCTTCTGGCCCACCAATGCACAAAGCATGATACAAGGATCCTTACACTCCCCATGCGGTGTGTAATGCTTGCCACATGGTCCCAGGATCTCGTTCGCCCTTCCCAGCTTCCAAGCTTCTTCCAGGCCTCCTGCTCCCAATGGCTAACAAAAATAGCCACCCAGCACCTACTTAGCCCTAGAAATGAAAAGCAAGTGCCTGTCTAGCAAACCCCATGAGGTGTGTGCCTCACGCCATGCCATCCATGGCTCAAGACCTCTTCTAGGCCCACCCTTCCTCCCCAGGCCACCAAACAGCCACCAAACAGCCACCACAGCACCAAACCAGACAAAAGGGGGGTTTCTACAAACTCCCACGTGGAGTGTGACGTCACGCCACATGGTCCCGGCATGCGCTCGCTCCCCCATCTCCACGGCCTCTTCCAGGCCCCCCATTCATAACAGGCAGCCACACAAAAGGTTAAATCACTGCAAAATGTGAAAACCAAGGAAAATGCTTTGCTACTCCTCCCCACAAACTGCACGTGGCACCTCACCATGTGTTCTCTGCTCATGCATTCTCTCCCCTGCTCAGGGGCTCCTTCAGTTATACCAATTCTTAGCAGCCAGCAAAAAAACAGTCCTCAAAATCCTACAAGGCATCACAGTAAGCAAAAAATCTTTCCAACAAGACCCCCACGAGGTGTGCGCATCACCCCACATGGTCCTGGGTTGCTCTGTCATCCACATTCTGATCCCCATCGCTACCAGAATCCTCCACATTTGCTTCTACTGTAACATCTTCTATCTTAATACTCTATATATATTCTTCCTCTCCTTCTTTTTTTTTTTTTAGAAAACTTCAACACATCGTCCTGCCATATCATCTTTTTGTTTCCTTACCTATCTCTCCTGGTGAAACAAACCTCTAAATTGCCAATCCGACGTGCTGCAGTTGATGTAGATCAAAACTCCAGCAAAAAGTGGCTGAAGCCCCCTTGTGCTGTCCCTTATGTACCTCCCTTCGCCCCTCCCCTTCCTGTTACCTGCCCCATTGTTCTGACCCTTAGCCCCTCCCCTTCCTTCCCCCTCTCCCCTTCTGAGCACAACCATTCTATGCAGGAGGGAAGGGGTTCACCAGGACAATATGGTCTGCCCCTTATTGGGCAAACTCCATTATCCTTGAATAAGAAGGGGTCACAGGAAAAACTTAATCTACTAGAGGATAGATCAAGACATTTAAAATTTAAGATTAACCTAGCTAAGAACCAAATCCTTGTTTTTGGACAAAAGGGTAGAAAGAAAGATGGAGCTTTGTTTTTGCAGGGAAACAAATTAGAAGTAGTAGAGTACTATGTATATTTGGGGGTTGAATTTAGTGGCAATGGTTTATGGACTTGGCAGTTCCATAGAATCTTAGAAACCCTAAAAATAACAATGCTGACCCTTACACGTTTTAATAATAGATGTGGTGGGACCAGTATAAAACCTTTAATTAAAATAATTAAATCTAAGTTTGAAGCTCAATTGCTGTATGGTACAGAAATCTGGGAAGTAACTTATATGGAAAAACCCACAATCCCTATGTTTAAAATCTTGAGGAATGTATTGGGATTAGGACGTTCCTGCCCATCATCGCATATAAGATCAGAGTTGGGATTTACTAATATAAAAGCTCTATGTGAAATCAGACAAGTCAATTTCTGGATTAGACTAACTAGACTCTCTCCATCTAGAGTTTCTGTCCTGTTTGGAGGAAAAACGGAAATTTATTTTATTTTATTTTTTCTGACCGGGTAAGTGCACTAGACAAATCCTGCCTATTTTCAGCCACGACATGGGGGAGGGGGATACAGATGAATGCCAACTGACCTTGAACCAGATTAAGCTGTTTGTGGTATTTTTAGTGAATGAGGGAAATTTGACCAGGACACCGGGGAAATTCCTCTACTCTTTTCAAGAAGAGCCATGGGATCTTTAACAACCACCTGAACTACCACCAATCCAGGCAGATGGGACCTCAGTTTTAACATCTCATCCAAAAGACGGCACCTCAGAAGTGCAGCACCCCTCTCATGCTGCACTGCAGTGTCAGTACTGGGATATTAACCCAAGTGCCAGATGTGGGAATTGAACCTACAGCCCTCTGATCTCCCGGCCTCAGAGGTGAGTGTGCTACCTACTGAGCCACTGACACTGTTTGTGGTATGCAGCAGGTTACAAGCAAGGATTCTGGTATCCAAAGGTTGTAGAACTCTTGCAAAAATATAAACTAGAAGTATTAGCAAGAGACATCAATAAATGTATTTTGTCAAGTAACAAATATAAAAAATATGTGACTAAGAAGATCGAACATTTTTGGAAAAGACAAGATCTAGAATTAATTAAGGACTCGGCTTATTCCAAATGGTTTGCCTTCAATAACCATAATTTTGGATATTAGGCCTATCTGGATATCTTAACTCAACCTCTTTTTCAATATATAAATTTGAGCAATTTGATAGTAGTGTTCTGAGGTTCAGATATAAAAAAAAACATAGATGAAAAATGCAGCCTGTGCTAAAGGAGATTGAGAAGACCTCATGCATGTTATGTGGCACTGTGCTTGGTATAATAAGGAACGCGTATATTGGCTGGGTCCTTTCATGAACACTAGATATAACTAGGACTATGAAACTTTGACTCTTATATTAATTCATACACAAGATGAATGGTCTGTGGAAAGAATAGCTAAATATTTTCTAGCAGTTAGTAAAATTAAAAAGAGAATTAATAGCTCGGTGACAATAGCAGGATTTTAATGTCAGTGTATTATGTCAGTACCTTAGTATAAGTATATAGACCACGTTTGTATTATTTGAATAAATAGCCTGAAGAAAATGTTGTAGATTATGATCTGTGCAGGCTGAATTAATTGGTCTAACTATTACAGGGGTGTCTGCAATATACAGGCATCCAACAGAGTCCATAGGGAGCCAAATCATCTAACTGTTGATAAATTATGGATTTACATAGGATTGTGTTATTTATGTATGTGTATTTGTATATTTATTAATGCTTCTACTTTTTAACACGTGTGTTTTTTGTTGATGACTTTTAAGTCAAACAATAAAACTTTTGATTGATTACAGTTCTCCCTGCTTCTGTGTGTTTCTCCTTATACACCTCCTTATCTTACTCCCTCTTTATCTCCTTGGACCTTCTGAATGCTACCCTCTTAGCTTTTACGTTTTCCACCACCTCTTTGGATAATCATAGTGGTCCTCTTTCTTTTGCACCCTTCCTTGCTTTCACTACATATATTTTTTTATCTTAACACAGCACAGACGGCATTAGTCCAGGTCATGAATGATCTGCTCCTGGCAAAGGATGAAACAGAGCTATCTAATTTGGTTCCCCTCTATACATCATCTGCATTTGATACTGTGGATCATGGGGAGTTAATTACGCATTTGAGGAATGTCTTTGGTTTGTCTGGTACAGTTCTAAATTGGGGCAGGTCACTCCTGTAAAATCACTGCCAGACCATGGTGTTGGGAAATTTTAATTTAATTTAATTTCATTTTTATTTTATACTAAAAGACATGTGAGCAAAATGCCTGTTTTCACAAATGTCCAGTTTAAATAAAAAACAACTGTGGAAGTATACAGATCATAAACATATACATGAGTACAGAAATATTTAGGTGGGAATATGCACACAAATTCAGGAAAGGTACAAATAGGAGTAATATGTCTATGCATGGGGGGAATATACATAATTATAAAGAATAAAATCTTTAACAGAGGTACACAACATCACTGAAGGGTGTCACAACCCAGTTAAGGAATACTAATTTTTATACAAAAGAGAACACTGACTACAAATATGCAATAGCAGCATGAAGAATGTGTGCAGAGCAGGTCAGACAGGTAAAAGCATCAAGTACCAAAATACAATACAGAGTAAGAGAGCCCCTAGCTGCATATATAGAGGGACCTGGGAGGACAGTAGTCTCTATGCCAAGGATAGACTACACTTGAGTGAAGTAGGAAAGAAAGTGTTGAAACAGAGGATGGAGGAGTACATAGAGGAAGTAGGAAATTTCAACTAGGAGCGGGGGTGGCAACTGGGCAAGATACATACAGAGACCACAGGTTGGGAAACCAAATGAGCTTACCCCCCATAACAGTGACAAAGGACAAATGGCAAGCACTATTGGTGGTGCTAGTAAAGGAGGGCAGGATGGGAGAGGGGAGAGGGTGGAAGGTAGTTTCCGTTAATGCTAGGAGCCTTGGGAGGAAAACTGCAGTTTCAGGTGCTCATGGCAGAGGGAGAGGTGGACATTGCAGCCATCCCAGAAACATGGGCCACCCAATACAATGACTGAGATCTGTCTGTACCAGGGTACAGGTTATTTTGTAGGGACAGGGTGATTGGGAAAGGAGGAGGTGTGGCACTATATGTGAAGGAAGGACTGAAGTGTGTAAGGGACGAAAGGGAGGAGGGTAGTACGGAGTCACTTTGGATGCAAATCCAGGATTCCAAGATTAGGATTCTTAGAATGGGAGTGGTGTACAGGCCACCATCTCAGACAGAGGAGTTAGACAGGGAACTAGCGGGACAGATCAGGAGGACCTGCAAGAAGGGTAGTGTGGTGATTGTGGGGGACTTCAACATGCCAGGAGTGGACTGGAGTACCCCAACAACCAGGAACAGAAGGGAGCAGGTACTGCTGGATGTCTTCCAGGACAGCTTCCTGCAGCAAATGGTCAGTGAACCAACCAGGTTAGGGAATGCCCTTGACCTTGTGCTGGCAAATGGGGACTTTGTGAGAGAACTTACAGTGGAGGAACCGCTGTCAGGGAGTGACCACCACTCAGTATGTCTCACATTGGATATGGGCAAGGAAGGAGTGGAATCTGGCACAAGAGTGCTGGACTTCAGGACGGCTGACTTTGGGAGGATGGGGGAAGTGGTAAAAGGGTACCTGGCCAGAATTCAATCTAGTATGGACACTAACCAGAGGTGGGAGCTCATAAAGCTTGGGATAGTGGAGGCAACCAAAACCTGCTGCAAGGCCCAGATCAAGAAGGCTAGGGCTAAGAAACCGAGCTGGTTGAGCAAGGAGGTCATGGAAAAGGTAAGGAGAAAAACAGCTGCCTTTAGGAAGTACAAGAAAACAGGGAGAGAGGAGGACATGGAGGAGTACTTGATGGAATCAAAGGAGGTGACAAGGGCAGTAAGGGGAGCCAAGGCATCTATGGAACTCAGGCTGGCACAAGGCATTAAGAAGGGGGGAGAAAGACTTCTTTAGGTACATCAGGGAGAAAAGGAGCTGTAAGGACCACATAGTAAGGATTAGGAAGGAGGGGGGTTGAGTGGAATCAGGGTGTGATAAGGCAGAAGCACTAAATGAGTACTTCTGCTCAGTATTTACTAAAGAGAAGAGGGGAGTGACACCCATGGGGGGAGAAATGGCAGAAACAGGGGGGAGGGGGTGACATATGGGGAAATCATGGAGGGAAGAGTTCGGGAGGGTTTGAAGGCACTGAGGGTGGATAAGGTGCCAGGCCCAGATGGAATTCACCCCAGGATACTGAAGGAGCTGGCAGAGGTCCTTGCAGGACCTTTGGCAGACCTATTTAATGCCTCACTTCATTCGGGGTGTGTATCTCAGGACTGAAGGATGGCTCATGTGGTGCCCCTCTACAAGAGTGGCCCCAAGGATGAACTAGGAAACTACAGACCAGTGAGCCTCACATCCATCATGGGTAAGCTAATGGAGACTATCCTGAAGGAGAGGCTGGTGGCCCTCCTAGAGGCCAAAGGACTACAGGACAGCAGACAGCATGGCTTCATATGGGGCAGATCCTGCCAAACCAATCTGGTGGAGTTCTATGACTGGGTAACTAGGCAACTGGATAGGGGCCATGCAGTGGATGTCCTGTATCTAGACTTCAGTAAGGCATTCGACTCGGTGCCGCATGGAGGGTTGGGAAGTAAGTTAGTAGGCAGAGGAGCAAGTGCAAAGCTGGTGAGATGGGTAGGGAACTGGCTTCAGGGAAGGCAACAGAGGGTGGTAGTGGGTGGGAAGCTCTCACACCCAAGGGTAGTGACGAGTGGTGTTCCACAGGGCTCGGTGTTGGGGCCAGTGTTGTTTGGGATATTCATTGCCGACATATCACTGGATATCAAGAGCAAGATCTGTCTGTTTGCTGATGATACCAAGGTAGGAGCAGTGGCGGATGACCTAGGGGGATGGCAGGGGTTGCAGGATGATCTGGTAAAGCTTGAACCAGGTCAGACACCTGGCAATGGGGGTTTAATGCCAAAAAGTGTAAGGTGCTGCATTTTGGGATGAAGAACCCAAGGAGGAGGAGTTACCAGCTGGGGGGGAGTGCAGCTAGCCCAGACAGAGGGGGAGAAGGATCTGGGGGTGCTCATTACAGGGTCAATGAACAACTTGGCACAATGTAGGAAGGCAGCTGCAAAGGCCAACAAAATGCTGGGCTGCATTGCAGGGGGTATATCCTCGAGGAGGGAGTAGGTGATTCAGATACTGTATAGGTCATTAGTTAGACCACACTTGGAGTACTGCGTGCAGTACTGGCACCTGTAGCTGAAGAGGAACATTAAGTTACTGGAGGGGGTGCAGCACAGGGCGACAAAGATGATCAAGGGGCTGGGGGACTTATCATATGAGAGGAAGCTGAGGGAGTTGAACATGTACTCACTGGAGGAGAGGAGGGATGGGGGGGACATGATTGAAACCTTTAAGTACATGAAAGGAATAAACAGGACAGGTACAGAGGGGCTGTTCAAAGTAAGGGAGGGGAGGGACACCAGGGGCCATGATATGAGACTGGAGGGAGGAAGGTTCAGGAGGGGGATGAGGAGACACTTTTTTACAGAGAGGGTGGTGGCTGGGTGGAATGCTTTACCTGCAGAAGTGGTATGCAGTAGAACAGTGGATTGCTTCAAAAGGGGATGGGACAGGACAAGGGGAAGGGTTAATGAAGGGGAAGGGTGGAAAGGAGGGGTAGCTGCAGAATAAGGGGTGCTAGCTGCACATTCGAGCAGACTTGATAGACCTCTAGGCCTTTATCTGCTTGGACATTTTGTATGTTTGTATGTTCGTATAGCAGCCAGAGGATAACAGATAAGAGGGGAGTGGTGAGGAAATGGTAGAGCAGGTGGGGTGTAGGGAGGGGAGTTAGTTAGGGAAGAGAGGAAATTATACCTAGCCATACATAAATGCAGAATAGTTACCCCTGCCTTAAGGGGTGAGGTAGGTGAGGGTAGAATGAGATGAAGGTAGGAGGAGAGATTTTGAGAGGATGGAGGAATGGTAGTTCAGAGGGTGGGGGAGTGTTTTTCAGTCTTTTCCCTTCTGGTCTTGTGCGGCATCCCTCAGGGCTCCATACGCTCCCCTTTGTTAGTTACAGCATAGCAGTTGCAGTCATAGCATTTCCACTGAGATAAGCGATCTGGAGGCATGACTTAAGTTTTCTCAGCTATGCAGATGACACTCAGCTTTACCTTTTGTCTAGACCCAGACAAAGCAACCAGATGCATGTGGTTGAGAAGGCTATAACAGAGATGAGGAACTGGATGTGAGCGAGCTGGCTGACTCAACCCCAGCAAAACTGAGTTGCTTCTGGTAGGCTCAGATTGCTTAGTTTCTGCAGCAAAAGAAAATGTAGGATTCCCTATTATCAATCAAGTCACACTTCAGATAAGGGAGGAGGTTCACAATTTGGGGACAATTTGACCTATTGGCATTGGCATCTCAAATTTCCGCTGTCATTAGAACTGGTTTCCACCACTTAAAAATGTTGCCAGAATGTTAATTCCTAGACAAAAGTGATGTGTACAACTTAGTGCAAGCTTTCATTATCTCATTAATTGATTACTGCAAATCACTCTACTATTAGAGATGCAACAAAGTTTTAATTCACCACCAAATTTCCAGTGAAGTTGCCAAATCCGCCTCTACTGATCAGTTTGCAGATTTCCTGTTTAATAGAAAATTCTCCATTTGTAACTTCACCTAGCCTTTGTTTTTTTTTTTAAGTGTAAATTGCACTTTAAAAACCCCTAAAGCAAGGTGAAGTTACAAAAGGCAACCCCCCACCCCACTGATTAATGGCCAAATCTTTCCCTGGTGTCTAGCTGTATCCCACTCTCACCAATCACTGGCCCAACTTAAAATACAATTACTGGTGTCTAGTGGTGCCCCCGCTGCAGATCGCTGGCCAAATGTAGAATAAAATTCCTTGGTGTGTAGTGGTCCCCCTTATTGCTGGCCTGCTGTAAAATACAGTTCCCTGGTGTCTAGTGATACCCCACCCCCACTGCCAATTGCTGGCCCAATATAGAATAAAATTCCCTGATGATTAGTTCCCCACCACCATCCCTGCCGATTGCCAACCTGATGTAACATAAAATTCCCCAGTGTCTAGTGTCCCCCATTGATCTCATGCCCGATGTGAAATAAATCCATACATACTTCTCTGGAGATTAGCGGGCTCCCCCCAATCCCCTATCCCTGTAATAAAAAAACAGGTGGTCCATTCATTCCCTGGTGTCTAGTGGACCCCTTCCCATCCCCAATCCCCTGTAATAAAAAAAAAAAATTAGTCCCCATTCTCTGGTGTCTAGCAGACCCCACCCCCACAGATAATGCCCCACCTCCCGCCCACCTTGACCCCGAGCTGTCAATTTGTACAGCCCTCCGTTCTCCACTATGGCAGGCTGCCGACTGAGTTGTCAATGGATGAGCATGTTCTTCTACAAGCAAGACACACCTAACTGCCCTCTAATGGAGATTGAATCTGTCCACTGATCCATAGCAGCCAAGCTCAAACTAGAGGAGTAGGCAGGCCCATTTTGTTGTGGTCCCAGTGCTTTCAAATAAAGGAAAACCTTTTGTTACTAGCCAGAGTGACAGACTTTCTTTAATGACTAGACCATGGCATCCATTTCTTCTGGGACTTTTCTGCAGAATTATCCCAGAAATCTTGGCCATTCACTGAGGCACAGAAAAACTTTCCAGTCTAGGACTTGCCTACAGTCTCCACTACCTGGCCCAGCTATGTGTATTGCATACTGGGGCTGCCCTGGTATTTGAATTCCCAATATCCGTAGATCACTTACTTGACATGAACTGATCTACTATTTTACAAGATGCTACTTGTCCTTCCTCTGCTAGCGGGGGGGGGGGTAACCAAGGATCTTTAATACTGAAGGCCCAAGCATAGACAGATGTTGTTTAGGGCAAATTGATATCCATGGCCAGCTAAGTTAAGGCATTTTCGGTTAAAATATCTGAATCCAAATTAAGGCCTAGGCCTTCAAGATATGGCCTGGATACTCCATTGGCTAGACCCTCAGACTGAATTGTGCAACCCATGGAAGTAGCCTCACAACAGTGAGAAGGAATGATGAAACAATCAAATGATGGACCCACACAGCAGTCTTTAACTCACAAGGATGTTCCTTGGATCTCAGCCACACACAGACATTGCCACCAAAGGAAGAAGGGACAGATAAAGAGGCACCTTGCATCTCCTTAGAGAAGGTCTTGCAGCCAAAGCAGGTTACTCCTTCTCCCCAGAGTACTTAGGCAGTTTCACTATGATTCTGGTAAATAACAGATTTGATGTTATTTGGCCTGACTCTCCAATACCAACTGTTATATCCACAGCATCTGTCCAGATCCCAGGTCAGACTGTTCCTTCCAGCCACACTGTGCTAGCTTCTACATGGGCTTTGATAACTGCATCAGTACTTTTACTACAGGACAGTTCCTCAATGCCAGAAGACATTGCCCTAGATACTTAGCCACAGCAGCTACTTCACCCATCTACAGGCTGATGCCAGCAGGA
Organism: Neoceratodus forsteri; assembly: GCA_016271365.2. Classification (NCBI taxonomy): domain Eukaryota; kingdom Metazoa; phylum Chordata; order Ceratodontiformes; family Ceratodontidae; genus Neoceratodus; species Neoceratodus forsteri. The sequence continues at coordinate 536,052,546 of CM028135.1, read as the reverse complement.
CTACCTTAGAAATCGCTAACCTGCTAGGTGGTTACTGAATCTGGTTACCTTTTCTCTGGCAGATTCAGAAATGGCTCAGATAAGGTAAATTAATATGCCCTATTTTAGAACTGACTTTCTCCTTCTTTACGTACAGTACGCTCAAGGTTTTGAACAGTAATACTTTTTTTCTTTGCTTTGTTCTAAAATATTTACATGGGGCCCATTGCCCATGTGGTTATATTTGAGATGGTATACATAGCAGAATCTGATTTACATGTAAGGAAGTGTTGCCCTCCTAGCTCCCTGGATCTGTAAAATAAAACAAAGTGTGATGAGTCCAGTTCCTACAAGTGTCCTATCAGTATTCTCTACAGCAGGAAAAGATGACCCACTTAAGCAGAAAAGTACAGTTTTTATATATTAATTCCAGAGTCAGATTTTCAGACCTGCTTAAAAATGTCAACATTTCGCCAGGCTTACCCAGCTTCATCCAGGTAGCAGTATATAATGCCAATAACAGTATACACACTCCTGTCAATCTGTATATAAATGGCATGGTATTACAGGAAGGGCATCCACTGACTGACCTAGGAACTGTTAATATTATAGGTACAGGAAAAAGTTAAATCAGTATTTTTATAAACTTACAAAGTAATAGAATATTAAGGATACAAAACACAGAACAATCTGAATAATGTATAGAAGTGCACTTGTACCAATTACCATCATAAAACAACTTTTTGGCTTTATAAATCTTGTAACTCTTCAACACAGTAGGCTCTTGAATTATTTCATTTTTTTTTTTTTTTCCAGTTTTTAAGTTTCCTCAAGCATTTTTGGCAGATACAAAATTTCTTTCAGATAGCAACGTGCATACTTATGTTTTGTCTGCTCTTTTTATCCCCAGCCCTCCTAGCTGACCACTTCTTCAGGGAACTTAGGCCCCACTGCCACCGACCCCTCATCGCTATCTTGCCACCCCCACTATTGTCATAGCCCCAGTTGACCCTATTTATCCATTCATCATGGTGATAATCCTCCTGGGATGGAAAACAGGAGGACAGACTTGCAAAGCAGGCATTCCTGTCCTCACCAAGCATGGTGGGGGGTACAGCACGGTCACCTCCAGGCTCTGCGGTGCATGGAAGGCCAGCTGCCATCATCCAGTCTGCTGGGTAGCCATAGTTTTTTCTGGGTTTGCATCCCCACTCTCCCAATGCGGCTGCATGCTCGTGGCGGCCTGGCTTGATGCACTAGTGGTGCATGGTCACCCACACAGCAATGTGCGCCACCACTATGGGCTGCCAGGAGCCACTCAAGTGCAGTGCACACTCAAACCCACCCCCTGGATGAGAGCATCCCATGGATGCTCCAATCCCTTCCTACCTAACTCTGCTTCTGTCGTCCAAGGTTCAGGCATGAACCCTGGTCGCCAGCGTGCCAAGTGAACCCCTATCACTTGGTGCCATGGAGCCGGCAACCTTCATACCTTAATTCAAAAGAGTAGCAAACTAACAACCAACATAACATGTGACCTGCTAGAGGGATTATATTCCAACATTTTTTAATTAAAAAAAGATGTGAAGAACTTTAAGATATTTAAAAAAGCACTCTGTGTCAGTCACCTCATTCTTCCACCCCCCACATGTAGACTACAGGTGCTGAGCAGTACTGTATGTGGTCTACTGATCATAGGATGTATGAAGTACTAACAGTAAAACAAAGAGGAAATCATGGTTATATGGAGGTATTTGGTGTGACATCAGAAATTATGTCGAATCATATGGGTGGCACGTGTGGCCACAGATGGATCCAAAGTATTACATACCAGCAGATCCTTAAATAGGCAAAATATAAAAGCATGAATGTTTAATTCATGATGAAAAAGGTGTTATATAATTAACGTTTTTTAGATAAATTGAGCCATTAATAAAATGGAACACATGTATTCAGGATAGGACGCATGGGTATGAAGATTTTAGTTTTTATGTTTGATTTTGTAGTAGCTTTATTCTGGATTCACCACCCAGATCATCAAAATGTATAAAACTAAACTATTCTATATTTTTATTGATATTACATACTGCTGCCCTGAAAAAGCTGGGTACACCTGGCAAAACATATGCATTTTGATCAGGTGGTCTGGTTGCCTGCTAACAACCCTCAGGATGCGGCGCATACCTCCAGCCATTATCCCCTCCACCTCGGCTGAATCCACGGTGCCATCAGAAGCTAGACCTTAATCAGGTGGTCCAGCAGCCTGCTTGATTCCTCGGGACATGGCACCTACCTCCAGCCACCATCCAATTCACCACGGCCAGATACACAGTGCCATCAGAAGCTGGCCCTTGATTGGGCGGTCCGGCTGCCTGCTTGCAGCCCTCAGGACACAGCGCCTACCTCCAGCCACCATCCCCTCTGCCTCAGCTGGATCCATGGTGCCATCAGAAGCTGGGACTTTATCAGGTGGTCCAGCTGCCTGCATACAGCCCTCGGGACAGAGCACCTATGTCCAGCTGCCATCCCCTCCACCTCGGACTGATCCATGGTGCCATCAGGTACTACACTTTTCTCGGCTTACCCTCTCATTACAGTGCCAACTGTGCCTGGCCTCTGATTGGTCAAGAACACTGCAGAGAAGCCTCCAATTGGCCCTAGTCTTGCAGCTATCCTAGAACTGAAGCTCCTGAAATCTCCCCGGGTCTACCGGCTCGGTGTAATTTTTCAACTGGATATTCTTGAGCCATTCAGTTAGTGTGCACTTTTGTGATGACAGCCATGGATTTAAAGTTTTACAGGTTGTGATAGCTAGCAACCTCCCTTTTAAGAAAGACCACATTGAGATACCTGTGCTAATGACTGTTTAAATTAATTTTAGAGAATCCGTTATCTCAGACTAGCAAGGAATTATTTTTACCAAATCTGTTAGCCCAGACTAGCTAGGAATTATTTTTCTACAGTCCTGACAAGCTAGGAATTATTGTCTGTTACTGAATTTAATGCGCTGACTAGGAGCCTGTGTTTACCACCTGCCCTCCACCTAAATACCTATTCTCTGCTCTACCCCTTCCCCCAAGTTTGTGTTCCCCGAATCCTCCTGGCACCTGTTTTTTTTTTTTTGCTTTCTCTGTGCTTGTTCCATTCTTTCCCTTTTGTTAGCTGAAGTGCTGCAATTTCTTGGCTGTCTCCCCTAAGCGCACTCCCTACCACCGTTTTAGTGCTAAAGAGTGGTACTTGTATCTTCTTTGTCTCCCCTGCACTCACCCTCCCGTCCACTGATCTTTCCTCCTAGCTAATCCCTGCCTTTCCGATTTTTTCTTTCCACAGAAGTTGGTCCTTCATCGGGCAGTCTGGCTGCCTGCTTACAGCCCTTGGGATGCAGCTCCTACTTCCAGCTGCCATCCCCTCTGCCTCAGCCGGATCCATGGTGCCATCAGGTATGATTCTTTTCTCAGTTTCCCCTCTCATTACAGAGCTGACTGTGCCTGGTCTCTGATTGATCAAGAACACTGCAGAGAAGCCTCCAACTGGCCCAAGTCTCGCAGCTATCCTAGAACTGAAGCTCCTGAAATCTCCCCGGGTCTACTGGCTTGTGTAATTTTTAACTGTAAATTCTTCCCGCCCACCTCCCTGATCCTAACCTCTATTAAATGAGCTACAACCTCCCTCTTTCCCACCCAAACTACTTGATTGACTCCCCACCCCATCTGGGTTTCTGGCATAAAGGCACACTACTCCTGACCTTCTACTCACATCCTTCCCCTTCCTACCCACCAATCTTTTGACTCACAGATCAGTATGCATCATGGAGCTACTAAATAACAAACTCCCGCTGGTACATCTCTACCTCTCCTGTTTATTCCCCACTCACCGCCAACTAAACCTAACCCCCTCCCACACTCAAGCTATAAACATCAGACCTGGGTCCCACTGGTATTAAGGCCTAACTCCCTGTACTTATCCTCCAATATGTTTGTCCTGTTTCTTACACTTTTTGTCGTATTCCTGAATGGTGGCCCTGACAACCACCTAGGAGCACCATATCCCCTTGTTCCACAATGTGACTGCATAGAAGCAGATTTGTGGCTGAAATTAAGAGCAGATACCTTACCAATGGACAACCACCCTGGGGCTGCTGTGCCCCTAGATCTGCTGGTGATGGCAGAACACGCATCGGTCCAAGGGTACAATGCTTTGTGCCTCCCGCTCCCCCGACGCCCACAAGCAAACCACCCTACCAAGGTAAACATAAACTATGCAAAGGGAAATCCACTACCACTGTCCATTTAACAACTTGGAAAGCTATCCTGGTCCTGCTCCTGCTATCCAGCAATGTGCATCCAAATCCTGGGCCTCAAAATTCTCCTGTGACTGGTGACTACAAGCCTAGGGGCCTTAACATAGCAGTAAATAATGTTTGCAGTCTTCATGTCAAACTTGTACAACTCCAGGCATGGGCTTCCCTGCACAGGCCGGACATCATTTGCCTCATGGAGCCCTGGATAACAGTCAAAACAAAGAACTCAGAAGTTGCACTCCCAGAATATCAATCATTCCAAATTCACAGACTTGGCAAGAGGGATGGCATCTGTCTCATCTACATTAAAAATACTCACCATAGTATTGTGCTCCCCATAACCACTAGAGCAGAAGACCACAAGCTACTAGCAGTCAAAGTCCAATGTGGCCAGAATAGTAAATCCCTAGTAGTTGCCTCCATTTACTTTCTGCCAAAAATGGCCTGTGGGGGCCTCACCAAAGAGTTGGATGCCTAACCCCCCCCAGCAAGGACCATGAACTCATTATCACTGGGGACTTTAATGCCAACTGGCTCAGTAATGAGACAATCCACCTGAGGGACACTATGGCCAGTCTGTACCTCATTCAGCTAGTCACAGAACGCACTAGGAGAAATTACAAGTCAAGCAATAATACCCTCATTGACTGGATACTCTCTAACTCCCCCACCAGGATAACTGAGGTAACAGTACAGCCGGATACCTTGCATGATCACTCCCCGATTACTCTTAAGTGGTCCAATAAACACAAGAAACCTCCACCTATCACTGTTGAAAGATGGGTCTTCAGGCGAGGACTGCTGGTGCCTTTCAAAACTGCCCTGGCATATTTTGGTTGGTCACCCATAGATGCGATGTCTGATCTTGACCCAGCCCTAAATTTCTTTGTTGACAGTTTAAACACTATTTGTAATAAATTTGCCTTGCTTAGAAAAAGAAAAGCACTAGGATACAACAACGGTTGGATCACCGGTGAGCTTCTTGCTCTTATGAAGGAGATGGATAACCTTTGGATAAAGGCATGGTCCTCCAGAAAAAAAAAATGACTACCAGACCTACAGGGCCTCTAGGAACAGGTGCACACATCTCATTAGGCAAGCTGTACAAGAGCTGGGGAGACGGGAAGAAGTTCTGGTAGAATATTAAAACCTCCTTGGAAAGGAGGAGAAAATGCACCCCCAGTTGCTCAACATAAATGAATTGTCCATTGCAGAACCTCAGACCATAGCGGAGTCATTTAATGCCTCATTCACAGACCTTAGCTCTGTCCTTCCCCTGACTATCTGAAGACAGAGTATGATCAACCAAGTAGCAAACCAACAATGAGAAGCCACCCTGATTTCTACTTCAAGCAAGTGACCACCAAGGAAAAAAGGTCCTATGTTAGGGATTGATATGAAGCTGGTAGCACTTGTCCTTGATGAGCTTACTGTACCTTTCTCCAAACTTCTTTAAAAAAATTCCCTCTCCCTTGCCAAATTTCCCATGGTTTAGAAACAAGATCTGGTCACATCAGTGTTTAAGAGTGGGTACAGGTCCTTCATTGTTAAATATAGACCCATTTCAATCCTCTCCCCACTATCCAAAGCACTGGAAAGGATTGTCGCAGACCAACTAACCGATTACCTTCATAAGCACCTACATCAGTGCCCCCAGCAACAAAGTTTTTGTAAGAACTACAGCAATGCTACCGCTCTGGTTGAATACTCTGACTCTGTGCACCATGCCTTTGATGAAGGCAAATTAATTGGGTCAGTCTTTATAGACTTAACAAAGGCCTTTGACACAGTTAACCACTGCCTCCTCCTAGCTCAACTTAAAAACTTAGGGGTGGCCTCAAATGCAGTATCCTGATTCCAAGACCACCTGTCCCTTAGATCCCAGAAAGTCAAAATTGGCCAAGTCATGTTAGATGCTAAAGAAGTGTCTCTGGGCATTCCCCAAGGGTCAGTTCTGGGGCCCTTGCTATTTAGCCTTTTTTGAATGATCTTCCCAAGGCATGTGACAGAAAATCATTCTGTACACAGATGATGCTGTTCTCCTCAGCAGTAACCAGCACATTGAACATTAGGAACAGGAAAAGGAACTACAGACCTCCTTCCATAAGCTTGAGGACTGGTTCAGCACACATAAGCTGCTGATTAATTATAGAAAAACTAAGACCATTCTACAATCCAGCCCACAACATAAGAGAAGATTCTCTGTCCTATTCATCCACAACAACGCTAAGGCCTCAGTGGAACAGGTACACTCATTTAAGTGTCTGGGGGTCACCATTGACAATACCCTCTCTTATGCACAGCATATCGATGTGGAGGTCAAGACTGTAAATTCCAAGTTAGGAGTCTTATATAGACACTGCAAAAACCTCACACCTGATGCACTCTGACTCTCAAATTCGAGCTCGATTTTATCCATCACAGACTACAGACTAGTAGCCTACGGATCAGCTGCAGATACCACACTAAAGCGGGTAGTAACTGACCTTAACAAGGCATGTAGGCTAGCCACTGATGCTGACTAATTCACTCACACCATCTCTTTGTACAATCAGGCTAACTGACTGTCTCTGCAGTACAGAATAACATTCCAAACCTCTCTTCTTGGCAAGAAGGCACTTCTGGGCAAAGCCCCTTCCCCCTGCATCACCAAACTTTTCTCCCAAGCTAGCTCAAAATATGGAACCAGAGGTAGAGTGGCAGGTGCATTTGCTGTCCCATTCCATAGAACTGTACTTGGTCAATGAGCCTTCATGTATAGAGCCCCTCTGTGGCTTAATGAATGCCTGGAAATCACATTCAGAACTACAAGCATACCAGCCTTCAACTTCAAATGTAAACAAAGTCTCCGCTCCAGGAACAACTGTGATTGCCCGTGGGGCACTTAATATCACTTGCTCCATGGACCAACCACTAAGCAAACCTGCTCCTCACCATACCCCCACATTTTTTGTCATTCCCCCACACACCCCATCTCCCCACCCCTCCGGCTGACTGTGACATCATTCTCTCCCTCTTTCCCTACTTACTTTATCAGCCTCCTTTCACACCTTCCTACCTTGCTCCTTACAAATGCCTTTCACCTTGGCTCTACTCCATGTCCCCCACCCAGCTCTACTCTGGCCCTTCCTGAGTTCACCCACCTACTTATTGCAACCTCCTTTCACCTTGGCCTTACCCCCTGTCTTGACTCAACTATACTCTGCCCTTCCACAGTTTCACACACTTCTTCCTGTGATGCACCCCCCCACTATCTGTTTTATCAAGGTCCCCTCCTAGGCTGCTAACTTTTTCCCTACCCCCTCCTCCTCCTCCCACCTGCTAGAGGTGCCCCCTGTACTCACTACATTACATTAAAGCCTCTGTCAAATGCTATCCTATGACATTGACCAAGCTGATTGTAAATGCTGTAATCTGTGTCTGATGTTTTATGTACATATTATTTTTTATTATTTGTGTAAACTGTGAATGTGTCTGATGTGGAACCTTTGCAAACTAGCTGCTGCTCAAAGGTTGTTTCCAAATAATTAATAAATAAAATAAATAAATAACATTTTAATGCAGGTCTGAAAACATGACTCCTGAATAAATATATCAAAAATATGTACTTTTCTGCTTGAGTGGGTTATCTTTTGCTACTGTAGAAGGACATGGTTTAGATGCCCCATGAAATCTAAGCAACCTCTTTCTGTTGGTAAAACCTCCCCATTAATCATTAAGGAGGTGTATGGAGACAAGGTAGCAGGGGTATTTTGCCAACTAAAACATTCTGGTATGGCAGGGCCCAGTTTAAAAGTTTACTCTGCATCTTCCTCTTCCCTCACAGGTCCCCCCTGCTAAGTGCTGTAAAAACGGTGACTACGGCATGAGTTTGAGGAGTGAGACATGGAGGTCCCAATTTGGGGGGAATACAGCCTACCTAGTTGCCTAGGATGACTTGGTGGGTGTTTCCTGTGTTAATATGGGGTGCTTCCCCCTCCATTCCCTGCCTGAGATTACTCTGCTATTAATATCAACAAAACAAAGCCTGGGTGGCGGTCAAACGTCAACCCCCTAGATGCCTCACTACTGCTATTTTGTTTCGCGTACCCATGCTAATCTGCAATGAGGTACATGTAAGAGAGCAGGGGTTTCCTGCCTCTCCCCATGACTCATTTGGTGTACAGGCCAGAGCAAAGAAAGACTAAGGCAGGGATACTGAGGCTGAACAAAGAGGAAGGTGGTTGGGCAGAGAGCGACAATGAAAAAGCAGGGATACTTCTGCTCAGTATTCACAATGGAAAAGCAGGGGGAAATACCTAATCCAGTCAATAGAAGCACTCTGGATAGGGGGTTGATATTAGTCCTTTCACAGAAGAAAGGGTTCTGAAAGATCTCTTAAAACTGAAGGTGGATAAAGCAATGGGGCCTAATGGGATTCACCCCAGAATTTTAAAAGAACTAAGGGAAGAACTAGTAACACCACTGACTACCCTTTTTAATAAATCATGGCAAGATGGGGTGGTACCTGAGGACTGGAGGAGGACAGATGTGATTCCCCTTCACAAAAGTGGGAGCAAGACAGAGGCAGGAAACTACACTGTTGAGTACCTAGAAGTCAGAGGCCAGTGGGGCACAGGACCCAAGGCAGCATGGATTCACCGTGGGAAGGTCATGTGAGACAAATCTAATTGATTTCTTTGACTGGGTGACCAAAGCAGTAGACCAGGGAGTGGCTGTGGACATGGCCTACCTATAATTTAGCAAGGCATTTGACAGTCCCCAACAAAAGATTAATAAACAAATTAGCCAGCCTGGGAGTGGGTCCTAGGGTGGTAGCTTGGGTAAAACACTGGTTGGACAACAGGACACAGTGGGTAATAGTAAATGGAGTCCACAATGAAGAAAGAAGGGTTACTAGTGGGGTACCACAGGGATCAGTACCAGGGCCGGTCCTTTTTAGTGTCTTTATAAGTGACATTGCAAAGGGACTGGAAGGGAAAGTATGTCTCATTGCAGATGACACAAAGATCTGCAACAGGGTTGATACACAAGGTGGGGTGGAAAGGATGAAAAGGGACTTGGCAAGGTTGGTGAAATGGCCAAATGTATGGCAGCTTAGATTCAGTGCAAAGAAGTGCAAAGTAATGCAACTGGGAAACAAAAACCCAGGGGAAGAGCACACAATGGGGGGTGAGATACTGACAACGACAAAAATGGAAAGGGACCTGGGAGTAGTCATATCAGATGACCTAAAGGTGGGCCGGGGGGATACTGGGATGCATAGGGAGAGGCATCACCAGTAGAAAACAGGAAGTTGTTGGCCCTCTGTACAGACAGTTGGTAAGACCCCATCTGGAGTACTGTGTACAGTTCTGGAGACCCCATCTCTGCAAAGACATAGACAGGGTGGAGGCTGTTCAGAGGAGGGCAACCAAAATGATGCAGGGTCTGCATCAGAAGACATATGAAAAAAGACTAAAGGAACTAAAGATGCATAGCCTTGAGGAAAGGAGGGGGGGGACATGATAGAAACTTTCAAATGCCTCATGGGAATCAACAAAGTCCAAGAGGGTAGCATCTTTCAGAAAAAGAGATGTGCAAAAACAAGGGGGCACAATGTGAAGATAGAGGGGCTCAAAGGTAATGTGAGGAAGTATTTCTTCACAGAGAGGGTTGTGGATACATGGAACAGCCTTCCTGAGGAGGTTGTAGAGTCAAAAACAGTGGGGGAGTTCAAAAATGCATGGGACAGACATAAGGCAATTCTAGTGGGGGGTAGGAGGAAGCAGGCTGTTGGTTAACTAGGATCTGCAGCTTATCTGTTAGGTAGGGGAAATGGGCAGACTAGGTGGGCCAAGCGGTCCTTATCTGCCATCAGATTCTATGTTTCTATGTTTCTAGGCCTTATGTTTCAGTTCTGCCTTCTTCACCACCCAAGACAGAAACAAACCTCTTCTGTGCTTTCCATGCTGCAAACCAGTGAGCAGAAGAGAGGAAGCATGGCCATTTCTGGGCACTTGCTACAGTCTAAGTGCCCACAGACACACTCTCAGATGGTGTAGCTATACAAATTATTTAGGGGAACAGACACAGGTAAACCTGAACTAGTATGGAGAACAGCCCTACTGAATGTACTTGGGAGCATAACATCCTAGATTTGTCTATCCATGTGCCATACAGCCCATTCCTATGGGCCCCAAGTTGGTAGCAGGTGAAGCGGTTGGGAGGCATGGTTAAGAACTATGAATGTTTTTCGGAACAAGGTTTCAGATCACTCCCCTCAGCTGTTCTTTACCACAGTAACTCATCCCTCAGTTTGCACTCCATCAGAAAAAGACCTAGAAATGACTCACAGTACTAAGGGGGAGGGTATATCCTGAAGGGCAAGGAGAGGGGGGCAAGTAACCTTGATGAGGAGCTGTTGTAGTAAGCTACCCCTGTGACCTTCTCCTCTTTGTTTCTGGGCAAGATGCACAGGGTGGTAAGGGTGCTCCTCCCAGGCACAGTAAATTGAGAAATCGGTTCATAATGATCAGGATGCAATGGTTTCCTGGCATGACTAAGACTCCTTGGGACCTGGAGGGTATTACATGAGGTCCCTACACCCTAATTGATACCCCAGAGGTACACTACAGACAGCTAGCATTTATGTATATGTTATACTAACATATAGGGCTAAGAACATCTACCATACAAGAGTAGATGTCAGGATATGTGTGTGCATGATTGCCATACACTTTACTTTCTAATATACACATGTATTTCTTGCTTACAAGATGTTAGGACACTTGTGTCCTTGTAGTATTATGATATATGAGTCGGCATTGTCATCTTCTGATGATTTTTATTATTAGACGGCTATGTACACAAACTGTACTTTCTTTGTTTCCACAAAGCGATAACTATAACAAAATTGTATAATGTTATCTAGGACTGTGGCGCCACCTCTAATTTAGCCAATAGGACTCATCTCCGTAACTAGAAATATTTCTATCTTACAGTAACTGTGGTAACTATCTTGGGTATATAATGTAAGACATTACATCTTTCACCTCAGAGACCCAGAGATTTCTGCATTCCTTGAGGTATAGGGAACGCATAGCATTGGCTCCCAGTTCCTAATGGTAAGAACTGCTTAGGGCAACTGTGATTTTCTTTTTGGTAGTAATAAACAAGATTTATAATACTCTTATACAATGTGTTTGTAATTTCTTGCATTCCCATTATTGCCAAGAACCTGAGAGTGAGAGTTTAGACCTCCTGACAATTGATGACCATGTGCAGGCAATATTTGGTGTTTGCAAAGTTTTCACTTGTTGCTACTACTTTCGCTTCTTAACAGGGACAGAAGGTGTGCACACCTGCATCACCTCTCCTGTTTTTCACCTACTTTGTAACTACTTGCAAAGTCTTGCTGCTTACTGGGTGTGGTCGATGCCGACTCACCTCACCCCATGGCAGTTTTGAATTGCAAGCTTACAAGTGCACAGTAGCCCACCTGTGAATTAGTACACCTGTTGTGGATCGATACACAGAACGGCACATTTTCACAGTTTGATTTTACATTCCTTCCCACTAAATGGCTACCGCATCAAATACCTGCACAGACTTGAGACTCAATGTCTCGAATTTTCTTGCTTCCCATGGAGGATGGGCTGACTTCATGCTGGACACAAGTCAATTCGACAACCCCATGCTGGGGATTTCAACCTAGTACACAGAGACGAGATAAACAGCCAGTCTCATCTCTCAATCAGGAGATGGGACTGTGGGAAACTGAATGTTTGAAAAGAGAGTAAGATTTGGAGTCTGCTCCAAACTCTGTGGAATGAAAATGATTCACTTTGCATCATTCTGTTCAGGAAAATGAGCAGGAACTTTGTATGTTGAAGCAGGAATGTGAAAGTTTGAGACAGGATGAGGGGCAGGCATTGAAAATGATTGATTTATTAAGTAGAACTAATGACCAGATCCATGATGAGTTAGGAGAGCTCCAGGACGAGATGAACCAGGTACGTAATGATTTAAGTGTAGCTACTAGGGACAATCGTGAACTGAGCGCTGCGTATAGAGTGTTACAGAAGCAGTTACAGGATGATGTGGATCAGAATGTTGCAAGAGTTAGTCATGAGGAATGTGAATGTAAAATGGTGAAACTGCACCATCAGTGAGAGGTACTGGCTGGTCACATCAAGGCAGTGTGGCATAGCCCCCATCCTGACGAACGCCATCTGAGGAGGAGGAGGAGGAGATGATGATACATTTCTCAGTACAACACCCAGTCACACCCCTACTATGGCCTAGTGACCCCACTCCACATCCACAACATGGCGGACCCCATCACATGACACCACATCCCTACATCATCAACGGCATGACGACCATCATGGGCAATGCCAACATGGTGACCCCATGATGGGGGACAGGCCCAGGCTTAGTCCCAATGGCACCACTGATTGCCATTATTTCTAGTGATAATAGGGAAGAGATAAAAAAATGATTGATAATGCCTTAGGCAATGTGACCCTTCCCGAGAGAACAAATGGATCCTCCAATCAGATTAAGCAGCTGCTCAGGATATGCTATTCTGGGAACAATGGTCTGCACTGTGGCTGAAGCCACAGCTCAGGCAGCCCTGCAAGGCACCCGAGACAATCTACCTCTGAACGATTGTCCCAGCAATCCCACAAATGGCTCACTCTGTTCAGCAGATAGCTGACAGCATTGGTCGGATGAGCCCGTCGACAACCTCAGTTGCCATTTGGAAAAGGTGCGTTCCAAATGCAAAATGCTTAGTCTCACTACAGACTAAAAAGTTTAGATCCTACGCCAGAAAATTGATCCTGGCCTATGGGCGAAACTCCCTGATACTATCCAACAGGATAGTCATGCCACCTTTGATGAAGTTGCAGCTGAACTCATTACTGCACATAACCTAGATGTGGTAGGAGTAATGCTCGCATACCCTGTGAAACAGAATGTGAAGGAAAGTCCAGCAACCTTCCACCTGAGGCTTTGGATGGCCTACCAAGCAGGAAAGAATCTTGCAGGAGAAGCCTCAGATGCGGACCTTATTGAGTACAAGATCTTGTTCCTTCAGAAAATGATCCCTGCAGTACGAGAGAAGGCAGATTCAACCACCTAGCCCACCACAGAGAAGTTTTCTGACATTCTTCAGAAAATGGAGTGAGTTTATCAACTCTACATTTGTGATTCAAGTTCCGGCTCCAAGAAGTTAGCTGCCATGGAACCCATCCCGGAGGCCATGACACACTACATGGTGGAGGGACAGGTCCAAGAGAAACAGCCCCTCTCTACAGATAACAAACAACCCCAGTAGGCCCAAGAACAATCCTGGGGTGGGAATCAGAACTACCACAAAATAAGAAACACCAGAAAAATAATAAGGGTACACAACAGAGACCAGGCCCTTCATAAAGGGAAATAGCCAATGAGAACCGAAGCCTCCAAGACCTTCCCGGGCAAGTGCACTCCACAGTGGACACTGTCACAGTGCAGGCCCTTGCTGCAGTACAACTGAGAGGGCAGGCCTCAGCAGGCCATGGGGATAGCGGAAACCCAGGCTGTCAGACCCCTACAGGCCTGAACCCAAAAGCGGCTCCATATACAGCATAAGTGCAGCATGTTGAAATGGTTCACAGGAACCAGGCCCAAACACTCTTTCAAGAGCTTCCCAAAGCCTCTACTAGTACGGATTTACAAATACAGGCCCCGGTCCTTATTGTAAACAAGCTATTCTTGGATACAAACGGAAGGCCCTGTACAGAGGCCGAGGTTGGGGGCTGCCTACTTACAGTATTACTGGATACTGGCATGGCAGTGTCTGTATTGCATGATGACAACCCATACACATCACCTTGGTCCACCAGATGGAAGACCAATATGTCTGGCGAAGACAGAATTAGACTACCTGCATACCGCTCCCTGCCACTACCTGTGACACTGGGACACCTGGAGGCATATCATACCTTCCAACTTGTGGTACTGCATGATCATCCTAGTATCATCAGAATTTACTTCTTGGCACCACACAGATGAGTGGTACACCTGGCCAACATGTTGTTGATACAGATTCAGGGACAGTGCCACACTGTCATAATTCCTGACTCATATATGGTTGCAACAATTGCCGAAAATTACAAAGAATATGACGTCATAGATTTATTCAAGAACCACAAGCTTTTCCCAAAGCTGCTTCCAATCCTGAAATGGCATCTGGAGGCATTTACCACCAACAAGCATGACTGTGGTAAGGTGCATACTGTCATTGAGGTGACAGGCCCAGCAAATGAGAGGCAAAGGCAATACCCCTTTCCATCCGAGGCCTTGCCTTCTCTTAGGAAAACAATTAAATCACTTCTCAAGCAAGGTGTAATCAGGACATGTGTTTCTACAGCAAATTCCCTGTGTGGCCTGTGAATAAACCCATGGGTGCATGGAGGCTTACAATTGATTACAGGAGACTAAACCAGGTCACCCCTAGTTGTGCCCGAACGGTGGCATCAGCACCAAACATGCTACTACTACTACTGACCGCTGACCAACAATGGTTTAGTGCCCTGGATATTTCCAATGGTTTCTGGTCTGCCTTCACCTTTGAAGGTAGGCAGTACATGTGGACCTGCTTACCACAGGGGTTCATAACAGCCCTTCCCTATTCCATCTGCACATGTTGGATGCCCTTGAGGGTTTCTCCGCACCCCAGTGCCTCTTGCAGTATGTGGACAACCTGTCACTGGCAACAGCCATGCATGAACATCTGGACCACTTGGATGAATTGCTGACCTTCATTCAGAGGGTTGGCATCAAATGTAACCCAGTGAAAGCACAACTGTGCCAGAAAGAGGTACTCTTTCTTGGCATAAGGATAACAGACAAAGGCAGAAGCCATACCTGGAAGAAGATTCAGGGATTACAGAACTTGCCACTCCCTACCAGTGTGGCTACCCTTAGAAGATTTCTAGGCATGGTAAATTATTCCAGAAATTTTATTTTGTGATTTTGCTCAGAAGGCCGCCCCTCAATATGAACTACTGAAAAAGGATGTTCCCTGGACTTGGGGCCCTATACATACTCAAGCTGTGATGTCACTGACGCAGGATCTGGCCTCAGTTACAGCCTTGCTCAGCCCCAATCCAGCCCAGCCATTCCATCTAGAATCTGCCACCTCTAACATTGCCATGTCTGCAGTGTTGGCCCAGAAGGTCTATGGCACCCTACACCCCATTGCATATGCATCACAGCACTTGACCCCAGTGGAACAGAAGTACAGCCTTTGTGAAAGGAAATGTCTGGCCATCTACTGGGCTGTCAAGCACTTTTTGTATATGATTGGGTATTCCCCTCTGATCATCAGTACAAACCACACCCCTACAACCTTCCTACTCTCAGACAGAGTAAAGGATGGATCAGTCTCCAATACCAGACTGACACACTGGTCTCTTCTTCTCCAGGATAAGGACATCAAGGTCCACCCAACCAAAATGCCATCCATGCTGGTGCATGGCCTCCTTTTCCAAGGAGAACCACATGACTGTACACTGCAGCCACCTGATCTACAAGATCCAAGCCCTTTCCTTCCTGCTACACCACAACTACTTGAGAACACCTCACTGTGTTGTGTTTTCACAGACGGATCAGCCTCCTATTATCAGGGAGAACATATAGCAGGAATGGGTATTTTCATGGTTTACCCTTTTGGTAACACTGTTATGATTTCCAAACGTTGCAGTATAGCGTCATCACAGTATGCAGAAATGACAGTGGTGGCCTGTGCCCTAGAGTTCATCCAGCATGGAACCGGGGATACCATCATTTTTATAGACTCTAACTGGGTTGCTGTTCTCTTACAAAATATCTCCCTTTCTGGCAGAAGAACTCCTTTACCTCTTCTGATGACACCCCAGTGAAACATAAGGAACTGGAAATATACAATCATTCACTGGCACAGAAATTTGCACATAAACTTTATGTACACAAGGTTAAATCCCATTCCATACATGACCCCTATCATGCCTTCAATGACACAGCTGACACCCTCGCTAAGGAAGGTGCCCGGGGGGGGGCATCTGGATGATGAACCATCCAGAAGCCAGAGTGACTGTGCACATTGCAGCCATCAGGAAGAACCACAAACCCTTCTCCCCCTTGAATTTGTCAGATGCACAGCATGCTGACTCTGAACTCAAGGATGTGTTCAGATTTCTGGACAGAAGCACCGAGAAGACTCTATCTGCATATAACCCATACTGAAGGAATGAAGGTAAGTTACACTTGTCCGCAGATGACAAGCTCATTTGGTACCAACTAGATGACACCACCACAATATTTTGGATGGTCCCTCATCATCTTAGGCCTGAATTTCTGCACCAAGTGCATGACACCCCCACTGGTGGACACCAGGGAGTGGAAAACACACTCCAGAGGCTCAAGACCACCACATGTTGGCCTGGTATCACCAAGGATGTGAAACAATACATAGACAACTGTCTTGTTTGGGCACAAAATAACCCCATCCATACCAAAAAAATGTCAAATTGTTACCACAAAGGCATTCTGGCCCTTGGCATGCTTTACAGATCGATTTTATTGGTCCCCTCACCAATACCCAAAGAAACAACAAATACGCTTTTGTGGTTACTGATCTTTCTCTAAGTGGGTTGAGGCTTTCCCCACCAAGACGTGTACTGCAAAAGCCACTGCCAAAATCCTGGTGGAACAGATTTTCTCCAGGTGGGGCCCACCTCTTAAGGTAGACTCTGACAAAGGAACCAGTTTTACAGGTGATTTGGTGAAAGAAGCCCTTGAACTCCTTGGAGTTCACCAAAAGTTCCATATACCGTACCACTCACAATCATCAGGTCAAGTAGAGAAAGCCAATAGATGGAATAAGCAAATGCTTTCCAAATTTATTGAGGACAATCCCAAGGATTGGAATTCCCTACTGTTATTACTCCTTGTGGCAATTAGAGGCACACCCTCAGCCACCACTCAGTCGGCACCCTCTGAAGTGATGACTGGCAGAAGTATGAGGTCACCTGAGCACCTGTTGTTTGACCTGCACAATCCCACTGCAGATCATGTCTCTGCAACAATTTGATTACAGTTCAGGAAGGTTCAGATGCCTACCTCACTGCCTAGTTTGCTGTTCCTGATAAATCTACCCTACAATTTGAGTGGCAAACTAAGTCTCAAGGACAAATATTCCCCATGGCCAAACTCTCCAAGGGAACTTTCCATGGATGGCCCAATGCAAAATTATCCCCAAATGGTACCTTTCCCTTGCACCACATCTCTCTTAGACATTCAGGTTTATATAATATCACTACTTTAATTGGCTCTTCATATTGCAATGTACTTTCTAAGGATTCTGCCAGAAAATGTTGTGCCATACACAACGTGGCCTCAGCCGCCATGTATTTATCTGTGTTACACCCCCCACTGGAAAAGAACTTTTGGAATGTCCAAAACAAAACCCTGGCCCTGGTAGTGGTCTCACAGCCACTGCTTACCTGGCACACTTATTAACAACTAACAATATATGCATATACCTGTTTTGTTTAACTTAACTTACTGGAATATGAAAGCATGTGGTGTGTGTCATACTACTAACACATCGTTATTTTATAGTACTTTGTTACTTGATAGCTTAGCAGTTTTTCAGATTCACAATCAAGACCCTATTGCCAGGATGCAAACCACCGAGCATAGAGGCAATTTTAGGAGAAAACCTAGTTCTCAGAAAGATGAATCACAAAGTCATAAAAGAACCACACATGACACATCAGATGTCACTGGTGCCACAGGCACCCTAACTTGTCTCTTTGGTACTACAATGTCTATCTGGAATAAAGCAGACATTGCTACTATCAAAGCACATTCACAGAAGTTTGAAGCTGGTATGATCAATGACATCATACCCCAATTATTGCATGGTGTGGATGGCCTTATTCAGGAAGAAAGATACACTGTATATCATATGCATGGCATTGCTAAGGCATTTTCAGATTCTAAAGAAAAGATCAATGCCCTTATTGCACAGAACAATAAAGAGGCAGACAAGCCATACACTGCCCATGAAATATTATGCTCTGCCTATGGGTCATACATTATCACTACCATCAACAATCTCTTCCACGATCTGGAATCCAGTAGGATCCCTGATATCATACACGATAGACGTATCTCTAAATGGTACTGCCCTCACTGAAAATCCCCTAACTGTGTTGCCATGTGTATGTTACAATCTATTTCTATCCCTATTTCTACTACTAGGAATTTAGGATTTGTGACAAGGCACACTATTACTGGTCCTTGCTTTACTTCTAAGAAATGTTCCATTAAGGATACTATGTTTGTGTCTTTTACTGTTTCTTTGCCACATTTTGATCCCAATACAGCTATATTTGATAAACTAGCATCTGTACACTCCATTAGGCACTTTGATGAAGACATCTACAGAGAACGCCTCGACTTGCCACCTCTTTTGATTTTTCATCCTCTTCTGGATGTATGGGTCTCACCACACACAGACTGTTGTGCTAAAAAATGGTATATTTATTTGTGTTGATGCGACGTATTTGATGTTATTAAACCTATATGTGGATATTCCCCAGACAGTATCGACTGGTCCTTTACCATGGATGATGACATCACCACCAATGGCACAGAATACCAGGACTCAGCATCTGCTCCAGATGCTTCTCAATTGTACCAGTCTTACTGGAAGGAGGTTCATAGGCTGTCAACACAGATTTCCAACCAGACTTACACTTGCCCAGTACAACTACAGAAATGGAGACTACCTACTGTGAAAATGCAATATTATTCGGATGGTGAATTTTGTGTGGTAACTAATTTTAACCAATTTACTTATGGAAAACAGTTATGTGGTATTACTGATCCCAATTTCTGTTTTGTCCCTCACCAGACAACTATTATTGGGCACACAGTTATCACCCCTGTTCCCCTTGTGGACCCAGATATCATTGATGGTGATCCTGATTATCTTCTTACTCTTTCAGAGAATTTATCTTACTTTAATATACATATTGATCCTCTGACTTTAACACTAAAGTCACTTTTAGACAGGAAAGACACACACACCTCATCCACATCAGCAATAATATGACCAAAGCCAATGAAGCAATATATGATCTTATTAATGATAGTGATTTTAATAGTGAACTTACTAATACTTGGTTAGAAATTACCTTTGAATGTTTTGTCATTATACAAGCATTTTTGATATTTTTCCTTATCATTATGCACTGTTGCCTCCAGCGCACACTCCACCAACACTGTGAGCAGCTGGAGTTCCTTTATAAGGCTCATGCTTCGGGTCTGTAAATGACTCCTGCTCTCTCTCCACTTCCCTGCTTTTCTTTCTGTTGCCCTTTCTGAGGCAACAAGGGTGGGGATGTTATACAAGGTCCCTGTACCCTAATTGATACCCCAGTGGTACACCGCAGACAGCTAGCATTTTTGTATATGTTATACTAACATATAGGTCTAAGGACATCTACCGTACAACAGTAAATGTCAGGATATGTATGCATAAGATTGGCATGCACTTTACTTTCTAATATACACATATATTTCTTGGTTACAAGATGTTAAGAAACTTGTGTCCTTGTAGTATTATGATATATGAGTCAGCATTGCCATCTTCTGATGATTTCTATTATTACACGGCTATGTACACAAACTGTACTTTCTTTGTTTCCACAAAGTGATGACTACAACAAAATTGTATAATGTTATCTAGAACTGTGGAGCCACCTGTAATTTAGCCAATAGGGCTCATCTCTGTAACTAGAAATGTTAATGTCTTACAGTAACTATGGTAACTATCTTAGGTATATAGTGTAAGACATTACGTCTTCCACCTCAGAGAACTGGAGATTTCTACATTCCTCGAGGTATAGGGAATGCATAGCATTGGCTCCCAGTTCCTAATGGTAAGAACTGCTTAGGGAAACTGTGATTTTCCTTTTGGTAGTAATAAACAAGACTTATTACTCTTATGCAATGTGTTTGTGATTTCTTGCATTCCCATTATTGCCAAGAACCTGAGAGTGAGAGTTTAGACCTCCTGAGAAGGGGGTACTGAAGGTGGTCAGCTGCAGGCTCATCACAGCCCTTGCAGGCACTCAAAATGGGCTGGGTCTCATTCCTAATGTATGTTTAATCCTCCTTATGCCATGCTGGATATAGTTGGCATATGTTTACAGTCCAAACATTTGTCTTCATGGGAGAATAGAGTTCATTATCAAGACATGTCAAGGGTCAGGAAGGTGGAGGGGGGATATGGGAGATAGCAGGTGTTAATATGTAAGTTGATTCTTTGGAAAGTTCTAGACTACCAGGGATTTTGACAGGTTTCCAGAGATTGGGAGGCCCACTAGATTATCAGAGATTTCTACAGTTTCTTGAGGATTAGGTGGGGGTCAGGAGGTCAGGTGATCACACACCACTGTATGTAAAGGGCAGGGTTGTGGAAGCAGTGTGCATGTTAAGGGTATAGTTTTGAAAGCAGTAAATATCACTTCCACAGCAAAATATTGCTGCTTACAAAATCTGATGAAAATACCACTGCACCCTATATGCCAGAGGGTGCCCTCATTTGAATTGGCACAGTGGTGTATCCAGTACAACTGTGATACAATAAGCACTGTATATCAGGTGCCTTTGAATATGGCCCCCACCCTGTTTGAATGAGCTATGCCAGGTTACAGTGGTGCTATTTATGTTAGTGCCACTTTTTTCTGTGAATGGTCTTCCTTTGACCTTGTTTTACAGCAAAATGAATTTCTATGCTGACATTGCTGATGCATATAAATGTACATTATTGTGTGATTTTCAATTTTACCAGTTATGCAGTTCCTCAAAATAATGTTTGTTTTGCAGCTACCAAATATGGAGACAACAGTTATATGTATTTTGAAATATATGGTTATTGATTTACTAAAATGTATTTTAACTTGTGCTATGCAAGGAAACATTAACTCCCAAATGCAAAGAATACTAGGTAATTTATTATTTGACTCTCAATAATGAATAGTTGGCCTTATATTGGTAACCTGGATGTTACTCCAGACATTAAAATAAACAAACAAAAAAACCTTTTAAAAACATTTCCACTTTTCCTACAGTAGGTAGCCAATGGTAGTTCCTTGGCTACTCTCATCCCTGTAAGTCTTATCCCACCCACAGCCAACCTCCCCCCAGTAGTCTTAAGGAATATTTGGTGTCCTGCCAGTTCCTTCCCACTTAACACTAGATGAAAGAAAGAAGGTCATCAATCTATTGAGTTCCTACCTCCAGCCAACTCAGTGTGAATATCATGTCATCCCTCTTTCTTCAAAGTACTTATTGAAACTGCCTTTCAAGGATATTATCAACTTACACCACTGGAAGGCTAGGCTGTTTTCATCACTCATTCTGCAAAGTAGTTTTTTCTTGCTGTTTCTCATGAATCTTCTGTCCTATAATGATACTGAGTGCCCCCTTGTTCTTTCAATTCCA
The DNA here is from genome assembly GCA_016271365.2 of Neoceratodus forsteri. NCBI lineage: Eukaryota > Metazoa > Chordata > Ceratodontiformes > Ceratodontidae > Neoceratodus > Neoceratodus forsteri. The sequence continues at coordinate 536,030,738 of CM028135.1, read as the reverse complement.
TACGTCTTGAAGAGTTTCATTTGGTCTTATCTTGTTCTCATTTTACATACTTGAGTACTGTAATAATGCCTCCCCAAGTCTTCTCTTTTCTGTGAGAACAATCCCATTCTGCCAGTCAGTCATCATAGTCCATGTCTTTTTTAAGCCAAAAACCATATTTGACACTCTTGTGAACCTTCTCAATTATTCCAATGTTTCTTTCAAGATGTGGACCTGAATTATAAACTATATTCAAGCCAGGGTCTGTCCACAGATCTGTGAATGGTCATTATAATATCCCTCAATCTGCTTTTAAAGTTTTTGTTAATTCCAAGATTGTGTTTGCCTTGGTATAATAGCTGCTGCCCAACACCGTTGCCCCATTTAACATTATTGATGATCAATACTAGAGGCAGTATGGTCTAGTGATTAGAGCACTAACTTAAAAACCAGGAGATCACTGGGCCAAATATCACCAGACTTGAATGCTCAGGTTACTCTAAATAAATTGCTTACCTTTCCAGTACTTCAGTTTACCCAGATATTAAAATAGGTAGAAGTAGGACCCCAATAAGACATTAGACATGGCATCTCATTTGGGCTATCCTAGGCAAGCAAATTGTCAAACACATATGGCTATGTGTTTTCCTGCTTGGTTTCAAAAATCACCAAGATGGTTCAGAAGTATTTTGCCTTTGTATTCCTTTTTCCTTGATGCAGCACTTTGCAGTTCCTAGCACCTGTTCTTGATATTCTTCTGTGTTCCAGTCATCTCGTGTTGCATTGTAAATACTTTTCACATTTTGATGTTATGGGCAAATTTGGCAATCTAGCAGATGGTGGTCACCTCCAGGTTACTTATATGACTTAATAGTATTGGATATTAGTTATTGAATCCAATGCAAAATTGCTGCATATTAGAAACATAATTAACATTATCACACAGAATTTCTGCAGTTTTCATAACTGTAACATTCCTTTTTCAAATTGCTAGACTTTTAAAAGATAGATGGGAGACTTCATTGTTGTTTAGTAGCTGTGGCAGAGGAAATCTTTTTTTTTTAAGACAAAAAAAGGTTTAGATTCTAGCAATATCTAGCAGGGCTACTGGTGTCCTTCGAAATATGGTCTCTGCACTAAAACTTCTACAAATGAAAAGAAAAACATAAAATACTCATCTAAAACTCTTTCCATATACATTCTGCTGTGAAAAAAAAAATTATCTTGTACAAATAGATTTTAGTCTTGGGGTGTTTGTAAGTAGGATCTTCTTTTGTAAATAGTGTTGACATGCAGACCTGAACAAAGGCCTATTGAAATGTGTTTCTGTGGGATAATCCAGGTTATGTCCCTATAAAACCAAACAAATAAATCAGATACATTATTTTTACTTTTCACTAGACTGTGATGGCATTTTATACTGATGACAGGGCTATTCATCGTGGTAAATCTAAAGCAAATATAGATATTAATAATGAAAACATAACTGCTGTGTCAATAATGCTCCCATGTAGAAAAATTAAACAGCTCATGAAAACTAGTGGATACATATTGCATAAAAAGTCAGAGAGTGACTATGCTTTATTGTCAAATTGTCTGCTTTTTTACATAACCTTTAAATAATGAAAGGTACTAAATCTTCATTCAAGCTGCAATTTTTCTGTGAGTATAAAATGTTATAATTTTTCAAAATGATTTGTATATAGAAGGAACATTGATCTTCCTCAGTACTGTCTGCTGGAGACAAAGTATACATCAAAATTAAAGGCTATTTTCCTTTGTATTTGACCAGCTGTAATAGATGCTCACCACCTAATGTTCCTTTGATATTACAAAACATGACAACATAATTGAGCATTAAATAGCCCTGTTGCTGAAGTCTGGAAGATTGCTAGCAGCTATCGCAAAGTTAATACACTACTTCAAAGGCATTTGCACCAGCCTCCTTCTAATGGTGTTACCATCTTGCAGTCAGTGAGAAAACACATTTTTAATATTCAAACTCCAATGTATTTTAATGAATGCTTACACAATAAGTTCAGGACAAATGGATTTTACCCAGCAGAAGGTTAATGCTAACCATTGTTGTTGTTTTTTTGTGTGTTACTGAGAATGCATTAACATTAGCATTACAAGCTTCACAATAATATATTAAAACTCTGCACCTATAGCACATTTCTCAAGATGTAAATATAAATATGATCATGTAATTGCTGACATGCATATTATAGGCTCAACTGTCAATAGATCTGTTTAATGCACCATTCCCATGTGTTGCTGACATGTTTTAACATACCCAGAATTCGTTCTGAAGAATTTTATACATTCAAATTGCTTCATTTCCACAAGATTCATGCTACCATTCTGCCCAACACATTTTATTTATGGCAGAATCCTGAATGACACTTTAGAGATTAAAACATGGTATTAGTCAGATGGAAAAGGGAATAGAGAAAATGATCACAGAAGGATACGCTAACAGAATGCAGGTTACTTGCACATTTCATACATTAAGAATGGGTTACTATAATGTGTCTTATATGGGTATTCCTAACAAAATTGATCCACCATCCACAGCTGGTGCAAAAGGCAGAAGTCTGCTTAATCACATGGAGAGGGTGTTTTTGTAGCATCACATCAATATTAATGATAACATACCCATTTGTTTTACATTTTGTAATATTTAATTTTAAATTTGGTCATGTATAGTATATACAGTAATTGATTTAATCTCCCAGTGTACTATTTCCTGTTTTTGTTTTGAAATAGTTCTATCTTTTTCTTTTTTGGGGTCCCTCATTTTTTCTGTCCTATGTGTTTATTTTCAAAACTGGCATTTGTTATCTAACTTGGTGACATCAGTTAAGTGTAAGCCTATAGATAAAGCTTCACTCTCAGCTTCAACTTACTGATCACACCTGGTTCCGAACTCTTAAATATATATATATATATATATATATATATATATATATATATATATATAAAATAATATTGAGGTAGGGAAAGACTGCCAATGACTGCTGGTTAGATTCAGAATCTGAATCAAGGCTTTGATGTTGAACAACAAAGCCATTACTGGACTGATTCCCTATTACAGTGGTAGTCAGATATATGTACCAGTAAATATCTAGACACATCTGGATATAACACATGAAATTTCATCAAAATGAATGATGATTTCCTGAGTGTACATATTTACACACACACACACTTAAGAATATATTGGACACTAGGGAGATTAGGTCTGCCTTGGATGCAGGGGTCCATATGGGCCTATAGAATGGCTCAAGTCATGAAATGATTTCTCCCACATAATGATACAGCACCACAATGGGTCACTCTGGTGAGTGACTCGGCTGAACCACCCTGGTTAAGACTTCTTTTAAGTACCAAGGTCAGAAAAGACCAGAAAGCAAATCTAGTTATCCATTAGACTGTGGGAGCATGAGGGAAGGGCCTAGGACTCTCCAACTGTCCCAGGATGGACTGGGCACACCCTTGGCCTTATACTTATCTATAGCAAAAAATTCTCACATTCTAGTGGGAGGGTCGATAGTGTGGTAGAGAGAGTAGGAACAGGTGGGGATTTGCACTGTGTCAAACATTTTAATACCAAATGTGGACTCTTTTATATCATTCCAACATGTCTAGAGCAAATGTGAACTACCGAAATCTGAGCTTTGGAAGTTCCTGTAAATTTGGGGTCCTGTCTAATCCCTTAAAAAGTCAACACTGATACTACATCAGTGAGAAAGGGTACAATAGTTGCACAAGCCAGAACATGCAAAGGGTGCTGTGAAGTGGTTCTATCATTTAATGAGAGATGCAAACTCAGATGATCAGGAGAGGAGTAAGAACTAAGAAGGGTTGGGAATCAGAATTGCATGAGGTTATAACCCAGGGAGTCTGGGAGCTCTGTCCCAAGAGAGCTCAACAAGCTTACAAAGATGCAAAAGGCCAATTAATACAGATAATGATTTTGCATAGATGGTACAGGACCCCCACTACTCGATTCCATATGGGCCTAATGCCTCACTTTAGGTGTTGGAGATTCAATGCCCCAGAGGCGGACCTGCTGCACATTCTATGGCAATGCCCAAGTTTAGATAGGTACTGGAAAGGAGTGCTGGCAGACTGCTCCAGAGTTATGGGTAAGCCAATACCACATGATCCAGTGCTGGTTCTACTTAGGACACCTCCAAACTCCTAAGGTGGCCCTCATTGGCCAAACTTTGGCTACTAGCAGTGATCATGGAGGTGAAGAGGGCAATCTTGATGAACTGGAAGCAATCAGTGTTGCCTTCTGTCATGGCACAGTAGTCAGCAGTGACAAGGATAGCTGCATTCAAATGAATGTCCTCCTTGGCCATGGTAAATTACCAAAAAGTACCACTCTAGCACAAAAATGGGATAGGTATTTCCACTCCCACCTCAATTCAGTCCAGTATACCATCACTATAGTGACAACATTACTGCACTGACACTACAGTAACAACAGTGCCAGGTCACTGTAGTGTCAGAATGGGACATTGCCACTGCTTTCTGGGGGTATTGCACTCCCTTCCCAAAGCAACTCCAACTTGAGTTGATTATTTAAGTAGCGGGGGTGTGGGGGCAAAGTCCCCACAGGGGGGTTCAGGAGGTGAAGCCCCCAGAAGAAAACAAAGTCTGATGTGGTTTCCTTGTGATCGACATAAAGGAGTCACTGTAACATCGGTCGACAATGAAATTGTTGACCGACTGTCATAGATCCGTTTGATCCCACTCCCACAACTTGAGACTCTACCCCATCTCTCCCTAGTTATCAGAATCACATGGGTTGGGTAGACCATGAAAGGTGTAAGGACATAGGATATTCCCCCCCCTCCCGCTCTGGGGATTAGACACCAGTAGGGTTTGGTTTTCCAACGTGCATTCCCATGAAGGATTAGTGGGATATGGAGCGAACCCTTCAGTGCATGGTTGATGCCAACTTTACCTCAACTAATTTTAGTACAAGTGTTCAGATAAGTAAAGAAGTGTTCCTTTCACAATACTAGGAGTTGAGCTTGGACATTGATTACTGTACATTCTAGTACAATGCTGGTTCCAATCTGGTGTTCATGGTATATTTCTTTATAGAATATGAACTGAATTCCATTACTGGATGGTTTAAGTAGGCTGTTAATTTCATTGTTATGACTGTAATGGCTGCACAACAATGTATAGATTAGCAAAGATAGTCTTTCTCTCACACAACAGTTCTCACCATAAAATATAAGAATGTTATGTCAAGAAGACCCTTTATGCTGTAATGGAATGTAGACTTGCAAGCCTGTAATGCTGGATAATACCCAATGCTCTGCATGTGTGTTCTAATATGTGATGTCTGTCAGAAAATAAAATATTTCATGTTAAAAACATTTATACACACACACACACACATATATAGTGTGAATGAATGATGAATATGTGTGGTATACAAGGAAATATGCCCACCAAGGGGACTAATTACATAATAAGGCCATGATCCCTTGGGCTCATGACTTCATTATCTAAGTTGCCCTCCAAGATGGGTATATGGTCTTGTGTTCCTCACATACCAATCATTTGTTTTATATCATACAATGCATTTTTTTGTTCTACCTGCTATGTGAGGTGGGGTCAGTTAGAGCTATTCTTGATTTGCCTTGACCATTTCTGTCATTTTGTAAAAGGCCTCTCTTTTGGTCCATTCCTGTTTCTTGGGTGTAGGAGTCCCCTAAAATGGGGGGGGGGGTGTGTCTGGGCCAGTCATCCACTAGATCATTGGTGGGTACACGGATTGTAATGATGCAGTGTGTTGGTGGTGATATGGAGTGGTATTGGAGGTAAGGAGGATGGTGTGTGGTCAGGGAGCAATGTGTGTCATTGGGGCCCATGGAGAAAATGGAGTACATGGCCAGGAGTCTCACATGGTAGCAGCAGCATTTGGTCTTTTAGGTTCTGAGTGTTGGATGGGGGAGTGCCTCTGGACTGGGAGGAGGGGAACTTTTTCCCACTTGGTATACAGGTAGAGCCTTAATTAGAACGTGTACAGCTGTATCCATCCAGAGGTATACATTTAGTGGGAGGTATACAGCTGTAATTGGTGAAGTATGCAAGGAAATATATAATGGTTCCCATTCGGGTAAGAGTCAACCATTTATTGTACTGTAGCTATCTATCTATCTAGATATAGATATAGATACAGATACAGATACAGATACAGATATAGATATAGATATAGATATAGATATAGATATAGATTCATTGTGAAAACTTCATTAATGCATGTGTTAGGGTAACGTAATACCACAAAAGTAGGGAAATGTGGTATTAGGGTTTCCAGCCCTAATGTCCCATACCCACCACTCAAACAGCAAAATGAAAAAAACATTAAGGTTTTGGGTCTCCATAGTCTTGGCAAATCAGTGGTGGGGTCTTCTTTGGGGGCTGTCAACCCTAATGCCCACCCCATTCCATGAGCAAACAATGTCACACATGATCTCCCACAGGCCCCTAAGTGAAGAAAGTACAACAAATTGTGTTGGCAACCTGTGGTGAGACATACTTCCCTACCTTGAAGAGTGCATCATTAGGCATTGGCTTGGAGTTGTACCTTGTGCTTCAGATTGGAGGCTAGGGGCTGGGGTAGGGGTGAGCATTAAGGTTGACAACCCCCAAGAAAGACCCCACCACTGATTTGTCAAGACCTGGAAGACCCCAAATCCTAATTTTTTTTCTTTTTCTGCTTGGAGGGTGCATGTGGGGTGTTAGGGTTGGAAATACTAACACTACATTTCCTTAATTTTGTGGTGTTAAGTTACTCTAACTGGTGCATTAACAAAGTTTTTTTTGCAAAGAATTTCCTTGCTTTTGAGATACTGTATAATTGAATCTTAATTTGCCTATGGGAGCACTGGGCCAAGGCCCTGTGCTCCCAAACCTTAATAGATGCATAAAAGTGTGTTGCTGTGGAAGCACAGTGCCCTCTGGCCCTTTACTTGCATTTGTAGCAAAACAGCAAATTATAAGCATAGCCTTCTTATTACCCCACCTCATGAACCCGGTAGTGAAAATTTTCAAATCCCCATTGAGACATAATTCTGTACCACCGAAACGTCACTCAACACCACAGGTGCGAAAATACATTTTCACTAGGATTTGAAAAATAACAGCTGTCACGTTCGTGTTGTGATATAAAAAAAAATTGCTATGTTGAAAATTTGGGGTCAAAATATTTAAAATTATGAAAGTTATGAGTGAGCATAGTAAAATTTCAATGTATGCATATAACTTTACCATTTTTACATATTTTGGCCCCAGATTTACAGCATAGTCTACTTATGTTCCCGCCTCATGGACCTGGTAGATGAAAATTGTCAAATCCCTGCTGAAATGTCATTCTACACCACTGATATGTCATTTCATGCCACAAGCAGGAAAACATATTTTGATCAGGATTTGAAAAATAACAGCTGTCATGTTCATGAGATGGTGTGAAAAAAATTGCTATGTTGAAAATATGCAGTCAAAATATTTAAATTACCAAAGTTATGAGTGAAAATGTAGAGACATTTCAATGTATGCTTATAGCGTTACTATTTCTACCTATTTTGACCACAGATTTTCAACATAGCTGTCTTATGACCCCCACCTCATAAACAAGGGTGTTGTAAATTTTCAAATCTCATCTATAATGTGAATTCACAAAGTGCCCACAAAATTGCCTTTTGAGCCACATTTGCATAATTCTACCACCTATGGTCATGAGGTGGGATCTCAAACAGGCCATGTTGAAAATGTGGGGTCAAAATAAAGAAAAATGGCAAAGTTAGGCATCAAAGTTGAAAATCCCATTGAAACACATTGAACTACACTTACCTTTGTTTCTCATATTGCAGTCCCTGGTTCCAGCAGTAAGATGTGTCCTCAATCAGAAGGTGGATCTATGCCAAGGGATATGTTCTGGTGCGTGAGGGTGTATGGGGCTGCGTGAGGTGGTGGGTGCTGATTGGCAGGTCAGGGTGGGGGGGGTTGAGATCAGTGAGGGACTATTTTCTTTTTCTAAATGGTTACCAAGAAGAAAAGTCATTGAGGGTCAGTTTTGTTTATTTCAAATTGCAGTCCAACTCTGGAGACACTGCACCCCAGAGTTGGGATAGTTTTCTACCAAGTGGGCAGGTTGATGACTTGGAGTGGAGAGGGATCAAGAGAAGTAGTACTGGGGGTGGGCATTCCTGTCCACCTTTATTTAAAATTGAATAAATAAATGAATAAATAAATAAATACATACATACAAACATACTGGGAAGCGTGGGCTGATGAGCTGGAGAGGAGGGGAGAGAAAGAATTACCCCCCCTCCCGATCCATTTAAAGGGATACCATACTGTTAACCTTAGGATGTTGTACATCATGTCATCATTATGTTTGTTTTTCTAGCTAATAAAATGTTTTCTTAACCCTTGCTGTGCTGCAGACCAATGCATCCATCCAGCATTCCTATGTATTCTAATTTGTTTAGCATCCTAAGGGTTAATTTACCAATATAAGTCTTATTTATATAACTAGAAAGAAAAACAAGTTATTGTAATTTAATTTCAGGTGCTTACATGTTTCTGTTTTATCTCTTTCATCCTATGGTTTTTAGTTTTGTCTTTTTTTTTTTGTTTGAAAAGAATGTGCTGACAAAAGGCTGCAGTCCATGTGCTCTTACATTCAAAGGGAGCAGCACTCAGGAACCCACTGAGTCACGTACATGCACTGTCAATTTGCTGATGGAAGTGCCACCATATATAGTGATTTTCAGAATGCCAGACTCTGAGGTACAACAGTGAATACAGTTTTTACTGCTATTAATCAGTTAGTAATTATCTTGATGAAGCAATGAATCTTTTACCAGTGGATAATGTTTGTCTTCATAACATTTAGTTTAGCAGTGAAAGGTTACCACCTGAGGCAGGATCAGGGTCTCACCCCTCATCCCCACCCCCACTACATACACAAAAACTTATCTGACTGCTATTGTAATCACTACTCTTATGTATGCTAGCTATAATTTTCTCCCATTACTTTTCTCTGTAGTCTATAATATCTGGTGCCCAGTATTCAAAATATTGCCCAGGTGCAAAGCTGAGTTTCCCCATGCAAACCAAGTTTTCCATGGATGCACAATATTGAAAAGCCCAGTTAGCATGGGCAAACAGGGTTTGCTCCCTGGCAAGAGTCAGAGGAGAGTGCAATGGAAATGAAGTAGTACTGACCAGAATATTGGCACAGTCCAGCATTCTGAGAATGTGCACTGCACAAGGCCATTTTGCTTGGTCAACTTATGCAGTAAATGTACGGCCGATAGAAATCCCAGCTTACTCCTGCACGACCCTAACAGTTGGTGAAGGAAGTGTGTTGGCCACTTCCTGACCCCCAACACAGCAGTTCCTGGCATCTAGTGGTCCCCCCTGCCAATTACCATCCCTATATACTATATCATCAGTCCCTGGTGGCTAGTGGTCACCCCCAATGATTGCCAGCCACAAGTACTATATAATTGGTCCCTGGTGCCTAGTGATACCTCCACTGTTGATCGTCAGCCCAGTATACAGATAATGGTTTCCTTGGTGTTTAGTTGTTCCTTCCCCACTCTGGGCAGACATGACCAATGAAATTGGGCATCACAATGGCTTATGCCCATGCTAAAATTCCTATATTCAAACAGACCTATGCAAATGAGCCCAAATGAGGACCACCGACCCTAACGCACATCCCGATGCCTGTAGGTGGGGGTGGGGTGAAAGGGGTGGGAACCCTAACAGCAAATTTCCTCACTTTTGTCACTATGGAACAACCCTAACTGATGCATTAAATGGATTTTTTGCCATTAATATATATATATATATATATATATATATATATATTTATCTGTAGGATATGATATTTAGTTTGTGTTAACCATGTGGTTTCAAAACACATTTAAATGCCTATTTTCTGACATAACCTGGGTTGTTTAAGAGAATAGCAAAAGCCTTTGTGTTAACCGTTTAGTTGCAATAGGCAGTTGAAAGCATATTTTCTGCCTCAACACGGTACTTTAGAGAATAGTCAAAGCAATAAAAATAATAAAACATACAGATAAGATGCACATGGTGAGAAACACAATATAGTACATACAGATGAGGTGTTGCTAAAAAGAACATGATCACTTAAAAACAGGTGCATGCGTTAGTTTTTAACAGCAGCTTGTTTAGAGCAGATTTAAAGAGTTAATGGTTATGAGAACTCGTGATGAACAATAGTAAGGAGTTACAATACTTGGGAGTGAACTAGGAAAGGGCAATTAACCCATCTTAGTGAAGTAATATAGCTGCACTGAAGAAACAGTAATGTGTCACTGGATCTAAGATAATAACCACGTAAGAGATACTGGAACAAATCAAACAAGCAAGAAGAAATATATGATCTGATCAACTTATCAGTAAAGCAGCCCATATGAAATGAATTTTTCGCAGATGCAGACATCCAGCCCAGTCCATTATATAGCTAGCAGATGTGGATAAAGAGGCTAGTGGCCAAGACAATATAGTAGACGTCCATATAGACTGCACCCCCTATAGGTCCTAAGCATGTCTGATGTTTTAAGCTACAAAATTTGCACTTTTGAAATTGTTCTATATGAAAATATAAATAAATTATTGTACTTCAGATGTTTATAGTTCTTTTTCAAAATTATGCATTTGCAGTTAGAACAGGTTGCAATAAAGACCATTTCAAAAATATGAAATGTAATAGGTACATACGGTGTACCTTGACCAATTTAATTGCATCTTGTATTAAACCGCCAGTTTTAAAAAGGCACAGTACATTAAAAATGTGCATTTTAAATAAATCAAAAAATGAGAGACAGCAGCATTGCATGATAGTGATAAAATGTTTTATCTATACCTTTTTATTCTATTTTAGATTGTCTCTTATCTTCTGAGTGGTATGATACCCATCTTTCTTCATTTTGAGTCTGCTTTAGCACTTTTTTTCATTTGGAATAATAAAAGGAGTGCTCCTTTTTGTATGGCTCAGAACAGGTTTTCTTCAGTATTCTCTTTTGTTTTCGTACACCTATTGTCCAATATGATCTGAAAACAATGTTTGCTCTATACTAGTTCATTATACTCCCATAAAAGTGATCTTAATCAATTGGTGTTCAAAAACAATGGAGCATTGTGATGAAAACATGGCCATAGCCATATTTAAAGGAGTGCTCCTTTTTTTACTTCAGCTAGAGAAAAGTTGTAAAACAGACTCAAACTGGGGAGAAATGGTAGCTTACCACTTAGGACATAATGGTCAGTCTAAAATTGAATAAAAATGTATAGGTCAAAATTGACCCTGCTGTCATGCACTGCTGCATTATTTATTTATGTAGCTTTTGTTGACTAAGTAAGTGCACTAGACAATAACATTGCCTATTTTCAGGCATGACCTGGGAGAGATGCAAACAATAAATATGCAGCAAGTTACAAAGATAACAATAAATACTTTGGGAAGAACACATAACATCACCATAGTACAGGCAAGTAGAGGAGCAACAATGGTCATATACTGTACAACACAGAATAACAGAAGAAGTTCAACTTCAGGAGTGCAAATTGTTTGACAGTTAATAGATTTTGTGAGCTAAGTACAATAAGGTGGATCATTTACACAAACATGTTATCTTTAGTTAGAAGAAACTTACGAAGTACATTTTTAAAAGTTAGGTGAGTCTGAGAGCATCTTATAATCATAGGGAAAGAGTTCCAAAGCTTGGGGGCAAGTGCTGAGAAGGCCTGTTCTCCCATTTTGGATGAACATTTTGGGACAACCAGAAGTGACATATCTTTAAAACATAAGGAGTAAGCATGTGTAGCACACTTTAGCATGTCTGTTAGGGTAGCAGGTGTACCTGTTCTGATAATATTATCAGTGGTACAGCCAGCAGTGAAAAGGCAGTAAGATGATGAGGAGTGCCAACCCAGATTCAAGTTCAGGTCACAGTGATGGGTCAGCCTGGGCATAGAAAGTGCAAAGTGACAGATGTTGTTGTATCAGATGTTCCATTTATTTAGGATGCCTTTGCTTGTCTCAAAGGTAGGTATCAGCCCATGGGAGAGGCTAGGTCATAGAACACCCTGGGCTATGGCCAACCTAGCACCTGAGGTAAGAACATACCAGATTTTATAAGCAAGACCTAGGTTTGTGATAACTGTCTTGCAGATTGTAGATAGGTACACTAGCACAAGTAAAAGGTGGCTCAGGACCCATTCAAAATGGAGTCAAATCAATGACGTGTTTAGGTAAAACAAAAATAAAAATGGTTGCCCAATAGTGGCACAGAAAAAATTCCACCATTAGGAGACGATAAAAACATAATGTTTATTGCACATAGCTAGAAACAAGTAGCATCCCTCACACACGTATCCTAATGGTGAAGTTTTTTCTGTGCCTCTAACAGGCAGCAATTTTTATTTTTGTTTTGCTACAATTGTACATACAGTGAGTGCAAGTTAAAGTCAAGGACAGGGTGTAAAGTGACTCCAAGGTATTTGAAGGAGTCAACTACAACTAGGCGGCGAGTCGTCATAGCAGTATACAGTATGTTAAAATGAAACTACAAAACTTTGTTGCAAATTTCTCTAAATTTTTTTGACAGTGAAACAGGTAATTTTATAGAATTTAGCTGTCAATGAACATTTGTTTTCACAACTCTATTACAGTATATAGTTGCTGTACAGTATATCACAGTCAGTGTATGCAAAGCAGTTATGTTGGTCGCTCTATACACAATATTTGCATCAAGGACAAGGAGTCAATACTGCTTTAGAAGCAAGACTTTGGTAATATAATCAGAACAGTGCTTCTTTCTATACCGTGGTCCAAGTCTTTTATACAGTGATTTACATAGATGGTCTGTGTGATGCTCTGCCCCTTGCTGATGATTATAGTATGATATCTGTAAATTAAATGACTGGTGTGTGTATGAAATTTGGCTCACACAAGTTGTAAGATTTAGCCTGTACCTTCAAAGTGTCAGTAGCTGAAACCAGGAGGTAATTAAACAGATAAGGAGGAAAACAGTTAATTGAGACATCCTTCCAGAGACAGTTTATTGCCTGCTGCTGCTTTTGAAGTTGGAACTTAAATACAAATTTTATGACATTTCAAGAGAAAGGTAATTGGGCTAGTTCCTCTCCTTTTAGCAAAGAGTGAAGAGTCATAAAATACCTCAGATCTCACTGGCAGGAAATCAGTCAATGGACATGACAAATGTGGGAATGTTAAGATCAAAGAGAAATGTTTAATTAAAGGATGCCTTATTTAGGAAATTTTTTTTTCTTCTGATGTACCATTAATTTTAAAATACCTAATAGTAGGAAATCATGTTTATAAGAATTAATTCTAAAAGGAGGAGCTAGATGACTCACCAAGGAGGTGGGGAGATAGAGTTGAAAATTTATCATTGTTTTCTGAAATGTGACATATCATCTTGGGCTCTGAAGAAACAAAGTTCTCTCTAACTAAATCAGCACTTACAAAAAGGTAATATTTAGATAGCAAAGATCTAAAAGTATTGTGGTAGGAGTTTTGTTCTGTAATTTCCCCATTTTATTTTGTGACTGTGAGCTCATGCTATTTGTTCTATATTTTATTTTACTTATTTTACAATTTGTGGTGAATAACTATTTTCTTGAAATACTGCCTGGGTGTCTTTCTGCATGTGAAGTGCCTGTATTTTTAAGTCTGGCAACTGTTTCAAAGGTGTGATGGTGTTACTAAGCTTGGAAAAGGTAAGAATATACCTAAGGTCTCTTATAGAGTTTTAAGGGTTCATCCTGGCAAAGGATTGTACCGCAATCCCCGAAGAGGGTACATATGTGAGCCTGTACATTGGGTATGCTAGCATAAGGTTCACAGTTTGAATCCCCCCAGAACCTGAGGTTAACAGGCGATTTGGACCCAAAGCAGACAGGAGGGTTACCCTGTCTGTTACCTGTTTACACTATTGCGCTCTGAGACTGGCACTGTGGGAGCAGAGGGCCTGACCTGCGGAGTGCATTTGTGAGTCTATACATGTGAAAAAAAGCTACTGTAGTAGATCACCACCTCTTATGATGTCCCATTTAAAGTCTGAACCATATCTTCTTACATACATTTACCATACTAAAAGTATTATTTTACCTTCTTACTCCCTAGCTGAAGTTAAATATGAATCATCCAGTTCAGCACATTATTGAAGTCACTTTAAAGTGAGACACTGAAATTGGTGATGTTGCTAGCCTGATATAGCCAGCTGCATAATCAGCATATCAGATAATTTGTGAATCTGCATAGACTGCAAGGAAGTCTTTGGCAAACGGATGGCAGAGTACAGAAGGCCAAGTAAAGTGTTATAGACAGGTTCTGAAGAAGGCTCTCAAACAATATAAATGTTGACAAGGGGCATAAAAGGTGTGACCATTACAGATGAATACAAGGTACAGTATGAAACATCATATGAGGTACTATATTATTTACAGATATAGTTGATTACAAAGTCTCTAGACAAACATTTGGTGGGATAACTATAACCTGCCTGTAGAAGAATCCAGGTGACACTGTAATGCTGAAGTGAGAAGGCTTCCATTTTGTCTGAAGCTTACATAAAACACAACCTTTCCCTCTGCTCACCAGCCCTGCATGGCTGGAGACCACCTTGCAATACTGTAGGTGTATTTTGAATTCTCAGCCTGCTTAAATCTGGTCAGATACCTATAAAAAACTACTTGAGCCACCTTTCAGTATGCAACTCTGAATCTGACTTTCAGGATGTAAACTGTACAGTTGCATAGGCATTGGAGTCAGGGGATCAGGGGGTCATGCAACACCTCTCTTTTGTAGCACAAGGTCAGACACTGAATTGAACAATACCTTGGGCTGAGGTGTTCTATGCAATTCTGAGCCCCCTTTTTTTGGTACACTCCTCCACCACTGTACAGTTGTTTGGTTCTTCTTCTTTATAACATAGCCTTATCTCTATGATGTAATCAGCAGTCAAAGTACAGTAAAAAGGGAGTCTCCATAGATTGGATTCTTACAAATAGATCTGATAAAATCACATCAAGAAAATATTGTGATTTACTGAGGGACCACAGTCAACTTTTTGTAGCTGGAGCTGCAAACTCACTTCAGTCCCTCTATGCTACATTATAATAAAACTACAACTTGATGGACCTGGACATATTACACAGCAAGTTAAATAAATGGCCCCCTGATTAAGCCTTCTGTGTAAGGCACTACATAGTGCCCTTTAGCTGTGGTGACATAGTTCCTGATTAAAACAAGTATTTTCAGAACAGTGTATACACTATTTTTATTTTTATTTTGCAAGTTACCGTAAGTAACATGAACTGGCAACATTTGTAGTTAAGATGAGATGATAGATAAGCCTGAACTTACATACAGTATCCCACAAAATCAAATATGTCTTTGACAAATTAATACCTTCTATCAGATATTACCAGACCTCCAGATGTTTTGTCAAAAAAGTAACAAAGCCTGAGCCACATACAATAATGTATTATCCTCTGATATCCTTGAAATAAAAAAATATCTGGGCTGGCCTAACAGGGCAGCATTAGAGTTGTTGCTCACAATGCCAGCAATGTGAATCAATGAATGAACCTGGGTCACCAGAGGGGAGGCCAGAGGAGACCATCAGGCTTCTGTTGCATTCTTATGACTAGAGACGCATGGGTGGCAATGCAGATGGCAGTCTGCCTTGTGTGAGGGTGTGTGTTGGCCTGACTCTGCTTGTCAACTTTCTTAACTTGCACATGCACTGGAATCTCTTGAGCTGACACCAGTGCAGGTGAGGAGCAAAAACAGGAGGGGAAAATTTAGCACTGGCACAGCAGGATGAAGGACTTCAGAGGACTCTCACATCATGCCCCTCCACCTCATGCTGCCAGCGGCTAATGATTCAACTCTTGTGAGACCTCCTCTCACCAACTCCACCACAGGGGAATGATATAGTCATCAAAATCAGATATGGGGTTAATCACATTGGGAGGTGTGTCTAAATGAAGCCTGGATAGGGATACCCAGGCTGCAGGATGATAAATAGCAGTTTTAAAAAAATAGCCAGTATTATTACTTATCATTTCACTAGCCTTGACTTAGCTGTTGGGCCAATCTCATAGTTTTCTTCTGTCCATATCTCATATAAACAGCTTCTTTTACCATACTGCATATGCACATACTTTGCTTTCCTTCAGGGATATCAAACTGGATGAGACACTGAAGCTAATCCATGAGACATTCAATACAACAAGCATAGGTTCCAATGGCCTTATGCCAAAGCATTTGAAGCTCAACAAAGAAAACTTAAACATTTCAGTAGCAATGGTTTTGCACTCCCTCACACTGGCCACATTCCTACATCACTTTGATGTAAAAGGAGGCCATAGTAACCCTTAGCGTCATAGCTGGAATCCGGTCTAATTCTTACAGCTATAGGGAAATCTCAATTCTTCCAATTCTTAAACATTGGAAGAAACTAACACACAATCTACTGATGTTATACTTCTTTGACAATAATCTACTGTTGGATGAAGAATAAATCTTCAGATCTAACCACTCAAACTTACACAGCACTGCTGAAAGTGACCAAGGACAATGCAGTTACTCTCAGCTCTGAACACTACACAAATCCAGCCCTCACCGATTCATGAAAACTTTTGACACTGAACACCATAGCTTCAAGATGATGAACTCCAACTCCTGTGACTCTTCCAGAACACTTATTTTACAGTATTTATTTATTTAGTTTTTATTGTCAGGTAAGTACAATAGACAAAAAAAATAATAATGCCTATTTTTAGGAATACCCCAGGAGAAATAAAGTAAAAGTAACATTTACAAATGTGCAAATAACAAAAATTACTACATTGGTAACAAAATACAGACAGTTGACAAGATGGATAAGCAACATTACAAATCAAGCTACCCATAACTAAAAATGTTAAATAAGACAAAAGAAGGCAAATAAGGGAATTAAGGTTACAAAAACATTCAAGAACACTTACAAGCGGAGGAGGTCAGTAAGTGACTCTGTAGCACTCTTCTGAAAAGATACTGGGAAGGGGCACAATGGACAATTAAGGTGGAGGTAGTTCTGGGCCCTAGGGGGCAGAGGTAGAAAGGGCTTGGTCACCAATCAGGGTCGACACTTTAGATACCATGAGTAGAGTCTTAATGTTAGACCTTAGAGTGTAGTTCTAGAAAGAATGTCAAAAGAAAGTAGTAGTTGAGGGTGGTGTATTACTTTGGAAGGTCTTAATGTAACAATCTAGGATGAACAAAGAACCACTGGATTGTGACAGCCAGCCTTGGTAGGCATACAATTCACTATGGTGGCAGAGGTGATTGGCTGATGTTACAGGGCCACAATACTTTTATACATCCCATACCATCTAAACATTGTAGATTTAAGGGAGACCAGGAAGGCAGGGGCAACTTAACTTAGGCAAAGAAGAAAGACATCTCTTGCAATTGCAAGTGAGCTTCTGCAGAGAGTATACAGTGCATTTGGCTCCATAAGCCATTACTAGTTTAGAGCTGACAACCTTGCAGATGGCAGCAATGTGGGTGGCAAAACCAATGGATGGATCAATCATAACTCCAAGGTACTTGTAGGAGGAGACTGCTTTCAGAGGGGAGCCACTGGAGCAGGATACAGTCAAATTACCAGTGCTGGATGTGACCTTCTCTCCCAATTGACCACTACACTTTGTGTTCGTCCCCTCAGTCAGTTTTTGACCCAGTTCACCACTGTTTTCTTCAACCTCTTGGCTTCTTAACTCCTTGACTAGTGTCCTGTGAATGACTGAGTAGAAGGCCTGGCTGAAATCTAAGAATACATAGTGACTGTTCTTTATCTTCTGCCCTGATCACCCAACTGAAGAAGTCAATCAGATTTATCTAGCAAGACAGTCCCCTCATGAATCTTTGTTGTCTGGGGACCTGTAGCCCATTTTCCTATAGAAAGTCAACTAGTTCCTCCCATAGTACAGACTTCATAATCATTCCCATTATAGACATCAGCTGACTGGTCTTTTGTGCTATTACTCATACATTCTTCTACTCTTGTGTAAAGGGTACATGTCCACTGTCTCCTAGTCCATAGGGACTACCCCTGTGACCAGAAAGTAGTTCAATATGCTTGCAAGTGGATCTGCTATCCACTCTGCTGCCTCCTAAAGCTTCCTTGGGTGTAAGCCATCAAGTTCCACAGATTTACAGTATATAATGTCAACTCTTTAAGCTTTTCCAACACCCTTCTTCCCTTATTATGCCCATGCTGATTGAGCACTAGCTATGTCTCTTTCCCTTTTTTCCCCACATTCTGGCTGTGGCCCTTCCTTCTCCCTAGTACGTGTTTAACAAAAGTATTTGTTCAGTACCTCTACTTTCCCTTTGTTCCTCTCATCCCATCCTTCTTTCCTCTTTAGCCTCACTATAACCCCTTTAACCTCACAGTTTTCTTGGATGTACCTGAAGAATGTCTTTACCCCTTGATGCACTCTCACTGCAAGCCATAGTTCTGTCTACACCATTCCCTAACTTACCTTCATGCCGGTTCCCTTTGTTGCCTCCAGGTACTTCTCCCTATTGTCACCCTTTAAAATTTTCCAGCACCTGTGTTCCCTTATTATGCCCATGCTGCTTGAGCACTTGCCCCATCTTTTTCCCTCTCTTCCCCACATTCAGTCAGTGGCCCATCCTTCTCTTTAGTAAATACTTTAAAATAAAGTATTTGTTCAGTATCTGTGCTTTCCCTTTGTTCCTCTCATCCCATCCTTCTTCCCTGTTTAGCCTCACTATAATCCCTTTAATCATACACTTGTCCTGGATGTACATGAAGCACTCTCTCTGCAAGCCATAGTTCTCTCTACACCATTCCCTCACTTACCTTCATGCTGGCTCCCTTTGTTGCCTCCAGGTACTTCTCCCAATCTTGTCCCTTTTGCTATCCTTTATACTAACATACTAAAATGCCAGCAGACTAGGCCTAACGGTCTTTCGCGTGAGTTCGTTTGGTCAGCCCCCACCCTGGGAGCTGACCTTGCTGCCCCCCTCACCTTCTCTGGCTTCTCCCTTCCCAGTTCTAGATATTCTCACTGCATTGGATTTTGCTTCCAGAACCCTTCCCATGTACCTGTCCCACCCCTTCTTGAACCCCTCCACCGTCTCTGCCTCCACCAGTCCCTTGGGCAGCGCATTCCATGGTTCCTCCACCCTCTCAGTGAAGTAGCACCTCCTCCTTTCTCCCCTCCTGAATCTTCCCCCCTCCAGCTTCCACCCATGCCCTCTAGTTGCCCCCTCCTCCTTCCTTCAAAGCACCCTGAATGCTCCTCTCCTATTTACCCCCTTCATGTACCTGAAGACTTCTATCATGTCCCCCCAGTCCCTTCTCTCTTCCAATGTGTACATATTTAGCTCTTCAAGCCTCTCCCCATAGGTCCTGTCCCCCAGGCCCCAAATCATTTTGGTTGCCCTCCTCTGGACCCTCTCCAGGAGTTTAATGTCCCTCTTTATATTTCAAGAATTCCCTTCTTTTGGCTCTTATTATAATCTTTACTTTGGCCAAGAACCACATTGGGCCCTTTGCTGTTTATCCCTTTGATACCCTCCTAACTGAGCTTTCTGCTGCCTCTAGCATTTCATTTTTTTTAATTCCTCACATTTTTCTCTACCCTTTCTACATATCCTATTCTCCATTTGCTTTTTTCTAA
Organism: Neoceratodus forsteri; assembly: GCA_016271365.2. NCBI lineage: Eukaryota > Metazoa > Chordata > Ceratodontiformes > Ceratodontidae > Neoceratodus > Neoceratodus forsteri. The sequence goes on along the minus strand of CM028135.1, from coordinate 536,010,956 downwards.
CAGTCCCCTCATCCTACTGAAATCTACTTTCTTTAAGTACCACACTTTCACTGTGTTTGCCTCTTTGACAGTCCTATCTGGACCTTCAATGCCAGTGTTCTCTGGTTGCTGGAACCAAGTGCTTCCCAGACTATCACATTGTCTTCCTGTTGGTAAGTACCAGTTTCAGCTTTTCCCCTTTCCCTGTCAGGCTCTGGGCCATCTAACCTGGAACACTTGTCACGCATCCACTAGAAGCTGATTTCTACTACTTGCTGTAATTGAAATTTTCCTGTCCACGTCGGCCATATTTAATTCCCCTACTGCCACCATTTATCCTAAATTGGCAGCCTTCCTTAGCATCTGCCCCAAATCACTGTCTGTCTGGTGATTCTGACCTGGTGGTCTGTAGACAAACCCAATCCTGATTTGCTTCCCATTCATTGTTGCTGCTAGCCCCACAGGGTTTCTAGATTTCCTGAATCCCCAAGACTATATAAGTTTCTTCTATCCCCTCTTTCACATGCAGCACTACTCCCCCTGCTCTGTTTTTCAAGAACAAGTATCCTAGTATGATCACCATATCCAATTTGTGGCTCAAGGTTCTTTATATCTGTGTAATAACCAAAAGATCAAGGACCCCTTCTGTGACCTTTACCCGAAGTTATGGCATTTTGTTGCCAAAACACCTTGTGTTGGTGCTCTTCATTTTCCAACAACTGTCCTTGCCACTTCTTTTTCCATTACCATGGCTATGGCTGATCCCATTATATGAATTGATATGGAGAGACCAGCAAGTCCCCCACCGTTCATGTCACTGGATGTGTGGTTTGCCACATTTACACCCGTTTTTAGTTTAACAAGGTACTGTATGTGTTTCACCCACTTTTCTCCCAGTACCCTTTAGATCTCCTTTTTTGTGATGCAAGCAATCCCTTTTGAACAGCCTCCAATCTCTCCAGGTGGTGCTCCAGTCCCTGAAGAACTGAAATCCCTCTTCCCTGCACAAACTCTTTAGCTATGCATTGAACTGCAACACATGAAACTATTTCACCTTATTTCAGGAATGGCCATGATAACATTTTAGAGAATGTTTCCTCCCCTGCCCTCTCCTTTGCTACTTTCCCCAGAGCAAGAAAATCTGACTTCTTCTGAACTATGCTCTGCCTGCTGAGATCATTCACAACCATGTTCACAATTAAATCTGGCATTCCTTCCCCCCCATGAGTTTCTCAACCCTGGTTATATGTCAGTCTCATGCCATCTCAGGGAAACAGCAGACCACCTTGTTACCTTTGGATGGCAGAATAGCCTGGAGGTAACTAACTGTGAATGAGCTTGGTACATCCAGCTGATGTGGGTTTAACAAAGAAACATAGAAACATAGAAGTTGAAGGCAGATAAAGACCGCAAGGCCCATCCAGTCTGCCCATTTCTTTCTCTGCCTTATAAATGTGCCATCGGCCTTTGCTCTGTCAGTGGCCTATCTATTCATACTCATCTGTATGGCTCCCTTATGTCTATCCCATGCCTGTTTGAAGCCCTGCACTGTATTCATAGCCATCACTTCCTGAAGTAGGCCATTTCATGCATCCACCACCCTTTCTGTGAAAAAGAATGTCCTCACATTCCCCCTTAATTGGCCTCCCTCTAATCTCATGTTGTGTCCTCTTGTCCTGCTATTTTTCTTATATTTAAACATGTTAGACTCTTTCACCTTGTTAATGCCCTTAAGGTGTTTGAATGTCTCGATCATATCACCTCTCTCCCTCCTTTGCTCAAGGGTATACATATTGAGCTCCATTAATCTGTCCTCATATGTCTTCTGATGAGGTCCCTGCACCATTTTGGTTGCCTTTCTCTGGACTGCCTCAATTTGGTTAATGTCCTTGTGAAGGTGTGGCCTCCAGTACTGCACTCAGTACTCCACATGGGGCCTAACCAGTGTCTTGTAAAGAGGGATTATTACCTCCCTCTTACGACTTGTGATACCCCTATTAATACTGCACTTTGATTTCCTCCACTTGCATACTGTGTGATTCTGTGAAGTCACTTAATCTCCCCAGTGCTCCAGGTCACCCTTGAAAACAGACATATGTGCCTAGTGAACCTTACCTGGTTACCAAAGAAAAAAAGAAGTGAGATCCCAGTCCCTTCTAGTACCACCTCACAACTGAATCCTCCACTATATGCACCAATCTCTTGCCCACATTGGGGATCACCCAACCCCTGGCATGCTCCTGGGCAGTGTCTACCTAATGGGCATGCTTGTTCCCTCTAACCTTGTGGTGGAGATTGGGGTACTTCTTGTTGCAATAGGGTGAACCTACTGCTGGTGCACTGCCGTAGTTCCTGATGCTTAGACTTCCTTCCAACACTTCTTCCCCTCCTCCACCCACTATTGCCCAGCCTCCTTCTCTGGCCTGTGTTGGCCTTGGAGGTGGCTGTGGCAGTAGTACCCTATGAAAATTAATTAGTAGTTGTAGTGGAAGGTCCCTGCACCACTTGCCAGAATCTCCTGCAGACCTGCAACATTCTGTTGTGTTCATATAGAGGCTTCCAGGCAGATGCCACACTCCTGCTCTGTGGCACTCATCCATTTCCTCACTGCTACTGTATGTGCTATGAGTGTTGTGCTATGTTAACTGCCTTTTGTGAGGTGGTTTGGCATGTCACACCAGAGACTCCAGTGTTCACTCTAAAAGGTTCGGGGCTTCAATGAGGTGTGCACTGGCTGACTTTATATTAGAAATCTATTTCTGCAGCAGGGGCCATTTTTTTTAGGTTTCCAGAATACCTCTTTTGTGTTTCACACAAATTAGCACAAGCACAGAGCTCTTTGAACACTAGTTAACACACATTCTTATACACTGCCATATGCTCTTTGCCACCTGTTACATGCAAATGCAGTCTCCAGATGTACTATACACTCAATTAAAAGGTTTGCTCTATTACAGAGAAAGTGGATATTTGATTGCACTTATTTGTACTGCTAAACAGTATTAAACAAACTAATTGATCCTGCTGTCATGCTGGGTAAACATATTGTCAATTCATAACCAGAGATATGCAAAGCTGTCCAACTTCACTTCACAAATTAATTTGTAAAGTCTGCCACATTTCCAAAGTGTTGACTTGCAAAGTTTTTGGTAAGAGAAGTTGAACTTTTTTCAAGCAATGTCATGAAAACTTGCCTGTGAAGTTGTAACTTCCCCTTGACTTAACCTGAAAAAAAAGTGTCACTTTTCCAGAAACTTTATTGTGAACTGATACAGTGATATCTCCGCAAAGTGTTTTGCGAAGGCAAGTTTCACAGCTTTTATAACTGACATGTTTATTTATGTAAGACACTTATTAAAGCAGCAGTGTATGTTATGGTAAAAATGTACCTACAGTATAACTTCTCATTACATTTTAGATCAGCTTTTTTTCTTCCTCGTTAAATGGCATTTCCATCCAATTTGAGCCTGCTTCAGCAGTTTTACATTTGAAAGCATTAATGATAAGCATTAACTATGACTACCTCAAGGTTTTTATCAATATTGTTAGCTATATTTGAGCACCCATAATTTTAAATCACTTTTTACATTCACTTGCGTGCATGCGCAAGGAACATCTTGCAACAGTATGACTTTTGGAGGTGTGTGACCCTCCTCCTGAATCCAGTGCTCAATGTAGCAGGCATGACCCTACATTGAGCATACTGAGCTGTGTATGACAGCAGTTTGGCTGTGTTGGTCTTCACTTCTAAGAAAAGGTCCGCTGTAATCAGTGGTGGTAGCGTGTATGCAATTTGCATATGGATCAGCCAATCTGCTGTCATGCACAGCTTAGCATTAAAAAACTCTCCCACTTCCTCCCTCTGCTAATGTCCTCCCCCTCCCTCATTAATGTTCTCCCTGCCCTGATGTCATGTGCCGAGGGGGGTGTCCAATCCCCCTCAGCTCATGTGCCCCCACAGCACACTCTGTGGCCAATGGGGGTGCACAATCCCCCATCGGCTGCAGCCTGCCCCCAAACAAACACCCAGTTGGAACACTGGGAGCCCACCCCAGTGTGCTCATGCCTCCCACCCATGTACACTGTATGGCCAGTGGGGGTGCCCAATCCCTGCCAGCTCCAGTCCACCCCAACAAACAGGTAGGTGGCATGCTGGGAGCCCACCCCAGCATACCAAAAGAGTCCTTTTTTTCTTTTTTTTTAAATCCTGTGAAAGAAGAAAATGGCTCCTTGGTGAGAGTCCTTGCCCACCCAGCCAACCCAGCGCCCAGCCTCTGCGCACCACCCACCCACACCCCTCATCCCATACTTACCTCTGGAGCCTGGTGCGATGATCTTCAGTGGACCAGGAACATGTCTGCACTCTTCAAAGCCGACCGCAAACTGAGAAATGTGGTAAGCTGTATAATGGCATAAATAGAGTTTTTCCAACTTAGGTGGATATCTCAGCCATTTTTTTACTTTGACACCACATTTTCAACATGGGGTTCTTGACACCCCTTCTCATGAATTCAGTCACTGTCATGGCATTATTCAGTCCCAAAAGGTGATTTTGTGATCACTGCATGGAATCACCTTTCAGGACCAATTAACAAAATGATAGTGTCAGTGTTCATGAGGTGTGCTCTCAAAAAACCAATGTTGCAAATTTGGTGAAAAAATTACAAGAAATGACTGTGTTACGAGCATGCGTTGTGCTGTTTCCATGCAGACTTGTATGTTCACTAATCTGTAATATTTTCACTCCAGATTTTCCACATAGGCATTTTCCCATACCTCCTTATGAACAGTGTAGCTGTCATGTTTCACATCCTGGCCAAAACGTGTTTTTGTGCTTCCGGTGCAAATAACCACGGTAGCTGTTGGAAATCAGTGTTTGCTACAGAGTAAGACAATCACAGTAACACTGTTCAAGAGCAGAGGTCCTAAAATGCCTATTTTGAAACTTTGGTGACAGAAGTCCATAAAGTGGCTGTGTTATGAGCGTGCATTGCTCAGTTTCTATGCACAGTCATAAGTTCGTGAATTTGTAATATTTTCACTCCAGATTTTCAACATTGACATTTTCCCATATCTCCTGAAGAGCAGTACAGCTGTCATTTTTCACATCCTGGCCAAAATGTGTTTTCACACTTCCGGTGTAGAATAGCATGGTCGCTGTGGGAAATCATGTTCGGTACAGAGTAAGAAAATCATAGTGACACTGTTCATGAGCTGACATCCTTAAATGCTTGTGTTGAAACTTTGGTGAAATAATTCCACTGAATGACTGTGTTGCAAGTGCAAGTTGCACAGTTTCTGTGCAGGCTCATACCCTTGAGCACAACCAGGGCGTTAGGGTTCCTAAGATAGACACTTCAGAAGTATGAGGGTGAAATGTTACTCAGATGCAAGATAAGTTGCAGAGAGGTACTCTGTTGGGATATGGATGCTGAAGGGAAATTGATACAACTGGGGGGGCCTGCACAAATGCTAAACACCAATGCACATACCTGCAAGCAAATGTTTGGCATTGACAAATGCTTGTTTTACGATTTAGATGAACCAGTATGTGACATGCACTACTGCCTTGCCTTTTGAGGAAATCAAGGTTTACTCTAGCTCACAAAACATAAAGAGCAGTTGCCATCTCACTGAAATATGTTGCCATATGGAAAGTCTGGAAACAAAAACTAATAGCAGTGCTCAGTACTGGGTATTACAGATGAGTGTATAAAGAGGTTTGCCCAATTTAAAAGGGGCAGGACCCATTGCCCCATGGCCTATGCCAAAAAATGTGAGGCTCAGTGAGTGAAGGGGAGGGGTGAGAAAAGGGGGGTGGGGCTAGGAAGAAAAGGGGGAAGTATGATGACATCACAAAAGGGGCGGACAATAGAACAAAGGAGCAATGAGGTGGCAACATAGGATTGGATAAAGGGAAAAAGGGGTGTGGAAAGGAGCATTAAAAAGGGGCTGCACGCTAAAGGAAGGTCACAATTTTGCTCCATAAGGAGTTTTCTCCTGTGGAAGCACGTTTCAGTCTATGGTAAAAGCCATAGGGCATTTGATTTGAATTTGGAAGTTTAATAGAAGTGGAATTAAGAATTAAAGAGCTAAAAAGAAAGGATGGTGAGCAACAACGATGGACAACAAGAGGATTAGAGGTAAGAGATATCAAAGCGGGCTGAGAGCACTGGCAAAAGAAAGAGAGCACATGGTGTGGGACCATGAGTACATTTATATGGTGGTGTTTAGAAGTGTGGTTTATGGCTGCGGAGAATGGAGGCAGCTATGGTTTTTGTCAGGGGTACGTGGGGGATTCAGAGGAAGGGAGAAGGAGGTTGGTCGGCTGCGGTGCACGCAGCCCGGAAGTCACGAGCGAGTAGCAGCATGGCGGTCACCAGACCAAAAGCAGGAAAGCATGGTTTGAATCCATCTGGGGCTTTCAGGCATCGTCACAACCATGTTGGGTTAAGGGAGAAGGCGTTTAGTGTGGAAGGGTTTGAGCAGTCAAAACAAAAATCGGAGGGTCGACGAGGGCAGTAGAGATGGGCTGGTTGAAGCCTGGAGAATGGTGTGAGCAGAGAGGGATGTGTTTAAAGGCCTGAACAAGGAAGTCTAGGGGCAGTAGAAGAAAAGCCCTGCAGAGGTAGTGTGCTAGGGCGCAGGGTGCAAGCTGGCTGTGGAAGGAGAGAAGCATGGGAGTCAGAGGCACAGCAGTGAGGAAATAAAAGAAGGGCCTAAAGAGGGGCAGAGGAGCCTCAGCTCGTGGAGCCGTAGCCAAAAGTAAGAAAATGGGGGGGAACAGGGAAAAGAAATGTGGTAGCGGCATGAGGGCTATGCAGGGGAGCCTGGGTGACGTTTTTGGAATTCCAGCAAAAGGACAGAGGAAGAAGCATTAGGGCCAAACAAAAACAGTAGCGCCAGAAGGGCATCTTGTTGGGGAAGCGCTGCCTGGAAAAGGAGAGGAAGAAGGAGCATGCAAAAGCGCTGGGGCGTGACCACGTGGTGATGGCATGTGACGTCATCACCACGTGGGGGGGGTGAAAGTAAAATGGAATGCAAGTGTGGAGGACGCCCACACAAGGGAGGGGGGAGAACATAATCAACGTAAAATGGGCATGAGTAAGCAAACAGAAATTAAGAGCAGCACTGTACTGTGTGTAGTAAATCCCACCAGTTTGGCGATCCATTTTCGGGGGGGGCCTCAGACTGGGCAAGGGCACGTCTGACAATGGCAACAACAAGGGGGGATATTAAATATTAGAGTTACTCTTCCCCAGTTCCTTTTCAGGATGATCACTTAGATGTAGCACCAGGACAGAGTCGAAGACATGCTGCTATGCACCAGGGAGCATGCCAGTGTGAGAAGTGCAACAGTGAGGCTGGAGCATCTCCAGTGGCATTAAAAAAAAGGAAAAGCAAGCAGTTGGGGAGTTTCATAAGGAATGAAGTACAACGGTAGTAGGGGAGGGTGGGGGAAGGGGCGGCAATGACAGCTGAAAAGCAGAAAAGGCACAAGAAGGCTGAGAAGAGGTGGGGGGTTTAAAAAATGAATAAGAAGTTGCCCGGGGGACACGCTTGGGGAGGCGGGGGCAGTATGAGCAAAGATGGGGTGTAAAAAAATAATCCACATAGCAACAGTTAAAACAGGATATAGATACATTAACAATATGGAATGCAGCGAATGACTGTGTTAACATATGTTTGTCATTATAGATATGAACAGAGAATGGCGCCAAGAAAAACAAAGCCCAACAAGGAAGAGTGTTTCAAGGCGGTGATGGATTTGGTGGTGAAGGCAAATCAGTTGCTGGAGGTGGCAGAGCCAGAGGGTGTGGAGAAGGGTACAAAAAGAAAAGGGAAAAGGGGGAAAGGCAAAGAGGCTAACAAAAGGGTGCCACCATGGGTCACCTCTGGGGAGCCAAGTACGGTGATACAAGTGGTGGAACCACAGGCACCTTCCCCGGAGAGCCCGAGATCTGAGCCGTGCCCAGGCAGTATCCCGGAGCCAGAGATAAGAGCGGACCCACCAGAACTGATTTTCCAAACCATTCTACCAATACCAGTTGTAGTGCCAACACTGCCGCAGTCGAGCTGTCCCCAAGTACTGGGAATACCGACGCTGGGGCTCGCCTTCACAGACAACTGTACCAGGTAATCAAGGTGACAGTGAGAGCAGTATAAAAGAATATATAGCACAAATGTTGAAAAGTATGGGGAAAATGGGATTGGCCAGCTAGAAAAGGCATTGGGTGAGTTAAAAGGGGTAGGGACAAGGAAGGGGGCGATGGGGAATCAAGGTGTACGAAAGGAGGTAGGTGCTCCTGAGTATAACTAGCTGACCATGTGCCCACAGCGGTGAAAGAGAAGATATGGAAAGGGGAATATGTCGATATCTTTGCATTAGCGAACGTGGATAGCATGGAAAAATATGAGGAGAAAGATAGCTTTGAGAAAAAAGACATGGCAGCGGCAGTAGTTTTGCTCAGGAAGGAAGACGAGGACAAAACGTGGAAAGGAAAAATGTAGGACAACTGGGCTACAGGCTTTATGTATTTTACAGCCATAGTAATAGAGAAGTGGGCGGAATTAGCCATCCTCCTTCTCACCTATTCCCTCATCATAAAAAATGCAAACAAAAAGGGAGGGCATAGTTGGTTACGGTATGATGAAAAGTTTAGGAAGAGAATGGTGAATTTCAGGGATGTGCAATGGGATGCCAGACAGATAGATTTGTGGCTGGAGATTTACACAGGCCCATCAGACAAAGAAACGGACAGTGACAAAAGGCCATTGGCAGCAACAAAGGCATGTTGGGGATACAACAGGGCAGCCTGTTCCTGGCCGAATTGCCATTTTCGGCATGTATGCTCCAAGTGTGGGGGGCATCACCCAGCGGCAAAATGCAGGTACAGTTAGGAAAAAGGGACAAGCAATCAGGAAAGAGACCCATTTCGGGGGCACCAGTGGGGAAGGGGGAACAGGGGTAAGGGAACAGGGGGAAATGGCAAGGCTATCAACCCTTGCATCAGGACACATAGGGGGATGATGGGGGGAGGTTTCCTGCTGGCGTGGACCCCCATAAACATAGGAAGGATGGAAAAATGGTTGGGGGGATATCCAGACAAGGGGGCAGCAAAAATATTGAGAGAGGGTTTTAAATATGGTTTTAGCTTACAGTTCAAATGGTTTAAGAAAAAGATGGTGGCAAAAAAACTTAAAATCGGTACAGGGGAAGGAGGGGGTGTTGACTAAGAAAATTAAGGAGGAAGTAGGGTTGGGGAGGGTCGAAGGCCCCTTCACAACCCCTGCCACTTGCCAGCCTGAGGGTTTCACCTCTGGGTCTGGTCCCTAAAAAACAAGAGGGTGAGTACAGGGTAATACACCATCTGTCTTACCCAGAGGGAGATTCAGTCAATGATGCCACAGGGAAGGAGGACAGCAGAGTCACTTATGCCACACTGGAAGATGCAGTAAAACTGATTAGAATTAAACAGGAAGCATGGGTGGCAAAAACAGACATAGAATCAGCTTTTCACCTCTTCCCGGTTAGGCTGGAAGACTGGGATTTACTGGGTTTCTGGGTGGAAGGAAAGTATTATTTAGATAAAGCCATGCCAATGGGGTGTTCAATAGCTTGTGCGACGTTCGAGATGTTTAGTACTTGGTTACAATGGGTTTTTCAGAACAGATTCGGGTACCGGGCAGTGGTGCACTACCTGGATGATTTCCTGTTCATTGGGGAAGGTAAGGTAGAGACCCAGGACATGCTTAGGAAATTCCAGAGATTATTAGGGGTCCCACTAGCCGAAGACAAGACGGAAGGACCGAGTTGCATAATTGAGTTTTTGGGTTTAGAACTGGACACAACAAAGGAATTGTTTCGTCTGCCCGAGCAGAAGGTTAAGAAGCTGAAAGAACTATTGAAGGTGGTAAGGAAATGCAGGAGGGTGAGGCTGCAGCAGGCACAGCGGTTACTGGGCCACTTGAACTTCACATGTAGAGCGATCACACTAGGACATACATTTACATGGCATCTAGCATGGGCTACGAGAGGGGCCACAAGGCTGCACCACTGGCTAGACCTTAATAAAATGACTAGGGAGGACATGGCGGCATGGGAGCAATTTCTGCAAGAATATAACGGGCGCATATTCTGGCAGGATGACTGGGTCTATAACACGGACTTACAGTTATATACAGATGCAGCAGGGGTATAGGGATGAGAGGGTACCTCCAGGGAAAATGATTCACGAAACCATGGCTGTCGGGTTGGAAACGGGGGGGTGATGAAAGACATCACCTTTTTGGAAATATTTCCCATATGGGTGGCGATGGTAGTATGGGGGAAGGACCTCAGGAATGGGCAAGTCGCATTCTGAAGTGATAATAAAGCAACTGTGGAAGTACTGAACAAAAAGAGGACAAAGTCAGAGAGGGTTATGAGGGTATTGAGCACAATGGTGTAGGAGGGTTTGTCCTTGAATATGTCTTTCAGGGCAAAATACGTCAATGGAGTGGACAACGTGATAGCTGATTGCCTCTCCCGATTGCAGATGGACAAATTCAGGATCTTTGCACCTGGAGCAGAGACAAAACAGACTGCCATTCCGGATCACGTATGGGAGATTGGATTGGGGGAGCTGAGGCATTGTTACACAACTCCTGGGCCCCTTGGACCCTGAGAGTGAATGAAACCTCCTGGAGGGCTTTTCAAAAGTTCCGAGATGAGTACTGTGGGCAGGTAAGTCATCCGGTAACAGGGTTGGAACCAGAGCATAGCGCACTCAACCATGGGGGTGCACTTGGCAGCCATAGGACAAATCTGCACATTAAGGGATTCGGAGGACCCCACAAAAAATAACCTTATTAGGAGAATGATGCAGGGCTGGATGAGGGGGACAGGGAGGAGACAAGATTGCAGGAAGCTGATATCAGAAGGACTGATGGCACGGTTATTGGGGGCTTTACAGCATATCTGCATGTCTGTGAGGGAGGCAGTGTTATTTCAGGTGTTATACACCACCATGTACAGTGGGGCCTTCAGGTTGAGTGAAATAGTGGGGCACAGCAAGAAGACGGAAGGCAGGGGTTTACGTTGGGAAGACATGGAGTGGCAGAAGGAAGCCATAACAGTCAATTTGCAGGAGTCCAAAACTGACCAGACAAAACAGGGGAGGAAGGTGTGGTTATTGGCACACCAAAATAAAGCCTTCACCTGGTGATGGCTCTGCACATATACGCGGCAGACCGAAAAGGCCAGGGTAATGGAAGAGTATTTTTACATGTGGATAGCAGGACAGTATCAGGGTACCAGGTGACTGCAGTGTTGAGCAAGGTACTCTGGTTTATTGGGTAGTCAATGGGGGTTATTCTTCACATTCATTTAGAATTGGGGCAGTGTCAACGATGTCTGCACAGGGCAAGGGGGCTGAGAAGATTAAAGAGAGAGGAAGATGGTCATCAGGATGCTATAAAAAATACATAAGAGAATTACAATACTAAAATGTTTGTTTTCTCTCCCATAGCAGGTGCATAAAGAAGAGAAAAGGGGGAGGGAGGAGAGAGAGGGGGAAGGACACGGACAGAGATTCATACTTATGCTTTGATCAACCAGGTACAACCAAGAAGCTCGAGGCGTGGATTTGTGGGCACTCTTTTGAGCACTGGGCAGAAAGATGGGCAGCCCGGAGGCACAGGGGAAAACAACTGTACCTGGATATTGACACAATAAGGCTGGTGTGGAAAAGCCTACGGGGCATGAAATGGGAGCAGCTGTTGCCAGAACTGAGGGAAATCAGGAAGAACAATAAGCAACCGGACCTGATTGTGGTACACCTCGGGGGCAACGATTTGGGAACAAGGCCTTGGTTGGACATTTTTTATCAGATAGATCATGATGTTAAAATAATCAAAACATGGTGGCCAGAGGTTATGTTAGCATGGTCAGAAATCACTCCTTGCAGGGTATGGAGGCAGGCAGAGAACCACAAGAGCATAGACAGGGCCAGAAAATGCATGAATGCGAGAGTAAGGAGATTATTCCAGAGTATTGGGGGAATGGTAATAAAACACGGATCATGGAGGAGGTAGACTAGTATTACAGAGGGGATGGAGTGCATTTGTCGGGGCTCAACCTGGCCATGTTCAACACCGAGATGTTAAACGCAATTGAAGCATGGGTTTTATGGCAATAAAAAAAAAAGGGGGGGGGAGTCCACCATCCATCGCAAGCGGGAGGTGGACTAGTGGTAAGAAAAGCAGGGGCACGGTGTGTACGCCCATGCCCCCAGTGCAGGACATAAGAATAAGAGGCTAGGATACCCCCCATGATGTACGTCGGGGGGGAAGAGTGAGAGTGGGCTATTAAATTAAAGAAAACAATAAGAAAATTATATAATGTATGCACCAAAATGGAAATGTAAGTTATGTACAGAAGATGGGAAATATTAAAAAAATGTACCAAAGTGAAAAATGATGAATTATCAAATCATCAAAATCAGTAAAATTATTGCCAAGACTGAGCAACCTCACACTACTAGCCGTGTCTTTATTTATTGGCTGGGTTCTGGGGACAATGAGGAATGTTAACACATCTGTTGCATAATTATCTCTTTTAAATTTTTCTGAGAGAATGACAACAACCCACTAGTGGAATTTAGCTATCCTTAATGAATTATTGCAACTGACAACTATACAGTAGAATGATTTATAGAATGATTTTCAATTAACCGTTTTGGCAATCTTGCAATAAAGATTGAAGGGAAATGTGTTCAAAGCTGTACTGACCATCTGACTTACTGAATATTGTCTTATCTCTTATGGGACCAACATAGATATTGACCACCTTTCCACAACACTGTGACCAACTATGATCTGTGCAAAGTGTGTTGTGACTATGTTTGTGGTACAACTGTTGACATTTTGTTGCTATGTACTGTAGGTTAAGGTTGTATTATCTGAGTCACTCCTGAAAATGGGCATATATGCCCTTGGGTATTGACCTGGTTAAAACATTTTAAATAAAAATAAATAAAATAATCAACAGGCATAATGGTTTTAACTAATGAGTTAATTTCTCCTATTTTACTCCCATTAATTTCCACATTTCATTCAAACCATTTCGATATACAACACAAACTGCTGAAAGAGAAAAGGGTTGGAACAATAGCAATCCTCTTGATGTCATTTTTATTTGTTATTGCACAGACCTGCTAAAGTCTTATTATGCTTGATCATTGTCAGAATGTCCAGTTCCTCCACTGGATCACTCTGCTCCTCACATAGTAAATCTGCCTTTTTTTCATTGTTTGACTTATAGTAAACGTGCACAAAGTGCCCAAATGTATAAGTACAGCAGTGTAGTACGTCACCACACATTTCCATCATGTTCATCAAAAACACACCAGGTCATATATTCGCAACATTAGTGTGCACAATTTGGTTCTTCATCCAGCTTTAAAGGGACACTGTCAGCGGTGCACTGACATTTTTTGTCACATTATAGAAAAAGTGCCTGCACACCTTTCAGCCTTCTTAATGGTGCTAAAATATAAGTACCTGCTCAGGATGTTCAATAGTGAAATATTTAGTTTCCTTTTTCACAAAATTTAAAACATGTTGATGCACACTCACATATTTAAAAAAAAAAAGTTTAAGTGCCAGCAGGCTCATCCATGGATGAGGACAGTATGAACTTCTGGGGCTGAGAAACTTATTCATGCACAAGTAGTTCATATAACTTGCTATATGTGATATTTTTTTTCCTATTTCTATAACACCACAAGTCTCCTGAACTTAGCAAACTATCTTACAAATAAAATTGAGTGTTCAAACATATAGAAATGCAGAATCAAAATCTGAAGCTGTGACTCTGGAAGTGTGCACCCAACATTAATGTGCACGTTCAGAGTCACAGCTTCAGATTTCAGCTCTGCTTTTCTGTATGTTTGATTGCTAGTTTTCATTTCTAAGATAGTTTGCTAAGTTCAGGGGACTGTCACCATTATAGAAATAGAAAATCACATATAGCAAGTTACATGAACTACCCGTGCATGTACATGTTTCTTGGCTGCAGAAGCTCACACTGTCTCTTTAAATTTGTTAAAATTCTTCCATGGATGAGCCTGTCAGTGCTTCTACATTATTTTAAGTATGTGAACACACATCAGTGTTGGGTGGCCACAGATAAAAGTAGTCTACTAGTATTTTACAAGTCATAGGAAAGGAAACAAAATATTTCACTACTGAGCATCCTGAGCAGGTATTTATATTTTAGTGCCATTAAAAGGCTGCAGGGTGTGCAGACACATTTTCTATAATGGAACACAAAAAGTCAGTGTACAACTGATAGTGTCCCTGCAAAACAAAGAATTTTATAGCAGTAAAACATATGCCCCTAACTTCTATACACATAATCAGAATTTATCATTTTTTTTAAATTCTGCTGATGACTAACAAATCAAATCACTATTTCTCAGACAAAAAGATGTGTTTCAAAATTTGCCGGAGCAGCTAAATTTACTTATTTATTTAAACATTACTTAGAATGCCTTCCCAAGTTTCAAGCCAACCTACTGTATACAACAGAGCACAAATAGATAAAAACTATGATGAACAGCAAAATAAAAATGTTTGCAAACTTCATTTAAAAACCTCAAGTGATTCTGCAGATCTTGCATCCATAGACAAGCCATTCAAAGTGATGGGAACCAAATGCAAAAACTCTTGTGCCTGACAATGTGATTGGCTCTTAAACTGAGCTACCAAGAAATTACCCTCAGCAGAGGCCAACACTTTAGAAGACATATTGGAAAACATATGATTCAGTAAATAAAGTGTTGCAGTGATCTGTACAGCCTGATAAGCAAGTCAGGACCATCAATTTAAACATTACTATACTTGAAATGTTCAACCAATGAAGGCTGGGAAACAACTCAGTCATACACTTATAACAGGGCAGACCAAAAATAAGTCTGGCTGCTCAATTCAAAGCCATTTCAAAGAGCCAACTTGTAGATTCAGATAAAGCAAATAATAACAAATTGCAATTGTCTAGCCAGGAAATTATAAGTGCATAGGCTAATGCTTTTGTAGTTTCCTTTGGTCAAAGAAATCTGAATTCAGACAATGTACAGTAGCTGAAGATGATGTTTTGCAATAGCATTGACAGCAACATGATAAAAAGGTAATTGGGAAATAAAACATAACCCTAGATTTTTTCTGCATATTTATACTTCATTAGTATCTACCACACTGAGCCAGATATTCAAAATGGTTGTGTCATGCAGTGTTTGCACTACTCTAAATATGCTTTGCATGCTCCAATGTATGAAAAAACTGATTGCGCCTGCATGCTAACTGTTGTCTAGCACATATGCAAATGACTGCATTTGCACTGCATATGGGCACACTAGTTAATGTTGCCACAAACCTACTTTTAACACCATGCTCAGTGATGTGTATCCTCCCACACCTTCAGCACCTTTGGTGCCTTGTTACTGAACATAAGAAAAGAAAACCTGCTAGTTACCCATCTCCCTCACCTGATTTCTGTCAGCACAGTGTGAATACATCATACCCACCTATGTTAGTCTAGTAGATCCCCATATCCAATACAGAGAATGTACATATAAATGTACTGAAGGTGATTCCTAGTGCCAATGGTTCTCCCCACACTAACCTGATATTAATCATAGTATACCTCCCTAGTAGTCTAGTGACCTATCTCCTCCCAGTGCCACACTCCATGATCAACAACACCCCCAGACCAAAAACAGTGGCCAGTACTTACCATCCACTCACCTCAGCTGCCAGTCGTCATCTTATTCACACAAGTATAGTCAATGTGACTGTACCAGTCAAGGTATCTCTACTGTACTTGTAAGAATACAGTATCAATAATGTGACTTGTACAGCTACAGTGATGTACTTGCATGAATGAGACAGCAGCTGTCAGAACAGGTCAGCAGGGGGTAAGTGTCCACCACTGTCAAGGGGCTGCAAGGGAGGTTGTTGGATGTGTATCAAGAGGAGGGTGGTCCACTAGATTATCAGGTAGAGATACTATGATTAATATCATGGAGGGTGGGAGAAACCACTGGTATCAGGGACTGACTTTGGATATTTTTTTTAAGTACACCAGCTAGTCATTTATGTATGTATTTATGTATGTATGTATGTATTTAGTTATTTATTTATTTCATTTTGTTTGCATGCTAAGAGCACCAGCACAAAAACATCTTTTGCAGGCATGCCTGATACCAAAAAAGTACAATACATAAAAACAAAACACACACTACTAAGCAAATGCAATACAATAAACACAAGGTACACCTTAAACAAACATGTACTAAACATAACAAGAGCAGACATTTACATGCTGCCCTATTGGCATAATATGGGGGGGACAACTAGCACCAGGGTTAAGCTTTGGTATATTTTTATTTCCACCATTAGGATCAGGTGGGGGGCACTAGACTTCCAGGGATGGCTTCAACTTGTTACTACTGTGCTGACTGTAATTGGTTGAGGCCAATGGGCACTGAACTCCTCACTTTTTAATGTCTCCATGTATATGTAGGCATGGAGGCATTGTAAGGAACTGGTAATGGCCACAATAAATGTAAATGGTCTGTTTGTGCCTGTTTGAGAACTGTGTACCATATGAGATTATTGCCACTTTGGTGTTTGAATATGGAAGTCAGGTGCAAATGCACCCACCTATTTGGGATGAGCTAGCCACTTTGTCCATAGTTGTCCATATGGCCAGCAGGGTGCTGTGTAGAGCGTCTTACCACCTTAGGCTGTCCTGTCATAACCCATATATCAGTACATGCATGGAACACAGGACAACAGTGTGATGTTTGTGTGAACACTTTTACTATAGGGCAGCATGCAGATTATTGCATGGCACTAAACATGGTAGAGCACAATAGGCCACCTTTGGCTATTCAAACTATTGTCTTTTAGTAAAACAAGTTTCCTTTTGATGTCTCAATGGGTATAAATAGCAGAAAATATCTGGATAACCTGTAACCTTACCTTCCATGACATAGACCAGTGACCCCACATCTCCTTCCTTGATGATGCAACTGTCTTTTCCATATTCAACAGGATACATGCAGTCCACAATCTCCTGAATTTGAGATAGCTCCAAATTTTTCATGAAGTCATTGTCAAGAATTGCTTCTTTAATAAGCTCTTTAGACCTGCAGAAAAAGGAAAATACTTTATAGCTACTGGTGCGCAACAGCTGGTAAAGCACCTGGGTAGTATTCAGAAGCAAAGTTTAACCCTTGCTGATGTGTGGACCAGTTTTTCCATCCAGAATTCCCATATGTTGATTTGGCAGCATTACAGTTAGTTCTCAACTTATCTCATATTATTTCTTTTTACCTTACATTCATACCCAGTAACTCTCACTCAGAAAGGCAAAACTGAAAGTTAACTATATTAACCAATGTACATGTACTGCCAGCATGTAATAAAAACACACATAAAAATATACAACATATATGCAGACACAGTCATACCCATATACATTCAAGCCTACATTTATAAACACACAAAAACATACTGTAAATACAAGCACCGAAACTCACAATTAATTTGAGTGTATGCCTTGCATAGTTCTATAGAAGCAGAGACTACTTTAAAGCCAATCCTTTTATGGGAACGTACACATTACATCAGAGATTAAAAGTAAAGTGGAGGGTTAACATTCATTCATTCTTGTATAGAAATTTAAAGTGATTTCCCAATTTCCAGCAAACAAGGCAGAGGAGAAATCAGCAGAAGTCGGTTAAACAACATTACCCCAGCATTTAAATTTCTGAACAATCCATTTTTTATAACTGAAAACATTTGCATGCAAAGAGACTTTTAGTCCTTTAAACTTTATCTGTCCCTGCTGCTTGCCCTGCCCTAAAGTCACAAAATTCTTCTTGTGACATCAGAATCATATGTGTGACAACAGGTTGTGATGTCACAACAAGGAATGATGACTTCAAGATAGGAAAAATGTCATAGACCGATCAAGTCTTAAGAGCATGTTTCACTATTAAAGAATGAAATGTCCTGATATATAGATTTGTTTTAAAAAGTTTTGATATTTAAATCCTGTAGATGCCAACTACCAGTGTTTTGCAGAAAACCTGAAAATCACATTAAGTAAAAAAAAGATAAACAATATGAGTTACAACAATGTAAGGTAAACATTCATTTTAATGGGAGCATTTATGTTTGAACTAGTGCCATAGGCAACTACAAATCCCTCTACCCTCCCTACTCTTCCACATTATCCTACTCAAACATCAACTCAACTCTTACACACTCTATTATACTCTCCTTTCGCACCTCCGTGGGTAACAGTTCAGATGTGCTCAACCCTAAACTCCTCCACTTCTCACCTCCTAAGCTTATCTTCATCCATCCATCTCATCACTACTAAATGTTTCCTTTAACCTTGGTAAAGTTCCTGGGGTTTGGCAGAATACAAAAGTTTGCCCTACCCACAAAGAGTTGCCCCCTCTTCCCCAACAAACTTGTACACCATCTCTTTACCCCGCTCATAGTGCAGGAAATTCTTAACCTCATCTCAGTTGCCTCCTTTCTTTACTCTTCCTCATTTTTGGCCACTTCTAGTCTGGCTTCCATAAAATCCACTCCACAGTCATTTCCTTCTTATGACTCATTGATGTTATCTTGAAGGGAAAGGACAAGAGGTTATTCACTGCTGCTATCATTGTTGACCACTGCAAAGGCTTTCAGCATGGTTTCTCAATCCCCTTACTTAAAAAAAATCACAGAAATAAGTGAGTTTAACCTATTGGTCAAGTGGTCCTGCTCCTGTTTGACAGACATCAGTTAGTCCACACAGGCAATGTCACCCCTGCTTCCCATTTCATCAGGAGACCCCCAGGGCTCCATCAGGGACCCCATGCTATTTGTTTTCTTCCTTAATAATTTCCACTCATTAGGTGACTTTATATACATGTGCACTTTTTGCCCTTAGTGCCTCTGTCCCAGAACAGAACAGGTCCTCCTGCTACAGTGAGATGCTGAAAATGTTCAGTGGGGGTACTGCATGAATCAACTTTTGATTAAATGCTAAAATAAATAAACAATTTCTATGCCTTTTGGTAGTAAAATGCATCTTACTAGGCTCCAAAGTATCCCTGCCTTTTGAATTTGGGATAGCTGCCCCCTTGAAGAACTTTCCCACTTCATGTACCATGAGATGTGGCTTGATCAATGCCTTGACTGCTGTTACCCTGTTGATGCCATCCATAAGAAGCTTCTTCCCAAAGGGGATGCACTTTTACCACAGTAAATCCTGCCTCCCACTCCTGGTCCACAAGGAAATTATACTTATGATGATACTGTCTGTGCCTGACTATACAGTCATGGTGTACATCACTGCTCTTATATGTATTCAGGCTAGGTTGCATGCATACCTATTTTCATTACTTCTGCTAGTTTTCTCTCAATGACCCTTCTTGCACATACCATTGTTCTCTCTATTCAGACCTCTCCATTCCCTCCCTTAATTTCTGTAACCTATTTCACTGTGCCTTGTTCCTCTTGAAAATCTGATTTAGCTCTTTTCCAGGTTACCTCTTCTCCTTACCACTCCTCCTTCTGCCACCACTCCTGTGATTCCAATTCTCTTGCCATACCCCACTCCCAAACCACTGCAGGGCAATTTGCCTTCTTCTCATTCTTCCCCCTCTTCTGGAAGAACCTCACTCTGACTCTTTGCTTTTTCCTCTTCCCTATCTTTCAAAGACCTCCTTCATGACCTCTCTACCCACACCTTCTTTTCCAGCTAGCACTTTCTTCCCTCCACTCTCAACATGTTCTCCTAGTACTACATCTCCCTTTTTACTCTCTTTTGCATTGCTGCCTTCAGTCCCTTTTATCTTTTAAGAGACTGCCCCTGCCTGCTAAGTGATTTCTTCTTGTCTCACTGCCCCCTGTTACTCCTGACCATCCCATGTCCTTTAGAGCATAACTAGGATACAATCACCTTACTTCATGATGAAGTTTCATTTACAGTTGAATTTCATTTCCTTAATATATATAAATATATAAGCAACCACACTCACATGTACTCAGTACACCACATGACCTATGTCACAACTGATACATTTTCTAATATGAAATATATTCCTGCCCTAGGATTACAGAAGTATGTAGTGGTAAGAATAAGGATTCACATGTGGCAGTGACCAACTGCAGAAGTGAGTTAACACACTGTAAATATTTGCAATTGACTCCAAACTTTGGTTTAGAAAAACTAAGGTTCTAGCTGTTATGGCTCAAATGTCAGCCCCTTTTAAAAATACTGGGCCAGATTCTCAAAAGGGGCAAGAATGCCACAAGCCCTGGGTGCACTGAAAATATGGTGCATGGAGATTATAGCATTCCCCGGGCAACGATTGGGATTCTCATTCCCATGCGCCGATTGTCGTAAGTTAGGCAAACTTTTTCTGGTCTAGCTTGCTTCATTCTCGGTAATCTTTTTAATGGGGCTTGTGGTAAATATGTGGTGCAAGCTGCCATAAAATGGGAAAATTGTCATAAATGTGCCTGATCTTCTTGAATTAGATGCAATGTGCAGCAAGGTTTTTGGTGCAGCAGTGCTGACCAGTTGGTTTGATACAAGGCTCACCCTTTGTGAGTCTGTCTCATTATATTTAGAAAGAGTTCACCTTTAAACTGTTCAGACTAGCAGCTTAATGTTGTAAAGAAAGTTTGGATCATACTGTATCATTAAGTATTATGGTATATTGAAACTGAATTCTTAGAAAAATATTTAAAACAACGTAAACACATTGTTCTATTTGTTGATATCTAATTCATAAACAGTGCCTACAAAACAAATAAGAATGAAATAATTTTTGATACAAAAATGTGTTTCAAAAATGCTCTAATTGTCAAAGAAAAATTCTGATTTCCCCCCTCTGCCAGACCCTAAATTTTCTCATGCTGTTGCAGGCTATGCTTCATTTGCATTCCACAATTTTCACCGAGATACTTTGACCCCAGGCTCAAAGCTGATGTTCTCTGAATAGCAACTTCATGTCTTGATACAATGGTGTGCCTCTTTGTGCCCCATTTTGTGTCCACCAACTTACAACTAAGAATTTGATCCTCTTTGTTTCACTCTAGCAGAAACTCTTGTGAGAAACATGCCACTGTGGTGAACTATATTGGTTTGCTCTGTGCAGAATATCTTCACAATTGAACTGGCTAGAATCATTTTCAGTAGAAGCTTAGATGTTCTTGAATTATACTACATTATTGGAAACATCTCATATTTGTTCAAATGCATGACAGATGTTGATATTCATGCTTGTAGATTTCTGATGCTGGTCACACAAATTTAACACTATTAAATTCTACCCTGGGCAAAAAGAAAGTGCATTCCAGGAAAACAGTGCTCTCTTCGAGCTGCTGTTCCTTAGATACCACTGACTTGCAACTGAGATCACAGGATTTCAGTTGGAAAACTTACAGTTCTCTGCACTAACCAGCAATCACAACCTACTATGAAGCATATTTTAACTGATGTCAGTAAGACACTAACACAAGAAGTAATGGTTTCCAAGGTGTTGTTTGAGTGGGATTCAGTATACAGACTCACTGACTGAAAACCACAGTCCTAAGATATAATAATAAAAAATAAACTTGTTATCTCAGACTAGTATCAGTACAAAATAATGTACATACTAAGCAACTTAACCATTTGCATAATAATAATCTGATGAATGTTAGCCAATCCTGATTTAAAAAAAAAAAATCACAACAAATTTTCAGTAATTAGTACATTTACAAACAATATACAGCTGGCTACGGAGAAAGGTAAACTGGTTGGAGAAGTATACAGTATATTGACATGTGTGATGCCTTCAACACCATCAGCCACAAACTATCATAAGAAAAATGAATAGTATTGGGCTTTGACAATATTGTTATTATATGGCTTTCTAGCTATGTTACAAATTGTAAACAGTTAGTCATTGTTCTGTGGCTGAAATTAAGGTTGGCAATAGTTCCAAGGGGAGTTCCTCAAGGATCTGTACTTGGCCAAACATTATTTTCACTATCCATTAATAATATATCAATCATCAGCTTACGGGGAGAATGTCCCTCCCTATGCCAATGATACAATATTGTACTTTGCAAGCAACAGCATTACACAGGTGCCATGTAAACTATAGTTTGGGTTTGATATGGTGCAATGTATTTTTTTTACATAAAATAGAATTAGTCTTGAATTCCCAATAGGCACAAGTACAGTATGTTGTTTGGGGTTGCTTAAAGGCTGAGTGCCTGATTCTCAAAGCTCCTGGTGTAGTGCAAGGGGCTTGCACCACAATAAATGGTGCAAAGTGCCCCTTGCACCAAACAATGCTCTGGGAACAATTCTCGAAGGCAGTCTGTATCACCCATAGGCTGCCTGCCCCAAACAGGACTTGCACTGCCCATGAGTCACAAAATGGGCTGCAGCATGCTGCTAGGGGACATGAGGCAGATGCAAGCTGCCACATCCCTGAAAGTGGAATTCTTAAAACTCTCCCACAGGGAGAAATTCTAAGTACCCTTAGACCAGTTTAACACAATATGGCAATGTGCCGTGGTTCCCCCTTCCAAGCCCTGATCACCTATTGGTTACAGAACATATCCCTGGTGGTCTAGCAGACTCCCTTCCCTGATCCTCGATTTCACCCATATGTTTAAGTAATTAAAAACAAAATTTCCCTGGTGGTCTAATGGGACGCCTTCCCCAATCTCCAATTTCATCCATATGTTTAAGTAAGAAAACAAACCCTTCCCTGGTGATCTAGCGCCCCTGATCCTCAATTTCACCAGTATGTTTCAGTAATACAAAACCCCCTTCACTGCAGGTCTAGTCAACCCCCTCCCAGATCCCCAATTTGGCCTTATTTTTAAGTTATCAAAACACCCCTTCCCTGGTTGACTAGTGGACACCCACCCCCACCCTGGAAGGTAGTGCCCACCACCCACTCCCTCCCCATCCTGAACCATGAGCAGGTGACCAGCACAGCCCTCCTCTCATCACCACAGCTGGCAGATGACTGAAATGTCACTAAGCATGTACTGTATAATAGTTTAGTTTACTTAGTTTATTTTAGTTCATCCAACAGAAGGCATAGTATGAATACAAAACTCATTACATTATAGTAAAAAACACAATGCAGGGGGGAAACTTTGGTAGGATGTGTGGGGGACTGTAGAAGATGTGGGACTGTGGCAAACAACAGAGTGTTCTGGGAATGTGGCCACTGTCACAACTGTAGGAGGTTCCAGGCCATGAGGGTGGTGCTGAAAGCAGCAGGGGCTAAAATATGCCCCTTGAGAGCTAAAGTCACCAGGCCACTTATGGTATTTCTTCCATAGCCACCTCATATGCCATCTCTGGCTGCAGAAGGTGGCTGGACAGTAGTGGGAGGTGAAAGGGAAGCCCAAGGACTTCCGGTGACATCACAAACATGGTGGGTAGCTAACTCTAAGGGCTCCCTGACCACCTCACCCTAATCCACAGAAATAAGCAAGAAAGACCCTCCAATACAGCTTTTTCTATAGCGGGGCTGATACTATACATGGCAGGGAAATCACAGAAGGCAAAAGGAAACTGATTCTCTTCATCCTCAACAAGTAAAATGAAGCAAACAACCCTGAGCAGGCAGCAGGAAAGCCTAACGGCTCTACCACAACGTAGAAGGCTCCCCTCAGAATCATCAGTGGGCTGGAATCAGGATGATACAGAACAATCGGAAAGCAACCAAACCTTGAAAAAGATCCTAGCTACAGTAAATAAAATTGATTCAGCACTGGCCAACCTGAGACAAGATGTGAAAGCTCTAGATAGGAAAGTCTCATCGTTGGAAGCCAGAATCGAAGACTTGTCTGAGGCGCAGGAAACTACAGAGTGGCTGCTGTTATTTTTACTCCAGAGAGACCAAGAAACCCAAGCCAAATTAGAAGATTTAGAAAACCGTTCCTGTAGGAACAATTTCAGAATTCATGGAATCCCTGAGGGGGCCGAAGTAGGTTTTCCAACGATTGCGGACTTTGTGCAATTAGTACTGCGAGCAGTGCTCTTTCCACCTCCCAACCTGAGTTTAGAGGTTGACCGTGCCCATAGATCTCTAATCCTGAAACCAATGGACCTCAATGCAAGGCCCCACTCCCTGATAGTTCGAATGTTACACTTCCAAACCAAAGAGTGGATCATTCGTGAGGCGTGGAGGCTCAAAGACTTAAAATACCAAGATGCAACAATTTTCTTTGACCAGGATTTTTCCTCGGCCTTGCAAGCCGTAAGACAAAAAGTAAGAGAGGTTATAAGGGAGCTTCAGCTGCAAAAAGAAATAAAGGCACAGTTGCTTTTCCCAGTGAGGCTGAGAATTTACCTGGAGTCAGGAACCAAGATCTTCCCTTCCCTGGTTGAGGCGAGTGCCACCTTCAAGGAGCTTCAAGTTGTGGTGCCAGATTTGGAACAGGAGATTTTAGCGAAAAAGTTAGGAGTTGGAGCCTGGAATGTAGTCTCTCACAATCAGACAAGGAAATGAGGCCTGCCAGGATCCATCGCGATGGCGAGTATGGGGGACATTGCTAAGCTGTTGCTTCATGCTGAGAAGAGAAACAGGACTCAGAATGAGGAGAAAATTACCTCACCATCTTCAAAAGACTGAGTTTCCTAGCATGTGGAGAGTTTTTTGCAGAATGAGTACTGGTGCTCCAAAGGGGAACGGCATATGCCTGTGCGAATGTATCAGTGGCTCCCAAGTTAACTATCACTATGGAGTGATCGAGAAGGACTAAAAACAGTGGTTCCATGCAGACTAGCTGTCTTTGGTCCATGAATGCATCCTTCTTTTATGGGGACAGTGGGCTTTGAGGGGGGTTCCCTCTATTTTCACATATTTGACCTTACTAGATATTGGTACTGAATAGGCAACGATATGTTTGAGCCACTAGAGGGTGCTAGAGGGCCATACACAATATAAATGTTTGATGGGGGCTTCATTTTTGTAGCAGCTTCCCCCGTAGAGGTGGCTTCAGGGTGACTTCTCTCTCTCTATTCCCTTTCCCTTTTTTTTCACTCTTTTTGCTCCTCTACTTTCTCATTGTCTAAGCCTCTCAAATTGAGCTCTCACTTTCTCTGGCTGGGGATCCTCTTATATAAAGGACAGGGGGGAAAACAGGTGGGGAAGTGACTGGCAACTTACAGAGGGAACTTTATTGGAGGACGTAGTAAAGTACAAAAGGGTGGGGGTGGTGGGGTGGTTATGGTCTGGGTGGCTCTTTCCATATACACAAAATGACGTCTAATAGACTAACTGTTGTCAGCCTAGGAAGTCATTTAATTGGCCAAGGTGACAACGCCCCTTAATATCAGAGGGGTAGTGATCGTGTCACATGTGTGACAACTCTTGGTGGCTTTTGACTACCAGAGTTAATTTTCCTAGGAAGTCAATTTAACAGATACCTGCTTTGGTTTAGATAAAAGGTTTTTTACTGTGGATCCAGGTTGGATCTAACATTTTCAGCTAATTGCTTGGTGTTACAAGTTTATCAGTTTTAAATATTTCTGGTTATAGTAAGTCGACGTGGGTTCAAGGGAGAAAAGGGGATCTGGATCAGTCTTGGGGATCCTATAGGGCTGGGATGTGTATTCTTATGGGACAGCATGAATGAAAAGATAATTCACTGGGACAGATTATGGCAGTGTGCTTAAGGATTATTTCTTATAATGTAAATGGTTTTAACTCCCTCATTAAGAGAGCCAAAATCCTAACGGAACTCAATAGGAGGGTCTGCAACATAGCTCTCCTCCAGGAAATCCACCTCTCAGAGGTGGAGCATACGAAATTAAGATGGCAGTGGGTGGGCAGAGTGTTATCTACCTTGGGCAAAGAGACAAAAAAAGCCGGAGTGGCAATATTAATTTAAAAAAACTCCCCATTCCGTGTTCAGGAGGTAGAGGTCATACTACAGGGTAGGTGCATCAGAGTCTCGGACTCAATTCAGGGTAGCCTAATTCATGTGGTAAACATTTACGCCCCCAATAATGGGCAGCGATTTTCTATCAGGAAGTCTTTCAGAGGGTGGTGTCACTTCCTAGGAGTCAGTTAGTACTTGGAGGTGACTTCAGCACCACATTGTGCCCAGCTTTAGACCGATCTGCTGGAAAATTGGTGACTTCTGAACAGGCCACGAGGTGTCTGAGTACATTAATGCAGGAGGGGGGGCTTGAGGACATTTGGAGGCTACATCATAAAAAAGAAAGGGATTACACATTCTACTCAGTGCCCCAGAAATCATACTCTCATATAGATTTCTTTATAACATATACCACAGATATTCATTTATTCTGCAACTCTGTAATCTACCCAATGACTATTTCAGACCATGCCCCAGTTTCTGTTGATTTTGTTTGGGATAGGGAACCTAAGACAACGAATTGGAGATTGAACATTTCATTACTTAATGACAAAAATGTCATATGACAAATCACAGAGGTTATAAAGAATCTTGTGATAGATTCCCCTGTATCAGACAGTACCCCAATGGTGTGGTGGGATACAATGAAGGCCATCCTAAGGGGACAACTAATTAGTCTAGCCGTGGCTAGGAAGAAATTGAGGAATAAAAAGATAGAAGAACTGCAAACTAAGATAAAAGAGTTAGAACAGGAACATAAAGGTAACCCAAGAGCTAAGGAGAAAATTTGAAGGGACTTAATGGAAAGGAGGAAAGAACTTAATGAGTTAGAGGTGGAGAAGGCGGAATGGATGCTGCATTATACAAACCAAAAATACTATGGGACAGGGCTTTAAAGATTCTTGCCATGAGACTGAGAAGGGAACAAGTGAGCAGACATGTCTCATCCCTCCAAAGTGGAAAAGGGGACACATCCCGAATACAGAAACCTAGAGAAATAGCCAAGGCATTTAACAATTATTACAGGGAGTTATACAGGGAAGGGAGGGATCCAGATGAGGTGCAAAAAAATGCAGAACTCTTTCTGAAGGCCCTGAAACTACCCAAGCTGTCTCCAGGAATGCAGAAAGACCTCTCTGCCCCATTACAGAAAAGGAGATAGCAGCAGTCATAGATAAGCTTCCCTCAGGCAAGTCCCTGGGTCCTGATGGCTACCCAGCCGAGTTTTACAAAAAATTAAAAAAAACACTAGCACCTAAATTGGCTATGGTGCTGAATGCCATCCTAGAGAATAATGAACCCCCAGGTTCCTGGAGTGAAGCTATAATCACAGTTATTCCAAAGCAGGGGAAATCCCTGGAGCTTTGTGAATCATACAGGACCATCTCCCTGTTAAACCAAGATTATAAAATTCCTACAAAAATCCTAGCTAACCGACTACAAAAGCATATTGAAAATTTGATACCTTCGGATCAAACTGGATTCATACCAAACAGACATATGTCTGATAATATCAGGCATTTGCTAAATATCTTGGATCACAAGAATGCCTCCCAGAACATCCAGATTGCTATTTTTCTGGATGAAGAAAAGGCCTTTGATAGGCTAAACTGGTCATACTTAAAAGCAGTTCTCGCAAAGATGGGGTTTGAAGGTGCCTTTCTACAATGGGCCACCCTGGCCTATCAGAACCCTTTGGCTAGGGTCAGTGTTAATGGGACTCTGTCAGAGGCCTTTCCAATTAGAATGGGCACCAGGCAGGGATGCCCCCTGTCACCCTTGCTTTTTTCCACTAGCCATGGAGCCCCTTGCCCCTGCCATAAGAGAGGAGAGCAAAATACAGGGCATTAATATAGCACAGGCCCAGAATAAAGTGTCACTTTATGCAGATGACACGGTGATATATATGCAGGACCCTGGGAAGTCAGTCCCACCCCTGATGGCCCTTTTGGACCAGTTTGTGAAGATCTCGGGCTTTAAAATTAATAGGGATAAATCTGAGGCCCTGCCAATAAAGGGGAAAATCACACAGAGTCTGTATGGGCTGATTCCATTTAACTGGGTTAGAGAAAAGGTAAGGTAATTGGGGATTCATATCCCAATTAAATTATCAAAACTGCATCAAGTTAATTATGGTGCACTCCAGAAAGCTGTTTTTGCAGATATAAATAGATGGCACTCTCTACCTCTTACTTTTATTCATAGGATAGATACGGTGAAGATTAACGTGCTCCCTAGATACCTTTTTTTGTTCACTAATCTGCCCCTGGCCTTCTCCAGAAAGGATTGGGAAGAACTAAACCAAAAGTTCTCAAGATTTATTTGGGCGGGAAGGAAACCCAGAAAGCGATGGGATCTCCTTACAGAGACAAAGACAAGGAGAGGCAGGGGAGTCCCTGATTTATGTAATTATTATAAAGCAGCTCAAGTGGTGCCTATCTTAAGCATATTAAATCCAGGTCAGAGAGGGGGGTAGTCTCTGATGGAATAAGGGGCACATCAAAACATACCGCTCAGGTTGCTGCCCTGGGTTGCCACGTACTTGGATCTTAAACTGATCAATAATAAATGGACCAAACATACCTTTAAAGTATGGCTGGAGTTACGGAAACACTGGGGTGTGGTGACTCCAGTTTGGAAGTATATTCCCCTTTGCTCTCTACCAGGATTTCTGGCTTCCTCAGGAGACTCTTGCTTCAGGAGGTGGCAGGAAAAGGGACTGCTTTTCCTTACTCAGTTCTTTCAAAGGGGCACATTAAAATGCTTTTTGGAAATGCAAGGTGAATATAACCTTCCAAGACAGGATTTTTATAGATATCTACAATGCCGGCATTACATCCTAACAAACGTAGGAGTGGGGGAGATTCTTGCAGACCCTCTGGTCCCAGTGAGAATCACCTTCCTCAAAAGTAAGGGTATAGACTCGAAGGGCTATATATCATTTATTTATAAGTCACTTCAGGAGGAGGTGGGTAAATTACTGACTCAACAAATTGAACAAAAATGGGAGGAGGAGCTAGGTTTACATCTTGCAGAAGAGCATTGGGTAAGAATTTGGGCAAGGATCCCCAGCACTTCCAGCTCTCCAAGTTGGGGAGATTTTAGGTGGAGAGTGGTTACCAGGTATTATATTTCTCCAGTTGTCTCAGCACACTATTCAAAGGGTAAGTCCCAGGAGTGTTGGAGGAGATGTGGAGGAGTTGGTTCTTATGCCCACATATTCTGGGACTGCCCCCAGATAAATAATTACTGGAAGCTGGTGGCGCAGGCATTACAGAACATTTTTCAATGGAATTGTGTGCTGACTAGCTGTCACTTGATTCTGGGTCTTTCACCTAGTGAGGGGAGAACCAAAAATCGGAGATACTTATATTATATATTAGTAGCAGCTGCACTAAAAGTAATTATCCAACACTGGTTAAGTTCTGACCAGTTATGTATTCTGATGTGGAGGACCAATATTAATAGAATTAAAGAGATGGAAGCCATAACGGCCCAGTTAAGAACACAAACAGATCAATTCAATGTAAAATGGCTTCCATTTTATGAATACATTGAAAATCTGGAGGGCACTCCCATATTAGACCAATATTTGCTACCCTGAAACTCTTTGCACTCACGTCGACCAGAAAGTTAAATTTTTTCTTTCTTTATTTTTGCTTTGGCTATATTGTTTCTGTGAGAATATAACCGAGCACTTATGGGAAAAATTAAATAATTAAGAATGGATTATGATAAGTATGGTTAATTAAGCAGAACCTATGCAATTGTTATGTAGTTTAAAACAGACTGTACAATGAAGGATTTAAAGGAAAGGGGTAATGGGAATGTATTTCCCCATGGTACTTTTTAAGTCTCATTGGGTCAGTTGCACCTTCATTTAAGGTAATAATAAGGGGGAAGTATTCCTGGGATTCACACTGAAACTTGTATATTCCAATAAAGTTCTAAGTGCTTTTTAAGTAGTGAATACTGGATGTATTGTAATCCTTCAAAGGAATGTACATTGTACACTGAATTCATGGAAGTTGTTTTTTAAACTCTCAATAAAAAATTATGCAAGTTCAAAAAAAAGAAAGGGAAGCCGAAGCCTGTGGAGCCAGTGCTGTGCACCAACAATTTGCTCACCCTATCACAACATAAGTTTCCCCAATCTTCCAGAAGAAGAGAAGAGGAGCGCTAATAAGTCCAGCAGTTAGGCTCTGCCAGAGAGCAGAACAAGAAGAGGGTCAAGCCCAAAAGGGAGCAAGAGGAAGGTACAAGTAGTGGGGGGACTCAATTGTAAGGGACACTGGAAGAGAACAGGGTCTCTTTGCCAGTAGCAAAGTGGTGGTCTGCTGTAATCCTGGTACAACAGTAGACAGACATATTGCCAGGGTGTTGAAGCTCATGGCAGAGGTGGTGAAAAGGCTAGCTCTGATTGTGCATGTGGGCATGAATGATCTGAGCAAGTTGAGCATGGAAAAGATGAAGGCATATTTCTGTGCTATGGGAAAAGTAGTGAGGAAGAGTACAGGAGTGGTCCCCTCTTCTGAGTTACTACCACAGCCATACAGTACCTGAACCAAAGGGAATAGTTCCATATGTTCCAGTTCAGTGCCTTGCTAAAGGGTTGGTACTGGGATAAGGGATGCTGGTTCCTTGAGGACTGGGGTTCAACTTGGAGGAAGGGAAGTTGTTCAAAAGGGGAGGCTCACATGATGCATCAAAGCTAGAGGCAGCACTCTGACAAAGCCCTGACCCACATCAGAGAATTTCTCTAAAGATAACTACAATCTGTAATTATCCAGGGTACTTTAGCAAATAGACAGCCAGGAAATACTCTTATGTGCCCTATTCAAGCTGTTTTGAGTGAAATCACAAAATGGATGATAAGATGGATCATTGCTTACATTTTTCCACCCTCTTCTCTGGAGCATGCTGAGGGACCTAAATATAGCAAAGTGGGAGCTGAAGCACTTGTGCTGGGTGGATCTATGGATGACACCTCCTCTAAGCCATTCTGATAGATTTTTATAAAAGCATAGTTCCTGCAAGGAAACTCTTTGATCTCCTGTGGGTTTCCTTGGAGATATTAAGGCCATAAGTCCTGCTGTCGAAGTTCTAGAAAGAAGTCTTGGAGATGCTGAAGTCAGAATTATTTCAACAGAGGTCCAGTGCACCCAATCTAAACCTGAGCTCACCAGCTTGAAACGTGAAGTCACCAAGTTAGAAGAGCACTTACTAGATTTAGAAGGCCACAGCCATAGAAATAATATTTTGATAATAGTACTACCAGAACAACCAGAGGGTACAGATTATATTAAATTTATTCAAAAATGATGTTATAAAATGGAGGGGACTTCACCCATTTGGCCACAATATATTATAGAATGAGTGCATAGGGCACTTTGCTCAATGTCTGCACTGGAGCATAAGCTCAATCCAGTCATTTTCAGAATGCTTAATTTTTAAATAAAATCCACATTCTTAAAAAGGAGATTTATGGGAAGGTAAATGGTTGTATTGGTTTCAAGACATCAATCCCCAAGTGAGAGCACAAGCTGCTTACAGAGACATTAAATCAAAATTATGTGTGTCAGATATTCATTTTAAAATGCAGTATCCAGCAGGACTAACAGTTTATTTACAGGATGGCCAGTGTACATTTAATTCAGCAGACCAGGGTTATCAGGAACTGTTACAGCTGTTACCAGACTTGTTTAAGGAAAAATAAAGAACAGCCTGATTAGTTCTATTGAGAGATGATGGACTTTAGTTTAGATAGTTCTTTTTCAAAGACAATGATGTTTTCATTGTCTTTTTCTAATCATTACATTAATAGTTAATTAGAAATGGCATAACTGTTTGCAGGAGAGGATAGCAAAGGGGGAGCAGAAATGGTTTGCCTTGGTTATGACATTTGGATATATTTTTTCTAGAAGACAGGCATGTGCATCAGGTTTTTGAATTGTAACACAGAGCATTATGAGAGAGATAATGAGGTGAAGGTATTTTCTATATCTGGTCATGCATCCCCCTGCTTGTGCTAGCAATGGGTCCTCATCCCCTTCTATTTTTTGTAGTCTTGGCTTTTCCCTTTTCTATTTCCCTTTTTTGCAGCAATTGAATAGAAGCCCCTAATATATTATGCTGGATTATATGCCCCTCCTGCACTTTGCATCTCTGAATGGGGGTCATAGCACAAAGGGAAGCTCAACCTAATTTTTACTTCAGTCAGGCATGCTTACTTTGTGCCGATAAGCATCAGAAGTTATTACATTTTTCAGAATATGATGGTCAGCCTTGGGTTTGAGTACTGTCTCTCCAGCTGCCCACCTTGCTTGTAACTGCCTTAAACACTTACATTTCCTGACCTTCCTCACATCTTGGTGAAGACTCCCTCTCTATGTGTTAAACAAAACCTCATTCTACATGAAGAGAGCCAGTCATTTTTATTATCTAGAGACTGTTGAATTTGAATGTCAGGAGCTGCCATTCTGAATTTTTAGACCTCCCATAATGTTTTACTAAACTGGGGGGAGTTTAAAATACCCTCTATTCATACTGGCAAAAAAAATGAGCGGGGCTTGCTGTCCTTTTTTTATCCTATTCGACTGTGTTTTTGCTACCATACTTAAAGGAAAACTACACCCTCATATCTTGTCAATTTTATTCATTTCCATGTCAACAGACAACTCTTTTAGCGAAGCTGTTTGAGATGTATGCAATTGCTTTAGTTTGTTTTCACACTTCATACTAGGTCCTGTAGCTATCCTGGAGGTCTCCATTTGCTGATTGTTGAAATCTCATTGTCCCTAAGCCCTGCATTAGCATATGAGAACCTGATGCATAATCAGTCTTTAAACTCCACAGTATGCCTGTCTGCTTAACTAGACTTCAAAGAAACAATTTGCAGGAATGTGTGAAATATCACATTTACCATCAGTTTGCTTTGCAAAGTATCTGAGTTGTAATGCAGGGGGTTTCCCTTTAAATGTCATACAATGTATGTGTTTCCAGAGAGCTTTTTGCAGGGTAATTGTTATTTTTAATTAGAGCTACATGATATGAATTGGTGCTGTGACATAATGTTCTCATATGCTAATGCATCTCTCATGGACAATGAGATTTCAGCAACCACAAAATGGAGATCCCCCCACCCCCAGGATAGTCACAGGGGGCTAACATAAACAGTGAAAATAAACTAAAGCAAACATGTATAGCCATAACAGCTACAGGAAACCAGTTGTCTGTTGACATGGAAACACAATGTATATGATATGAGGGTGTAGTTTTCCTTTAACAGGGTCAAAGGAGTGACCTTATAATACTAAAGGACATTTGGAGCTCCCAGATGAGGGATATATGAGATGCACACAGGACATATAAAGAAGTACCTGGTGTCCATTTAACTGTATTAGGAGTATAGTTCACTTTATTATGTTTTTTAGCTGTTTCTCTACTCTGAGGGATTCAGAATGCTGGGTTGCATGCTGGTTTCTGGGACCACTACAGACCAGCGGTGTAGGAGTTCAGTCTCTGAGACAGAGGGAATATGGTGTGTTTTGGTTTTCAGTTGTCCATTTGTTATGGGATTTCTTTTCTGGTTATTATTGCTGTTTGTGGGGGAAGGGGGTGAGGGGAGAGTAGGTACTGGGATATCCACATAGCAGGGAGGGGGAAGAGGAGTGGACTGGTACAGATATTGTGGGCTTGACTTCAGTAAATTTTACGTGTAGAGGGGGAAGCACCAGATAGATTTGATATATTTCTTTTGGGGACAGTATGACCAAATCATATGTGTTAGTCTCACGGAATGTTAAAGGAGGGCAATGCAAAGAAAAGAGACATTTGGTAATTAAACACCTTGAGAAACTTCAGGCATCCTTTGCTTTTCTGCAGAAGACACACATTAAATCTGATGACGTTTGCTATTTTTGAAGGGAATGGGTGGGTCAAGTGGATGGGGCAGGCAACTGTACCAAAATGAGGGGTGTGGAAATTTTAATCTCCAGGATGGTGGCCTTCCATCTTATCAACCTAATCAGGGATCAGGATGGATGATATTTGTTCTTGCATGGAAGATTGTCAGCAGAAAATTCTATTACGGTCCATTTATGGACCCAACACAGACATCCCTAGTTTTTTATGGAGCTCCCCGCTGTACTGTCCTCTTTCATCAACATTCCAATTGTGTTAGGTGGGGACTCTAATTTAGTTTTTCAAACTGAATTGAATTGGGAAGGTTACCACAGAAAGGGATTTACGCTGGATCAAAGGAGCATCCATGACCTCTTAGACTCAGTGGGTTTGATTAAACCCATGGCACTTGTTGCACCCCATGGGCAGAAATTATACCTCTTTCTCTAAGTCCCATAATACTTTCTCCTATATTGACTATTTTCTTATCCATAAAGAGTTGATCCTTGGTATCTTAGATTGTGGTATTGAACCCCAGGTCATCTCAGATTATTCTCAGTGTGGTTATGCTGCAAACTTGAAGTTTGGCATTCAATTCACAAAATCTGAAGATTTAATACCTGCTGTTAAGAGATAAAGGGATCACAGAAAAGCTATGAGACCATATTAATACATTTTTTGAAGGAGAATTTAAATTCCATAGATATACTGGATACATTATGGGGTGCAACAAAAAGTTTGTTTCAGGGGGAAGTATTCGATTAGCTAGTCAGCTTAAAAGGAAAAGCAGATACTTTACTAACAAGTATTAGGGACATTAAGAATATGCTTTCCTCAAGTACTTATGAACAAACCTGGAGAACCCTAAATTTTCTCAGGGTCCAATATGCTGCTTTACTTAGAGAAAAAGCAGAGTTATCCCTGTTTTTGGTCAAGGTGAAGGACATAGTTGAAGGTGAAAATTCTGGGAAGCTTTTTGCTCTCCAACTAAGGCCACAAGAGGCCTCCAGGATGGTTTTGGGAATTCATAATGGTAACCAACCAATCTTGATTATCCAGCCTAAGGGAATTGTTAAGGCATTCTCTACCTTCTATAAGAGCTTTACAAGAATGATTTGGACAATGCAAAATTAGATCAGCATATTGCCAACTACTTTGCTCAAGTTCAACTTCCTTTTTTAATGGAAGCTCAGTGGGATCTTCTGGCAGGCCCCATATGGGAAGAAGAGATTTCTAAGTTGATCCAAAGCATGGCCCTGGATAAGGCCCTGGTCCAGATGGCTTCCATGCTAATTTTTATAAACATTTTAGTGGTGAGTTTAACTAGGGTCTTTAACTATATTCACTTGGAAGGGATTCAGGAGCAACCACTTTCTTTAACTCAAACAGTTTTAATTCTAAAACCAGGTAAGAATAATGCTTTTATTAGTAATTTTAGACCGGTATCGCTCATTAATACCAACATGAATATTTTAATGACAGTACTAGTGGCTAGGATGCAAAACATATGGGATGGTCTAGTGGATCCAAAGCAAGTTAGCTTTATGAAGGGGTAAGTTTCTTCAGACCATCTGAGGAAACTACATCATTTAGTTGCTAAGTCCAGGAACAGCAAGACACCTGAGGATTTGGTCTCCCTGGACCCTGAAAAAGCATTTGATTATCTTGGTCATTTCCCTTCACTGTCTTAACCCAGTATGGTTTCCCTCAAGAGTTTATTCAATGAGTGAGGGTTCTGTATTTGAACCCCAAAGTGCAAATGTATTGTAATGATGAACTGTCTAATATATTTCCCCTTGAGTGGGGCACTAGACAGGATTTTTGTTTTTTCTTTTTAGTAACTGGGTAAGACCCAATCAGCACAAGTGCCTGTTTTCAGGGTTGACCCAGGTTCACTGGAGTGGTTAAATGACTTGTTCAGTGTCACACAGTGTGCAAGTGGAGGTTATGCAAAAATTAAACCCAGGTCTGCTGGGTGTACTAAGCTCATTCACAGCTCGTTACTCTAACCTCAAGGCAATACTGCCCTTTATCACCCCTGTTATTTAATTTGTATTTGGAACCCCTGGCTCAGAGACTTTGGTCTAACCCCAGCATTAAAGGGATTAACGTAGATCAATCTACTTATAAATTTATGGTGTGTACTAATTATATTTTGTTACATGTGGAGGACCATAGCATTTCCCTTCCCATGGCCCTACAAGAAATTGATGCTTTCACTATGATGTTGGCCTATAAACTCAATTTAGGGATAACCAAAATTCTTTAGTGGTTAAAAGTAACCTAATACAATTGGGCCTTTGATGGGGACCTAAAAACCTTGTCTATCTAGGGATTAAAATATCTAGACACTTACCAGATCTTAAAAAGAACAGTTTAGAGCCCCTTCTGAATGCCCTCCAGCAAGACTTAAAAAGATGGCATGTTCTTCCTCTGACTTTAGGGGGCTGAGTGAACATAATTAAAATGGATGTTTTATCTCGTATTCTTTACCCTATGAATATATTAAATGTTTACCTTCCCCAACGATGGTTTGCTTAGTTTCATAGATTGCTTACTGATTTTCTGTGGAATGGCAAAACAGCCAGAACATACTTTAAACTTTCACTCCATAATGGGACAGGAGGCCTTAGACTTCCCAATTTTTAGCTTTATTATTTGGCCTACGTGGGGCAAAATATTTCAGGGGGGGGTCCATTCACAAGCAGATTGTGGATGGTGGATACATTCTACTTTGGCTCCTTACAGAACAGAACTTATGTTGCCAGCCCAGTAGTGTAGTGGGCTGAGGAACCTATACTTCATCTGCCACCACACCAGCAAACTGGGTTCGGGAATGAGCCTGGACCACTGTGGGGTTGGCCAGGAGAGGAGGATTGAGCATCCCAATGCACGCTCTCCTCCTTAGGGGAGAGGAGGTTGCTTGCTCAGCCTCAACACCACCACCACCACCTAGGTAACCATAGGTTGCTCTGCAGGCAGGAGCTGCAGTTCTGAGTGGGGGATGCTTCCTTCAGAATACATTAGCAGGTACATGTGCCATCATGCCACCTCCTCCATGGAGCGATCAAGGGTTTGGGCACCATGAAAACAGAAAATCTCCAGCTGTCATGATGAAGCTTGCTTCTCTTCAAAGCCTCCTCACCCACTCACTGGGCCCATCCCTGACCCACATCTGAGCTAAACACCTCCCCAGATTAGAGGGTGACTGTGAGGCACTGCCATGGGGGATAAACCATGGGGCACTGCACTGGATCAGTCAGGGTAAGTCCCAGGTATTGTGAGGTGATAGGACTGGAGGTCAGGAGGCAGACAAAGGCAGGCCTGGTATCTATGGGATAAAAGTGAAAGATTAAAAAAAGGCAGGACTTATGTCATCTGTGAGGACTCTCAGTCCATAGTTGACTTTTTAATTCCCCTGCAAAAGTACCAGATGCCATTTGGTTGACCCCATTATATTGGTCTGTTCAAACACATAAACAATTGGACACTTATTTAAAGAAACAATTTTCCCACTCCATTTCCCCAACCTGTTTGTAAGAACCCAAATTTTCTCACTGATTGACATCGCCTACCATTGGTTTATGCCAAGAATTATAGATTTCACAGAATGGCAGGGCATGCTCCTTTCTTATTTTTTCAAGTACAACATTCCAATGAACATTCCAACGAATAAATATTTTAACTTTCACCAGATGATTTGTGCTATCTGAACCCATTTGGGTACCCAGCCCTGGTCAGACGATGTACTGGACATGCTGGAGAAGTTAACACAGGCTGCCCTGCCAACCCATAGATAAATATCTCAGATATACAAGGTTCTCCAGTGTCTAGATCCCAGTGGGCTGGAAGGGGTTAGTTACTACTGGAAAGGGGATCTATACTAGGCTGGTCTATTGCAGAATAGCAAACAGTCTGGGGTAATCTATATAAATATATGAAACAGAGGATATTGCAATTTAAGATACTGCACAATTTGTATTTTACTCCTAAGAAATGTTATATAATGGGGAAGTTGATGAACAGTCAGTGTGTCAGGTGTGGAAAGGAGGAAGGGTCACTGTTTACTATGTTATGGATTTGTGAAATGGTCATCCCTTCTGGGAGGTGATTAAACATGGCCTAGTCCATCTCCTGGATTCAGATGAGGCTATCACACTGGACGTTTGTTTAACTGGGAGATATCCAGAAAAGTTAAGTGGTCATTTATGGGGATATACAGTTTTGATTGCTTAAAGTTATTCTATGACACTGGCTGAACGATCAGGTCCCCTCTAGACTGGAATGGACTGGGAGAGTCTGCTGGCATTAAATAATGAGCAGCAGATTGCTGAGTTACATCATAGGCTACACATTATTGCAAATGATGGGAGATCTTTCATACTCTGCTTCTCGCTGAGTTATGAGATCCTCCAGATTCTACTGATGAGTTATATGTCATTAGTGACCAGTTATACTTGGATTCTGCTTACATACAGTATGGGCTGTTAGCCCCTCCTAATAATGGGTTATCTGAATCAGGTGGAGGAGGGTCGAATGGTGGGGGGATAATTTTTTTTTTTGCTCTACTTTTGATTTCATATGTTGCTTGTTCTTTTTGTTAAAGTTGATGAACATTTTTCAATAAAGTTTACATAATTTAAAAAAATGTTGTTCAAAAGGGACAGCTTACATGCCAATGAAGAGAGCAGGAAGGTTCAGGGAAATGGAGAGCATAAAACATAGCTAGATTGAACTAGTATGGGGTAGACAGCAATGCAGCTCGCTCAAGTACAACAACAAGTACAAGTTTATTGATATAAAGTGCATATACAATAAGTATTACACATAAATACACATTAAAAATGTTAGTTCCAACCAATTTCAGCTTCAGAGAAAGTCCATAACATAAATATACAATTCAAGTTAAATAACATCCTCTATTTTCCTTAATCTATTAGCAGCAATACAGAACTGTGCAACACTGTAAAGTATTGCCACGTCCCCTGTATTTAATAAAAATCTCAGTTTGTCTTCCAAAGATAGACCAGCAATCTTATTAAGATACTGAAATAACCATTTTTCCCCCAATTCACTCAGATACGGGCATGTGAAATAGAATATGAACAGTATCCCATTTCCCTGGGCAGTCACCCTTATACTCTATTCCCCTCTTGAAAGCATTCCATTTCATAAAACCAGATAAGATTCACCCATTTTCATTAAATCTTAGATTCATTAAAGCTTTATAATGCAAATTATTCTCACACTTTAATAGACATATTTCTCTATTAAAATAATTTTTGAATGACTTGTAAGTTAGAAGGTTTGTGAATCCAAAAACCCTTGCCATATCCTGTTGTTTAGTAACATCATAAATCC
Source organism: Neoceratodus forsteri (assembly GCA_016271365.2). Lineage (NCBI taxonomy): Eukaryota > Metazoa > Chordata > Ceratodontiformes > Ceratodontidae > Neoceratodus > Neoceratodus forsteri. The sequence goes on along the minus strand of CM028135.1, from coordinate 535,971,755 downwards.
TGTTTACCACATCTGCACAAAATCTGGCACTTCAATCCATATTACTCATCCTTAAAATAGATTCTAATCCCAACTTTTTTAGCCTATTATCCAGATCCTTCATTCATGTGCATCCTTCAATAGAATTGTTTCTCGAACTCCCTGAGTCAAGCTATCTTCCCAGCAAGCATATAATACTGGGTTATCCCCTAAACAATTTAATATCTTACACATATAGTGAAATTGCCTAGTCAGACAACAGGAGACAAGAGACATACAGCCCATTTCAACCCTTAGATATTTACCCGGGATAAATTTAGCAAGGCGTAAAATTAATCTCATATATAAATTTTTAATTGGTTCTAACATAATCAGATTATTATATGAACCCCAAATCTCTGCACCATAAAGAATTACTGAATCCACCTTCATGACATAAGTTTTTAATAATGCAGATGCAGAATTACTGAAAAATTGTTTAGAAAATGTATTTATTGCCAATGTTGTTTGTCTCGCTATCTTTTTATTTTCTTCTATATGCAATCCCCAAATTCATGTGTTATACAGTGTAATTCCTAAATGGGGTAAATGCTTGCAGGACTTACAATATTTTCCCCAATTTTTCACAAAAAAATCCAAATTTTGGGGTTTATTTATAACTAGGATTTTTGTTTTTCTAATATTAACAGATAACTGTAAATTTCCTAAAGTGGAGGCAACTCACCCATAAAATGCCACAAACAAGGGGAGTCTTTCTGAACCCACCCACTGAAGTCAGCAGGATCAAGTAAAGTTGTGGAAAAGGGAAAACGGGGGTTAGGGGAAAATTATAGAAAATGGTATGTGCCAACACTGAAATCTGAACAACAAAATGTTGGAACTTCAAGCAGTGGAAATTAGAGATCTGGGAAGTTGACAAACTTTACTCTGCAAAATAATTTGTCATGTTTGCCAAATTCACGAAGTGCGTATCCACAAGGTTTTTGGCAGGTGAAGTGGCACTTCTTTAGGAGAAGTTATGCAAATTCACAGGTGAAGTTGCAACTTGGCCTTAACTTCACCTTAATTTTGTCTGATTTTGCCAGAAAAAGTGCAATTTCTCATTGAAAACTCACTTTGAAGTGCAAAGTGGTGAAGTGAGCAATTCATGAAGTTAGTAGCAGATTTTGCAACTTTACCATTGAAGTAAAACTTTACAACATATCTACTGGCAATGGAAGGGAGGAATGTGAGGGGGTGTCAGGAACAGAGACATAGGTGACATCAAGCCATAACTGGGACATGACCATACTAGGTTACACCATATTCAGAAAGGATAGAACAAAGGACATGGGACAAGGGGTAACACTGTATGTTAAAGAGGGGATCGAAGCAAATAGAAATAGGTAGTCTAGTGAGGGTCAGGGGACCTGGAAACCCTGTGAGTACTAGCAGGAACAGGGAAGGATAAACTAACCTGGATTGGGGTGGTCTACAGCCAGGATTTGGAGATAGATAGGGCAATAGGTGATGCATTTAAAATATCAGCAAGTCTAGGGGAGTCATGGTATTTGGGGATTTCAGCATGCTGGATGTGTGCTGTAAACTTCCAATCATGGCTAGCTCAAGGAGTCAGATTCTGGTGGATGCCTGTTAGGAGGCATTTCTAGAAGCAAATCCAAGCAGGAAGACCATGGATCATTGGTGCAGGGACAGTGCAGGAAATGGGAAGCAGCCCAGCTGAAAGTCACAAAGCAAAGTCTTGCACTCATAAAGTTCAAAATCACCACACTTCAAAAAAGTAAATTTGAAGTATTTTAATGCATCATAAGGTGATGTAAAGAGAACAGACAATCTGCACCCCACTTGACTGCCCCATTTAGTTCATGGCCCAAGAAGTGAGGAGGTCCTGCTGGAGCAGGTGCTCATCAACAGTGAGAGGATTCATAACATAGTAGCACAAGAATCACTTGGTTCCAGTGAACATGGGGCAGTAGCATTGGAGGTCCTAGTGGGGACTGGCAAGGGGCAAAAAGAATAAAGGGTATGGGACTTTAAATAAGGGACTTCAGCAAAATGATGGAAGAATTGAAGAATAGCATGGAAGACATACTGAAGATAGGGGGCACAGAAGAAAAATGGGCAGCATCTAAAAAAGCGATGACAAAAGTGATAGCTCCATTCCAAAAGTATCCAAGGGTAAAAGGGCTTAGGGGCCAATGTGGTTCACAGCTGATGCAGACACAGCAGTAAGGAAAAAAAGGAGGGAATTTTTCAAGCATAATGGTAGTCAAATCGAGGAAGACAGTGTGACATATCCGAAAGCAACAAAAGAAACCACCAGGAAAGTGAGGGAGGCCCAGGCACAGACAGGGACCCAGTTGGCAAGGGGGGGGTGAAAAATAGGGATGAGGCTTTCTGCTGGTACATCTGGGAGAAACACAAGGTCAATAGGGGTATAATGAGACTTAAAAGAAATGAAGGGTGGGGGGGCAAAGGGAAACAGAGATAATGAACAATTTATTTTTATTCAGTATTTTCCAAGGAGAAGGATCAGCCACTGCTGGATTATAGGGTTAGGAAGGGAAGGAGAAATGATTTTAGGGCAAAGGTCCAGATAACTGAGAAAAGGGTGCTGGGAGAAGCAAGCAGTACTGAAATTAAATTAATTGACTGGACCTGGCAGCTTACACCCAGGGCTGTTACATGAAGTAGAAAATGTTATTGCAGGCCCACTAGCAGACATTTTCAACAGTTCTCTAGCAATGGGGGCTGTCCCTAAGGACTGTAGGATAGAAGATATGGTTCTGCTACACAAGAGTGGGAAGAGTGATGAGGCAGGGAACTATAGGGTAGTCATCTTGATGTCTATAGTGGGAAAGATCATGAAAACTTTACTGAGTGAGGACCTGCTGAACTTCCTAGAAGAGAACAGGTTGCAGGACCCCAAACAGTATGAATTCACGAGTGGAAGATCTTGCCAGATGAATCTGGTCACGTTTTTCAACTGGATTATCACAGCAGTAGACAAGGGGCAGGCAACTGATGTAGTTTACCTTGACGTTAGCAAGATATTTGACTCAGTCCCCCACACAGGAGGCTGGTTAAAAGAGATTAGGGAACTTGGGATACAGGAAAAGATTGCAAATTGGGTAGATAGCTGGCTGGAGGGTAGAACACGGTGGGTGGTAGTTAATGGGGGTTTTTAGAGATGAGGGAAGTGATCAATGGGGTATTTTAGGTGTCAGTACTAGGGACGGTTCTCAAATATCTTCATCTGTGACATAGATGATGCTATCAAGGGTAAGATCAGCCTGTTTGCAGATGACACAAAGATGTGTGTAAGGGTAGACACGGAGGAAGGAATAAGAAATCTAAGGGAGGATCAGGGCAGTTGGAGACCTTGTCCATGATTTGGCAGCTGAACTTTAATGCTATAAAATATAAAGTAATGCACATTGTGAAAAGGAACCCAAGGGTGCAATACAAAATGGGAGAGATGGTGCTGGATAGCACTTCAGAAGAAAATTGTTTAGGCATGATGGTATTGGAAATCCTAAAGATGTGTGCAAACTGCAACAGGGCGGTGGACAAAGCAAACACAATGCTGGCATGCATGGGGAGAGGAATAAGCAATAAAAGGTGATACATGTTTCTCCCTCTGTACAAGTCACTGGTGCATCCACATCTGGAATACTGTACAAGGTACTGGAGCCCACACCTGAAAAAAGACTGCAGCAAGGTGGAGGCAGTACACTGCAGGGCAACTAAAAGGTGCATGGCTTTGAGGATTTGACATATGAGGAGAGGCTGCTGGACTTAAACATGTACACCCTGGAAAAAAGGAAGAAAAGAGGTAATTTGATTGAGACATACAAGTACTAGCATTGGATAAATAGAGTAGAACCTAAAGAACTATTCTCATTGAGTTCAAACACAGGGACAAAAGGTAATTCACTAAAGTTAGCAGGGGAAAGAATGAAAAAGGACATCTGGAAGCACTACTTCACAGAAAGGGTGGTGGATAAGTGGAATAAGCTACCAGAAGTGGTATAGGCAAGTCTATCAGTAGCTCCTAGCAGAGATAGGACAGGCATGTGAGTTTAGTAACAAAAAGTGAGGGCAGAAATAAAGGGGAGGATTGCCACTAGGGCAAGGTAGAAACGTTAGTTAGGGTAAGCAAACTGGATGGGCTAAGGGCCTTTTTCTGCCATAAGTGTCTATGTATCTATGTAAATACTATACTAATTATAGCGAGTGAGGGGTTTTTCATCCAGGTGAAGAGAGGTGATCTTGCCCCTTTACAGGTCACTGGTAAGGCCACACTTAGAGTATTGTGTGCAGTTTTGGAGGCCATACCTAAAGCATGATATCAGGATACTGGAGGGGGTGCAGAGGAGGGCAGCAAAGATGATATGTGGAATGGAGGGGAGAGACTATGACAGCAGGCTGGGAGACCTGGATATGTACACCCTGGAGGACAGAAGGGACAGGGGGGACATGATAGAGACATTCAAGTATCTGAGGGGAATCAATAAGGATGGGGCAGATGGGGTCTTTAAGCTAAGGAGGGGGAGGGTCACCAGGGGGCATGGGCTAAGAATAGAGGGGGGAAGATTTAGGAGGAAATGAGGAGATACTATTTCACAGAAAGGGTGGTAGCAAAATGGAACACCCTACCTGAATGGGTGGTATCATGTAAATCTATGAACAGCTTCAAAAGGGCATGGGACAGGGAACAGGAGAGAGTGAGGGTGGGGGAGGTGGGGGTGGCAGTGGGATGACAAAGGGAAGGTGAGTGGGGCAGCTGCAAACTAGGGGTGCTAGCTGCACACTTGAGCAGACTTAGACAGACCGGATGGTCTGTTTCTGCTGACACATTTGCATGTTTGTATGGTCATACGAATTCCTCAACCTAATTATAGAGATTTTGTCTTTGGGAATGTGGGAAACACCACCTGAAAAAAAACTAGATCTTGTTTTGAACAGACTAACCTGCTTTACAATTAAATTATCTATGTGACAGCCATCACTGTATGTTTTATGATCAAGTGAATTGATTCCCATTTGAAACAAGGGAAAAACTTTTTTTTTTAATGTGTGTGCAGTCTATATTCGAATAATAAGGCTCCCAGTTATATTCTTGATCTCCTACACCCCCATAAAACTTGACATTAGACCTGTGAGTGTATTTGAATCTATGGTCCCTAAGTTAATAACCTTGCAAGGAAAGCAAGACTCTTTCACTTTAGAAAATGAGCATGAAAAATAAAGCATCCTGACTGACTGAAAGATAGCGCAAGGAATGTATTTATTTTTCAGTAGTGCCCTGTGAAAAATAAGTGCCAATCTGGAGTGCCCCATTTCTGAGGGTATCATTGGGCACCCTGAATTTTCAAACTTTTCAGCCACCATGTTTTGTCAGCTGCCATTTTTTTTCTCGCTAAGCATGCCCTACAGTTGTGGCCAATCCCCCCTTTTTTACAGTGGGAAAAATTCACACGAATTAAAATACTTGGGAAAAACATAACTTGTGGGCATATTTGCAAACTGAGGTGAATGGGACAGAGACCACTGTGTATAAGAGCAGTGAACTGCAAGCTGAGCTGAATAAGACCGAGACCGCTGTGTAAGAGCAGTGGTATTTCCTTTTGTTTTTTGGACTGCACATGTAGCACTCTCTGTCTCTGTCTATCATGCTCTGTCTCTTGCTCTCCCAGTACGTGATTTTTAAAGTGAAGATAAATTACTACCTTAGATTCCATTACAGTTGACCTCCTTTGACAGGTGCCATCCTTCCACCCTGCTGTAGCTGCATAGAGCATCCACCCACCTGCCTGCTTCCTATCTCACTCCAACACAAAACAGAAGCAGCAGGTCATGAAAAATACATAATAAATAATATAATAAATATATAAAAAAACAAGAAAATGTTTTAAAACATTAGGCCCTGTGTCTCTTTGTGCTGAGGGGGATAACTATGACAACAAGTACAGAACTCAAACTAGAGTGGCTCAACTGGGACAAAAGTCCTTACCTCAAAAAACAAACCCAGCATTGTAATGCAAGTGGAGGAACTATTATATCACAAAACAAATAGAACACTCAAAGTTTTTAACATCTCAACATAAAAATCATTTTTTTACTAAACATACATAATACAGTTTGCCATTTTCTAGGCACAATAATACCTGACAGGGTGGGAAGTATTAGGGAATACTGGACCTTTCAGGGGCTACAAGGCCATCCACCTGTGGTGTCGGGCCTCATTATGCCCCTGGGCAGTCTGGTATTCTCCAATGCTGTCCACCCTGTCAGGTATTATTGCTTATACAAATGCCTCAGTTCACTACATAGAATTCAATTCCTCATAATTGTGTGCCATACAGTGGTCTTCTAGTCCATATTAATCATGTTGTGAGATAGTCTAAGGAACATGTATTGAACTAGTGATATTGTTCGGAATCAGAAGGAATTATGTACTGTAAATCAAGCACAATTATTACATAGCTTTGTAACATGATACTGTACTATAGACTTGTAGTTACTATAACAGGTACAAAATAGTTATTTGAACAGTAGTAACAGAATTGTAGTTACTATGCGAGAAACAATATAGTTATTTGAACAGTAGTAATTATCAAATGTAAGTGATTTATTTAGAATTTCTTTGTATAACATAGTATTTTCTCTTTTTTAATGTAAACTGTGTGTTCCTCTTCTCTACATTACATAGATACATAGACACTGTTGGCAGATAAAGGCCTATGGCCCACCCAGTCTGCCCATTTGAGCCTTTAAGTTCCCTTTATGTGTTTCTAGAAGTCTGTTGCACCTAACCCCTGACCTCCAGAATTCCCTTATGTCTAACCCATGCATTCTTAAATTCCATAATTGTTTCATCCCTCACCACTTCCTCTGGCAGGATGTTCCACTTATCTACCACTCTTTCTATGAACAGATCCAGAAACAAATGATCTGATACCTTTTATTGGACCAATAAGGATGTTACACAAAAGAACGAAGTGCTCTAGCTTTCGAACCAACCAGGTCCTTCTTTAGAAGCTTTATGGCAAATTCTTCCTCACGTTTCCTCTGAATCACCCTCCCTCCAACTTCATCCCATACCCTCTAGACCTGGAACATCTTTTTCACTGGAAAATAGTGTATTCCTGCTCCCTGTTCCTCCCTGTAAGGTACTTGTATGTCTATCATATCCTTTCTCTCCCTCCTCTCCTCCAGGGAGTACATATTCAAGTCCTTCAGCCTTTCCACACAGGACTTATGATGCAATCCCTGCACCATCTGTATTGCTGTCCTCTGAACCTTCTCTACCTTATGTCCTTACATAGATAAGGTTTCCAGAACTGTACACTGTACTCCAGATGGGGCCTCACTAGTGTCTTGTATAGTGGAATTATGACCTCCCTTTTCCTGCTGGTGATGCTCCTGCCTATGCATCCCAGCATCCTATTTGCTTTACTTGCTGCCTTGTCATACTGTTTCCCTATCTTGAGGTCATCAGAGATGATAACCCCATGATCCCTTTCCAGCTTGGTGCATGCTATAGCCTCACCCCCAACTGATATGTTGTTTCAGGGTTTTTGTGCCCAATATGAATTATCTTGCACTTCTTTGGTTTGAATTTCAACTACCCAACCCTTGACCATTCTTCAAGCTTCTGTAGGTCCCTCCTCATTCTGTCTACACCCTCTGACATGTCCACTCTGTTACAGAGCTTCATGTCATCAGCGAACAGGGAGATTCTGCCTTCTAGGTCCCGTGCAATGTCACTGATGAAGACTTTGAATAGGACCAGTCCCAGCAGGTCACCAATGCTATCCTATCAGGAATGAATTAGAGTCACATTACTGCCTCAGTCTTCATTGATTCAGTCTCTCACTCTCTGTTCCTGAACAAGCTACTCTCAGTCGGTTTGGCAGATCCCTCTGCTAATTGGTTCTGATCCTATCTCACTGACAGGCAACAATCTGTCCAGGTGAACACCATCCTGTTGCCTCCTCTCCCCATCCTTACTGGGGTCCCTCAAGGATCCATCCTCGACCCATCCTTTTCTCCCTCTTCATTAATGACCTTCCCTCTGTCTGCACTATCTCCCCCATCCATGAGTATGCAAAGATACCATCCTCTGCACCTCAGGACCTACCACCTCTGACATTCAAGACTCCCTCCAACAGGTTTTCAGTGATGACCTAAACTGGATCCATGATAACCATCTTAAAGTAAATACCAAGAAAACCATCTCTACGACTTTTGGGACAAGGCGAAAGCTGGATAAACACTCAGACCCTTCATGTGTTCTCCACCCCTGACAACTCCAGTCTTGAAGTTGTCACTGCATTTAAATACCTTGAGGTCTGGCTAAACACCAATCTCAATTTCTCCTCCCACATTGCTGCCACTTCAGCTAAACTCTGACCTAAATTAGGCATTTTGTACCAAAACAAACACAACCTTCCCCCATATCTGTCATGGCCTCATCAAGAAAATGATTCTTTGTGTATTGTATTTGATTATGCTGACATAGTCTATGGCACTTCCCCTGCCGTGTTCCTATCCAGGCTTGATACTGTCTTAAACTCCTTCTGCTGCTTTGCTTCAACCCTCCCAACATGCATCACTGTTCTCTTTACTCTTCTGTCACTATTACACCTCTACCCCATCAACACCTGACCCACGGCATGGTTTTCATGGCCAAATACTAGTTTGGGATCCTCCCTTCCTATCTCTCCTCTCTCCTTTCAACTGCTGCCCCCTCCTCCTACCCTCTGTGTTTCAGGAATTCCCACTCTTTTTCCTTGCCTCATCTCCACTCACCTTCTCATCTGTCAGTTTTCTCCTACCGACTCCCCTCCATCTGGAATCATCTCTCCCCACCTGCTTCAACACACTTCTTCCCCACCCCTCTTGTTCCTGCACAGCCACCTCCTTTATCTCTCAGCCTCAGCCCATTAGCCCCTTGGCAACTTTCTAGTTTTCTCCCCCGACACACAATCTGCATTTTTGGCCTGCCTACCCTGCTTGTATATGATGATTGCAGTATTAACTGGATGTGTGATTTTGCTTCTATTTTTGCTCCATATTATTTATTTACTTTGTTAAAATGTTGTGACTGTTCTCTTCATCTGTTGTAGTGATACCTTGCTTCCCTGGTTATACCTGGAAATGAGCTCTGGCTCAGTGTGCCTTTCTTGGTTAAAGGTACAAGGTGCAGTGCAAGAAGCCCTTTGCTCAATTTCTCCTTCATGAAAGCACCTTGCACCAGTCCTGAACTTTTGAAAAACAGGACCCAGAAGTATACAAAAGGTTGAGTACAAGGTTAAGTACTCTCATTTCATCAGAAAAGAACTATGGTACTTGATCAAAACTTCAGTATAATGGCCATAATTCACAAACTTCATGCTTCAACATATTTGACTAAAATTCAAGCAACACAATTAAACTAATACATTTTGACAGTCACATTTTAATTATCCTACTGCATAATGGAAAACAATAATGTTTCTCTACCTAACAGTGAGGGCAGAAGCAGGATTAATGATGCATTTAGGCTCCTTATATCCAAATAAACCCTATCTAGTAGTATTATAACTTAAGCAAGTATAATGAACAATAATTAGGAAACATAACCAAGCAAACATAACCAAGCAATTATACCCTGTTGCTTCATATCATTTTGGAACAGATGTACAAATAATTCTAATCATATACATTAGGACACTCTTGATGAGGTTGTTCTTTTGATCCACACATGCTTTTAAAGAGCTAGTGTACTTCTCAGAATTAATAGCAGTTTTCAGATGCAGTCAGCTATCACTTCCAATATATGAAGTATTTTTTTTTATTTTATGCTTCCTAATTAGAAGATGTTCCACTTGGCAGTATTGAGGTGATGTTTGGAGCAGAACTCTGTCTGGAGAAAAAAACTCAGTTCTGTTCCTCCCACTGCATCATCAGAAATGAGACCAAACACCTTGAGGCACTCCAGTCCTTGCAGCCTGAGCAGTGACCTTCACAAGGTACCAATCAAAACCCAGGAAACTGTGACATGACCAATAACCAGAGAGAGCCAGTCCCTGCTGTGTTATGTGAAAGTGAAACCTGGCAGTGAGAAATGGTTCTTATTGGTTACTAGTGATGTCATAGTCAGTGCGGTCTCAGTGGTTATGTAGCAGGAGGAACAGAATTAATTTTTTTTGTCCTCCAGACAGAGTGCTGCTCCACACATCACCCCAGTACTGCCAGGTGGAAAATCTTCTAATTAGCAAACAGAAAAGAAAAAATACTTGAGATATAAGAAGTGCTAGCTGACTACATTTGAAAGTTACAAGTAATCCCAGGTGGTTTCCAGGCAATACACTAGCTCTTTAATATTTGTGAGACTAGCTATGATGAACAGTAAAGCAAAAAGCACACTGGCTATAAAACCAAGTTTTTTAGAAACATTACATTATACATAATATCCTAATCCAAGGGATCATCAGTAATATTTGTAGATCATCACTGAATTATGGCTGCTGTTCCTTAAGTGAGACTGTATGGAGCCAAATCACAAAACATATTGTGTTTTAAGGGCTTTAGATCCCCCTTGCCCAATTTTTGCAACAGTCACTGACTTACAGAGCTTGGATGTACTTTAACAACAACGTTATCCAAAGTGAGTTGCAAGCAGTTAATACATGCACACACTATTTAACCTCTTAATGTGTTCTACAAGTTATCCATTAGATCTGGGATGAAAACTCTGCAGTTTTAAATGCAGGTTCAATGAATGTTTAAGTCGTACACATTGGAGACTTGCATAGAAACACTGTTTAATGATCCTACCCTACAGCTCCAACATTTACTGGACTAGTTTATATTATCTGTTGTTATTAAATGAGCATGAAAAAATACTTGTCCGATTGGCTCAAAAGCATGTGGACATTTTCATGACCACATAGTAACACCAAGTACCAGCAACATAAATCTCATCAGGTGACTCACATTCCTATATCACTATTCCAGAGAAAGGTCAAGCATGCCAGTGTCACACAATACCCAAAAATGATAGTGTATGATTTTTAAGGCGCAAGTAGGGCAACAAACAACAGACAGAAATGTTATTAATTTTTAAAAGTAGTCCATATATTTTTTTTTTGCCATTTGTTCATTAAAAGGGTTTTTACCTGTTAGAACAGGTGTCATGTAAAGAGTAACACTTTTCCTGGAGACTAACATATCTACTTCTACTCCTCTTCCTACATCATCAGCATTATGATCTGACTTATTGTGACATCATGAGTGACCAGTCTTGCACAGGTGACTGGCTCTTCTTGGTCACCTATGACCAGAGAGAATGAGGTCATAGGGCTGATGATGTCTGGAAAGAAACAGAACTAGTTATGTCAGCAACTGGGTAGAGTGCTGTTGCTTACATCATACCAAGTACTGTCAGGTACAATATCTTTTGACTAGCAAAAGGTGAAAAAAATACTTCACATATTAGAAATAATAATTCACAACATTTGAAAGTAATATTATTTTAGCAGTACACTAACTTTATAAAATACCTTTAAAAATAAATAGTCAAGAACTAACCACATTTTGTAAGAAAAAGCTGGTAACTTTACTAGTTGGTGTGGTAACATCATGGGCATGAGGTCAAAGCTTTAGTGCCATTATGCTCCCACCACTGTAACAGGTGTAAAGATACCTGCAAGTTCTTCACAGATATTTTTTTTATTATATAATATAGAATCATCCTGTTTTATAAACATTTTGTTATGGTAGTACTTTTGCATCACTTTTTAGGTCACACAAGGCTCTGTTTATCTGCTTTTTGTACTGTTTTGCAGTTTAGAAAGAGTACTTGTGAAATTAGCTTAGTTTCAGCTGCCTTATTCACCTCACTCACCAAGTCATGCGTATAGAGGCTGGAAAGCAACTTTAATTAGGGCAACTGTAGGGAGAAAAAAAATTACATTCAATAAAATGTGAATAATTTCTCCAAACATTAAAAAAATATGGATGATCAGTTTTCCAAAACATTAATGAAACAGGCTGATATTGTATTATAATGTAACACTGCACCCTACATTTTCTCTTTTTAAATTACAACATCATCACTTTTAATTTTGTTTTGTTTTTATTTTTGTTTTCATTTTGAGTTATGCTATCAGTGTAATAACACATACCAGGGTATGCAGCCATTGGTGGAATAAATTACATTCTCTGGATGTTTAAAGATATTTGACTTTCCCACATGCCAATCAAAAAAACAACACCCAGAGGCATGCATATAATATTACCTAATGACAGCACACCATGTTATTTCTGCATGACACAGTGCTGAACACAAAAAAGTTCCCCATTATTGCAGGCTGCTGGAGCAAGTGGAGAACTGAGTGCTGCAGCAACTACATTGTTTTCAAATGGAGTTTAACCCAATTAATTTAAGGTACCTTAAGGCATCAGTATATAGTCTATAGATCCTGGATATGTTCAAATTGATGCTTATTTGTATTTATGTTTTTCATGCATGTTTTCATCAGTTGTTTATTGAAGGGGTTTTAAGAACATGCCATATATTGCAGATGAAACATAATGAAAAGTTAAACCATATGGTTATTTAACACCCTCATAACCCCTACTCTGAGCATACACATTAGATGTTTTGGTAGGCTTTCACTTGAAAGAAGATTTTCAGTTCATCATATATACTGTATTTTTAGTGTTTTCTAATCCACTCTTGTCTGAAGAGCATCACAAATGGAACATCTGGCTCCCCTCAATAATTCCTAGCAATCCTTTCACTGGCTCCTTGTAGCATGATTACTGTGACATGATTGCTATGCTGTCTATTGCTTATGATGCTGCTGCAGATTTCTTGCTGTGAGACAAATTATTTTTGGAGCTTAGGCCGTTTGTTTATTGTTCATTGGTTAGTAATGTTTGGAATCTTGCTACAGAATGTTCTGTGAAAATTATGCAGCTGTGTAAACAGATTAATTTGATATGTACCGTACAGTAACATTTGAGTTTGCATTTGCAGTTTTGTAGGAATAACATCTGAAGTCTCCCAAGTCCTATGCATATCTTTAAGAATATTAGTTTTAAAATAGGAGTATTGACACTTTGTTCATCATTTCAAAGTGTTGTTGGGCACATTTGAAGCAGTTGTTTTACACAGTTTAAAGGTATTACCATTTTACATTCCTCATTCACCTCACAACCAGCTGCTTACTAACCACTCAAAGTCTAAGGCTTTACCTTTCTACTTACAATAGTCTGAACATTTGATTTTGTTTCAGTTTTTTTCTTTTTTTGTATTTTGGGTGAGTTATCTATGATGCTTGTGTAAAAAACATATACTATATAACATAAAATGTGGGCAATAACACACAACTTGGCAAGTGTTTCCATCTCAGTGCTGAGATGGTAGCATGAACTTCTTGAGCTTCAGTCTTGAGGTTCCTATGCTGTCATCTCAACCCCACAATGAAAACACATCCTTACTGTGTATGGTTGCTCATACATTATTTCCTATATTGTCATCATTATTATTATTACAGTTTGACCGCAATCTACAGGTCAGTACAAAATTTGGCTACAACAAAATTCATGAATTTGTCTGAAAATGGGAAAGGCTGTTGTGTACAATTTCTAGCTTGCAAAGGCAGGGATGTAGAACATTTGGAAAACCTATTAAAAATGGAGAGCTACTAATGTCTAGAGAGTGTCAGAATAATTCAACTCTACTAGCAGCAGCCCTCAGAAGTAGATACACTGGATAAGATTATGAAGACCACTGCACAAAAGCTGGAGTCAGAAGACTTCCACTGCCCACTGAGTTTGAATAGATACCAATGCCAACTGCCTGGTACTTCACTCAGAAAGCACCAACAAGGCAGTTCCCAGTAAAGACAACAGCACCCCCAACCCCCATCAATCAGCACAGGATTGGAGTTCATGACTTGAGGGCAGAAAATGTTGTTGGGTGAGTAGGGGCCCCGTAAGGGTCATGGAAGACATTGAGCTCTGGAATGGTTGAATGGGAGTGGATGAATCTGTTTTGCAATCACGCGAGGGTCTGCTCTTCTCAAAAGTCCTGAACCTAAATTATGTGCCAACATGCCAGCCCTAAATCAAAGGGATGAATTACATGAAATTCTAAAATTCATGACAATTGGCATTGACTTTCAAGTCCATTTACATCTCAAGTCAGTGGTGATTGCTTTTCCAATTTTGGTGATGTTAGTTACTTGAGCTGCAGACAAGGTGTTGACTGGGGATTTAAAGGCTACCATTAGTGAACCATACCATAAAATCCACATTACAGTGTAGCAGACCTTACAGATAAGCAAACAAAATGTTGGGGGGTACAGGTAGAAAATTTACCAGCAGCAGAAAGGAGGCAATCCTATCTCTCTACAGGACCATGGTGAGGCCATACCTGGAGTACTCTGTCAGAGAAAGGACTGGGATAGCTAGAACAGAGTGCAAAAGATGGTGCTTAGCATTATATAGGACCAGCAAGGAAACTCGTAAGAGGAACATGAATACATATTCCTTGGAGATCAGAAGGCAATGGGGGGATATGATAGAAAACTTCAAGGGTCTTCACAGAATTAACACAGTGGGCTACTCTGAGCTGTTAACATGATATAAGAACTTTTTTTACTGAGGGCACAACTACAAGTTTGAATGGGACAATGTCAGGAGGGACATGATGAAGTACCTGAATGAGTGGGTGGTGACCAAATTGAGTGGTTTGCCTAGCAGTGTGGTCAGTGCCAAAACTGTAGTTAGATTCATGGTTGAATGGGACAGATTCAAGGGGCAAATAATGGTAGATGGTGCATGGAGAAGGAACATGAATTTCTGACAGGAACATTCTCTGGTTGCTTCCACTAGAAGGGCATGTCCTTCTTATTACTAGGATACTTAGGCAGACTGAAGGGACCATTGGTCTATTCTGGATTTAAAGGTTTATGTTTTAATTTACCCAGGATATCCCAGCTGAGATACAATCTCTCCCTTCCATTGGGGTCCTGCTTCTACCCATTTCCACAACTGGGTGAACTGGAGCACAAAGTCATTAATTGATTTGCCCAAGGTCACATAGTGTGTATTTCACCATCCAGGGGTTTGAATGTACAGACCCCTGTATTGCAAAATACTCACTATGTTTCTAGTGTTTAGTTCTCACGCCAATGTTCTAACCACATTTGTTTTTGATTATTTTCTGTGTCATCATAAGAAATACTACATTGTGATGAGCCCACCCATCTGCACACCAACCAGCACCCCTGTTGTAGCCAACTGTCACAGACCTTCACCTATATCCACACCTCATCGTGTCCTTGCACCCTTGCTCGACCCTGCACAAAGGTGACACACCACATACTGAAACTTCCCCCTCCTCAGGACTTTGATATTTATTGAGCAATTGAACTTAGGATTCCTACTTCTCCACACTAATTTTGTTAAATGGTGGTGTTAATCTAATGAGTACGAGGACCTGCTGCAAACTTATATTGTATGGCAAGTAAGCTGATATGTATAGAATTATGCTATAAGTATTTGATTATTCTGCTTTATGAATTGCTGGCGAGAAAATTTTTTGTGATTTTTAATTTTGGTTCTTGCACTGTTAATTACGGGCATGTTGTCAGTTTAACTCATTGATTTCTGTAAAAATAATTGCTTTCTGTGGTTGACTGGCCTACCCGAGGAAGTGAACAAGCACAAAACTGGTTGGGGCTTCAGCTAAATGTAACTACTCTTGATCTCACAATGGTAATAAGGAATTTATTTTAGCAAGTATTAAAGTAATTAACTATCTTTCTGATGTCAGTGCTAGTCTTTTTTTTATTTTTTGCTGTATTTAAGATTGCTTACACCAGATTTACTGTGTCTCTTCAGAATGGCAGTTATCCCAGAGATTTGCAAACCATACCTCTTTTTATGTAAAATGCACAACCATTTTCCACATTGTATTAACTAGCAACTACTTTATTTACACAATATATTTACACATTGGCCAAACAGAATAAAGTGCATACAAGAAAAAAAACATGGAAAAATAAATTGTTTTAAACCATTAAAAGCTCACTTAGTTTACTGACAGCTAGATAAAACTTATAAAAAGACATATGGAGGGTAGTCACAAAGAGATGCGCTCGGCTCATCTCAGTTGTGTCAGCACAAATGAGATGCACTGAGCCTCAATTGTGGTATTTACTGAAGATGCACTGGAAGATGCTCCCAGCACATCCCCTCTGTGAATACCACGATTGTGCCCAATCTGAAATGCACCAGCTCATCCCCCCCAGTCAGGCTGGGAAACTGATGAGGCAGTGCATCTCCTGTGCCCTAGGTTGGTATTCACAGCCCCAGACATGCAAATGGGGCCATTAAGCATGCAAGGTGCAATGGGGTCATTTGCATGCCATTATGTCCCTATTTGCATGATGCTTGCAGGGATGCACCTGGCAGAATGCGCCGGGGTCCCTGCAAGTGCTGTGAGCAGTATGCACATAGACAACCCCTGGTAGCCTCACTGCCCCCCCTTGCCACCCGTATCCCCATAAATATAGAAAATCTCCTCAGTAATCCCTGGTAGTCTAGTAGACCCCCCTTTGTCTGCATCCTCATAATTACAAGTCATCACACCAAGATTCCCTGATAGTCTAGTGGAACCCCCCCTCCCTGCCTGTATCCCTGTAAATACAAGTGATCACATCAAGATTCCCTGGTAGTCTACTGGAACCCCCTCCATGACTCGACCCAATCACATGACCATTCACAACCGCAAAGTCTCCCAGGTGGTCCAGTGGACCTCCCACCCACTCAGAAACCCCCTCCCACACAGCACCAACATCCCAACAGGTGCAGAAGGTCAGAGGGCAGTGCAATCCACCAATCAGCAAAGGTGTCATTCACAAAGTTGTGAATGACAGCTTATAGTACACAATGTAAGCCCATTGATCAACAGGGTCTACCAATGGGCTTACAGGTGTACAGTACACTGTGATTCACTGATAGCACAGTTGGTGAGCAGCTGTGGTGGTTTGCGGGTGGTTGTGCTACCTGCCGACCTTCTGCACCTGCTGGGATGGGGGAGTGAGGTGGAGAGGGGGTACAAGCATGCACTCATTCATTGAGTACTCAGACAGGCTGCCAGCCATGGAGGTGAGTGTAGGGCTGTGCTGGTGGCCCAATTGGGCTACTGGGGGGAGCAGAGTGGGCTCTGACTTAGGGTGGGAAGGTGGGGGTCCATGAGACACCAGGGACAGGGGAGGGGATTGTCATTTTTTTTATTTTAAAGATTGGGGGTTGGGTCATGGCTATGTGGAGGGCAAAATAACTGGAGTTGACTGGGGGGTTCTAATCTTTACTTTAATTTGGCCGGTGATCGGCCAGAAAGGATCCACTAGACACCAGGGACAAGGAGGTGATTGTTTTTTATTCAAAGATTGGGGGCCGTGGATAACTCGGGGTGACAGGAGGGGAGGGTTCTTGAATTTGGCTAGTGATTAGCTTGGAGGTACTGCTAGACACCAGGGATGTGGAGGAGATTTTTTTTTTTAAATTGAGTAGTGGCCAGTGAGAAAAATGAGAAATTTCACCTGCAGGTGGCAAAATTTTGACCTCGGGTGGAAAAATTTCACCCTCGAGTGATAATTTTGCTGGTGAGAGGGCAAAATGTCACCCACTCCATGGGTGGATTTTCACATTTCGCCCATCGAAATATTTCGCGAAATGCACAAATTCTGCGAAATATTTTGCAGGGCGAAATTTTCCAATTTCACACAACACTAGTACCAACATGTTCTAGAAAGAACTTCAGTATGGAGATGCTTTGATTGAGTTGACGAGCGCTATCCTGAATACTTTTGTGGAAGGGGGATTTACTGGGGCAATTTTTGCTAACTTAACCAAGGCCTTAGATATTGTGGATCATTCAGTGCTGATTAAGAAATTGGTATCATTTGGTCTTTGGACTGAGGTGATAAACTGGTTTAACAGTTACCTTACTACAGTACTAGAACTCAAAGAATAAGGACTGGTACGGTCCTTTCTAAACACCAAGGAGTAACAAAAGGAGTCCTGCATGGCTCAGTATTTGGGATCTTCACTTTCATAAATTGTTTTTAAATGATTTTCCAGGTGTATTTTCTTCCTCTCACCCAATCTTGTATGCTGATACATAGCCATCCTCAGTTCAAGCTTTGAAATTAGTAAGATCTGATCAGATGTAAAACTGGGATTTTACCAGTTGCAGTCTGTTAGAGAAAAAAAAATGTTAAACAAGTTAAAAACAGGAATAATTCTTTTTGGCATAAGATAGAGATTGGCCTTGGAAGGGGACTATTAAAATAATATCATAACACTTGCTTGTGCACTATCCCAGTACATTTAAAAAGATAGTGTACTGCCTGGAAACTGCCTGCAATTAATTGTAACTTTCAGATGTAGTCAGCTATCACTTCTTATATCTCAAATATTTTTTTTCTTTTCTGTTTGCTAATTAGAAGATTTTCCACATGACAGTTATGGGGTGATGTATGGAGCAGCAAACTGTCTGGAGGCAAAAAAAATGTCAGTTTCAAAAAGTCAGTTTCATTCCTCCCACTACATCAACAATGATACCACACTGACTATGACATCACTAGTAACCAAAGAGAACCATTTCTCACTGCCAGGTTTCACTTTCACATGAAGCATCAGGGACTGGCTCTTCCTGGTTACTAGAGATGTCACAATTTCCTGCATTTTGATTGGTAGCTTGTGCAAGTCCCTGCTCAGGCTGAAAGGATTGTGGTGCCTCAAGGTGTTTAGTCTCATTTCTGATGATGTAGTAGGAGGAACAGAACGTACTTTTTTTTATCCTGCAAAAAGAGTGCGGCTTCACACATCACCCCAGTACTGCCAGATGGATATTGGAAGTGATAGCTGACTATAACTGAAAATTACTACTAATTCTAAGTAGTATACTAGCTCTTTAATTCCTTTCACAAACTGTTTTCTTCTTCCCGAAATTCTACAGCTCCCATTAGCTTTGCATCACCTGCAAACTGAATTACCATGTTTGAGACCCTGACTCCAGGACACTGATAAAAGATTGAACCATAATACCTTGAAAATTAACTCCAGGGGAACCCCACTGTTGATTTCTTTTCATTCTGATGTTGTCCCATGAGCCTCTCTACACTAAGTCATATTGGTTGATCAGCTTCCAATCTATTGCGTTAAATTTCATGCAGTTCCAAATGTCCTCAACTTCAGAACCAAATTCTCATGAGAAACACTAGTGAATGTTTTACTTAAGTAAGAAATAAGACCCGATGAGGTGAGGTTTATAGGTGATAAGAGCATGCCCCATGTGTGTAATGAAGCATGAGGCACTTGTGCTGACTGCCTTTAGCACCTGGGAAGTGCTCCTATCAGCCCATAAACAAGACTTAGAAGTGTCTCATTCCACTTATAAAATGGGTACATTTTCAAAATACAATATGAACAAGTTGGTGAAGTTTTAAAAGTAAAAAGTAAAATTGTTTCTCTTTTAATACATTTTTTCTCTTTTCCTTTCACTTTTTGTTATGTTTGAAGAAAATCCCCCCTTTCCTATAGAACTGCATAACATTTTGACACTGCCCACCACACACACACACACACACACACAGTCTTTTGGCAGGTATATTATTTTATTTATTTTTTTTCATTTCTTTGAGGCTGTCTTTCACCGGGTGTTTGTTTCACAGTGCTCAGTTTTGGTATGTGTTGCCTGTCTCCTGATGTTTCTTCACTGCCTCACTGCCCCACCCCCAAACACATACAGAAACCTTTTTTTAACAGTTAGTTTTTTATTGTGTACTTTCAGTTATTTGTTTTTTTCCCACCTTTCTATATAAAGGCAGCTGATTTTTCAGTTACATAAACAGTCAGCTTGATTGGAATTGAGCATGTCCCTGTAAGGCTGCTGAGCTAAGTGCTTTAACCTTTTCTTTATCACCATCACAGTGCAATGGCACTGCAATATGAGTGAGTGGCCACAGAACAAGAGAAACAAAATGGCTCTCCCATCTGTTCTATTTTATTGATCACCCCACTCGCTGGCTTGTTCACTCTGTAAAGGGAGGGTGGCAGGACATTTGGAGGAAGTAGGATGGGAAACCAGAGAAACGGCAGTACTGAAAAGGAGGAGGAGCTGAGATCACAGAAACAACAGTAGTGAAAACAGAAGAAAAGCAGGGCTGCTGGGGGTTTGGGTGAATGACAAGGAGGCAGTGATTGAGAATCTCTGACCGCAGGTCAGAATTTTTATGGGATCTCTGGTTGTGCAGCATTCTTGCCAGCCTAACTAGGACCAGTTACCATGTTATGTATGGATAAGAGCATACCAACATGTGGCTGTTATCCAATCAAAACACAGGAAATTTTCTACCATTTTATACATCTGCATATCATACATCAACTTCCTTTCTTCGGTCTACTTCCTTTGTCACTTCCTCAAAGAAGACCAACAAAATAAACTCCTAAAGTAAACCTTAGTAAATCCAGGTGTTTTCGATAATATGTAATGAATTTGAATCAGTCATAAAGAGAATGAATGACTGCACCATCAGCCCAGCAGAAGAATGCTGTGTTATTATGCTTACACAGGTTAGGAAGTGATTTCTTGATCCAGCATATAAGGTTGTCCAGAGACAAGAGTTTTTTTTTTCATTGGCAGTGCTCTACCTTGATGAGGGCAGAACCATCATGTTGCTGCCACATCAATTTCTGTGGTGGACCAAGGGAGAGATGGCACATGTGTTCACATTTTAGCCTAAAATATGCTGTAAAACAGGGAGGACAGATGCACTGGTGGACAGGGCAGGTGGGAAAATGTGAGCCATGCAATACAGATGGTTGCTGGGATCAAGAAAGAAGAAGAAGCTTGTGACAGAGTGCTAGATGCCATCTGCTACTGCATCAAGACCATCCCAGCACAAGTGGATGTGGTGTCTCCCCCAGTGTTATATAAGGAAGGTGTACCATGGGGGCCTATACCGGTGCAGATTCTGGGAGAAGGCATGAGCAGCTGCATAAGGTTCTCTGCTTCATGTAAAAAAAACACCTCAATAACCTAGAAGAATAAAGGGAAATACCAAATTGTGATTAACCCCTGGCATGCCCTGTAATTTAATAAAGAGATAGCAGTTGAAACAGCTATAAGAGGACAAGTGAAACCTCTGTTTGATAAATTTACAGAAAACTAGAAACAATTGTTAAAAACATGTAAAGGTGGCAAATTCATCATACTATTAAATACAACAGAAATAATCATTCTCTGAGGAAATTATAAATGGAGTAACAGAAGAAGTTATATTTCAAAAATAAGAGTTAATGTTTAACAAGAAATCAAACCAGGTTGAAGAAATTCAATTTTGATAATGTTTTATTGTCCATAAAACAGGATTTGGAAAGATGGAAACAACTTCCTTTAACGTTATGGGGGAGGATTAATAATATTAAAATGAATGTATTTCTCAGATTATGTTACCCTCTGAATATGATTAATATTTCCCTTTTGTTAAGTTGGTTTTGGTCAATTCATGTCTTTTTTTTTACTTTATCTGTTCTCCCTTCACACACTGGGCTCTCTCCAACAAGGTCATGAGGCTTACCTGGCTGATCCCATCTGCCCGAAGCCTGGGTACTCTTCCTGGTTTTGGGCACTCCCCATGATCTACCCTGTAGCCCCCTAGATCTACATCCCCGGGAGCAAGGACCACCAACTCCGACTGGTGCTCTGCCTGCAAGTGTCTAGTGGGGACGAATGCGGAGAGTCCAGGAGGGCACACCAGCCCGATATTGGATGTGGTGCCTCGCACAACTAGACCCGCCTTCACCTACCAATGGGAAGGGGGTATTTTGAGTTTTCTTTCCCCCCATTGGCTTGGTAGTGCAATGCACTTCAGCAAGGACTGTGTATGCTCTCGAACATGCCCACAGAAGTGCCATCACAGCCAATCCCCTGCAAGCTGATTCCTGACTGCTGAGAGAACCTAGTCTCCACTAGAGGCCACTAGATGGTGGAAACAGAGATTCCCTCCCTACCAGAAAAGGAGAGCTGTCCTCCGAACACTCAATCCTTTTCTCGCCTGCCAACCCCCAATGACCCGGATTCGTTCCCGAACCCAGGTCACCAGTGTGGTGTGAGGTGTGGCATCCAGCACCTTAACCCTCGGTGCCACTGGGCTGGCTGGTCAATTCATGTCTTAATTTCTCATTTTATCTGGTTGAATAAATACCCCACAAGGTCTTACTGTAAATTGGTGGTGTCCAAGGGGCAAGGGGGACGTAGATTGTCATATTTGCTGGCTTATTATTTTGCTAATCATGCCAGTAAATACCTTAGGTGGGCCTCTAACATTGGATAAAATGATTTTCTCATTTACAAACCTATTTGGTTAGATTTAGAATTAAAACTTATGGAAAAATGGTGATTTTCACCTTCTTCAATGTTATTCACTAGCTGCCAGGCACTTTCTGAAAAGGCTCATTATTCAGTAATTGGCATATCCCTTAAGGTACACACTCAGTTGGGTAGGGCATTAGGGCTTTCTTTTGTTAAAGATATCTCTTAGTCTTTATTTAGAAACCCCAACCTGAAGAGAGTGGGTAAATATTTTCTTCGGAAATGGCTCCCTCAGCTCCATAGCAAAAATATCTGCCACCTGCTCCAAGATGCTATCTTTTGCCCTTATGAGATATTAGTGATACATTTAAGTTGGACCAAAAAATCCTTTTTTAAAAATTATTCCAACTCAAACATATGATTATGGCCTATTTTGGTCCTCCACCTTGGCTAGTCAATCACAGTGAATTTTTAAACTTGGCAATAAAATTGGCTTTTCAATCCCCTGCTGTGTCAGAGATTTATGCTTTAGTTTTAGAACATTTATTTCCCCACATAGATGGATCATGTTCTCATTGGGATAAATCTTTTCCAGATACAATTTTAACTGGACCCATATCTGCCAAGATGCATGTAAATACATAAGTAATGAGAAACTTTGTATTACCCAATTGAATATTCTTCATAACTTTTATTATGCTCCACAAAAATTGTTCAAGATGAAGTGTATTTGTTCTAATACATGTATTTGGTGTGGTGCAGCAGATGGCAACTTGCTTCATATTTTTTGGGACTGTCCAAATGATTGCCTTTTATGGGAATCTATTAAATTGAAAGCAGATCCACTTTTGGGCATTGATCAATCTCTTACTCCAGAAGTGTGTATAGCTGGAGAGTATGAGGGTATTTCGATTATGGAATGCAAATATTATCTGGCAATGATTTCAATGTCTGTTAAAAAGGTTGTTCTTCAGCATTTATAAGATCAACAAACTATGTCTTACCAGGAATGGATGCAGGAACTTATCTATAATTTGCAACTGGAAAAAATGATTGCTAGTATTCATCATAACTCTGATTCTTATAACAGGAAATGAGACAAGTTGCATGTGTTGTGTTCACCTTACTTTCTTGGAGAAGGCCCCATTTTTCTTTTTTCTCTTTTCTCTTTCATTTTCTCTTTTCCTGCTATCATAGTTTTGTAAATTTTGGAATTATATTCCTTTGCATTGTTACCTGCTTTAGAGTTTACAGTACTTATATGTTGTAATGGTTTTATTCTACCCATATTAAAGTTACAGTTACTTTAAATGGTCAGTTATGTATTTCCATATTTCAATTTGACCATACTGTAGGCATGCATTTAGTTATTTACTCTTTGATATTTTCCAATGTACCTTGCTCTCTACTTAAGGAGGGTGAGCTGTGAGGTAGTAGGTCGGTATTGTTTGTACTGTTTGTTGTATTTTATTAGATAGTTGTCTTGTTTTGTTGTTTTGGCTACTGTTAATGTAAGTATTGTTGTTATTCCTAATATCTTGAAAAAAAAAATAACAGATAATGGTGAGCAAATGGATCAATCCACTATTAGCGGGCTACCTGTGCATCTGTAGGGACACTGCCTGGAAATGTTCTGTATTTATTTAGAGAAGTTGAGACATGGCCGGCAGCATTTTTTTAGAAGTCGTGAAATGAATATAGATGTAATGGGTTCAGTTGCTATTTAATCTGCACATCTGACTTGTCTAGATCTACCATTATTGAAGGGAGCAGTACATTTCTTAGTGCAGCTAGCCTGATTCAGCATACCTGTATGTAGCTTGATATTGCTGGTTTCTGTCTCCAATACTCCTCTTGCAATCCCTCCCCCTGTCTTCTCCTCCTCCCCCACCTGGCTCTTGCACACCTCCTCAATCATTGGCTGCTGCATCCCTCTTAGTCTGCCCCTGTCTGCAATTTTTTAAGTATATCTCCCTTCCCTCCCCAGCCTTTGCTAATTACTACACAGCCAGAGTGTGGCTAGGGTTGTGAGGGCTTACCTGCCACTCTCCCTGCTCTTACTCTGCACCTCAAGGACACCAGCTGAATTCCCAGGTACAGAACCACACTCTATTTGGCATCCAGCACCATGTTTGCTTTCCCACAGCAACCTGATCAGTGGGAGCAAGTGATTTTTTATCAACTGTTCATGAAAAGGTATTAGCGGGCATCCTGCACCGGTGTAGGGACACTGCCTGGAACTGTTCTGTATTTATTTAGAGAAACTGAGACACTGTCTGCAGCATTTTTTAGCACTTATGAACTGTATATAGATGTAATGGACTCAGTTGCCATTTTAATTTGCCCATCTGACTTGTCTGTATCCACCGTTTTTGAAGAGATCACTACATTTCTTAGTGCAGCTAGCCCTGATTCGGCATACCTATATGTAACTTGATATTGCTGGTTTCTGTCTTCAATTCTCCTCCTCCTCCTCTTTCAGTCCCTCCCCTGTCTTCCCCTCCTCCCTAACCTGGCTCTTGCACCCCTCCCTGCTCATTGGCTGCTGCATCCCTCTTAGTCTTCCCCCCATCTGCAATTCATTAACTGTATCGCCCTTCCCTCCTCAGCCTCTGCTAATTACTACTCAGCTGGTGCTTGGCTGGGATCACAAGGGCTGACATGCCACCCTCCCCACATCTACTCTGTACCTCAAGGACCCCAACTGAATTCCCAGGACCACACTCAATTCAGTGTCCAGCACCATCTTTGCTCTCCTGCAGCAACCTGGTCAGCTGGAACAAATGATTGTTTTTTTCTTTTCCCCTGTGCATGCTGGCACCGTAGGAAGACATATCCCACCTATCCACCCTGGCCAGTTTACCTCTTCTATTACCAAATAATTGTAAATAGGCCTCACCTGTACATTATTTCCCTTCCAATTCCAATTATGCTGTCACTAACCTGCAACTCTTCCTGATAGACTATTAGGCTTGCCTTGTTACGCTCATACCCACAACCGGTTTCTCACTGCTTTATCCCAAGCTTCCCTGCTGTACTCTATTATTGCCTACAACTATTCACCTGAAGTTTCCTGAAAGCTTGACATGAACCTTATCTATTCCTAAATAGCTGCTACTACTGCTGTTCATTCAATTGAAGCTGTAGCTACACCTCTGCCCCCTTGTGGCCTCTCAATATTCTACTACATAGTTACCTCTTCTTGACAATCTGCTCTATGACCTCCTGCTTTACCTTCTCATAACTATTTCCTACAAACTTCCTCCCTAACTCCCAATTATGTATCTATTCACCTCTTTTCCCATTGTCCTTTTCCTACTCTACTCTCTGCCTCCTCCAACCTCTCTCCACCAGCCACCTTAGGTTCATAGGTGAATACGAGATTGAGGGGCTAGCCCATTGTGACCTTGCCACCCTTAACTTGGGTGGAAATATTATTTAGATTCCTACTTATCTAAATTGTATTTAAATTGCCCTAAGTTTGTACTTTCCACTACCTCCTGGGGTAAGGAATTCCATATTGGAACTATCCTCTGTGTAAAAAAGCTATTTCTTTTAAGAGTCCGATTTGTCTTTGCCTTTAATTTCATTTTATGGGATCAAGTGTTGCTTATAGAAGGGTGCCAATCCAAACATACTATTTCAAATAAAGCCTCATCTCTTGTGGCTTTATAGATTAGACATAGGTCTCCTCTTATTGAGCGATATTCCAGAGAAAAAAGGTTCAACTTTTTTAATCTATCTCCGTGTGGAAGGTGGTTTAAACTTTTAATATGTCTTGTAAATCTCCTCTGCACTTTTTCCATGGAGCTCTTATCCTTCATTAGTGTTGGAGCACAGAAAGAGGAGCAATTGTCAAAATTGGATCTGATTATACTGCTATATATAGGAAGTAAAACTGCATGTTCCCTACTTTTTACATTTTTTAAACTACAGTTTATTAATTGATGGCATCTTTTAACTGTTTTATTTGTATGTTCAGAGAATTTTAAATTATTAGTAATGTAGATGCCCAAATCTTTTTCAGAGGTAACCTTACTTAAAGGTGCATTATTTATAAAGTAGTCAACCATTCTATTATTTTTTCCAAAATGCATTACTTTGCATTTAGATATATTAAAAGTTAATTTATTGCTATTAGCCCAGTTGGATATACTATTCAAATTAGCCTGTAGTTTTTGTGCAGGTGTAATATCATGTACAATGCCACCCAATTTGGCATCGTCTGCATATTTATTTAACCATACTCCATCTGTAGTAGTCATGCTAGAGATAAGGATTTTAAATCAAATTGGGCCCAACACTGATCCCTGAGGCCCACCACTAGTAATCTCACACCAGGAGGACTTATATCCCTGTATGCAGACCTGCTGTTGTTTATCAGTTAGCCATGATAAAATCCACATTATAATGTGTCTGTGAAACTTCATATTACTTATCCTGTCTATTGCAGGCCTACCTGTACTGTTGTACTCTTGCATCTACTGTTTATTTGTCTGTATATAAATGCATTGTTACTTGACTTGTGTAATACAGGTCCACCTTGTAAATGAGCTTGCTCAATGGTGTTCACCTGGATAAATAAGGAATTTAATTGATTGATTGATTGATTGATATTAATCAAACATTCTATTAAGATTTTGTGAGACACAGAGTTGAATGCCTTTTCATAATCCAAGAAGATGACATCTACAGGAAGGCCCAAATCTAGTGCTTCGCTAATAGGTTCAAAAAAATTATTAAATTACTATGGCAAGCTCTACCTGATAAAATTCCATGTTGTGATATATCTGACTGTCCATATTTCAATATATGTGTACTTATTTTGTGGAAGAGAAGTTTCTCCATAACTTTCCCTATGCAAGACGTTAGACTAATGAGTCTGTACTGCTTCACACCACCTTTATGAATATGGATCACCAGGGTTTCCTTCCATTCTTTTAAAACTACTCCTTGAGTAATAGATACATTAAAGAGACCCATCTGGAGTACTGTGTGCAGTTCTGGAGACCGTATAGCCTCGAGGAAAGTAGGGAGAGGGGGGACATGATAGAAACTTTCAAGTACCTCAAGGGAATCAACAAAGTCCAAGAGGGTAGCATCTTTCAAAAAAAGAGGTGTGCAAGAACAAGGGGGCACAATTTGAAGATAGAGGAGGGCAGCTCAGAGGTAATTTAAGGAAGTATTTTTTCACAGAGAGGGTTGTGGATGCATGGGATGGCCTTCCGGAGGAGGCTGTGGAGTCAAAAAGAGTGGTTGAATTCAAGCATACATGGGACAGTCATAAGGCAATTCTAGGGGGTGGGAGTAGAAAGAAGTAGGCTGCTGCTTAACTACTATCTGTAGCTTATCCATTAGGTAGGGAAATGGGCAGACTGGGTGGGCCAAGCAGTCCTTATCTGCCATCAAATTCTATGTTTCTATGTAATATGGTAAGAGCACCAACTAGTTCATATGCAACTTCTTTCAGGAAAGTAAAAGGGATATTATCAGGTCCAACTGATGGTGATGATTTAAAAGACTTAATTGCTGAATATGTTTCTGCAACAGTAAATATAATATCAGGATCCTAAGAGTCACAAAACATATTACCCAAAGGTTCTTTATTTTTAAAGATGCTGGCAAAATACTGATTAAACTCATTTGCCATAATCTGTTCATCTGAGACTAAGTTGTCTTTCATTTGTAAAGGTCCGACCTTACAGGCAGTAGATTTTAGGGAACCAATGTAATTAAAGAAATATTTTTTGTTATCTTTTTGGACAGTTGCCAGATTATATTCTATTTGTTTCTTTGCTTTCCTAATTGCTGATTTTGTTTTTTTTAGCTTTTTGTTTAAACCTGTTCCAGTTAGATTCAGTCCTATGTTTTTCATATTTATTGAAGGCTTTTTTTTTCCCTTACAAGTCTTTTAATCTCTGTAGAATACCAGAGTGGAAGTCTCCTGGTTTTTTTTTGATGTTTTCCTTTCTGGACCCCAAGTTAGGATGCAGTAGTCTATTTTTTCTTTAATTTTAACCCATATCTCTTCTCCAGTAAGTTCGATTAGCACTTTTTGCCAGTTCTGGTTTAATAAATAGGCTTTTTTTTTTCCATTCAAATTTTATTAAGATTTAACAACTTTGAGGAATACATCCAGAAAGGTAACAAGATGACAGCAAAATTAATTGCCACACACAAAAGAAAAAAGGACCAATTGTCGGGATGTAGACCTCACCCTCCCCTCCTAAAACCCCCCACCATCCCAAGCACCCATCTTTTGCACATAATAAATAGGCTTTAATTGCCTTATAGTTGGCCCTATCAAAGTTTCTCAGTTTAGTTATTCCCTTGGCATCCAATTTATAATAATTTATGGACCATAATATCATACAATGATCACTGTCTCCTAATGGTTCTAAGATACTCGGTGTTTCTGTCTGTTCATTTGTATTAGTGAGAATCTGGTCCAAGATGTTATTCTGTCTTGTAGGTTCCTTTACTAACTGATCTAGGCCTAAGTATATTATGGTTTCAATAAATTTTGTTTCCTGATAATTAGACCCCTCTAGAGTGTCCCAGTCTATTCCAGGAAAATTAAAATCACCCATTAAGACAATATTGTCCAATTTGTTGATATCCTGCAAATAGTTTAGAAAGGAAGCATACCCCTCCTCACCCCCTTCCCTGCCCCTTCCTGCTTCTCTTTCCCATACCCTCACCTCCTCATGCCTCTATCTTCCTTCCCACTCCACTTGGTGTCCAGGCTGCTTCCTCCTCCTCCCATCTGTCTCCTCCTGGCTCCACTTGGAGCACTTCAGATCTTCCCTCCCTCCCTGCTTTCCTGCACCCCTTCATCTCCACTTCATCACCACTGACCCAAATTCCCCATCAAGCTCTTACTTCCCCTCCTACTCCTAGTGGCTGGTGATGTTGAGCCTAACCCTGGCCTTGTTCACTCCCTTCCTACTAATCTTCCCAAAGGTCTCCAGGTGGCCTGTATCAGCATCTGCAGCATCCAACCAAAAATCAATCAGCTACAACCTCTCATCACTTTGCTCCACCCAGATTTCCTGATAGTTTCTAAATCCTAGCATTCCTCCAAAATTTCTGACTCTGCCATCACAATCCCAGGGTAAGTATTGCCATATACCTCTCTTCCACAAGTCAGCTCTCCATGGTACTATCTGTTACCTCTCCTGCTGCCTATGAACTCCTTGTCCTCAAACTTTCCCTCCCTTTCTGTCTCACCATTTATATGGCATGTGTCTACTACTGCCCTGGCATATCCACCACTCTGGTCACTGAACTCCTGACTACCATTTCCTCTCTCACCCCCCTGTGGTGATCTTCTCATCCTGGGTGACTTCAATACATTTTTTAATTTTATTTATTGAAATTTCAGATAACACCTTTGAGAACAAGCTCATTTCATAGGTTCCACTTCAGATGAACAATACATATTGGAAAAGTATGAGATGGAGAACAAACAAAACAAGCAATTATACAAGACGTTACAAGAGTGTATAACTAGAGAAGTTCCAATACATGTGGCATTGTACAGTGTATGCCATGGTGCATATTTGATTAAATCCTGGAATTCAAAGGGTCATATTAGAGGATGTGGGGTCTTATGAAATGACTGTTTACAAGAAAATGAGAACAGAATCAGCCTAATATCTAATAATCAACAAGGTAAGGGATGGCATAAGCCCAAGGGCCTCAACAGAGGTGAGAAGGTATGGGACAAAGCATTTTAAAGTGAGCAGGGGAGCTCAGGAGATATAATGGGGAGAGGGGATGGGGGAGAGCCATAGAGGGGTGAGGGGAAAGAGTGGAAGGGATCAAGAGGAAATGTGGAGGAGAATGATTAGCAACTTAGAACAGTTATTTACATGCTGAGAACAGTTATGCATAACATCAGGATAGCATGAGGTTAGAATAAGCGCTGGTCACAAGAAGGAAGGTTATTGGAAGCAGTCACAACTGGCATCAGCAACTAGCTGTTGCTTAAGTTTAACCTTGAAGGAGCCCAAGGTGGATGCCGAAGTGATGTCATGGTACAGCGAGTTTATCCATAGCGGGGCACGGTAGGCAAAGGACCTTTGTCCCAGAGAAGTGCGACAGTGGGGTATATTAAAAATCTGGCTAGTAGAGCTTCTGGTGCAACAGCGATTGATAGTGGGGGTAATAAGCTTTTGCACTCCTGGGGGCAGTTTACCTAAGCTTACTTTTTGGACAGTAAACATGTTTGGTGCATGAGTTTACCTTTGAATTGGAGCCAGTTAGCCTGAGCATGCATGTCGCAGGTATGGGAAAGATGGACTGAGACGGTAAGGAGGCGGCATGCTTTGTTGAGTGCAACTATGTTGTGGCAAAGAGTTGTTTCAGCAGCTGATCCATAGACTGGTAAGCCATAATCAATAAGTGAGACAAGAGAGCTTTGAATGGCCATGTTAAAAGCCTCTGAGGGCAAACATTGCTTATGCCTATAAAATAGCCCAATGCATGTGTTAACAGCCTTAGCAATGTTGTCAATGTGATAGGCATAGGTCATCAAACTGTCAATAGTAATCCCCAGATATTTAAAGAGCTGAACTTGCTCCAGGGAAGGGCACTGTTTGTTGGTGGTAGAAAGAGGGTAAGTTCTGTGACTATTTGGGGAGCTGGAGAACAGCATAGTTTTAGTCTTGTTGTAATTAATAACTAACTTCTGCTTATGGAACCATCTTTCTACGACTATGAAATTACTCTGTTGCCTGGATTCAAGAACCTTAGGGTCTGGATCACTAGTAAACAGGATAGCATCATCAGCATATAAAAGGATGTGACCCTGACAGGAGTAAGGAAGGTTGTTGAGGAAAATGCTAAATAAAAGATGGCCCAAGATGGACCCTTAAGGAACTCCAGATAGGACAGGTCTGCTATCTGAGAGGGTGTTACCAATCTTCACCTCTGTGTACAGTTGTGCAGGTAACTTTCAAACCAGGCTATGCTATCACGAGCTTGGTCAATGGTGGTAAGCTGTTCAACCAGGATGGCATGATTCACTGTGTTGTAAGCTTTGGTTAAATTAATGAAAGCAGCACTGACCAGGTGTCCTTGATCTAAGGAGTGGTGAATATAGCCTGTGAACTCCAGAAGGGTGGTAGTGGTAATATGACAATTTCTAAACCTATGTTGTTGCGGGCATTGTAGCTAATATTTTTCTAAGTATTCAACCAGTTGGTCAGCCACTATACGCTCAAGAGCTTTTGAGAGTGGGGGCAGGATAAGGATAGGCCTCTAGTTCCCAGTAACTGTGTGATCCCCAGACTTATGAACTGGTGTCACAGTGGCAGATTTTGATTTCTGAAGGAACTGAGGGTAACTAAGAGACATGTTAATAGTATGTGTTAGAGGTGACAGAATTTCATCCAGTGTAATGGCTACAAACTTAAGGTCCAGGGTGTCACCACTAAATCTTGATTTCCCTAATACCTTGAGTAGGTAATTCCTGGCTTGATGGGCTGAGAAGTTTTTGAATTAGAAAGGAGGATGAGAAGGGTGCTGAGTCTCTTTCCCAGAGTAGTCACTTGTGAGGGGGTGAGAGAACAGAGTAGTCACTTGTGAGGGGGTGAGAGAAGTAGCCAGGTGGCAGGACACCACTCAGGTCTGTGAAGGCGTTATTAAAAGTGTTAGCAATAAGTATGGGGTCGAGTAAGGGTACACCATCAATGTTAAGCATGGGAGAGGCAGATCTGAGGTCTCTCCCAGTGACCTCTTTAAGGTTTGTCCAAAATTTTCTGCCATCATTCCAGGTCTGAGAGGGTACTTCCTTATAATATTGATTTTTAGCTGCATGAATAGCCCTCTTGCAGTTGTTTCTAGCTGCTTTGTACCTCTAAATGTAGGCCTGGTTACATAGGGACCTAGACCTGTGCCATAGATGGCCCCTGGCATTCAGAAGCTAAAGGAGGTCTGGAGAAAACCAGGGATTACAGCAGCCTTTGATTTTATGCTTTTTATTGGGGGGGTGCCTATCACATATAGCGTTGAACTGAAGAATGAATTGGTCAAGGGCAATGTCAGTGTTGTTCATTGTGTAAACCATTGACCAGTCCTGATTACACAGGTCAGCTTTTAGTCATTCAAGATACCTGCGGATGAGTACCCTGGTGGTAATTGTTCTAGCGGGTGGTTTAGAGAATTTGTTTGCCCAATGAAACAAGACTGGAGAGTGGTCACTGAAGGCATCTGGGAGTACAGTTGCATCCGATATATGATCAGGGTGGATAGAGAGCACCCAGTCCGGTAAAGTACATTTCCCAGTTTTGTAGTTGATTCTAGGGGGGTACTCGTCTAGCTGGGTGAGGTGAACTGCTGAAACTGCATCTTTAAAAGGGCTTGTGTCAAGATAAAACCAACTGATACTGAAATCTACTAACATGATAATTTCCCAATTAAGACTCAGAGAGCCAAAACACTCCAGGCATGAATCAAAGCAGGAGGCCGTCTGTCTGGGAGGAATATATTGAAAACACAGTAAGGGTTTAATTGTGTGCACCTAGAAGCACTTTTATGGCAAGGGCTTGCATATGGTCATCAGTTTTGGGCAGAGTTACGAACAGACTTTGAAGGTTGTTTTGGATATAGATTGCACAACCGCCCTAATGCTTGGAGAGACGATCTTGTCTAAAGACTGTGTTAGCCTGGGGTGGAAATTGAAGCATCTGCTCTTTTGGAGAAAGCCATGTTTCTACGGCTGAGGGGATGTCTGGTTTATGTTGTAAGATCCATGCATTCAGTACATCCATTTTGGGGAGAAGGCTGCATATATTAAGTGAGGCAATTTTAATTAACCCAGTAGATGACTGTAGGTATGCCATAAGTTGTGGCAGGCCAGGGTCGGGATGCATATTGCCAGAGAGCAGCAGCAACAATAAAGGCATATAAACTGGCTTTCCCCTCTCCAACTCTAAACTTTGTCAAAACATATGGCCCCTGCACCTTACTCAACTCATGTCAGTCCTACCCGACTAAATTCTAAATCCCAAAACTACTTACTCCTGGACTGGGTCCTTACCAGTCAACCACACCACATCATTGATGCTGGCACACTACCCGACACATTCAGCAACCACCATATGGTATACTGTGTGCACAAAATCCACCACCCTGGGGTGCCCCAAAAATTGCCCACATCCACTCCTTCCAGTCACTAGATTTATCCTCACTCCTTGTTGATCTGCAGTCAACTGATTGGTCCCCTATCTCCAAAGCCATCGACATTAACGTAGCCCTCAACTACATCCTCTCCACATTTCTACAGATCTGGGATCGGCATGCTTCCCTACAGAAAACCAGGGTCAGAAGCTCACACCTCCCCTGGATCTTAGCTGAACTTCTGGTTTGCCACCATGCACATGATTGGTTCTATGTGATAATGGCAATTGCAGAAAGGTGATCACCATTAGGGAGAGTGTACATCACTGAAAATCGATTTCAGCAATATACACTAGCGGTGCATACCACTGGGGGCATGGCTGTGGCAGCTAGATCCTTAGAATTCTGTACAATCTCTTGGACAACATTAACTTGTTCACTACTAGGGGGGTCTGGGTTTGTGATTTCTGTCTGCATATGCTGTTCCTCATGGACAACAGGTTCCATCTGTTGCAAAGAACTGGTGTTTTCTTTATTAAGGTTGCTGGCTTCAGCATCTTTCCTGGCCATCTGCCCATCTTATTCAGCAACCAGTTTTGCCTGTAGTAGTTGGGCTCTATTACTAAGACCCTCATGGGAAGGGCAATCTTCTCTGGTGTGCCAAGCCCATGGACATCTACCATAGGCATGCCCTGTCCTTTTACACAAATTGCACTTAAATAAATTAAGGCAATTAGCAAAGAGATGACCATATTCCAAACAGTGGTTACATCTAGCTGTGTAGCATGCTGAGCTTAATTGGGTTCTAGCTCCACATCTGAAACAAGAGTGAGGTTGCCCAGCATAAAATATGGACCCCCTAACTCTTCCCAAAAAAAAGCTACCAGGCAAGAGGAAAGGGTCATTGTTTGTGGAATATACTGTAGCTTCACCTTGATTTTCCACCCCCATTCCAAATGTGTTCGCTATCAAGGATAGGTGAGGGTCTCTCTAGCACCTCACATCTCTGTCTCAACCAAAAAACATTTACCCCATCATTTTTAAACATTGCAGTGATGTTTTTAACCAGGGGTTTGGTTAAGGGGACCGCAAGAAATGGAATTCATAAGAGGGTGTTTTTAAGATTTTAACCAAAATTGATCTAAACCAGACACAGTTTTAAAATTGACATTATAATTTGCATTTCCTATATAAATAAGTGCAAAAGTTCTGCAGAAAAAAAATGTCATCAACCCTTTTAATAATGTTTTGGCTATGTACAGTCTATCGGTGGATCCTCTGATCCTCCTTTGTATATGATCCGGACCACGCACTTTCTTGGAGATGGTTCACCTTTATTTTGAAAAAGGTCTGAGAGTCTGAGCTTAGGTGCTAACCAAGCTCTCTGATAAGAGTCTACAGAAGTGGGCTGTACAGGACCCAGTCTTATAGGTTCTTTTTCTTGAGGACTCTCAAGCAGGTCTGCTGCAGATATAGTAAAGGAAGTTCTTGTTTGCTCTAATGTCATGCTCTAAGTATTTGTGTTAGCACATGCAGGTGTAGTTACAGAGTCCTGTATACCCTGGGTAAAACATTGTCATTTGCAGCATCTGAAGTGGTGGCCACCATTTTATGTGTAGATAAAGAATTTTATTCCTTTACCTTACTATCAGTAGGATCTGGGAGCTAAGTTCCTTCTAGGGAAAGAATCCATCCAGCATTTTTTAAAGCATGGGCTCTCCGATGCAGTCTCCATATCTCTAAGTAGCTGGGGTGTGGGAGCGGGTGTACATGAAGTTTGTTCATCCATTGCCGAGACAGAAACATCCAGTGAAGTGGTTGCAGTGCTTTCCCTTTGTTCTTCGCACAAGGTCTGTGACTCTCTCAGTATTGCTTTGTCTGTTTGTTTAACCTGTGTTTTTTCTGTGTTGAGCACAAGTCTCAAACCCAGTCTTTTTCTGTTTTTCTGTTCTTTTTTCCTCTGGGCCTTCTGTGGTTTGTCCTGTGGCTCTGGGCACACACCCACAAGGGCATTATTACTGCCAGCCACTTTAATGAGATCCGGACTTGAAGAGGGAGCTATTCTTGGAATTTTAGGCAAGACCACAGCTCCCTTTGATGAAGCCATATCATTCTGCATCTGTTTCTTACTGACAGGGGAAGCACCAGGTTTGGAAGTTAAGAGCTTTTCCTTAAGTGAGTTCATTTGCAGTTGCAGTTCTTTTTTTCTTTGTAAAAACATGCACTCTACTGTATCCATCTGAATTTGCAACAGTTCAGTTTCTTTAGCAAAACTTTGGACTTCTGAATCTGGTAAGTTTTCTTTATTTGAGTCACTTTGTGCTTGGCCCAATTCATTACTTAACTCCTCAGTGGAAACAAACGTATCACTTACAGCGTTCTCTTCTTGAAATTCCTCCAAAATCATTGCGTTTTCTATGGTCTCCAGGGTATATAGGAGAGGGGAGGGGGCCTGCTCCCCTTCCTCCATGGCATCCATTCTCTTCTCCTTCTCCATCTGAGTGGCCATCTTGGACTGATGACCAGAGGTTCCCCTACTGGGGAGTAGGGGAATTTTTATTACAACATCAAAATAATAATACAATGCCTGTAATTAGGCAACCGGAAATAAATATGCAAATTAGGATCTTAAGAAAGTAAAGTAAGTATTTCATCATACATTCATATTTTTAACCTTAAATCATAAAGTAATCAAATCCTTTATAGCATAAAACCTTAAAGCAAATAAGTATTAATGCGTATTACCCTTACTATCAAATATTATATGTATTCATATGAAAATTAAAACTTTTAGGTGGAAACACTAAAACAAATTATGAACTACCATATATTATCCCCCCCTTCTAAGAGAATAGGGGAATTTTTAGTAAGAAAGGAAAAAAAATATAAAACAGAGAGGCATATCAATGACATCATCATCTCATGAAGAATACAAGAATCATCAAAAACAACATAACATAATCCCAAACCCTGCAAAATCCACCACCCACCAATATACCCAAACACACCTAGCCCACCACCATGCAGCCTTTCTATATTATATAGTAAAATGCCATTAACTGCATCTACTAACCACAACTCATAAATCATGCATAACAACTGCAGCCATGATATTATGAAGTCAACCACAGAAAGTGTCTCCACCATGTCAGTAAAACTTTTGGGGATAAATCCACTTGTTTCCTCTGAAACACATTTTTTATTTCAGTTTGAATAACTTCTAACAAGCCATCTACAGTGATCTCCTTTTGTTGTAAAACATACTAACATCTCACTTGCCTAATACCCCATTTTATACAAGCCAAAATGATCTGTAGAGTCCCTGGATGAAACATTTGCCACCCAACACCAAAAACCCCATAATCCAAAACTTTGTACATCATATTAAGAAATGAAGGGATTCCCCATCATCTAGCAATAAGCAGCCATAATATCTTTATATAGGAACAATCAAATATTAAGTATTCCATCTTTTCTACCTGTTGGATACACTCTTCCCTCCCACAATATTTTTCCTCCAGTACTTTATGGTGATGATTCCCCCTTACATTGAGTTTGCCATGACAGCAAAACTATATGGTATTACACATCTTTGGAGGCAATCGTTGATCTACAAGTTGGTTTATCTAACAGCTATCTGGGACCATGGAACGGCAAGTAAACCATGGTTCAGTATAGAAATGTGTTTGTACTATGTGAGTATACAAATTTTTCTAGAGTTCATCAGGGCAGTAGTCATCAATATTTTCCAACCTTTTAATTTCTCAAAAAGGGATATCAAATTATTTTCATCCCCATGTGGTAAATTATGAAAGACTTCCCAATTTCCTGAGACCCGTTTTGTAAAATAAACTTGACATCCATGCTGAAATATAAGGGACCAGAATTTTTTGTTGGGCTTTAATAACTGGCACAAAATTCACATATATGTTGATACAAAAGAAAAAGACCACATGGTTTACCATATTAAGCCCTCCTTGTTTAATAGGTCTGTATGTAATGATACACTTTACAGGGTTTAATCTGCTACCCCAGAAAAGTATAAAAAATATACTATAAACTTTAACCTCTAAATGAGGGGGGCAGAGGAAACACATAACTAACATATTATAAGAGAGGTAAAATAAAGGTTTTTAACAAAAAAAGTATTTTTCTTTGTCATAGGCCATGCCTTCCATTTTTCCACTTTTGATTCTGCAATTTGCAATGCAACAGTCTGATTTTCTGTGGCATGATTGGGACCTCCAAACAAAATTCCCAACACCTTAACAGGACACAAAACCATTCGTATCCCTCCAAACTTTCCCTCCCGCATTTCCTGTGCACTATGCAAAGCAAAATACAAATTTTTATCTTTATTAAGTGCTGCTCATGAAGCCAAGGAAAAATCCTGTATAACAGATAATGCTAAATTTCCAGAGTACTCATCTGACATCATCAGAAAGACATCATCCATGTATGCCATAATACATAGGTATACCTGACCCTGTACCCCACTCACATGACTAATATGAGGATGATGCTCTATTTTATGAAGAACAGAGTCTATACCAAAGATATACAGTAAAGGGCTAAGTGGCCAACCCTGTCATACCCCTTTACCCAACTGTACCCTTTCACCTGGAAGACCATTAACAACTGGTCGTATAGTGACATTCTTGTAAAGACATCTAAACCATGCTACAAATAGCAGAGGGATCCCATAAAAAAGTCCACTTTGGAAAGTGGAGTTTTTTTAGCAGTTTTGTTACTAACATACTATTTGCCAGCAGATTAGGCCTTACGGTCTATCGAGTCTGCTTGAACCTTAGATCCTTAGTTGGGTGCCTAGATCCTCCCATCCCTTGTGCTCCAGAAACCCCTATCATCCATCCCCACCCACCTGGGACAGGCCATCATCTGATACATCCACTTTCTGTGCCTGTCCCACCCTCTCTTGAAGCCCTCCACTGTGGATCTCTGAACCAGCTCACCAGGAAGTGCATTCCAAGGGTCCACCACCCTCTCAGTGAAAAACCTCCTCCTCTTTTCCCCCTCACCCTTCCACCTTCCAACTTCAAACCATGTCCTCTGGTGATACCTGCCTGCTTTAGTCTAAAGATCCCCTCCATGTTTACCCTATTTATTCCCTTGAGGTACCTGAAGACCTCAATCATGTCCCCCCTGTCTCTCCTCTCCTCCAATGAAAACAGGCAGAGCTCCTCAAGTATGTCCTCATACGTCAAATCCCCTAGCCCTCGTATCATCTTTGTTGCCTTCCTCTGTACCCTTTCCAGGAGCTGTATGTCCCTCTTCAAGTGTGGTCTCCAGTACTGTACACAGTACTCAAGGTGTGGTCTAACCAGTCCATTGTACAGCGGCAGAATCACTTCCTTGCTCCTAGAGGTGATCCCCTTACGATGCATCCCAACATCCTGTTTGCCTTGCTAGCTGCTCTCCTGCACTGCTCAGAGTTATTCATACATGCATCCACCATGACCCCTAGGTCTTTTTCCCCTATTGAGGCCTCCAGTGCCTCCCTTCCCAGGGTGTACCTGTGTTTAGGGTTTCCCACCAAGATGCAACACCTTACACTTGGTGATACTGAAATTTAATTTCCATGTGTGAGCCCAGCTTTCCAGGGTGTCCAGGTCCCTTGCAGGGCCAACCTCCCCTTCTCCTCAACTACTGCTCCCATCTTGGAGTCATCCACGAAGAGACTCATTTCACACCCTATACCCTCCCTGATGTCCGATATGTATGCATTAAACAGGATCGACCCAGGACCGAGCCCTGTGGTACCCCACTACCAACCTCTCTAGGGTTCGAGAGCTCCCACAGACCACTACTCTCTGAGTGCGTCCAGCTAGCCAGTTTTCAATCCATCTGACCATCAAAGGGCCTACTCCTAACCCCATCAGTTTCTCCACCAGACCATTGTGGGGGACAGAGTCAAACGCCTTGCTGAAGTCCAAGAATAATATATCCACAGGCTTACCCCTGCCCAGTTCTGATGTTATCCATTCATAGAACTCCACAAGGTTGGTTTGACATGATCTACCTGGCACAAACCCATGTTGCCAACTATCCAGACCTCCACCTCCTCCAAGTACACCCCAATCATTCCTTTAGTATACTCTCATTAATTTTCCCACCACCGAGGTCAAACTGATGGGTCTATAGTTACCTGGTACTTCCTCGACCCCCTTTATGGATTGGTACCACATGCTCTCGCCAATCCCTAGGTACCCTTCCTGTCTCAAGTGACCTGCTGAAAAGATCCGCCAGGTGCAGCCAGTATGTCTGCCAATTCCCATAGTACTCTCGGATGAATGCCACTGCAGAGATTGTCTTTTCTTTGGGCCTTGAGGGCTAACCACACCCTTTTGGTGGAGATAATCATCCGTCCCCTCCACCTTACTGGCCTTTATCCTTACCCAGATGTGACACCCCTGGGGTACCTCTCCTTCCCTCTTACTCCATTTCTGTTGCTCCCCTGATCCCACTTATTGATGCTTCTATCCCCTTCATGCCTTGCTTTGTAGATATCCCATCCCCCTCCCTAGTGAACACAGAGGCAAAGTACTCATTAAATACCTCTGCCTGGTCTCTCGCCTCTTCCACCCACCCTCCTTCTGATCTCAATCTGCTGAGATGGCCCTTAGTTTTTCTCCGCTCCCCAATGTACCGGAAGAACCCCTTTTCCCCTCCATGTATCCCCTGTGCCAGCCGTTGCTCTTTACTGGACTTTGCTCCCCTCACCATACGGGTGACTTTTCTAGATGCAAGCTGGTACATTTCCTTATCCCTATCCCCTCTTGTTGTTTTATATTTTTGTAGCCTCTCTTTTCTCTGACTGCTACCTGTACCTCACTGGACCACCAGCATGGTTTATGTGACCTTGTTCCCTTATGTTTCAACTTAGCGCTGATCCTGACTGCCTCATGAAGTCCCCGTTTTATGACCTCCCATCTCCTTTCCACACTTGTCGTTGAGGTAATCCCCTTCAAGGGATCCTTGAGAATATTTCCCATGCCCATAAAGTCTGCCCCCCTGAAGTCCACTGCCAGTGTCCTAGATCTCACCCCCTCCCCCATGCTTATTTGAAACCAGACAGTATTGTGGTCGCTCCCAGTCAGGGGGTCCTGTACAACCATGTCCCTTACCAGATCCCCATCTGCCAGAACCACATCCAGGACATGCCCCTCCCTTGTGGGCTCCATCACATGCTGTGTTAAGAACACATCCTGGAAGCCATCCAGCAGCCTCTGCTCCTTGGTCACCTTAGAGGACATGGTTCCCCAGTTTGTACCTGGCATATTAAGGTCCCCCATCAACACCACTCCTTCCCCTTTTGGTCCACACTGGGCAATGATGTTGTCCAGCAAATCATCCTCTAGAACATCACTCATCCCGGGGGGCCTATATGCTACACCCAGCTTGACCTTATCTCCTGCTGGGGATCGTAAGGTGACCCCTAAGGCCTCCACGTTTCCTCTGCCTCTTCTACCCTAGCAATTTCTATGTCATCTCTAATGAACATAGCCACTCCACCCCTCTGCCCTCCTTTCTATCCTTCCTAAGCATAGTGTACCCCGTACGTTTGGGTCCCAGTCATGGTTTTGTTGGCCCACATCTCCGTGATCACGCCAAATCCACCCCGAACAGTGCTTGGAACTCTGGCAACTTATTTCCCAAGTTCCTGGCATTTACTAACACCAACCCCCACCCTCATCCCTGATCCTCTTGTGAACCCCACCCAGATTCCTTATACTTCCATCCTCCCTCTGCTCCTCCTGAAACCTCCACCCCAGTCTGTTTCCCCCTCCCCTTGGGCTTGAGGCTACTCCCTCATCTGGAAGAGGGCTTCGGTCAGCCCCTCCTTATCCCTCCCCCTTACAAGTTTAAACCCCACCTTTCTTGTATGTAGTCAACCATACCCTGTTTAAGAACTTCCTTCCCTAATGGGGCAAGATGAAACCTGTCCTTGGCATATAGTCCCTTATCCTCCCAAACTCCATTCCAGTTCCCTAACACCCCCAACCAACTCTCTTCGCCCCACTTCCTGAGCCAGTCATTAACCTCTGTGAGCTTCATTTTTTTCTCCACTGAGGCCTTTGGTACTGGCAATATCTCCGAAAAGGAAATGTTGCATCCATTATCCTGACAGACTCTGGCAAATTCTTGGAACCTTGCTTGGATTTCCAAAACGCTATTTCCCTCTAGATCATTAGTTCCAAAATGCACCAGGAAATCCGGTTTCCCTCCACAATCCCTAACCATTTCATACACCTTGAGCTTTGCTCTGTGCACTGTCAGCCCAGAGATACTCACTATCTTCACCTGGCTATGGCATCCACCCCCCTGTCCCTCCCACTGGATACCCCTAATCATCGAGTCTCCCAATAGCAGAACCTTAACACCGCCATCATCCTTATGGTTACCTCCACTATGCCCTCTCAGCCCCCCTTCCCACCTTTTATTCATGATCTCAATTTCATGGGAGTCTTCCTGCCTTATTAGAGACCCCCTTGTCACCCTCCCCTTTCTGCCTCCCTTGCTATTTTGCCCACTTAACTCAAACTCCCTCTGAATAGGTGTCCCCTTCAACCCTCTCTTATCCAAACCATTTATCCTGGCCCTGATGGTTTCCCCTTCCCCCACACCACCATCCTCCCCCCTTGTAATAGTAACCCTGCCTCCAGAGGCTCTCTGTGGGTCCCCTTTAGCTAGGGCCCCATCATTGGTACTGACCCCTGCTGAAGGGGCTCCTCTCCACCCTTTTGTCTCCCAGTTTCTCCAATCATGCTCTCCTCCCTCATGTCTGGAATATGTTGCATCTCCCCATTTGCTTAACATATATGTTTCCCTTCTCCTCGGGGACTATTTCTATCCTTTCCATAGCCGGTTTGTGATGCCCTAAGGGTATCCGACTCCCTCCCGCCTCTGTATAAGTTTCCTCATTTCCACCAACCCTTCCTCCCCTCTAGGTTGTTAGTAGCTCAAATTTATTGTAACACTCTCATGTCAGCCTCCATCAAGTAACCTGAGTTTCCCCTGACTGCATCTCTAAACTGCCCTCTTCTTCCCTCTTGCTCTGTTCACCTTTAGAGCTCCCTTCCCACAGTCTGCTGTTTTGGTTTCCGCTGAACAGCCCCTCCTGACTCTTCCCCCTCCACTCTCTTTGTATTCAGAATGTTCACCCCGTACGCTTTCCCCTTAGCATCAACTTCCCTATCTAAGGGTCCTCTGTCCCTAATATCCCCCCTCCTGCTTGCTGTAACATAACGTCCTGTAATTTCAGAGCATTGACCCAGCCTCCCCTCAGCCCCACCCTTCTGCTGCCCATATCCACACCCCTTATCCTTGGACACCCCCCCCAGCTTCCCCAGCTTACTCCTTAACCAATATACCTCACTCCTGATACAAGATAGCTGTCTACAGAGTGGGCAGCCTCCCTTCTCCAGGCCCAATTTAGAATTATTGCCATCCCACAGCCTGTGCAGCCTACAACCCTTCCGAAGATGCCTGCCATGGTGGAATATGGCCACCCTGTTTATCCCCTCTGTTTATAATGGCACACCCTTTTCTCAGTCCCTTCCCTGGAATACAGTTTCTCTCTATACTGACTGTAGTTATTTACAAACCCAATTTCAACCCCACCAATAAAGTTCCCAAGTCTCACAAACACATACAGTCCAGTGTGTGTTCGGTCCCACTAACAGTGTGTGCAAGCAGACATCAGGTACCGTATGATGTCACAGGCCCACCAGCTCCTGTTGCTTCGGATTTCAGTCCCAAGCAGAAATACTCAGCCCTTCAATCCCAACCCCCAGTGGCTTTTCAGTATTTAAGAAACACCAGGCAAACAACACATTTAAATTTCCCTCTAATTAACCCTGCCAAACAACTGTCCCCAAGCCTCCAAAGTTACAATATCACAGCCCAAGTAACAGTTCTAATTCAAGGTAATAATTTTTAACACATAGAACTAATTTCACTTACAAACTATTCAAATATTTCAGTTAAAACAGAATATAACCCCAGACCTCTGTCCTACCAGCCTGCTGCTTAAGTTCCCAAGTGAACAATGAAGGACAAGGTAATTCCTGTTTAAAGACAAGGTAATTGCAGCTAATGTCCCCTCCCCCTAACACCAGGCAAACAACACATTTAAATTTCCCTCTAATTAACCCTGCCAAACAACTGTCCCTAAGCCTCCAAAGTTACAATATCACAGCCCAAGTAACAGTTCTAATTCAAGGTAATAATTTTTAACACATAGAACTAATTTCACTTACAAACTATTCAAATATTTCAGTTAAAACAGAATATAACCCCAGACCTCTGTCCTACCAGCCTGCTGCTTAAGTTCCCAAGTATGAACAATGAAGGCCAAGGTAATTCCT
The DNA here is from genome assembly GCA_016271365.2 of Neoceratodus forsteri. Taxonomy (NCBI): domain Eukaryota; kingdom Metazoa; phylum Chordata; order Ceratodontiformes; family Ceratodontidae; genus Neoceratodus; species Neoceratodus forsteri. The sequence goes on along the minus strand of CM028135.1, from coordinate 535,927,874 downwards.
GTTTAAAAGACAAGGTAATTGCAGCTAATGTCCCTCCCTAACACCAGGCAAACAACACATTTAAATTTCCCTCTAATTAACCCTGCCAAACAACTGTCCCCAAGCCTCCAAAGTTACAATATCACAGCCCAAGTAACAGTTCTAATTCAAGATAATAATTTTTAACACATAGAACTAATTTCACTTACAAACTATTCAAATATTTCAGTTAAAACAGAATATAACCCCAGACCTCTGTCCTACCAGCCTGCTGCTTAAGTTTCCAAGTGAACAATGAAGGCCAAGGTAATTCCTGTTTAAAAACAAGATAATTGCAGCTAATGTCCCTTCCCCCTAACACCAGGCAAACAACACATTTAAATTTCCCTCAAATTAACCCTGCCAAACAACTGTCCCCAAGCCTCCAAAGTTACAATATCACAGCCCAAGTAACAGTTCTAATTCAAGGTAATAATTTTTAACACATAGAACTAATTTCACTTACAAACTATTCAAATATTTCAGTTAAAACAGAATATAACCTCAGACCTCTGTCCTACCAGCCTGCTGCTTAAGTTCCCAAGTTCCCAGAGCTCCTCCTGGGAAGGGCCATATTCCATCCCAAAGGGGGGGAGAGGGGCATCTCTTCTCTGGTGGAAACTGGCAGGACTTGACTTTCTCCTTTGCTTCCCAACCCCTCTACAGGTCCAGGAGGTACTGATGGCATACTCATACTCCACTCATTTATATGTAGTTCCCCACTATGATCCTCCAAAAATGATGAATGATGTAGGGCCTCAGAGTCAGACACTCGACTCTGCCCTGTTAGGGAAGGTGACTGAGCAGATGCCCCCCTTTCAGACCTGGCCCTGAGCAAGCTGACGGTACTCAAAGATGGTCGAGCCATATCCCTTTTCTGGGCTCTGGAAACCACATCATCCTGTTCTTCTCTTTCTGCAGCAGGCCTATTATGTGCTGCACGTGGTCAATTTTGAAAGGAATGTCCAACCTCACCACACATACTGCAGCTGAGGGGCATTGTACATCTCCCACTCACATAGCCAATTACACCACACAAAGAACATTTTTGTCTATCACAAGCACTACTTAAATGTGTATAAGCTCCACAAAGGAAGCATGATTTGGGCTGCCTAGTATAGAAAATGAAGCCCCTGTCCCTGCCCAAGTAAAAGTAACTGGGCAAATGTTGAATAGTACCATTCAGCTGGGGGAGACAAACTCAAATCCTCCATACACCTGTCCAGAACTGTTCTGAGTCCACAATGGGATCCAGAAACCCCAACACAGTTTATTTCATCTTTAATCAGTGAAGAATATTGTTTATACAGACCCTTTCATTTTTAAACAGAACCGTGATGATTTTAAAAGCAGATTTTATCCAGGGAAAGACAGTAAAGGGGGACCACAATGATGTATATTTAACCTGTTGGTATCTCATCCAGAACTGTTCCAGCCCAGAAGTTGTTTTGCAGCTTAAATTAAACACAGATTCCCCAGATATATGAATCAAAGCATAGACCTCAGAGGCCTTAAACTGTAAACTTTCTTTGATCAATCATTTCCCTATATAGATTCTATCGGGAAACACCCCCAGTCCCCCTCAATACTTGATCCTGACAGCATTCCAGTGTTTAGCAGGTTGGGGAGGGGCATGAAAAAGTCCAGCATAAGTCCTGGAAGGAGGGGGGACTTGCCTTGTCGGGGGTGCACAACCCAGGTGCTGCGCCTGATATCTCAGGTGGTGGGGGGAGGCTTTATTTCCTGGAACATGAGGGACAACAATGTCCTGGGCTGGAGGAGGACCTGCAACCCCTGCAGTATTTTTTCCACCACCCCATGTCTGGCCTTCATCAGCTTCTTTTGGGGAATGTGGAGCAGCCAATACTAAAGGGGGATTCTGAGTCAAAGCCAGGGAGGGATATGGAGTTGACTTCCATTCCCAGACCCATATTCCAGAGAGAGTAACTTGCTGGCTGAAACAGGTTCTGGAGACTGCCAGGACTGCTGCCCTGTACCTTTGACCCAGCCTGCATTTTCTAGCACTTCAGCAATTGTGAGACCAGAGGCAGACACATTATTATCAAAGGAAGATTGTAACAATGTTATATTTTCAGTTGAACCTGTAACAAACACCTCCCCATCAGAAGCAGAATCTGTCTGTTTTTTTTTTTACCAAAATGCACCCCCGACAAGATCCAGACCAAAGCCTGCATCTCTCCCCCCATCAGTCCCGGAATTCAGGATCTCCATATCTTCAGGAAGTGAAAATAACTTGAGACCCTCCTGCCTCAGGAAGATTAGCTAAAGGCTCTGTATGTCCAGAACCCCCCCCCCCCAGTGTCTTGTGATGTTCCCACCATGTCCTGTGGCCTACCAGACATACCTGGTAATTCTGAAATATTCCCTGCTGACAAAGAACTCCTCCGGTCATCCTGCTGCACTGGGGGTCCCAAATCCATAATGGCAGCTTCAACTGTGTCCTCCATTAGCCCCAGAAAAGCATTAATTTCTGGTGCAATTTCCAGTGAAGCCAGCAACCCTGGTACCAGCTGTATATCCAGATCGGAAAACATCTCGGCATTTTGTTCCATTGGCAAATTTCTCCATCCTGCTCCTTCGTTTCTGACCCTAGAGGTCACCCATCATTCAAAAGGCACTCTTGCTGGGTGATAACTTCTACAAGCTACCACCTTCTACATTCCAGATCCAGAAACAACTCATCCTGGACATCTTGCTCCCTCCTCAGAGCCACTACATGGAAACCACTTGAAATACCCAGGCAGGTAAGCCGGTCAGCATCTTCTAACATGTTTTCAACCTCCTCAGTCCCTGAAACAGGAGAAGAGCTCTTCCCTCCTGCTTCTTCCATGTCCTCCTTGCATCTGACTCCAGGGTCCACCATCCATTGACAGCAGCGCACCCAACAAAACAGTAGGGGACTTTCCACGATATCTTTGCCAAATGTACCACAATTGACTAAAATACCAACAACTTAAACTGGTTCAGTATGTTAGTTTGCATCTGTACAGTGGTATCAGACAGGATGCAACCCAGTTCCAGGCAGTATTATTGCAAAATGCTGCAATATGCTGCAAGTAAGAGAGTAATTCCTTTTTTTTCTGTTAATGCTTTTTTCCCTCTTATTCAGCACACATCCAGCTGCTGTTCTGGCACACACACCAAGCTCCCATGAAGTTCCCTACCCTCAGTCATACCCCCACAGCTTGCACCCCATGGCTAGGAGCCCTCCATACTCACTGCTATGTCCAGATCCAGTTTTCTCTGGGGGTGACACCCTCAGAGCAAAGCACATCCTGGGATGGCCATTAAGCTGTGTAATAGCATTTTTGCCTGTTCTTTTCTCCTTGGGGGTGGGACATGCAATGACACCAGTGGAAGTAACATGTGCACTCCCATGCGTTCTCCTCCAGGCATCTGCCCCATCCCAGCCCACCTTGTCAGCATTGTCGTTCTGCACCCCAGCCTCCACTAGGGGTCAGGTGTTCACTGACTAATGGTGCCCCCCCCCCCCTCCCAGGAGAAGGAGAGCAGTCCCTGGGATGCTCGAGCCTTCTCCTCCCCTGCTGATCCCCAGTGGCCCATGCTCATTCCAGAACACAGGCCACTGGTGTGGTGCAAGGCGTGGCATCCAGTGCCTCAACCCTCAGGGCCACCGGGCTGGCCAGTAAGATAATCGTTCAATGACAATTATAGGTTCATAGGTGTTTTACACGATCAAGGGGACAAGCCCATTAGGATCATGCCACCTAAGCTAGGTGGGTTACAAATTTAAAATCGTTCATATATATATCTAATTTAAATTTAAATTGTGTCAGATTTATGCAGTTTACAACCTCAAAAGGAAGTGAATTCCATATTGGAACAATTCGCTGGGTATAGAATTGATTTCTTTTATTAGTTCGGTTAGTAAATAAAAGTAATTTTAAATTATGCGAGCGAGTTTGGACTGTAGTAGTGTTCCATTTCAAATGCAAGGTATCAAACAAATATTCATCCCTAGTTGCTTTATAAAGCAGACAGAGATCACCACATATTGATCTGTATTCCATACTATACAAATTTAGTTGTTTCAATCTTTCCTCATATGTCAGTTGGCCCATTCCAGTTATGTTCTTGATAAACCTTTTTTTGGACCTTCTCCCTAGATAACTTATCTCACCTCTGAGTGGGTGCACAAAATGAAGAACAATAATCAAAGTTAGCTCTTATAATACTGGTGTATAGTGGAACCATTATTGATGGTTCTCTACTTTTAATGTTTCTAAATAAGCAATTACTTAATCTGGAGCATTTTTTTAACAGTAAAATTTAGATGATCTGTAAATTTCAACTTGTTATTAATTATAACACCCAGATCTCTTTCAGTTGTAATAACACTTAAAGTGTTGTTCTCAAGATAATAATTAGCGCATCTATTGTTCCATCCAAAATGCATAACCTTACATTTGTTTATATTAAGTTTCAGTTTATGATTGCTAACCCATTCAGAAATTTGGTTTATATTATCCTGTAATATAGATATAGATTCAGAGTTGTTAACAATCCCACCCAGTTTGGCATCATCAGCATATTTAATAATCCAGTTACCATTTTTTATATTCATACCTGTTATAAGGATGTTAAATAACAATGGACCCAGGATTGATCACTGAGGGACTCCACTAGTAACCATGGTCCATGGGGAAAAAAAAAACCCTCAAAGATACCAGCTGTCTTCTGTTGGATAACCATTGCATTATCCATTTGGTCAAATAATTGTTAAGATCTAGTTTTAATAAACAATTAAATAGTGTATCATATGAGACAGAATCAAAGGCCTTTTCAAAGTCCAGGTAGATGACATCTACTGGCATACCATGGTCCAAAGCTTCACTCACTGGTTCGAATAAATCTAACAAATTGGTTTGGCATGATCTTCCAGGTTGAAATCCATGTTGGAAAATATCGGTCAAACCATTTTCCAAAATATGTGTACTGATTTTACCTAGGATTAGTCTTTCCATGATTTTACATATGGTCGAGGTTAAACTTATCGGTCTGTAATTACTTAGCTCCTTCTTAGAGCCAGATTTGTGTATAGAAATAACTACAGCATCACACCAGTCTTTAACCACTATTCCTCTCTGTAGTGATTCATTAAACAAATAGGTCAGTACACCCGCCAATTCATAAGAAAGATTTTTCAAGAAAACAGCTGGAATACCATCAGGACCAACTGATGTGGAAGATTTTAAAGAATCAATGATGTTAAAAGTTTCAACTACAGTAAATTGAATTACGGGGTCCAGTTTAGAAGGTTTTAAACACGTAAACTCACCCTTTTTTTTAAATATGCTAGCAAAATAAACATTAAATTTATTGGCCATTGTTTGTTCATCATTAATGACAACATCATTAATTTTTAATGGGCCAACTAAGGTAGGAGAGGTTTTTAGGGAGCCAATATAGTTGAAAAACCTTTTCTTGTTATCATGTTGTATACAAATTAAGTTAGACTCTAGATCCTGTTTTGCCTTTTTAATAGCATATTTTGCTTTTTTTGCTTTGATAACAAATTTAGACCAGTTAGATTCTGAAATATTATTTTTATATTTGTTAAATGCTTTTTTCTTTGCTAAAACTAATCTTTTAATTTTACTAGTGAACCAAGGCGGAGATCTCCTATGTCCAATATATTTTACCTGACTTGGTACCCATTCAGTGATACAAAATTTTATTTTCTCCTTAATTCTTTGCCAGATATTCTCTACAGATAACCCAATTAGATCTTGTTCCCAATTCCACCTCAAGAGATATTCCTTGATTGCCCTATAATTTGCTCTATTAAAATTTTTAAATTCAGTTTTTCCACTAGATTTGTTAATAAAAAAATTGAGTGACCATTTAATTATCTGATGGTCACTGTTTTCTAATGGAGCCATAGTGCTGACGGACTCATTATCACCTTTAATTTTTGAAAATATTAAATCCAAGATATTGTTTTTTCTAGTCGGTGTTTTAACAAGCTGGTCTAGTCCTAAGTGTGACATAGTACTAATAAATCTGTTTTCCTGTGTGTTAAGACCATTACCAGTAGACCAATTTATACCAGGATAATTAAAGTCACCCATTAGAATAATGTCTGTTTTAAAATTAAGATTCTCCAAGTAATTACACATGTTGTCATTATTAGCAGTGTCCATGGATGGAGGTCTATAACATAACCCTAATGCAACCGGGAATTGTTTATTGCTTATTTTAATCCATATAATTTCAAAGCCTAAAGGAGGTTCCTTGTCTGATCCAATTTCTGAGCAAATTATGTTTTCTTTGACGTAAATAGCAACTCCATCTCCCTTAGAATATAAACGATTTTTATTAAATAACGTATAACCCTTAATATTTAGACCCCATTGGTCCTCTTTGAACCAGGTTTCTGTGACACCACAGATATCAATATTTTCGTTATGTAAAATTACTTGAAGTTCACCAATTTTGTTACTCAGACTCCTAGCATTTAATAAAAGTAGGTTTATTTTAGCATTTTGTTCATATCTATAAATAGTTGAATCAGGATTTGGAAGTTTGGGATCACAATCTTTTGTTAGCCTAGCTCTTTCTGCCCCTGGATTTTGCATAAAAAAATATCTATATCTGTTATAAACTTTTGACCTAAGGACTCCTTGCCCAACCTATTTAAGTGTAAGCCATCCTTAGCATAGTATGTATTGTTATTATAAAACTGTTCCCAATGAGAAAGGCATTTAATGGCTTGTTTGAGACACCATGCTCTGAGCCAGCAATTAATGTGTTTGATTTTATTGTTTAAAGTATAATTAGCCCTAGGTACTGGGAGAATCCCTGAAAACACAGTATGGACTCCAATCTCAGCCAAAATGTTTGCCAATCCAACATATGCCTCTTTGATGTTTTGGGTGGTCTGATGCCAAATGTTGTTCACCCTGATATGAATAATAACTAGATCTTTATCATTGCAACATTGTAAAATCTTTGCACTCATTTTAGCAATGTCACTAATCCTGGCCCTGCAGAAGCATGATAGTGTACGAGTGGCTTTATTTGGTTTACAAATTATTCTATCTAGGTTAGATATCATGGAGTCATCTAACACAAAGATTTTTGGTTCATCAGTACCATCCTGACTCGAAGTTTGTATGTCCATGTTTTCTTTATTAGTTTCAACATTAAGTTGGTTTTCAGAGAAATTAATAAGATTCCCTTGTGAAAGGTTATTGGTGCTACTAATTTGTATTATAGGGTTATATGCCTCGTTCAAAATTATAGGTACAGCAGTTTCATCATCCTCAATGACATCAATAATGGCATTTGTTAAAGGATCATATTTGTTCTGAATTGGTAACTGAAAAGTTTCAGCTTTTCTACCCCTTTTAAGTTTTCTATATTGGATAGTAAACCAATCATTATCTGAGTTAGAGGCAATGTCATCATCTTGTCTTGGTCTCTTGGTAGCATTACAGGCTGATTCAAATCATAAGTGATGCTTGCACCAGATGTTTCCTGTTTATTTGGATCATTAGTAATAAGTAATCTTTTTGCCATTTCTTTTTGACTATTTCCTAAACTTCTTAGTCTTTCATCAAACATTGTAATTTCATCTTCCAGTTCTTTAATTCTTATACATTTATTGCAAATGAAAGCAGCAATGTTTTCTGTCCCTATTTCTAGATCATACATATTGCATAATAAACATTTGGTGCCCACCTTCCCATCTGCAGTAATAATATTGGCCATGCTTGATGAGTTTTATTACAATGGTGACTTAGTAAACTTTATTGCTTACCCGAGATATTACCTACACACTAGAAACCATATAATATTATTCCCTTAGTAAAACTCCCAAATGCCATACGTGCACTCACCGCCGTGCTGGCCCTGCTATAAATGGGCTTGAGCTATAAATAGCCAAAGAGACCCAGAAGTGGAGTCTCAGGTCATGCTACCCCACACTGTAATTCAAATAATATTCTGATATTTAAAAACACTTTAGACTGTGCTATTAGTAGTTTTATAAGTCTCCAGTCATAACAATAAAATAGGCACTGTTGTTAAAGTTTTAAACGAGGTGTAGTGAGGAAGTAAACCTCAGACTACAACTCCTCCTCCTAACCAAGAGTTGGCTAGGGCTCCAAACAGCTAATGTTAAAACAAAACAGCAGTTTTATCAGGGTTTAGCAAGCATTTGAGGAATGTTTCATTCAGAGCTTATGCAGCAAGGAAGCGCTCACAGCAGGGCAGGCTATAAATAGCCAAAGAGACCCGGAAGTGGAGTCTCAGGTCGCGCTACCCCACGCTGTAATTCAAATAATATTCTGATATTTAAAAACACTTTAGACTGTGCTATTAGTATTTTTATAAGTCTCCAGTCAAAACAATAAAATAGGCACTGTTGTTAAAGTTTTAAATGAGGTGTAGTGAGGAAGTAAACCTCAGACTACAACTCCTCCTCCTAACCAATAGTTGGCTAGGGCTCCAAACAACTAATGTTAAAACAAAACAGCAGTTTTATCAGGGTTTAGCAAGCATTTGAGGAATGTTTCATTCAGAGCTTATGCACTCTTTTGTCATGCAGTATATTGTTGCATAGCATGTATAGCAATGTACTGCATTGCATGCTAGCTGGCTCTGCTGAATTTCCTCCTCCCACCTCCCAGGATGAGACTGATAATAAGCAAAATTGCCTAGTCCATCTTTTCCAGTCAACAAAAACTAACTGAATAAATAAAATATCACACTGGATTTTAAACCTTGATATAGTTCTAGCAATAATCACATTAGTGGGTAGATTGGTTTACCTATCCAGCACTCTCTCAGTAAAGAAATAGTTTCTGACAGCCTTTTCAACCCCCCCCACTAGTTTAAGGTTCTGTCTCTAGGTGGTTGTGCTATTTGTTAACTTAAATAACACTACAGAGTCCAATCTATTATGTCCCTGAATGTATTTAGTGGTATCTACTGTGCACCTCACTTCTTTCTTCTGTCTTCTAACAAGTACTGTACATGTTAAGACATTTTAATCATTCCTGATAGGTCTTACTATGCCGCTGCTTCAACACTTAGAGCCACTCCCGATATGGCTGAGCTTGAATAAAACACTCACAACAGGTCACTGGACCTAGCTCAGGCTCACCACACAAACAGATGGCTAACTTCTCCCAATTCAATCATTCTATGTCATAACTAGAGGGAATAATATTTTAGACATAGTGTTCACTAACAATGCGGACCTTATAGAGAATGTTGAGATAATGGCACCCATAGCTGATAGTGACCATATTCTTATCCTTCTGGAATATAAAGTAAAATGTAACACTAACAAAGGAACAACTACAACATTCAACTATAACAAGGCAAAGTTCAAAAGGATTAAAAATTATTTAAATAGATGGGACTGGTGGAGAGAACTGGCAGGCACCTGTCTCACTGAAACATGGAAAACCATAGCAAACCACATTAATTTTTGCATTAAAACATGGGTACCTACCAGACAAAAATATATTACATCTAGGATAATACCTATATGACAGACCCATAAACTAACCAAATTAATAAAGAGAAAGAAAATATAGGCCTATAAAATGAACAAAACTACAGAAAATTGGCAAAAATGTTAATATATTGCTAAAAATATTAAAACACTAATTAAAAAAGCTAAGCAGACTATGGAACTCAAATTGGTGAATAAAGTCAAATACAACCCAAGAAATTCTTCAGTTATATAGGAAGTTGCTTTGGCTTCTCAGAAGGAACTAAAAGGAGACAGGATCAGATCTGTTATAGTACAGTAGCTTCTTCTTGTTGTTTTTACATTGTTTCTTGTGGATTCTACTTGGTAGAAGGTTATTTATTTTCTATCTTACTACTTCTAAGGGGCTAGCAGGGTATTGTTTGGGGCTGTTAGAATTTTGAAACCTGTTTGGTAGCTATAAGTGGGCTCATTTGTTTGATGTTTCACTGTGTAGCAGGCTGCATTTTTAGAGGCCTATTTCTTCTGATTTAAAACCTATTTGGTGTGATTTAACTGGGGCTGTTTCTTTGAATTGGAGACCTATATCTTCTAATTTCAAACCTATTTTGATGTGTTGTTGGTGAAGCTGTTTGAGTTGGAGTCTTGTTTCTTTTAGTAGCAAACCTATTTTGAGGACTTTGAGTAGAATTGTGATTCATTTTTGCTGGCTTCACTAGCTAAAGGAAAAAAGGGAAAAAAAGAAAGGCAAGTCACAGTCAGAAAGGAGGGCCTTGACACTAAGGTTTGATGGCTGCTTTAAGGATAGCTTCATTTAATGTTTGCAGTCTTAAAAATTCAAGAAAAGGCTTTCTCTTTTTTCCTTTTTTGAAACTCTTCAGGTAGATATTATCTTCCTTCAGGAAATGAGATTGTCCTCTCTTGCTGAAATAGATCAGGCTAAAAGGGTCTGGGGCCCTTCATTTTGGACATTTGGCCCAGATTTAGCTGATGGGATTTGGATCTTGTTTAAATCCACTGCTTTTAAAGTCTCTAAACTCATAGATATTAGTCCCAGATGAGCTTTATTGCTTGACTGTTCCCTTAGAGATTTTGACTTCCGTATTATTAACATTTATGCCCCACAAGTAAAAACTGTTAGGATTAATTTGTTTCAGGAAATCAAGCCATTCCTATATACTAGGAGGCATGTCATTTGGGGAGGGGATTTTAATTGTAATATTGATTTAAAATTTGTAGGAGAGGTTCGGAAGAAAATGTACTGTGACTCTCATGCTTTAAAACAGATACAGTTGCAGGCCTGTTTCTGTTGCTTATAGAATTTTACATAGTACAGGTGGTGCTATATATCATAGACATATTTATGCCACTCACATTGATATGTTTTTTGTTTCAAAATATGTTAAGCCTTATATGGGTATTGTTAAGCTAACAGAATTTTCAGATCATCAGATCTTACTCTGTACCTTTAGTCTAGCTGATGTTCCACCTAAAGTGTTTTCACCTGTTCAAAGATGGAGGTTAAATTTGTCTCTTTTGGATTCCTCAGACTGTGTGCATGGATTAGAGGTGTTATTTAAAGCCAGGAATTCTACAATGTGTTTTTATGATAACATGTATGACTGGTGGTGGGATACAAAACTTGAGGTGAAATATTTCCTGCTCACTATGGGGAAGGCAGAAAACTAACTAATTAATTAAAATATTTACAATGCAGGAATCAATTATACAAATTAATGTCCCTTCCTCTACAGGACAAAATTAAATTTAAGTCACAAATATCTTCACTTAAAAAGCAAATGCTGCTTTATCAATATAATAGAGCAAAATCACTGGATATGGAATTTAGATATGGGATGAAGACACAAATGGCTTCTGATTCATACAAAGCTTGCAAGCGAAGATTAAATAAGACCCTAATGACCAGTTTGTTGAATGCTAATGGTAATATTGTGTCCGCAGATGTAGAAATGTTATTAGTTGTACAGAGAGTTGTTAATGATCTGTTTAGTGATACTGCAGGGACTAATGAGGTTTCGCCGGACAACTTCATGGCATCACTTCCTTTAGTAAATGAGTCTTTTAAACAAATTTTAACAGTACCCATCTCCTCGCAAGAAGTAGAAGAGGTGATAAAAACTTTAAATATGAGGACGTCCCCAGGTCTGGATGATATACCTGATGAATTTTATAAACAATTTCTCCCATACATGAGTTATTTTTTGCCTTTGGTTTTTAATTTTATATTAACTTCAGATTTAAGGTTTCCTGACTTTAGTACTTCAATGCTTAAATTTATTCACAAAAAAGGTGATACAACTTTACTGTCTAATTGGAGGCCTATTAGTTTACTTAACAGTGATTATAAAATCTTATCTAAAATTATCACTAACAGATTATTACAGGTCTCTGATATACTTATTCATCCAGCACAGACTTGTGCGATCCCTCATCACAAGATTCAACATAATCTTTATCTCTTAACAGAATTATTCTAGGTCAGTAATTTAGGACGTGTTTCAGGTTTTATAGTTGCCCTGCATCAAGTTAAAGCATTCAATCGGGTTTGACATAGATATCATTTGATTTATTATTGCGATATGGTATTCCTTTTCAATTTGTGAAATGAATTACTATGTTATATTCTAATGCTAAAGTAATCCCCATGGTTAATGGTTTGTTTGGATCTGAGATTAAGTTTGATAAAGGATATCCCTTAAGTCCTTTATTGTAAGCTTTTGTCCTAGATTCAGTTATTAGATGTATTCAAATGGATCATCATATTGTGGGGATGGCCCCTGATCATTCTTTACTAACAGAGAAAACTGTAGCATATGCTGATGATATGATATTATATAATAGTGCAAGATGTGACTTTACTTACACATGCCCTTGACATATTTCAGGTATGGGGACAATTTTCTGGAGCACAAATAAATATGGGAAAAAGTTTAATTTTTTCTCTGGATCATAAACGGGTGGACAATTTAGATGTCATAGGAATTCCTTTGGTTACAACTCCTCAGAAAATGTTGGGTATATGGTTTGGGCCAGGAGATATGGCTAGTTTTAATTGGGAACAGCAGTTAAAGGTTGGGGAAGGTAAAGTAAACATGTGGAAACAATGGAAATTTGGGAAGAAAAAACATATTTTGATTATTAAGAAATTTCTGTTGCCTGTTTTTCTTTATTTAAGTTATCTTTACTCACCCCCAGTTCATTTTGAAACAAAGCTGTATAGTGTATTTTTTCAGATGTTATGGGGTAATAGATTAAATCCAGTTAGAAGGGATATTACTTATTTACCGGTGAAAGAGGGTGGGTTGCATATGTTAAATCCAATTGTGTTTTATCACTCCATATTCTTGTTCAACTCATTTAGTTATTTATGAAAAAAAGCCACATTGCCATGGCAATTGTGGTCATAATTTTTTTGGACCCCTTATTTTCAGAAGTGGACACTGTTGCCTCTTAAAATATTGGTTCAGGATCATCTACTATGTTATGGGATTGAGGCAATAAAAAAATTACAGCAGTGGAAGCTGCTTTTTCAGAATCTGATTTCTCGTGATAGAAAATCATTTTATTCACATATAGTTTATGATGTACAGAGAGTTTTTCTCCTATTTCCAGAATGTGTTCCTTCAAAAATGAATTTTGCTCTTCATAAATTGACAGATTTTAGACTCCCTGCTTTCGTATGGGACATAGTTTGGATGTCAGCTCAAAGAAGGTTAGGTGTAAGGGAAAATCTTAAATATAAACCTTTAGCAGATAAATATTGTCTGAGGATTCTGTGCTCTAATGAAGAAGAAAGACTATTATATTTCTTTATCAATTGTTCTTTTAGTAAGATTTTCTGGTGTGAGGCAGCAACTCACTGGAATATGCCCTTCCTTTCATGTATTACATACAATACTTTAATATTAGGAGATTATTCAGGAGTCTGGTGTCATTACCATAAAAGTACTTTGAATGTTTTCTTTGCATTAATTCAATTTTTCTTATAGCAAGCTCGGTATCATATATTTTTCAACAACAGCAAGTATTGAATACGACTATATTTTCTCAGATAGAAGATGGACTGTTACAAATTAAAGAAAGCGATAGTCTCAGGTTTTCACAAGAAAAGTTCTTTCAACTTTGGAAAAATGTATTTCTGTAAATTTGTTTCTTGTATAAAATAGTGATATACAAATGTATGCATACTTTTATGTTTGTATGAATATGTTTTACTAATATTGTGAGATGTATTCTGTTATCATGGTGATGTTGTGTTTTTCTGTTTAATAAATTTCCCCTACTCTTTTTGATAAGTGTCATGGGATCTTTAACATCCACCTGAACTACCACCAATCCAGGCAGATGGGATCTCGGTTTAAAGTCTCATCCGAAAGACGGCATCTCAGAAGTGCAGCACCCCTCTTATGCTGCACTGCAGTGTCAGGACTGGGATATTAACCCAAGTGCCAGATGTGGGAACTGAACCCACAGTTCTCTGATCTCCTGGCCTCAGAGGTGAGTGTGCTACCTACTAAGCCACTGACACTGCCACTTTAGTGTAGAGTGGGAGAAGGGTGCTAATGGTCTGACTAGGGGCCTCAGCTACCTGATTGTTTCTGGAAGACTTGGGCTGGTCCCACCTCCCCAACCCCTCACCGCACCTGCCCCTGGTCCATGATTTCCTATATACCAGGGATTCTGACATCACTTCCTCAAACGGGCAAAGGATATGCACCTGTCATAGCAGAAGCAGACATCCAGGAAAGGAACAGCAGCAAGTGAAGAGGTGAATGCTGTCTCAGTGGAAGGGAGTAACTGCAAATCTAGGAGCTTTCATTGTTACCTCTTTGCATTGCTATTGTATTGGGGAAAGGAGGAGTAGGAGTTTGAAGAAGGTTGTGCATTAGCTACTTAAAGTCTCTTTTTGAGTGTGGATAAGAAGGATAGGAATATAAAAAGCAGTTGCTCAATCTACCTAAATGTGTACAACAAAGGGGGTAAGGGAAATTAAGAAAATAATGCTTTACACTGATATAGGGGGGAGAGGGAGACTTGGGGGAGTGTTTGGTATCCTGCATCTGGAAGGGTGAAGGTCACTGGTGGGCAATGACAACAACGGGTAGGGTGGTAGGCTGCAACAACTGCAGTGCACCAATCTTTCTAAAAATTGTCTGGAGTGTGGGAGGATGTTTAGTGTGCAACCGCATAGAGAAACATAGAAAGGAGACTGAGATTCTGCAGGAGGAACTAGGACAGGCAAGGTAGATAGGGGTGGGTTTAGACCAATACTAGAGGGAGGAAGAAGGGGAGATAGGGAAGGGTGATTTAAGCCAATAGTTGAGGAGTGGTTCAGAAGAAAGGAAGCAGAGACAATGGGGCCCAGGCCAGGAAGAACAATAACAGGGAAACCAGGTCAGGAGACAAAAGACAAATGGATGGAGCAGATAGGGACTTGTGAGGGGAGGTGAAGAAGTGGCAAAAGTCATGGAGTGGAAAGGAGAGAACAGGTTACTATGAAGAGAGAGGGAATGGGCATTTGTGAAGGGTCTTCAGAAAATAGTTTTGCACTGCTAGAGAGGAAGAAGGTGGAGGAGGGAAATGATGAAATTAGAGGAGTAATTGATAAATGCCTGGACCAAACTGGAGCGGGAAAGTTCTTCTGGGAGAATTGCAATGGGGAAAAAGGGGGAAATAATGTGCAGGAGGAAGAGGAGCTGGAAATGAGAGAGGGAGATAAATGGAAGCAAGCAGGGAGTAAGAGTGGTTGACTCTCAGTGTTGGGGACTCAATACTAAGAGGAGTCAGGTGGGGTAGCAAGGGGCAAGAGGCATAGTCGCATTTGGGTGGAGGCCATGCCAGGAATGACAGCAGAAAGGTTGGGGCAATCTGTTCTGAAATATGCTAGAAGGGGTGGGGATAAGATTTATTTAATTATACATCTTGGGACGAATGACCTGGCTGACAAGACAGTAGCTATAGTCCAGAGGAGGTTTGAGGAACTAGCACAATTATGTGAGGGGGCATGAAGATCAGTAACTTTTTCAGAGATACTTCTAGTACCCAAGGCAAGCACAACAAGAAAGCTGGGAATAGAGGAATTTAATGGATGGCTAAGAACCTGGTGTTGTGCTAAAGGGTATGGGCTGCTGGGGGGGACAGCCCTGGGAGGACAGTAGTGTCTATTCCAAGGAACGACTACACTTGAGTGAGGAGGGAAAGAAAGTGTTGAAACAGAGGATGGAGGAGTACATAGAGGAAGTTGGGAATTTAAACTAGGAGCAGGGGGTGGCAATTGGGCAAGAGACATGCAGAGACCACAGGTTGGGAAACCATATGAGCTTATCCCCCCATAACAGTGACAAAGGACAAATGGCAAGTACTATTGGTGATGCTAGGAGCCTTGGGAGGAAAACTGCAGAGTTACAGGTGTTCATGGCAGAGGGAGAGGTGGACATTGCAGCTATCACAGAAACATGGGCCACCCAATAAAATGACTGGGACCTGTCTGTACCAGGGTACAGGTTATTTCGTAGGGACAGAGTAATTGGGAAAGGAGGGGGTGAGGCACTATATGTGAAGGAAGGACTGAAGTGTGTAAGGGAAGAAGGGGAGGAGGGTAGTACGGAGTCACTTTGGATGCAAATCCAGGATTCCAAGAATAGGATTCTTAGAATGGGAGTGGTGTACAGACCACCATCTCAGATGGAGGAGTTAGACAGGGAACTAGCAGAACAAGATCAGGAGGACCTGTGAAAAGGGTAGTGTGGTGATTGTGGGGGACTTCAAAATGCCAGGAGTGGACTGGAGTACCCCAACAACCAGGAACAGAAGGGAACAGGTACTGCTGGATGCCTTCCAGGAAAGCTTCCTGCTGCAAATGGTCAGTGAACCAACCAGGTTAGGGAATACCCTTGACTTTGTCCTGGAAAATGGGGACTTTGTGAGAGAACTTACAGTGGAGGAACCGCTGTCAGGGAGTGACCACCACTCAGTATGGCTCACATTGGATATGGGCAAGGAAGTAGTGGAATCTGGCACAAGAATGCTGGACTTCAGGAGGGCTGACTTTGGGAGGATGGGGGAAGTGGTAAAAGGGTAACTGGCCAGAATTCAATCTAGTATGGACACTAACCAGAGGTGGGAGTTTATAAAGCTGTGGATAGTGGAGGCAACCAAAACCTGCTGCAAGGCCCAGAGCAAGAAGGCTAGTGCTAAGAAAACTGAGCTGGTTGAGCAAGGAGGTCATTGAAAAGGTAAGGATGAAAAGTGCTGCCTTTAGGAAGTACAATAAAAAAGGGAGGGGGAGGACAGGGAGGAGTACTTGACAGAGTCAAAGGAGGTGACAAGGGCAGTAAGGGGAGCCAAAGCATCTACGGAACTCAGGCTGGCACAAGGCATTAAGAAGGGGGAGAAGGACTTCTTTAGGAACATCAAGGAGAAAAGGAGCTATAAGGATCACATAGTAAAGATTAGGAAGGAAGGGGGTTGGGTGGAAGCAGGGTGCAATAAGGCAGAAGCACTAAATGAGTACTTCTGCTCAGTATTTACTAAAGAGAAGAGGGGGTGACACCCAAGGCGGGAGAAATGGCAGAAATGGGGGGGGAAGGAGTGACAGATGAGTAAATCATGGAGGGCAGAGTTTGGGAGGGTGTGAAGGCACTGAGGGTGGACAAGGTGCCAGGCCCAGATGGCATCCATCCCAGGGTACTGAAGGAGCTGGTAGAGGTCCTTGCAGGACCTTTGGCAGACCTGTTTAATGCCTCACTAAATTCAGGTTGTGTACCTCAGGACTGGAGGATGGCTCATGAGGTGCCCCTCCACAAGAGTGGCCCCAAGGATGAACTGTGAAACTACAGACCAGTGAGCCTCGCATCCCATCATGGGTAAGCTAATGGAGACTATGCTGAAGGAGAGGCTGGTGGCCCTCCTAGGGGCCAAAGGACTACAGGACAGCAGGCAGCATGGCTTTATATGGGGCAGATCCTGCCAAACCAACCTGGTGGAGTTCTATGACTGGGTAACTAGGCAACTGGACAGGAGCCATGCAGTGGATGTCCTGTATCTGGACTTCAGTAAGGCATTTGACTCGGTGCCACATGGAAGACTGGGAAGTAAGTTAGTAGGCACAGGGCGGGTGCAAAGCTGGTGACATGGGTAGGAAACTGGTTTTAGGGAAGGCAACAGAGGGTGGTGGTGGGTGGGGAGTTCTCACACCGAAGGGTAGTGACGAGCGGTGTTCCACAAGGCTCGGTGTTGGGACCAGTGTTGTTTGGGATATTCATTGCAGACATATCATTGGACATCAAGAGCAAGATCAGTCTGTTTGCTGATGATACCAAGGTAGGAGCAGTGATGGATGACCTAGGGTGATCACAGGCATTGCAGGAAGATCTGGCAAAGCTTGAAACCTGGTCAGACACCTGGCAACTGGGGTTTAATGCCAAAAAGTGCAAGGTGCTGCATTTTGGGATGAAGAACCCAAGGAGGAGTTACCAGCTTGGGGGAGTGCAGCTAGCCCAGACAAAGGAAGAGAAGGATCTGGGGGTGCTCATTACAGTGTCAATGAACAACTTGGCACAATGTAGGAAGGCAGCTGCAAAGGCCAAGAAAATGCTGAGTTATACTGCAAGGGGTATATCCTCGAAGAGGGAGGAGGTGATTCTGCCACTGTATAGGTCATTAGTTAGACCGCACCTGGAGTACTGCATGCAGTACTGGCACCCGTATCTGAAGAGAGACATTAAGTTACTGGAGGAGGTTCAGCGCAGGCTGACAAAGATGATCAAGGAGCTTGGGGACTTATACGAGAAGAGGCTGAGGGAGTTGAATATGTACTCACTGGAGGAGAGGAGGGACAGGGGGAACATGATTGAAACCTTTAAGTACATGAAAGGAATAAACAAGACAGGTATAGAGGGGCTGTTCAAAGTAAGGGAGGAGAGGGACACCAGGGGACATGATATGAGACTGGAGAGAGGAAGGTTCAGGAGGGAGATGAGGAGACACTTTTTTACAGAGAGGGTGGTGTCTGGGTGGTATGCATTACCTACAGAAGTAGTATCCAGAAGAACAGTGAACTGCTACAAAAGGGGATGGGACAGGATATGGGAAAGGGTTAATGATGAGGAAGGGTGGAAGGGAGGGGCAGCTACAGAATAAGGGGTGATAGCTGCACATTTGAGCAGACTTGATAGACCTCTAGGCCTTTATCTGCTGCCAAATTTAATATGTTTGTATGAAGTCTTAAAGGAAAACAACCCTCAATTGGCCCCTTAAAAACAGGTGATCGGGTTCTAACTGAAGAGAAAGATATGGCAATGGAATTTAATTCATATTTCCTTAGTGTGCATAATCCTACTATCCTTACTCAACAATATATTGGTTTGAACAGTAATAAAACAGAGTTCCAAATAAATGACATTATTGAAGGTATCAATAGTCTCAAGACCAACAGCTCTCCTATTCCAGATGGTATCACTCCTGGCTTCCTAAAAAAACTGGTGTTTCAACTTGCAGGGCCACTAACTCTCCTATATAATAGGTCTATCTTTATAGGAAAGGCCCTTGATGAATGGAAAATGGCAGATGTGATACCAGTTTTCAAGGGGGGGAAAAGGACTGAGGTAGGTAATTATCAACCTATCAACTTGACTTCAGTCATAGGTAATCTTTTGGCAAAATTTATTCAAAACTATATTTCAACACACTTATTAAATAAGGGATATGTAGACCCAACCCAACATGGATTTATTTCTGGAAGATCATGTTTATCAAATTTAATTAGTTTCTTTGAACCAGTTAGTGCTGCTTTAGATTAAAAACATCTCAGTTGACATCAATTTTCTTGATTATTCGAAGTCTTTTGATAAAGTCTGCCATAGAGTATTAATAAACCAACTTGTTAAAATTGGATTAAATAACAGCATCATTAGATGGATCCTTTCATGGTTAAGTAATAGAATCCAGCCTGTGACTATTAAAGGATATTCATTGGCCTGGGAGTGTCAGTGTCCCACACGGATCAGTGCTGGGTCCTATACTATTTAATATTTTGATTTCATCCCTACCTTGCTCTAATAGAGTATGGGTTGGAAAATATGCTGATGATTGCAAACTGGGTTGTTTGATAAAAGACCAAGAGGATGCAAGATCTTTACAAAGTACTTTGACTGATACAGCAAACTGGGCAGAGGAGAACAAAATGTACTTTAACCTAGATAAGTGTAAAGTGATGTGTTTGGGGGAAAAAAATCCCATGTATACGTATCAAATAAATCTCATCACATTGTCAACAGTTAAAGAAGGAAAATACATGGGAGTAATTGTTTCTGACAATTTAAAGTTTGACACCCATGCATTAGTCATGGCTAAAAAATGTCAACAATTATTGGGATGCATATTGGGCAATATTAAAAGCAGAGAGGGTGAAGTAGTGGTCTCACTGTACAATGCATTGGTGATGCCCCATATGGATTTCTGTTCTCAGTTCTGTGCACCTTCCTCCAAGGGGACTCAGATATTATATGAAAATATACAAAGGAAAATGACAAAATCTATAAGATCTACTAAGAATTTGAGTTATGGAAATAGGTTGCTTAAATTAAACCTTTATTCGATAAAATATAGGCAGGGAAGGGGCGAGCTATATTTAGTATACAAAACACTACAAGACCTTTATATAATAGAAACACTTGGGTTTAGAAGGAATCCAGTAATTACCACTACCAGATCTCACAAGCTGTAATTAATAGGGGAAAAAATAACACAATCAAGTGAAGTAACTATTACACCTAGAGGGTGATAACAAAATGGAATATGTTACCAAGTTATGTCACAGATAGTCCCAACATGAGTACTTTTAAGCTCAGCCTCAATAATTATATGAAATATACGAAATTTCAGTTCCACCAATGAATTGGTGGTGAGTTCACTAAAGGGCCATGTGCTCACTGAACTTGTAACTCACTATGAAACTATGAATATTTGAAAAGCAAATTACAATGATCAGTGTTGCAGTGTGCTTCCCAACCCCTAACACTGATGTTTTAGATAGATAGATATTTTTATTTATAAAGCACCCAATTCCTGGGATTCTGGGCACTAAACAGTAAAAACACAATACAATATTTTAAAATCACCTAACATACATACTAAAATCAGTGTAAGTACAAAATGTAGTCCTATCTATCAATAAAATCACATTATAAAAACCAATTCAAATAGCAACATTTTCAACGGCACCCTTACATTCTGCTAAGGCTCACTGTCCCAACACTGGCCTGCTGGGCAGTATCACCCAACAGGTTCAGTATCCAGGAAGTGAGCAGCTCGACAGTGAGGAAACCTGATGGACATTACAGGGGTAAGCTAGCAGATGCAATGGCTTGCTACCTTACCCCTGTACATGGCAGTGAAATGGTGGAGGAATCGGAAGGCTGGCCAAGCTGCCCCAGTGGTGTTGAGGGATAAGACACTGGCATCTCAGCCAGCATGCTCAGGGAGGTGCGGGTTCTATCCCACCTTGCATACTGCAACTGTTTGCACTGTTGCACACCTGTAACTGTTTTTTTCTAACTCCGAGGTCTGATCTCCCTCAGAGTGAGATATTTTAGTTATGGGGGTATAGGAGTGGAGCCACTCACATGGGGGTTTGGGGATGATGTCTCCCCCCATTTGCTGAGTGTAATTTACAATCAGATGCCTGAAGTAGTATTTTTGGGCATCTGATTGTTTTGGCACGATGCACTTTGGGCCAGTGGGCTCAGTATCCCAAGATTCAGGAAACTGATTTTAGGGATACCATAGTATATCCTTTTCAACCCCCTTTTAAAGGCTTCCACCATTGGGGCCCCTCTTAGATAATCAGGCAGTGAGTTCCAGAGGGATGGTGCGGCCACTGCAAATGCTCTATCTCCTGAGTGTCGCAACCTCACCCTGGGAACCCCCAGGAGGCCCCCCTTGGTGGAATGGAGCATCCAGGCCAGATGGTAAGGGTCAAGGAGATCTTGTAGATAGATGGGACCCCCCTCATGCAGGGTCTTATAGGTAAGGATCCCTATCTTGAAGACAATCCTCCTCCTCACCAGCAGCCAGTGCAGTCCATGAAGAACGGGGTAATATGTTCTCACCTCTTTACCCCAGTCAATATTCTTGCCACCATGTTCTGTACCAGATGCAGCCTGTGGAGGTTGCCTCCAGATAACCCAAGGTACAGGGCATTACAGTAGTCCAGCCTGGAAGTTATGAAAGCATGTACCAGTATGGGCAGGTCCTCAGGAGGGACCAGGGCTCGGATTCAGGAAATATTCCTGAGATGATAGAAGCCACTTTTGACCATGGAGGACACCTGTGCATCAAGTGTCAGACTGTCTTCCAGGATCACAACCAAATTCTTCACCTTTCTAAAAGGGACAAGGGGAATGCCCCCTAATACTAGATTAGGGGGACACCCCCTGCCCCCCCAACATGACCCGGCTCCATCACAAGTACCTCAGTCTTGTCTGGGTTGAGTCTAAGCCAGTTTTGAGTCATCCATACCTGGATTTCCTTGAGACAGTTGTTAAATATGGAATCTAACACCTGGACATCAGGCACACAGGACAGGTACAGTTGGGTATCATCTGCATAGCAGTGAAAATCCAACCTGTGCCACCTCATAATGTCCCCCAATGGCAGCATGTACACTGTGAACAATAAGGGTGACAAGACCAACCCCTGTGGCACTCCACAGCTCAGAGGCTTCTGGCTAGATGAGACAGTCCCATTTTCACCCACTGCACTCTGTCCATTAGGTATGACCTGACCCAGTGGATGACATTGCTGGACAGGCCACACCAGAACCACAGGCAATCGAGCAGCACATCATGGTCCACAGTGTCAAATGCTGCAGGGAGGCCCAGGAAAACCAAGATGGTACAAACTCTCCTGTCCCTCGCCATCAGGAGATCATTAAGCATCCTTACTAGGGTGGTCTCCGTACTATGCCCTGCCCAGAACCTAGACTGGAAAGGCTCTCCCAGGTTGTGCCTGAAAACAGGCATCTGTATACCTTGTGTATCATAATAATAATAATTTGTATTTTTTATTCATGAGAAATGGATACACCATTGAGTTAGGTACTCATTTACAATGCTTTCTAGTGGATCATTTCCAGGTGTGTTCTGGGAGCACAGCATGGTTAAGTGGCTTGCTCAGGGTCACATAGTATTCAAGTGGAGGTTATAAGGATCACAATCAGATCTACTGGATGTTCAAGATCTGTCACAGCTTGTTACTCTAACTTTAGGCTATACTGCCAGCCATGTATCTCATCTGGTAATCCATAATAAAAATATCAATAAATAAATTAAATGGAATCAATCAATCACTCATGGACCTTGAAATGACATATTGCTATAAAAATGCTGCAGACACATCAGGGAAGCTAAAGTGTTAAGACAGGGCAAAGTAAGGCAAAGACTATGTTTAAATAATTTAAAAAGCTTAATCAGGACATCTAGAAAAAGGTACCACACAAAAACAGCAGAAGACATGTTTTTCATTAAGGTAAGGGAAAGTGTGTGTGGGGGTGGGGGTGTGGGGACTTCCTGCAGTAGCACCAGTGCCTACATGTTCTGACAATGTCAAAGTATCATGTGACTGTTTATATGTTGTTTGTTCCAGGAAGGAGCATTAGCAGGAACCATTTACTGTACATCATGTATTTCTATGCAGTAAGTATAAATGATCTTAAGTCAGGAAGCACACAAAGTGAAACAATTTATAAATAGCATTGACAGTAAGAACATGATATACTGTATTGGTCCTTATTAGTCATATCTCTGCCTGCCAATACAAAGTCTAACAAAACAGAAAATTCCACATTTGACTTCAGACACAGCAGCCTCAGAACCTTCTTAGGATTGGTAGCGCATGACTGTTCTTTGCAAACTGCTTTCTCTTTGTATGTCCTCAGAGTTAAGGTTATTTAGATGTACCTCATAGAGATAAATGATGCCAGTAGACTTAGTAACATCATATTTTCACTGTTAATGCTGCTTCTAGGAACAAACAAGATTTCATGATCAGAAAAGGGAGACACACAGATTTGAAATGTAATTTTAAATTTATTTTAACAGTTAAAACCATTTTTAGAAATGCGCTGATGTTAATACAACTCATACATATTAAATAATATATTAAAAACATGATACACATGCAATAATATATACTAAATAAATGTTCTAGGTAGCTATCACCAAATTAAACATTATTAACTTCAATATAAGTACATGCTGTTACCAGGGAGTTCTATGTCAAAATGTAACAGTCAAACTTTCCATGTACTGCAAATTATATTATACATACGGGGTAATAC
Source organism: Neoceratodus forsteri (assembly GCA_016271365.2). Taxonomy (NCBI): domain Eukaryota; kingdom Metazoa; phylum Chordata; order Ceratodontiformes; family Ceratodontidae; genus Neoceratodus; species Neoceratodus forsteri. Next base: position 535,904,010 of record CM028135.1, on the reverse strand, counting down.
TTCCCCTATATAGAACATATGTGTGGCCTCTTTTATGCTATGCAGACCAATTATGGTGCCCCTATAAGCAGAAAAATATGGAACTGATTGAACGCGTTCAAAGAAAAGCTACCAAAACAATTTTCAATATTTGTGATCTACCATACGAATCGAGACTGTAACAATTCAATGTCACCGAAGCAGCGATGACTATATGGGGACTTATTAGCCCAGTTTCATATTATCAAGATCCATGTCTGCTAATGGATTTGAATTTGAATTTTAAGCACATCCCGATTAATACTAGTGGACACCCACTCCAATTAAAAGGGGAAGTCTTTAAAAGTACTGGAAAGAAATACTTTTTTACACAACGTGTGGTTAATGTTTAAAATTTGTCACTCATTGAGGTTATCTCAGGCAAATCTAAGGCTGAATTCAAGAAGTAGTTAGATAGATATTTACTGAATGAACCAGGATTAAAATAATACTAGTCGGTCATAGCAACATGCGCAAACCAGCCTTATAGTTCCCTCACCTCCTTAGTTTGAACCTTAGTATTATTAATATAAATGTTATTTAAACAGAAAGTTTAAGAGAACTAATTATTATTCCATGATAGTTACAGCAGACCACTATTAACAGCAAAAGCAGCGGGGCATGGCTAGCAACTGGCAAGATAGCAACTTGATCTGCTAGCATAGCACAGCCTTGAGAGAATCACCTCTCATCTAAAAAAACAAAGATTTTGGGAAAATTATAAACAGGGTAATAGAAGAAGTTATAATATACATTAAAAATAAAAGATAATGCAAAGATGTGTCAAATCACGGTTAGTGTCAACTTATGTCCTCTAGTACTGTATTCTAATGTTATTTTTGTGAGCTTCTGATAGCACTTACCGTGGTATACCAATATACTGTATGCTGATATTTTCTACTGCCACCAGCAACGGTTAACCAACTTGTTATGACCTGTTGCACTCCCCTTATAGCCACCACAAGTGAAGGCCTAGTTCATGCAGTTTGTGCCTCTTCATTCCCCTTGTCAGCTCAAGAGCTCCAGGGAGATGGCAGTTGCACAGCCTGCACCAATGAACCTCGCCAACATTACCTCGCTGTTGCAGCATATTTTAGAGGACATGGCAAATATTAATCAGTCAGTGGATCAGACAAATCAGGACCTGAAGGACTTCGGACAGGGGGAATGATCACTGAGCAGTGCATACAGCAACTGGGAAACCAGGATGATATTCTCTGCTGGCAACTCTGGGAGCATGACAGAGCCATTAAGTTTTTGCTTACAAAGGTGGACAATTTTGAAAACCTTACCAGATGTAACAATCTTCAGTAACTGGACCTCTTGGAGGGGACAGAAGGCAAGGAATGTATTCCCTTTCTGCAGTCCCTGATTTCAGCTATTCTCAACACCTCAATCTGATCACTGGTAGAAACTGAGTGAGTGCACAGCTCCTTCGCACCCCAAACCTAACATAATGATCAACCCTGACTTACCTTGATGAAACTATACAGCTGATGAGGAAACTTTGTCAATGAGCATTTGTGCTCAAAGGTACGCTTAGAAATTTTCCATAATACCTAAATAAACTTCTATGCTACCCTGTGAAAGAGAACAAACTGTGGTTTGCACAGAAGTAGGGCCTGCTTTCTTGGGAAGGCCACCTGCTGACCTTTTACCAGTACTTCTCTTCAGAACTCCTATCCTGCTGACATGCCTATGGCCTAGTTTAGAGGGAAACTATCTCATCTCAGTGCCACCATGCTTATTGGCTACACAGCTCAACTGCAGATTCAAGTTTATGGACAAACATACCAATCTGACATCCCCACAGCTGTGGAGGACTTAAGAACCAGATACCAGTTCCCCACTTCCCCCTGTTATTCTCCTCCTCCTTGCAAGCCCTAGGCTGCAGTCAATGACACTTCCCACCAGCTAGTGCTGCCCTCAGCAGCAGACCTCAGACTGACCCTGATTAACATTGGCAGTGAACCCTGCAGCGTAAGGGATGGGGCTACAAACACTACAAGGCTGTGGTTAGCAGAGGCACCACAAGAGCTGCTAACCACTCTGAGACCCACTGTTGCACCTCCTCAGAATCTCCCATCAGCCCAGTGGTGGTCTCTTTGCTGCCCACACAGAACAGATACCACCCACTTCAGCAGGTTTCCACCTCTGAAGTGGCACCAGAAATTCCTGCATTAGCTCTGAACCTGATGTCTTCTGGAAGCTCATTGCTGCAACTGACTCCTGCTGTTCCTACCTAGCCCAGGTCATGGGCTGATAGAGCTGCTACACCACCTGCACTTCCCCCAGTGTACCCTCCACTGCAATACTTCAGGCTGCTCCTGACCCCTCCCAAAGTGGCAGATGCAAATGGTCCCAAGCTCTAGGCCTAGAAATCTTGGAAAATGACTGGTCTTGCCATTGGTCTCTATGCCCTGACTCCAGGACACTTTTAATTCAAAACAAACTAATGCAACTGTGGTACCACACCCTGGCTAAGCTAAAGTTATAGGGCCTTGTGAGCCATGATCTATGCTGGTGTTGCCAGGCACTGGGCAAAGATCTCCTCCATATTGTTTGAAGCTGCTATGGACTCCACTTCTTTTTGACCCACATATACCAGTACTGCAATGACATTCTGGTGTTGCCACTTTCATTGTCCCCTCTGTTCTTGGGCTTCCTTTAATGGCTGTGCCTGTCCCTAAGTGTCAGCTGCTATGGCTACTGAAGGTGAATATCAAGACTAAGAGGTTAGTGCTAGAGAGGTGGAGAACACCAGACATTTCCACCATTCCTCAGTGGCTTACCTTGGTTAGATACTTGGCACTGTGGACAGGATGTCACATTTTGCCTGGAAATCCCTCTCCTTACATCAGGCTCTATGAACCTTCTGGCCTCAGCTTACTATCAACAAGAACCCTCCCCTCCCACTCACCTGGGGAGTGGCCCTGGCTCAGGCTCTGGTTGCCAACTTCTCTGCTGAGAAGCATTATATGCTGTGCTTTGCATTGTCTCAGGAGAATTGTTGGAAATACGAACATACGAAATTAGCCAGCAGATAAAGGCCTAGAGGTCTATCAAGTCTGCTCAAATGTGCAGCTAGCACCCCTTATTCTTCAGCTGCCCCTCCCTTCCACCCTTCCCCTTCACTAACCCTCCCCCTTGTCCTGTCCCATCCCCTTTTGAAGCAGTCCACTGTTCTACTGGATACCACTTCTGCAGGTAACGCATTCCACCCAGCCACCACCCTCTCTGTAAAAAGTCTCCCTCATCTCCCTCCTGAACCTTCTTCCCTCCAGTCTCATATCATGGCCCCTGGTGGCCCTCCCCTCCCTTACTTTGAACAGCCCCTCTGTACCAGTCTTGTTTATTCCTTTCATGTATTTAAAGGTATCAATCATGTCACCCCTGTCCCTCCTCTCCTCCAGTAAGTACATGTTCAACTCCTTCAACCTCCTCTCATATGATAAGTCCCCCAGCCCCTTGATCATCTTTGTCGCCCTGCACTGCACCCCCTCCAGTAACTTAATCTCCCTCTTCAGATACGGGCACTAGTACTGCACACAGTACTCTAGGTGTGGTCTAACTAATGACCTATACAGTGGCAGAATCACCTCCTCCCTCCTCGAGGATATACCCCTTGCAATACAACCCAGCATTTTGTTGGCCTTTGCAGCTGCCTTCCTACATTGTGCCGAGTTGTTCATTGACCCTGTAATGAGCACACCCAGATCTTTCTCCTCTTCTGTCTGGGCTAGCAGCACTCCTCCCAGCTGGTAACTCCTCCTTGGGTTCTTCATCCCAAAATGCAGCACTTTGCACTTTTTGGCATTAAACCCCAGTTGCCAGGTGCCTGACCAGGTTTCAAGCTTTGCCAGATCATCCTGCAACCCCTGCCATCCCCCTAGGTCATCCACCACCGTGCCTACCTTGGTATCATCAGCAAACAGACTGATCTTGCTCTTGATGTCCCATGATATGTCTGCAATGAATATCCCAAACAACACTGGTCCCAACACCGAGCCCTGTGGAACACCGCTCATCACTACCCTTGGGTGTCAGAGCTCCCAACCCACCACCACACTCTGTTGCCTTCCCTGAAGCCAGTTTCCTACCCATCTCACCAGCTTTGCACCCGCCCCTGTGCCTACTAACTTCCTTCCCAGCCTTCCATGCGGCACAGAGTCAAATGTCTTATTGAAGTCCAGATACAGGACATCCACTGCATGGCCCCTGTCCAGTTGCCTAGTTACCCAGTCATAGAACTCCACCAGGTTGGTTTGGCAGGATCTGCCATGTATGAAGCCATGCTGTCTGCTGTCCTGTAGTCCTTTGGCCTCTAGGAGGGCCACCAGCCTCTCCTTCAGGATAGTCTCCATTAGCTTACCCACGATGGATGTGATGCTCACTGTTCTGTAGTTTCCCGGTTCATCCTTGGGGCCACTCTTGTGGAGGGGCACCACATGAGCCATCCTCCAGTCCTGAGGTACACACCCCGAATGTAGTGAGGCATTAAATAGGTCTGCCAAAGGTCCTGCGAGGACCTCTGCCAGCTCCTTCAGTACCCTGGGGTGGATACCATCTGGGCCTGGCACCTTGTCCACCCTCAGTGCCTTCAAACCCTCTTGAAATATGCCCTCCATGATTCCCCCATCTGTCACCCCTTCCCCCCCTGTTTCTGCCATTTCTTCCACCTTGGGTGTCACCCCCCTCTTCTTTTTAGTAAATACTGAGCAGAAGTACTCATTTAGTGCTTTTGCCTTATCGCACCCTGCTTCCACCCAACCCCCCTCCTTCCTAATCCTTACTATCTGGTCCTTACAGTTCCTTTTCTCCCTGATGTACTTAAGGAAGTCCTTTCCCCCTTCTTAATGCCTTGTGCCAGCCTAAGTTCCATAGATGCTTTGGCTCCCATTACTGCCCTTGTCACCTCCTTCGATTCTGTCAAGTACTCCTCCCTGTCCTCCCCCCTCCCTGTTTTCTTGTACTTACTAAAGACAGCTCTTTTCTTCCTTACCTTTTCCATGACCTCCTTGCTCAACCAGCTCAGTTTCTTAGCCCTAGCCTTCTTGCTCTGGGCTTTGCAGCAGGTTTTGGTTGCCTCCACTATCCACAGCTTTATGAGCTCCCACCTCTGGTTAGTGTCTATACTAGACTGAATTCTGGCCAGGTACCCTTTTACCACTTTCCCCATCCTCCCAAAGTTGGCCCTCCTGAAGTCCAACACTCTTGTGCCAGATTCCACTCCTTCCTTGCCCATATCCAATGTGAGCCACACTGAGTGGTGGTCACTCCCTGACAGCGGTTTCTCCACTGTAAGTTCTCTCACAAAGTCCACATTTGCCAGCACAAGGTCAAGGGTATTCCCTAACCTGGTTAATTCACTGACCATTTGCAGCAGGAAGCTGTCCTGGAAGGCATCCAGCAGTACCTGCTCCCTTCTGTTCCTGGTTGTTGGGGTACTCCAGTCCACTCCTGGCATGTTGAAGTCCCCCACAATCACCACACTACCCTTCTCGCAGGTCCTCCTGATCTGTCCCACTAGTTCTCTGTATAGATCCTCCATCTGAGATAGTGGCCTGTACACCACTCCCATTCTAAGAATCCTATTCTTGGAATCCTGGATTTGCATCCAAAGTGACTCCGTACTACCCTTCTCCCCTTCCTCCCTTACACACTTCAGTCCTTCCTTCACATATAGTACCACCCCCCTCCTTTCCCAATCACCCTGTCCCTATGAAATAACCTGTACCCTGGTACAGACAGGTTGCAGTCATTGTACTGGGTGGCCCATGTTTCTGTGATGGCTGCAATGTCCACCTCTCCCTCTGCCATGAGAACCTGTAACTCTGCAGTTTTCCTCCCAAGGCTCCTAGCATTAAGGGTAACCACCTTCCACCCTTCACCCCCATCCTGCCCCCTTTTCCTAGCATCACTAATAGTACTTGCCATTTGTCCTTTGCCACTGTTATGGGGGGTAAGCTCATATGGTTTCCCAACCTGTGGTCTCTGCATATCTTTTCTCCAATTGCCACCCCCCACTCCTAGTTTAAATTTTCAGCTTCCTCTATGTACTCCTCCATCCTCTGTTTCAACACTTTCTTTCCTCCTCACTCAAGTGTAGTCTGTCCTTGGCATGGAGACTACTGTCCTCCCAGGTCCCTCCCACCCACCCAACAGCCCATACCCTTTAGCACAACACCAGGTTCTTAGCCATCTGTTAAATTCCTCTATTCTCAGCTTTCTTGTTGTGCTTGCCTTTGGCACCAGAAGTATCTCTGAAAAAGTTACTGATCTTCCTGCCCCCTCACATAATTGTGCTAATTCCTCAAACCTCCTCTGGACTATATCTGCTGTCGTGTCAGCCAGGTCATTTGTCCAAAGATGTATAATTAAATGAGGCTTGTCCCTACCCCTTCTAGCATATTTCAGAACAGACTGTCCCACCCTTTCTGCTGTCATTCCTGGCATGGCCTCCACCCAAATCTGACTATGCCTCTCCCCTTGCTACCCCACCTGACTCCTCTTAGTATTGAGTTCCCCCAGCACTAAGATTCCACCACTCATACTCCCTGCTTGCTTCTATTCATCTCGCTCTCTCATTTCCAGCTGTTCTTCCTCCTGCTCATTATTTCCCCCTTTTACTCCTGTTGCAATTCTCTGAGCAGAATTTCCCCCTGCTCCAGTTTGGTCCAGGCATTTATCAATTACTCCTCTAATTTCATCATTTCCCCCCTCCACCTTCTTCCTCTCTAGCAGTGCAAAACTATTTTCTGAAGACCCTTCACAAATGCCCACTCCCCCTCTCTTCATAGTAACCTGTTCTCTCCTTTCCACTCCATGACTTTTGCCACTTCTTCATCTCCCCTCACAAGTCCCTATCTCCTCCTTCCATTTGTCTTTTGTCTCCTGACCTGGTTTCCCCAGCAATCGTTCTTCCTGGCCTGGGCCCCTTTGTCTCTTCTTCCCTTCTTCTGACCCTCTCCTCACCACTGTTGGCGTAAATTGCCCTCCCTCATCTCCCTTTCTTCCTCCCTCCAGTATTGGGCTAAACCCACCCCCAATCTACCTTGCCTGTCTTAGTTCCTCCTGCAGACCCTCAATCTCCTTTCTAAGTTTTTCTATGAGGTTGCACACTAAACATCCTCCCACACTCCAGGCAATTTTTAGTAAGATTGGTGCACCACAGTTGTTGCAGCATACCACCCTACCCATTGCTGTTGTTGTCCACCAACGACCCCCACCCTTCCAGATTCAGGATACCAAACACTCCCCCAAGTCTCCCCTCTCCTCCCATCAGTGCAAAACATTCTTTTCTTTATTTTCCTTACCTCCTTTGTTGTACACATTTAGATATATTGAGCAACTGCTTTTTATATTCCTATCCTTCCTATCCACACTCAAAAAGAGACTTTAAGTAGCCATTGCACAACCTTCTTCAAACTCCTACTCCTCCTTTCCCCAATGCAATATCAATGCGAAGAAGTAATAATGAAAGCTCCTAGTTTTGCATTTACTTCTCTTCCTCTGAGATAGCAGTCACCTCTTCACTTGCTGCTGTTCCTTTCCTGGATGTCTACTTCAGCTATGACAGGTGCATATCCTTTGCCAGTTTGAGGAAGTGATGTCAGAAGCCCTGGTATAAAGGAAAACATGGACCGGGGTGGGTGGGGTGAGGGCTTTGGGGGGGTGGGACCAGCCCAATTCTTCCAGAAACAATCAGGTAGCTGAGGCCTCTGGTCAGACCATTAGCACCCTTCCCTCACTCTGCACTAAAACTTTGTAGCTAGTGAAGCCAGCAACAATGAATCACAATTCTACTCAAAGCCCCCCAAATAGGTTTGCTACCCAAAGAAACAGGACTCCAATTCAAACAGCTTCACCAACAATACATCAAAATAGGCTTGGAATTAGAAGATATAGGTTTCCAATTCAAAGAAACAGATCCAGTTAAATCACACCAATTATATTTTAAAACAGAAGAAATAGGCCTCCACAAATGCAGCCTGCCACACAGTGAATCATCAAACAAATGAGCCCACTTATAGCTACCAAAACAGGTTTCAAAATTCCAACAGCCCCAAACAATACCCTGCTAACCCCTTAGTAGTAAGAAAGGAAAGAAATAACCTTCTACCAAGCAGAATCCACAAGAAACAATGTAAAAACAACAAGAAGAAGCTACTGTACTGCAGATCTGATCCTGTCCCCCTTCTAGTTCCTTCTGAGAAGCCAAAGCACAAATGAGACTCATTAACCACAAATCCATATATCAAAATATTTATTTTTATTTTTATCTATCAATTTAAAATAACAACATTTCATGCAAACATACTTCATTAGGGTGTATGTGGTATATTTTCACTTTAAGTTTTTGTCAAGTATTGATAATGTATATGCCTTTGCCCCAAGCCTCAGGTAACTCAGAAGAATTCAGCACCTTTGAAGGCGCTCACACTTTAACACAGATAATTAGAAACATACAGTTTTCAAGGACATGTTGATCATTATTTTTGAAAATTTCAAGAGGCATTCATTGTCAGTTTAGTTCTTCCAGATCTGTCAGGCTTAAGGGGCAACATAAAGCACATTATCAGTACTTAATAAAAATGCAAAAAGTGAAAATATACTACGTACAGTACACAGTGATGACGTACGTTTGCACAAAATGTTGATTTTTAAAGTGACAGTTAAAAATAAAAAGATAAATTTTGATATATGGATTGTGAAGAGTGAGCATCATTTCCAACAATTCTCCTGGGATATTTGATATGCAGTTGGAATTGGCTGCTCCCAGAATTTTCTTTTTTGTTGCAGATATGGGGGCCACATTGTCTTAATTATGTATTTTGCTTTGTGAAATACTTCCTTGTATTGTGATGTAGCCATGCCTTTTGTACCACCCCCACCACACTTGCTGTGTCCCTCAGCTGATAAATACTGCTCTATATTGCTCTGTACCATTTCTTATGTTCAATTTTGTACCCAATTGCTGTATCTGTGTTCTGATAACTGGAGTGTGTTAGAATATTCTGTACAGTATTTGTTTTCTAAACTTTTAATGAAAAGTATTAACTGCAAAAAAAAAAAATCAGTTAAAAAAAAAAAGTCACCCCAATAAATATAGAAAATGTAGTTTGCTAGTTACATGGAAATAGTTACAGTTTGTAATATTCAAGGTGTTGTTCCTCTATTAGTGATATACAGTACAATAATTTTGTCCATTAGACTGATATAGGATTTTACTGCTTTGGAGGAGAGCTGAAGTCATCAATGACTTTACCAAGATGGGTACAAAATGTAATCTTTTCAAATACTCTCACTTACCCTAAATATGTTACAATAGTGATCTGGCACCAGCAATCTATTAAATCAAGCAGACTTGGGCTAAATCTCCTCAAATCTAATTAACTTGCACTATCCTCATTGCTGCTTGAGCTTCTCCTGACAGGAAATCCATTAAGAAATGTGCAGATCTACAGTACGTGAGACTTAACACTGCTAGCTGAACAATATCTATAATATTCCGCATTGTGTGCGGTCCAGAAATTAATAACATAGCTAAACTAGACTAATGCATTATTCAGTATAGCAATTTAAAGCAATGGGATACACTTTGCAGGTATTTCATTTGTATTCCTTAATTTGATTTACAGTGTGTTCTTGGCCCTTCAAGGTAATTTTTTTTTTTTTAGATAAAGTTAAGGCATTGTAAATGTAAAATTTTAAACATGTACTTGAAATGAAAATGATGTCTCAGAGAACAGAAAAAGATGGACCTGGATTGGTACTGCACACAAATTTGGTTTGTGCATCACTTGTTTTCTGGTACTGTAAAGGATATGTACCATTTCTTTTACCAATATTATTCACTGAATTAGTGATATTACCCTACACCTTTATACAGTGTGAAAGTCTCTTAGTCATAGAAAGTCAACCATTGACCTCATTTTTCAGATACTACTGCCCATATATAATTTGTCCAACGTTTTACACAATGTTCTTTGTTTAGAAAATGTAACAGAACCTCTCTGTAGGAATGACAATGAGCCAGGTTACAAAATGTTTAATATAACAATGTGGGTGATTTAACGGGTTTTAATTGCATTTGATACATGTACACTCAATATCAAAGGTAACTCTATAACAGAAAGCCTTTTGATAAAAGAGTAGGTAAATGATTGCTAAATATATTACAAAACAAACTGTGACTTTTTTTTTCATTGCAGCAAGTACCATGCTTACAGTAGTGTCCTCAGCATCAGGTTCCATCATGAATAAAGACAGTTCAAAAGACCGAAACGTGCACACTGGGACAGTGGTGTTCTCAAAACAAGTAGTATAGTTACTTCAGCTAAAATTTGGGCACACACTGGCCTTAAAAACAGAGATTCCACTGCTCAAATAGATTTAAGACACTTATTAAAAATAAAAAAAAGACAGACCACAGATAGTCTGTACATGCCTAATGTGTTTCACATCCTTGGAATCCTTCATCAAAGGCTAATTTACAGCATTTAAACACTCTACAAATATGCTTAAAATAACTGACAAACCATGACATCACAATTACTTGCTTTAAAATAATTGGTGCTAATGAGTCATGTGTAAAACCTCATCATTTAGGAATTAATCCAAAAACATTCATTCAATCCAGTCTTAATACATTAAAACAACACTTATATCTAATAATAGTATCATTTTACACAGGAAAAACAAGTAGATTCCTCCAGTTGTGTCTCTCCACAATTCATTTGCCACTTTGGCGGAGCATGGTTCCTCTATGGAGGCACCTGCAGTGGAGAACAAGGAGGATGCTGGGAACTTCCACAATGGAGACCCACAGGAGGGTGGCACAGGACCCCACAGGGGAAGGAAACAACTCCTGGTGGGGGGACTCAACTGTTAGGGAGGTAGAGGGACAAGAAATGAATCCTCAGGATCATGGGAGCAGCTGCAAGGGGGAGGGAGTTGGATGTCATTATCCACCTATGGACAAATGATCTGGCTGAGAATAGGATCAGAGCAGTGCAACAGCAGTTTGAGGAGTTGGAGAAGGGACTTACACAAGTAGCACACATGGTAACTTTCTCAGAAGTGCTACCTGTCTATGGCATGGATGAGACTAGGGTACTCTGCACCATGGGATTCAATGACTGGTTGAAAAACTGGTGCAGGGCTCAGGGATTTGGCTTCATTGGGGACTGGGGCTCCATCTGAAGGGATGCAGGCCTATACAGGGCATGATAGTCTGCATCTATCCAGGAGGGGAACCAGGATCCTAGGTGATTGGTTTAAATGCTTCACTGACAATCATTTAAACTAGCCAAGGGGGAGGCACTGAAAAGGAGAAGGGAAATCCCAGCACCCACCCCAAAAATCAGGGTAATTAGTGAGGTAAACACAAAGATAGAGCAGTCAATGGGGAAAAGGGCAGGGGTAAATGGAAAAAAAGACAAAGGCAGTAAGGACAGGGATGGGGCAAAAAGAAATAAAGCCATAAACAAATGGAGGGTAATGAGTACCAATGCCCATAGTCTAGGTAAAAAGCTCCCCGAAATGGTGACCTTGATGGAAGAGGGATGCCTGGACATTGTGACAGTCACAGAAACATGGTACACAGAGAACCATGAATGGGATGTCAACATACCAGGGAATTCTATCTACAGGAGGGACAGGGAGGGAAGAAGAGGAGGAGGAGGAGTAGCTCTCTATGTAAGGGAAGGATCAAAGCAAAGAACTAAAGGGTAAACAGGGAGGAGAGGAAGCACTGTGGGTCACCCTGAAGAGTGGAAATAGCTCCACAATCTGCACAGGGGTTGTATACAGACCCCCATCTCAGGGGGAGGAAATGGACAAGGAAATGATAGAAGGCATCCTTGGGATGGCAGAGAAACGGGAGCTTTGCTGATGGGGGACCTGAATATGCCAGATGTTAACTGGAGCACCTTTGCAGCAGACACATCCAAGAGCAGAGCCATTCTCAATGCCCTACAGGGGGCATGACTCAGACAGCTAGTTTTGGAACCCACCTCTGGAGGGAGCAGTCTTAGACCTGGTACTCTCAAATGGGGATGGAGAGAGGATCTCTGATCTTGAAGTGGGTAGCCATCTGGGAACAAGCAACCACCAAACAGTGTGGTTCATGATAAACTTAGCTGTAGAGTCAAGCCACACAAAATTGAAGGTACTGGACTTCAGGAGGGCTGATTTTGTCAAAATGGGAGAGTGCCTCAGAAAAGCACTAGAAAACAGGCAAGAAGGTGGGGTGGAGCAACAATGGGGAAACATCAAAACCACCATCACAGAGGCAGCAAGCCTTTGTGTGAAGCAGATAAACAAATCAAAATGAAAGAAAAAAACACTATGGTTCTCAAAAGAAGTGGTAGAGAAGGTAAGGGAGAGAAAGATAGCATTCAGGAAGTATAAGGAACACAGAAGGAGCAGGACAGAGAATTGTACCAGTTAAAGCAGAAGGAAGCAGGGAAGGCAGTCAGAATAGCCAATGCCCAAACTGTAGAAAAGATAGACAACTCAGTTAAGAAGGGGGATAAAACCTTTTATAGGTACATTAGAGAGCAAGAAAGACTAAGACAGGGATACTGAGGCTGAATAAAGAGGAAGGTGGTTGGGCAGAGAGTGACAGTGAAAAAGCAGGGATACTGAATGAATACTTCTACTCAGTATTCACAGTGGAAAAGCGGGGGGAGATACCTAATCCAGTCAATAGAAGCACTCTGGATATGGGGGTTGATATTAGTCCTTTCATAGAAGACAGGGTTCTGAAAGAACTCTTAAAACTGAAGGTGGATAAAGCAATGGGGCCTGATGGGATTCACCCCAGAATTCTAAAAGAACTAAGGGAAGAACTAGTAACACCACCAACTACCCCTTTTAATAAATCATGGGAGGATGGCGTGGTACCTGAGGACTGGAGGAGGGCAGATGTGATTCCCCTTCACAAAAGCGGGAGCAAGACAGATGCAGGAAATTACATACCTGTCAGTTTGACCTCAGTGGTAGGGAAAATGATGGAATCACTTCTGAAGGAAAGAATTGTTGAGTACCTAGAAGCCAGTGGGGCACAGGACCCAAGGCAGCATGGATTCACAGCGGGAAGGTCTTGTCAGACAAATCTAATTGATTTCTTTGACTGGGTGACCAAAGTAGTAGACCAGGAAGGGGCTGTGGACATGGCCTACCTAGACATTTGCAAGGCATTTGATGCAGTCCTGCACAAAAGATTAATAAACAAATTAGCCAGCTAGGGTGTGGGTCCCAGGGTTTTAGCCTGGGTAAAACACTGACTAGACAACAGGACACAGCGGGTAATAGTAAATGGAGTCCACAGTGAAGAAAGGAGTGTTACTAGTGGGGTACCACAGGGTTCAGTACTGGGGATGGTCCTTTTTAATTTCTTTATAAGTGACATTGCAGAGGGACTGGAAGGGAAAGTATGTCTCTTTGCAGATGACACTAAGATCTGCAACAGGGTTAATATGAAAAGTGGGGTGGAAAGGATGAAAAGGGACTTGACAAGGTTGGAGGAACAGTCAAATGTATGGCAGCTTAGATTTAATGCCATGAAGTGCAAAGTAATGCACCTGGGAAACAAAAACCCAGGGGAAGAGTACACAATGGGAGGTGAGATACTGACAACAACAAAAATGGAAAGGGACCAGGTGGTAGTCATATCAGATGACCTAAAGATGGGCCAGCAATGGGAGAAGGCAGTAAGAAGGGCTGGGGGGATACTGGGATGCATGGAGAGGCATCACCAGTAGAAAAAGAAAGTGTTGGCCCTCTGTCACAGACAGTTGGTAAGACCACATCTGAGCACTGTGTATAGTTCTGTAGACCCCATCTCTGCAAGGACATAGACAGGTGGAGGGGCTGTCCAGAGTAGAGACCAAAATGGTGCAGGGTCTGCACCAGAAGACATATGAAGAAAGACTAAAGGAGCTTAAGATGGCTAGCCTAGAGGAAAGAAGGGAGAGGGGGGACATGATAGAAACTTTCAAATACCTCAAGGGAATCAACAAAGTCCAAAAGGGTAGCATCTTTCAGAAAAAGACATGTGCAAGAACAAGGGGGCACAATTTGAAGATGGGGGGGCTGCTCAAAAGTAATGTGAGGAAGTATTTCTTCAAAGAGAGGGTTGTGGATTCATGGAACAGCCTTCCTGAGGAGATGGTAAAATCAAAAACAGTGGGGGAATTCAAGAATGCATGGGACAGACATAAGGCAATTCTAGTGGGGGTAGGAGGAAGTAGGTTGTTGGTTAACTATGATCTGCAGCTTTTCTGATAGGTAAGGAAATGGACAGACTAGGTGGGCCAAGCAGTCCTTATCTGCTGTCAAATTCTATGTTTCTATGTTTCTATACTATGGGAGAGATAGGCTACAACTATCATGTGGAAAAGATGGGAGATTGAGGAAAGCAGTTCCATTTTTGACAAGTCTGGTAGTAGCATGGTAAGATGTTGATGGTGATCACTCCAAGATGCACTTGTTGAGCACTGACTGAAAGTAATATTATTAAATAGTAATTTTTTTTTTAAACCAAGCATGAGTGAGGGCAGCATGGTGGGGGTGGGGAGTCACAGACGTTGAGTGGTGAGTCAGAGAGATTGAGCAGGTAGCATTATGTAAATCACGGTTTTTTTTAACTCAGCTGCTATCATTATCTGTTGGGGTTACAATTACTTCTGACCACCCCCTCCTCATGTATAATAACATGTGGATTGGATTTGAAAATGTAAAGAAAAAAGCACAATAACCATTTGTTTCAACATATGAGGAGACAGGAACAATATCGGCATTATAGAGAGAGGTAGGAGACATGCAGCTGCAGCAGAAGTGAGATCGGCATCTGTAACCACACAATGTATAGAAAGTAGATGTTTTAATTACATTCGAGCTGGTGATATCTGTTGGGCTGAAATGTCCTATTAAAAATATGGAATATGTCTACTGGTGAGATTTTATTGAATTATGGTTTCCTCACTTACAAAGAGGAAAAATGGCGGCATTTTGAAAACTCAGTGTTCTATGGCAGAGTGATTTCTTTGGTACAGCAGTTCTGGTTTTTGAACTTGTTTTTACTTGTGCATTGAATGGATTTGATGTGCAGGTAACAACTAATGGGAATGGAGGATTTCCTCTCCCCATTTTATAAGAAAGTATAAAAAAAAGAAGAAACAAATAAGTGCAATGTTGGGATAATGATCTTGAATATTTTCAATGGGTCTTTACTCACGATACTGATTAACGTGACTAGACATGTGGAAACCTGACAATGGGCACCACTGTACAAAGGATCACCTTAGACAAAATGATTAACAAGTTATCAAGACTCTACAATTGCAGCCTTTGACTCTTCTGGCAGAATACAACTGCAGTGCTCAGCATAAAGAGCAAAAGTATTTATATAATATACTAAATGTCATGACTTTTGCTTGAACATAGATCAGTATGTTCCCCTTGACCAATAGGAATTTATTAAAAATTGAGGGTGAAAACATGACTAAGGATAGCAAAGACATATGTACTGTAGCCTAACAGTATCAGCTGTGAAAAGTAGGTACTCTGTATAACATCTTTCTTTCTTGTGAAATGCATTGTCTAGGAGTGGAACAGGAAGATCAACATGACCACAAAACAAACCTGTAGGTTTATTCATGCACATCTCTAGAGATGTGTAAAAGGTTATAATCTTCAAAATAAAAATGGTTCTCAAAGAATGACGTGCAGCAAAATCTTCTTGAATGTCAAATGAAGTTAATTTAGAACCTATTTAGGGTAGATTAATCAGAAACTTCCCACTGTGACATTTAAGTCTGAAACGATTTATCAATAAAATACATTTATTTGTGATTTATTGGCAGAAGGATTTATATAGTATAGGCCCTTTTCTTGTAAAATCAATAATAATGAATGGTAAAGTTGACAGAAACATTAATATTATAAATGTTCCTGCACTGTTTTTCAAGTTATCCAACATGCATTTGTTACTTAAACCGATATAAAATCCATAAACTCTTGCAAACATCTAACCTTTTCTAAAAACCTGCAATGTTTCTTCTAGGAAGCAATCTACATTTCTTCTATCAAACTAATTAGAGCTCTCTAAGTCAGGCATTCCAGCTATGGGAATGCTTTATTCTCAAAAGAATTCCATACAGTGATCAGTTTCCCATAATAAGATAACAATCTTGTAGCAAAATCTCTGCAGATGTTTACATTTGTTAAACAATTTAATGTACACTATTTGAAGAATCAGATCCCCTTTCACGGTCATAGCACAGTGAGTACCATGATCACAAAAGTATTCTTCTTACAAGCCATTAAAAATAGCATTTTCCATTTTTCTCTGCCAACACCAGAAATTGTGCTACAATCTTATTATTTCATCTTTAGTGCAACAAACCTTTGAGGCAGACTATAAAAGATGTATTACGTTTCTGTCAACTGTCAGCAGCAGACTACCCACTCATGGTTGTTTCTTCATGACTTGCTGTCAGAACATAATTATGTTTCCTTTTAGAAGACTTCAGTAATTAAAGTACAGTACTGTAATTTAGCATGCATGCAAAAAGATGCCTTTCAAAGTTTGAAGGAATGAATGGTTAAAACTACATATTAATGGTTGTTCAAAAATCAACTAAGGCACACTTTCAGAGTATTATCTCTTGCATGGTTTTTGGTTTTCACCCAGCAAAATGACTACTTGTAGTCCAAAATTGAAACATGATTTTTGAAGTGTGAAATGTTTGAAAAAAATTGCTGCCATTGTAACAGTTAGCATTTGTGGTTCTTGTTGTGTTATGCATGATAATTAATGTGTTTCAGAGGAAATGAGAGTAAGTTACTAGCCTACCAAAGTATCACACATACTGTACCTATGTTCCATCTTTTAAATGCTGGTTCTGTGGAGACTTGTGCACTGAAAGAATAGCAGATAAGTAGTTGATGTTTGTCAGTAAGTCATTTTTCACAAACCTTGGTGATGGCACAGTTGTAGAGACATTTTACCTAATACAATTATTGGTAAGGTCCATTCTGGCTCAGGGCTGGGATAGATGAGTACTGAGATAACCCTTGCTAGAGTGGTGACTAGTGATATTTTATTAGTAATGCATAAAGGCAGTTATCTACAGTATTTTGCCATTACATACATACACACATACATCTTTGTGTTATACACAAGACCACAGACTGTCCTTCCTACCCTGGATCAACTGATTTATACTGACCATTTGTGGCAATATGTACAGTATGCTTGTTCAGAATTGTTCTTGAATTGTTTTGTGTTTCGTTGAGGGTCACTTAAATTCTGTAGTGTTAGTATGCTGTTCTTCCCCTTGGGCTGCGATTATCTGTTGTGTTATGTGTGTTGGATCAGATGTCATTCAACATGTAAAAGTTCCTGCTGGGAGGAATTGTTGCAATAGGCTACTTATCACTGCTATGCTGATGACACACAATTGTGTTTCTTTTGATACTGAATCTGATCTACCTGTATCACAAATATCCAGTTGCTTGAGCAAAATTTGGATCTGGATTATTCACAGTTGGTTATGGATTACTCTTAATAATACTAAGGTAATGTTGACTGGATTGGTTTGGAAGATGGCAGAGTTTGGCCAGAGGGTTCCTGGGGCAACTTTGTTTGGGATATGGTGATGCAAGGTCAGAGGAAGTTGTTTGACCAGATCCAGTAACTTAAAGAACAAGTAAGGATTTTTGTCAAATGTAGTTTAGTCATCTTAGAAGCATCTCTAGATTATGATCTCATCTTCCACTTAGGGACCTAGAATCTACCATGAGTATTTTCAAAACAACCAGACTAGACTACAGCAATTCACTATATTTAGGCTTATATGTGTGGCCCATCTACTGTATCATTTATAGTACAAGTATGGCAGCATAGCACAGCATGTGAAGTTATTCACCTATAATGGTGGGAGCACATTACACCCACTCTGCATGCTTTGCACCAGTTACCGGTTAAATTGCAGGTTGATTGTGAGGTGTTTGTGTTGACCAATGATGCCTATTTTGGTAAGGAATTGTTATGTTCTGGTCTGCTCTCTGTGGTCTGTGGAAAAACAAGTTCTTGTGACTCCACGTATTAGAATACAATCGGCTGGGTTTTGAACCT
The DNA here is from genome assembly GCA_016271365.2 of Neoceratodus forsteri. Lineage (NCBI taxonomy): Eukaryota > Metazoa > Chordata > Ceratodontiformes > Ceratodontidae > Neoceratodus > Neoceratodus forsteri. The sequence goes on along the minus strand of CM028135.1, from coordinate 535,885,844 downwards.
TTTCTATGGCTCACCTAGACAATGGAGAAGCTTGTCATTTATATGAGGAAGAACTCCATCCCTTAGTGGTTTTAAAGTGCACCCAAAATTTACTTTTCTGCCTCTGCCTTTAACATAATTGAATTTATAACTTCATTTATATCTGGTTCCTTGTACTGTGTTATGCATGTTGTTTTATATGTGCTTCTTGACTGGTACTCTTAGTTGTATGTTAAAAGCATATTGCTATAATGTTATTATTATTGCAAAATACAGTGTAGTGTCAAGAAAGTGGCACCTCCTAGGTTTGTTCATTTGTATGTTTCTAGAATAAGTCTGGGTAATTTTACTTTATGTATCTCTTGTGACTGTTCAGTATATACTGTATTGTATGCATATCTACATGGCTGAATGGGAATTAATGGGCAATTAAATTAATAGCACACCATTTCTAAAAGGGGAATTTAAAAATAAATAGAAAAGGTGCATTGGGTGGGAAATTCATATTTGTAACATGCTTACTAGGATGAATGAAATTAAAAAGACACGTATTTCTGGAGCACAAGTGATAATTTCTGATTTCTGTTAATACAGTGTCTCTCTGAAGGAAAATATTTTACTCTCAAGCCGAGAAAAGTTTTCTACAAGTGTACAAGAAACATGCTATAAACTTCATGGACCTGAGGCAAATATGAGTTCATGCAAAACAAGCTAAGCTTCATATGGCCCTCTCTATGTGTTTTATGATGGAGTGGTGGTGGGGTTTTCAATTTAACTGTATGCTGGGAGAATGGGAGTGAGAATTCAGATTTTATCTTTTACATTTTTAATAAAGTTATTTGAGACATCTGTATTCTAACAACTTACAGACTAACTTCTACTTGAATTACAAGTAATCTGTAAATACAATTGGATTTCTGTTTATATATAACACTTCTGGTCTATGAATAATTATAAATTTTATCTCAGTATGGTATCTCTGAAGATCTAACACGTTTACGAATGTGTGTATATCCCTGAAAAATGTTCAATAAATTCTATGTTTAAAATAAATATTTAGTGATATGGTATGACAGTGGTCAAAAGGTTAGATGTAGTCTCCTACTAACAAGCATTGGCTGGAGCTGACAAATGCTGCATGTATTTTGTTTTGAAGGGACATTCTGCTGTACTACTTAATGGAAGGATTAAAAGTACATACAAATTTTGTTCAATCAAATATCAGGTATTGCTGCAAGGTAATCCTGTTAATTGTTAAAATAAAGCATGTTTAAACAGTAGCTGACCTTTTCAGTACAGGTAATTTACTTCAAAGTGACAATTGTCACAGGTATAAGGAACATCAATAAATATTTATTTTTTTAGCCTCCCAAAACTGCCTCCTGATGATTTCTACTGTAAACTGAAGCTACAGAAAGTACTAGTTTGTTGATGGAAAAAGGGGAGCTGTTAATAATGTTTAATAACTTACAAGCCAGACTTTCTCTTTTGGAGGTAGTATATTAATGCAAAACTACCCATACAAGTGAAAGCTGGAGATGAAAGTTAAACTGGCATCATTTGTATGTACACAGTGAAACACTACACACCTAGGATAGATGAAATGCTCTGTTTCTTGGTGGTAGTTTTGATGCCAGATACAATCCTAAAAAAAACAATTTGTGCTGTGCCAACCTAATGCCATGGTGAATTACTACCAGAAATTTCACATACCAGGCTAGTACAAAGAAGAGAGGCTATGGTTCCTTACGGGAAAACATCTGGCTTCAGAACTGCTGGCAGGATTGACTTGCTGCTCACAACAGGCTGAGGCAGACTAACATATATTGTATCATTTGGTAGGGTCTGGTGTTGGGGTGGTGTGCAGAGAGGTCCTAGGATGAATGTGGGTTAAGATTACATTTTATAGTCATGATCTCAATTCTCTGGTAGTGGAGGAAGATGGGGTGGGGGTCTGGTCCTGGTTGGCACTAGGGTAGTATATAAAGTAGGCACATTGTTCTGAAAAGATAGGATATTAGCACTGTCTAGATCAGATAGATGTAAACATACTATCATTTATCAGGTTTCTTAAAGTAGGAGAGGTGAGGGACACTAGACTACCAGGAAATGGTTTTTAATTTATTGGGCTTCCAGAAGTGGTCTGGAAGAGGGGCACTGGACTACCAAGGATGGGATTTCCATTTATTCGGCTTCCTGGTTAAGGAGGGAAGAGTGACGCTAGACTTCCAGGGAAAGGAGTTTCCTGTAGATCTGATGTATTTCTGGGGTTGGCCAGGGCAAGGTTCTACTGTTTTAACAATGTGCTATTGTAAGTGCATTGTTAATACATGGATCCTGGAAACATTAGCTAGCACTGTGCTGGTAACCTGTTAGTGCTTTCAAGAAACATTTGAACTACCAGTGTACCCAAAATGCATAGGGGAACCCTTAATTTACATGGAAACATTGGTGTCTTTACTACTGATGTCAGAAAAGCTTAGCGATGTGCTATGTGACTTTTTCAAAATCACTGCAGCCACGTTAACAAGCTGTCGGCCACAATATTAACACTCAGCATGGCGCTAATCTGACTGGCATGGCACTAATGTTTTAAAAACGGGGCTCATGCCCCTTTAAATAGTTGTTAACATAGATATTATAAGAAACATTGGATAGAAAAAGCCTCCTTTAGAAGGGTGGCGTGTTCTATCCACCAACATGATGGCTGCCTAACTCTGGAGATCTCTCCTGACCAATGGCAATCTGAGCTCTGGTGCTACTATCCCGTGGAGCTGAGACTCCCTAATACTTGCTAATGCATGGGTAATTGCCACTCTACTGGGCAGTGTGCTTTGTAAGCAGATTTCAATGGGATCTGCTGCTATTTGTAGTGCCATTTTTCGAGAGACCTCCTGACAAGGTAGGCCGTGTAGGACTTGCTACAGCCTCGGACTAATCTACAGGGCAGCTCCTTCCAGCACTCATTTCCAGCTTACCCACCTGGGCCTGCCTCACTGCTACTCCCCGGCTACACACCGTTTAACCTTCCTGAGCTACCCAGAGTAATATGGAAGCCCAGGGACTCTCCAACTTGCCACCCTCTGGAAACATGCCTCCTGTGCAACTGACCTCAGTAAGGGAATCCCTTCAATATAAAACAAAAATGTTAGAAGCTTTACTACTCCTAGTGGATGATATCAACCTTTCTCTATCTGGCACGGCTACTGAGGTCAAACAACTACAAGACAGAATGAATGTTGCAGAACAGCGCACAGAGGCCTGCGAACAACAGCAGCTCAAGAAGATGTGGAATCATATTCAGCAGCACGAGGAGAGGTTAGCGGCCCTGTGGGACAGAGCTGAAGACCAAGAGAACAGAGGGCACTGCAATAATCTGCAGATTATTGGTCTACCAGAGGGGGCAGAGGTACAATCAATGGAGCGATTCTTAAATGACAACCTCCCCAGTATGCTAGGGGAATGATGGCGGGGTCCCATAGAAGTGGAGCGAGAACACCGAGTCTCATCTCGCTCAGACAGGCCCACTGCAACACCTAGGCCTAGTGTGGCATACCTACTAAGATATTCTACCAAGGGGAGGATCCTCTGAGCTGCTAGAGAGTTGGGTGAGGTGTGCTGGGAGGGAGTGCACATATCCTTTTTCCGGGACTTTGCACAGGAGACTGCATCTAGAAGAAGAGCTTTTGGGTGCCTCAAGAAATTTCTGTACCAGCACAACTTTAAATTTAAGGGTCTTACCAGACTGTGCATAAGCAAGGGGGGAAGAGAGTTTGTTGCTGACCATCCTGCTGAAATTGAGTGCTGGGTTGCTAAATTCTGGCCGGCCCTGCATATCCCCACTACAACTCCCAAGAGTCTCTGGGAACCTGGTAGGGTGTCAGCTTCAGGTAGGAACCTTTCTCCCAGACATGGGATTCCGAAAGGTGCTAATTCAGCTGGAGCAGTCCCACTCCAGTCTAGCTCACCATTGACTGCCGGCCCAAATTCAGACACTCCAGCACTCTCAGCTGCTGTTGCAACAAATTCCCTGCCGAATACCTCTTCACTCCCTCAGCGCTCTAATGGCTCCTTTGCAAGATCTAGGCAGAGAGTGAGAAGTGGACCCCACCACTCACCTGACAGATGTACAAGTGCTCCATCAGCCAAAATCTACAGGGAAGACCTCCCCTCTATTGCAGACCCAGTGGACTCTGATTTGTTGGACTCCCAGGCGATGGAAACAGCAGCAAGTGGACTGGGCTGACTTTCCCGATTCTTCCCTCATTGAAGCAGCAGATAATGCATCTCCAGTGAGACCAGGACTGATCAGTTATGCAGCTGCAGTTGCAAGGGTCCCACTGGAATCTGATGATGCCCCTGGGCCTCTCACAGGCAGGTCGAAGGACTGGTTACCTAAAAGTGTTTGAGTAGCTGTTAGTGCGATGCCTTTCAGCTGCTATTGTAGGGCCCTAGATTAGCTGCCAGGGTACTGTCAGGGTGTTCTGTGGACTTATTCACACTCCGCCTTTACTCACCTCCCCAGTACCAATACAAGTGCCAGTCTAGATAAACTGGGGCCGTCCTGGGGTAGATCCCCTTAGGTTCGTTACTAATTACTTTGGTCCACACATGGGCCTTCTGAATGAAGTGGCTAACTGCTCCTCTTCTTCTACCCATATACTGCCTTAGAATAGATCTGGGAGGGTACTCCCTTATGCCTCGTTATTGCAGAATTTATGGCACAGTTTCACTCTCCTAGTTCTGACACCCTCTGGCCTACTGTTTGGGCCTTTCTGTTGATGTGCTTTTATGGAGACTGATAAGCCCGAGTTTATGCCAGTAGGAGGGCATGCCCTCTCTACTCCCTTCCTTATCTTTCCTTCCCCCCTCCCTCTTCCCCCTTTTCCCCCACCCTTGCTACCCTCGCCTGAAGTTGGGGTTCCCGACCTAGGGGTTGCTATTGGGCAAGGATGAGTCAACCCTGTTGTATCTTGATATGCCCCCCCTTGGTTTTGGGTTTTTGGAGATAGAGTAGCTGAAGGGCAGGTTTCCTACCCTCTTTCACTTTGACCTCCTAGCCCTTAGGATGTTTAAGCTTGTGCGGATTACATTGGTGTTATACATTTCTCTGCACTGTTTTTGTATCTAGGGCAGTTTTGTCCTGCCCTGTTCTTATATTGTGTTTTACCATTTTCTACTTGTTTAATACTACTATCTGTTTTTTTTGCAGCTCTTCTTGTTTACAGGCAGTATTTCTAGTTGACCTGACATGCTTACACTTTCCCTACTGTTTGGCTATGGACTTGCAGTTTGGGTGCTGGTAAGGTACTTCCCTTTTCCAGAATTTCTGCTTGACTCGCCTCTGCCCTCCCTTCAGGCCGGAGTAAGTACCCTTTCTTATTTGACTTGTGGGGCGGTGATCATGGCTACTTCCTCTGGCCAGGGCTATCATTTTGTGTCATGGAAAGTTAAAGGGCTTAACCACCCTTTTAAATGCATGAAGGTACTCCAGCATCTTAGATCTCTTCACACAGATGTCGCACTGTTACAGGAAACCCACCTCCTGGCCCAGACAACACATTGGTTGAAGAAATCATGGGTTGAAGAGGTTGTGGCTAGTTCATCTCCCACCAGAACTAAAGGGGTCACTATTCTTATATGTCAATCATCTCCATGGAGGGTTGATGATGTCCAAAAAGACTCACAGGGAAGGTGGGTGGTTGCTAGGCTCTCCTTCTCTGGGGGGCAACTGCTGCTTGGGAATGTCTATGCTCCCAATTACGAGCATATTGTTTTCTTTCAAGCCGTTAGTCAAGCCCTTTCTTCCCTATCCCCAGCTGGCCCCCTATCCCACTCTTGCTTGGGGGTGACTTCAATTTGATCAGTGATGTGTTCCTGGATAAATCTAGTCCCAGCCCCTGAACATGCACTAAGGCCAGGATGACTCTACGAGATATGATAGATGAGTGGGGCCTGTCAGATATGTGGAGAAGGGATCACCCCACAGGTCGCGATTACACATATGACTCACCTGCACACCTCTCTCATAGTCATATAGACTTCTGGCTTGCCAACGTGGCAGCAGCTCAAGGGGTGTCGGACAATAAAATAGGGAGTATATTGATCTCCGATCATGCAGCTGTCCAGACCACCTATACCCCACCAGGTCACCAGCCCTCAGGTACTCATTGGAGGTGCAGCCCCTCCTTAAGGACCATGATTTACTCCAGATGCTAGCTCAGATAACCAAAGACTACTTCTTCCTGCACTCCAATTATGGAGTGTCGTCTGGCACAGTATGGGAAACTTTCAAAGCAGTCATACATGGGCGAATTATCTCCTTCTCTGCCTCAAGAAACAAGGCCCACAAAGAAACCTTAGTTAAGTTACAAATGGACCTTGCCAGCTTAGAAAGGTGATTTAAAGCTACCCCTGGCATCGGTAGGGATAGTTCCTTTGCCAGCCAAATAGTGGGTTTGAAATTCCAGATTAATGCCGTTTTACATCAGAAAGCTGAATGGCTCTTGTTTAGATCGAAGCATGCATTTTGGGATGGAGGGGGAAAAGAGTGGTAGGCTTTTCACCTTCTGACTTAGGAAAAAGCAAGCTGCCACTTTGAATTCATGCACTCCGCACTAGGGCAGGCACCATTGCTTCAGACCCTGTGGAAGTCAATCGCGCTATGATGCAGTTCTATGAAACTCTGTACCAGTCTTGCTCTACTTTGAACGCTAAACAATGAGAGCATGAGATTGTGGATCTCTGTCATTCCTCTAATATGCCAGCCTCACCCCTGAACAGGTTGCACATCTGGATGCACTTATCAGTTGTGATGAACTGTGCCTGACGTTGTCACAAATGATGAAAGGGAAGGTGCCCGGCCCCAACAGGATGTTGGTGGACCTCTATCAGGCTTTAGGTACTGATATTCTCCAGCCACTCCAGTTGGCTTTGCAAGCTGCCCATCATGGGGGTTCTTTACCTCCCACTATGACAGAGGCCCTCATCACTTTGCTTCCCCAAGAATCCAATGATCCATTGGATTGCACCAATTTCTGTCCCATTTCTCTGCTGTCAGTGAACATGAAGATTTTGGTGAAAGTTCTAGCTACTAGATGATGGAAGTGCTCCTGTCTATCATCCACCTGACCCAAGCAGGCTTTATGAAGGGCAAGACTGAAGTTGACAACACCAGGCTACTGCTTATTTTAAAGTGGCTAGCATCCAAATCAGCCCTCCTTATGGCCACTTTCACAGTTAATTTTACCAAAGCTTTCAACTCCGTTGAGTGGGACTACCTGTATGGGATACTGTGGCTACATGGCTTTGGACCTCAGTTCTGACAATAGGTTTGTACACTGTATAGCTCTCTGATGGCCTGGGTTCTAACTAACGATACCATCTCACCCTCCTTCCCCTTGCACAGAGGCACCAGACAGGGGTGCCCCCTCTCCCCTCTCTTATTCTTGGAGGTTCTGGAACCCCTGTTCCAGGCCCTTATGGCTTCTAAAAAGATCTATGGTATAGAGGGGGTGGGGTCCTCTTATATGGTGTCTGTGTATGCTGACAACCTGCTTCTTACCTTGTTCCAACCCCACCAGTGCCTACCTGAGGTGCTCTCAATCCTTCAGAGGTTTGCTGTTCTGTCTGGCCTACAGGTCAACCAAAGGGAGACCACCTTGGCTCCCTTGAATGTAAGTTGCTCTAATGACTGCCTTCAAGGAACAGAACCGACCTGGGCTGCTCAAGGTTTTTCATATTTGGGCCTCCAGATTCCCACCAAATGGTCCGACCTCGAATCACCTAATTTCTCCCCACTGCTGGTGCAGCTGTCCATGGAAGTGGAGAGATGGTGCAAGCTGCAACTTTTCCTGCCTCGCAGGGCAGCCGCAGTCCAAATGCTCCTCTTGCCTAGGGTCCTGTATCTGTTTAACAATTTGCCAATATCCCTATCTCCCAAGCTTTTTACATCCCTGGAATGGATGGTATCTAAATACCTATGGGACAGACGATCTCCAAGATGGAGCAACCATAAACTGAGATTGCATAGGTCCCGGGGCTGGTTAGGTGTTCCGTGGTTTCACAGCTTTCACCTTGCATGTATGGCATCTCGTGCCATCAAGTGGTTCATTCCTACTCCTTCTGGCCTCCCTATGTGGGCTCAGGTAGAATTTAAACTAGCACAAGGGGCCACCCTCCACAATCTACTCAGCTGCCACCATCGGACTTGTAAGAACCTTCCCCCGACTACTGCTGACACCAGCCGGGTGTGGAGGCTTCTCATGTCGAGGTCAGACAAGTCCAAGCAGGCCTGGCCTCCCCCTCTCTGATAAGCCCTGTTGTGACACAATGACTGCTTACTGATTGATGAAGCCCCATTTTACTGGCCTGCCAGGCATGCCTGGGGTATTCGAACAGTGCAGGATCTCTCTACTTTCATTTGAACAACTGAAGGCCAAATTTAACCTCTCAAATCAGGACTTTTGGAGGTATCTGCAACTATGTAGTGTGCTCAATGCCCTTGCAACTCAGTATAGGGGTGACAACATATGGAGATGGTTAGAATCCCTACATAAATCTCCTACTTCTAGAGGACTGATGGGCCATTTCTATACGACTTGGAGGGATGCCCAGTTGGATCCTTCAACCCCTTGTTGACTAAAATGGTCAACCGATCTTGGGGATGCTATTTCTGAGAGCCAATGGAAGCATTATCTAAAGGATATACACTTAATATAGAAGGACACCAAGAGCTGCTTTCTCCAGCTTAAAGAGTTGATGTTCTGGCACCATGCACCAGCAGCCCTATATTCTCATGGTTTGCTAGGGCATTCTAACTGTTGGTACTGTTGACAGTCAGATGCCTACTTGCTGCATGTACTCTGGACATGTCCTCAGCTCACCTCCTTCCTAGATGCTGATAGCCTCAGATGTGTCCATGGTGCTTGGCTGCCCAATTACTTTGACAGACCCCAAACTGCTTCTGGGTAATATCTCCACATTAGATATGCTGTCTAAGCCCCATCGAGACTGGATAGCACTAGCCCTTTTAGAGGCTAAGTGCCTGTTATTAATGCATTGGTGTCAGGCGGCATTGCCAACTCACAAGGCCTGCCATGCAGCACTGGCCCAATTATCTCTCCTTGAACGGATGTTCTACATTCAGAACAGAAGCCTGAAATGTTACCAAGCTAAATGGGGGGCCTACCTACAGTCTCCTCTTTGTAAAATACCCAACCCATCTGCCAATCCCCTGGTATGAATCTAAATCTTAGCTAACTGTTTAAGTCCCCTTTCAGTGGCCACTAGTCTGGTGGAGGTCAGTGTAAGCTTTTTGTGCTGATTACTTCTACTATCTTATTTATCAGATGTTCATATATGGTTGGTATTATGCTGGTACTTGCTACTAGTAATAATTGGTTTGATCACTATCAAATCAAATCAAATTTATTCATAAGGCGCCTTTCAAATTGCCATGGTGCCATACATAACAATAAAACAGCTATAGCATATCATGACAAACATAAATAGTATCTAATACAGTTCAATAAAAACAGCAACATTTTTTCAGCAATTAAGTCCCCAAATGGTTTGTTCCAAAGGAAGGTTTTTAAGTCCTGTTTAAAACCCACCACCATTGCACTCTCACATATCTGATGGGGTAGAAAATTCCAAAGGGTAGGGGCCACATGCATGAATGCTCTGGCCCCAGAAGCTTTTAAATAAACCCTTGGAACCTCCAGCAACCTCTCATCAGTCGAGTGGAACGATCACCCTGGGCAGTAAGGAACCAGGAGCTCTTTCAGGTAGTCTGGACCCAGTCCATGTCGGGCTTTATATGTCAGTAAACCGACCTTAAAAGTGATTCGTTACTGTACAGGCAGCCAGTGCAGTTTGCACAACACCAGAGAAATATGGCAGGACCGAGAAGTTCCTGTCAATAACTGGGCTGCCACATTCTGCACCAGCTGCAAGTGGTGAATATCAACCCCTGGATGCCCTAGGTATAGGGCATTGCAGTAATCCAAACAGGGGAAAGGGGAAATTGTTTAACCAGGAAAGGCTAAGCAGAAGCTTGTTTCCAGGTGAGACCTGGGAGCACAAGAAAGTTAAGTGACTTGCTCAGGATCACACAGTATGTAAGTGGGGGCTATGGGATTCAAACCCAGGTCTCCAGGTTTGTAGCTTAGAGCCTTAACACAAGGACACAAAGGCATGGACCAAAGTAGGCAAGTCACCAGATAGAACAAGGTGCTTATCACTGGAGATATTCCTAATGTGGTAAAAGGAGGATTTGATGACTGCTGACACCTGTGAATGCAGTGTCAGCCCCTTGTCAAAAATTACCCCCAGATTTCACACCTGTTCAGAGGTCAGGAGAGGCATACCCCAAGAAAGAGTCCAGAGGGGGATCCCAGCCCCTACCCTGCGACTTGGATCAACCACCAACACCTTGGTCTTTTCCGAGTTCAACCTCAGCCAGCTTGAACTCATCCACTCTTGGATTTCAATGAGGCAGCTATTAAATACTGAGAGGGCTCTATCCTGGTCAGGTGCAAAAGATAGGTAGAGCTGGATATCATCAACATAACAATGAAACTTCAGCCCATACCTTCTCACAATGTCTCCTATGGGCAGCATATAGACTGCGAACAACATGGGGGACAATACTGATCCCTGAGGAACCCCACAAGAGAAGGAAACTGGGCCAGAGGAATAATCCCTGACACCACCCTCTGAGTTCTTCCAGTGAGGAAAGATGAAAACCACCTGAGGACCGTACCAGACAGGCCACAGATGAACCTCAGACGATCAAGCAGAACCCCATAGTCCACACTGTCAAACGCTGAAGAGAGATCAAGAAGAACCAAGATAGACGGTTCTTCCAATCTCTAGCTATCAGGAGATTATTGAGCACATGAACCAGCACTGTCTCGGTACTATAGCTATATTATATCAGTATATGCTGTCTGTGCTGTCATATCTGCTGAAATATTGAATATAATCTGTGATGAGCTGCTTGTCTTTTAAAAAAAATCAATAAAACATTCTATGATAAAAAAAAGGAAAAAGCCTCCATCAGATTTACAGATGTGATGTATTGGGTTGAGGATGGGCTGATGAAGCATGCTCTGTTTGTAGATCTGACAAAGGCTTTTCATCAGGTCAGTCATGGGGTATTAACTGATTGATTGGAAGACTAGATGGGGTCTTGCTTCACTTTCCTGGTTTAAAGACTACCTGGGCTCAGTTTTCAAAAGCCCAATATTGACACATGGTACCTATGTCAAATGGGAAGGAAACAAGAGGTACCTTCTGTCAAGTTCTGAAGCAATCACAATTTTCAAATGCAGGCTGTGTTGAAAATTGGAGCCCTTCTGCCAAACCATCTCTTTACCACCCCTGTGTGCAATATAGAGGTGCACAGTTGTGAAAGGGGGCTTGTGCCACAACAGGGCTACAGCATCCCCTAAACTGAGATTTTGAAAGCCCCACTGTGGTCACAAGTTCTGCCCATGATTAGTCCAGCCATAAGCAGGTCTAACAACCCATGCACCACATTGTAAAGATGGTCTGAGTGTGTTGGATCAGGGGCATTCCATCAGTCAGCATGGGAGGAGCAGGGTGCAACCCACAAAATGTGCCCATGGACATGGGCCACTTGGTGGCATGTTGGCTGTGTGTGTGCTCTGGTTGCTGGCAACATGTGGTCCCCCTGATACTATACACCCAACAGCAGCAATGGTAACCCATCCCACCATCCATGTGTCAGCATCCTCACTATCCCATATGGAGCAGACATGCTACTTATGCACATTGCAAAACAATGCCCACCTGCCACCCTCCAGAGCAACAGCATGTCACATGCCTCTGTTCCCACACCCCATAACACACTTCAATGCCCCCCATCACCCTGGATCCCCGTACTGGTAAATTTTCCCTGTGCTCCTGCATATATGGCATCCCAGATCCCCCCCTACACCTATCCACTGCCATGCATACATCCCTACAGCTCCCCACAGTCAACCCAGCACCTTCCCACAGCCCTAGTTTAGTGTTGGAAGAGGATGCCCCCCCATTCACATTGCACCCCGGTCCTCACTCACCCATCACCTTCACAACAATGTGAATGCCTCTGGGAGGGTACTGTACCTTATGCATCAGTATTGGTACAGAAGATTATGGGCTGGATTTTCTGCAGTCAGGGAGGGGGCTGATGGCCACCGCCATCAAACCTCTCCTGTGTGTCACTTGTTAGGGGCTTGGGAGTGGATGCAGCAAACCTTTGGCCTGTGGTGCTGGGATCCCTACCATACTAAAACCAGGTGCTCTGCTTGTTACACTGGTGATCCGGGTTTGGGAATGGACCCGAGATGCCAGAGGGCAAGCTGGGGGGAGAAGGCTTGAGTGTTTGACAACTGCTTGCCTTCTCTCAGGGTGGGAGGATAGGGATGTGGTCTGGCACCTACTGGCTCCTGGCAGAGGCCAAGAGAACTACAGCATGTGAGACACACTAACTGGGGGGGGGGTGGATGTCAGCATTTGCCCAGATGTCGGGGTAAGCCATGCCCCCAGGTGAGAAAGCATGGAAAAGCTCTCAACTCTACTGGATGATGGTTGCCTGGTTTCCCACTGCCAAAGAAGCCCTGGGGTTAGACCCAAAAAGACCACTGCTGCAGTACCCAGGGGGACCAATGAAGAGTGCATTGTCTACCCCCACTGGTGCCTTTCCCCTCGGAGGAGGGGGGACCCACCTGATGAAGGGTTACACCAGGTTACCTTCCCTGGGTGGCTGTAATGTGCAGTGGTGGTGAAGGAGGCTAATAAGCATAGGCTGAATGAGTGGTGGGGTCCATTGGCAGCCTGAAGGAGAGGGTGACAGGGAGAGGTAGAGGAGGAACAACAAAAATTGGATGCAGGGTCCTGGTGCTCTAGAGACTGATGCAAGCGCGATTTGCCACAGCTTGCATCAATTCCAGGGAACTATTGAAAATTGAACCCCCTGTATAAAGGATTACAAATGGTCAGACTTGATGGGGTTATGTCCCCTCCTCAGGAGGTCATGTGTGGAGTCCCACAGGAGTCTATTCTACGCCCCCTTATACTCTCTTTTTACTGAAAAGTCTAGTGTTTGCAATAACATGGATATGTTACTACAGGTAACCACAAATGAAGCAGTAATTTACTGCTGTCTTTCAAACTCATTGAACAGTATTAATAATGTACAAAATAAAACACTCCTAATCTTGGAGAGTGGGGGGCTCAACTTGTTTATCACAGAGGACTGCACTAAAATACCTCAGAGCTGAAACTGGGTAAAGAGAAAGGAGCCAACAAATAAATCTGTTGAAACATGAGGTCAGCACTCACAATGGCAAAGAAAGACACTGGGTGTGTCAAAAATTACCCTTTAGATGCCGGCCTGTCGGCGCAGCGGTGGGATTTCCGCTTGCGACACCGGCAACCTGAGTTCGGGAACAGATCCGGGTCGTCAGAGGGCCGGCCGGGGGGAGTAGGATCGAGCATCCGCTGTACAGCTCTCCTTCTCCGAGGGGAGGATGTGGGTAGCGCTCGGAGTGCTGGGGACTCCTGGCGGAGGCCGGGAGTTCTCACGCAGCCGACGCTTGACGTGGGGGGGAGGAGGCGGGGCAGACGCTGGTGTCATTGCACGTCCCCGCCTCCTCTGGGGAGAAAAATGGAAAAAGAAAGGCAGGCAGGACCACCGTAGGATGAAGCCCTCCCCGGAGATCCTCGCATCGCCACTGCCGCTGCTGGACCCCAACCAGTCACAGTTCCGGGGTCACGAAGGTGGCCTGCGGCCCCACCCTCAGGGGAGTAAGCCGGGGGTGACCGAGGGTCCTCTGCAGCTATAGGCGGTGGTAGAGGTCTCCGGGGGCCATGACCAGGGTGGAGGAAGTAGATGGTGGTCCAGCCAGGATAAAGGGCAAAATAAAAAAAAAAGTTACCCTTTAATGTCAAATCCAAATATAAAAAAACTTTCCATAGCCATGTACTGTAGGTAAACACACCAAAACAGTATGGCTCACCACCTCAATAGCAGGTTCAGTTGGAAAAACACCATGGCGTGTCATGCACTTGCAGCTTCAGCTTAGTTTAGAAATGCAGCATCCCATGGTGCCGCATGCACAATTTGCTCCAAAATGGCTGAAACTCCATCTAAAACTCCCTAAAGGGAGAGCAGTAAAAGCAAAAGTAACCAGCAACACACAATAAGAAAAAGCCAAAATTAAACTGATAAGGCTGAAAAAATGCTGGTGCCATGCCGAGACAACCTGCTCATAAACAGTACTTCCTGGTAGAACACTTATGTAGCGACCTGCATTAGGTCATTGTCAGAGTGTCTGACGATGGCCTAACGCAGGTCGCTATGTAAGCATTCTACCAGGAAGCACTGTTTGTGAGCAGGTTGTCTCGGCATGGCACCAGTGTTTTTTCAGCCTTATCAGTTTAATTTGGCTTTTTCTTATTGTGTGTTGCTGGTTACTTTTGCCTTCATTGCTCTCCCTTTAGGGAGTTTTGGTCAGAGTTTCGGCCATTTTGGAGTAAATTGTGCATACGGCACCATGGGATGCTGCGTTCCTAAACTGAGCTGAAGTGGCAAGTGCATGACATGCCGTGGTGTTTTTCCAACTGAACCTGCTATTGAGATGGTGAGCCATACTGTTTTGGTGTGTTTATCTACAGTACATGGCTATGGAAAGTCTTTTCATATTTGGATTTGACATTAAAGGGTAATTTTTGATATACCCAGTGTCTTTCTTTGCCATTTTGAGTGCTGACCTCATGTTTCAACAGATTTATTTGTTGACTCCTTTCTCTTAACCCAGTATTAATGATGTATTAAAATGAAATGTTTTGACTTTGGAGTCTCTGTTATGTAATATTTATTTGGTCCTAAATAAGAAAAAAAATTAATATCATACTAGTTAGCTCAAAGTGAAGGCTTTGTAACCAAAAAGACATGCATAGAGTTCTGTAAATAATGGAACAATACTGGAAAATGTAGATTCTATTAATCATCTTAGACCAGGACATGAACCACTCCTTTGCTATGCACAACACATTTATGAACGCTAAACTACACCAAAAACTAGGATGCCTATATAGAATCCAGAGCTAATTGCTTCAAGAAACCAGACTTAGTAATGCACAGCAGAATCTCATACTCTGCCTATTCTTTACTATGGGATCTTAGTGACAGATGCTGTGCATGCTACAGTGCTTGCTAAAAAATATATTCTATAATAAAATCTGCAAATGTTCCAGCATGGATCCTCTTTGAACTCACCATTGTCTATTTCTTCAAAAATTAAGTTGTCTAAAGAACCTACTCAATCTGGCCAGTTTTGGATATAGAATCTTAGAAGGGCCACCATGAGAGCTTACTTGCACAACTTCCCTGTTACACCAGTTATTTAAGCTCACATTCTTCTAGTGGAAAACCTTTATACGGTGTATTTCACTCATATAAAACTAGAAAGTGCCAGTGTTCATTTGGGTATCGGGCATCCTCCACTTGGAATAACTTATCTCATTGGTTAGAACCCTATCTTCCACTGACTCATTCTGTATAGAACTCAAGGATCACTTGCTGGCTTCTACTAACTGCACTTGTTAGTAATGTGAACCCTCATGTTTGTAAATGTGGATCTTGTATTGTTGATATGTCCTGTGTCTCAAATGCATTTTGTTATTTGTTACCTGTATTAATATGGGAGCTTTGGTCACTGTGTAAAGGAATTTGTTCCACTGAGCTCACTAGGCTAACAAAATAAAAATAACACAAATAATCAAAAAATGGGTAAGGACAATACTGCATCCTGATTGGCTGTGCACCATGCAGGGAAATGCCACATACGACAGGTAAAGTTAAGCCCTATAATCTGCTTCTGCTGATGTATTTGTTGCTTTGACAGTTAACTTACTTTATGCACCTGGTTGTTGTCCACTACTGTATTTTTTCAACTTGTACTCTCCCTGGTCGTGTCTGAA
Organism: Neoceratodus forsteri; assembly: GCA_016271365.2. Classification (NCBI taxonomy): domain Eukaryota; kingdom Metazoa; phylum Chordata; order Ceratodontiformes; family Ceratodontidae; genus Neoceratodus; species Neoceratodus forsteri. Next base: position 535,869,869 of record CM028135.1, on the reverse strand, counting down.
AATAGGAAGGGTTTTTGCCTAGTGCACTTACCCGGTTACCAAAAGCTAATAGATAAATACAGTGCATTTAAAAAATCAATGTGACATGTTTTAGAATTTTGAAAGCAAAATGGCATCCATTTTCCCTTGTATATAGTTCACTTCAATAAAGAAAGAAATTAAACATACCTGCACAGTGCTTATTACCCTGTTGCACCACTAAACAGTTTATTCTTCTCTTTCTCTACAACACTAATTCATACTACTGTATTGCTGTACTTTTCAAGAAAAGGTACCCCACCTGCCCACAACTCCCCCCCCCCCCACACACACATACACACTCTCGCTAATTCAATCCAACTTTGACAAATCTACAGCCATGGCCCTCTGGAAAACTCAATGTAAAACTGCCAATGAAAAGACAAACAGAAATTGCTACTTTGTAACAAATTTAATAAAAAAAACATTAGTGCAATAATTGTACATGCTTGTTAATTGCCACCATGATGAATGCACATCACAGCCATCATGGCCCCTAATTCCTTTACCTGTATGGCCTACTGCAAACTCTTCACTGTCAATGAAAATATTAATACCTAGAAAATGTTTAAGAATTCTATATAAAACCTCTCATATTAACTTACTGTGCCCTTTGTGGTGGTAGACTAGAGGACTAGATAGTGATGGGATTAGCAAAAAGCTCTGGCAGCACAAACTCAATTGCATACAAAAGCTTGCTATCATACCCCAATTAACATACTTGTGTGGAAGCAATACTTTGAAGATTTTTTAAATTATTATTTTTTTTGCATTTTTTTCACTTACTTTAATTCTTTTAAAATGTTTTTCTAGAACCCCATTTTATCAGATCACTAAGTTCTTTTTGGAAGGATATGGTCCCACAACTTCACTTCCAGGGCATGAAGGCACTCATCCTGCATCCTGCAGCCTTATATCTTATTTTATCTCTGAGCATGTGGCTCTGGAACCAGAACCCATTCCCAGTTAGGTCTTATTGCATGCTAGTACATTAACTATTGTTTTATAACTTCTGCTGCAGGTCCAGCCAATTTACCATGAAATATTTCTGCAATTATTCAGCACTATTTTAAAAAAAAGTATGCAATGGCTAAATGTCATTTTTGCTTTATTTTTATTGATATATTTTTTCTAGACTGTATCATTATGCAATTTAGTCACACTAAGTAGACAACACAGAACTGCTAATGTGTTCAGTGTACATAATTAAACTACACCCATACTACTGTAAATGATTGTCCTAATGTATGTTTGCCAACTCTTTGTAAAGGGGCAAACAAATAAACAACAAAGGTATTTTGTATCTCCCAGTCAACTGGAAACTTTATTTATGTATTCCTCACATGTGGTCATATAACACTCAAATAAAAAGAAATTCAAAAACAAAATGATATCTTCAAGACACTGAGATAGGCTGTATATTAGAGTAATGTAGATGTCCCAAAATAAACAGGGTGTCAGCTGTTCACAAACTCTGCAATTCATTTCCAGTCGTAGCTATTGTACAAGTTCACCAGTCATTGATGAGACATGAAGGACCACTCTATAGCAGACACAACATTTAGCTAGCTTCTTGATGGATTTGTTTCTGTTATCAGTGGTGCATCCTTGCTCCCACTGAATTGTATTGAAAAGGGACTTTTTGTGATGTGGATTGGAAAGTAGGCTTACTATCTGAATAAACAGAATGCTTCCTATTTCATTCCTCTCCTAAGTTATAGTAGTATGTGCTGATTTGCAAGTTCAGCTATGCAGCTCTTAAAAGACAGCTAGAAAGGTTGATTAGAGCCAAGTAGGATAGTTCGCAGTATCAGTTACTATAGATGCTGCCCCCCCCCTCCCCATAACAGGTATTCTGTAAACAGAATTATTTGTTTGGACTACAAACACTGTATTAGGTATACACGGTGATATTAGGAACTATCTCTTGTGATGTGAAATGGATCACTCATGCTGGTTGGGAGACAGGACCAAGTAGCAGTGCTGAGCCCAACCAGCATGAAAGACCCTTCTTAACACCATAAGAGACAACCCCTACTAGCCTTGCATACCTATTATATGGTAACACAATGCTGCAGATATGTATATGGTGTTTTACTACGGAACAAATGGTTGGTTTTTAGTTTCACTGTCATTGTTGTCCCCCTTAATTTGGTAGGGTCCAGCACCTTGTTGCAATGGGTGCACAAGGCACTATGGTGTGCTTGGTTGCATGAGATCAGTGTTGTGGCTTGGCAGGTGGCAATTTAATGATGAAACAGAAAAAGATGACATGGTTTGTCTTAAATCCAATTTTTATATGTGTGTGTGTGTCAGGCTGAGAGAAAGAGATGACAGTAGGACCATGTGGTTTACTCATTTGTCAAATAGAGTGAAAGCAAGCAACTGGTGATCACAGTGAAACTGAGAAAAATGAGAATGAACTTATTAACATCTCTAGTGGGTGAAGACATCTGCAAACAAGATAAGAGGTTCAGCTGTTCTGTAACTGGAAAAGTAGTTCACCTGCCACGTGTTCAACTTAATATTAATGGGAAACTGCTTCAGGACCCTAAAGATATTGCGAACACCCTTAATCATGTGTTCTCGGACCTCAGTGGTATGCTGCCCGACAAGTTCTTTGACACCCCCCCAGACATCTTCCTATCCTCAACTTTCCCAGTCGATCTCACACCTTTCTGCTTTAAAACTATATCCCCCAACACAGCCCGTAAATATATATCTAGCTTTATCTCTAAATACAGACATAGTGGGGATACTCTTGATCTCAAGCTCCAAAGGCTCACTTTGGAAGAAGTTCTCGTCTCTCTTACAAAAATCTTCAACCTATCCCTGTGCCTGGAGCAGTTCCCTAGTACTTGGAAGTGCACTATCACTCCTCTACTCAACGAGGGACAGCATTGCCCCAAACAATGGCTCTACCATGCCAGTTCGACATCCTTTATGTCGATCGGCATCTCACCGACAGGAATCATGTCGACTACAAATTGCTCTGTCCTCCCTGCCCCCCCATCTTTAGGAATCTCAACTCCAGTCAGAGTTGATTTGGGGTAGAGGTGCAGGACCTGGAGACAGCATGCCCCTGTCTCGGGCACACCAACACAGCCACCTGTCAGCAAAGTGTCAATTTTGCCAGCAGGTGTGTACTTCGCTGTGTTGGTGTCACCGTAAGGCACTAGTTTGTGGACGCTTTGTAAGATCTGTTTATATAAACCTTACAAAAGCATTCGATATGGTTAATCATGACATACTACTCCTATCTCTCCCTTTCCTGGGTTTAACAACTGTCTCTCCAGCTGCACCCAGCAGGTCAGAATTGGTCCCACCATCTTGTCCCAAAGTCCCATCCGCTCTGGTGTTTCTCAAGGATCCATACTTGGCCCGCTACCTTTCAGCTTGTTCCTTAACTCCCTCCCCAAGTCATGTCCTGGTAAATTGCTTCTCTAGGACAAAAGGAAGAAAAAGCCTCCTCATCAGGCCGAGTGTGCTAGTAAGAGTAAAGGGTAACCACACACAGAAAAAACTCTAGCACCACTCACTGCAGAAATGAATAAATGTTACTCAAACAATCAAATCAACAGGCAAATTGCAAGTTGAAAAATATTTAATTTAATGCAGTACTTTCATACATGAAAAACTGTCAAAAACACCATATGCCTTCTAAACAGGGACTCAAGTGGGAACCACAAGCCTCCTATCGGTTTCGCTTCAGAGCAACATCAGGGAGTGATCACTCCCTGATGATGCTCTGAATCGAAATTTTTCAACTTGCAATTTGACTGTTGATTTGATTGTTTGGGTAACATTTATTCATTTCTGCAGTGAGTTGTGCTAGAGTTTTTTCTGTGTGTAAATTGCGTCTCTATGCAGATGACGCTGTCATCTTCGACACGCACCCCAATCCCATTACACTCCAAAATATACTCCAGGTGCATTTTAGCACCATTGAATCCTGTTTTGTCAGCCACACGTTAATCCTGAACTACAGTAAGACCAAATCAATGAGCTTTACCCACCAACAAAACAGACACAGTGGGTTTGCCCTTATCATCTTTAACTCTGGTAATATTCCCATTGAACAGGTCTAATCCTTCAGATATCTGGGTATTACCCTTGATTCCCAATTATCTTACTGGGACCATAGCCAAAGGCTTTTATCTGCACTGAACTCCAGGATAGGGTTGCTCTATCATAACAGGCAATTCCTCTTTCCAGCAGCCCTTCACCAGGCCATATCATCTTTTGTCCTCTCCCAAGTTGACTATGGCCTAGTAATTTATGGCTCTTCTGATCCTACCTCCCTCTCATGGATAAAAACCACCTTGAACAAGTAATGTCGACTGGTCACAGGCCAGAATAGAGTGAATCACTCCTGTGAATTATACACATCAGCCAGATGGCTCAGTCTAGATGACAGAATCAAATACTTCACCTGTATTATGGCAAAGAAAATCTCCCTCAAATCCATTCCCCTAGGGCTTGATTCCTTAGTCACGGTAGCTAAATCCACCCGCAGCTCTAGAAATGCTATGAGAGCACCCATCACAGTTCTTTATTGTAGGACTGCACTTTGTCAAAGAGCATTTATTTATAGGGCCCCCTCTTGGATCCATGAACTCCCAACCTCTATCAACCACCTTGCTACCACTGGCCCTTTCAAAGTGGCCCTGAAGTACTACCTGATCGATCATTCAGCCTGCAGATGTTTTGACTAAGCTTGGATGGATACTTCTTGTTCTTTATCCCTACTTTTGACCATTGCTTACAACAATACTACCTACTTGTATAATAATGGCCCTCTAGGCCTGCTGAGATAAGTTGTACCTCAGTGTATGCTCTGTTATTGATTTTTATGTGTCTGAACCATGGCCAGTGTCTGGCTGGCTTTATAACGTGTACCATGTTTGAGGTACATCCTGTGAAATTTTCTATGTACAATGTCCTCCCCTGTTTCTTACCCTGATGTATGTTAATCCACTACCCTCATGTAACCTGGATGAGGAGCCTTTGTAAAAGAGTCTGTAACTCAAAGGTTATTTTCTGATTTTCAAATAAATAAAAAATAAAAATATTGTGATTAATCAGTGGCATTCCACTGCCACATAATAGCCAATAAAGAACACAGATGTTGAATTGTAATCTTGCGAGAAAGGGAACACTCTCTGAAATCTAAAGAGTTACAACATAAAAGAAGAGGACAGATATGAAACCCCTCACATTCAGAATTCTTCTACTGATCTGATAATTGACTAACATTATGATCACACATTTCAAAATAACAATATATGTTAAGGTAAGCAGAATCATTATTTTCAACATTAAAAGTCCTTGCCTCTTAGGCTCAACCAAAATAACATTTTAGTGAAAGGGGGACTCATGGGAAAGATATAGCTTAAGGAAGACAGTTCACTTTTCCAGATGATTGTTTGTTTTACTTTTTTTAAAACTTTGGTAACCAGGTAAATCCACTGAGAACAAAGCCCAATTACAGGGGTGACCTGAGAGCTGTGCAAACACAAATATAAACAGAATAACAGATATCCAAAGAAAGAATGCAGTTACATACATACTATTAAGAAATATATTTTTCAACAATGTATTCACGTATGTCATAGGATTCATAGGTTTTACCAAGTCAGCAGCAATTAGCTATAATGACTGGTCTCTCTTTCCCTGGTCATCATGACTTTATCCAATGATTTCTTAAATTGGTCAATATTTGTGCTCCTAATCACTTCATCAGGCAACATATTCTACTGTCACCACCCTTTAGTTAAACCAATGTCCCTTTACATTTCCCTTATTATTCTCTCCTAAAAGCTTCAGGAAATAATCCCTAATATCTTTATCACCCTCCTTTCTAACCAATCCCAAACACTCCCATAGATCGATATTTTTGAATGCTTTTTTCGTTGCCTGGTACCCCCCAGAGCTCAGTCCAGCTCCATCCATCATCTCATCATGCTCAGGATTATCTCCCTGGGTGAGGCCTCTGGACAGGCACCCCCCCAATAGACATTGGATAGATGATACCAAGCTTACCCCTTGGGTCAGGGCCATGGGAGAGGGACCCCCCAGCAGATATAGGTAGTCAGTGGGGATGGCAGTGAAGTTAGCATCATGCATGGGGGATAGCATTTATTTTTCTTTTGTTGCAAGGATCCCTGGGGGCAGGGACATGGAATGAAGACCACCATCTACCCCGCCCCTGACATGTGGTGCCAGCTGCAGTGGTACCCCCAGCCTCTGCCAGAGGTCTGCAATGTGCCAGACACTCAACCTTCCCCCTCCCCCTGGAGAAGGAGAGCAGTCCTGGGATGCTCAATCCTTTCTGCTCCAAACCGGCCCTATGAATCCCTAGTTCATCCCCGAACCTAGGATGTCAGCACCACAAGCAGATACCTTGCTTCTGTGCCAGTGGGCTGACATGTTTCTGAATGCTCTGTAGACCAAGCAGAGGTCTCCTCTCAATCTTCTATACTGCAACAAATAAATACTCAGTTCCCACAATCTCTCCTCATAACTCATGTCCTTTACACTTTTTACCATCTTGGTTGCTTTTCTCTGTAATCCAGCCAGTTTCCTTACATACAATTTACTTCTGGGGGCCAAAATTTGCACACCATACTCAGTGTGTGGCCTCACCAGAGCTCCATACAGCAGCATCACCACCTCCCTGTTCCTACTCCTGATGTTTCTCTGTATACATCCCAACAGCCAATTTCCTTTATTTATTTCTTTCTTAAACTGTCTGTCAAACTTTGGTTTACTATTTTTGCATACCCCCAGATCCCTCTGCTCCTCTGTAACCTTCCCTTTGACACCTATGAGGTGATACCTGGTCCTGCTGTTTTTTGCCCCAAAGTGCATTACCAAACACTTGTCAATGTTGAAGGTAAGTTTCTTATTATCCACCTATTTTGCTAAACTGTCTAGTTGGAATCACACAGCATCCTCCTTGGAATTAATTAGTGCACCCATCTTTACATTGTCCACAAATCCCCACACCAGGCACTTGGGTTAAATACCAATACTGGTACTGTAGTTCAGCATGGGGGGGTGCTGCACTTCTGAGGTGCCATCTTTTGGATGATACGTTAAACCGAGGTCCCATCTGCCTGTTCTGGTGGTAGTTCAGGTGGATGTTAAAGATCCCATGGCACTTCTCGAAAAGAGTAGGGCATTTTTTATTGTAAAATTTAATACACAATCATAACAATAAAACAATAAAAATGTAAAATAAGGTAAAATAAAATAAAAAAGAAATAAAAAAAACAGGTAACATTTTAGGATGACTCTACTATAATCAAAAGAAAACCCATAAAAATGGAAAAAAGGAAATAACTAACGAAAACCAAAACTTTGTACAATCAATAATGAAACACAGTCCCATACCCCACAGAACATTCAAAAACACCCTCAAGAAAGTAAAACAAAAAGGAAACAAAACAGCTATGAAATAATCAGGCTGGTAAAAAAAAGGTATCTATGCAATGTGCAAAGAAAAACTCATGATATATACATAAGAAATGAATACAATATTGCATATGCATCAAACACACAACCCATATAACGAAATGAAAACTTGTTCAAAATACACATGAAATAGTTACTCAATTATTACCCACAAGCCTTTCCATAGCAGATAAATGTTTACCTTAGAAAATTTGATCACATACAGTTCATAAACTGTTTTACATGTTTGTTCACGTAATTTACCTATGGCTAGATAAAACATTCTTTGTTGCTGCAAAACATAACTAGTTCTGGCATGTCATAAACAAAACTTCATACAAGAAAATAACAGCCCCAAAGTACTTTGATCATAAGAAGCCAGTCATCCAGCATAGTCTCCTAATACCAATTGTTGATGGGTTAATCTGGTTAACCAAGGCAATCCCCATCTAATGGACAGGAACTACCAGAGGTGAACCGCAAAAGTGCATTTCAACATAAAATGAGTAATAGATTCTTCCAGAGGCTAAACATTCCAAATAAGGGCAAACCCTTTCTTCAATTGATTTATGTTTTGTATTTCCCTGCACATTAATTCTACCATATGTACTTAGCCAGAGATGGTCTCACATTTGTACTGGGATCCTAGGATTTTTAAGCTGAAAAGGAATCAAATATAATTTACTTTAATGACAGTATTTAAAGGCAGGTTCCCTAGGCTGTGTATTCTACATAACCAAATCATACAACTGTTTCCTAGTATTTGTCAGCAACTGGGTTTTTGTAAGTTTCCAAACAAACAATCTTGTTAAAGATGGTTTCTACCAGTGTGGAATACCTAAGCTAGGAATCAACTTAACAGCATCTAATCTCCAAACATTCAAATAGCCATGCAATAAGGCTCGTCCATTCCATGCCATGTTTCCCAGCCAGTAAAACAGGTCTTAAGCAACCCATGCAAAATAAGGTATGTAAAAAACACAAACAGCTGTAACTTTCCCACTCCCCCATTTTCTCTTGGGCAACTAGGTGAAGCCCCATTTGATGGATTCAACCGACTCCCCCAGAGCATCTGAAAACATATATTGTAAATCCTGGTTTCCAAGTCTGCAGGCAATGGATATATTCCTCCAACATATAATAACATAGGCAGCAAAAACTGTTTAATTATAAAAACTTTCTTTTGTTTTGAGAGGATTCAATTTTTCCTTTTAACTATCTTCCATTCACATTTCTGTATAGCCAGTAACTAGCTTTTAGATGCCATATCTCCTGCTCCAAAATAGAGACCCACAACTTTTGACAGGATTTACAGTGATATGTATACCAGCAATATGACAGTCAGGCACCTGTGTTCCAACAGTTATTCCAATTCATTTATCTTTATTGAGATATGCTCTAGCAAAGTGCTGGAATTTATCAAAAACTTGCTGAGTATGGGAAATACTGTCTTTTGTGCATAAAAACAACACAATATCATCTGCATACACAGAGATTTTTTAAATTTCCTGACCCTCTAGAACTGGGAAACCTTCAATTTCAGCTTGTAATATAATATATCTTACTACTGGATCAAAGGCCACAATATACAAAAAGGGGCTGAGGAGACACCCTTGATGTACTCCCATCTGAATATTATTGGTATTAGACTCCAAACCTCTGACAGTTATTGGCACAGTGACTTTACTATATAAAGTTCAAATCCATCAAGTATATTATTCTGGAATCCCATAAGCATTAAACACTTGAAACAAATATTTATGTGGATCCCTATCAAAAGTTTTACTCTGGTCAAGTGATAGGATAAAGCCATCAATCTGATTCCTATTATAGTGTTCAAAGCAGTCACGGAGAACTATCAAGTTGTTACTAATGTGTTTACCCAGTACTCCACAGGTCTGAGCAGGGTGTAAATGTGACAAAAAAGCTCATTGTAACTTATAATGTATTGGTTTCCCACAAATTTTCCAATCTGCATTTAAGAGGCAGATTGGTCTCCAGTTCTCTATTAAGGTCTTATCCCCTGATTTATATAAAAATTTAATTATGCCCCATGTAAAGTGTTCTGCTACAATATAATGTTGTGTTATTTCATTTAATAATAATAAAAGCACATCTACAAGTTCTGTCTGATTTTTTTTAATAAGTCATTGAAAAGTGGCACAATACCACTAGACTGGAAAAAGGCTGTGGTGGTACCCTTACATAAAAGTGGAAGCAGGGAACAGCCTGGGAACTATCGTCCAGTCAGTCTGACCTCAGTAGTAGGCAAACTTATGGAAACCCAGGTTAAAGATACATAAGTAGATCATCTAAAAGAATCCAGAAAGCTTGACCCCAAGCAACACGGATTTACAGCAGGAAAATCATGCCTAACAAACATGATAGAATTCTTTGACTGGGTGACCAGAACAGTGGATCAGGGAGGGGCAGTGGACATGGTGTACTCAGACTTCAGCAAGGCCTTCAACACCGTACCCCATAGAGAGATTATGAATAAGCTAGAGAATACAGGATTTAGTCAGAAGACAGTTAACTGGATTGTAAACTGGATCAAGGATAGTACACAGAGGCTCTTAGTTAATGGAGCTCAGTCACGAGAGGGCAAGGTGACCAGTAGAGTGCCATAGGGGTCAGTTTCTGGCCCCATCCTCTTCAACATTTTCATCAGCGACATCGCTGATGAGCTGAAGGGGAATGTATGCCTGTTTGCAGATGATACAAAACTCTACAACCAGGTGGACACACAAGAGGGAGTCTCAAAGATGGAAAAGGATCTGAATAGGCTGGAAGGATGGTCCAAAAATTAGCAATTGAAGTTCAGTGCCAAGAAATGCTAGATCATGCATCTGGGTAAAAGAAACCGAAGGTTTGCTGCTGCTAGGACACCAGCTTGAAGCAACACAGGTGGAGTGGGATCTTGGCACAATCATTACAGATGACCTTAGGATGAGTAAGCAGTAGAAAAAAAGAGGTGATAATGACACTCTACAGATCACTGGTCAGGCTGCACATGGAAAATTGTGTCCAGTTTTGGAAGCCACACCTGAAGAAGGACATCAACAGACAGGAGGGGGTGCAGAGAAGGTCTACAAAGATGGTGCAGGGTTTGCACCAGGAGCCATATGAAACCAGACTTGCAGACTTACAGCTGTACTCGCTTGAACAAAAAAGAGACATGGGGGACCTGATTGAAACATTTAAGTATATGATGGGAATTAACGTGGCACAGAAAGAAACCCTGTTTCAGATGAAATCAGAGAGTTGCACAAGATGCCACAATCTACAACTGTTAGGAGGGATATTTAGGGGAAACATCAGGAAGTACTTTTTCCCAAGAGGGTGGTCAACTCTTGGAATAGCCTTCCACAAGAGGTAGTAGACTCAAAAAATGTAAGGGAATTCAAATGTGTGTGGGATAAACACTACAGTATGTGCAAAAAAGGAAATAGTCTAAGAGGAGGGGGTAGGTATTCTGGGCAGACTAGGTGGATCAAGAGGTTCCCTTCTGCCAGTTAATTCTTATGTTCTTATGTTAAATTGGATAAAGAATTCAATAGAAAGACCATCTATGTAGGGAGTAATATTTTTCCATAACCCCTTAAGTGTCAGTTCAAGTTCTGCCACTGTAAGTGGTTGTAACAGACTGTATTTGTCAGTTTCCAGCAAAGTGACATTTAAGTGTTTCAAATAATCCACTAAGTCCTGCTGCTCAGGCAAGACATGGGAAGACAATGAATCAAAATATTGCTGAATTATCTGGGTTAAATCATCAGGGTCTGATTTTAAGACCCCATGGGCATCCTGCAAAGCAGTTATGGATGTGTTATCCAGGCAAGTTTTACAAGCACTACAAGGGTCCCCAGTAGGGGGTTTTCATGGTTCCATAAGTTAAGTCTGCCAACAGAGCTGAAGTTCTGTCATACTGAAGGCATTTCATTTGAATTTTAATATTGTTAATCTGAGAAGAAAAACTTTCTTCAGATGCATTTGTTAAAGAAAACAAATGTTGTATGTGTTGCCGTAAGGATAAACACTGAAGAAATGTCTTCACCTGAACCTTTTTACCATATTTTTTAAAACAATTTTGTAACTCTATTTTTGTTTCATCCCACAATTCCCCCAGAGTCATAAAGGCATAACAGTGTCTTTCTTGCCCGTAGTAGCTCCCTAATTTGGTGTTGTAAAACTGCTTCTATCAGAACTGAAACATTAAGCCTCCACCTACGAGGAGGAAAGCTTTGAGAAGGGGGTTGGTTTACTTTCAAACGAAGCAAAACGTGATCTGAAAATTCAATAGGTATCGTGCCAATATTTGTGACAGGGACATTTGGGGAAAAAAACAAATATCAATATGAATGTGCTATTTACCCTTATAATAAGTGGGGCACGGGGCTTTATTTAAGATCGCATAAGTATGCATCAAACCTGCAACATCCAGGCAATTCAGTAAAGCTCATCAATAACAATAGTTTTTTTTTACCTTTCAGTGTTTTAGCTGTTAGATCTATTGGACAATTAGAATCCCTTCCAAGAAAAACAAGTCATGATGTGGCCAAAAACAGCAATATTTATTTGAAAAGCTCAACTCTCTCAGATTTAATCTAGGGAGCATAAACTGAAATAAAGTGGCAAGCATGCTCCAAAAACATCCCATCAATCATTAACAGTCACCCAGGGTGGCCATCTATTAATTTGTGCAAATAAAATTGGTGACTATGAAATAAAATCCCTACACCATCCATCCTATCAAAGCCGGACAACCAATATGAGGGTCCCCACATCCAATTTTTTGTTTACATTGGGCCAAGGCTTAAGAATTTAGCATCCATGTTTCCTATATTATAAAATATCTGCAGTACATTCAGTTGGTACAGAAGTGAAAACACAGCCTTCCATTTAGCTACATTATGTATACTACAAACATTTAGTGTAGCTAAGTGTAAGGCCTTCATTGGTCAGCAAGGGAACAGAAACAGAAAACAAAAATCATGAAATCAACAAAAAATTTCCTCATCATCCATCTCTAAATATTTTTTTCTTTTGTTTTTCTTACCATCTAAGTTTTTAATTGTGAGCAGAGTCTTAAACAAAGTGTCTGAATCAGATTCCTCCATTTCAGTGTCACCCCAGGATGCAGTAAAGGACAAAACATTGTATTTATTAACTAAAGGGAGGTCAGTTGTTTGACTGTCATGGAGCCTGGCACGTTGTCTACGACCAGTGGCCTTGACTTCTCGGGGGGAGGGGGCATAATGTCATCAGGCTGTTCAGAAGGAGCAACCAAGTCAGTCACTGTTTGGTGGTCATGTGTCTCTGACAAATTCAGAACAGGTTCGGTAGATACAAAAGTCTCAGGCACATCACTACCAGAAGATCAGGAATCCAGAGGCTGCTGGTGAGAGTTGCCCAGAATTGTGCCAGGTACAGGATCAGCAGAGAAATCCCATGGAGGATCATCTTGTTCAGTGCTTGACCTTCTGACATTGGAATGACCCTTCTGTAGCATGAGGGAAAGGGGGGATTATCATGCATTGCAGGTCGTTCTGCAACAAACTTCCATTGTGTTCCTGTAGTCAACCGTTTCATTTGTGCTAGCCAAATAATTTCATCTTGGTTGACACCATCCTGTCTATTATGAGCAGCCAATGGGCAATTATGAAACACATGCCCTCTGCCATTGCATAAATTGCAGCGAGCTACACTCCTACATTCAGTGCTTATGTGGTCATACTCACCACACAGGATACAACAAAGTTTGTCTCAAGAGCTAGCTAAATGAGTCCTGTTCCCACATTTATGACAGGCTTTTGGCTGTTTCACATAGAAACAGATGCCCCTGTCCTTTCCAATGAAAAAAATATTTGTTAGATGTAACATTCCGGCTTCTGTTTGTCTTAGCTTAACTTCAAAGTGCCACCCCACCAGTCCAGAAGGATTCTGAATCAATAATAGGTTCAGGTGCTCTAAGGACTTCACAGTGCTTTTGTTGTCAATGATGAATATCCTTGACCCGAATCTGCTCAGTCTGAAACATGATGGTAATACATTTAATCACAGGCATCAAGAGGGGTATCACAAAAAATGGTGTCCAAGTGGGGGACATTTTTTTCTGGTTATATTTCATCCAGAATCTGTCCACCCATGAGCTGTATTAAAGCTTACATCAAAATTCTCCTCTCCGGAGATATGAATAAGCGCATGTACATCAGAGGGAACATATTGCAAGGATTCTTTAATTAAATATTTCCCCACATATTCTCAGTCAGGCAACACCTCCAACCTGCCTTTGTAGTGGATCCTGACCACGTCTCCTAGGAATGGGTTTAGTGCAGTCAAACAAATTAGAAAAATGTGGTACCTTCTGTTGGTTGTGAGCAGCCCCCCCCAAACCCCAGGAGCCCTGTTTCTCATCCAGGCATCCACTCTGTAGTCTCTCAGTGTCCTGTGGAGCATTAGAAAAATGTTGTGGCCTGTCTTGCCTGGGCCTCTGTTCTTGCATATTGGCAATCATATGGGACAAAATTGAGCCTGCATCCTCCTTGGATTCAAAATCATTTTGATTGGAAGCTATCAACATTTCCTTAGGTGGTCCCCATCACGGACTGTAGGCCCACTCGTGTCAACCTCAGAAATGGAATCAATTCTTTGCCCATTACTTCCATCTGGGTGGCCTTGCATTTTGTGCTCCACAGTACAGTGATCATCAACCAAAATTTCACTCACTGGAGTTTCAGTTCATAAAATGTTTACACACTCTTCAGCATCAGACATTAATGCATGTTCAGTAATGTTTTGGACTATTGTAGAGCTAGTAGGTGAAACCCCATCCAAAGTCTTCCCAGAAACAACAACAGGTTCAGGAATACAAGGCAAGTTATCAGCATTTGGGCCAATGACCCACTCATCCATCTCAGTCTGAATCCACCTTTCTGAAGCACCCATGCAGGTGTCCTTTCCGAATCCAGAGGCTGAGACTGTACACCAAAAGCTTTTCTAATTCTGTCTCAGGCAATTGGGTTATGTGGCAGCACAGCTGGCACTCTAAGGCCAGTACTGGATCCCAGTAAGTCTTTACCTTGCAGTTTTTTTTCCCAAACAGAGCTTTTTGCTCTCTTTAATCTTAACCTCCAACTTCTTTTGCAAAGCCAATTTTTTTGACCATAATCTTAATTTTTCCACCTGTGCCAAATCTTCATCATGATGCAGACTCTCCTTCACCAGGTGAAATTCTTCAGGCAAAACTTCTATATCTGACTCACCAAATACCTCACCACTGTTCAGGGTTAAGTCTTCTGAAGTCACTATCGCTAATTCAGGAGTCTGTTGCAAGTGTACACAAGTATCCAAGGCATTCTCCTGTGATGCACAGGTTGGGAGGGAGAATGACTTTCCAGCCTGACCAACCACCTCCTCCTCCTCCAGCTCCCATGCCACCATCTTGGTCACAGGGCCAACAGTGCCACCTGCCAAGAGTAGAGGAATTTCCCCAGTGTCCTGGCCAAATTTCCTCCATTCAATAAAAATACCACCAACAACTTAATCTGGTTCAGTGAACGTTGGCATTCATCTGTATCCCCTTCCCCCAGGACAAGGCTGGAAATAGGCAGCATTATTTAGTCCTCCTTTCCTGCTCAACAAAAACTAAATAAATAATGAAATAAATAAAATGTACTTATTCATGCTTTACTACTACAGTTCAATGAAGCCAGAAACAGGTTAAACAATATTAGCCCCAAAACTGATCTCTGTGGGACCCTGCTTGTCACATTTGCCCAACTAGGGAGGTGTCCCCTCACATTTACCCTCTGTCTTCTTTTGTTAAGCCAGGAGACTATCCAGTTTATCAGGTTGCTGTCCATGCCTACACCTACTAGTGTTTTCATTAATTCAGTGTGTGACACTGAGTCAAAAGCCTTCAAAAAGTCTATGTACAGCATTTCCACAGAGACTCCCCAATCAATAGCCTGACTGACTGGTTCAAAAAAACTCATCAGGCTAGTAATACAGGTAGATGACCTGTTTCTTGTAAAGCTGTGTTGTAACATATCTACTTGTCCACTGTTTACAATGAAAGTTTCAATACTGTCCATTATTATGGACTTCAACATATTCCCTAGTACCAACATAATACTGACTGGTCTGTAACTCTCTTGTTTGTCACACTATGATTACTTATTCTATGCTTTGTTCATACAGGGGCATTCATTCTGAACACTTGAGTGACACCTTCATTAATTTATTTATTTATTTATTTGAAATTAGTCCAACTAGAATAACTCCATTAGATGCTGCATCTTGCTTTCATGGGGCTTCCCAGGGAGGAGAACAGCAGTCAACATGTTAGCATAGTCTAACAGGAATAGTTACATACAAGCTATAATATAGGAGGCAAAAAAAAAAAGCCTATAAAGGTAAATAAAGCCAAACAGTGATCAAGCAAGCTAGCAATGTGGAGCCACAATAAATAAAGAGCTTGAGCATTGTTATGCAGAATGATCATGACTGGGGAGAGGGGGATATTAGACCAAAATAAATACTGGGAGTGCTAAGGTAGCTGGCAAGACTGGGCTTGCTTTGCAAGCTAGATGCATTCCCTAGTTGAAGAGGAGGTTTTTCCACAGAGTATGGTGCTGCAAATGCATAAGCCTTTCTATCAAATGTTCCCAGTGTATGGTGCTGCAAATGTAAAGGACTTTTTACTGAATGTATGCATCATCCCTTGAACTGAGAAGGTAAATGCTGTTGCTGACCAGAATGAGCTGGCACTGCTTGACTGAATGAGTTGGACTTGGAGATAATTAGGGGCTTTTCCTTGTGCACAGTTGTACAAAAAAGAAAAACAAAGATAGTCATGCTTCAATGAGGGACTTAGCCTGTTAAGCTACTCATACAACAGACAAGGATAGGCGAACATCCATAGGAGAGGATACACCCACATATACAAACAATCAAGAGGTATAGAATGGTTTATATGAAACACCCAACTTTATCAGTGATTCTTAAATTTCCAGGAGTCGTGGAAGGTGTGATACTTTTTATTTGATCAACATATATCTTCTACAAAGATGGTATAGTACGCAAACTTTCAAGGCCCCACAGGTCCCTTCTTCAGGTGAATAACAAACTGAGCAACATAAGCGCATTTCTATACACTGTGAAGCAATGCTTAAAATAATTGAAAAGAATTTAAGAGGAAAGGTCAATTACCTAGAACAACAGTTCTCAAACTTTGTCATAGTGAGCCTCCCCTAAGCCATGAAAAAGATCTTGAGCCTCCCCCAAAATACTGAAATATTTTTGGGCCTCCCCATAGAAAAATAGCCTACTTTTCACAGTACATCAGGAATAAATTGAAACCTCTTTGCATAGCTGGCTCTTATGTTATTAAGCTTATAATAACACCCCCCAACAGGACAACCTACTTGCTCCAATATTTTGACTCTTGAACCATTGTTGCCCCTTATGCCATACCTTCATGGGTCAGACTGCTTTTTCTGTTGCCCATCTAACTGGAATAACCTTCCTGCCGACCTCTGCCTCTCCCCCTCTCACCCTGCTCTTAAGCAACTTCTCAGGGATCATTTTGCTCCCTCCTGCTCTTATTCCTAGTACCTGTATGGTTAACTCTTGTATTTGGACAGTTCTGCTGCCAGTCTTATTGATCAACTGTTCTTCGCATTGTTGGTTTATTGTTCTTAATTTGTTTGCACTTTTATTCATTTTGTATTGCTTAAGTGTTTTGCAGTTACATTTTTGAATTGTATTCTCTCACTACCCTTCCTGGGTACACCTGAAATAAGCCATGGCTCAGTGTACAGTACCTTCCCTGGTCACTGACTTGTGATTAAATACATACATTCACCTGCTATTATCCTCTTTCAGTTTGCCTTATCCCTTCACTCAAACTCTATAAAGTTCAAAATTTAAATACAGTACTTTTTCAAGACTTGCTTGAGCCTCCCCTAGAACAGGTTGGGGCCTCCCAAGGGAGGCTGGCCTCACCATTTGAGAACCCCTGACCTAGAATAGTATGTAGTTAGCAGTGGGTTGTAGATAGGAAGTCCTTTAGGTGTAAAGTTCTGTTTTTTGCATGCAGTTAGGTGACAGATGTCACTGTATTCGCCATCTGAAATGGCAACTCTGCACCATGATGAAAATGGAAACTAAACGCGACAGTGACATCTACTTCCTAACTACTATACATGCAAAAAACTGAACAGTATACCTAAAGGACTTCAGTTCTACAACCCACTGCTAACCATATACAATTAATGGTAATCAAACCTTCCTGTTAAATTATTTCAATTACTGTATTTTAAACATTGCATCACAGTTTATATAAATTCTGCTTATGTTGCTCACTTTGCTATTCACCTAAAGAAGGGACATTTGAGGCACCAAAAGCTTGTGTATTATCTCATCTTTGTACAAGACAAATGTTGGTCCAGTAAAAGGTATCATCCCTTTCAGTGACTCCTGTTTTCCAAGGACCTATATGGCTAAAATCTCTTTCTTAACTTTCCAGAAATGCAGGAAAAAACTTTTCTAACACTTCCTTGTATTTATAGAGGCTAAAATAATATTCTAAATCAGAGGCAGCTATTCTTACTTACTGTATATAAAGCCACAGTACTGGACAGTTAGATACTGTATAGCTTCTTGAGAATAAGCAGGGCTCCACTTTTGTCATGGAATTCATAAAAGTCATGGATTCCAAGATATTTCTCATTTTATTCATGATTTCAGGCATTTCCCATGATAACACCATGATTTTTGGTATTTTCCACCAAAACCTTATGATTTGTAACATTTTCCATCAAGGCACCATAGTTTGGGGGCATCTGCAAATAACACACTCATAATTTCATGCCTAACCACCACAATACGCTTTGTCCCCAATCAGCCTCAATGTGTGTGGTTCTGGACTTGCATGTAAGCCCCGGTCTCTGAGATGGCAGCACAATAACAAAACTACAGCCCTAGAAATAAGTGTCTTGCAAGACATGGTGGACATTCCCCACAGTATAAAATACATTAAATTTTATCCTCACAATTGTTCAGTTCAACAACAGCTCTGAACAATTATGAGGTGTGATGTAAATACGGACTGTTTATAAGGCTATATGCATTCAGCGTTTCTGTCATTCATTGTACTGTAGCAATGGCCACTTAGCCCTAAATTCTATCAACAGAACTACATTGACAGTAATTGTAAAACATTGCAGATTATATAACTAAGAAATAAAAGAGCAGGTAATGCACCATGAACAACTTTGAAAAACACAATGCAGTATTTAGACACAATTCGGATTATATTTGACATTTTATCTGGATTTCTCATTCTCTTGCTCCTTGTTTTTGAGAACATTTCTATGACAATCCCAATACCCCACTTGTGCATCACAATATATGTTTTGCAGTAACATACTGGGATGTCACTAGCAAAGGAGTATGACCTTTGGTAGAGAAAATAAATGGGAGTAGCTGAATATTAAGGGCCAAAGTTCCTGTTTTTATGCAGCACTTTTTAGTAGTAAATTATGAGATACATGACACATATAGAAACCCACTGTTCATCTACCCCTCCCACACCACCACCCTTCCCCCCCACTAGATAATTTCTGAGTCATTCACTCATTTTATTAAAATCTGCCCTCCTGAAGTTCAGGACCCTTGTTCTTGTATGATTTTCTTCCACTGCAATCTTTATGTTGAACTTCACTGAGCGGTGGTCACAGGTACCCAGGTGGCCTCCAACCTTCAGGTCTGTAATGCTGCCCCTTTTTATGAGCACCAGGTCCAGTACTACCGCATCATGAGTGGGAACTCCTGACTAGTTGCCTGAGAAATTGCACTTGCAAGGAGTCTATGATGTGTTTGCTTCTTGCTGGGGCCATGGCTGGGAGGTGCTAATCTACATCCAGCAGACTGCAGTCTCCCAGTAGCAGTATATCCCCTTTATCTGCTATTGTGCTGATGTCTTCCCCCAGTTTTTTATCTAGTCCCCCCACACACACACACAATGGAGGCCTGCAGATCATCACGATATCAATAGTGGCTCAGTCTCCTGTCTTCAGGGTGACCCACAGTACCTCCAACCCCTCCTTTTCCCACTTTGATAACCTCCCTTACATGCAGCACCACTCCTTCTCCCTTCTTCTCCAACCTATTCTCCCTGAACTGAGTATAGCCAGGTATGCCCATATTCCAGTTGTGGTTGCCTAAGCACCATGACTCAGTTATGGCCACAATACCCAGGTCTGCCTCTGCCATGATGGCCTCTAGGTCTGGAATTTTAGTTCCAAGACTCCTTGCATTTGCAAGTTTGAACTAAAATGAATAGTGGGACTAGGTAGCATAACTGTTGTCAGGCAGTAGCCTTTAATTGTTGATGAGCAGCAGCAATCATCCCACTATGACCCCATTAAATGTTACAGCAGACAAACATCACTTTTCTTTACCTTTATAAACTACAGTACATGACCTTGTCTGCACCCATATACTTGCATACAAGACACCCTGGGTTGCATATGTAAATCACCATTAAGGATTTTGCATATATTACCTTACAATGCCTCAAATTAGGTGGTTCATGTTATTTTGTATATTTTTTTTAAATGTGGCTTTATTGCCAATGCAATTTTTAGTGTAGACCATGCTTTTGAGCTGAAGTTCTTTTCTTTTAAACTGTGTTTCTTTGTTGGGCTCACCATGACCCAGACAGCTGTCTATATATGGCTGGTTGACCCTATGTCCTTAGCAGAGACAAAAACCATGTCTTACTGATGAGTCCTGACAAGATCAAATGATGTGTTTGTTTTCTTTTGTTTGCTTGTTTTCGGGAATCTAGAGATTGTCTGTGAAGCCTTTGGTACCTTAGAGCAATAATTAGTCCTGATTAAAACATAGACAGTTGAACTTTCATAATATTGATTTGCATACATTACCCATGATGCCTTGCATTACGGTGTGCGCATCAGTTCGTATTTCTTTGACACATGGCTGTATCATCAATGCCATTTCTTTTTTTATTCCATAACCCTTACTTCAGTGTTTTTGTGTTGATGTTTTTGACTTTGGAATTTCTAGCCTGTAGCAGTTTGCACTATGAATGGTCCTCTCTCTACTAATATTTATTAATGAATATTATTTTGTTCTCAATCTGTACTTGGCATCAGCAGACATGGTACAAACAACAGCATGTTTTCTTCTGAATATATTATAATGAATCAATTAAATGCAACTAAGCATACATTATGGTATGCAGTTCACTTGGGGTTTTGCTGGCACACACAGTACAGAGCCCTTGACTCTCTTCCTTGTACTTTATAAATGTCATCAGAACTCCTCAATTGCTTTATGCCCTTATTATGTACAGCTGTTTGTAGTTTAACCCATACTGTATATTATTGACATGTCTAGGTTTGCACACACTCTTTGGTGCAGAATCTGGGTTCTGTAATCAGGAGTAGCACTCCCCAATACGTGAAACTCGATAGCCAGAAAGTACAGCAATCCACATCAAGGTTGAGGAAGAACTAAGTAGCAAAACTTGCAAGTACTGAGGGGTGATGCTAGATGCACTGAAAATGGTCACTTAGAACAAGAGATCTCCCTTTCCCTGACAAGTCATATGGCATCTGCACTCCTGATAGCCCCTTCTACTCCTCTTACTTCACTTTGGGTAGTTTATGTCATGTAACAGCAGCAGAGCATTGCATTTGTGAGTTAAATGGTCCGCCAATGGTGAAATAACCAGTTGTAAATTTCAGGCCTGAGTACAGTGTGCTGATCATCAGAGCAAGATTAGGTCAACTGCTGTCTTGCAGCTTGCTGAAGGACTTGCTCTAGTGAAGACTCTGTTCTCCAGGCTACTAATCAAAATGAGTGAAATTAAAGCAGCTTGCACCCAAATAACAACAGATGTGTTCCCTCTCACAGAGTCATATGCACAGAATCCAACTTGCACAAAATGGAGGACAATGTGGACAAAATACAGTGCCAACTCAGGGAACATGACTGCCTCATTTAACTCCTCTGGGACCATGTGAAAGACTTAGAAAACAGGGCCAATGAAACAACCTATGGTTTGCTGGCTTTCCTGAGGGATATGAAAGCTAGGACTGTGGGGCCTTTCTCCAATGTTTGTTACCAGTTTATTGAAATCTTGATGGCCCAGTGACTATCGCGTGGGGCATGTTCATTGCTCCTTAGCTACTTGTCCAAAGCCAGAAGACCATTCATATCTGATATTGGGCCACATCCTACATTTCCCATGCTAAAAACCAATCCTATGGATGGCTAGACTTTGATATGGCAGAGGCACAGCATTCAAATCTTCCAAGACTTCTTCCAAGAGTTTTAGAGGAAAGGAAGGATCTACGCAGAGATTTATAAAAGACTGCACTAGCTTAGGACCAATTATAGCCTTGGGTATCCAGCCACCCTCCAGATCATGATCAACAGGGTGCTGAGTGACTTTTAGTCATGTGAAACAGTGAAGACATTTGACCTCAACACTGGGCTCCCTGTAGCCCATAGGGCTCTGCAACTACTTCTATGGACATCACACAACAATCCTGACTCAACAACCTACACTGAATCAGGGGCACCACAACTGGTGGACAATGGTTGGAGGACTCTCAGCCACTGCTGTAGCCAGAAGAAAAAGAAGGTAAAAGAACAACATAAGCCTTGTAAAAAAAGACAGAAAGAACAGGCTTCTTCAACTGACAATCAGCGAAGCAGGAGCCACATGGCTTTCTACAAAAGATTCTCCCCTTACAAGTGAAGCAAACAAGTGAACAAATATGCACTGCTCAGAAATTCTTCTCCCAGCAAGTCTGCTGACTTCCCACCCCTCTTGCCTGTGCCTGCCTTCCCATCTCATAAGACTCAGCCTACAACTTATTGGGCTGAAATTGCTGCCACCACAACCCTTCCAACTAGCAGCTCCTAAGGCCTGAGGATCTGCCACCATTTATCGCTTGCCACCACTGGAACCACACCTGCAGGCTAAGACTTTCAAAGTATGTATCTGTGGCTGGACATTACTTGAGGCTGCATGATCCCTTTTGGCTGTCTTACTCTTGGTTCATTAGGGGGGACTTGGTTCTTTTCCTCCCATGGATCTCCCAAGGTGGTCTCACATAATTAGCACTGTTTATATCATTAGAGCAGGGTCTTTGCTATGACTGCCTATGGAATAATGTAGGTTTCTCTTAATGTTCAGCCTCATACTTTATAGTGAATATTTTTCTTAATGTGTTCCAGTGGTGTGGTAGTGAGAGAGGGTTGTGTGTCAGGTTTTAATAATAGTTTCCTACTTACAGTGCTTTCCTGCCCTTTCTGCCACAGATATCTCTTTCTTGGGTGGCTGTTTGTTTGCATGTTCGAGAAGACTTCTTGAACATGCATAGGACTCCTTCACCTCATTACTGTGTGGTCAACCCACAAACTTTCCCATTGTGACAAGGCTGAGTACACCCCAACAGACACTCACCTCACTTCCATGCCTGCCTCTCCCTGTGGTATTTTCTCCGTCTTACTCCTCCCATGTTCATGAGGGCCCCTGGCAGATTTCAGAATGTTGTGCTCTGTGACTGAAACATTGGGCACTGATGAAGGCTCTTCAAACATGGAAGAGATCTCCAAGATACATGCTGTAGGACTATCCTCCCTTCTTCTACCATGACCTCACAAGGGAATAGGGGGCAACCCTACTTGTAAAGCTGCCCTACCCTTGACATGACACTGGCACACACCACTGGCAAAAATACCTTCCGATGCTTAACCCCTGCAGTGCACTGTCAGACCCCCTTACCCTTAGTGTATCGTCCATAGCACATACTTGTTAGCTGTCACAACAATGGAGAGGATGGATAAATCGGAAAATACTAACTATGAATAATGTTCACAATGGAGAAATCTTAGTGTGCAGTCTTTTAGTTTATATAATTTATGCATTCAAATACAACCTTGTGAGGTGGTAGTGGAATGAGGCTGAGTGCTGTGTTCTATAAGTAGGTTTCCTTAATTTGCTTTCCTGCACATTTCTCAATTACAGCAAGCTGTGTCTTGGTGTTGACACCTGTTGCATGCTCAAGAGGACTTTTCAACAGTGCACAGGATACCCTTACTTTGTTCACTGTATGGTTAACTCCCAGAATCTCTTGTTGTGGCACACACACTCCCCATTTCATCCTTGCCCCTCCCAGTTCATGAGGTGAGGTCATAAGAAGACCATGTTGAAAATTTGGTGGAAAACTATGGTTAAATGCCAAGGTTATGAGTGAACATTGAAATATTTCAACATTCACTTATAACTTCACTAATGTCACTAATGTTCAATGATTTTCAACCAAACTTTCAACATGGCCTCAGCGTGGCCTTTTTTGGGACCCCATCTCATGGACAAGGCTGGTGAAATTTTTCAAATCAAGGCCAAAAGGTGATTTCACTGCTGCTCCGCAAAAGCATGTTTTGGGCAGAATTTGAAATGTTTCACCTACCAGGTTCACGACATGGGGTTATAAGAACACAGTGTTCAAAATGTGGGGTCAAAATATTAAAAAAACAACAAAGCTATGACTATATCTTGACATTTATTCAATCTCGCTCATAACCTTGATGATTATCAATATTTTGACTCGAAACTTTGAACATAGCCATTTTTCACACAACCTCATAAACGTGACTGGTGTCATTTTTCCAAATCCTAGAAGAAATGTGTTTTTGCACTTGTTGTGTGAAATGTAATTTCACCTACTTTTCTGGAAAGTTGCATGTCATGTTTCTAAGGGGAGTCATAAAATGCCTATTTTGAAAATTGTGATCAAAATTAAGAAAAAAAGCATTATTAAGAAAAATTGTGTGTACTGCCAGACTTTACCCCACTAGGTTGTGCCTTGTGGCTTGTGCTCATCAGTCAAGTTTGGGGACGAGCTCAGGGAGCCAGAAGGATGGGCAGAGGCTAGGGAGGCCAGCATGGTCAAGTAGCACCACCCTCAGAATGAGAAGGGAAGGTGCAGGGTTGTCCCCATGGGCCCAAGTACCATATAGCGAAAACTTTTCTCTTGGCATAAGGCCCTGCACCTCTGTACATTGGCTATCAGATGGACTGTTTTCCTGGTGCGTCTGCATCTGTTGCCACATGGAAGCCCAGATGTAGCTCACCAGATGGACCCACAAATTCTTGACATCTGTTGCCACACTTCCTAGGCAGATGGACCCTTCCCTGAGTACTGGAAACAGAGGGTCATGCACATCTGCATCTGTCCATGCAGGTCCCAAAAGAAAGTAAATTCTTTGTAAAAGACTGAGTTAATGCACTAGTTAGGTTCAGCTTAATGCCACAAAAGTAGGGAGATGTGGCATTATGGTTTCCGATCCTAACTCCACACAGCACAAGAAGAAAAGGCAGTATAGTGCAGTGGTTTAAAGCTCTGAGCTGCAAATCTGGTGACATTCAGCAGACCAGACCTGGGTTTGAATCTCACAGCTTCCACTTGCATACTGTGTGACCCTGAGCAAGTCACTTAACTTCCCTGTGCTCCCAGGTCACACCTGTAAAAAAGCTTTCAGCTTAGTGTGCTATTCCTGGTTAAACAACTAAAACAAAAATGGACATCACATAAGCAACCACTGACAGCCATTGTCAGGTAACACAAATAACATACTATTATTTCTCGATGACACAAACTGCAGTAGCACTGATGTGCTGCCTTGATATATTTGTGTCTGTGGCTGCAGAAGCACAGGCCTCACAGGTGCCTGTGCTTCTGCAGCCTCAACTGTGTGTATGTCTTACAGTGTTAAGGTGTACTTGTGGCTGCATAAGTCTTGGCTCCACAGGGGCCTGTACTTCTGTAGACAGAAGTACTGTTGCAATTTGGGTATCGTGGATTTGTATCAGAGACATGACCAGGGGTGTGTGAGAGATGTGGTTGCAGTAGAGCCCACACTGTCAGGGGTCCCAGAGCCTCAGAGGTCAGCATAAGAAAACTTTGTTACAGACAAACTTGCATGCTGTCTGACTGTGAACAGGGCCAGGACAGGGTAGTACTAACCCAGTAAAACTACCACTAACCTTACTAGTGCTGCCCCTACAACCAGCCAGGAGAATGGCTCCATAATGCATAGTGCAGGTGCATTATTTCCCATTCACAAAAGCAGCCATGTAAATGATCCTGTTGGGCAAGTAAGGTGGTATGTGGCCATTTGCATGCTCATTATGGGCCCATTTATATAGACAGCAGGTGGCATAGTGGGGACCCCCAAGCCCCTGCATGACACAGCCACAGTCTGTGATGGCTAGTGTTCCCTCCATCCCACCATGATCACTGACCGCCGGTACTGTGTGAAACACAAAACAGCTCCCTGGTGGTCTAGTGGTCCCTCCCTGTCCCCCATCACTAATCACCATCTCTGTAACAATATAAAAGATGTTCCTGGTGGTCTAGTAATCTCTCCCCCCGCTGATCACTGATCACTGTCCCTGACAGTCAAAACATACAGTAAACTCTTCCCTGGCACTCCAGTGGTCCCTCTCCTGATCGCCGATCACCATCCCTGACACAGTCAAAACATACAGTAAACTCTTCCCTGGTGGTCCAGTGGTCCCTCCCCTCCCCCAACTGCTGATCACCAGCTTCAACAATTTAAAAACATACAGTACACTTTTCCCTTATAGATGTCCCTCTCTGTCCCAAGTCACCAACCACCATCCCTATAGTTAAAAAAAAAAGTAAAGAATGCACTGGTGGTAGTGGTCCCCACTCCGTGACCACCTATTGCTTGACCAATACCAATATATATATTCCCTGGTGGTCTAGTGGCCCCCTGGCCAATTGTCATCTCAATCAATATCAACGAGGGTCATGAATGAACTGTGGTGGCTAGTGGTCCCTCCTCCAACCGATCACCTGCCCGAGATATGACTACATATTCCCTGATGTCCAGTGGTCTCACCCCCCACCCAATCACTGTCCCAAGATATAAATAAAGTTTTCCCACTGTCTACCATAGCCCTCCATCCTGACCCAGTAAAGATGAACTGGAAACATGTCCCTAGTGGTCTGGTGTCCCCCCCTCCATATCCCTGATCCCCTGTACAATGCATGAAAACCGTACCCTAGTGGTCTAGTCATTCCCACACCCCCACCCTGGCAGGAAGTGACCCCCACCCCGCCCCCCAGCTCAACCGGAGCCGTGACAGGCACAACCCTCTTCTCACCACTATGGCGGGTCACCAATTGAACTGTCACTGAGCATGAACTGTATACAGTGCACACTCAATGGTTGACAGACAGCTGACTGGTTGAAAATTTCAGACTAAAATTCCAAACCATCTGGGCACTAGGCGATGGCAAAAGAAAAGCAAAAAAAAAGAGCAAGAAACAGCGATTCTTTGCATTTTTTCACTATACACATCTCAGAATCTGCACATCTGTCCAGAACAAAACTTGGTAAGTCAAGAGATATACCCCACAAGACCTCATATGAAAGATTTCATGTAAATCTGTAGAATGGCTGCAAAGATATTAAAGTGCAACATTTGGGGTTTAACATTAAAGTGCCTACTCAACCCTGATTGACTGTCAATCAATGAATGCTTACTGTATACAGCAAGCCCTCATTGACAGTTCAGTCAATGGGTGGCTGTGGTGGTGAGCAAAGGTCTGTACCACTCTCTGACTTGCATTCAGGATGAGGGGGAGTGGGGTGGTGGGACACTACCTGCTGAGGTAGAAGGTCCACTGGACAACAGGGAATAGTGTAACATTATGATACAGGGGACTAAGGAATAGGGTGGGTGGTCTGCTAGACACCAGGGAATAGTGTAACATTATGATACAGGGGACTAAGGATAGGGTGGGTGGTCTGCTAGACACCAGGGAATAGTGTAACATTATGATACAGGGGACTAAGGATAGGGTGGGTGGTCTGCTAGACACCAGGGAATAGTGTAACATTATGATACAGGGGACTAAGGATAGGGTGGGTGGTCTGCTAGACACCAGGGAATAGTGTAACATTATGATACAGGGGACTAAGGATAGGGTGGGTGGTCTGCTAGACACTGGAATAGTGTAACATTATGATACAGGGGACTAAGGATAGGTGGGTGGTCTGCTAGACACCAGGAATAGTGTAACATTATGATACAGGGGACTAAGGATAGGGTGGGTGGTCTGCTAGACACCAGGGAATAGTGTAACATTATGATACAGGGACTAAGGATAGGGTGGGTGGTCTGCTAGACACCAGGAATAGTGTAACATTATGATACAGGGACTAAGGATAGGGTGGGTGGTCTGCTAGACACCAGGGAATAGTGTAACATTATGATACAGGGGACTAAGGATAGGGTGGGTGGTCTGCTAGACACCAGGAATAGTGTAACATTATGATACAGGGGACTAAGGATAGGGTGGGTGGTCTGCTAGACACCAGGAATAGTGTAACATTATGATACAGGGGACTAAGGATAGGGTGGGTGGTCTGCTAGACACCAGGGAATAGTGTAACATTATGATACAGGGGACTAAGGATAGGGTGGGTGGTCTGCTAGACACCAGGGAATAGTGTAACATTATGATACAGGGGACTAAGGATAGGTGGGTGGTCTGCTAGACACCAGGAATAGTGTAACATTATGATACAGGGGACTAGGATAGGGTGGGTGGTCTGCTAGACACCAGGGAATAGTGTAACATTATGATACAGGGGACTAAGGATAGGGTGGGTGGTCTGCTAGACACCAGGGAATAGTGTAACATTATGATACAGGGGACTAAGGATAGGGTGGGTGGTCTGCTAGACACCAGGGAATAGTGTAACATTATGATACAGGGGACTAAGGATAGGGTGGGTGGTCTGCTAGACACCAGGGAATAGTGTAACATTATGATACAGGGGACTAAGGATAGGGTGGGTGGTCTGCTAGACACCAGGGAATAGTGTAACATTATGATACAGGGGACTAAGGATAGGGTGGGTGGTCTGCTAGACACCAGGGAATAGTGTAACATTATGATACAGGGGACTAAGGATAGGGTGGGTGGTCTGCTAGACACCAGGGAATAGTGTAACATTATGATACAGGGGACTAAGGATAGGTGGGTGGTCTGCTAGACACCAGGAATAGTGTAACATTATGATACAGGGGACTAAGGATAGGGTGGGTGGTCTGCTAGACACCAGGGAATAGTGTAACATTATGATACAGGGACTAAGGATAGGGTGGGTGGTCTGCTAGACACCAGGGAATAGTGTAACATTATGATACAGGGGACTAAGGATAGGGTGGGTGGTCTGCTAGACACCAGGGAATAGTGTAACATTATGATACAGGGGACTAAGGATAGGGTGGGTGGTCTGCTAGACACAGGAATAGTGTAACATTATGATACAGGGGACTAAGGATAGGGTGGGTGGTCTGCTAGACACCAGGGAATAGTGTAACATTATGATACAGGGGACTAAGGATAGGGTGGGTGGTCTGCTAGACACCAGGGAATAGTGTAACATTATGATACAGGGGACTAAGGATAGGGTGGGTGGTCTGCTAGACACCAGGGAATAGTGTAACATTATGATACAGGGGACTAAGGATAGGGTGGGTGGTCTGCTAGACAACAGGGAATAGTGTAACATTATTTTATAGGGTATTGAGTGGGGGGGAGGGACCACTGGACACCAGGGAAAGATTATATCTTACATCCAGATGGTGATCAGCAGAGGGAGGGTCCACTAGTCACCAAGGAATTATATTATTGTACATCGAGATGGTGATTTTTTATTACTATTTATTTAATTAATATATCACAATAGTCCTTTGAGAGTGAGCTCTTTTGCAAAGGTTCCATGTCAGGGTCGACAAATAAGACAAAGACACATATACAGTGGTTACAGATGCTAGCTCAATTGGCTTACAAGAGCATTTACAATAGAGTTACACAAATTGGAGAAAAGGAGCATTTGTAACAGAGTAGAAGCTAATTCAGAAAAAATGATCGATAGCATCAGTTAACCAGTAAACCAGAGGGCAAGAGGTGGGGGTAGTGGGCCAGGTCACTGTGGGGGTGGGGGAGCAGCTCCAAAAGGGCCTTGTCAATTTGGGGTTGGGGAGAATGGGGGAGGCATTATCCACATACTGGGTTAGAATGGATCAAGCAGCTTTACTTATGCTCTATTTGCAAGGATGGCAAGAGGAGGCAGGAGTTCTCTGGGTAGCCCTACATTGGATGGTACCTATGTTGAAGGACTAAAACTTTCAGGAGGAGCCTGAGCAGCAGGTGCATTTTGCACATGACATGAGATGCTGTCTGAGGCCTGCTTTGAATTGTGATATGCTCTCTGTGTGTGAGTAGTTTCTTAGGGAGTTTATTGATCCAGAGGGGGGCCCGGTGAGCGAAAGCCCACTGCCCAAGTGAGGTTTGGCGGAATGGGATAGACAGTGTTCCATTCTTCCTCTCTCTGGTTATGGGAGGTGTGGGAGAAGCCTCAAGCAGTTTACCTACACAGGGTGGTGTTTTCCCTAGGACTGCCTTCTTTGCCAGGAGGCAAATTTGGAATTTGATCCTGTCTTTTAGGTTGAGCCAGTTTGTACGCTCATATAGGGTACTTATGTGAGTGTATTGATCTTTGCACAGGGTGAGGTGGCATGCATTATTCAGTGTGATTTGGACCATTTTGAATGCTGTATCTGTGGTGGCACCATAAACCACTAGCCCGTAGTCAATCATGGAGAGTATGGAGCTGGAGACAGAGGTTCAGAGTGCTTCCTGGGTGAGGGATTTTTTATGCCTGTATAGGACCCCAATCTTTGTGTTCACCACTCTTACAAGGGATTCTATGTGGTGCGTATAAGTGAGTCAACAATGATGACCCCAAGGTACTTGAACAAGTGTACCTGCTCAATCTGTTCGCCAGCCTTGTTAGTGATTTTGAGGGAGGTGTGCCTCGGCTTATGGTGAGGGCTAGATAGAAGCATGGCCTGGGTTTTCTTGCAATTTAGTAGCAGCTTTTGCCTTCTGAACCAATCCTCGAGTTTATTGAAGGAGTTCACTAGCTCTGATTGTATGGCTTCATGGGAAGAGCTGCTGCTTAGCAGCACGGCATTGTCTGCGTATAAGATAAGTTTAGTGTTGCATGCCGAGGGGAGTTCATTTACAAATAGGCTGAAAAGTAGGGGCCCTAGAACTGATCCTTGAGGGACTCATAGGAGTACATTTTTGGAGCTGGATATTGTCTGCCTGATTTTGACTCATTGGATCCTGTGTGTTTGGTAGTCATTGAACCAGTTCAGGGCGTTTGGTTCTACACCCAATTTTTGGAGCTGGAGTAGTAGTAGTGGATGCTTTACGGTGTTGAAAGCTTTGGTGAGGTCGATGAAGATGGACCCCACCAATTCTCCTTCATGCAGTGCCTTATGTGCAAAGTTGGAGTATTCCAGCAGTGCTGTGGTGGTGCTGTGTTTTTGCCTAAAGCCATGTTGGTTTGGGCAGAGAGATTGTACTTGTCGAGGTATTCTGTGAGTTGGCTAGCTACGATTTTCTCCAGTGCTTTGGATAAAGGGAGAGGATAGATATAGGCCTGTAGTTAGCCACCACTGCCTTATCACCAGTCTTATGCACTGGCATCATCAGGGCTTATTTCCATATCTCAGGCAATTGAGCAAGAGCCAGGGATTTATTAAATAGCATTGTTATGGGCATGATCATAACATCAAGTGTGAGGGATATTAACTTCATGTCTAGCCCATTGCTCCCCATTCTAGATTTGCCTAGGACATCCATGACCACCTTTAGTACCTCCTGCGCTGTCACCTTCTTAAAGTAGAAGGCAGGGTGGTTAGTTGTCGGTAGGCTGGCACTGCACTGGTCATCTGCAGGCAGAAGGTAGTCTACCAGCAGTGCTGGGGACAGGTCTGTAAAGGCTTGGTTAAAGGCACCAGCTATGGCTAGCAGATCCGAGGAGGGATTGTTATTTATATTGAGCATCTTTGGGTGCTGCTTCTGGTCTCTACCAAGGATGTACTTAACGTTGTTCCAAAACCGCTTTCCATCACCCCATGCGTTATTAAGCTGGGTCTTATGGAAGTTAGCCTTTGCGAGCCTGATGAGCTTAGTGCATTGATTTCTGGCAGTTTTGAGGCACTGTATGTCGTGTTTGCTACCTGAATATATAGCTTTTTCCCAGAGGCAGTCCCTCTCCTTTAAGAGGGAGAGAAGCTAGTCATCAATCCAGCCACTGACCTCCCCCCAAATTTTCCATTTTGTGTGTGGTGCAAAGATATCACAGATGGAATTGAAACCCTCAGTGAGGAAGCTAAGACCTTGGCCCAGCACAGGTGCCTTACTTATTGGGGACCAGTTGTGGGCACAGAGGGCCAATTTGAGGGGTCCAAGTTTGCCTTTTTGCAGAACCCTGCTCTGTATGAGGCGGGGGTGGGCACTTGGCAGGTTTAGTGGTCTATATAAAAGAGATCGGGGAGTGGTCACTAAGCACATCTGGGAGAACCCTGACTTCAGGGACTTGAGATGGTGAGCTAGCTAGGACCCAGTCAATGAGGGTGCTAGTGCCAGCCTTATAGTTCTGCCTGGTGGGGTGTGAGACAAATTGCGTGAGATTGCGTGCGGAGATTAGGTCTCTGGAGGGTGCCGCCTCCTTACATAACCAGTTAATGTTAAAGTCACCAGTCAAGATGAGTTCAGAGCCCTTTTTGAGAGCACTGATTTCTTCCATAATGAGAGGATGGCCTTCCTTGGCTTTTTTGGGTGGCAGGTAGGTTGTGGCGATAGTGAGGATTTTGCCTTTTTGGCCAGTTTGTATTTTTACCACTAGTAGCTCATCGTCCTCTGTAACTTTGTAGCTAGGGAGGATGGAGCAGCTTAGTGAGTTTCCGGCATACAGGAGGCAGCCGCCACCTTTCCTCCTAATTCTATCAAGAGGAAGCATTTGGTAACCTTCAATGGTGACCTCATCATTTTTTGACCCTACTCAACAGCCAGGTTTCAGTTAGGCAGATTATGTCAGGGGTATGTATGGCCATCCAAGCCTGGAGCCGATCTGATTTTGCAGGTAGGCTGCAAATGTTTAGTGCTGTTATCTTTATGCCGTTCACAGTATAGGCCCCCCTACTCCTCAGGGCTGTTGGACCAGGGTTAAGGTGAACATTGCCAGAGAGTAGCAGTAGCATAAAGATAATCTTTCTGGGGGATATGGTGATGTATAACTTCCCCCACATCTTCTGTCACCTGCGCTTCATGTGGGAAAGGTGTTTAGATGCCTGTTTTTATTTATAGGGAAAGTTAGCTGTTAGGATTAAGGTGTAGGAGGTTGACTTGGTGATCACGGTGTATGGGAAGTGAAGTGGGATTTAGAGTCTATCTTGTCCTGGAATGGTAGTGGCCATATGTATGTTTTTCCTCCAGCAGGCACACTTTGGGTATGCAGAGTGGGGAGGTAGAGATCCAAAATCATATATGGTACCAGCTAGGCCAAAGGAGGTAGTGAGGAGGAGGAGGAGGAGGAGGAGGAGGAGTAGATTGTAGTGGTAACTCATTGTTGTTTGTCTAGGAGTTTCTGTCTAGTATTAAGTGGTGCTGGTTGAAAGCGTTTCCTTTGTGGCTTTTAGGCTGAAGTCAGAGTGCTAAAAAGGGTGTGGAAGGGGAGTGGTGAGCAATCGTGGGCATGGCTAGTGCCTATTTCATAGAGGCCAGGGTTGGAGCGGGTGCGGTGGGATGAAAATACAGACTGGAACTGAGAGGTGCAGTTAGCTGGTGAAGGAGAGCTTGCTAATATTTGCCCTGTCTGGCACCGCACCAATCAGCTGAACTCTCACTCCGAGCTGTAGCCAGTTGGCCGTGCTTATAGCTGATTTGAAGTTTGGCGCTTTGGGTGAGGAGCCATACCTGGTTTCGGGAGTCCTGGGCTGCTGGCTCCATGTGGGGATGGCCACTCGGCACGCGGGGTGCTCAGTCCTCTGCTTCTCAGCCCTGACAAGAGCAAGCTGCTCCCGCCTGCCTAGGGGAGACAAAGAGCAAGAGAGAATGCCTTACTTAACAGGTGTGGATTGGTGGGCGTGGATAATTAATTCATCAGATTTAGCAAGAGGGTTGCAGGAGACAAATTGTCTGGGCCAAATTATGCTAACTACTATTAGTGGGGAAACAAGGACTATGCCAGTGTGGGAAACTAAAGGATTTTTTCCTTTTAAGTTCACACTAATTATGGAATAGCAGTCTCTTACCCTCCCTTGCAGCAGCACAGATTCTCAATACTACAAGTGGGCCACAGAAAAGAAATCCCATTTACCCAAACTAGCAGGTAGACTCTGAGGTATCAGTGACATTAAAAACCGAACAAAGTACAACACCCCACATTCTGGTTTCAATTGGCTTTGCAGCAACATACATTCAGAGACAGTTGTAAAAATGCAATCAGATTCGAACCCCCGATTAAATGTACCCAGCTGAAACTTAATAGAACATTTACATTCAAAACAGTAATAGGGGTCCCCGGGTTCAGCTGCAGAAACAAAAATACAGACTGGGACTGAGAGGTGCAGTTAGCTGGCAAAGGAGAGCTTGCTAATATTCGCCTTGTCTGGTGCTGCACCAATCAGCTGAACTCTCGCTCCGAGCTGTAACCAATCAGCCATGCTTACAGCTGATTTGAAGTTTGGCACTTTGGTTGAGGAGCCGTACCTGGTCTCGGGAGTCCTGGGCTGCTGGCTCCATGTGGGGATGGCCACTGCAGCTATGGGGCACTCAGCCCTCCATTTCTCAGCCCTGACAAGAGCACAGTGCTCCCGCCTGCCAAGGGGAGACAAAGAGCAAGAGAGAGAATGCCTTACTTAACAGGTGTGGATTGGTGGGCATGGATAAATAATTCATCAGATTTAGCAAGAGGGTTGATTGCCCGGGGGGAGGGACCACTGGACACCAGGGAAAGTATATATCTTACATCCAGATGGTGATCAGCAGCATGTTATTGTACATCGAAATGATGATTGGTGAGGGGAGGGACCACTAGGGAATAATTATATCTTATATCTGGACAACAATCAGCGGGGGGGGGGCGGGTGGAGAGACCACTAGCCACCAAGGAATTATAATATTCTACATCAGGACATCAATCAGTGGGAGGAACAATAGTACAAGGGAATGTGTTTTTTATACAGCAGGCCAGCAATCAGTGAGGGGAGGGAACCACTAGCACCGGGGATAGCTCTCTGGGACTGAGCAAGTGGAGGGGTGGGACTATACTAAATTGACAGGATACCCATTCAAATGAGCCCATAATCAGCATGCAAATGGCCCCTTAACACCTTGCATGCCCAATGAGCTCATTTACATGCATCTGTTTGAATATGAGAAATTTAACATGGGTGCAAATCATTATGATGTTCTATTTTGGGAGCCATGTCTGCCCAGTGCTAAGTTGTTTAGCGCTGGGGTGCAATGGCCTTATATTCAGTAGAATAGTACTGGTGCTCTATTCCACTGAAAATAGCAGTTTTGGGCACCCAGGCAAGGGCAAGCAGCACAAATATTTACATTCCACTTTGCCTACTTTTGAATATCGGGCCCTGATGTCATAAACGTGCATTACGCCAGATTCTTTCTTGAGCAATACACAGCCTTTTTTAATCAGGTTCTTAGCCTCCAGTAGCACAATATGATCATGAGCCATGACTCTATCATTTGAAAAACTGCTACAAGATAACCTATTCCCAACATTAGCATCAAACAAAAAAAACTTTAAATCATAAGACACCTAGAAAATGGAGAGACATTCCTATCTTACTCAAGCCACTCGCTTACTCTTTTACAGTTCCTTCAGTGTGTGATGACTATAAACCTCTGAAACTTTGCTTTCAAAGTTTATGTGTCATCACACACCCCAAGGGTGTAAAAATACATCATAATACAGTGTTTCCTATGCATTATGTATACAGTATGCACTGTAGATACATACACTATTTAAAATAATAAAAAAAGCATTAAAATGATCCACTCTTGTTGCCATGACAACCAACAGTTAGCCAAAGAGACAGTCCTCACAACATAATGCACTCTCTCATGCTCATAAAAGAGCAGTTATAAGTGGCTGAAATAATTTGAGGACCTTTAATGGATCTATAGCACTTAGGATACAATAGCCAGTATTCACAAGAAATGCCTCCAGTGTTAGCATCATTTTACTTTGCCTTCAACTCTATTCAGCAATGTGTCACCGAACAAAATGGGAGATTACTGAACCAAGTTAGTTAAGGAAAAGTAACACAGTTTTACCTCTGGAGGTAATGTACATAAATAAGGTAATTGAGTATAAAATGTGCTGTATAAATGTAAATTCTTCATCCCCATAATGAAATTCATAGTGTGCATGATGGCAGCAACACAAACTCCTGATTACCTTAATTTAGTAGTCCTCTTTTCTTAACCGTGGTTGCAAATGTCCAAAATCCACTGTACCAAATTCAGTCTATATATATATATTATTATGCAGGTCTCAATCTGTTTAAAACAATAGCTACATCATTTCTCTTTTTTTAAACAAAAATCATCTGCCTCTGGGTCTTTACACTTAGAACTATGTCAATAAAATGTTGCAAAATCGAAAGAAAACTAAACAATAGTCCACCAACAATAGGATGTCGGTGGTTCACACACTGAATACTCACAATAGAAACATTATAAACACAGAGGCAAGGTTAGGACTCAACTTTCAAAGGTGTCTTTGCATGGCCCTGAGCTTCTCTACCAAATAGATTCTGAGCCGAGGTCCAGCTACAATATAAGGGATGCATACACTAATAGGAGGGCTTTATCATATGTTTAATTTTGAATCCAGGGGACCATTATCTCCTCAAATGACCCAGCGATTTTCAGTATAAATGTAATATATTAAAACTGATATATGGCTAGAAAGCACGAGTAGATTTTTAAAGCACATTTGCAGGAATCTCTAAGTACACTGTAAACATTACAAAACCAGAGCCCATCTCCATCAAGTGTTTCCATAAGTGGTAGTACAAAATACATCAACATCTTAAGCGCCATGCTTTGTGAATGATGTCAAAAGTAGGAGAAGTCTCTCTTTTGAACAGAATTCACAACCATTTGAAATCTACTATAAACTGCATTATCTTACTCTAGACCTTGCATTGACCCCATCCCCCGGTACTTTTGTCAGGATTATCAATGGAAGCACAGCTCTTTAATCCCCATACTGAACTGCTGAGAGTCCTAATCCACCTCATTTTAAACCTCTTGTGGATAAATATACTTTCTAACCAGGAATATGTGCTGTGCCTGCCAACATGTAACAGAAAAGGACTTCAGAAGGGTACCCATTCAGCTGGTAATGGTAGTATAATTACTGGTGATCATTTTTTCACTAAGGAAAATGGGTTGTAATTCCAGTTTCCCTAGTTGTGAGAATGCACAGCCACCACTTTCCTACTGTCACCAGACACCATTCCCCAGCAATACACAGCTCACCACACTCCCAAGTCAGTGGTAAATTGATTAAAAAAGCAAATAAACAAGCAAAGAAATAACTGGCCTGAAAAATGGAAATTCTGCTACCTAAAATGAAAAAAAAGCCACACAAGTAAAGGTTTTTTTCACAAGCCACAGACTGCACTGAAACCCAACTGGTCCATGGCTCCCTAGGGAAATCTTTATTTTATATAATTTCAGTGACGAAAAAACAATTCCCAGCAATTATATCAAATAAAAGCTGGGTATGTGTGTAAAACCTGAATTTTACACACACCCTTGGTGTGGGATGCTTTAATGAACCCCTTGAGGTTTATGTGGCATCCCGCACATCAGGGATCTGTAAAATTCTCATTATAGCCCCCTACCCAGCCATTGTTTTCTATATAATGTTTCCAATCCATTCCATTATAAACTTCTGTATGTCCTTTGTATGTTAAGTAAATGCCTCAGTAAAAAAAACATATCAGACTTTAAAAGGGCAATGCCCATTACAAATTTGTGGTAAAACATTTAACACATGAAAAAGACAAATCTTCTTTACCGAGAGAGTTGTAAACCTGTGGAACTCTCTGCCAATTTAGGTAATACTGTAATAAGTAAAAATAAAACAGAATTCAAAAACAAACTAGACAGACATCGATCTGAGCCAAAGTAATAAATTACATTATTACAACTAATGGGGCAAAATAGGCAACATGCCTAATAGCTCCAACCCTCCTTTGTATGAACCTTTGTATGTATGAACAAAACTGGAAATGACCACTATGCAATAAAAAAAACTCTTTGCTCTCCATAAAGCAGCATTCAGCTAGCAACCAAAATAAAATAATGATCCATTTCTGTTTCTTCCTGCTGCTTTTCCCACCCTGGGGAGTCAGGAAGAATACATGCCCAAATCAGGCTTTTGTTTGCACATTTTTTTTTGTCTGCCGCAGCAGGAGGATGTCAGGGCCCAAGCAGACCTTTGAAATAGGCCTGTAACAGAATGCTGCCAATAAACACAAAACAATGCAAAGCACAGTTTTTTCATATACCTTCTTATTCAGGTGCAGTTAATTATGAGTAACTTATGGGAATTAATATTATTTCTGAAAATAAGCATTATAAATAGCTAGCAGTTAGGAAGGATTCCCTGTCCTCTTTAACTTCCATCAGATCAGGGAGATGCCATGGGCCATATATGTTCATCAGCATGACTTCTACATGGGAGCGAGAAGGGTCTAAAGACTGAATCCCAGCCCAGCAGGAGCAGGTTTGTGACTTGGTAGGATGGAAGGCAAAGCAGAGATCATCAGCAGTGCAGAGGCAGACAATATTGCTGCTTGAGTGTCTCTGAGAGACACATGTAGAGACTGCACAGAGGATCCCAGACATCATGGTGGGAATCTCCAGTATCAGATAAGGATATTAGTGTGAGCATGGTCACTGCTGGATCTGGGCAAACAGAGATCAGGTGCCTTAAACAAACCACTTTATCACCTGGGAAGAAAACATGACAGATTAGGGAATAGAGAAACAGATAATGAAAATATTTTGTGAGCCAGCAACATCACAGTAGGGCATGTAACCACTAGACTCCCAGATATTTCTGTCCTGATCATTCAGGGGTTGATGTGCTAAGGGGTAACCTTGGTCAGGGGGTAAGCACTTGAATTGGAAAACAAGCAATTGATCAGGCAGCTGACTGGTTGGGGAGAGCTTCAGAAGTTATTATTAACTGTTTTATCTAAAGTCTGGTAAATCCATGGGCCAAGGCCCATTTTCAAGGGTGATCAGAACATATAACAACATACAAAGTATAAAAATATTAAACAAGGAGAATAAATATGCAAATACACAGACCACCGACTCCAGACAAGCACACAGTTACATTGACAATCAGCAAAAAGGTAATTTTTCAGTGCATGTTTGAATCAAGTTACTGACTTATTGATACTGGAAATGGACACAAGTAAACCATTGAAAAATGAAGGCACCTAAAAAATTTTTATTTTTTTGACCAGTGGAAGTCCTCATTCTGGGGACAGAAAACTTAAAGTGTAAGGATGACTAGGTAAAGGTAGTGTTATTTTTTAAAATATGGAATGGAATGAAATGGGAACATAATCCATGATCACCTTTCTAGCAAGATTCCCATTCTGTAATAAGTACCTCTGGTCTAACGGGAGCCATCCTGTTTGATTGTAAGTACACAGTGATGGGTACAGCATGGAAGTTGTGTTGCTAATCTTGCTAGCAGATTAAAAAGGTTCCTCAACTAGGCCTGCAACCCCTCACCAGCTGAGTAATGAAATACAATTCCATAATCAATTACCAAGAGAAGAAAACTCTGTGACAAAACCATCCTTGTTAAAGGTGTAAATAATGAATTTAGTCTACATAATGAACCCAATCGTTGGCGAATGATATTTAACATAGAATTTATATGTTGGTCATAGGTGAGGGAGCTGTCCAGAGTAAGGCCATGGTATTTAAATCCCCCTACTTGTTCAATTTCTCCCCCCTTTAAAGTACATACAGAAAGAACTGGGACAGCGAACAACTTATTTCCATGATTATAGGATAACACAGATTTGGTTTTCTTTGCATTCAAAAACAATTTATTTAAGTAAAACCATGTTTTGCAAGCCAGCAAAATTACATATTAACCCTTACTGTGCCGAGGACCAATATATCAGTCCAAAATTCATATATGCTCTAATTCTGTCAGCAGCCCATGGGTTAATACTTTCCACAATTCAGGGAAACTAGGGCTTGTCATGAGGATCACTGCATTGTTATTATAAGGAAATATTTTAGTATTACTACTACTAATACTACAGATAGAAGATAAAATGTTAAAAAATAAACTGAATAAAAGAGGACACAGGATTGATCCCTGAGGAACATCCAGTGCAATAGGGGACGGGAAAGAGAAATGCCCTTTAATTTTTGTTCTTTGTGTTTGTCCAGAAAGGTAATTCTGGCACCAGCATCCATAGACATGCCCAGTTTTTTAAGGGCAGCCAGGAACAAATTATGATTCATAAGGTTAAAGGCCTTGGTGAGGTTCATAAAAACTGCCACTAAAAAATTAACCTTGCCTACAGCCTCATGTCATGCATGTGTGAACCCCACCAAGGCCGTCACCATAGTATGTCAGGGTGGAAATCTATGCTGAGCTGGTGTCAGAATACCATACTTGAATAACTGCTCAAGTACCTGATCACATTTATTCAATCAAGTACTAAGATAGAGGGGCAAGCAAAGAGATAGGACAATAATGTTGCACATTAGATGCATTGCCAGATTTGAATATGGGAATGACAATGGCACTTTTTCAGATTTCTGGGAACTGGCCTGAATAGAGAGATAAATTAGAAATTGTTGTTAAGGCATACAAAATGATGCCTGCAGTGATCCTCACAAGCCTAAAGTCCACCCTATTTATACCAGCTGAGGGCTGAGGGTGTAATTTCAACTAATAAGTCAAGACCTCACTGGGGGAAAGTATCCTGAAATAAAACTTTGTGTGAGTGTGCATTAAAGATGTATATGAATCATCATCATTATTCTTTAGACAACCTGCATCATCACTGGGGATGTAACATTAAATCAGAAAAAAAATTATTAAATTCCATAGCTACGGTTGAAGGCTCATTTAATATTCCAGATGGTGTGTTTAACTTCTGAGGGAAAGGGTTACATTTTCTTCCTTTTAAATCATTTATTAGGTCTCAAATGGCTACATCATTTTGACTAGCAAACTGATTTTGTTTGTCAATAAAAAACTGCTATTTTGATTTCCTAATCAGGGACTTTCATTTACTGCAAGCTTATATATATGCCAGGAGGTCTGCCGCATCCAGGGTCCTTCTGTATGCCTGCACTAGTTTGCATTGATTTCTTGCTGACAAAAATTGAAACCATAGTTTAACTTGTCAATTGGTCACAATAATACACAAGTTGTCATGTTTTTGAAAATGTCATTAAAAGCAGCATGAAATTATATGTACAGCACTGAAGTGAGCAATATTACTGAAGGACAAATACAATACTGTTGCTTTCTCATTGATATCATCATGCTGGGATTCTTGAATAGGTGGCTTTTTTATATTTGCTATGAAACTGCATTGATCGTAATGAAATAAATACTTTTTTCAGAAGTAAGGCCATGAAACTGTTTTTATAAATGTGAAGGTTTAAGTATCCTTTACCATCTCTCATAAAACACTTCCATGTTTGTACATCTTATTGAATCTCACAGATCATGTTTATAGTGTTTGTTCTTCCAGAGTTTCCCAGTATTAAACACATTTTCTTATAAAATAAACTCCACTGTATAGTTAGAAACATATACAGGCCTGATAAATTCCACCCAGCACTAAAACAAAACACCTTTAGACCTAATTTGCCTATAATTGTTATCAATTTCATGATTTATGTTGTAAGCTTTTACTACCGCAGCTGTTGTCTGTCTTGCCCAAAGACACAGCTGAAAATAAGACTTTTCTCTAAGCCCATTAACCATAAGAAAGTAATGATAAATAATCATAACGGTGCTGGATACTCTGAATGCCTTTAAGAAATACTTGCATATCTGGCTGGCTAGACATCTAGAAAGGTGTTGTTGCCTGTGCCACCCCCAGACTCTGGCAGTTATCAAGTATAAATACCGTGACCTGAGCATTGTGGTCATGTAGAAACTGATGATGTGGCTCCTGAAGCAGGATCTGTAAGTGGGGCTCCTTCTGAAGTAACAGACTTCACATTCATTGAGGACATTATGGCAGATGTTTTCTCACACATGTCCCTGGATGGAGAAGATTGTGGTATTGACCACATCACAGGCATTGCTGATTAGTCCATACATGCTGCCAGATTCCATTGTCTTCTTGCAGCATCACAGATGCTTTTATAACAAATTGTGCACTAGATGTAACACATTAACCATTTGTTCAGAACTTAAGATTCCACTGTATCTAATAAATTATTTAAGAATTCATTTTCCTTCAGACTTTCCAAGTTAGGAATTTCTACTAACAAGGGATTTAATGAGGTTGAAGTAGAGGTGAGCCTTGGTTTAAACTTCCCCTCTTTAGCAATCTTCTTATCCCTGCTTAATTCCCAGTGGTTATCGCTTGAGTGAAAATAATCAGTTATCTTCATTACATGCACTGAGGTTACATTTTGAATTTTCTTTGCACCCCCCAGCCCCTGGCCAGCCACTCCTTCAGGCTTGCCAAGGTCCCCCACCACCAGACTCCCCCGTCACCATCTCGTTGCCCCCTACTGGTGCCAAGTCCAGCTGACCCAATGTATCCCTTCTTCGGGTCCCTCTCCCAAGGCACCACCAGGAGAGGAGACAGGCCTCAAGGCACTTCCATTCTGTGCCAGGCTTGGCAGGGAGTTGGCTCAGACACATCCGGGCTTTGTGGTGGATGGGAGACTGGCAGCTATCATCCAGCTGTCCTGGTGGCCCATTTTCTTTTTTTCTCCCCATCCCCCACTCTAGATGCAGCTGCATGCTGTGGCTTCCATGGCTGCAGGCACAGGCAGAGCGTGGTCACCCATGCCACAATGTGTGTTGCCCCATGGGCCACAGGAGCCACTGCAGGGTGGTACAGACTCTCGCCTTGCCCCTGGGAAGAGAGCATCCAACCGGACACTCTGAAACCCTCCCTACTGGTCTCTGTTCCTGTCGTCCAGGGCTTGGGCATGAATCTGGGTCACTAGTGTGTTAGGTGATCTCCCATTGCCTTGCATCATGGAGCTGGCTACATTTTTAATTTTGGTCACCTCATTGTTTTTACTGTTATTGTTACCCTTATCAACCTGCTGCTTTCTTGTTGAACTTTTCTTTAATGGATGCATAATACATATTTAACATTATCCTCTAATCAGAATTCTACTGCAAGCGAATCACAGATACCTGCATTCACACTACCCTTCTCAATTAAATAAATGCATCAAAAACACTATAGAAAATGCAATAATATATATAAAGCAAGTGCAAATATATAGCAAAACAGAGCAGTTCAGTCTTCAGTCTCCAGGTTAGAATAACTAAGATAAGAAAAGAAAAGTCTATGCAAATATCAACATTGAAATTTCAGTGCAAGGCACATCTGATTGCACTTATAATGGCACTTGTACTTATGAGCACGGGCACTGGAAAATTGTACCCACAATTTTATTGCAGAATCTGCAGTTTTCACCAATCTCGACCAAAAATGACATGTTCTGCAATTTTTTGCAGTATTTGAGTTTTTACTTCAAATTGTGTAAAAACTAATAACATTTTCAATAAAAGACTCTAATGTATTGATAATTTTGCATGCAGACTTGTGTTTGGCTAAAACAATGCAGTGCAAGGAGGGGGAAGAGTTTTATGTGGCACTGCTTTCATGTGAATTCTTTTCTGATTTTGTTTCAGAATCCAATGGCAAAGCATAAGTACACTTAAACACTTACTTCATTTGATTTGTGTTGAAGCAGTCTATCAGTAAACTTTTTTGTTTCCACAAAGACTGAAACAGCAGGTGGGAGAAAAGATGCAAATTATCCCATTCACCTAAACGGGGCACTGACTACAAAATCTTTTTAGGGCTGCATGGACTGAGCCTGCAGTCCTTTAAAGAACAGAGTGAGGACTCTGCATTTTTTCCTTAGTTAAAAAAAATCCAGATTCTCTCCACCCATCACAACCCTGCCCCTCTCTGGTGCCTATGCTCTTTTAGTGCAGCTCCTCCCAACCAAGCTGTCGAAAACCCTCCCGCTATTGTTATTTTTTAATGCAGACTAATATTGTAGAATTAATGTATTTCACTTTCATTTTATTTTTGCTATATTTTCTGACCACTCTGAATCAGTGAAAATAATATGAAAATGAAATATATTTTTTGGGAAAAAAATGTTATTCTTAGTCGTTCATTTGAAAACTCTTCAACTTGCTTCTGACTAGTGTACAACACCCTACAACATCTTTCACTGATTTGATTGCTTTTTTCCCCCCAATTCTGCTCCTTTCTTACCTTTTTCACACTATGATCTGGAGCATATCCAGTCTCCATTTCTGTCCCTGCCTCAGCTGCTCACAGCTCGCAACAACCGCACCCTATATCACACTCACACTCCCCCAACAGCTCCTACTCAACTGTACAACCCTAGAATATCACAGTAGCCCAGCAGTCTGTGCTTAGTTAGTTTTAATTCTTAGTACAGTAATAGTTCACAATACTGTACTGTATACTGACAGTCAGCAAAGAAGAGCGAGAGAGAGTGAGGAGTGGGCATTAGAGTGAGAGAGAGAAATCAATCAGCTGTCGCGGCAAAGTGTATTTGGGTGAGCCAGGGATTTGGGATGAATCAAGCATCAACCAGGAGCCACGAGAGCTATTACTGAAAATCATGATGAGGTAACCCCAGGATTGGAGTCAGAAGAAGAAATTAGCAGCACTGAGCCGCAAAAAGTTTGTGCAGCGAAAATGCTACCATCGCTCGGACCATGAAATATTTTCAATGCCAAATATATTAGGTCTACAGTATTTTTATCTTTTTC
The DNA here is from genome assembly GCA_016271365.2 of Neoceratodus forsteri. NCBI lineage: Eukaryota > Metazoa > Chordata > Ceratodontiformes > Ceratodontidae > Neoceratodus > Neoceratodus forsteri. Next base: position 535,825,334 of record CM028135.1, on the reverse strand, counting down.
TCTATTTCTCTTTCAGACTTCACAAAGATTGTGGTGTTGGGCAAGCAGATCACCCATTATATAAGCTCATTTGGAGTTGTAATGGGGGAGATTGCATCTCTTCTAAGTTGTGGTGTATGTCACAGTGTCACCTCTAACTAGCAAAACACCAGTCCACTACTGCACCACACAATATGAAGCAACTTGCTTGTATTTTTATATAATTCAGAGTCATTTTGTATAATTCATTTTCAATTTTTTAAATACCAGTTGGCAGAGCACCTTTAGCCAGTGATGGCTTACATCTACCTGGCTTGCCTCTTGCTACACTCTTGCCTGAGATTGCTGTTTTAAAGTGCACTGTTTCACTTTATAAAAATGTTTTTGTATACTATGCACTTAAGTCACTATGTATGCCTTGATAATTTAATTAGCAGTACTTTATTATAATGTTTATAAACTGTTGTATCTTTTGATAGAATCCCCCCAGAGCCACAGGCCACCTGCAGGTTCACTCTGTAAACAAAGCATTCAGTCAGGTAGCACTGTTCTGCTAGGTCAGGGTACAAATGGGAAGGAGCAGCTTGACTGACTCAGCCTCCTGATGAATATTATGGTTGAAGCATCTGTGCGTTGTTGACTGTAGGAGCTCTCTACATGTAACCAGTGTGTGACTGTCCACAATAAATTTGTTAGGCAGCATTTCATTTCCTTGTGGATTCATAATATACAAAGTACTCACTGACCACTCCTCGAGTGCCTGGTTTTCTTCTCCTTCTATCCTGGCTGCCATGCTGTTTGCTGTGTACAGGCTGTACAGATATTTGGATGTTCCTATTACTAGCCACTAGATGGCAGCATTACATGTATGCTGGTTTATTAGGGCTGCATGGGCAGAGCCTGCAGCCCTTTAACGAACGGAGTGAGGACTCTGTATTTCTGCATTTTTTCCTTAATTAAAAAAAATCCGGATTCTCTCTGCCCATCACAACCCCACCCCCTCTAGTGCCCATGCCATTTTAGCGCAGCTCCTCCCCACCAAGTTGTTGAAACCCTCCCACTACTGCCCACTGTGCACTGTACCAGCCCCACCCCTCTGTCCCCATCCCCTTTATTCTGAGCATCGCACTCCACCCCTCTTGGTATCTCAGTCAACTCTGCTAGTTCTGTATTCTCTCTTTCCTAGTAATTACACATCCTCCTTCAACACTCAAACTATTCCATCTGTAGTAACCAACTGATTGCCAACACAAACACTATGGCCATGGCCTCCTCCTGAAAGGGAACGGTAAGGGAAGCCTGTTATAAATCCAGGCGAACGGGAGTCGGGCTGGATTTTGTAGCATTATCACATAAGGAAGGTAGTAAAGTTTTTTTTGACTAGGGGTGGGTGGTAAAATGTGATCATGTGTCATATCAAGTCGCCAAGCATGTCAGTCCATCCTTTTTTATTTTAGCTCAGGAAAGATGTTTACGTAATGTAACTAAAGTCATCAGAAAGTGCCAGGCTACTTTTCTTGTTATTTTTGTTATCACCTGGGTATGTTCTTTTGTGGGACTTAAATGTCAAGTGAGATGATCAGTTAATATTATGGCATTATACAGTCCATTAAACCTGTTTTAAGAAGCTGACGCAGACTGTGACGCTTGTGGCTTCCAGATGAGGGACAGATAGTGCATTCAGTGTTTGACTGGAGCGAGCTTTGGGTTTCACTTGTTGGAGTGTAGTTATTGAGGATTTTTCTAGCAATCTGTGCTGTGGTGGATGGGCAGTCATTGGGCAGACAGCACTGTCACAATACAGGGCATCCACTGCTCCAGAGGTATATCACTCATCTTGGCTGATGCCGGGTGACAGAGAGCATGCGATCGCCTTTTCCATTCTCTTAGCCCTCATTATCATATAAGCTGTCAGATGAATTTTGGTAGCTGAGCAGTATTGATTGCACTCCCCTGAAGGTAGTTAGTGGGTAATTGCAAATACAGTCAGAACAGGGCAGAGGAGAACACACCTGCGCACACACTGTTACAGAAATTTTCTCTCCCGGAGGAGGACAGTACAAGTGAAACTGACGTTGCTTCACATGTGTCGGTTATTTTGGCCCCTCAGACTGGGGCTGTTATGTCTTTTAACTTGTACTTCCTTTTTCTCATCCCTGTGGTTGTCATAACAATTGCTCCGCCCCTCCCTTTTTTTGTTACTGAAAGTTTTACATTAGGTTTTGCCTTATCAGTTTCTAGCATTAGGGCTGTAATGGATCACTGAGATCACACTAATCACAAAGAAAAGCAAAGTATAAATTAAATAAAACCTAGAGTGATAGTAAGCTAGCAGTGCCAGCCTAGTAATGATGTTTCCTAGTCAACAGAGAAAATTGCTTGTACCCCTTTGCAGAGTGAGGAATAGTCACCTTTGAATAATGTTATGCCATTTTTTTCTAGAAATAGGATTTGAGCAGTAATAGGAACCATGGCCATGTATGTACAGAGTCATTAAATAACCATTACCTGCACCACATTGATTGATTCTCACAAAACTCCTAGCATTAAAATTGATTCATTTGCTGAGGGTGGGGTTGGGGGGATAAGCAAAGCTTCAGTACAGATTGCATTTACTGCTCCTTTCTGTTTAGTTGAGGCAATATATTATTCAGATAAATACTGTTTGAAACACTCTACTGAAATACTATAGATTAGTAGTAGGTCTACCAGGATTGCATGTTCTGCTTTAAGAGCGAATGGCCCATTCTCAGTCGCAGTAGATACATGCTAAGTCATTGCACCATGATTTAGCACCAGTCCCTTGCGTTATGCTCAGAGAGGTCTGTCTCACAAATGGCAGATTTTAAATTATTTTTAAAAGAAGAAAAAAAAAACGACGCAAGCTGAACTGTCATTGCTGGCCCCTGGAGCAGGTGGGTTGCACTTAATGTCCTGGGGTCAAAGGAAAACCATAAGCTGTGTGTGTCCAGGTGTTTGGAAGAGGAGAAGATGTATTTCTGACAACAGCTGACTTGCAGTGTTGTAAACAGAATTCTCCTGGGGACTCTTCCAATTATACTGTCAGTGTGAGATTAAAGAAAGTTTAAAAGGTTTCAAAGCCGCTTTTCGGTTCTGTATCCCTCTGAGATGCGCCTCAGGTGTCTGGTCTGGGATGTGCTGCCTCTGGTTTTGCTAAAGAATGGCAATATAACTACAGTATGTTTTGTGACAGGGATATTTTGATGCCAGTTAACTGTGGTGGTTTAGCGGACTTGCACTGTTGACGGGCAATCCTGTAGATCATTGTAATGTTAAGGAAGATCAGTGATGAAAGAGAACCGAACTTGATTGCTAAGAGGATGTTTGGCAAATCATCAGTAACAGTTGCTTGTATTGGAGCCAAGTGAGGCTTTCTGTATGGTCACCATGGTTGTTTATTTAACTTTGAGGTTCACAATGCCTTTTATCTCTGCTTAGTTGTAGTAAATTAATGCAACTCGGAAGTAGCGAGGGACCATTTCATTACAGTATTTGGATATCAGTATGAGATGCAGTAACAAGATCAGCTAAGTACCCAAACTTCCTAGGCATGTTGGCAGTTGATAATGTATTTGCTGGTTCTGTCAATAAAATAACAGCAGTATTGTGTAAGTGTCCACAGCTGATGATACTGGCATCTTCTGATTAGTACAGTAGTAGGCTCTCTGTAGTCTCCACTCCAGTGTAGGATACAGAGAACTTGGGGATACTGTATGCAATATTTTAAGATAACTTTTCTGTAATTTTTTTCTACATTGTTATTGTCATTGTTTGTGTCTGCTATATCTTTGTAGAGCAGCTCATATGGATGCCTTTTTAATCTGCTATAGTGATCTGCAAGGGGGGGGGACTGAATGGATACATAATCGTATGGTTTTATATTTACATTTTATTTGCCCAGGGCAACATCTTGTTTTCATTAAAGTAACATGGGGAGTGTTTGGCTGTAGCTGGGTATGAACCTGTGATCTTCAGTTCCCTGCTTGGTGTTCTAACCACTGTACTGCACTGCCTCAGTATCATCATGGCAGTCATATCAAATTACTCTGAATTCAGTACTGTTGTTCATTACAATGACATTTACTCACACACCAGTGCTTTGAAAAAGGGTGATGAAGTTACAGTCACGCCAATGCTGCTTCGATCAATTTCAAACACTGAGGTCCACCACACCACACAATACTGAATATTCAGGAGACTTTTTACACCACAGTTACATTTCCATACTTTTGTGGTTTTGTGCTTTTACCCTAAGTGATGCCTGTGTTTTTTTTTTCCCTGCAAATCATTTCCACATGTAAAAAAGTTATTATAGGGGTGTTATAGTGCACATTCTGTGAGTCATTCTAGATCAGGGGCCAACATTTGAGGCTCAGGTGTTGGCAGTAGTCCGGAATGGCTTTTACCATCTCAGGAACATCAGTTGGATTAGATCCCTTCTCCCTCTGGATAACTTTTCCTCACTGGTGCATGCTTTTGTAACCTCATGGTTGGATTACTGCAATGCTCTATACCTTGGAGTCAGTGGAGGTATGCTGTGGCACCCTCAGCTGGTGCAAAACACAACTGTTAGGTTGTTGACTGGCCTTCTGAGGCATAGTAATGTTTCCCCAGGACAATGTGGTGTATCTCCTGCACAGTTGGGTTACTAAGTTATAAAGTTCAACACAGGCTGGGCCCAGGCTACTTAAATGATCTCCTGCACCCTTACATGCCCATGTGCCCCCTTTGCTCTACTAAGGAAGGCCTGTTGACTGTTCCCAGGATGAGGCATAAAGCCTTGGGGATTGGCCCTTCAGGGTCACAGATCTAGTCCTTTGAAATTCTCTCCCCAGGACCCTAAGGGAGACCCCCTTGGTAGAGGCCTTTAAAAGGGGTCTTAATATCCATCTTTTTGCACAGGTCTATGGGGAGTGAGATTCCCCAGTGCCATCCCAATATGATTTTACATGGCTGCTGAAGTTCTTATCTTTGTATACTGACATTTTATTTATAGTAATTATTTAACTGGGATGTCATGATGGAAATGTGAAAGAAAAAGTGTGACTCCCCCTGGGACTTGAACCCAGACACCAAGCATTCCGTGTTCGTACTCTAACCCCTAAGCTATGGAAATTATTCTGGTGTCTCTGACATATGCCTAAGTGTACACCACCACATATTTTCCTAATAATGTGTATGCCTTCCTTCGAACAGAAACTAAAACAAATCTTACTACTTACAAATCATTGTGTTGTTTCTCCATACCTCCTTAACAATTTCAAACAACTTCACTAAATTAATGATGCAGCCCTGGTGAATCTGATCAGAAGTTGTTGTAAGTGGTAGGGCAGATTTTTCCTCTTGAACATACTGTACTTTCATTCAGACTAGTTCTGATTGAGACATCTGAGGATTTTGGATGGTCTGCTGATTATAAACTTGAACAAGCTAGTTGGTAACAGTGATCCCACTCTTAATCTACAACCTAGATGCTAACATGCAAAGATTACGATAAAACTTGACTAAAGTCTGAAAACAAGCTTATAAAACACATAAAATGTATCTGAACATTTATCTTAAACTAAACAAAATAATTGCAGCCAGAGTAAAATAATAATAAATCAGAGGGTACCCTGACTACTCTATGCTGTAGTAAAAATACATTGGTATGATTTATTTTTTTATATTTTTTGGTAACTTGGTAAAGCCCCCTAGGCACAAGCACCTGCTTCAGGGGTGACCCAGGAGCACTGGGGAGGTTACATGACTTTCTAGGAGTCACACAATATACAAGTGGAGGTTGTGGGACTCAAACTGAGGTCTACTGGTTGTACCAAGCTCTTTCAGAGTTTGTCAATCTAATCTCTGGGCTATACTGCCAGTACCTATAACCACCAGATTTAATGTTTTAATATGTGATTTAAAAAATGTTGTACAGTACCTACAGTACAAATTATGAACATTAAGCATTTTACCATCATTTTTTTAACTGAAACTCGATTATCCACCACTCTGTCTGCTTATTTTTTCTTGCAGCAAAATGGATGGGTAGTTGACAAAGCACAGTAAATAATTGTTGATCAGGTTTCATTATTCCACATCCAAAAACTGAAAAAAATGTTTTTATTCTGGATTTATACAAAATGTGTTGATTCTGGAATTATTTAATATTGATTTCCTGCAGCTCAATAAATGAAATCTATTTAGCACTGTATGAGGCAGATATTTTCAAATTTTGGAAGACGCAACACATTGATCAATTTAGTATTAATTTGAGGAGCACAAGCTTTCCTTCATGTTTGAAACATATTCAAGTGACAGTGTATTTGTTTAGCAGTTTATGCTGACTAAAATGTGCTGCAGAAAATAGTAAAATATGTATTGTGGAGTACTCAGCATCTCTATTAGAACTCCTGCAATTTTCCAGCAATTTTTGTAAAAAATATTTCAGTTTTGGGTAACTTTCTCTGCAATTTTCCAGTGGCCCTGCATATCAGTCAATAAGACCTTAGACTGCTCTGCTGTCCAGAATTCAAATCTAAGGTTATTGATGGAACAAGTTGTTCTCCTCTTGATTTTAACTTGTGTGCTATGAAGATGCTTTGAAGAAGCTCTGTACAGTTTTCAAAACTCCAAAACACAACAAGTTTACATATGGTAGCTCAGAGTACTGATGTACTCTTCCCTGTACCCTAACAGGACTGATAGGTCTTCAATACAAAAGGCACAAGTCAAATGCTACTATAATACAACAACAATATAATTAAAATGCTAATCAGACAAGGTATTACAAATAACACCAACCCTAATAATTCCATACTGTACTTAAAAGTTAAAAATTATTTTCAAGCTCTAAAAACAAAAATAAATAAATAACTTTGCTGTTTCAGACAACATGAGAGAGGAAAGCAAAATGTGAGTCAATAAAACTTTTAACTGTACAGTGCTCAGTACCCATTAATGTTTGCTCATAAAGAATACTGAAAAATATTAAAATTAAGAGCACGTACCCTGTTTATCCATCCTGGCAATATTTAATATATAGTTCCACATTAAGTTGAATGTTGAGTGTGAAAAGCTAAGACACTAAAAAGCTACTGAGCACTAATACCAATTGTTTCAGGTTAGCTTACTGCTCATTGGATAAAAAGTAGCCACGTAAAAACCACGGCTAAAAAAGGCAAAAGCATTGGGGAAAAGAGATGGGCAAAATTCACAAATTTTGTTCTGCAAAATATTTTGTGAAATTTGTGCATTTTGCAAAATATTTCACGGGTGTGAAATGCGAAATTCCTCTTTCAAAATGCAGAATTTTGCCCGCGAATGGCGGAATTTCACCACTTGTGGGTGAAATTCTGCCATTTGTGCATGAAATGCTGCATTTCACTGGCAAATTTCTGCATTTCATGGGTGAAATTCTGCATTTCGCACCCATGAAATATTTCACAGAATGCGTACGTTTCGTGAAATACGTTGCACAGTGAAATTCGTAATTTCACCAGAATTTCACAGGCAAAATTCAAATTAGTTGCATGTCTATAGGGGGACATACTGTATCTGCTGTCCCCTAACAGGAAGCTCTAATACAGGTGTCTGTGGTCTAAAACACTAGTGCATGTGCCTTTATCTCGGGACCTACCTCACGTGACCATTCTGATGCAAAATGAAAAAAAATAATTAAAGTACATTAAATAAAAAGCTTCATACCCTTCTGTCCTGTGCTTATGCAGATAAACACATGCAAACATGTACAGTCATAAATACATGCTCACCTCAAGCCATAGCCCAGCTCAACTCAATTTAACTCTGTGCAACTCAAGCAAATTAACTAAAGAACACCACGGCTGATTCAGCTGACACAGTTGAGTAAACACTACTTTTACAGTGGTAATAATGCCAAATAAAATCCAAGGTTAATAAAGAGAACAGAATAATAATAAAAGGAAACTCCCCTTTGTCTCTACTTTTCCTTGTCAGCAACTCGGACTGCTTTCTTGTTTAATTTGATTTGATTCAGCATTCAGCTTCAAACCCTTGCTTCTCCAGGCTCTGTGTAGCTTTCGGACCACACTCAGGCTCAGACAGCACACCGTCAACAATTTATCCACTACTAGACAGCCAGCAAAGCTCTCTCTCTTGCTCTCTCTCTCTCTCTCTTTGGGTGGTGCTACATGATGCTTCAGGACTCCCCAAAGGGCTTTTCTGTTCATTCCACCACTCCAGCTTCCCCACTGTCTAGGCAATCATCTGCCTAGTAGGGAATATAGAACAAAAAACAGATGCACAAGCCAAAGGGCTACATAAGGAAAATTGGAAAGGTTACAGTGTTAGTAGGATTAGTACTATGGCAATGGTGGCATACCTGTTAAAAATAAATATTTAGCATTCCTATAATCCTGCTTCTGTGACTCCTCCTCAGCAGCAGAGCATGCAGTGACTGTGTTGCTCCTTCTCTAGTGCAAGAAAGTTAAACTCTGGCATATCTGGCTAGACATATACCAAGCTGTTGTTGCCTGTGCCATCCCCAGACTCTGGAAGTAATCAAGCATAAATATTGAGTCCTGAGCAGTGTGGTCATATGGAAACTAGTGATGTGGCTCCCAAAGCAAGATCCATAATAGAGGATTCTTCTGAAGTACTGTATCATACCTCACATTCATTGAGGACATCATGGTAGATATCTTCTCCCACATGTCCCTGGATGGAGAAGATTGTGGTATTGATAACATCACAGGCATTACTGACTAGTCCATACATGCTTTGACCAAAGGTAACAGTTCCGTTTCTTGTTGTGCCAGTGTGAGAACAAATATTAATATAAATGTAGAAAGCACGGAACCAACCACCAAGAATATAGCAGCTAGAATTAAGTTTATTTATTTATTTATTATTTATTTAGATTTTGATAACTGGGTAGGCCCACTGAGACCAGAGGTCCATTTTTCAGGGGCGACCTGGAATTAGTTACAATTTCATGACTGACCAGGTCAAATGCCTTTGACAGATCAATGAATAAAGCTCCCGTCAGGGAGTCCCTGACCATGGCATCTAGGATCTCAGATGTAAGCCAGAATAGGGCTGTGTCGGTACCATGGTCTTTCCTATAACCATGCTGAATGTCAGCTAGGAGTATGTGCAGCTCAAGGTAGTCCTGCAGTTAGTTGTAGACCCATCTCTCCTGCACCTTTGCAAGAATGCTGAGAATGAAGATGGGCCTGTAGTTCCCAACATTATTCCTAAGCTCCTTTTTTGTGGATGGGGACTATGGTCACAACCTTCCATTTATCTGGAACTTTTCCTTCAAGTAGGGATCTGTTAATGAGCATGGTGACAAGGAGGGCAATAGCTGGGGCAGCAGTCCACAACAGCCTCGGTTCAAGTAGGTCATGCCCAAGGGAGAAGTCAGGGTTAATCCCATTTAGAAGAGGTAGTACCTCAGATGACATGACCAGTCATAGATGAAACTGGGGCCTAGTGTGATTCTATTCAGTTCTGTTACTGCGGGGAACACCATAGGGGACAGGAGGTTTAAGTGTGCTGGGGTTGGAAAAGGAAGCATTAAATGCCTTGGCTACAGATGAGGGGTCATTGGTCAGGGTATCCTCAATCAGAAGAGCTCATCCTGGGCACTAGTGACACCCTTTAGAAGCAGGTTTATTTGGCACCAGAATTTCTTGGGATCCCTTAAGTGTCAGGTCTGGAGATCATGCAAGTACTTGGATTTTGCTTGTTTGGAAGCTTTTCTTATTTGTTATTCAGTTCCCTGTACTTTTCCCTGTCTGATTTGAGGCCAGTGGATTTGTAGTGCCCCCAGGCCCTGTCCCAGAGCAGCATGCTTCATTTAAGGGCTGGTTTAAGCTACTTGTGGCACTTCTCTTGTACCCTTAGTTTCTCTTGAGGGGCTATGCTCATTCGCCACTGACATAAATAAGTTGGTGAAATAATCAGGTGCCTCAGCCAAGGAGGGGAGGGAAGATATAGGTTCCCAGTTAGCAGCACATAGGTCAGCACAGAAGTCTGCTGTTACAAGTCTGGCATAGTTTCTGGCTTCTATTACCCTGACTGGCAGTCCAGGAAGCTTATTTGACCAGGTGCAGAAGATTGGTGAGTGGTCACTCAATGAGTCTGCCATGATTCTAGCTGCCAATATCTGGTCTGGGCTAGAGACTAGGGCCCAATCTAGCAAGGTATGGTTGCCAGACTTGGCACTGTGCCTTGTAGGCAAGTCAATGACTTGGGTCAGGCTGGTGTTGTGGACAGGGTTCTTAATACCAGAAGCACCCATAGTTCTCCAGTTTTGATTGAATTCCCCTAGGAGGATCATCTCCCCAAGGGAATGCTCTGCCAGTGCCTGGGTTAAAGATTCAATGGAAGAAGCTACCAATGGGGGAAGGAGGTAGACACACCCTATGTACAGGGGTTTAGTGTCACCAAGGATCACTTTTGTGAATATTATCTCGCTCACTGAGTCACAGAGGGGAGGATGGTCTATCTGTGTAGCATTTAGACTGGTGCTGATATAGATAAGAACCCCCCCACCTTTCTTTCCTACTCGATTCTTTCTAAAAACATTGTAGCCAATGAGATCAACTTTGTGGGGGAAGGATTTGTGGCTTAAGAAAGGTCTCCACCACTGCCAGTACATCCGGCTTGTATAGAGCAGTCCAGGCTTCAAGATCCTGGACTTTGTGCCTTAGACTGCTAATGTTCATGTGAATCAGCTTTAGTCCCCTGGAATTGGCCCAGCAAGGGCTAGTGGGATCACTGAGAGTGTAGTTAGGGAAGTGTGGACCAGGGTTGGATTCTACGTCCCCACCCAGCGCAAGTTTGAGCCTGGCAAGGTATCTGATTATTTTAGTGGGGGTGGATAGAGACCTCCTTCTATCAGTTGTCTTGAATTGACAGAATAGATTATAACAATTTCCATGTCTAGTTAGTCCATACATTGATAAGAGTAACGCATCACTCCCATCCACCTTAATCTTGTAGGATCCGGGAGGGGAGTGGCCTGTATTTGCACCAGGACCTGGAGGATTGTATCCCAAGGAGCAGAGCTGGTCAGTCCACAGTATTAGAGCTATAAAGACAATAGCTACCAAGAGTCCCAAGCACCCCATGGTCCGGAGTCAGGGAGAGGGTACTCGGCATAGCTAAGAAAGGTGGGGGACTTAGGAGTAAAACAAAGTCTAGTAGGTAGACCACACATGGAATTAGGTTCAGCAGTAGGTAGAGTACAGTAGATCTTATCCTATAAACAGTAGACAGACTCACAATGTTGGTGGGATGCAATAATTCCTTTCCTATAGGCATTATTGTGTCCTACTCAGGATTTCAGATAAGATTAAGACTGGTAGTTTGCCCAACAGTAGACTAGACAGATAGGCAGGTTAGGATAAATTAACACAGCAGGTAAAATTCAGCCAGTCTTTACAATATAACAACTCAGCTATATCTGAGAATGCAGCAGGCATGGAGATTATAGTCAACACAGCAACAGGCAGGATTCCACATTGGACAGCAGGGTAGGTCAAGACCAATGCCATACAGTTCATGAGAGGTTAAATAACACCCAATTTACAATATTAAAAAACAGATTCTCAAGGTTGGCCTCACTGCCATCCACAAAGGTTGGTAGAAATGGGGCAGTGGGAGGATAAATAAACTATCACTATACAGGTTAGACCAGCTATTAAGTCTCAGACATAACTGTTCCCTCAGGCAACATTTAATGTGGGTAAGGAAGGGATGGAGGAAGGCTCAGTTGGGAACCCCACCTATGGCAGCATGATAAGGCTTCAGCTGGCCAGGACCTACAAAGCCCCGCCCATGTTGGGCATTAACTGAGGTTGGGACAGGGTGGTGGGTGGGCAGGAGAACTCTCCCTGCTCCTGTCAGCCCCTGAGGAGTGAAAGCTGCCTGAAGATGTGTCACAGTTTCCGGAGCGTACCAAACTTAAGAACATTGCCACACAGGAGATAAAGTGCTCACACCACTATGGCCCAATCGGTTTCATACATGCGTGCTTCCTCAGGGATGGCAATTCACGAAAACAGTGTTCATTAAATAGTGCAGAACCTTTAAAGTGACAGTACACCATAAATATAAATGTGAATGGAAAGAAAAATTAAAATAGGAAATGTATACAGTGGCTTATTCAAACTGTTATTCCAACAATATTTCAATCTATTACACCCATAAAGGTATAAAATACCATTATATAATGTATATTACCCAATAATGTGCCTTAAGTTACTAAACACAGGGCTACTTTTGTTACACATGTGAATAATTTGAATATCCAAAAAAGGAATCAAGGCATCAGAATCCATTGTTGTTCTTCTTACTGAAAAAAATATAAAATATGTAATATTAAAAATGGCAGCTAATTATTTCAGTTACATACTTTCAGGTTCCCTGTATCACTGAGCCATTAATTTATATATTTCCTAGTGTTTGTAAGATATCTGGTGATATCAAAAGAGTCATTTAGGCCATGCCATGTCAAAGCTCCCAAATTAAATCCAGAAAATTTCTCTGCACAATTACAAATATATTTTGGATACTGTATATGTTAATTTTTCCAAATATACAGGTATGCTAGATATTTGCAGAGTTCAATGATATATTGCTTATCCTTTTGTCATACTATTAATAATGCATGTTTTTACTTTTAAATATTTTATGGACTTTCTTATGTCAGATTCTTATATCTGAATGCAAGTGTAATTTTAATCTAATTTCAACAATAAGTGTATGTTAACAAATGTATATGTTCAATATATTTTCACTATATATTTCATATATAGTAAAATTAGATTTGTCCTGATACAAATCTGGAAAATGTCAGCAATATATATATATAATCACCACTGTATACTAATACAAAATGTTAAAAATCAGTTTTGCATATCAAATAAATATATTTTTATAGTTAATGAATATAGCTGGTTTATATTTCACTTATACCTTTAAATTAAATTATGTATATATATTCTTTTTAATGCATTATTTCTACATATTTTCTTACAGTAAAATATGTATTTTGTTTACATGCAAGATAACGTATGTTCTGGAATTATATATATATATATATATATATATATATATACACACACACACATACATATATATTATTTATTTATTTATTGAAATGTTTCACTAGGAGGGCACACTGAACAACAAGTTGATAGTATATAGATAGTATATACATACACACACACACACACACACATATATATATATACACACACACAGAATGGGGTGGACATATCTTCACTGGAGTGTGATAAATGAAGATGACATCACCACAGTGATGATAAATGCTGTTTATCCTAACTGTGCTGATGTCACCACTCACTCACTACAACCTGCATTCTAAATTAAACTGTTTTACAAAACAGTTTCTCTTTCTCACTGAGGCCTGCAAGTTACTCAATTAGCATTGCAAAGTACACTCACCTACGTGCTATAGTGTTTTTTGAGACTCATAGACCATTAATGTGCTTGTATCAGCTTCACTGCAGCCTACATTCTAAATGAAACTGCTTCACAAAACAGATTATCTTTCTCACTGAGGCATGCAAGTTACTCAGTTACCATTGCAAAGGAAATGTGCCTGTGTGCCATGATGTTTCTAAGACTCCCAGCCTATTCAGAAAAACTCACATACGCTCACACCACACACAGAAAGAGCAGAAAACACACAGAAACAGAAAAAAGACACAGAAAAAATATTACTTAAGCTCCCACTCCTATTGTATAAATAGCACACATGATGTGTAGATGTGTTATGGAAATATTTCACTCCTGTAGAGTGAGTTTGATACCTCACCATGCCTTCAGCACTCGTGAGTATCCAGAGCTTCACTCTGCAGGAGTGAGAATATTTTCCATATCACACTCCTACCCATCATGTATCCTCTCTCTATATATATATACATAGATATAGATATAGATATAGATACAGATATAGATATAGATATAGATATATATCATAAATGCCTACTTTGGTACCAGGTACATAGTTGAATAATTTGCATATTTCAAAAGTACAGTTTATCGACCAAAATCATGGTTATTGCAATTTTTTAATAATTTTAAATTGACAAGATTAGCTTACAGACCAAAAAGGAAAGTAAAAGAGTATAAAACAAGTACATATACACTAACACATAAAAGGGAACCAAACAGGGGTAGTATAAATACCAGTTTGCACCTTTACTAAGCATGAGATACAGAGTAGGTCCTTATGTGAAAGTATAAATGTATGCTCTATATGTCTGAGTTAAAGGTGCATTATTAAATGATAATTGAGGTATAGATATCTAAATGGTTGCTAACAAGCTGAATTTCAAATATACAGATAAAGAAATGCAACATTATGATTAATTCATTATCCTTTTATCAGGGTATTTCAAAATATTTTTACAGTGTATACATTTACAAAATAATATAGGTCAATGGTGCAAAAGTATATTTAATAATTATTCAAGATGTATCAGCAGATATATAAAACACATATAGTGCACCTATAAGTACAGTTTTTCCTAGGACTGTATTTATAATATGTATTAAATATATTTACCACATACTGTATATTTTGCACATAAATCAGAGATTTCAAATAGACCAATCTGAGATATTTTCCATAAACTTCAGACATGATGTAAATATATTTTAACATTTAAAAACACATGTATTTAAATATACATTAATAAATGGATTTAAAATATATTGATTTTCCTTATGGGTCTGACAGAAATAGCCAATATTGGGGACATATTACACCAACACCTGGTCAGCCAGAGTAGCAGCATGGCATATATCCAGACCACAACAAAAAAGTAACTGCCCACACCAGTGTCAAACACACACATCAATGAAGCAAGACACATTACCATTGGCACCACAACCAGCTAATAAAAGCAAGAGACACCACCAGTGCCTCCCCTGGTCATTATATAATAGCAAAAACACCACTATTGCCATTGCTGGATACTACTGTACATCCCTGCAGAACACAACACCAGTGCCACGCCCAGCCTTCACCTCACAGCATGCACTGCACCACCTCCACCACCACAACAATACTCAGCACCCACCATACAGAGGAGACAAAGGCATAGTGAAGAAAGCCAAGATGTCCAGGGTGATGGAGGCTATCCATACAAAGGTGTGTGGGCTCCTGTCACAACCTACTTGAAGCCACAACCCAGTAACAAATGTAGTCTCTCACAGAAGCATGCTGGTTATAGCTGCATGAGCACCACAGTGATGGGCATTACATAACCATGCAGCACAGCAGTGTCATCAAAGTGAGGTGTCTCCTCCTCGTGCAGCACATGGTACTCTGTATCCCCTATTCCTTAAGAGGCACATGCAAACTGCATACCTCTGTTGCCTCCCAGCAAGTATATCCCATATACACAACTATCCACAGAATCAGTCAGACAATCCTGTGGCATATTAATTGCATCTTCATTGGTAAGACATCTGGGTAAGTGCATGCATCAACAGTATGTTCTTCAAGGTTATGTTGCATGCAGCATGCTACGCATACCTTGCAAATCTAGTTATGGACACCAGCACATTGTCACCTGCCCTATCCAAGAACCAGAATATCATATTCAACTACCTGAACATCTTCTCCAGGATGTACCTGGTCCTCCAGTGTGTTTCATTGTATCTCAACACTGCTTTTGTCAAGGAGGCCATGTATGGTGTAAGCATTTATGAAAGCAGTGAATACCTGCTGCTACCTGAGGACTGGAATGTTTGATCATAGAAACGTAGAAAAAGTCAGCCATAAAAAACACTGGTCCATCCAGTCTGCCCTTTTATACCCTATTTAACCCTGGGACCTATTGTCTAGATCACTCCACCCCCTCCACCCCAACCAGCTTTCACTCAGGTCACAGTGTTTTTGATCTGCCATTCCTGCTGAATATTTCCTCAGAGTCTACCTTGTTTATTTCTTTTAGGAACCTGAAGGTCTCTATCTTATTGCTCCTCTCCCTTCAGGTCTCCAGCGAGTACATGTTCAGAACCTTAAGCTCATCCTCATACAATCAGCCCTGTTGGCCACAAATATTTTTTTTTTTTAATATGAACCTTTTTATTGAAAAATTCCAAGTAATACAAAGGGCAAGAACAAATCAGCAAGATAATAAACCTTGTATTCCAACAACAAATGAAGGCACTGGGGTTTGACTAATATTAATTACAGTTATAATTATTGCAAACATATACCACATTATGGTGAAAAGGATATACCAGTCCACTAATATTACATACAAAGAATACAGAAAGGACCGATAAAACCAATACTCATGAGGGGAAAGACATAAAGAAAATAAATGAAGAAAAGCAGAAAGAAAAATAAACTGGGAACCAAAAAGTCTTCCAACCTCAAGGAATGCAAAGTGACCAAAGGATTACAGGGAGAAGGAGGAGGCACCAAGCAAAGATGTGACTGTAAGAAGGGGTCCCATTTGTTGTGATAAAGCTCCAGTTTACCAATGCTTGCTAAATATAGTCTTTCACACTGGGCTAATTTGCAGAGGGTAGAATGCCAGGTGTGGACTGGTTGAAGAGATGTACTTATCCAAGCCACCTGTAGAAGGTTGTCTAGCTACCATTAATGCCACCAGCAGCCAACACTGCTAGAGGGTTGATAGAAAGGGAATACCTGTGGAGAGTCCTAACTTCACCAAGGCATTGTTAAACAGTATGGGTGTTGCTAATACTTGAGAACAATCAGCCAGCACCACCCACCACCAGCTCAAAAGTTTGGGGCAACTCCAAAGAATATAGAGAAGTCCAGCCTAGGGCTGTGAGCATCTCCAACGTGGCAAGGAAAAGAACAGACCTATAGTATATAGAACCTGAGATGTCCTATACCACCTGTATCAAATTTTAAAGTGAATTAGGCAGCTCTTGATATCCCGCAGAGCCCTGTAGGCCACAGTATTTCCCAAGTACCATAAGCTGAGTGGAACAGGCCTACCAAGATCATGATACCATTGCTCTTTACTCTTATCCAAGATAGGTGGGAGAGTATTTTGCAATGTGAAATATGTCTTACCTTCTCAACCCTTAGTACTGGTAGCTGAATAAAGTTATTGTAGCCAGGACCAGGGGACTGCTGATAAAATTTATTATCAAGGGGCCTGATGATGTAGTGAAGCTACAAGTAATGCTTAAACTCTGCTCTTCGTAACCCTGTTTTATCTTGGAGCTGTTGAAAGGAAAAAAGAGTGTTAGTATGAGGTATAATGAGATCAGCTATTGTTAAAATGCACCTGTCAATCCATTCCATCCAATATAGAGGGTTACCCCCGATGAAGATGTTTGGATTATGCCAAAGTTTAGTAATAGGGTGGGGCAGAAGTCTAAAGGGTTTAGAGAGACCTGTGAGTTTCACACAGGTGTTTCAGGTTTGCAAGGTATTAAGTATAATGAGAAGATTGGCAAGATGTTTTGGAACCGTATGCCCAAGAAAAAGGCTAAGACATGGAACCTGAGCTACATCAGCCTCCAACCTTATCCACTGAAGAGTAGAGATGCAACTAACTTTTACTTTGCAAGCAAATTTCCCTCGAAGTCCCTAAATCCACCTTGTGGATCATTTAGCAAAGTTTTCATGTTTTATGGAAAATTCACCAATTGTGTCCTCACACTGCTCTTGGATTTTTTAAGTGCAAATTCCACTTAAAAAAAAAAACAAGCAAAGAAAATGGCAAATTTGCAATAAAAGAGTATTCATTGGTGGCTAGTGGTCCCTCCCCTCTCCCGAGCTCCTGCCAGTATTTTTGTTTTAATACCCTGATGTCTTGAACCCTCCCCTCTCCTGAAAACCCATGCCCTTAATTTTCCATATTTTATAGATAATTTCCTGGTGTCTAGTGGACCCTCCCTCCTCCAGAACCCATGACCCTATTTTATTTTTAACTCCCTGGTGTCTAATGGACTCTCTTCCCTCCTGAAACCCCATGCCCATATTTTAATATTAAATCCCTGCAGACAGTACAAATGGCCAAAAATTGTGGGTGTTTATGAGAGGACAAGGTTGCGATATAGACTGGTGTGGAGGGAGGGTAGGGGGATAAGCTAAACACCATCATTGTTGAAGAGCTAGGAGAATGCGCCTGAAGTGAAATCAGTAAGGAAGATTTGATTTTTGGGTTATGTGATCAAAAGAGGGGACTTTGATCCTGTGATCCTGCGTTTTTTTTGTGCCACTCTGTGCAGGTGATTTGGGATTCTGACTCCAAACACCCCTTGCCCACTAGACACCTGCAAAAATAAAGCACGTTAATAATTGAGAGAAAAAATGTGTGGGGGGATGGGGCATGGAGGAAAAGTGGTTGCATGTATTGTGAGTCATCGGGGGACTGAGGCTACGATCTTTCCTTTTTTGGGGGGGCAGTGCTTAGAGAAGACTGATAAGAAATTTGAGCTGTATCTAAGGAGATAGATGAATTATTTATTTATTGAAGAGAAATCAGAATTACAATCCTTTGAGTCATAGACTCCTTTGCAAAGGCTCCACGTCAGTACAAGAAAGCATAAAACATTACATTAAACAGTATTATACATAGATCATATAGCTCAGGGGTATATACATTGTTGGGTTACAGCATCCAGGATCTTAGTTGTGAAATATGGCAGGTTACAGTTTCGAAGGGTCATTAACTGAGCCCAGAGTCAGGGTTTATATACAGTGAGATTGTAGGATCTGAGGATGTAGTCATTAGATAAAGCAAAACATTTTGTCATTACGTCTCCGGGTTTTCATGCTGCACTATCACTAGAACTGTTTACAGTAGTCCTCCTTTTGAGATTCAGAGTGGGGAGGAGTATCAATAACAGCCACAACCCATGGAGTCAAGGAGGAGGTTCTTGAGACAAATCTTAAAATGGCCAAGACTGTGGATCAGGGAGATGGAGGACAGTAGGCTGTTAAGCCAGAGGGGAGCATGATACCAGAAGGACCTTTGCCCTAGAGAGGTCCTACAGTGGGGGACAAGGAGAGAGGTGCTGGCAGGGCATCATGGGGCCCTTCTGTGTGGGACTGGCTGGATAAGGGGGTGGAGGCCTTTAGGTGCTAGGTTCTGGAGTACTTTTTTGGCAAGGAGGCAAGTGTGATACGTAAGCCTACCTTTGAAGGTTAGCCAGTCTGCAAGCTTGTAAAGCTCACACGTGTGGGTTAATCTATCACATCCAGTGACCAGTCAGCAGGCTTTATTGGGGACTAAGCTGATGCAACGTAGGGTAGTTTGGTCTGCAGATCCATAAATCACAATGCCGTAGTCTACCAAGGATAGGACTGAGCATGATACAGCGAGGCATAGGGTGTGGGGGGACAGCCAATTTTTATGTCTGTATATAATCCCCAGCCTGGTGTTAATAGTGTAAGAAAGGTGTTGAATGTGTGTGAGGTAGGTGAGGGAGGTGTCCAGTGTGACACCCATATATTTGAAGCATGAGACCTGTTCAAGTTAGGAACCCAGAGAGTTTGAGATGATTAGAGTGGCACTCTTGAGTGGGCTTTGGCGGTGGGCAAAGATCATGGATTTCATTTTGTTGTATTTGAATACTAGGCGATGCTCAGCAAACCAGGATTTAGGTTCTCTAAAAAAGCCCTGTAGGGCAGTTCGGAAGGAGTTTGGCTAGGGGTGTTTCCAGAGAACTATGGCATTGTCTGCATAGAGCAATAGCTTCCCACTGCATAATTGAGGGAGGGAGTTTAGGAAGAGGGTGAAGAGCAATGGGCCAAGAATGGACCCTTGCAGGACCTCAGTTAATACTGGTATATTGGAGGAGAGGGTGGTGTTAATTTTGACCTGCTGCATCTGGCCAGAGAGATAGTCTTTGAGCCAGGCGGTAGCCTCATGGGAAAAATTATGTGAAGAAAGAGAGTTAAGATGCAACACATGACTGACTGTATTGAACACTTTTGTCAGATCAACATAGATGGCACCTGCCATCGACCCGTGTTCTAGGGCCTCATGTATATATGATGTAAATTCAAGGAGGGCAGTGGTAGTGTTGTGACCCCTCCTGAAGCCATGTTGTTTGTGGCAGAGCAGATTATGTTTGGCCAAGTAATTAGTAAGCTGGTCCGACACTATTTTTTCGAGTGCCTTAGAGAGGGGAGGTAGGATCAAGATGGGTCAGAAATTACAGATGGAGGAGGGGTCACCACTCTTCAGGATAGGGGATATAATTGCTATCTTCCAAATAATGAGGAATTGGCTGAGGTGTAGCATTCAGTTAAGTATTTTGGTGAGATGTGGCAGGGTCACATCCAGCGTAAGCCAGAGAAGTTTGAGGTCAAGGGAATCACTGCTATTGCGCGAGTTCATCAAGACTTTCGTGAGGTAGCATTTTGCTTCATTGCTGGAGATGACTCGCAACCAGAAGGGAAGAGGGACAGTGGTGGCTGAGGTGTCTACGGGGTGGCTTGGGATTGGGTCAAAGAAGTTTTTTATGGAGGATATGACTGAGGTCTGAGAAGGTGGTATTAAGGGAATCAGAGATGGTAGTGGGGTCTTAGGAGAGGGCTCCATCAACTAGCATCTGTGCAGGGGCAAGGGAGATGGGTTTCCCACCTAGTTCCTTAATATTACTCCAGATTTTTTTCCCGGAGCCCCAGGTGGTGGTGAGTGCTTGCTTATAGTAAGTAGCCTTGGCTAGCAGGATGGCCCAGGTGCATTTGTTTCTAGCCTCTCTGTAAAGTTGTCTGTCCAGGGGTAGCTGAGAGTCCAGGACCCTGTTCCAGAGGCTATCTCTATGGTGCATCTGATCAAGCAGAGACTGTGAAATCCAGGGGGTATCCCTGTTTTTTATAATATGCTTTGTGAAGGGGCAAAGATGTCACAGGCAGCAATAAAGGAGGTGAGGGCAACGTCTACAGATTAGGCATTGTGGATCGGTGACCAGTCACAGGAAGTAAGGTATGATTTGAGGCAGAGGGCTCCTTTTTTCATGCACCTTTGGACTGCAACTTTAGGAGAGCTGGGAGGAGTTTATTTGACCACCAGCAGGTGACATGGGAGTGGTCACTTATCAAGTCAGGGAGCACTTTGACCTGGGAGAGGTTATTGGGATGGTTAGTGAAGATGAGGTCGATAAGAGTGGAGGACCCAATTCTGGGGTCAAGTCTGGTGGGGGACTGGACAACCTGGGTGAGATCATAAGCTAGAACAGAGTCTTTGTAGGTAACAGACATGGTGGATAGCCAATTCACGTTGAAGTCTCCCGTTACAGTGACTTCACTCTTGGGAGGGAGATGGGTGATGCTGGACAGTATTGAATCAAAGGTGAGCTTTTGGTTAGTGGGGGGGATGTATACTGCACATATCAAAAGGTGGAAACAGACATATACCATCAAAGCACTTACTGTACCTCAGCTGATCTAAGGAAAAATATTGCACTTTAGTTCCCTGCCATGCTCCCCCTCAACCCAACCACGACACAGGTGACTGGATCTATTCATTGCTCTCTACAATTCACGGCCTAAGGGCAAAAGCTTTAATTATGAGAGGCATATTGTCTGAGTGGAGGGTACAATTCTCTATTTGTACTGCATACTGTATCTTTATTCAGACCCCTAACAGAGACGACATCTTATATAAGTGCATCAGGTATTGTAAACTTACCAATCTCCAATGTTAGTACTTTTGCAATGTTTGCAGAGCCTCTCTTTTGTGGAACCAAAGTGCAATATTTTCTCTTTTCACCAGGCCAAAGTAGGAGATAACACAATAATGTGTTCTGGTATACTGACACAGCAAGCTTCAGTGTACGTAGCTACAGATAGTGGGTTAATAACTAGTGGGTAAAGAATCATAGGCACCAGCATAAGTTAGGTAGAGGAAGGAGGCCTGGAAAGGGAAAGTAGGAAACACACTTTCTAAAGTAGGGTAACAAATAAGGTTCATGCAAATGGGTAAGAAATAATAGACACTAAAACCAAGCAAGTCACAGGTAGGTGGGTTAAAAATGGAAAACAAGAGATTGTCTATGGTAGGGTACCAAATAAATTTCAACAAGCAAAGGAAGAGGTAGTTATTCAATGGGCATAGAAAGGAAGCGATATGTTATATAGAGGTTTCATTAAGGTAAATGGAGGAAAGATCATGGGAATGTTGCAGTGCAATGGGTGTGCAGATGCAGTATTTTGGAACACCTTCTGGAGACTGAAGTGCTGCCCCATTCATTCTGATCTCTCTGAGGTGAGGGCAGAATCTGCTGGACTCCTGACTGAATTTGGCAAGGGTTCAGAGAACCTTCTGCCCCACCCAGGAGCCACCATGTCTGCCACTGCTCCCCAAGAGGATGCTTATGGACTAACAGAGTGGTAGGACCTTGGTGGGATTAAGGAGGGTGTGGTGGTGAGAGGGGTACACACTCCTCAGCCTGAACCACTGTACCATACTGGCAGGTGGGGCAGTTGGGAGGAGACATCCATGGCAGTGGGAAGGGAGGAAATAGGGGGTCATCAGAAGGGGAGGATCCTAGGAGGGAGGTGGTGGAAATGTCTGTTGTGAGGGGGATAGACTTGGGGGTTGAGGGGGGGAAGGGAGAGGCAAGTGAAGTACTGAGAGGTGCTGTGGCTTGGAAGGATGAAGAGTAGAAACAGAAGACTGCTATGGCAGCAGGAGATGGGAGGGAGCTAGATATCACTATACACCTGGAGAGAAATGACCTAGCAATGGACAAGGTAGGGATAGTGCAGAGAAATTTCAGGGAGCTGGGGGAAGGGTCTCAAGCAGTTGGCACATACCATGACTATTGCTGAGGTGAATTTTCAAGTATCTCAATGGCATTAGCAAAGTACAAGAGGGTAGTATCTTTCAGAAGAAGAGATGTGCAAAAACAACGGGGCACAATTTGAAGATAGAGAGGGGACGGCTCAGAGGTAAAGTTAGAAAGCATTTTTTCACAGAGAGGGTTCTGGATGCATGGAACAGCCTTCCTGAGGAGGTTGTGGAGTCAGGAACAGTGGGAGAATTCAAGAATGTAAGGGACAGGCATAAGGCATAAGCTGTTGATTAACTAGAATCTGCAGCTTATCCATCAGGTAGGGAAATGGGCAGACTAGGTGGACCAAGCAGTCCTTATCTGCTGTCAACTTCTATGTTTCTATGTGATACCTGTATATGGCCGAGGAGAGGAAAGGCGGATTCACACCAGGGCTTTTAACAATTGATTGAAGGCATGATGCATGGAGGTGGGCTTTGGCTACTTTGGGGACTGGGGACCAACC
The DNA here is from genome assembly GCA_016271365.2 of Neoceratodus forsteri. Classification (NCBI taxonomy): domain Eukaryota; kingdom Metazoa; phylum Chordata; order Ceratodontiformes; family Ceratodontidae; genus Neoceratodus; species Neoceratodus forsteri. The sequence continues at coordinate 535,802,080 of CM028135.1, read as the reverse complement.
TGGGAGGATCTGGGCTTCTATAGTGATACTGCCTGCATCCTTCTAGAAAGGGGACCACATTTCTTAGAGGGAAGTTTACATGCTACTTTGTGGAGCATCTAAGCTAGCCAGGTCAGAGGCTGTAGAACCAGTAAAGGCAAAAAATTGAGCCCCGCCCCCTGCAGATAATGAATTAGTAGGGAGGGACAGCACAAAGTAAGTAAGTTCCACCAGGACATGGGGTGCAAGAAGACAGGGGTGAGTACATGGCAGAGAACAAGAGGGTTAAATCAGGAAAGCAAGAAGGCAGGAATAAAGGGGATAGGTAATGAAGATGATAACAAGGAAGAGGTGGGTCAGTGGGAGTGTTGGGGAACAGTACAGGTGAGGGGAGCAGAGAAGCAGGCAGAGAGAGAATAAGGTATGGAGAGACATGTGCACTAATTCAAGGAGTGTGGGAAATAAAATTCTGGACCTGGAAGCCATCATGGTGGAGGCCAGCCTGAATTTGGTGGCCATAATCGAGTTGTGGTACACTGACATCCATAACTGGGACATGGCTATACCAGGCTGCTCTCTGTTCAGAAGAGACAGAGAAGGGAGGAGGGGTTGTATTATATTGAAGGGAGGGAATCAACATCACAGAATTACAGTAACACCCCATAAGAAAAGGATGGGAAGTGCTGTGTGTCATCCTGAAGACAAGCAGTGGGGCCGCTATACATACAGAGGTAGTATACAGATATCAAGCTCAGGGAGAGGAGTTGGATAAAGCACTTGGAGAAGCCATCATCAGGATAGCAAGTAAGTAAGTAAAACTTTATTTTTATAGCACCTTTCCAGAGCCAAAGCGCTGAACATATTTAAAATACACAGTCACACCATAAATTAGCAATAAATCAATAAATATAAATTAATTAAGAACAGTCAGGGAAGGCTAAAGTAAATAAATATGTTTTAACATAGATTTAAAACTATTTACGGTCAGGCATTCTCTTAACCAATGAGGTAGAGAATTCCACAGGGTTGGTGCTACAAAAGAAAAAGCACGTGCACAGGAGGTTTTTAAACGAATCCTGGGAATCGCCAGCAATCCCTCATTGCCGGATCAGAAAGGATGAAGGGGGAGTAGGGAGTCAGGAGATCTTTCAGGTAGTCAGGTCCCTGTTCATGTAGGGCTTTAAAGGTTAGCAAGCCAACCTTGTAGGTGATCTGCCACTGAACAGGCAGCCAGTGCAGTCCGCGCAGCACAGGTGTAATATGACTGGTCCTTGATGTACCAGTCAATAACCTGGCTACAGTGTTCTGCACTAGCTGAAAGGGGTGGATATCAACCCCAGGAAGCCCAAGGTAGAAGGCATTGCAGTAGTCAAGACTAGTGGTAATGAAGGCATGGACCAATGTTAGAAAGTCATCTGGGGGAACTAGGTGTTTTACCCGGGCGATATTCTTCAGATGGTAAAATGATGATTTAACAACAGCCGACACCTGAGATTTCAAGGTCAAGCCATCGCCAAAAATAACACCCAGGTTATGCACCCAGTCTGAGGTAGTGAGTTGAACATCATCAAGCCATAGGCAACTTGGGGTAGGTGCTGCTAGTTGGTGACTTCAATCTGCCAGATGTGGATTGGAGTCTCCCAACTGCAGCTTAGGCAAGGAGCAAGGCCATCACTGACTCTACAAGGGTCTTGTCTCAAGCATCTAGACAATGAACCCACTGGGGATGGGGCAGTGCTAGACCTTGTGCATACAAACAGAGATGATATTGCAGATATCACAGTGGGCAGTCCCATAGGTACTTTAAGGGAGGTGATCCCTCAGCTCCAGGTAACTATAGGCCCATTTCTCTCCTCCCCTCTCTCACCAAACTTCAGGAATCTCTAATTCACATTAGGCTGTCAGATTTTCTGGCCTCCTCAAACACCTTCTCTCAGGTGCAATCCAGCTTTAGAAAACAACACTCAACTATTTCCTCACTCTTGCGAGTTATAGATTAAATCCTTTCAGCAATGGGCCAGAGCCACATCACAGTTGCCATTTTATAAACCTGGCCAAGGCTTTTGATTCAGTCTCCCATCCCCTCCTGTTACATAACCTAAGCTTGGTTGGCCTCGTTGAATAATCCGTAAACTGGTTTTGTTCTTATCTTCTTGACAGGCAGCAATCAGTCCAAATAGCTAATGCCATCTCCCCTCCTCTCCCTATCCTCTCAGGTGTCCCCCAAGGATCAATCTTTGGCCCCATGCTCTTCTCCCTTTTCATAAACAACCTCCTTGCTGTCTGCCAATCTTCAAATATGCACATGTATGCTGATGACACTATCATATTGATCTCCAGGCCTTCTGCCCCTAGTGTTCAGTCCCCCCTCAAAGATGATTTCAACAGAGTGCCGGCATGGTTCTTGAAAACCCAACTCAAACTCAATGCAAAAAAGACTGGCTATGACTTTTGGAACCAGACAAAAACTGGCTACCATCCAGTCACCACCTATCTTTACTACTCTGGATGGCTCGCCCCTTGAGAATGTCTCCACCTTCATATACAGTACCTGGGCATGTGGCTTGACAGCCACCTGAATTTTTCTACCCATGTTGACTCTATCTGCTCTAAGTTGCATCCTAAACTTGCTGTCCTTTACTTACACAAGGATAGCCTCCCCCTCCCCATGTACTGTGAACTGGTAAACAAAACAATTTAACCCATCTTTGATTATGCTGATGTGGTCTATGGAACAGCCTCTCAATCCTCTCTTATCAAGTTAGATACCCTCCTAAACTCATTCTGCCACTTTGCTACTGCCTCTCCTCCTCTGACCCACCAGTGTCTCCTGTACTCCACTCTTGCCCTTGCACCCCTTTCACACAGATGTCAGGTCCACTATGCCTCCTTTGTTGCTAAATTCTGGTTTGGCACACTCCCTACTTACTCTCTGCCCACCTGTGCCTAGCTTCAGTTTCTGCTTACTCCCTTCACCATCGCAACCCATGTACCTTTGCCATCCCTCATACTAACTCTTGCCCTGGCCAATCTGCTTTTCCTTTCATTTCCCCTCTCTCTGGAATAAACTCCCCCTGACCTCCAACTATCCTTCTCCTCACTTCCCCTTAAAAGACTCCTCAGACTTCAACCTCACCCTCTGTGCTCCCTGTGCTCTCCATTCCCCCCCCCTTAGTTATTTTTTTGTCAACTCCTTTATAGTTTTACCTCCTCCTTGTAGCTGGCACTCCTGCACTGACTCATGCCTATGACCCACTGTTGCTCTCACCCAGGACCCTTATTTTTCATAGTGTATCGGTCCTGTTACTGGGACTGAATTCTATCTGTATGCTAGATGTACTGTACCTGTATTTTAGATATTGTTGTACTAGCTTAATGTAGACTTACTGCTTTGTCATATTACTGTAGCTGGCTGCTGACAACTGCATTGGGTCTTGTAACCATGACCTTTGATTTTGCTAACATGTTATTGGTCTTGCTTTTTGTAGCTATTGTACCCCCATTCCCCTTCCCCAGATCGCACCTGGAAATGAGTTTCGGCTCACTGGTGATTTTCACGGTTATCAAATTTTAAATAAATAAAAATAAAAAACATTTGAGCACAGGTGCTCATTTACAAAGGTCCCACGTCAAGGACAAGGTATACAGAGAAATTAGCAAGTAGATTACAAAAGTAAACAGTTCAATAGGAGCTTTGTCAAGACCATTACATTCAACATGCAGAAAGCAGGTATATGCAGGTGCATATTACAGCATATCATGTAGGTGTTACAGTATACTATAAACTCGGTTGCAACAGACAAATAAGTCAGTTGTAACAGTTGCATTTGGAAGCAAGCGTGAGAACCTTTTACAGTTATCTCTTAATGTGAGCTATTCTGGGGAGACCCACCAGGGATTCAGGTAATTCATTCAGCCATCGGGGTGCTCTGACTACAAAGGAATGCATGGCCTGGCTTGTTTTCCAGATGGGAATTAACAGGGGCATTTCTGGACATATTCCTAGTAGAGTATTGGTTGCTAACTGAGCAGAGGAAATTTTGTAAAGCAAGTAGGATAAAGACCAACACAGCTTTTTTTTCCAAGCAGACAGGTCTGGTATCTTATTCTGTCCTGTAGGGGAAACCAACTGATCAGGGAATATAGGGAGCAACTATGGGTGATCCTGTCCACCACAAGTGCAAAGTGACATGCTTTATGTAATACCAGCCTAATTCTGTTATGAATACAGTCAGTGGCCATACCATAGACTGGCAGGCCATAATCTGAAAGTGGGAGCTGGATACTACAAGGTGCCTGGCTTCTGGTTCAGTCATTGCCTCTACAGTGCTGATAGTTTTTTATTGGCAAGACTGACAATGTTATTCACATGGGGTGCAAAGGAAAGGGTATCCTCCAGGGTGACTCCCGAGGTATTTAAATGATCTTACCTCTTCCATTGTATTACCAATTGCATTATGAATGGCAAGGGGAGGGACCTTTTTTTCACTTGAGGACTAGAGAACAGCATCATTTTGGTTTCCTTGTAGTTTAGAATTAGTTTATTTACTTTGAACATTTTCTCGAGGGACTCAAAGCTACTATGTAGGCCACAAGAAAGTATTTCACTGTGTGTGTGTTACTAGTAAAGACAACGGCATTGTCCACATAGAGAAGCACCTTTGAAGTAGAACATGCTTCTGGGTGATCATTTATGAACTGGCCAAAAAGAAGTGGGCCAAGTATAGAGCCTGGTAGCACCCCTAAAGAGACACTTTTAACAACAATAAAGTGCCATTAATCTTTACACGTTGTGAGCGACTGGAGAGGTAGATATGGAACCAGGTCACTGTGTCTGGGGAGAGGCTTAATGTGAGGAGATTATTTAGCAATAGTGAATGATTTACCAAATCCAATGCTTTTTCAAATCAATGTAGATGCCACCCACCAGGTAACCACCATCAAGCGCCTCATGGAAGAAGTTGGTGAACTCAGTAAGCACAGTACTGGTGCTATGGATCTTCCTGAATCCATGTTGTTGTTTACACTGAATATTATACTTACAAAGGTAGGTGATGAGTTGGTCCAAAATAATTCTTTCAAGGACCTTCGACAGTGGGGAGAGAATTGATATAGGCCTGTAGCTGGCCACATTAGGGCGGTCACCACTTTTGTGGACCAGGGATACTAATGCAGTTTTCAAGATTCCTGAGAACTGGGAATATTGCACAAAGAAGTTGAGTATTTTAGTCAGGGGGAGGGCAAGCTCATCCAAGGACACAGCCATGAGCTTCATTTCAATTGTATCACTCCCCACCTGGTTTTACCCAGGACTCATTTTACATGTTTGAGGGAGTCCACTGAGGTAATGGGTTTGAAATAGAACTTTGGGTTACTAGGGTTTTGGCCAGGGCTGCTGGTTTGATCATTACCATGTTCATCAGTGGAACCAAATTTCACTGATAAATGTGGTAATGGGGGGGGGGGGACAGAGCTGAGGTCTGCAAAGGCACTGTTGAATATATTCACTATTTAGCCTGTGGCAAGGGTGATAGTCCTGTTGGTACTGAGCATCATGTGCTGTTTTTTTGTCATCTTTACCCAGATGTTCCTTTATGTAGTCACAGAAATTGTTTTCCATTACTCTGTTTATTCACTTGTTGTTCTTTATAGTAGGAGATGTTAGCCTGCTGTATTCCTCTTGCACACTTATTTTTAATTTTAAGATGGAAACAGATGCAAACTACATGAGGCAAGAATCCCTGACATTAGGAGGGCAGAACTGAAAGAAATAGGACACTGCCTCAGAAACAGCTTCATAAGAAGGCTTGCCAGGGAGAGGGAGAGGGAGAGGTAGAGTGGGGGAAAATAAGGAAGGTCATAATTAAGGCAGCCAGCCTCTGTGCGAAAGAAGTGAGAAAAAGCAGAAGGAAAAAGACAGTGTTATGGTTCTCTATGGAAGTGGTCAAGGTGGTGAAGGAAAAAAGTGTGGCATTCAGGAGGTTTCAGCTAACAGAAGGAGGAAGACAAGGAAGTGTACCAACTAAAACAGAGAGAAGCAGAAACAGCAGTGAGAGGATTAAAGACACAGACAGAGGAAAGGATAGCCAAGGGGGTAACTGATGTGGACAAGACTTTCCTCAGGTGCATAAGGGAGAAGAGGAAAGCAAGGGAAGGGATACTGAGAATAAAGAGGGCTGCAGGGGGAGACTGCACAGAAGGGGCCAAGAAAAAGGAGACATTCAGTACTTCTGCTCAGTCTTTGCAGTGGAGGTGGGGGGTGCACCAGGGAGCAACAGGAACAAGAGGAAGGGGAGGTGGACATAAGTCCATTTTCATAGGAAAGAGTCCAGAAGTGACTTGCAGCTCTGAAAGTGAACAAGACCAGATGGGATACATCCAAGGCTAAAAAAAAGAACTCAGGGAGGTGCTAGCTGCCCCACTGATGGCCGTATTTAACAGCTTACTGGAAATAGTAGTGGCTACAAAGGACTGGAGTAGAGCAGAAATGGTCACTGTACACCAGCAGTGGGTGGTTAGCAACTATGGGTGGGTTAGTCTCACCTCAGTGGTGGCAAGATTAATGAAAACCCTGTTAAAGGGAAGGTTGGCAGTGTACCTTGAATCCAGAGGCCTGAAAGACCACAGGCAGCATGGCTTCACTGGGGAAGTGGTCATGACAGATGAATCTAATTTCTTTGACTGGGTGACCAGGAAAATAGATCATAAGAGAGCAGTGGACATGGTCTATCTGGACTTTAGCAAGGCCTTCATCACTGTGCCACACACGAGACTAATAAAGAAGTTGAGCAGCATAGGAGTGGGATCCAAAATGGTGTAGAGGATTAGAAACCAAATAATGGATATGAGACAGAGGATGGTAGTTAACCACACTCACTTTTATAAATGGAGAGTGACCAGTGGTGTGCCACAGAACTCAGTACTGTGACTGGCCTTCTTCAATATCTTCAGAAGTGACATTGTAGAAGAACTGGAAGGAAAAGAGGAAAGGAAAGGTATACCTTTTTGCTGATGACACCAAAATCTGTAGTAGGGTGGACACTCAAGAAGGGGTGGAGAGAATGTGTAGGGAGTTTAAGAAACTTAAGGGGTGGTCAAGAGCATGGCAATTGGAGTTCAATGCCAAAAAGTGAAGAAATCATGTACCTAGAACCCAGGAACCCAGGATCTGTGTATATGATGTGGGGAAGGGGGGTACTGACAGTCATTAAGCAGTAAAAGAATCGTGAAGTTATAACTGATCACCTCAAAGTGGCAGGGCAATGCGAAAAAGCAGTGGGTAGGGCCAATGGATGCTGGGATGCATAGGGAGGGTTATCTCCATCAGCAGGAGGGAGGTGGGGTTGCCACTATGTCAGCAGCTGGTGAGACCCCACCTGGAGTATTTGTGTCAAGTTCTCAAGATAGCACCTCGGAAAGGACAGACATGGTGGAGGCAGTCCAGAAGAGGACAATTACAATAGTGCAAGGGTTGCAAGAGTTGTTCTGTGAGGAAAGACTGAGGGATCTTAACATGTACACCCTGGAAGAGAGGAGAGTGACAGGGGACATGAAAAAGATCTACAAGTACCTCACAGGAGTTTACAAGGTACAGAAAGGGAGTTTCTATCAAAGGAGAAGGCACATAAGGACCAGAGGGCATGCGATCTAGCTGGGGGGGGGTTAAAAGGGATGTGAGGATGTACTGCTTCACTGAAACAGTGATGGACACCTGGCACAGACTGCCAGAGGGAGTGATGGAGGTGAAAACTGCAGGGGACTTAAAGCATGTGTGGGGTAAACATAGATGAATATTAGTAAATATGCAGGGAGGAGGGAGGGTTGCCAGAATCCAGTCAGGGTTGCAGAGACAGACTAGTGAGGGATCATCTGGGCAGACTAAATGGGCCAATATCTCCTTCATATAGATTTACACCTTTTCTGCTGACAAATGCTGTATTTCTGTGTTTCTAAGAAAGGAGACAGATACTTGAAAATGTAATTTTATTTTGTTTTTCTGTATTTGGTGCACATCTCACTGATACATGAATTGGGTGTGACATTCATTTGTATAGAGATGTGCTTTTACAAATAGGCAATATGAGGTGGGTTATTAACATCAAAATGGCTGACTGAAAGGTTTAAATAAAGTTGTTTTTTTCCTGTTATCGATGTATTTAAAGTCTGATAACCAGGATAGCCATACTGAGCTGGGGCTCATTTTGACCCGGGGAAGGGGATACAGCAAGGAGTGGAAAAGCAATAACAAAATAACAACAATAGGTTCTTGTACATGAACAAGAAAATCACAGTACAAGTAATGAATTTCAGAGAAAGAAAAAAATCTATGTAAAAATTATACATTGATTATGGAGTAGCCAGGATGAGAGCTAAGAGGTTGTGTTGCCGACGTACAAGCAAGGTTATTTGTATAGAATAATAGTAGTGTAAAATTCAAATTACTGAGTACACTACGGTTTAAGCTTTACAGGCAGAGTAAGAGGCGAAAGGGTAAAATAGTGGGTGGGGGGGTGGACTGACTGTGTGTGGGTTATTATAATGTGGAGAGAGGAAAAAGAAGCCTAGCTGCAGGTGCATACTTTTCAGATGTGTCAGTAAGAGTGGCTTGAGGGAGTACAGGGAGAAGGAGAGATGTATAGTGATAGGAGGCTATTCCACAGTGTTGGAAAGCAGATGGAAAATGCAGACTGTCATGTAACAGATGTACTACAAGGGATATGAAAAAATGATAAGCAGATGATCAGATGGAAAGAGGAGGGGTTAGCAGGAGAGGTACGTGGGAACAGTGGCAAGCCAGTATTTGGCCATGAAGGAGGAACTGCACGAGAAATTCTGAGTCTTAAGGAAGGGGAAAGAGATTAGCATACAGAGTGACGTGATCGATGAAAGTCAAAGATGGGGAACTAAAGCAAAGCAATAAAAGGAATGAAAAAGGGGGTGCAGCTTGGCAAGGGTAGGTTTGATGACAGCCCTGTAGACTGCATCTGCATAGTCAAATAATGGCAAGATCATCTTAAGTGTGATCTCTCGGTGGACCTTTACAGAAACACTGAATCCGTTTCAGTACAGCACACCAAGCTTAGTGTGATTTTGTTTTTTTAATGCATGGTATCAATATGGGTGGAAAAGATGAAATTCTGATCCAAACATATCCCTACATACATAAAGTGGGGTACCTGTTCAAGAAGGTTGTCATCCAGAGTTTTAAAGGCAAGTTTATACTGGAGCCTTGCATATCTGTCTAGTGTCAAATGTTGGAGACAATTTTCTGGTATTTGCATGGAATTTATTATCAATTTATTACAGACGTAGTACAAATCCAATATTCCTAAGTAATATAAAGAAATGGCTGACACAGGAAAGTTTTAGACCTCGGAGCTGTTGCCCTGACTTTGGGGTAGAGTAAATTAGTGTTGTTTTATTCTGTAAGGCAGAACAGTCTCAGCACTAAAATGTGTAATTTATGCAATAGTGGTAAATTTAATGATGGATGTGTTTTATTTGTTTGTCTACAGTATTTAAAAGTATTGTATTTTATCTTTTTTTTTCATGTATAAGTGAAATTACCTATGCAACTACAACGTTTTGTACTAAAGGTACCCATTGTAAATGAGCCTAATAGCTCAATTGGGAACTGACCATGTTCATGTTTTCCTGTATTGATTAACATGAATAAAAATGTTTACTACTAGTGAGAGCTGGTTTGAGCGGAGCAAATATTAGACACTGTCAAATTCATGCTAGGGTGATGATTCTAGCTCAGGGACCACACCTGAAGCATACAGAACTGTGGCATCAGTACATACATGTATCTGGGAAGAGACACTAGTGGAGGGGAAGTCATTTAAGAAGATAAGAAGATTCAAGAAGATGGAAAAAAGGACTGATCCAAGGATGAAGCACTGGGGACACTAGATTTTATGGGCCAGGGGGTTGATAGTGTATCACCAATTTAGACCAACTGGGCCCAATCTGAGAGATGAGAGCAGAATCACCAGACTGCCAGGTCAGGTAAGCCAGCAGCACTTAACTTATCCAAGAGAAGGGGATGGGCCACAGTACAAGAGGCCTTTGCTGCTATAGGTCTATGAACAAGGTTGCAGGGAACAGCCCCTAATCCATGCTTTTGAGCACAAAGTCAATAATCAAGAACAAGGAGATGTAGTGGTGTTTGCTGAAGACAAACTGAAAAGGGTAAGGAAAGAATAGGTGACATGGTATGTGGATAGCTGGGAGATAACTTTTTCCTGCACCTTAGCTAGGGCAGGGAGGAGTGAGATGGGATGGTAATTACTTGCACAACACATTCTGAAGGCAAAGGCATTGCTGTTAGTCTGCAGAGTCCTGATTTCCAGTACTTTTTTAACATATTGGTTGTTCTCTTTTAATGCACAGGTCCTGACCATTCAGAAAGCAGGATTTTCCCCACCAATTTAATAAAGAGTTGATAAAAATGGCAGCATTCCATTAGTTGAAACACTGTGAAAAAAACATTTTAAAATTCCCATTTTATTTAACAACACATAGAATCTGCTCATCTGGAGTTTGCAGTGACCCCTACATTTTGTGCTATTGTTGTTTATGTTTTACATACTATGGCAAACCCTTCTACTGTAGACTAGTAGAGGCTGTGAGATCATAATGTAATTGCTTATTAGAAAGTCAGATATTTCAGGCTACATTTTGGCAAACAAGCTAATGAGATTTAGCCAAAATACAACTTTTTGATTTATTCTCCTTCATATAGATTTGCACAAGTTCCTCAACTACTGTTTACAAAAAGATAGTCATTAAGACAAAAGCTGCATTTTTCAGTAAAAACCATTGTTTAACTACCATGCCTGGTATGTTGTTCAGTTGACCACATACTGTACTGTATTACTACAGTCACTGAATGCATTCATTTGACTGCACATTGAAATGAAAAAGGTGCTGCTTGACAAGTTAGCAACATGTGGATTTAAAGTACTTTAATGAATCTCGAACAGTGCTGTTTATAGCACATAGCCTTAAGCAACATATACAAATTAACTTTTTAAACTGCAGTTCTTGTTATCCATAAAAAAATGTCACTATGCTGAAACATCTTGGCTCCCTTACTATATCAGGCTACAATACACTAAAATTAAACGTTGACATAGTACTCTGTTTCTAATGTAAAATTTTTGTGGATCAGAAGAAAATACCTCTCAAGCCTTTTTTGGGGGTTTCTTCTGACACTGAATGAACTACAATAAATGTCCAAAAAGGACATGTGTCACAGTAGATCCAGCATCAGCAGGGGAAGACCAGAGCGGTATTTTATCAGATCCACAAAACATTAAAAAGTTAAAAATAGAATACTTCGAAGTTGTTTTCAGCACACAGCAGCCCAATTCAATGTTCCGGATCGAATAACTGGGGAAAAAAACAAGGAGGAAAAGTTTAAGCCCACTAAGAACCTTAAGAAAAGAAGGCAGAGAGTGGTATGATTCGAGTCTTCCACATACTACAGGGTATTGAAAGGATCAAGTAGACTGAGATGTTTGGACTGCAAGACATGTGGACATGCCAAATGCTCTGAGATGGTAAATACAGGGATAATTTTAGAAGGCCCTTTTGCCATAGGTTTGTGAACCTACCTGCAGCCTTTCTACTATAGAGCCTGATCCCATCATATCTTAGCAGCTAAGTAGGGTCAGGCATGGTCAATAGTAGGATGGGAGACCATTAATAAACACCAAGTACTGCAGGATGTAGCATTGGTAGCTCTGCAAAGTGCCCTCTCCCCTTGGTTAAAAGTAATTAATAAAATGGTTGGTAGCTATGAAATCCAGGGTGTTTCTTTAACACAGACAAATCTTTGCGGGTGGAGAAGCTAGTTCAGGTATGACTCACAATAATCAGAAAAGTAGTGGAAGAAACTGCTGTACTCACCAAGTAAAAACAGTACATTTATATTAAGGGCTGGGGGGTCCAAACTGGCAGAAAATACCAAACTTGATATAGTTGTATCAACACAGGCAGATGCAGACGCCCTACAGGATAACCTAAATAACCTAAAAGAATGCAAATATACTATATGGTGTATGATGTTTAATGCAAAACAAATGCAGAGTCATGGATTTTAGAAACAGTTATAGAAGGTATGAGTGTTAAGTCCAAGTCAAGTCAAATTTTATTGATTGGCATAAACCATTACACATTTTTAATATACATTTATACAAGCATCATTAGTTCTTATACAATCCTTAAAAAGATGAGAATAGGCATGAGTGTATACTTGAAGGATACGTAGTATAGGAAGTAGAGAATGAAAAAGAACTAGACACCATGATCAGCTCTGATCATGGCCAGTCAAGTAGTCAATATAGTTTTAAATAATCAATCAATCAAAGTCTTTAACCAGGCAATCACAGTTGAGCATGCTCATTTTTGAGGTGGACCGGGTTTGTTAGAAAGGAAAACTGACAATATACACGGGATGCAACACACAAGAAAATAGTAATAATACAAATAAAGTGAGATACAATAATACAGTATATACAAAGTATCAGCAGGTAGCATTGACAGTAGTATATGTTTGGAACAGAAGATACAGCTAGTTTTGGGTAGGACACAATTTTTCATAAAAGTAAAGAAATATACATATCAGGTGCACCAAACACAAATAAAACCTGATATAAAAAGATATATAGTGATACGGTATGGAGAATTTAGAGCTAGAACCAGGGTCAAAGGAATGTGGAAGGGACAGATATGGGGGTAGAAAAAGGGGAGAGGGAAGAGACAGTTATAGATGTGATCAGTCTTTTAACAGTAGTAATTAGAGTGTGCTTGGACTTATAGGAGTTACTATTTAGGGTAGACAGGCACAGGACTCCTTATTATGATGTAGATATAGAGATTTAAAAGCTGCTAGGCTGATGGGGTGAGTTAATTTAAAAATGTTTTGCATCTTGTTCCACAGTTGAGGGACCTCAAAGCTGATGGCTGCTCTGCCAATGAGAGATTTTGCTTTGTAAATATAAAGGTAGATATATGAGGTGCTTCTCAGGGCATACTTCCCCAGAGTGCACAAAGGTAAACAGACAGAGATATACTGGGGCAGTTTATTTGAGATAGCTTTGTATATCCAAACCGCAGCATTTTTTTGCCATCTGTAAGCAAGGGATGACCATCCCACTGCCGTGTATAATGCACAGTGGTGGGTTGAGTATGGAAGACCTGTGATAAATCTTATGGCTCTGTCAGGATAGCATTTGTTACTAGATAATGAGAGTTGATGATACCCCTGTACAGAACTTATGTGAGGCTTTACATTAAGTATTGTGCATTGGTTTGCTCTCTATATTTCAGGAGAGATGCCAAGGTGCTGGAAAGGGTGCAGAGAAGAACCACAAGGATGATTACCGGTATTGTATAAGAGGCTTGACATATGGCAAGTGACAAACTGTACTAGATGTGTACACTTTGGGGTACAGGAGAATGAGAGAAGATATAATTGCCATTTTTCAATTTTTAAATGGTTTAGGGAAAACTGAAATAGATATATTGTGGACCATAATTACTGAAGACTGAACTACAGGTCACAAATACCAGTAGGTGACACAGAAGTTTAAAAAGAAACACACATAAGGCATTTTTTTCATAAACATGGTCATTAGCTTGTAGACTAGTCTGCTAAGTAAAGTGGATAGGTGAATGTAGTAGATCACTTAGCAGTAAGGAGAAACTAGAGAGGTACCTTAAGGGTAGGAACATTGTACAGTAGTAAGATATTTCCAAGGGCACTGGAAAATTGCACCCACATTTTCATTGCAGATTCCGTAATTTTCATCATTCTCTGCAAAAACAGAGGATTTTGCCTCAGATTGTGTATAAGTATTAACATTTTCAAGAAAACACTCTCAAGCAAACTGACAATTTGGCATGTAGACTTGGGTATGTCAAAGACAGGTAGTGTGAGGTGGTGAGAATTTTTATGTGATAATTCTTTCACTTGAATCACTGGCCGAGCAAATGTACACTTAAAAGGGGACTAGTCAGCAACAAGAGTCCCACACCCTAGTGTGGGACTGGTCCAAAACTGCACTTTGTGTGTAAAAACATTTTTTTTTGCTTATTGTTTACTGCATTATAGTATATTTATCAGACTAATTCTGCTGACTTACAAGCTGACATTTTCTGTAACTGCAAATCCCAGAATCCCCGGCAGCTGACATCAGAGGAGGGCAGCAGCAACAGTGGGAGATTTAATAACCTGCAGTATATATTATACCTATTATATGCTCTGAGAAGATGTATGTGGCTCCACTGTTCTCCTGGGGTGAAGTACAATCCTCTGTGATTGTCCTTAGCCAGGGAGGACAGCAGGATTAGTAAACAAAAAAAAAGATTAGAATTAATAACAACTCTAACTTGCACTGCTGATTATTGAGTATTCTACTGCTGCAGCCCTCCTTGTATATCAGCTGCAGGGAATTCTGGGATTTGTAGTAGTAGAAAATGTCAGCTTGGAAGTTGGCAGAATCTGTATGATACAGTCTACTGTACTGAAGTGACTGTTCCTCTTTAAGCTTGTAACAGTTAATTTGCGTTAAAACAGTCTATACAAAAAGGTTTTTGTTGCTACAGAGACTGAAATAGGTAGGAAACAGGGATGTAAATTACTGCTTTCACCTAAATGGAGTGCTAAGAGGCCGTTTGTAAGTAGGGTAGGTTTTTCCTTGTGAACATACAGCACTTTCATTCAGAATATATTTTGATTTAAACTTCTATGGATTTTGTATGGCACAACTGATTATAAACCTGAATATGCTTCTATGGGAGTTGGTGACAGTAAACCCTCACCTAACAATCTACCACCTAGAGGTTTAAATGCAAAGAATGAAATAATAACACCAAAAATCTGGAAAACAAATTTATAAAATACATGGGGCTAGATTTTCAAAGGGCTGAGAATGCCACAAGCCCTTGGGTGCACCGAACATTTGGCGCACAGGGCTTATGACATTCTACCAGTGGGGTTCAGAATTTTCTATCCCATGTGCCAAGTGCCACAAGTTAGAACAACTTTTTCTGGTCTAGCTTGTAGCAATCCCGGGTACCCTTTTCATGCAGCTGGTGCCAAATATTTGGTGCAAGTTGCCATAAATCAGGTAAAGTGTTGTAACTGTGCTCAACCCACTAAAAGTGGGTGTAGTCTGCGGCAAAGGTGTTGGTGCAGCTGAGCCAACAAAAGGATTTCATTCAGGACTTTACACAAGCCCTCCATCACCCGTTGAAAATAAATTCAGCCCAGGAAATTTATTTGAACATTTACCTTTAAGTAAACAAAATCATTGTAGCCAGAGTAAAACAAAGGTGCATTTCATGGTTATTACTGTACGGTATAGCGAAAAGATACAAGTGAGAGTTAATGTGTTAATAGGATTTTAAAAATACTTTACAGAATCTACAATGTAAATTAAGAGCAGCTATAATTTTAACAAAATAAATGGTTTGTTTTTACAAGAACTTGATTCACTGTAAATGCTATAGTTGCAGATCAGGCTTCATTATTTAACATCTGGAAACTGACATTTGTTGATTTGAGATTTATTTAATATTGATTGTCCATGACTCACTAAATGGAATGCAGTTTGTGCTATATTTTGCAGTTAATAATTTTTATTGAATAGTTCAACAAGATAGAAACAAGGGCACAGTACCTTATATAAGCACACAGTCACAATGCAAATAGTGTGAGACAAGGCAGATGATTTTAGAAGATAAGCTACAGCACATGCTGTATCAATGAATTTAGTATTAATATCAGTAGTGCAAATATTCCTTCATGTTTGAAACATATTCAAGTAGTAATATCTTTACTAATTTATGCTGCTCAGTATAAGCTGCAGAACAAAATGAAGAGATTTATTGTGGAGCACTGTGGATATGTAGTAAAACTCTTCAAAATTCCCCACAATTTTCAGTAATACTTCCCACAGTTTTCCAGACTAGATAGGCTCACCTCCTTCTGTCTCTTAACTATTGTGTTGTGTTGTGTTGTATTATAATGTATGGTCATAGATAGATAGATAGACAGACAGACAGATAGATAGTTAGATAGTTAGATTGGTGCTCAGAGTGTTCTGTTGCTGTAAATCCTGCTGTCTTCCCCTGAGCACACCAGTAACATTACCTGCTCCCAGCATGTACTGTACTTGCACCCAGGTACACTGATGTGCTTTTTGGTGGCAGCATTTTGATACTATGGTGCTCTCAACTGATGACTGTCTGGGAACCATGATAAAAACACCACTTAGAAGGCTGAAAAGGGCCTTTGCTCTAAGGAAATTGTTCTAAACAAGGAAATAACTATTTGAGAAGTTCAATTTTTCTACTAAATCTTGATTGCTTGTTCTCCCCTCTCTTTTTCTTAAGTATTTTATTCAGCGCAAAATCAGACCCAGGCGGGCTCTTCTAAGTTTTTACAAAGCATTTTGTCTTATGGTATGTGATATCTACTGCTGTATGGTGAAGTGGTAAATACAACATATGTGTAAATGTGCACTGCTGTGTTTTAACATACCAATTATAAATGTGGTTAGCTGGGAGCAGCTCTTTCAGGCATGAATTTGTGACCTTTGGGTCATATGCAGGAATGCCTATGTGCAGCATACAAGCAGTGCATAGGAAGTCCTGTGCCTGAATAACACACAGTGGTGATCTGCACCCCTCTGGTGACATTCATCACAGGCACATTAGCAACCTGCATGCAGGATCCCCCAGCTGGCCAGGAGGCCCCACACCAGGGGTGGGACAAGGGTATGCCAGGGTGGTGCTAGAGCCATGTGTATGCACAACTGCACATGCGTGCCATGCCAGCATGGGTAATGCTGCACAAAGAGGGACCATGCCATAAGTCGTTACACACACCCCATCACAGGTGAATGGTGGGGCATGGCAGCAACATGATCCCCCTGCACACATTGGCACCTGCCCACCCTGCTCACTGGGAGGGCTGGGGATGTTTGTTTGGGCAAACGCCTGGTGTTTACACCTGATAGTGCTATATGCCATCCCATGACCCCCTGCATGAGCACAGCAGGGGATCCACCCCAGGACCTGGGATGGGCATCAGATTGGATGCCTGCCCACGTGGCTGTGTTCCTCACCCACACTGCTCTTCATGTGGAGGCAGGACTGCAGACAGGCAGCCAGCGATGGTGAATGTTAGCTAGCAGGGACCTTCCTTTTGCATGTACCCATGCCAGAGTCATAGATAGGCCCCACTATTTGTATATTTTTTATGTGAGTGTAAATACAGAAGCTAGCCACCTGTAATGGGAAGTTTAACATTTTATTTTCATTGCATGCATGACAAAGGAAAACAATTCAAAGATAGACAATACAAATATAAAATGGTTCACAAATATGTAAATACCTTGAATATGTGCAAATTTGTACAGAAAATTTGGAAAATCATAAGCAGAACATTAAAATTTACCAAAGTACAATTTCTTTTAAAGTACAGCTGATGCTTTTGGGAAAATTTTGGAAAACATAATATTAAGACACAATTCAGCTTGTACTTCATTTATCTTCTATATATTTCTCTTCTACATTATTCATTTCTGAAGAAATTCCAACAACAACAATGCCTTTATCCCTTAGAGCTCATCTGCCTCTATTGCTTATTCCCTACTTGAAATTATAATGCTCTGTTGTGACATCACAGTCTGTTGCTATGAGAATAACTGTGATGTCACAAGCAGAGTATTATGACATCAGGTTGGGAAGAAGCAATAGGAGCTGATGAACTCTCTGTTTTCATGCAAATGACCTCAGCATTAAATAAAGGGAAAAGGAAATACAGAGCTCATGAGAAATATAAGCTGTTCTATGTCCAAATATTATGTTTCTCAAAGTTCTTCTCGAGACGTCAGTGGCTGTTTAATTATTTCTGATCTTATTTTTTTTTATTTATTTTATTATACATATCGGAGTTACAACCCTTTGAGTCAAGGACTCGTTTCCAAAGGCTCCATGTCAGTTCCAGTGGATTCAGCACATAGACAGCAACACAATTGCAATATGATAGACAGGAGGTTACAGAAGTTTTTTGTTACATACCAAACAGTATTCATATATTTGCAGGTGTCAGAACAAACAACATAGAATCCTGAGCCATTCAGTGCCCAGATAAGAGTTACAGTTTACAATAGCAGTACAGAGGTCTATACAGTGCGAAAGCTAGGCTCCAAGGACAAATACAGTAAATTTAGAATTGCAGCCTCAGATAAAGCGATTTTCGTCAAGAATCTAGAAAAGGGGTCGGGAAGGGAGCAGGGCACTATGGGCTAGAATCCCGCTTGAGGAGCACATTCGCAGCTGCGGGTGGAGAACATGAGGCTCTTGAGAGCTGCCTTAAAAGGACCTATTTTAGTGAGTGAGGAGATTGAGGAGGGGAGGGCATTGAACCAGTGTGGTGCCCTGTAACAAAAGGATCTCTGGGCAAGTTATATCTGAATTATTCTGATTTCTGAAACATTACTAGATTTATTCTCATATTTGTTTATATATTGTTTTCATTTTTCTACAGCCTGACACCCTGAAGAATCAATTTTTTTTGCTTGTGAAATGCTGGTGGTTTTAGAAGGTCTGGTCCATTTGTTTTCTACATGATTATTAAAGCAGCAGTGAAATGAAATTGGAAAAAAGAAATTGACCCTCCTTTTTTCACTACAAAAAATTTCAGGCCTCTTTCAGTTTTATTTGGTAATAAAATATTCTAGTTCTGCCACAATTTTGGTATTTTATACATGTTTTAATTTAGTTTTTTTTCTCTAGAAAAAAAGACGGCTTCCACAGTAGGCTTAGAAACAACTACTTGGCAAGAACAATGTCAATACTGAGGATATTCAACCAGGTTGGATTTCCTTGGGAGATCTTATATGACCAGGGCACAAACTTCATGTCAGTTCTAATGAGCAGCTTGGGGAAAACTGTGGAGTGCAGCAGCTATATGCTTCACCTTACCACTCACAAACCAATGGCCTTTTGGAATGCTTCAATGGTACCCTTAAAACTATGCTTAGAGTTTTTTCAGAGCAGCATGGGAAGAGCTGGGACACGGATTTGCTCCATCTTTTATTTACCTAGAGGAAAGTCCCACAGGAGTTCACAGGGTTCTCACCCTCTGAACACCTGTATGCATGCAGACCCCTAGATTTAGTATAGGATGAAGGGGAAAGCAAGGATGCTGCCCTAGGAAAATCAGTGGTATATTTCCTTGACTTCAGGGAAAGGTTAAAAGAGTTCATTAGAGCTGTATGGAATATAAAATTCCACCAGTGAAATACTGACGAAACTACCATTCTGAGTACATGGAATTTCATAGAGTGTGCACAAACATTCTGTGGAATTTTGTTAAATTTTATTTATTTTGGTCTAGTTTTTAAAGCCTGCACCCAAATGATGCCACAATTTGTAGGTATTTGATGGTACTAATGACATTCATAAGCGTACCAAATTTTAAAGTCCTAGACTGAAAGGAGCTATGGGTGGCCAAACATATAATAAAAATTCTCAGTTATTTACATTTAATAATAACATTTCTTATCAAAATTTCTCCAGTTTCAGGATTTAGAGAAACATGCAACATGGGTATGTGCACCATGTTTTAAGTCTCAAGCTTTAAAGGGGACTGTGTTATAGGTAGCCAAAATTTAGCATTTATTTATTTTAGTATAATTTTGAAACCACTTATTGAAATGTTATAACAGTTTGCAGATATATGAGTTTATTAATACATTTATGGATATACAGTCAAACCCACTTAATAGCAAAGGCTTGGAACTGGAGCCGATTAAGCAAGCTATTCTATTATATGAGTCTGCTGTTTTGTTTTTTTTTCCTTTCATGGACTTAACCACATCTCACACAGTACTGTACAAGGTGTGTGCATGAGACGGGAGTGACTCATTAGGGGATACAAGTTCTTTAGTTCTTTTGCTGTGTCAGTATGTGCTTGTGCTATTTTTTAACAGTCAAGTACTGTACTTTGATTAAAAAAAAGTGTTTGTATTGTTACTTTACTGTTGCCTTAATACTGTAAACATTTTCCGTTTGTGTGCACATCCCCTTAGTGCTTATTTATCAGTGAGCAAGGTGAAGTAATCTGTCAGCTTTGACTGATGTTGCCATTTTTTAGTAGCTTTAAGGCATACATTTTCCAAGTCATAAAATGCCCTGTAATGTTCTTCACCACTCACATTCAGCTCTATGTAGCAGCGGATCATTTTTTAGACTTTAGGCTACATCCTTGAATGTTGGTGCTGGCACTGTGGTCACCTCATCAGCGTCGTCCTTTTCATCCTCCTCATCTTGCTGCCCCTCACCCTCTCCATCACCAACAGCTGCAGCAGCTATTTTCTCATCTGTAATCATTCCTGTGTACTGTAAGTCATCATCAGAAGCCACAAATTGCTTGAAAACAGACTGCTCAATGTCAATTGCAACATTGTCTTCCTCTCTTTCCCCACATCTTCCTTGATCTCACTGCTGTCCCTGAAAAAGCCAGCCTTTTTGTAGCAGTTTGTGATTGTCTGTTGTCTGACATCAGACCAAGCTTGGCTCAGGAGATGTATAGTATCTAGAATAGTGAATTTACAAGTGAGGTCAGTGGAAGACACTGCTGTGCCTTCATCAAAGGCTGAGATGACCACGGAAAGCATCCACTTTTGATAGAGGCATTTTAAATTTCTGATGATACCCTGATCCATAGGCTGGATTGGGGATGTGGTGTTGGGGGGAGAAAGATGATTTTAACATGGGACAGCTCTATCTAGGGGTGTGCAGTACAGTTGTTCTCAAACAACAGAGTGTGTTTCCATTTTCGGTGCATCTCTTTGTTGAATTCCTTTGCCCATTCTGTGAATAGCTGGGATGTCATCCAAGCATTACTGTTGGACCGGTACATAACCGGTAGCCTCCAGACATTTACACCCTTAAAACAATGAGGGTTGCTGCTCTTGCCAATAATCATCAGCTTCTACTTATGTGACCCATCCATGTTAGCACAGGTCAGCACAGTGATCCTATCTTTGGCTTCCTTACTGCCAGAAATGCAATCTGACTTAAAAGACAGAGTCCCATCTGGTGTAGCTCTGTAAAAAATGCAGATCTCATCAGCATTGTAGACACAGTCAGGGGGGTAGTCTGCTAAAAGGGAGGGCAAAACAGTCGAGTTCCAGTGCTCAGCCAAAGCTGTGTTGGCATCTTTTTTTTCACCGTGGGCTTTTTTGAAGATTATCTTATGCTGCACTTTAAACCGGCATAACCAACCATTGCTTGGCTCAAAATGTGGTTTCCCCATTGCACATGACAGTTTCCTAGCTTTGTACTGCAGAGATGGTCCTGAAACTGGCATGTCCAAGCCACGGGCATGGTTGAACCAGTGGAGCAAAGCCTCCTCTACCACACTATCCTTCCCCTCCCTTTTGCACTTCTGACCTGCATTGCCATTGCTTTGAAATGCTTTGAAACTCATGCAGGATCTTGTCCCAGTTTTTACCAATCCGCATATCTGGTTTTGGGACACAGAAAGCTTGCAAGCCGCTTCAGATTGAGAGGCACCTGGACTATCAAGAAGCTGTAGTGCTTTTACCTTCTCTCCAAGGGCAAGCTCTTTTCTTTTCTTTGAAGTGACATCCACTGTTATGAACCAGCACACTAGCACTAGCACAACAACAAAAAGCTGCAATCTGAGTGTGTAGCAGGGATGAGGGCTCATTTATGGCAAGGAGGTGTTAATGGGCTAATTAGATTCAGGTACATCACATCGGGAGGTGCTAATGACTGACTGCCATTCAGGGCTGAAGTCTTAATGGCAGCAGGAAAAGCATAGCTTTCTAAAAGCAGCTATAGGCTGGAACAATCATGACAGTGTGGCCAGAAATTATGAAAGTATACGGACGCTAACAATGTTTTTAACCGATTGTTTTATAATGGTTCCTATAGAAAATGATTCAGGGAATAGGGTTTCTAGTCATTTAAGTGGGGTTTTCTGTTAAGCGGTATTCAATTAAGTGGGCTTTACTGTACCTAGTTTCAGATTTCTAGCTCCAAAGGTGC